>OZ002741.1:47267964-48740656 GCA_963924295.1 Dioctria rufipes | reverse complement strand
TTACACAAACATTTTATAATAAATATATAGCTTTTGAACTGAAATAAGATTTTAATTTGGATCCCCGAAACAAAATAAAATCTGACATAAATGCTACCAAAATCACACAAATTAACGACAAAAATAACACATTTCTTGGTTAAAAATGTCAAAAAATTGTCATCAATTTTTGGGAAGATTTCTCTTAATTTTGTCAAAAAATATTGAAACAAATTATGACAGTACCCACAAAGTATGACAAATTTGTTGTAATGAATGTGGCAATTGTTAGACGAAATGTGTAAACCCTGAACACACATTTTTGTCACATGATTCTGTCGACACCACCCCACAAATTGTCGACAAACACGTCCAGAAGTGATCTCAACGTTTTTGTTGATGATGAAGGTACGATGATATAAAAATCGAGATTTTTCTTTCATTATCTATTTTAACGCTAACATTATTAGTAGTTATTCCTGTCATAACATAATCTATTAAGGAGCATGAACCTTCATTAACCCGAGTTGGTTGGTCAACTAATTGCTTTAAGCCTTGATCCTTCATACTATTGTACATAAATTGTTGACTAGCATCATTTCTCAGTAAATTTATGTTGAAATCGCCCATTATAATGACATTATTCTCGTTTTCTAAATACCTATTATACCAGCTTATATAAAAGTTTTTAAATTCCTCAATTGGTTTATTTGGAGACCGGTATACTGCAACAACTGACCATTTTTTTTTTAACTTATCCAGACCTGCATAGTAACACTCCAAACTCCCTGTGATTTTGTTAAGCAAATAGTTTTATATTGCAATCATTTCTTAAGAGGAGTCAGTACCAAGATTTGAAAGTTTCATACATTTTTCAATGCGAATTTCTGGCGAACTATTTGTAGCAGAATAATGATTTATATTGTTGCGAGCGTGGCTTTTGGTTCGTTATTTAAAACACAATATTAAATATTTAATATACAAGTTCTTTATTTAACTCTAATCTTAACAATTCACAAACTTTCAATTAATCCGAACCTGAAGTCGTTTACTCTCCATTGCCAGTACATAGATGTCACCAGTTGTCTCTTTCTATTGCACGTAACACTGCCCCCTTCTTAAATTTGTTCGTCCCGAACAACAGGTGGTCCACGGTCTTGATGCTCGTAGTATTGACACAAGCGGTCCAAATGAACAATTTTACGTTTGCCTCTTGTACCACGTTGCATCCTGTATACTACGTGATTTATTCTAGTTACTACTGAATACGGTCCCTCCCAGTGTTGTTGTGAATTTGGAGAACGTCCCTTACGTCGGTTCGGGTTGTACAGCCAAAAAAGATCACCTTCATTGAATCCTGCTGAATTCGCACGTAAGTCATAGCGGGTCCTCATCCGATTGGCATTTACTGCTAATTTTGTCCTCGTGGCTTCTTGTACATCAGGTCTCCTTTCCAATGGGGCTCTGATATTACACTTATACATTTCCTTTCTGCTGCTATGTGGCGGCCCTTTGTAAGAAGCACACACAGTGCATCTGCGACACCACTTCTCCACATCCTCCCGCATATGTAGCCAATAAAACTTTTCTCGTATTTTAGAAATTGTTTTATTCACTCCCAAATGTTCTCCAGATGTTCCACGATGCATTTTACCTAGAACATCGTTGACCTTTGATGCCGGCAAGACTATTTGCATTCGGAATGATTTACCGTTAGGTGCCTCCCATTTGCGTTTTAAAATACCGCATTCCACATGAAGAGAATTCCATTGAGCCCAGTAGCTTTTCAGATTTTCACTCATCCCTGAAATACTCTTCCATTCTGGTTTTTCTATATCTGCTTTCCAAGCAAGAATAGGCGATATGTCCGGATCTTCTCGTTGCGCTGTTCGCAAGTTCTCGATGTCCCAACCTGTTGATGATTCCACAGTTACCAACTGTATAGTTGCTGTTCTTTCTTTTTCTTCCACCCGGCCGCAATGTTTGTATTCAAGTTTGCATGGACGTTGTACAAAGGCTTCTGCATTTCCATGGATAAGTCCTTTCCTATTTTGCATCTCTAAGCCATAAGGTTGGAGTCTAGTCGCTCCAAGAATAGCTTGCTCTCTAGTTCGCCAACTTGGACATTCTTCTCTTTCTTTCTTTTCTGCTGATTCCCTTCGACGGCGCTTCCTGCAGTCGCTTTGAAGGTGTCCCAATTTATTACAATCCCAGCATCGAAGAACACTACGTGAAGGGTTGCTCAGTGATAACTGCTGCTGCCCAGCTCGATATCTTTGCAATTCCACTCTCCTCTCTTCATCTAGGGATTCCACTCGTCGGCGTTTTCTGCAGTCCCTTTGTAGGTGTCCCGGTCTATTACAATTCCAGCATTGCAGAATACCACGTGAAGGAGTGCTCTGTGATGGCTGCATTCTATTACAAGTACATTCGTTCACCGAAATTTCTCTCATTCGTACTGCACTCCGTGAAGCTTGTCTGGCGGATTCATACACTAATGCATAGGCTAGTGCTTCTGCTGTTGATTTCTTCCCTGCTATCCTTAACGCTTGTTGTAAATTTTGATCTGCAATAGCGTTCACAAATGCCTCCGTCGCCACTTCATTGAGAAAATCCGCATTCATGCTGGAGTACGAAAGATGCGCTAATCTTTCCACATCACCCTGCAATTGTTGTAGTGATTCGCCATGATTTTGAATTCGGTTGCGTAACTGTAGGCGATATACTTGCTGCATGTGTTCATCTCCGTAACGTAATTCTATCGCCTGTACTAATGAAGTGTATTCACGTTGCTTTTCAATCGGTACCGTTTGTAAGAGCTCTGACGCAGGAGCTCGAAGTGCTAACACCAGAGCTATAGCTTTGACTTCATCATTCCATCCATTTACCTCTGAAGCTGCCTCGAATTGTCTTTTGAAGATATGCCAGGAATTTTGTCCATCAAATATTGGGGGTTTCATTCTACCTGTGCTGGATATTTCAGCTGCTACGTTTAGAGGCTGACGATGCTTTAATCTTTCCAGATCTGCTTTAACGTTTTCAAGTTGCTCGGTGACATTTTGTTGAACTTCCGAAACCTTTTGTTGAAATTCGTGCTCAATTCCTTCAATTTTCAAATTTTGTTCTTCTAAAGAACTTTTTAGAAAATTTTTCTGATCCTCTAAACGAGTTTCTAGACAATTCTCCAGAGAACTCTTTTGTTCGTCCAAGCGGGCTTCCATAGATTTCTTCTGCTCATCTAACCGGGATTCCAAAGAATTCTTTTGTTCCTTAAAAGCATTCTTTTGCTCATCTAAACGGGATTCCAGAGAATTCTTTTGTTCCTCAAAAGCATTCTTTTGCTCGTTCAGGCGGGTTTCCATAAATTTCTTTTGTTCCTCGAGAGAATTCTTTTGTTCCTCATTGGAATTCTTCTGTTCATCAAAACGGGCTTCCATTTTGCTCATTAAAGTACTCAAAAGCTGTTCCATTTTCATTGTAGGCTCTTCTTCAACTTCAGTTTCTTCCAAGTTATCTTCGAAAACAAATGTTTCAGGATTCTTTCCTTCCTCTATCAAAGCTTGTCTGAGCCGCTCGACTAGAACTTTCTTTGCACCTATCGTTTGTAATGGAGAAGTAAACGACTTTAGGTTCGGAGAATTGATTATGGTATCTACAGGAAGGTTCAGGAATAGAATGAATAGAACAGTCAAGAAGCTTCTGGAAAATAGAACACTCGAGAATAATCTGGAGAGTTTCTAGGGTATAAATATAACAGTTGTCATAGCCAGAAAAAGAGTCTTGTCTTAGACGTTGCAGTGTTAACAAGCAAAAGTAATAACGTGCGGAAGTGTTTGAATTATGTAGATTGCGATAATTGAAAGTACAGTATTAAGCGATAATTAGAGTTGAATTGATTAATAGAAAGTTTATGAATTTTGTATGATTAGAGTGAAATAAAGAACTTGTATAATAAGTATTTAATATTGTGTTTTAAATAACGAACCAAAGGCCACGCTCGCAACAACTGGTGTCAGAAGTGAAATAAATTCGCGAAATAAAGTGGTGGCAATTGACTTTAAAATTCAAAGTGTGATTAATTTTGTGAAATTGTGTTAAATTGTGAAAGTTCTGGAAAATAATTTATATTCAACTATAAGTGAATTACTAAAGTAATGGGGCGCAAAGTCGGGGAGCTTCGAACACCGGATTTGAAAGTAGAGTTAGGGAACCGGTCATTACAAACGACAGGTGCAAAGAAAGTGCTAGTCGAGCGACTCAGACAAGCTTTGATAGAGGAAGGAAAGGATCCTGAAACATTTGTTTTTGAAGAGAACTTGGAAGAAATCGAAGCTGAAGAAGAGCCTGCGATGAAAATGGAACAGCTTTTGAGTACTTTAATGAGCAAAATGGAAGCCCGTTTTGATGAACAAAAGAATTCTCTCGAGGAACAAAAGAATTCTCTCGAGGAACAAAAGAATTCTCTCGAGGAACACAAGAAATCTATGGAAAGATGCTTTTGAGGAACAAAAGAATTCTCTGGAATCCCGTTGGGATGAACAAAATAATTCTCTGCAGAATTGTCTAGAAACTTGTTTGGAGGAACAGAAGAACTTTCTGAAAGGTTCATTAGACGAACAAAATGTGAAGATTGAAGAAATCCAGCAGGAAGTGTTGGAAGTTCGACAACAAGTGTCGGGAGTACAACAAAATGTCACGGAACAGCTTGACAACGTTAAAGCAGATCTGGAAAGATTAAAGCATCGACAGCCTCTAAACGTAGCATCTGAAATATCCGGTTCAGGTAGAATGAAGCCTCCAATATTTGATGGACAAAATTCGTGGCATATCTTCAAGAGACAATTTGAGGCAGCTTCAGAGGTAAATGGATGGAATGATGAAGACAAAGCTATAGCTCTGGTGTTAGCACTTCGAGCTCCTGCGTCAGAGCTCTTACAAACTGTACCGATTGAAAATCAACGTGATTACACTTCATTAGTACAGGCGATAGAATTACGTTACGGAGATGAGCACATGCAGCAAGTATATCGCCTACAGTTGCGCAACAGGATTCAAAAGCATGGCGAATCACTACAACAATTGCAGGCTGATGTGGAAAGATTAGCGCATCTTTCATACTCCAGCGTAAATGCGGATTTCCTTAATGAAGTGGCAACAGAGGCATTTGTGAACGCTATTGCAGATCAAAATTTACAACAAGCGTTAAGGCTAGCAGGAAAGAAATCAACAGCAGAAGCACTAGCTTATGCATTAGCGTATGAATCCGCCAGACAAGCTTCACGGAGTGCAGTACGAGTAAGAGAAATTTCAGTGGAAGAATGTACTTGTAACAGAGTGCAATCATCACAGAGCCCGCCTTCACGTGGTGTCCTTCGATGCTGGAATTGTAATAGATCAGGGCACCTTCAAAGAGACTGCAGAAAACGTCGACGAGTGGAATCACATGAAGAAGGGAAAGAAGAATGCCAAAGATGTCGAGCCAGGGAACAAGCTATTCGTGGAGAGACTAGATATCAAGCAGCGACTAGTCGCATCAGCTCTCCTGTTGAGCAATCGGAAAACTAGTAAAAACCAACTTTGTGGGGCAGAAGTTGGTTGGTGGAATCGGCAGCCCCGAAGTCATCATTCAAGTAGGCCAGTTGCAGAGAAATAATAGCAGTCTTGACTCTTGTTATATATGGAAGTGTAGGAAAAAATGACTGCGCAGTCACTATCGATACTGGAGCTGCAAGATCAATTATTAGAACAGATCTTGTTAAGAATAAATGGCTTCATAATACCACCAAATATCTACTAAGAACAGCAACTGGAGCAGCAGCACGGGTGTTTGGAGAAATAACTTTAGATGTTCAACTAGGCGAACTACTATTTCCTCACACTTTCCTGGTTTCAGACATAATGGATGAATGCATTCTTGGAATAGATTTCATGACCACATACAAAATAAATCTGGATGTCGGAGAGCGGACTCTCAAATATGGGAACATAGAAATTCCTATGAAATTAGGAGAAGGAGCAGATCATCATGTGAAAGTAAGGACGATGGTCTGCGAAAATATAACTCTTTCGCCGTGCTCGGAGACACCAATATGGACAAAGCTTACTGATGACATCGGGACCTGCAGATTCTATCTGGTGGAGCCTAACCCCACAAAAGTCACATCGAGCATAATTGTGGGGAAGACTTTAGTGAAGGCAGAAGGTGCAACATTAATACCAGTCAGAGTGCTTAACACATCCTAAAATGAGGTAAAACTAAAAGAAGGTGCTATAATTGGAAATTGTGAACCCGTTTACCAAATCGTCAATTTGGGTAATGGTAGTAATGTCAAGGAGACAAAAACTATACCAGCTACTACCCAACAGGTTCAGAAACTTCTTTCGTCCAGTGCCTTAAGTAAACAACAACACAACGATGCCAAAGAGGTGATCGATGAATTTTCGGAACTATTTGCAATGAATGATGATGACTATGGTAAAACAAATCTTGTCCAGCATCGGATCGATACAGGAGAGTCCAGGCCCATTCGACAGACACCACGAAGATTGCCATTAGCCAAACAACCAGAAGTTGCAGACATGATGAACTCTATGAAGAAACAAGGCATAATAGAGGAATCTAACAGCCCTTGGACATCGCCGGTTGTTCTGGTTAGGAAAAAGGATGGCAGCACCCGATTCTGTGTAGATTACCGCCAACTAAATAACGTGACAAGAAAAGATAGCTATCCATTACCAAGGATTGATGACACGTTGGATACCCTTTCCGGAGCGCAATGGTTTTCCACGCTGGATTTAAAGAGTGGTTACTGGCAAGTGGAAATACATCCCGAGGACCGAGAGAAAACTGCTTTCTCAGTTGGCAGTGGCTTATGGCAATTCAAAGTAATGTCATTTGGGTTATGTAATGCTCCAGCCACATTCGAACGACTAATGGAATGTGTTCTACGTGGTTTAACCTGGAAAACATGTCTTGTCTACTTGGATGACATAATAGTAATCGGAAGGACATTCAAGGAACATAAAAACAACTTACGGGACGTACTTCAAAGACTCAAAGATGCAAAATTGAAGCTCAGTGAGAGTAAATGTGCTCTATTCAAAGATGAAGTTAAATATTTAGGGCACATAGTTTCATCACAAGGAGTAAGAACCGATCCAGAGAAGATAGAAGCCGTCAAAAATTGGCCAGTTCCAAAGGACAAACATCAATTACGGAGTTTTCTTGGTTTAGCTACCTACTACAGGCGATTCGTGAAAGGTTTTGCAGATATAGCAAGAAGCCTACATCAACTTACAGAAAAGGGAAGGCCGTTCATATGGTCGGATAAATGCAACGAAAGTTTTGAAAATTTGAAGCAACAGCTCTGTGAAGCTCCAGTACTTCATTATCCAAAGCTGGGAAAAACATTTATATTAGATACGGATGCCAGCAATGAAGGTATTGGTGCAGTGCTTTCGCAGGAGGAGAATGGTCAAGAAGTTCCAGTAGCTTACTATAGCAAAGCACTTTCAAAGCCAGAGAAAAATTATTGTGCTACAAGAAAAGAGCTACTTGCTATTGTAAGTTCAACAAAACATTTTCATAAATATCTCTACGGGCAGAAATTCATCCTTCGCACCGACCATGCAGCGCTTAAATGGCTTCTGCAGTTTAAGAACCCTGAGGGACAAGTCGCGAGATGGATAGAGCGACTCCAGGCTTATGATCTTGAGATCCAACACCGAAGAGGTCGTATCCATGGAAATGCAGATGCCCTTTCACGACGTCCATGCAAACTTGAATGCAAACATTGCGCACGGGTGGAAGAAAAAGAATCAACAGCAACTATATAGTTGGTAACCGTAGAACCATCTACTGGTTGGGACAATGAGGACCTGAGAACAGCACAACGAGAAGATCCGGACATTTCACCTATTCTCGCTTGGAAAGAAGATATGGAAAGACCAGACTGGAAGGATATTTCGGAACGGAGTGAGAAGCTGAAAAGTTACTGGGCTCAATGGAACTCTCTTCATGTTGAATGTGGTATATTAAAACGCAAATGGGAAGCACCTAACGGCGAATATTTCCGAATGCAGATAGTCGTGCCAGAATCAAACGTCAAAGATGTTCTAGAAGAAATGCACGGTGGAACCTCTGGAGGACATTTGGGAGTGAACAAAACAATTTCCAAAATACGGGAAAGGTTTTATTGGCTACATATGCGAGAAGATGTGGAGGAGTGGTGCCGCAGATGCACTGTCTGCGCTGCTTGCAAAGGGCCGCAACACAGAAGCAGAGGTGAAATGCATAAGTATAATGTCGGAGCCCCCTTTGAAAGGATAGCTGTAGACATCGCTGCACCTTTTCCTGAAACGGATGGCGGTAACCGTTATATTTTAGTTGCCATTGACTATTTCAGTAAATGGCCTGAAGCTTATGCAATCCCTAATCAAGAGGCAGCCACAGTTGCGGAACAAATAATAACGAATTGGGTCAGTAGGTTTGGAGTGCCTCACGAACTTCATTCGGACCAAGGACGGAACTTCGAATCGCGGACTTTCCAGGAGATGTATAAAATGTTGGGAATAAGAAAAACTAGAACAACTCCTCTACATCCACAATCTGATGGCATGGTAGAGCGCTTCAACAGAACATTGATCGAGCATCTAAAGAAAGTAGTTGACTATCATCAACGCGATTGGGATCGACACATTCCTATATTCCTAATGGCTTATAGATCAGCTATTCATAGTACTACCGGACAAACTCCAGCTAAAGTCATATTCGGAAGAGAGATACGTTTACCTAGCGACCTCAAATTCGGTACCCCCAGAGGTGAACAAAAGTTACCAGAAGAGTACGTATCGGAGCTCAAACAACAATTAGCTGATGTGCACGAGGCCACGAGGACGAAATTAGCAACAAATACTGATCGGATGAAGACCCGCTATGACCTACGTGCTAATTCCGCAGGATTTAATGAAGGTGATCTTGTTTGGCTCTATAATCCGAGACGACGTAAGGGACGTTCTCCAAAATTGCAACAACACTGGGAAGGACCGTATTCAGTAGTAACTAGAATTAATGACGTGGTATACAGGATTCAGCGTGGCACAAGAGGCAAGCATAAAATTTTTCATTTGGACCGCTTGTGTCAATACTACGAGCATCAAGACCGTGGACCACCTGTTGTTCGGGACGAACAAACTTAAGAAGGGGGCAGTGTTACGTGCAATAGAAAGAGACAACTGGTGACAGCTACTGGCAATGTGGCAATGGAGAAGTAAACGACTTTAGGTTCGGAGAATTGATTATGGTATCTACAGGAAGGTTCAGGAATAGAATGAATAGAACAGTCAAGAAGCTTCTGGAAAATAGAACACTCGAGAATAATCTGGAGAGTTTCTAGGGTATAAATATAACAGTTGTCATAGCCAGAAAAAGAGTCTTGTCTTAGACGTTGCAGTGTTAACAAGTGAAAGTAATAAACGTGCGAAAGTGTTGTAATTAGATTGCGATAATTGAAAGTACAGTATAAGCGATAATTAGAGTTGAGTTGATTAATAGAAAGTTTATGAATTTTGTATGATTAGAGTGAAATAAAGAACTTGTATAATAAGTATTTAATATTGTGTTTTAAATAACGAACCAAAGGCCACGCTCGCAACAATATCTTAAATTAAAGGTAGCGAAGATATCTAGTAAATAACGTCGAGAAAAATAAAAATAATTGTATTGGAATGGAGATATTAGCTCGGAAACTTGTAAAAAATGGTAAAAATTGATTTTTTTCAAATCAAATTCCTGTTAGTAGGTACTCTCATTTCTTTAGATTATGACTATTTTAGAAAGATAAATCTAGCAAATAACGTCGCGTTTTTTTCATTTTTAGTAGCGCTCTTTTTAATTGTTTAACTCTAATAGTACTTGTTTTTTATCACGATATTTCACCGGTGAGAAATTGCAATATTTCGTTGAACGTTTTAGAAATATAAAGCAAAATAGTATATTTAACAATTATGTGCAAAATAAAATTTAGGAGAGTTCATTCTCGTTAAAAATTTTCAATTTCTTTGAACTGCAAATTTTCATTTTCGTCTTAAATTGTCGCATGTTGGGTTTCTGTCTTTTACACTAGATGTCTCTAAAGTGACTTGTGGTCTAGGTCTACGCTAATTTTATATGAATTTTCATACCTTCAGGACACAAACCAACGTATAATAAGTTTTATTGCCTACAGGCTCGCTGGAATCTAAATTGAAGTTTTTGCTGAGTACTGACTCCTCTTAATGTAAGTTATAACCCCCCCGGTATGTCTAGAACTAAATCTGCAGCATATATGTATACTCATATCCAGTAAGCTCGATTTCACTTTCTTCAATAGAATCCGTTATATGAGTCTCCGTTAAGACCAATAATTCCGGCTTATACTTTTTCGGAAGGATCTCTAACTCGCCCACATTTTTTGACAAACCCTGAATATTCAAATAATAAACTAATACGCCTGTACTTACTTTCTTCCTGCTTGGTGTCTATGAAATCTTTTTCTTTGCTATTGCAAGCTTTCTTTTAAACACTTCACAATTATTATTATCAAAGGCATGATTATTTAAATTCAAGTTAAGTTTTAGGTCATTATTAATCTTCTCACAATTCACGCATCGAGTACTGTGCAATCTATGCCTTTATGATCACCACCACATTTAAAACAAACTATTTTTTCTCTTAGATCACAATCTTTACTTTTATGATTAAAGCCAAGGCATTTGTAACATCTTCTCTCATAGGTCCCATCCATTACAATGCACTTATCCCATCCTAAACTAATTTTACCCATTTTCATTATAACATTGTAGCTATCCACATCAATTTCTACCACTGCACAATACTCTTCAATTTTTTTCTTTTTATTTCTCCACATTGCTTTTACTTCCATTTCACTATCTTTCAAGCACTCATTTTGAATTTTTATACTGCTAACTAATGCATTTCTACTATATTTTCATAAATATTAATATCTTTATTCTTGGTTTTCTTCCCTTAACAATGTCAACACTATAACTGGTGCCAAGTTTCACCTCTGCTTCAGCTTTCAATTTTTCAACCGAATTGTTATCATCACATGCAACCACTACCGCACCATCTTTGGTTTTTCTTAACCCCGATACCTGTATTCCTGCAACTACGGGACTAACTTTAGATTTTATTTCACGTTTAGTCTTGTCAGCACTTTGAATAAGCTTTGGTTTTATTACTACCGATGACACTTTTTTTACCACATTTGCATAGGAATCTTTAACTGAAGAATCAAAGACTTTTCTTATTTCAGTAATCAATTCATTTTTGCCACATACATTTGGATTATAAATTACTTTGTCAATTTTTTCAACGAAACGTAGAAAATCACGACTTGCCTCTCCGACGGTCAACGCGTAACGTGAACTGAATGTATAGTTGCTTACAAGATAACATTTTGTTTATGTGAGCATTCTTTAAGGTATAGAATTCCTGTCGAATCTCTAAAATCATATTTTGTAATGTTCCTTTACGCTATGTTATAAATTTTATAAATTTGTGATTTCCGTAAAAAAATTTACGTCGGTGCGAATTTTCCCCTATATGGGGGGAAATTCGCACGATCATTTTTTCTATGTTTTTATATTGTACGTGTTTTTCAGTTTAAAAAAATTACGGTGTGAAATTCGCTCGGGTGCGAATTTCCCCTACACATCACTTCACCTATGTGAGTGTTATTCTTATTTGTTATTCATGTTCTTGATTTGGCAAAAACCGCCCTAAAAGAATCCAATGAAATCAAGTGACAATAGTCACAAAGGAAGCTACCGAAAAAACGACCTATCTTTAAAAAAAATTATTAATACTATATGTACTATAAACCTTAGAATAAAATAAGTAAACATAGTTTAATATAGGGAAACTTAAAAAAAAATACTTTTCTCATATATTTGTAGAAAATATTTGTTGAATAAATTAATGTATGGAAAGCTCATGAAAAGTTAAATTAATTTTTGAAAAAAATTAACTACCCACTTTCACAAAATTACTGCAACACTCGCCAAATTTTCATTCGGATAGTGTTTGTCGTGGAAGGCATTCACCTCGATTCTTAAGAGATACATTTTTCAGGCAAAAGGTTCCCCAACTGATGTTCAAAACTTCACATTTATTCAGCTTGAATTTTTTTAACAAAAGCGGTTAGAAAATGGATAATTTAAATAATACTATCAAAGCACAAATAAAATGACAACTTTTATTGCAATCATATTTGTATATGTATATAATATATAAAACTAAATAGTAACAAATAAAACTTTAAGATACCTAAAAAATTGGAAAAGATTGCGAATAGTTTACAACTCTTAGAGGTGAGATAAAAAGTATCTTTAGTTTGTCCTTTAAATTTATCTATATCTTAATCTTAAAATAAATATGAGTTACATACTGTAGTTATGTATGATAATTAGATGTCTTAAGTTTTTTGTTCCGTCGACCAATAATCTCATGTTTTTCAACATCTGAACTGTCTGTGTCTTCGGGCTCAGACTTTATAATAAGTTCGGACGTATGATCACCCAAAGCGAAATTTTCTTTGGCTTTTTCTAATTGGCGGACTGAAAATAAATAAATAGTCACCGGTTATGAAACTCTTCTTTTTCTTACTATGTGCGTGTAACTATTCAGTAAATAAAAAAAAATACGAAACACACTTTGATTTTCAAGGACACTGTTTTGTTTTTTTAAGTCATCAATATCCTGTTGATGAGCTTGATTTTTTCTCCTCATAAATTGTATATATTCAGCAGCCTTTTTAAGTATTTGTGCTCTACTTGCCTAAAAAAAAAAATATCAAAAGAAATATAAAATAGAATTGCATTTTGTCTATATTGACTGACTACTTTTTCGCCTTGCAATGAGGGTACAGCTTCTCGAAGACACGTAAAACTGTCTTTTATATGATCCCTACGTTTTCTTTCTAATGCATTGTGATGAGCCCTTTTTTCTGCCTGAATTATGAAAATTTGATTTAAAATTTTCTTTGTTTAATTTAAAAGAGAATTATTACATCTGTAAACGATTCCCTTAAACTACCGTCTTGATTTCTGCCAACCTATAAGTAGATAGAAAAATGTTTCAAATTTGATGAGAAAATATTTCTATTAATTTAGGTACATGTATTATAAATCAAAGCTTCGTAATTCAATTTATCAATTGGTTAACAGAAAGCGGAAACATAATACATATTAGATTTCTAGTTTACAAAAAAAAAAAAAAAAAAAAAAAAAAAAAAAAAAAAAATCCAACAATTTTAAAGAGAAACTTAAGAGAAAAATTCATACATTCCAAGCAGCCTTTTAAAACCTCTTGAACAAGAATATTTTGTTTTAGGAAGTTCTGCTTTGTATACAAAGTCTGGCATTTCATATTTTAGAATATCTAGAATATTCAACAGTTGAATTTTTCGAAATGCAAATCGGATCTTACACACACATGAGAAAATGAAAAAAAAATTGTCTTAAGCCCAATTCAGAATCGGTGCAGCATGCATCATGATGCATGCTGCAAAGATTTTGACGGCCAATTAAAAATCGGCGCAGCAAACAGTGTAAGAAACTTTGTAATGCTAACTTTTTTTATAATTCACAATCATTTACAAACATAACACCTTAATACCGAGTTTTTATATTGTGCATAATTTTAATTTAGTCGTTATTCTTTAAAAAAAAATAGATCCGGAGGAAATATGAGATAAATAAGATTTGAAATTTATTTTTTACCTCAGTATGTTGGCAGAACTGTTGTTTAAAATTTTCTAAACTCTTGCATCATGATGCATGCTGCGCCATATGATCCCATGATATCAAACCTTGCTGCATGCTGCGCCGATTCTGAATTGGGCTTTAGTCTAGAAACACCCACAGGGGTCTACAAAGAATAGATTTAAAGCAGGACCGGTTTGCAGCAGCGTTTAAGTTCGGGTAGAACTAACTACATATGCATGTGTCGGATTTACAGTCAAGATTTATAGGAGCGCGATTAAGACTTTAAGTCTCAGACTTACATTCTCTATAACTCATTATTGAAGAACCTCAGCTTTCGCTACGTTACAACGTTAGGTACATCGAGTACATATAAAAACAGTGAATAGCACAATTTTCTTCATGGTACTATTGCTTGCAGGACAATTGTGACATATGTAACCATTTTAATGGTCTAGAGCATTAGTTTTAAATTGGGTAATCTTAGTTATATAAAATTTGGCAGTGAGCAGTCGAGCAAACAATTGATTAGCCGCACCACAGGTGTCTCAGATAGATTCAAACAGCTACCCATTGTTTGAATTAAAAAAATTAATAAGATCTCTTTCTTTGCGTGTATCAAAATGTGGCATATCGTGCACTGGTCCCCATATTAAATTCTAACCATGATGGGTAGATAATTGGTTCATATTACTAAACCAAAAAAACCAATACAAAACTTACAAATTGGCTCCTCAGTATAATATTTTAAGCAAACTGATTTACTTAATGTTAAACAAAACTAAGCATTTACACTCAACTAAATAGAGGATTAAGACGCAATCTTTGTTCTAAATCGCCAATAAGTCAATCCAGTGTGAGTGACGTTCATAAAAGTAGCAACAAACAAGCTCACGCTGTCCTCTAAACGAACACGTGATATTTGACAAGCTGAAGTTCGGAAAATGCATTTCTGTTTCCAACTAGTATTCTTCGCAATTTACCTGGGAGAAACTCTGATTGTTTAAATTCCTTTGTGATAATCTGGTATCCGAATCGTTATCGTCCTGCAATAAAGAAAATAATCCAAATTCACTTGAAATAGGTAATCACAAGAAAAATTACATCGCTCTCAATGTCAATGTCTCTGTCATCTTCGCTCATATTTTCATAAATTCGACCGGCGGTATGCATCCAAAAATTACCCGTTCGAATTAAAAATTGTAATAATATATTAAAAATCACTCGAAAAAGCCAATTTTGTGATACTATTAGAAAAGAACTTAAAATATTAAAACTACCCCCGCAACATTCAGCCACATAAACAGTGGCTGAATAGTGTGGCCGTGTATTCTAAACTTTAATGTGGGCTTACCACTGATATAATAAGAATGGATTGAGATTACTATAAATTCCAATTAATGAAAAAATTGAGGGAGAAATTGCCTCAAAGTTTAATAAATTTATGTCGCTTTCTTTTTATCCTCAGCTTCGATCCGGATCCGTATTAAGTTCTGTCAAATCCATAGCCCACACACGGAAATTTTTTGGCAATTTTTACTGGAGAGAAGTAGTCTGGGGTAGGAAAAACTCCATGCTACCAAGTTTCCACGGGCCAAGGTATATAGAATACAAAATTCCCATTACGAACAATGTTCCACCATTAGATGACGAATTATCGTGAAATGTATAAGAAAGTACCGTACAGAGAACACATCACTCTCTCCTCTCTCTGTCTTTCCGATAAAAGGCTGAACTACAATAGAAGTAAATAACTTTACGAAATTAAACGAGACTGAAGGCACTTTCACATCGAAACCGAAAACCGATAAGCTCTACACCGGAAATTCGCTTATGCTTCTGCAGTACGACAAGGCAAGAAGACTGTGGATGTCGTCTGCTGACGGGCCTGCTACTCTCTTTTTTCGACTTTGTTCATAGCTTGTATATTCTGAGAGTTACGGATTACTTGTCTTCTATATGCCTTGGTACGGACAGCATACCAATGCTACTGCAGCAAATTCGTTCCGGCCATTTGTGAAATTTCTGATCGGACAACTGTACAGTTGTTTACTTGGTATTTGAGGTGTTAATAAAATAATTTAATAATCATTACGTGTTGCGAATTTGTGATACAATTATTGTTTATATCAAAAACTGTGACTTAATTAAACACGCACACAAGTAATTTCGGTAATCATTTAAGGAACTACGCGGAGTAACATTAGTTGGGTTTTTTTATCTCTCTGATCTGATCCGACTCAAGTTTATGTACATAAAACAACAACAATGTGGCACGGCCCAACCCAGCCGAGAACTTTTTAGGGAAGGAAAGAATTTCCTTTCCTTGGCTTAGACGTGCCAAAACAATAATGTTGCTTGAGCTGCCTTGACAGAATTTTCCCACTCGTAATTTAATCCAATAACAGAGTGACATTTGTAATCACCGTCTTGCCAGAAAAATAAGTCTGTGTAGACCCGACGTTACAGTCAGAAGCTGATTTTGTTTTAGTGAATTCGGAAGTATCTTCTCAAGATAAGTTGATTAGTTTGGTGCGAGATGTAGAATTAATTTATAATATAAAATACCGGGTTTAAAGAAATCTGGAAACAAAGATAAAAGTCAGGAAATAACAGTTTTCCCGACTTTACAGTCAGAAGCTGATTTTGTTTTAGTGAATACGGAAGTATCTTCTCAAGATAAGTTGATTAGTTTGGTGCGAGATGTAGAATTAATTTATAATATAAAATACCGGGTTTAAAGAAATCTGGAAACAAAGATAAAAGTCAGGAAATAACAGCTTTCCCGACGTTACAGTCAGAAGCTGATTTTGTTTTAGTGAATACGGAAGTATCTTCTCAAGATAAGTTGATTAGTTTGGTGCGAGATGTAGAATTAATTTATAATATAAAATACCGGGTTTAAAAAAATCTGGAAACAAAGATAAAAGTCAGGAAATAACAGTTTTCAACACCCACATTTTGTTAAACTAAAGTTCGGCTGAGACAAAGTTATGTAGCTCATACTGTGTTTAAGCCTTTAGTCGGGCGGACGTTGTTCCCATGACTGACATCTATCTCACAACTGACAAACTAAAAAATAAATTAACTCGGCTGAATAAGTGCTGAATGCTGAATTTCATAAAGAAAAACATTTCAAACCAAAAGAACTGGAAAGTGGTCCGTTGACAGTTCATGATTTGTCGGCTTTTTTTCAAATTGTTCCAATTTACAGGACAAAATGTTGATAAATGATGTCCTTAATAAGGAAGAGCTTTCATCTTTAATTATTGGTGAGCTCAAACAATTGGGAGTGAAATATAGAAGAGATAAAAAACAGAAGTGTGGACAGGTACTTTTGACAATAGCTTGCCTTGTATATTTTTAATTATATATTTATTTTGATTTAGGAAAAATGTTTAAAGAAAAGAATTTTTCGCACTCATTTGCATATGTTGGAATTAACCGATGTTGTCCTAGCTAATGGAGGCATAGTACAAATTCCACAATTTGTTGCAGATGCCTGCCAACGAATCCTTGAGCATGTAGGTACGGAAGGATTGTTTCGTAAAGCAGGGTCCTCCTCTAGACAAAAGGAAATACGGGTTTGAAGAGAATATGTAAAATACAGAACTATTATGGTAATTTCTTTTGTAAATTCCAGTTAAGTCTTGAGGCTGGTTTACATTTGGGAAGAGCACATCACGTTATTGATGTAGCCAACGTACTAAAGTCTTTCTTCAGAGAATTACCAGAACCGTTGTTGCCACCTGGAATACAAGAAACGCTTATTCGCAGTCTTTTAATCGTAGGGGACAAAGTTAAGACAATTTTAATGACTTGTCTCTTACTTCCGCCCTTGACAATTAACACGCTCGCGTTTTTTATGCAGTTCTTGAACACAGTTGCCCTGAACGTTGATGAAAATAAAATGTCCATAGAAAACTTGGCCATAATATTCACGCCGGGGCTTATGCCGTTAACAGATATTACGGGAATTAGATTCAAGAATCATGTCAAAGTAGTTCAAATATTAATCGAGAATGCAGAAATGATTGGAGTTTTACCGGACAAAATAATGGAGAAACTTCACCACTCCATGGTAACACTTTCAAATGATTTTGATAAGAAGAAGAAAAAGAGGCGAAGTGGTTCGCTAACTCGTAATGAATTTTTTGCAAAGGTTTTTGAATTGTATTTACATAAAATCTTCCGTAGGTATGTTTAATGGGTTAAAAAAAATTGTCGGTGCAATCGGGTCATCGGAAGATCTGGAAAATTCCCTTCAAAATAATCCTGCTACTCCTTGTCTTACAAAATCAGCTAAAAAAAGAAAAATGGCAGATGCAGCGTCCGCTTTTAGCGCCAAGAAAAAGTAACTTATATAAAAATTATTATATTAAAAGTTTATTTTTGGTATTTATAGAAAAGAAATACTTGGAATGCTCCCAGACAATGCTGGACTCCTTCCAAATACCCCCATATGTCCTAAGTGAGTGCTGTAACTCTGCTCGATTTTCTATAACTAATAATAAATAATTGCAGAGGAACAAAAAAACGATTGAGCTTAGGAGGTCGCCGTAATATAAAATACTCTTCAAATTTCCAACAAGAGTCATCAATGGAACGTCGATGGAGTGTTGTTGGGGCGGCATGGACCCGAAAACGACACAACATCGAAACAGTAGAAAAGGATAACATAAAGCATCTTTCACCAGTGCTATCCATGCCCTGTATTAGTGATATCCCGAACAATTTTCCGATGTCAAAAGAATCTGATCACGAATCAGTTAAATTTGATATAGATGATCCAAATTTTGACTCAGATTATGTTCGTATACCGAAAAGTGAATATGAGGATATCAAAGAACGAGTGACAGCCATTGAAACTAGGATTTCTCAAGAATTGGGCAATGCTCGGGATTCGCTTTTGCATACTTGCATTTCAGATAATGACATGGAATTGAGATTAAGTGGGCCTGAAAGAGTTTTAAATAAGTTTGTAAAGACTATGGAAGAAACAGAGACTATGACTTCACCAGGCACTGAACAATTGGCAAAAAGATTAAGCCGTGAGCTTAAAATCCGAAGAAGTGGAGAGGATCGAGTTATTAGATCACCAAGCGCTAGAAAAATTGGGACTATTCGACGGCGCTCACAAGAAAATATTAGGCTTTCTAGAAATAAGACTTGGCACATCAGTTCCACTAAGCGCGGAGAGGAACCAAATCATTTTGTAAGCGCCTTATCTGTTTATCCGAAAACAAATTTAAAGCGCGGTCGACCTAATACTTTACATACCGGCTTGCAGCAACCAAGCGGTGCTGTTATAAAAGGAGAAATATCAGAAAACAAAAGTACTTCTGTACAAAATGAAGAGAACTGGACTCCAGGAGAGGAATTCTTTGATGATATCCACAAGCAGGAGGTCGATGCAGTTGTTAGTGACACAAATTTTGAGAATCCTCCCAGATCACTGCCAACCAATAATATAAATCTCACTCCTAACTTAACGGAATTATCAAGTAATGGTATAGAAATTAAATCTGCAACTCCCAATTTTGTAACAAAAATATCGGTAAATGAGACAAAAACACCAATGTTACCTCCACGCTCTATACCTAGGAAATCAGTAATATCCAAAGTGCCAAGTCGCTTGCCGCACCATGATAACAAAATGCATTCAGATATTGTGCAAATATTACCAAAACCAGTGGAAGAAACTCAAAATGGTCGAGCATCAATTGCACGTTTAAGGGCACAGAACGCTGGAATGGTTTTAGCCAAAGCTAAATTATTTGATGGGCTGAGAACTGAAGCTGAATTCTCGAAATCGTCTGTAGAACTGAGACGAACAAGTAATCGATTTGTTATGAAGGAATTGAAACGACATCAATTTAATAACGAAAACAAAATGATGGACTCAAACGCGAGAAGAACTGATGAGTCAACGCAAAGGACACCGAAAAGAAGAAATCCACCGAAGAGTCCAGGATGTATCAAAAAACGTCATAAACTTAGCCTTGCTAAATGCCCGAACAGAATACTTTTGGAAAGCATTGTAGACGAAAACACAATTCTTCATAAAAATGAAAAACTTAAATCTACAGCTTTGCGGAATTCTAATGTTAATAGCCCAGCCAGACAGACGAAAAAAATTAAGACTTCCAAAGTTAACACGCCCCGACGTAATTCAAGAACTCCTAGAAAACAAAGTGCCATATCAACAGATCCTTCTTTAAACTAATGATGCATTTCATCGTAAGGGAAATCCCTAATCTTAACGGGATAATATTACCGCCGTGAACATATTTTTATATTGTTCAAATTTGTTATTTGTGTATGTAGTTTTATCACAATCAAGCGATTTTAATGATTTCATGTAAGTTAGACATTATGATTTTTTGCGAAGCCGCGCATTCATCTATTTTATAAAAATATCAAAAACCATTCGAAAATAAATTTGTGTAAAAAATCAGAGGGAAATTTTTCATCCTATCAAAAGCTTCAATTCAAATGGAACTAGGTCAAACGACTACCCCCCTAAGGCTTCCCCGGCTTAATTTAAAAAAAAAAAAACATTTTGTTCAAGAAAGAATTTTTTGGGATTCTCCAGTATATAGCAAAAACATTGTTAATAAAATATGTTCAGAGTATCATATTGCATCGTTTAAGATATCTCTCATGTCTGGAGGTGTCTGGTCTAAAGTTGTATGAAAAGTAGGCATTCCCCTTTAAAAATGTGGTTTGGGATCCATGTGGTTACATTACCATCTTACCTGGAAATGGCATTATATTTCTATATTCAGTTTATAACAGGCTTAGAACATATGTATAACAAACAGGGATGCTTATAATAAGCCAAATCAAGTGAAGCTTCACCAATGTTTGTGTTGAACTAAAGTTTTCTAATGTGAGAGCACAGTGCAGGTAAAAACAGCTAGTAGAGTTCACCATGGAGCAATCATTTTAATAAAAGAATGCAAATATCTGGACATTTCTACACGCTGCCATTGATTTATTAAAAGTCCCTCGTCCTTCCTGTTTTTTGGTACTTGCATTTCATTTGCTCTGCATTCTCTATCCTCCGTTAAAGCTTACTCATTCGAGATATTACAAGGGGTTATCGGCATCACCCATTTACACAAATTTTATACGATACCCACAATCTAGTTTATAATAGCTGTGTTCTTTTGTGTCCACAGAACAGGGCAGACAGCTAATTTGTTCTAAGATAACAAGTGCTGCCAGCTCGTTTTTAGTCATACGGTTGCGAAATCTTAAGCCTTTCCTTCTTTCAAGTAACAAGTTTTAAAAAGGATTGAAATAGAATTTAATCTAGACACTTTTGATTTACAAAGTACTGCAGCTACAGAGAAATTTCCGGCGAAACTATAAAAAAATATATTTTCGATTCCATTTCTAAATAAAATATATTTAATCATCAGTAAAAAACATTTCGACAAGATCCTCCTTTTCACAATGTGGTCCTTCCAATTTTTGATGTGATTTCCAACGTAAAAGAGTTGGAATCACGTTTAACCTAGTATTTTTATCTATCCTAAAAGGATTCTTAATGTTTTTCCAGCTGCAACGATACTTAAGATAACAATTACAAATTCATTTAATAAATTGCGGAACACTTACTTGGTTCTATCACCCACTTCTACATACAAGAAAATAGAATCCTCTGGAGCATTCTTTATTCCTGCTGTAACACAGGGCTCAGCTGAAATTTTAATTAAAACAAATATTACATCCGGTAAACGACTGAAAAGGATAAATATAATTACCAGTAACACAATCCGGACACCAACTTCTACCGTTTGAATCTTTGCTTCCCGTAAAATATACGTTAACACATTCACCGTCCTTTATCTGTTCAACAAATTTCTGGAATTCTTCATATCCTTGCACCTTTTCCTCTTTAACCATTGTTCGGCTGTTTTCTGAATACCGATTATATCAATTGCAACCTTTACCTCGTTTTATCAGCAGTTTAATGATTAGCGTGATAACAATTTACAAGTTTAATCTATTTGGAATTGCCCATCTCACAAAAGCAATCCGCAAGCACAAACAAATAATATGATGACAATTGTGTAAGAAAGAGCTGCCAGGCAGGCCAGATGCTCTATGCATTTTCGGAATTAGGATTCTTGCATTTTTTTTTATAAAAAATTGTATGTAATGCCATACATTCATATGACTGGATTACATTACAACGCCGACGCCAGCGTGGTCGTCGTCGTCAAACGCCGAACAAAACGCCGGGGAAGTTACATTAACACTGGGCGGCAGCGCCCATTTTACAGCTGAGTTATTTGCTTGTAATCTCTGCCGGTTTGCAATAAAATTTTGAATAATAATAAAAAATATATTTTCTTTCCTTCAAGTCCACATTTTTTTAATATAATATCATTTATTTTCAGAAATTTAAATATCGTTTCATTTTGTCATGTTTTTTTTATAATAGATTTAGATCTGGCATATTGGCAGCAATGGAGCGCCAGTGTTAAATTTAGGATTAGTGATGGGTCGACGACCACGCCGGCGTGGGTAATGTAATGCATTTCATACATGTAGTACTGTCTCTAAATATTTTTGACATAAAACGACGACCACGCCGACGTTGGCGTTGTTAATGTAATCCGGCCAATACATTTTGAATTTATAAAAAAATCTTCTGTACGGACTTTCCCACACGAGAAATTTTTAGGAAAGGAATGAGCATCCTCCCTTTGTGCTGAGACGTGCCAGCACAATAATGTTGCTCTGCGTAGTTCCTTATATTATGATTACCGAAATTGATTGTGTGCTGTTCAATTAAGTCACAGTTTTTATTATAAACTGTATCACAAATTCACAACAAGTAATAATTATTAAATTATTATATTATCGTCTCAAATCGCAGATAAACATCTGTAGGTCTGTCTAATGAGCTAATCTATCTTACTCTAGATCAGCTCATTAAACAGACCTTGTACAGCCATCCGATCAGAAATTTCGCAATTTCAAAATGCTCTGGCCAATTTGCTTTCAGTAAGATTGGTATTCTGCCCGTACTCCCGATCGAAACTTGATAGCACGGAATTTTTCCTACCCACGAATATTTCTTACCACTGACATATATACAATGGACTGCTGACGCTACAAAATTGCTTACATTATTTGACATTATTATGGGATCACTTTTCTATAGTCCTCTCTTTTTGGTTTAACTACTTTTTTTCGCTGAACTATAAATCATAAGTTCTATACAAAATCCAAAATAGTCCAGTTTCAGTTCAGTGGTTTTCCAAATGATTATATAGAATAGAAATAGATGGCAATACAGTATTTGTAATCCTTTCTCTGTCCCCCATAGCTACTTTTAGGGACAGGCAGACAAAATTGCAAAAAATTATTTCTTTAAAACTAAAGTTTTAAAAATATTTGATGTTGTAGAAGATAAGCTTCCAAGAATAGAAATAATTTCGAATGCATCTGTAATTTGCTGAACTTTTAATATGAATATTAAAACGAAAGTAAAACTTGAAATTAAGATAATTGTCACACCCTGCCAAAAAAAGTTGACCCATATGAAATAGAAAATCAGGCAGTCCATGTTATATATGTCATTGTTTCTTACCCGGAAAACTGCATAAAAACTTCCGCGTGTGGGCTATGGCCAAGGGAATGACTCAAAATTCCGTATTGCGATTGTTCATATTTTTCCGAAACAATCCCTATTTGAAAATTCCGTAATTCAATTTAAATACCAATTGTATACTGAATGTAAAATGTAAATTAAGGAAAAAAGAATCTCATATTTGTTTTTTCATATTAAATTAAAATTATCTCAAAAGAAAGTATTTAAAAATGATTCCATTGGCCTTATAAAATTCCAATTATTCCATTTATTTTTATATCAGTGTAAACGGTCTTTACATGTTGCAATTAAACCAGTGTATGAAACTGTACTTGCAGACACAAAATATATACTTGGCACCACTAAAAATGTATTTCACTGCAATTAATCCGAATTTTCGCTATTAAACATATGAGAAATTCTTTTTCCAACCCTTGGGTTTTTGACAGTTCTAACAAAAACACATACGTGTACCCCCGAAGAAAACTATAAAATCATACGGAAATTCTAAAAAGATCAATAACTGGTCATATTTTAGTTTAATGTTTAATTTGTATTATCCTCAAAATTAATATATTTTTCGAATCAATCAGCCATTTGGCTGGAAAATTTGTTAAAATGAGATCATTAGGCTTATCAGCGTTCAGCCTTGTGTTGACGGCTGCTGTCATTGGAAATGCCTACTATCAGAAAAAACAGTTTTATCCTTCCGTCGTTTATATTACAAAGTCAAGTCCTTCTATGGCAGTAAGTAAATAGAATAAGTAACTAATATTTTGTAATTGTTTAATGAAATAATTAGGTTATTGCTGTTAATAATCTTAAACAAAAAGTGGTTTCTTCTTTCAAGATCGGCTGTGACAAGATGTTTGTTTTTCATTATTTCAATGTATTTACATTTGATATTATAGTTGTAATTTATAACCAGCAATTCTTTATTTCGCTACTTACGGAGATTTCTATAACATAACAAAACTTAAGCTGTTTTATGGATGAGAAATGAAACTTACATAGTGCATACTAAAAATGTCAAAAGGATACCCACGAAAAGTACATAGGGAAAAAAATGTTGTATGCAATAAAGTGAACTACATCATGTTCGTTTTATGTGTTCTATTTGTTTGCGTTGTAATAAGGTGCACTTAATCGCTTTATGTATAGTTAAAATTAGTTCCTATATCGCTTAAATGATGTATAGTCACCAGTTCGCTTTTCGTAGTTTTAGTTGCAAATACCAGAACAAAAAGTTGAAAGGCACTGGCGTGTTCCATGATAGTGGGTACATAGATCGACAATAGATGTATGTATACTTAATTATAGCAGATCAAAATTGCCAAACATTTTGTACGTGTAAAATGATCCTCAAGATTAAAATTGAATCAAATAAAAGAATAAGAAAAATAGAAACCCCTGCTCAAATCCTACATTAAGTTTTTTAAGTTCAAGTTGTACAAGTTAACAAACTAAATAAAGACAATAAAACATGCCAGAATATAAATTCCGACGATCACTTGGAATTAGTAGTATACAAGTTTAGAAGGTTCCTTTTACATTTTATATAATTCAATCGCAGTTAGAAGTAGCCCCGCAATTTGTGTTTGCCGTTACTTTTGCCACTGCTGTCATATACTCATTTACTTGCTGTCATAATCGTTGATTAATTTTCTATTTCCATGAGCACGTTGTTCACTGCCACCGAAATAGTGACTTTTTGTTGACTCCGAGTCCCAACTAAAAACTATTTTGCGTTCACTCTGCCAAATTTTGTCAGTTAACGACTACGCTTGACTATGGCTATCATACAATCCGCACTTTGACTGAAGCAAATAGTCGATTAAATTCGACTGTGGTCAGGAGGATAGTCGAGCGTATTCGATTTGACACAACTACACTATGCAAAATGTTAGTGGATGCACTCCATGATGTCTTATTGCATCTAGGAATCTAAGTTTGAAACATAGCTTCCATCCACAATAGAATCTTCAGCAGAGAAATCAGAGTCTGAAATGTCGTATATATAATGCTAATATTTAAAGGTATATATACTTGTCAACATTGACATTTTTATGGGGCTTACCACAAAACAAAAAAAAAAGTGATTTCTATTTAGAAAAGCTCAGTGGAACATCAAACACAAAAATATTCAATTTGAAAACTGATCTAAACCAAAGCAAAGTTATGTATATTAGGTACATTGTACTGCAAAACAAAACAACGTATTTTGGTGCGGGCATGTGCAGAGCAGTAGGATTACATAGGCATTGCGGGATTTTAGACTTCTCTGTCGGATTTTCCATAGATTTTTTTTCCTTTTTGAACTTATAAAACGCTTTCCGTGAGGAGCAGGCAAGGAGCGCACGAATTTGTGTGCGCGCTACGCTACAGGCCTGACACTTTCCCTTGTAATTTGTCTGGGACCATTTATTTCTTGGAAAATTTTATTTTACTGAAACCCCAGTATTCACATAAAACTCTTCCGAGAATTAGTAAGTAAGTGAATTTATTTAGCATTTTTGTTTGCTATTCATTACAAAAGCCATATTATTTTGCACTAAGTCTAGCTCATTTTTTTTTTATTTTATCTTTTTCCTTTCCATCTACCTTAATTTACGTATTTTAATCCTAATAGGTAATCCTAACAAATTAAAGTAATTTTTTCTTAAATATCCACAAAGGATTTTCCAGTTTTACATCTAGTGGTAATTTATTAAATATTTGAAAGCCCTTGTACATTAAATTAAACTATCCTAAAATCACTAGGATTTCTAAATCCGTAAGATTGTAAGTCTCCAACATAATTCATTAATTAATTTAAATAGCTCGGCATATCACCGATTATATATATAAAAATTAAAAAAATCATAATAATTCGCTGCTAACACTCAATGAACATAATGAATTTAGCATAAATATGATAGATGTGTACCTATTGCACTTAAAATGGTTCTCATGGCCCTATTTTGAAGTCTCTGTAGTCTTACCAAGGAATTATTATTACATATAAACATAACTGTTGAACAATATTCAAAGTGAGGCTTAATAAGTACCTACGTTATACACATTAATTGCACTTAGTAAATCTAATGTATTTCTTATTCTTCTAAGGTATCCTATTTTCTTTGAAATTTTCTTTGCTATGTAATCTACATATTTTTTAAATTTCAGTTCCTTATCAACAATACTGCTTAAATACTTAATTTCATCAACTTGTTCAATTTGTCTATTGTCCATTTTTAAATTTAGGTCAAAGTTATATTTAAATATCATACGCTTAGTTTTACACACATTAACTTTTGATTTATTTGCTTTAAACCAATCTTCTAGTCTGTCTAAATCTTCCTGAATCTCGCACTGACATTACTCTGTATGTTTCTCTACCACATATATGAGTGCATCATCCGCAAAAAGAGCAATTTTTGAATTCCTTAACATTTTGGCTATGTCGTTAATATATATAAAAAGAAGAGGTCCGAGAGTACATCCTTGTAGAGCACCAAACGATGTCTTTATACAGAAAGCTATCGGGGTTTTACGTGAGCACCTAACATTAAACCTTTTTTCACGGCAGTTTTAATGGACGGATTAGTAGACAAGCGACAATCAGCGCCCTCAAGGGGCAGGATATATTATATTCTGTCTCAAGAGTACCAGTTTATGTCAGTGCATGCTTGACATTGGACTTACTGGTCGAAACGAGACCTCTCTAAAATCTCTACCGATCTTTGGGTCACGGCACCCGGTTGATTTTGCGCAATTCCACGCCGAAAACCAATCCTCTAAGCAACCATCCTTCAGATCCTCGGACGCAATATGCAGTTATACAAAGAACATACTCTTTTGTTCAAAGAAGAATGTCCGCGGAAGTCATGTAGGCTCAGACAATATCTCTCTGCCCGTATAACCACTACGATGCTCTCACAAGAGGCCTTCTCCACGTTGAGGTGAATAGCATTACTAATTGCAGCACTATCCGGGGGTCCTCAACCCCGTAGTACCAAGTTAGCTAGCAATGTCGGCTACCCAATTGGTATGGCTTCGTACAATATGACCATAAGGTCATGAGTACTCCCAGTGGTATCTTTGCATGTTTATATCCTTGTAGTAATGGAACTGGTTATTCCATTCGGGCCTATGATCTTATTAGCAATGTCTAAAAAGGTTGCATCTTTCCTATACAGCCAGAACTAAACCATAATAGGCGCTGTCAGCGCGGACCACGCAATGGTTAAGATATGCCCGATTTAAGACGAGAGGTTAAGAGATTAACACCAGTAATCTTATAGCATACCATGCATACTAGGTATATAAGCGCTACTACTACATACTCGATTTCCAATATTATCAACCTCTACTTAACCTTCAACTAGTTCTCCATGACCAAGTTACTGTTTGAGAGATTATTATTCTGACTTGCATTTGCACTTAAATTCTTTGTATAATGATTGTAAACGCACTGTCGCCATTTATACCCTCCTACAGTCCCCACAAAGTCAAAAATCTCATATTTTATTTAACAATCGGATCGAGCATGTGAACACTTACACCGGCCTAACTCCAGGCGCCATCGTACTCTATTACAGTACCCACGTTGGGAGATCCAACGCCATCTTCCACACAACAAAATTCCAATACTCTGTTGAACAAATTTCTTCCATCAAGTATGCCTGCTTTTCACCTTGGCAGCCCTGCTCTTCACAGTCTTCTTTTCCGCCGCCAAATATCTAATCGGAAAAGACATATTCACCGAAGTGCTTTGTGTCCTATTTTCCAAATATGATTCAAACCACTTCAATTCAGTATTTCTAACGCCATAATTTTTCAACTTCCGTATTAATATAATTCTATCTATGGTTTCAAATGCTCTTTTAAGATCCAAGAAGACTCAATGACCCTACTTTTTTCAGCTAACTCTTCTTTCCAGTTCACTATCATTTGGTTTAATTCACTTTCACATAAGTGTCGCTATCTAAAACCCGACTTATTCTTCATAAAAAGATCGTTTTGTCGAAATAGATTTCAAGTTGTATACGAACTATTTTTTTTTATAATACTTTCTCGCAAGTTGGTAATGCATTTATGGGTCTACAATCTTCACAATTATCAGACCCTCTATCCTTTTCAATTGGCGTGACACGAGACTCCTTGCAAGTATCAGGAAAACATCCAGTACGTAATGATGAGTTGTAATGTACAATATAATTTTTGTAATATTATTAACTAGATAACCAAAGAACTACATTAGAGAGTTGTATTTGAATTTATCAACAACAGAATTCCAGATTGAGCTATATCTGGTAGAATTTCCTATTGAATTTCCCATGGTAATTTCATCTAGATCTAATTTCTCAATTTCGTTCGCATACTTAAGAGGAGTCAGTACTCAGCAAAAATTTCAATTTAGATGCCAGCGAGCCTGTAGGCAATAAAACTTACTATACGTAGGTTTGTGTCCTGAAAGTATGAAAATACATATAAAATTAGCCTAGACCTAGACCAAAAGTCAAATTAGAGACATCTAGCGTAAAAGACAGAAACCCAACATGCGACAATTTAAGACGAAAATGGAAATTTGCAGTTCAAAGAAATTGAAAATTTTTAAAGAGAATTAACTCTCCTAAATTTTATTTTGCACATAGTTGTTAAATATGCTATTTTGCTTTATATTTTTAAAACTTTCAACGAAATATTGCAATTCCTCGTCGGTGAAATATCGAGAGAGAAAACAAGTACTATTAGAGTTAAACAATTAAAAAATGCGCCACTAAAAAGGAAAAAACTCGACGTTATTTGCTAGATCTAGGCTTTATCTCTTTAAAATAGTCACAATATAAAGAAATGAGAATACCTACTAAGAGGAATTTGATTTGAAAAAAATCAATTTTTATCATTTTTTACAAGTTTCCGAGCTAATATCTCCATTCCAATGCATTTTTTTTTATTTTTCTCGACGTTATTTACTAGACTTCTTCCTTACCTTTAATTTAAGATATAAATCGTTATTCTGCTACAAATAGTTTGCTAGAAATTTGCATTGAAAAATGTATGAAACTTGCAAATCTTGGTACTGACTCCTCTTAATACTATACCTTTAACAGTTAACCCCTGTTCACGAGCGTGATACGATACCGTGTGATATTTTGGTGACGTCATGCTCTTCCTATAGATCTATCTCTATTTGCAACAGCGGCTATAACTGAATTTGTTTTGTTTTTTTGGTGGCAAGAAAATATTGTGAAATTTACATATATTTATATCTTTATATTGATATATTTACATATTTAATAGGAGTCAGTACTCAGCAAAAGTTTCAATTTAGATACCAGCGAACCTGTAGCTAATAAAATTTACTATACGTAGGTTTGTGTCCTGAAAGTGAGAAAATTCATATAAAATTAGCCTAGACCTAGACCACGGAGCACATTAGAGACATCTACCGCAAAAGACAGAAAGCCAACACCCGACAAAACCATGCAAGTTAAGACAAAAAATGAAAATTTGCAGTTCACATAAATTGAAAATTTTTAACCAGAATTAACTCTCCTAAATTTCTTTTTGACCATAATTGTTAAATAGCTAGCAATATTGTCAAGTTTTGTCTTTTTATTCCAATTATTGGACCTAATTTTACTTACACGTCCCACGATTAAATTATACTTAGTCACAATTTCATTACCTATAACCAGAATAGAACTGAAAAAAGAAAATTTCTAACTTCGCAAGCAAAAATAACCAATCACCAATGATAAAAATTAAAATATTCGGCGAAATCTACACACTACAACCCAAAATCGTCCAGCACTTTCGGTTCGACCACCACGGATTCTTTTGAAACTTAAATTGTTTGAAAGTCTTATAGAGTACTAATGTAATATCTAAATTTTCAGCTTCAGTTTCGTGAAATGTCACTGTAGAGTAAGTTACCTTTAAAGTTCTATAACTCCGGAAGTAACTAACCGAATTTGATGAATTTGTTTTCATTTTAAAGATGAACAAAATTTTTCAAGAGTAAGAGTTCCTTTATCCTTAAATATCCTGCAAGACGTATCTTAGTTTATTTTTATTTATTTTTTCTAATTCGTTCATTTGTGTACTTATTGTTCACAAAGTATAAAATTAATGTAAGCCTCGTTTCCACTAATACAAATTTTCTTACCCGACAAGTTTTGAAACAAGTTGGCAACATTCTGTCTAAGTGGAAACGCTATATGAAAATTCAGACACATGTTGGCAACTTGTTCGATGTCGGCTGCAAAAACTCGCAGAATTTGTTGGGTGGATTTTTTCATTTAAGTGGAAACGATTGAGATTCGATTCTCAAGTAAAGAATGTAAGAAGTTAATCCAACAAGTTGGCGAGCATTTAAATAGAAACACTTTTTAAGTTTAACTAACATGTCGGCTTCCAACAATTTCACAACATGTTGCCGAACAAGTTGGCACAATTTCTATTAAGCCTCGTTTCCACTAATACAAATTCTGCAAACTTGTTCGGTAATATGTTGTGTACTTGTTGGGAGCCGACATGTTAGCTTAAACTTACAAGTGTTTCCATTTAAATAAACTCTCGCCAACTCTACTCTATTGTCTTACACTAGTTTAGCCAACACAAGAAATGAGCGTTTCCACTGAAATGAAAAACTCACCCGACAAATTCTGCGAGTTTTTACAGCCGACATCGAACAAGTTGCCAACATGTGTCTGAATTTTCATATAGCGTTTCCACTTTATAAAATGTTGCCAACTTGTTTCAAAACTTATCGGGTAAGAAAATTTGTATTAGTGGAAACGAGGCTTAAGAGGGACAATTTTGAGTGTACATTACATATGTATACACCGCCATTTCACACGAAAACGATCCCGTTGATCTGATCTTAGACCAGACCATTTCCGATTTGGAGTTCGTATGGAATATGAAAATAGAGTATTTGTGTATTTTTGAGGGATTAGAAGTTACGTGATTTTGCTATGACACGTAATTTCAAAAAAATTATATGTCGAGACCGGAGTAACCAATTTTTCTGATTTAAATGCCAAACGAAGCTAAATGCTTTATATGTTTTATAAAAAAATACAGCAACAATAACACTTTCGAACATCAATACACTTTCTGAACATGCCGGCTACATCCCGCAGAGCTCTTAAAACAGTTAAATCTTTCCAGAAGGACATCATTCCATCTGAAGGTGATTAAACGAATTAAAAACGCCAAATTGTATGCAAAATATATAAAAACAAATTTTTGCCGTTAGCATGGTTAAATTAAATTATTTGTACCTTCTGGGCGCCAACCTAGGAATACAGTTAAAATAAGCAACGTTACTCCAAAAAACTGAAGTCGCTTTCCCTTTACTATCAAAATGTAAGGGACAAAAACTGCACATATCTTCAAATCCTCTGTTGCAACTTGTTTTGATATCGTTGCTTTCACTGAAACTTGGTTGCATCATGGCTTTCGTGATGCCGAAATCTTAGACAATTTTTACCAGATTTTTAGAAAAGATAGATATACAGATTCTGAGGCTCGTGGTGGTGGCGTACTCCTCGCATGCAAAATCATTTTAATTGCAGCCAAATTGACGTTCCCAGCTTTTCCAACACTCTTGACATTGAACTTATTGTTCTTAAGTTGTCTCTCTTAAAACACGACTTATACATATTATGTTGCTATATTCCTCCAGACTCCTTACCAGCGTTGATGACAAACGTCAAAATATTTACGACCTACTCACTTCAACATCTAATTTTATTCACGGCACGATGCAACCTCTTGAAGAACTACTACTTATTGGTGATTTTAACTTACCCAATATACAATGGGTACTTAATGAAGATGACGATGACTATCTTCCTCTTAATAACTTGTCTACAAAGGAATCACTATTCCTGGACAATATGTCATCTCTTGGTCTCAGTCAAATCAGTAATGTAAAGAATGACATGGGTAGGCAATTAGACCTGGCTTTCTCTACTGAGGCGGGTAACTCTTTAGTCGAACCTAGCCCAGTTATAATGTCTACTCTTGACAAATATCACTAGTAGTTATTGTTATGAAACTGAAAACATTACTATTTGTGACGAAACACAATACTTCTTCAATTTTAGAAAGGCTAACTTTCCGGAACCTTCCAGTAGACTTATGTCTATTGATTTCAACACATTACTATCCAGCAGCAGTGTTGACGAAGACGTTTCTAAATTTTACATAATTATTTTCGATTTATTTTCCTCTCACATTCCTCGCGAGCGACAGCGGTCCTCTAAAACATCTCCGCCATGGTTCAATAAAGAACTTAAACATCTCAAAAATAAAAAAATAAAAAGAATAAATTGTGGAAAAGTTACATGAGGGACAAAGACTTTATAAGTCACAACAATTTCCTCCTATAATGAGTTCAAAGAACTTTCCTCTACACTTTATGATGAGTATATTCAAAACATGCGCGCGAAATTATTTCGTGACCCACGTATCTTTTTTAAGTTTATTAATATGAAGAAAAAAACAGACAACTACCCCAATACCATGAGATACAAAGATTCTGCTAGTGATAATTCATCCGAAATTTGCAATATGTTTGCTTCACTTTCTGACAATGCATTTTCTTCGTCAAATTTCCTTCCTCGAAATGACAACTTTAGTCATATGAACGATTCTCATAATGTTTCATTCACTATCACTACAATTGCGCAAGAGGATATACTCGATCATATTAACGACCTTCCAAATGATTTCACAACGGGCCCTGATGGCATCCCTCCAGCTTTCTATTAGTCATGTTGCCATGCCCTTACAGCTCCGCTGAGAATTATTTTCCAAAAATCAGTTAATAGTGGTTGTTTTCCTCAGCTATGGAAAAATTCTTTTATCATACCTATCCACAAAAAAGGTAGTAAAAGTGAAATTACTAACTATAGGCCTATCGCAAAAATTATTCGAATCTATCATTTACTCTCAGCTATCAATTTCCTGCAAGAATTTGCTTTCTTCAAACCAGCATGGGCTTATTTCGGGCAGGTCTACAACCACTAACTTGTTGGAATTTGTCTCGGATACCATTGGCGGGTTTGCAAAAGGTTATCAGACAGATTGTATTTATACTGACTTTAGTAAAGCGTTCGACAAGTTATCTCACTCCGTGATACTCTTTAAAATGGAAAAGTATGGGTTTCACCCAACATTTATAAAATGGACCGAGTCTTATTTGAATAACAGAACATATCAAATATTATTCCGTCATTCCATCTCTAGGAGTCCTGAAAGCTTCGTCCGGCGTACCTCAAGGGAGTCACTTGGGCCCGTTGTATTTTATTCTATCTATTGACGACATTGTCTCTGTTGTGAGACACTGCAAAGTATTGATTGCTGACGATATTAAACTTTTCACTGAGATTAAATCTGTTAACGATTGTGAACTGATACAGGATGAACTTCGCAAGTTTTACGTTTGGTGCAAAAACAATAATTTGGCTCTTAATATCGACAAATGTGAGGTTATGACTTTCCACAGGAATTAGAAACCGATCACTTATGATTATGTGTTCTCGGATTCCACGATTCGCCGTCGCGAGGGTGCTGTTTGTGACTTGGGTATCAAATGTGACCATAGATTGAATTTTATCTCTCACATTAACTACATGATATCTAAGAGTAACTCTATGCTGGGCTTTATCAAACGTTGGTCTCGAGAATTCTCGAATCCCACCATAACATTGCGTTTGTACACTTGTTTTGTGAGACCTCTCCTTGAATACGCTAGCCAGGTCTGGTCTCCATTTTACGGTACACACATCGACCGCATCGAGTCTGTTCAGCGGAACTTCCTGCGCTTCGTTCTTAGGCACCTACCCTGGAATAATTCATTGATTCTTCCACCTTATGAGGATCGCTTGAAGCTTTTGAATATGCACTCCCTTGAAAAACGTCGCATGGTTGCCGATGTAACTTTTGTGCATCAACTCTTAAACGCGAATATTGATTCTCCCCTACTACTTAGCAAAATCTCTTTCCGTGATAGTGGGCACAATCTGAGAAGGTTACCTCTTTTGCATGTTAACTCCGCAAGATCCAACTTTAGTATGTATGAACCCATCAATCGCATGTGTATTGTTGTTAATATTAAGGCTGAGCATTTTGACGTTGGCATATCCAAGCATGTTTTAAAAAATCGTCTATTTAATACTTAATTTTCTGTTTCCATGTCGCATTGCATGTCATCTCATTCGGTGTTTGGGCTATGTTTAGTTTAACATACTAATACTAACACCGACTAAATGATGAAATGCATGTATTGTTGACCTTTTATTAAACGTGTCCATGCAGCGACCTTGTGTTAAGCTGGTTCTGATAGTCATTTAAAAAAAAAAAAAAAAAAAAACATTATTGACATTTTTAGTTAAAATAAACAGAAAAAGGTTCGATCTTTGTTACAAATTTAACTTTCTTTGCAATAAGATCATAATTTTGGTAGTAATTTCTCTATGAAAATAGCAAATTTTAAACGCAAATACATTAGTAACCAAAACTATTTTACTGCTTTTATTCCGTCATTTCCTCTTCCATCTCAAGACCTTCCATACTCAAGTACAAATTTATCTATTCGATGTACCATTATTACGTTAATATGTACAAAACTCTGGAAATTTCATAAATTGTAGAGTTTTCTAAAGCTAATTACATACATACAAAACCGCGATATCCTTATTCTTGACACGTTATTACGTAAGCTTATTTTTCTCTAACTATGTGCAGTTTTGATAATGATAATATGCACAGATTTGACGTAATTTCCATACCAAAATAACCCTGGATAGAGTTTCGGGTGCACAGCTGCTACTTGACTCGAATTTCGTATGTATACAAGGAATTCATGTCTGTGTTCAGGTGCTGTAAATTTGTACAAAATGTATGGCTTCTGGCAAGGCATATAGAAGACAAGGTATTCCCATTAAAATGTTGACACATTGCAGCTGATAGCCCGTAACGTAACTCTGTGACTAATGTATATACAGTTTTATAGGAAACACAGAGAGAGGAGAGAGAGTATTGTGTTCTCTGTATGTACCATGCTTTCCTATACATTTTCACGATAATTCGTCACTAATGGCGGAAAGTGGTTCGTAATGGAAATAACTTGTATTTATATACCTTGGGTTTCTGGTAGAGACCCGCCGTTCCGACGGATTTTCGGAGCATGATCCGGATCCGGATCATGCTATTTGGACCCGGTTCCGCGGACCTGTTCTATCGTTCCTTTCGTATTTCAATTCAAAGAAAGGATGTTCTGAGCTCAGCTGATTTTTTATTATAGAATTAAAAACTAATAACACAGATTCTAATTAAATATAATAATAATAAGCATATAAAATTGTCGATTCCTTTTATCAATAAGTACTTGGACCTGTTTTGGACAAAACCTTTCACGTGGGACTGAAGTTACTGGTATACAAAGCCTCGTTTTTACTAATTGTAACAGGAATTAAACGTAAAAACAACGTTTCACCAACAAATAAAAGGAACACAAAACAAGTCGGCGGGATTTTCGTACTTGGTTTTACACCATTGATAAAGGGAATGAAGCAAAGTGCACTTTTGCGTTCCATTATGCACATAAGCCAAATTAAGTAAGACCACACCAATATTTGTGTTGGGCTTAAATTTGCTAATGAAAAATCACATTGCAGCCTGCAGGTATAAGCAGCTATCAGAATTCATGAAGCAGAAGTCGATTTATTTTAAGAGTGCAAATCTGTCGATATTTCTACACGTTGCCATTCATTAATCACTTAACTTTCCAATTGTTACTGGTTTTCTTTTGCATTCATCTAATTTTTCTCTGTATTTTGCGCCCTTCGTTACTACCTTTTGAGCCAAAGAGGTAATTTTGGATTCACTTATATACCTACACAAATTTTATATTATACCCGCATTCCTATATTTCTTATATGTTCTAAGGGGTGTACGAGCAAAATTAAACAAGTTTCTACAAAATATTAAAATATACAATCAGAATCGGCGAAGTATAATGTGCTCAGATCAATAAGTTTTTTTTTGCATAAATTGGTTTTAGGAACGAGTGAACGACAGCTCTACTAATTATGGACCCGTTCGTTCCGGACCGACACATCTCTAGTTTCTGGTAGTACAGTATGCGATCATTAAATTAAACGCACCTTGCAAAAGAACGAAACTTTCAAGTAATGCGTAGATTCTATAAATTAAAAGACTTTTTTAGAAGAAAACAATTTATTGTGCAATAGGGTATTCAGTTTACATTAGCTTGAACAGCGAATTGCTCAATATTTCGTTACATCTCCTTTTGTTTAAATTACTTCTTTAATTCTTCGTGGCATATTATTTATACATGCTTTTATCATTGCGCGCAAATTTGTATTATTATTCCAAATATTACTTATATTTTCCTTTAGAATTTTTATGGTAGGATTGGGACAGCTATAAACTTTTGATTTGAGGTATGCCCAGTAATTTCCAATCGGTCTTGAATCCGAATAATTACTAGGCCATGGCAAACCCTCAATTTCTTCACGATTTAAGAAATCTTTAATTGATTTCGAGATGTGTTAAAGCACTCAATCTTGCATAAATATAAGATTGCTTCTTGTGTGTGAAAACGAATTTACACGTGGTAAATGGACATCTGATAAAATCGTATTATACTGGTCCTGGAGTAAAGCTCCCTCCACGAAATATATGGGACCGGGTCCTTCTTCACTAATGCTGCTCTATATCATCACCGAAGGTGGGTGTTCTACAATTTGCTCTATAAAATGTGGATTGTACCGTTCGCCAGGACGGCTGTGCACAAAACGAGCCGATTCCGTTACCGCCTTTAGACGGCACTCGTCACTAAAGATTACCTACAATAGCTGTGTTCTTTTGCGTCCGCAGAACAGAAAAAAAATACACAAAAGAACGCCTCATACATTTTCATAAAAAGATTAAAATGGAACTAACAGTACAAATTGTTCGCTTCAATCGACAGAACAATTTATTCTCTCCAGTATATTGGAGTTCTAGAACAAGGTACACAAAAGAACACAGCTAATATTTAACAAATGGATTAATCCCATATAATTTGTTGTAAGTTCAGTTATAAAGATTTTTGTACGAATAAATTTCGCTTTACCTTTTTGCACGCTTGCTAACAGGTAATGATGTGTTTAATTTTAAAGATATCGATATTCTGTGGAGTTTTGATATCGACACGATTTCTTGGCGAGCAATTTGTCTATTTGAAAATTCTTGCGAATGCAATAATGTCATAATAACAGCTTTTTTTCATTAGACATGCCTTTTTCGCACCCTATTTCCATTAAAAATCAAACCACAGTGTGGCACTTGTTCTTCTTATTGCATAAGTGCATCAAAAACTTCGCGAACTTAGTTTTATTTAACAAGAAAAAAAGCTAGAATTGGTCTAAGACCAATTCTTATGATACCCTAGCTAGATGAATGCCCTTGTGAAATTTCGCATTGTCACCCTTCTGTGCAAGCTTGATTTTTGAATTGGTTTTTCGCATATATTTCTAGAACGGTTCGTCGGACAGAAAAAAAATGATTATAACCAATTTAATAGAATTTCGTATTCTGAAGAAGTTTTTAGTACAATAAAAATGTCTTCGACTTATCGTTTTCGCAGTATTTGTAAAAAACTTAAATTTTAAATGGCAACATCAAGAAGGAGTTGCCCGATTTAGTCCAATTTTGACATTTTATTTGCTAATGTAGTAAAAACATCATGTACCAAATTTCAGCTCTCTTTATCGATGCGTTCTCAGGCAGTGTCCAAATATATAGTGGAAAACGAAAGTTTTGTGTGGCAACCACACGAAGGAGTTGCCCGATTTGTCTCATTTTCGAACTTAATTTTACTTTTTTTTAAAAGTCCGTGTACAAAATTTCAGCTCTCTAAGTATACGCGTTCTCGAGTTATCGTACGCACAGACGGACGGACAGACAGACGGATGGACATTCAAAAATCAAAATAACTTTTAATATTATGCGTGGGTGTCCAATCCATTTTGCTCTACCATCATTATTTCGAGGTGTTACAAACGGAATGACAAACTTAGTATACCCTATAGATTTCAGCTAGGGTATAAAAACCCATAAAACCTCATTTTGAATACTGCTCGACGGTACTTATTCTGTGCACACGTACATCGAAGGACAGTCTACAGAAACATCAAAATAGGGCAATGATAATTAGAAAAAAAATCATCTGCATAAAGAAAAACCATAAAAATAAAAGATGGTTTTGGTGTGCGCCTACTTTAATGATCACATACTGTACTCTTTTGTATAGAAGTATAAGTTTCAGCCAGAATTGGTTGCAAGTGGGTGCTTCCTTGTTTTGTTGTAGATGTCAAAAATGTACAGAAATATTATATGGCTAACAACAACATACGTATATATTTCTATACACAAAGGTAGTACCTTAGGATCATACGAACTGAAATTTCGAAATTGCGTATCATCTTTTGAGGTGGATACGGCAACATTTGCCAACGTTCAGCTCTTAAGTTATTGGAAGGACAAATGAAAAATTGGAGATATTTTATGATGTTTTCTTTTCAATTTACCTATCGAACAACATACGAAAATAAAACTTATCATTTAATGTCTGACATTGAGTAGAATTCCTATGAACACTTCTAAATCAAAATAAAATGATTATTTTCTGCAGCGGTATAAGCTAATGATAAAAATGTATACAGAAGCATTTGTGTTTTTTTAAACTTAAGTAGTTAAGCTTAAGCTAACACTGTAAAATTGTGAATTTAAGCTATATCTTGAGTTTACGCTAGAACAGTGACACAGTCTTAACGACATGACATAAATATGACAATCTTCAAAACATATTAGAAACCAAGGCCTTCTTTTGATAATTAAAATTTTTAATACAATTTAGAATGAAAAATGAAAAATTTTACGTAATTTTTTTTTTCAGGTCATTTATCTTCAGTTTTTCGTGATAGTTTTGTTGCTAGGGAAGTTACTTAAAAAGGTACACCAAAGCAGTATTTCATAAAGGAGGATAGCAAGTAATTATAATTTTTTTTAACAATTATTTTCTATTAGGTTTTTTTGGGTGCACTACGACCTGCAGAGCTTGAGCATTTAATGGAAAGGTTCTGGTACGCTTTAACCGAAACATGTCTAGCATTTACAGTGTTTCGAGATGATTTCAATCCTCGATTTGTGGCATTGTTTACAGTTTTGCTTTTTCTCAAATCATTCCATTGGTTAGCAGAGGAACGTGTGGACTATGTAAGTATATTCCTTATGCATCCCCATTGAATTAATTCAATTTACTTGAAAATTTTAGATGGAACGAAGTCCTGTTATTGGTTGGCTATTTCATGTGAGAGTTACGAGTCTTCTTACAGTTTTGGGTGTAGTTGATCATCTCATGATTTTACATGCTTACAATCAGACAATTAGCAAAGGACCAACTGTGCAATTAGTTTTTGGATTTGAATATGCCATTCTTATTACGATGGTTGCTAATACGACTATTAAATATGTCCTTCATGCTGCAGAAATGCGAGCTGATACACCTTGGGAAAATAAGGCCGTATTTTTGCTCTACACAGAATTAGTTATTGGATTAATAAAAGTTATTTTATATCTTTTATTTGTCGTCATAATGGCGAAAATTTATGCATTACCAATGTTCGTTTTTCGACCAATGTTTTACACAATGCGGTAAGTAGTTCTTGTTGAAACTTCAATTCATTATTAAATGATAAAATATTATTGTAACATAATATCACTTACACTTTTCATAAGTAACAATAGCGTTATGCCTAATAGTTCCTAATCGAATTTTATCTCGAGCTACCCTCATCTAGACTAAACCTTGTTTTTTTACAATCGCTTTGACTGACTTCAAGTATGATTAAGGAAAGATCTTTGGGATGATAATTAATTTGCCAAATTTCGTTTAATTTTTTGCAGTGTTTATTCATTTTATAGACTTCACATTAAAGATTAAATTGATAAATTGCCCTACCAAAGGTGGGCTAGAAATGATTTTGATATATGTTATCTAGTTACGGACTTCGATGAAAAATACAAGTTTTCGACCTTGGAGGGATCGGCGCGATTCGCCATCTTAGAATACAAGTCAAGATTTTTTTTTTTTTCAAAATAATTCCTTAACGCTTGATCTTATGAAAAAATTATGTCATATAAATTTGAAGAAGATTAAATTCCCTACATTTTTTATATAAACACTTTTTTTTGTAAGTCTGATATGTAACAAGCTGATGATAATTCTGTCAAACGTGAGATATATTCATTGTGAGGGTCAAACCTTGGGCAACTTCTATAATGTGAACGGTATGTAATTCAGATAATGTTGATGTTGTGGTATGCATTGTGGTGCCGCCAAAATAATAGGCGCTGTTTCTTTGACAACTGGGAGCCGTTCTTCTTCGGCATTTGAATATTTTGCCCTGTACCAATTTTCCGAGAGAAGCTTGTATCCCGTGTCCCGGAAGCGGACAACAGGTGACTGATTATTTCGCTCGACGATGAGTATATCTTCTCCATATTTCTTCAGAAGACGAGATTTTACGGTCCTGATATACGGACGGCACTCACCTTTGGTGCATGAGTTCATAAAAGCAGAATTGATTCTTCGGAATTTCCGGTAAGATATGTGAAGATCCACTCCATTGCTTCGTCAGCGTTCGCGAGCCAATATCCTTCCTTCTGTCCGGACGATACTCGATTTTACAGCCGCTTTTGGCAAGCAAATGGTACCTTGCTTCAAGAGCAATCAAGTGCGTCACATGTTGAATGCGCTCTATTATCTGCCGTCACCATTCGTTAGGTGCTTTCAAAATCGTATGTTTTACTCTTAATTTTTCCACCCGATAGATGATATCTCGAATCGAAATTTTTTTTTCTCTATTTGTTTAAGAAATCGCGGGTACCTTCTTCAGCACTCATGAAACATTGGGTTTCAAAATCAAAACGTTGAATGCTCGAACGCGGTGATGTCGTCGCCCTATAGGTGCGTCAGCTATTTTACGTAGATACGATCTGCACGCCTCTCTCACAACTTGATCACCTTCCTTTAAAGGGTTAAGTTGGACTATTTTTTGGAGTTCACGTTTCCGCCGCGATAACTTGTTACCCATCAGATTTAAAAAAAAATTGTTTATAAAAAATATTTAGGGAATTTGTTTTTTTTTTCAAATTTGTATGAGTCATTTTTGTCGTAAGATCAACCACTGAAGCATTATTGTGAAAAAAATTTTTTTTTGTTTGTACCTTTAATTCAGGGTGGTGGACTACGCCGATCCCCCAAGGTCGAAAATTTGGATTTATTATTGGGATCCGGACCACAATAACATTTCTACCCCACGTTTAATAGGGAAAAGGCCTTTTTAGTCCCTATTGACTGGATTATGAGCTAAGTAACAAAAACAACAAACAACAACAAACAAGAAAAAGCTTTCAACAAGTGACTTTAGTTTTGGCTAGTGGTTTTACTTAACTATAAACTGTTAATAGCTCTTGAACTATGCTATGCTCTGTGGGTTGCGGGCATTAACATTTATATACGTCGAATTCAGAAGAAGAAGCACATTTTCACTTTTATTGCTACGATTCCCTCTCTAGGGCCAATTTTGTTATGGAAGCATATGAGTGAGTATGTTTGGATATTCAGTCCACACAATCAGCCAAAGCTGATGGCTCACTCCGTGATAAGCGTTGTATATTAAGGGTGGCACGCTAGCACACTCCGGCTATTGGGGGAGATTGTGGGGTGGGTCACACGAAAACCTGCCGTTATTACGCGCCATAGACTTACCTCTATTGATTTCAAGACATTACTATCTAACAATAGTGTTGACGAAGACGTTTGTAGGTTTTACATAATTCTTTTCGATTTATTTACATCTCACGTTCCCCGCGAACGACAGCAGTCCTCTAAAACATCTCCGGCATAAAGAACTAAAACATCTTAAAAATAGAAAGAATTAATTGTGGAAAAGTTATTTGAAGGACAAAGTCATTATAAGTCACAACAATTTCCTCACATCCTGTAATGAGTTCAAAGAACTTTCCTCTACACTTTATGGTGAGCATATTCAAAGCATGCGTGCGAAATTATTTCGTGATCCACGTATCTTTTTTAAGTTTATTAATATGAAGAAAAAAACGGACAACTAGCCCAATATCATGAGGTAAAAAGATTCTGCTAGTTATGATTCATCTGAAATTTGCAATATGTTTGCTTCATTTTTTGACAATGCATTTTCTTCGTCAAATTTCCTTCCTCGAAATAACAACTTCAGTCATATGAACGATTCTCATAATGTTTTATTCACTATTCCTACAATTGCTCAAGAGGATATACTCGATCATATTAATGGACTTACAAATGACTTCACAACGGGTTCTGATGGAGTCCGTCTAGCCTTCTTTAAGTCATGTTGCCATATCCTTGCAGCTCCGCTGAGAATTATTTTCCAAAGATCGCTTAAGAGTGGTTGTTTCCCTCAGCTTTGGAAAAATTCCTTTATCATACCTATCCACAAAAAAGGTAGTAAAAATGAAATTTCTAACTATAGGCCTATTGCAATGGATTCATGGTCATCGATGTAACTTTTGTGTATCAACTCTTAAACGCGAATATTGATTCTCCCCTGCTACTTGCAAAATCTCTTTCCGTGATATTGGGCATAATTTGAGAACGTTATCTCTGTTGCATATCAACTCCACAAGATCCGACTTGAGCATGTATGAACCCATCAATCGAATGTGCATTGCTGTTAATATTAAGGCTGAGCATTTTATCGTTGACGTCTTCAAGCATGTTTTAAAAAAAAACGTCTATATCATACTTAATTTTTTGTTTGATCTATGTTTAGTGTAACATACTATTACTAACACCAACTAAGTAATGAAACGCATGTATTGTTGACCGTTTATTTATTAAACGTGTCCATGCAGCGAGGTTGTATTAAGCTGGTTCTGATAGTCGTCATACGTCAATCAAAGGTACCTTATACAAAAGATTTTGACCCCCTTTCTGTAATTCAATGAGCTATAGTTTTTTTATGAAATACAGGCAGTTCTCGACTTACGACGGGATTCGTTTCCGCAGCTTCGGACGGAAGTCGAAATTCATATAAAAATATACCATATAATTGTAATAGACTATAAATTTGAACCAAAATTTTATTTTATTTTTAAATTTTATAAATAATAAATTACAAATGAAACAAAAATTTCACCATTTCGATATTGCGATGTATTATTAAATTTCAATAAAAATTCCAAAAATTTCAAGTGCAACGCATATCAAAAGTAGAAGGACTGCGTATACTCAAAGTGTTCTATGTCATACTAAGATGACAGTTTTTATCGTCATTTAGACTGAAATTCATTGAAAATAATTTCAATAAATTTGCCAAATGCAAAAAAATGAACTTTTCAATTCAGCAATCAGAGAGATCTCATCAGTATGGTTATTTCTGAACGTCTACCATAGAAGTTCAACGATAGAGGCCACTAAACTGGTCTTCTTGCTAAAAATAAAACAAGTCCCCTTGAAATTACCCCTACTATATGCTTCAATTCACATATTTCACGTAGACGCTATTAGTTTTAGTTGTTTGGTTTTAAAAATACGAGTCCATCGAATCAGTAGTCTTTTGACGTCATTGGATTGGGTGCATTATATCTTATTGGATGTTGGATGATGCACTTACACATATTAATAGTTTCACTGCTAACATTTCAGGAATTTCAAAAAAGCACTAAATGACGTAATTATGTCAAGAAGAGCAATACGAAACATGAACACCTTATATCCAGATGCCACACCGGAAGAGCTTGCATTATCAGATAATATTTGCATTATTTGTAGGTAATTAATTAAAAAAACAACACCTCCTTGTGATGTATTGGCGAATAGACAAAATCTTATAAATTTTACAGGGAAGATATGATCAGTAATTCAAAGAAGCTACCTTGTGGCCACATATTCCATACAACATGTCTCCGTTCATGGTTTCAACGACAACAAACATGTCCAACATGTCGTTTAAACATCTTAAGAACGCCGACTAACTCCCAGTCACTTCCTCGACCAGATCCAGCAAATGCTGCAAATTTAAATCAAAATAATCCAGGAAATCAAACACCTGTGCCTGGGTTCAATGTTAATAATAATAATAACAACAACAATGTTCCAAGTAAGTTAAGACAATTTTATATTGACTAATCCCATTACAATTGACTATAAAATTTTTTAATTTGTAGATGAGAATCCATTTGCCAGCTTATTTACACAAAATCCTGGAGGAAATAATACAACGGTACCAATTGCTTCTACAGCTCCGTTAGTTATGCCACCATTTCCATTTGTTACACCGTATGCTGTCCCTCCACCACCAATGCCTCCGTCATTGGATACTCTCTCAGATGATGAAATACGTGCCCTAGAAGGTACTGAAAGGCATCATGTGGAGGAACGAATAAAGGTAATGATCAGTTCAACTCGGCGATTAAATTAATTATACTTTATAATATTTTTGTAGCTTTTGCGTAACATTCAACTTCTTTTGGATGCATCTGTTTCACTGATGAATCAATATTCAGCGATTGCAGCACGTCTGCCTCCAATACCAACAGCTGTACAATCACAAGTGCAGACACAGCAACAAACGACAGAACAGCCACAGCCGTCAACATCTGTTGAAGAAGACCTTTTACAGGTACCCAGCTGCTCAAATCAACAAGAAGCAGAGGATAAAATCTCTGAAACAACAACATTGGAAAATCCCACAAATTCAGAAGAAATTAAGAATGAAGTTAAAATTGAGGATTTAGGCAGCGAAGAACATATTGACGAGGTAATGCCAAGCGGCAGTAAAGATGAGATCGAGAATAATTCTGAACTAACTGAACTGAGAAGGAGAAGATTGCAAAAATTTTTACAACAAGAGCGCAAAGAAAACTGAACATAATGAATAAATTTATTATTTATTTAAATAAGGAAGGACTGCATTTTTTTAATGTAAAAAGATAATGATCCATTTTTATGCTTTTATCGAGATTTAGTAAAAATTCATTTAATACAAGGAAAGATTTCTACTCTTAAATAACTGTCTATTCACAGACCTCAACGTAGAAAATATTCTAGTTTCGCGGCAAGACTATATATAAAGGGGTCGGCGGTGTAGTCATGATTCTAATGACTTGCTGTCAAGAATGGTACAGTTCTTTTGCTGACAACAGATTACTATCCCTTGGGATGATGTGATGTAATAATATGCATGTGGGTATTTCATTCGGTGCTTTGGATATCACCTAAGATTGTATAGGTATTAGTCAAACGTATTTGCCGTATGTTCCACATGAGTTCAAAGAAATTGAAAGAAGAAAAAGATTAAGCAAGGGTTTCATCTTAAAATATGTATATAATAAACAAGAATGCTAATAAGTTACATTTAGTGAAGTGGGACTGATTTCAGTTGGATACAAGTTTTATAGTGTGCAAAAACATTTCCGGCAATACACTAAAGAGGAAGAGAAGAGAAGTGACGCATATGAATTTTATTAGTTTTATATTTTCTTGTAAGTAAGTACTATATAAAACAAAGAATGCTGTAAATTTAGTTTAGATTTATTGTGTGTATGTAATTTGGTGTTGATTTGATTTGAGTTCCGTTTTTTCTGTACAAAAGGTATTTCTTTTTTTTTTCACGTAAAATTCACGTTGACTATAGTAGATTTCCTTCCACGTGAAACTAACATAACTATTCCTAATCAACTTATGCAAGCTGGTCAGATTAAAAGCTCAACTGTAGTGGACTTCTTATTTTTAGTCATTTTTGAAATAGCCAACAGAGATCAGAAATATTATAATATCGTTGAAAAATTACGAAGTCTGTAAAATTGAAAAAAAATATTTTGATTACTTTTAATTGTCAGCCATGAAGGAAACGCAATCGAGGAAGCAGAATATAGGTATAAAATCTGTCAAGATAAGAAGTCTACTTAATGTCAGGGATTGGAGGGACCACAGTGTCGAATTTTTTGCCCCAGATCCAATTTAAGCACGCTGGTGGACTCTATTTGAAAATTTGATGCAAATAAGAGGTCACCACAAGTTGCACTTAGATGCTTAGAACATATAAATGCGCAAGAATGGATGACATGTACACAAGCATTGATAATGGGTAAAAAAATACGATCAAGTGTTTGGAGCTCTAGAAGGATAAGAACATAGACAAAGTAAGAGCAAATGAGATAGAAAATGTAAATTATTCTTTTAACTGGAGGACAAATAAAATATCACGGTCGGGGTACGACTTTCAATACACTACGGAAAACTCTGTCTTCAAAATATTCTAGAACTAAAATTTCCGAACTACGGAAAAGTATTACATTCTGAAAAGATCATCTTATCTAACTTCTTAATTTAAATTCATCTTTCCAAAGGTGTAGGTTACTTTTATTTGTTATAGTTGTGTCAAAAGGAGTTGTTTAATACATTTAGATGCCAAAAATTTTAAAAATTTGTCGAATACGAATTGTTAGAGGTAAGTTTATTTTTATTTATTTTTAATTGTAATAAAATGATCCAATCTTTTTAAAATTCCTTTAATTCTCTGTTTAATCTTAAATATACCTGCGAATTGATTTTATCCAATGCAACAATACAAAGAAAACATCTTTTCAAAATTGGGAAAAGATTATTTAAAATATTTTTTTCTTCAAATTTTGCTAAGTAAGGTCACAGATAAGAGGAAGCTTCATCTGGCCTCTAAAAATGCACAAGTTGTATGATTATTTGATGATGCGATCGGGAAGAAGAAGCAAAGATTTGAGACTGAGAGTATATTGCTCTGTTCTCTCTGTTCTTCACCACCCCACAGCTATACACACGCTGACGAAAGCAGCCATGCACAGTTTTATGTTTCACTATGTTGCCTAGTTGAAGAAGCGAGCCGGTTTTTCTATTAATTTAGGTATTCGAAAATTTTTCATAAGAACTTTTGCACAGCATATTTTTGGCTACTTACATTCATGAAAATGTTAAGCCCAAGCACACGAATCAATGCAACTGACAGTGATTGTGATTAGACTACTTGTCGCCCATCAATTCCTATTCCATCCGCTCATCTTACTATTCTCCCTCTGTACTGCTGCAATGCAATGTAAATGAAAATTCTCTCAACAAAGTATTCTTAATGAAATGGTTTCTTAGAGAAGAGGTAAAAGAAGCAAGGAGAACATGCAATGCAATGCATGGGCAAAGTTAACCTAATGACAAGTTAAGAAGCTGTACAGCAAAATTGGAAAATTTCTGGTGTTTTTAGAATGAAAAAAGCAATTCCGTATACTTTCGTCTTTTGCATGAATGAAGGAAAAGAACGTGGCTATGCATTATGCAGTGCAACTGAGATAACGAGTTAAAAACAAAAATCGAGAGAACGTAGGATTACCCGAACGACAAAATCTTATTAAATCCCTCAAAATCCTATCAAACTATTCATAATAATGTACATCAGGTCATACTACCTCCAATTTTTAAGAAAAAGATAAATTTCGCTTTGATCCAGATGCTGAAAGGAGATGTAAAATTCATCTCGAATGAAATTCTCATTTCCCGAAAATATCAGAGAATCAAGCAAGAATTTCTCCCACTTAATCACTTCACAGCAAAACAAATGTAAACAGAAGCACGTGCTGCTCAGTTAGCATAGAAATTACACTAACAAATATTAGCCGATTCTCTCAATTTTTCAGCAAAATACGGTTTTAACAAAAGCGCGGGAACATTTTATGAGAGTAAAACGTGAAAATTCCGCCCCTTCTCATTTATTTACGAAAATCAAACATTTGCCATTCTGTTTCGTTGCATGCAACTTGCGCTTTCACATTTTTTATCTTTATTCATGAAAGTTTTAACGAGTTTGATTTTTTTCGATTTTTTTTCGTGATTGAACATGGCAGCTCCTACTCTATCTTGAGGAGTCTATATACTGTACAGTTTGTAGGGTATCCTTGCACTGTAACGCCGAATATAGTTCCGATGACGAATATAGGGGTCGCTAATCTCACTAAAAAATAACTGGATCTCTTTACATGACAAAAATCAATGTTTTTTTTTTCTAATTAACGTTTTACTACATATATCCTCACCTGCGTTTATCCCCAATATTTCCTAGATGCTTTGTAGATATCAGAGAAAAAAAAAACATTTCGTATCCTTAACTCCCAAAAATATTGCAGAAAAAACAAAAATTTATTGATATTAGAAATAAATCTTTGAAAATGGACAGATCAAAAAAATCAGACAAAAAATATTTATTTTACAAAAGAAGAGTTCAAACATCCCTGACGACTGGTATTCCGTCGAGCTTTTTAACATTCGGTAATCTTTTCATTGCTTCACTTTTATAGACGTTCTCATCGAGACTTTCAACGAGTGGATTTCCAATAAAAATAATTTCTTCTAGCTTAGGTGGAATGGCCATTTTGACAAATTCACTCCAGTCCTTAACCATATTATTTGCCACGTAAAATATTCTTAATTGTCGCATTACTTCAATGCCTCTAAGCCTCTCAATTAAATTGTAGCTTACCCATAGTTCTTCAAGATTATCAGCAAGTGCCTCCTAAGAAATAACAAACATAAATTACAAAACATTAAAATATTACCAAATAACGCTAACTATTCCTGATAAGGATTTTATGTAATTTCTTCCCAACGAAAGAATTTTTAAATTCTTCATACCGTTAATGCCAACTATTTTTTCTATTGCATTTGTAGAGAGACTCAGTTTTCTATATAATTCACATATATTTACATGAGTAATTCTAAAAATAATTACTTTTTTTTTCTTACGTGCAGGCCTTAAGTGTGGAGAGAGTGCTATCCATTTTTTCAATTGGAGGATACTGAAATTGAAGCTGTATATCTTTAGCTTTAGTTGAATCAGTTCCATGCTTCTCTTCCCATCTTTTCAGAGCTTCTTTTATTGTTGTTGCTTTCGACATTTTATATTACTCTGAAGTATCCTGTCATAGGGAAAGATAAATTTTTACTTTTATCCATGGCCTTCTATAAGTATGAACATTATATCTAACTACTTAATTCTGTTCATTGCGAATTTTAGTCAGATCTTGATATAATATAATCTAAGGATAGCTATAAAGTTGACATATAGTATACAAAATATAATACATGCAGTACCTGTAAAAAACGAAAATTGTTAAGGTACTTCAAGGAAGGAGATACTTGCCTGCTTGTATTTTCTTAACTGATTTTCTCCTGTTCTTCCTTAAGAAACAAGAAAATAGACGCATGGATAATACGCTATTAGGCAGGTCGCTCACCAAAGACATAAATGCACTATAAAGTTCCATCATGCATATGCTGTATAACAAGCCGATAACCAAAAGAGCAATTGCAAATATCGGGCATATTACTAAAATATTTGACGCTGAACATGCAATGCTCAAACGAAAATGCATGCAGCATGCGTACAGAAAGTTCTCATGCACCAAGCTACTGCTGTATTGATGAGCAGTGTGTCCCTTAAAAGTATGTGCGAGCCGTTTTTGAAGAGCACGCTGCAATTGCATCAATTGCATAATGCTCAAGTACTACAGAATTTACGTGTTTGGTGAGCGGCCTACGTTATACGTTCAATACAGGGGCTCAATTCTCTAATACAACAATATTGTAACTGATGAAGAAAATCTTGAAAGGCTTCTTTTGTTCTCCAAATCATAAATTTGTGTGATGAATTTGAATGTGTAAAGTAAGAGGAATAATTCCAATTGGTAAAAAAGTTAAATTTTACATCATCAAAGGATATGCATATACGTTCAGGAAAAGCAAATATTATTGGGTAAATTCAAAAAAGTCAAAGCTCTGCGCATCGTATGACATCGTGATGCACTGTTGCATATGATGGCCCTGGCGCTTCAACATTCAAGTCTTTTCGTAGATGAAAGACACTTGGGAGGAGGGATTTTTCCTCCCCCACGTGTCTCTCATCTACAAAAAGACTTGAATGTTGAAGCATGTGGGCCAGGCCATGCTGCAGCACTGTATAGCTGATGTTGATGCGTTCTCCTGACATTTTTGAACGCCAATTGTGTTAGTCGTTAAACGTACTGGTCAGCTCCACAGAACATTACAAATGGATAAAATTGCTTTCAACATATTAATTAATTTTACAATGGAAAATGTGGATGTTTATTTTTGAGCTCATGATGATGCAGATGGGGTGTCATCAGCGCATCGTTGCATTTTTCAATTTACCCAATCCGTAGCCTCTAATTTCATGAGCCATTCTCATTTATGCAATGCCGCCATCATTCAAAATGTAGTAGAGAAAAGAAACGAGACCAAAATCAAATTTGAAAACTAGTCCTTGTTTTGTTTTCAAGTATAATAAAAATTGATTTCCTAAAATCAGTAATAAATTCAATTGAAATCTAGGTTCGATCCGGATGAAAACCCCATTCAAACGAACAAATTCAGATGTATTGAAAGGAAAATATTTTACAAGGTGAATTCCTTAAATGAAAACCAGAAAAATGTTTTCCACGCCGTTTTCAATGCGAAAGAAAACTTTGAGAATGGAAAAGAAAGACATACTTTAACACTATAGCTGTACTACAATTAAAATTGTTCATGGTACTCCAGGTGCAACGAAACAAACAAAAATCTGAAAAAAAATTTGTCCCATTTTTAAGCCAGCGTTGAGTAGTTTTACAGTAATGGGGTCAGTGAATATTGTGAAAACTCCAAAAGCTGGTCTGGATTGATTAGGGAGAGGATAAGCTTTATGGAATATCTAGCAGCTTACTTCTAGTATAGTTTTCCAACAAAACATTATAAAGGGAAAATAATAAGACTTAATAAATATAAACCATTTATATATTTGCACAATTAAAAAACTGTCAGCACATACAATTTTTCGTAAATAGTTAATTCTTATTTTAATTGTAAAATTCTTATCAAGTAATATCGCCAGTTGTGGAACTCAATCATTGTAAAATATAAGGATACAATTATGTTTTAGCTGAAATTTACATTGAGGAATACTTAAAAATGTGGTCCATTCGAATGTGCGGTATGGGCATCTGAGATGAGAATTTTTTTCTATATAGGTACTGGACGGTTAAAATAATACTCCTTATTAAAAATTAGTACTTAAAAGTTTGAAATACGAAAATTCATATACATAGATATGAGGCTGTTAATATCTACTGCATCATATATTTTAGACGAAATATACTTTTATAAAATCACTAACCAAAAGATTACTTCTTATTTTATTATGCCATGCGTTTAGGTCCAGGTGTAACAAACTTCTATAACCCTACATCTCCATTCTTCACTAGCAATCAATTTTTCATTACAAAACAAAGTTCTGTCTACAAAATGTCCTATGGAGATCACATTTGGCAAGTCAAAATTTAAGGTAGGCAGGAAAAAATTTGGCAAGATTTGTCTTGTAAAGTGTGTACTGTGGCACCTTAGCATATATTGCTGCGTTTCTTTTCTCTCTTGAATGAATCTGTATGAATCCACAGAATGATGTCATAATTTCGTTCTGTGTATATAGAAAAGTAACGAAACAGAACCATTTCAAATGTTTCACATTTCTTACATTTGACAAAAACAACAAAAACAAAGCTATTTGTAACAATAGATTGAAATTAAATCGTTCGGTTCGACCTGAGAAATAGTATGACATGAGTGCTTTTCTTTATTCATTCCGAATATTCAGAACGCACCAAAAGTAAAGTGTTTATTTACCCATTCGGAATATTCCGTTTATTCCATTTTGTGTTTCCTTATTCGCAGTGGTATATTCTGAATGTATTCTTTTTAAACTACCTCCTTAGTTGGAATAAATGGGATACAATTTGACAAATGTCAAATGGCAAACATCACTCCAAGAAAAATATAATAATAATATAATAATAATAATTGTATAACAAATTCACAGCACGTAATAAGAATTTAATTATTATATTATCACCTAAATTTGCTTACAGTAGTACTGGTATGCTGCCCGTGCTGCATCTTAGAAAAGTGTAGCACGGAATCTTTTCTCCCTCCTCATCCTCGAAAAGTGTAGTATGTTAGCAGTGTGTACCTCGTGGGCTACAGCTTTAATAATGTCATGAGGAAATTCTTATCTCTTCGTTCATTCATGTTGCTATAAGTTTCTTTTTGTTTGCCAAGTCGAATGACACGTCAATGTATACCACGTTAAGCCACGTAAACGGGTGCAGTTCCATACATTACGTTGAATATTGAGACGAGAGGTGAGCTAAGAGCCAGATTACTTGTCAGATTACGTGTCGTGCCATTAAAGGCTGAATGCGACACGAAATTGTCGATGTCAAAATAATTTTCGAATACATGTTGTGACGTTAGAGCAAAGCAAATGATGCGACGCGATAAAAGTGGTCGACAAAAGTTAGAGCAAATTTGGAAAATTGTCGTTGCGCAGTGCGACATTTAAGTTCGACAGTTCGTGTGTTGGTAAATTTTGCGTAACTTTCTTATAAATTTGGCATAACTGTGTATAAGCTTTATATGCAACTATACCTGTTCTTAAAATATGTAGAAAACACATCACTAAACGCAAGACCCAACTCAACTGTCATGATATGACATCGACAATGTTGCATTCATTGTATTTCGTCTGCCAAAAACAACGACGCTAAATACCGCCGATAATTTCGTGTCGCATTCATTGTATTTTAGACTTTAGGTCTGCGACATATACGTCAACGTTATTTCAATTTTTGTGGATGAGAAACGCTTGTGGAGGTGGGGGGGGGGGGGGTGAATTACCTCCCTCCGAGTGTCTCTCATCTACAACAAGTGAAACGTGTACGCCGAGGCAAGACGCCAAATGCCGTCGACAATTTCGTGTCGCAGTCATTGTATTCCAGTCTTAGAGCGGCTTAAAGCAAGATTTTGTGTGTGTCTGCTGCAATATTCACAGTGCATATTGGAGATCAATTTTAATTAACCAACGTATAGATTTAATCTGAAGAAATATTTTCTGTTAATGAAATTGTTTGTTAATTATGCATAGAAAAAAATATTTCAACTCAGTGTAAAGTCAATTTCAAGGATAATTTTTGTCGTCATTCATCAACATCTAACACAAAAGATACAACCTTTCATGTATGCACAAATGTGCTTATTTCTAGAGCTTCTAAAGCCATCGCAAAAGTATTCAGGTTCACAGGGAATATATAGTACCCTTAATTTTCATCTATACATAAAACTATCATATTTTCGTATAGACACACCCCACAAAAATACAAACATAGTAACTTTCAGTTAAAAAAAAAACTGTTACAAATTACAATTTTAAGTGCTCAGTTATTTTACATATTATGAGTTCCAAAATTAACATAAAAAAAAATTATATTCCTTATAATAATTAGAGAAGAGAACAATAATTTATTAATAATAAGTCAACTGGAGGTATAAACGAGCGTAAGAGTAATAGTGAATGCTGCAAAATAAATACTTAAAAATTAATTAATTCTATTTTATTTCATACAAGTGTACAGGTAGGTAACTAATCTAAAATTTTAAAAATTATAGTGGAAGGATGTTGCAATCATTGTGATAATAATTTTGGATTATCTAAAGCCTAAAAAGTCTGTTAGTCTATCGTTTAGGGCATCAAGCCAATGAATATTTTTCGTTTTTGTTGATTTCTGTTCAAATAATCCTGGAGGAACGTAGTCTTCTGATCTGATACAGAAGTAGCTTGATATTGGTGCTCTGCACATTGGACATCTGTTTAATTTGGCTATGATGATGAAATAAAAAAAAAAAAATTAATAAATTAGTTATTTTTGGATAGAATTTTATTGTGAATGCAAACAAAATTTTGTATTATACTTACAAAAACAAACAGCACAGATGCATGTATGTCGGCAGGGTAGAAGTGCACGTGAAAGTGGAAAATAATGACATACAACACATAACTGCTCAGTTTGAGGACCATCAGAACATAAAAGTGGTCCACTGGATCCTGCACACGTAACAGGTTCAGCTAAGGATAGTGAGCTGGATGGAACTGGTGCTACATCATCAGATGAAAGAGAGTCTCCGGTTGCAAGATATAATTGCTAAAATGCAATTTTAATTAGTTTCATTAATTTTTTTTTAGTAAATCAATTGAAGAATGATGTAATCATGATTTATATTTTGTTGATACAAACAAAAAAAGCAAACTTTTCGAAACTTATTAAATTTGATTAACCTTTCTTCTCAAAAAAAGAAGAAGAAGAAGAAGAAGTACCTTGAACAGTGCAAATTTTTATAGCTCTGAAAAATTGAGTAATTTCTGTGATATTGTTTTTGAAAATTTGGTTATCTACTATCGAAATAGGAAAAGAGGAATAAATCTGGCTAGATCAACTATTATTCTTACCAAAGCTAAGTGTGGAAAGTTTTATCTTTATTTTTTAAGTTTTTTCGCTGACTGAAAGAAGTACCTTGTTACTTCTAGAATTTTTTTTTAATTAAATTTGGCTGTGCTAACATTTATTCTGTGTTTTTAATTACTAATTGTAACTTTTCTTATATTTTTTGTTGCAGCGTTGAAATAGTTATTAGTCATTCCATTTGTTTATTTATTGTTATTTTTGAACCGGCTAAAGTTTGGTTATTTTTGTCGAAGTTTTTAGCGGGAAGTCTTTGACAGCAACTAATAGTGTATCGTCGGGACATCTATTGGGTAATAGTATAAATAAATAGGAAAAAAGCAGAGTTACCAGAACGACAACATGAATAGGAGTACCAAAAGTTTGGATGAATCTATTTTTAATGAGAGTTACAGCGAATCTTGCAAAATATGTAAGGAAATGGTCCTAAATGAGGATCAAGCATTAAATTGCGAAGGCCGATGTGCCAGATGGTTCCACATAGGATGCCTCAAAATTACCACTAAGAACTACAAAAAAATCGAAGATCTTGGTGATACAACAATATGGATGTGTGCTGTGTGCAAGTTGGACTTCAAGAAGTGGGTTCAATATAAAGATAAAAAGCGCAATGATCGCGAAAGGGTACAGCTGGAAACATTAGAAATATCGAAAAGAACTAATGAAGCTATGCAGGAAATGAAAGAAAAAATAAATACTATTGAGGAAATAAATAAAAAGATGGACTCTCTTCAAACTGCTACTATCAATACACAAACTCAGTGCAAACAATCGTATGCAGAAGTGCTTAAAATTGCTAATGGGAAAGAACCCAATGAAATATTAAACGGAAATGTAGTGACTCGCTCCTACAACATAATTATAAAGCCAAAATCGCAGCAGTGTCACGAAGTAACAAGGAGACAACTAAAGGAAGCGATCGACATAGTAAAAATAAAAGCACCAATCACAAATATTCAAAATATCAGCAACGGTGGAATACTCATAAAGACCTTAAATCAAGAGGCGCAGGAAAAAATTGTACGAGAGGCTGAAAAAAAGCTAAACAAGGAAATTTATGAGGTTTCAACGCCAAAAACAAGGCATCCAACAATTCGCATATCGAACCTAGACAGGGAATATAAGGAAGAAGAACTGAAAGTCGACCTAATGGGATTAAACCACTTCATCAATCAGGAGGATGAATTTAGAATTGTTCACAAGAGGGAATACCAGGTAAGGGGAGAAAAAAGGTGGTCTCTAATTGTTGAAGTTCCGGGAAAAACCTTTAACAAGATTGTGAATCGGTATATTCATTTGGGATACAGGGCACATTTTATAAAAGAAGAAATAAATATTATAAGATGTTTCAATTGCCAGATGTATGACCACAGAGCGAGTAACTGTACAAACAAGATCTGTTGTGCGAAATGCGCAGGTGAGCACCACACGCAGGTATGTTCCTATAATATCCTCAGGTGTATAAATTGTGTTACATGGAAGTACCACAAGGAGATAAACCACAGTGCATTGAGCTATAACTGCGGAAAATATTTGGACCTACTTGGTAGAATGAGGGAAAGAATTGATTATGGCTCCGAGAAGCTAAATAACTAAAGAAAAACACTCTAAAAATATAAACTCCCAGAATATGGATCTAAAAATACTATATGCCAACACAAGAAGCTTAAGAAATAAGTTAGAGGAGGTCGAACTAATGGTAACAGAAGTGGGACACGTGGACATTGTGATACTAGTGGAAACCTGGATTAAGCAAGATGAAATACATTACTACAATCTGCAAGGATTTACTCCGATATTTAACTGTCGTAAATCTACTACGAGGGGGGGAGGAACAGCGATATACATAAGAGATAATATAAAATTTGCAACCGAGCAAACCACGGAATTGTCATTCGAGCAATTCAATGTGATACCTATTATGATTGAAGATACAATTCCGAAACTAATAATTATCACATACTATAAGCCGCCTAATTCTAACGGAGAGCAATTTCTAGAAGCACTAGACTCTATATTATCTAAATATAAAAATTGTATGTTAATATCGGATACTAACATAAACCTGCTTAATGAGAATGAAGACACTAGGAAATATTTGGAACTACTATCTACTAATAATGCAACAGTGCTGAACAAAATTGACATGAAATACCCTACCAGAATTTCGGAGCATAGTTGCTCAATAATTGATCACGTAGTAACAACTCTTAATATGGAAAAATACCACTTTGAATTGGAACTCAAAGACTGGCCTCAACTGGATCATCGCATCATGATAACTACGCTTAGAAAGGCTTTAATGAGGAGAGCAAAAATGTCTAAAAGGAAAATAATAAGAATAAATACTGAAATTTTAAGAACAAAGGTAAGATCTGCTATTGATGTTTGCGAAAATCTAAACTTTGATAAACTTATCGATATAATCCAAAAAGCAAAACAGGAAGCAACTGATACCAGATTAATCAGAACTCGAGAAAATAACTGGATTACATTAGAGATAATAAGCCAAATAAAACAAAGAAACAAATTATATAAAAAAATCAAAGGGGGTTCAAATAATCCTCAACTAATACAAAACTATAAGAGGCTTAAGAATGATATCATCTGGAAAACAAGAAGAGCAAAAATGTCTTATGTGGAACAAAAAATGCAAAGAGCAGGAAGCGACTCAAAAAAGATGTGGACAACAATCAACGAGACAATACGAAATAGTAATACGAAAGGTAGAAACGTCAGTATAGAAGAACTAAAAGTTGAGGATAATAACCTGAGAGACAAACAACGAATTGCAAACTACATGAACAAACATTTTGTGAATGTTGGCCCCTCTCTTGTAAAAAGATTGGATGACAAGTGTAATAACCCTTGTCAACCAACTAAAAATGTGACAAGGTCAAACTGCATATTTATCAGGCCGGTGAACAGTGCTGATGTGGAAGAGGTATTATCTCAGTTGAAAGTGGACACAGCACCAGGGTTAGATGGAATAAGAGCAAAGGACGTGAAGGATATCAATGACATAATTACAGAACCATTAACAAGAATAATAAATAACTGTATCGAGGATGCGGAATTTCCAGCCTGCCTGAAATCTACATGCATAGTGCCAATCTTCAAAGAAGGGGATAGAAGAGATCCAAATAACTACCGACCTATAGCGCTCCTCAATGTATTCAGTAAAATATACGAAAGACTACTTCATAATCAACTAGTAGCATTTATACAAAGTAGCGGTGGATTTGATAAAAAACAATATGGATTCCAAAAGCAAAGCAACACGACAGCTATTATGACTGATGTAATGGAGTTCATTAATAAAGAACTCGATACTGGTAATTATGTTGTCGGAGTATTTGTTGACTTGAAGAAGGCGTTTGACACTGTGGATCATAATGTATTAATAGAAATATTATGCGAATTGGGGATTAGAGGAAAGGCAAGCCAATTACTAAGTAATTATCTGCGAGCAAGACAGTGTTGTACAAAAGTGGAAAACAACTATAGTACGAATGAAGTGATGAGTACTGGAGTCCCGCAGGGATCAATTTTAGGTCCGCTCCTCTACTCTCTGTACATCCAAAATTTAATGGAAGCTGGGCTGACTGCGGAATATTATATATATGCTGATGATACCCTTTTCCTGTACAAGGGAAAAAATGGAGATGAATTACAGAGAGAAATAAATGAGGACTTAATACGATACACAAGATGGCTACATGGGAACAAACTTACAATAAATACATCGAAAACAAGCTATATGGTTTTTCAACAGAAAGGCAAGCAAAAGTTGGACATTGGACTGCAAGTGGAAGGAGAACTTATTAAACGAGTTGACTCAATAAAATATCTGGGAATGATAATGGATGATAAACTGACTTGGAATCAACACACTACATATGTGAGGAAAAAAGTGGCACCTCTTATAGGAATCATGAGGAGAAGAGACTTCTTTAATCACCACACAAGAATTCTAATTTACAACGCATTTATACTACCAATAATTACTTACAATATAATTAATTGGTCACAATGTAGCAATAACTTACTAAAATGCATGCATAGAGTATTAAACAAAGCCATAAAGTCCATATTCAATTTACATAGACTTACGCCAACGCATGAACTGTACGAATCGACAAAGTTCCTGAGCTTAAAACAATTAATTTATGTGGAAAAAGCTAAAATGATATATAAGATACGAAATAAGATGATAAAGTCGAACATAAACTTAATAGAGCATGGAGAAATACATAACCATGGCACACGATCACGCCAACATATACGCTTACCTTATGCTAGAACAGACAGAAAATTAAAGAGTTTGAAACATACAGCTGTACCCATTTACAATGGATTACCAGAAGAAATAAAAAATACAGAGCAAGTGCACAAGTTCAAGAAACTAATAAAGAATTATGCACATGAAAATGTTGCAATAGTATGATGTGTAAACTGATTACTATGTAACAAAGATAACTAGTCAATAAAAGGTAAAAGATGAAAAATAGGAGAAATGCTCTTCACTAATACCAGCCCTTGGCTGTCTGTGAAGATGCCCAAAGAAAAAGAAAAAAAAAAAAAATAATAATGAATAGCCTGACTAGAGAGATGGAGAGAGTGGTGGAAAGGAGGATAGCTCTGTATTTAATAGTTTCAATGCTAAATTATCGTAAAAATTTTTTTGTTTTAATTTGGACAGTGATTATGGTGCTTCAATAATGTTTTGAGATTGATTGGTTAAATTTGCGAATTCATCTAAAGGTTTTTTTTTTGCACAGAAATAATTCTTTTCGTATACAGTGAAGAAAAAAAAATTGTAATAAACTGTGATAAACGGTACTTGACGTGTGCACGTGTTTAACCGACTCAGTTCAAGGACCATTATTATATGTGAATGGAGAAAGAATGACGAATAATTGTGAGTAAAGAATTGTAATTCACAAATTGACTGTGCTTGGGTTTCCTACTGTTTATCGGAAATTCTTTTCGAAGGCTCTTCCTTCTCCGCCTTCGTACAATCACAATCAAGAACCGTTACAGTTCTATTCCGCACAAGGGAAGCCTTCGAAGTGCTTACTAAAATAAAGAGAGGTAAGCGATCCCTCATACTATATACCATTTACTCTTACTTTGATTCTATCTAAGGCTATTGAAATACTTATCATCAGCATCTAATCCACATTATCAGTACGGTTTTTGTGCTGGCCACTTAGCTCAGCCGAAAATTTATTATATTGAAATCAAGGTTTCGATGAAGGTCTTCGATAAAATCTGGCATTCTATTTTTTAGCTGAACTTTATGGCCAAAACGTAATCGACGCAGCAAGCATCAGCGTGATGCTCTGTTTTATATCATGACGAGCAGATGATATAATAAGACTTTTTTGAAGCATCATGATGCTTGCTACGAATATGTTTGTTGCTCGGTTTGAAAAAGCTCAAATTTTGATGCTTGCTGCGACAGCTCTGTCTGTAAAAAATAATTATATGCACAACATAGCAAACAAAATAGCTCCCATATTTCTTCCGGATGTATTTTTTTAAAGAAAATGGAGTAATTATGTATAGACAAAACAAAAACTCTGTTTACGTAAACAAATATCAACTATAAAAGAGGTTAGCATTGCAAAGTTTCCTATATTGTATTTGATGCTTTCATTTCGCCTTGAAGGTTAGCTAAGCAGCATGATATTTGGTGAGCAGATGTTTGCTGCGTTGGTCTGGAGCCAATCAACCTATCTTAAATTTATTGAAAATTTTCTTTCTAATCGTTCAATTCAAATGATATTTGACGGAATTACATCTGATCTGTATCCAATCAATGTCGGTTTATCGCAAGGTTCAAATCTTTCTTTTTTTTTCTCCTCCTCATTTGATTTTTTCAACTCTCACTTTTAATCTTATTCACAGGTTCTCAGACAACAACACCCTTGATTTCATGTACTCATCTGTTTCTACTGTAGACACATATATAACAATGAACGATGAGATGGAAATACAGAAATACTCGTTTGTTGAAGAGTAAATCGCATTTTGTTAAATATGTCTAAGGTCCAATACTAGACTCTCTCGTTCAATTGCCACCATACAAAGGAACTAGGGTTTCTGGCACTCTCAAATCTGTTATTTAATTCCATTAATATTCTGTCTAATATCATATTAATCGGCTGAGAGACACTTTGTTTCAGAGAGGAGTGTACGAGATGCATCCTCGGGGAGACATCTTCTTTCTCTTTGGTAGTATTTTTTCTTTTATAATTGGGTTTATTGACATCGTTTCAGTAATAGTAAGCGGCTTCCTTAAGTAATTCCTCCAAATCACTATTTTGTAATAGTTGCAATATTTTCTGTAAGCCTTCTATCAGATTTATAGATCTTGTTAAAATAATATAATTTGTTTTTATTTCCATGATTAGTCTTGTTCAAAACTGTTCACTCCACATCAGTAAGTGTAAAAAGAATTCAAATTCCATAACTGCATTTATAAGACTGTGATTATAACTTTGTTTCTGGGGTAGACTTTTTAACTAGAGCTGAAAATTGTATCTGGATTTGCTAATATCCGGATATCTGGATAATTGGATCTGCGAACTATCTGATTCTTGAAATCCGGATCCATATTACCTGAATTCGGATTCGAACTATCCAGATTCAGACTAAGCAAAAGAAAAAGCTTCAAAATGTCTTCCAGATTGCATTGTTTTATTGGGGAAAATGTAAATATTATAATTTCCCAATGAAAAAATGGAATCTGGAGGAAATTTTTAACTTTTTTTGTTTAATCTGGATCCGGATAGCTCGAATCCGGATTATCCGGGTACCCGAATTTGTGGAATCGGATACCAATTATTCCGGATAATCTGGATAGCAAATTATCCGAATACTTTTAGCTCTACGTTTAACTCAATTGAGAGTTGCAGTACTTGTTTTACAAAGCGTTTACAGCTTCTGACTTGGCTGACCAACCTTGTTTGACTACTTGCTTGAACATTTGTTTTTGAGTACTTCTTTATAATGTCCCGGCGTAAAGTAGAACAAGCAAAAAAGTTGCATATTTTCGGTGATACTGCATAACCCCGAGACTACTAATGTCACTACCGCGTAAGTTAAAGTCAAAATTTATTTCCAGCATACATTAAAACTTTTTTTTTCTTTTATTATTATTATTATAATGACAAAATTTTTGCTGCTGACCTTTAGATAGGACGAGAAATATCATATTTTTAGATTTTAAACATAAAATTAATAAAACAAGTTGTAGTTTCTTAGCTATCACTATTAACTTCGAAATTGGATTCTTCTAATCTATATGCAGTTACGCGAATATAAAGTATCACCGACGATATCTTTTGAACAGCTCAAAATAAACACTGCCTCTCAGGACAGGTACAAGAATAATGCACTCCCACAAGGTTCAGCAGGGAGTGAGCAATACATGGGACAAAAGTAGCATACTCCCAGCCGACCATATTCGATTCGTTATCGTATGACTGACAACGACAATCATTAATGTTTAAGCCATCAATATCTATCTTATCACAAATAGTTTTCGCCATGTATTCACCACTTTTGCCGTGAACTTCAATGAAATCATTAAAAAAAATTTGACTAATTTGGCATTCTCCATTTTTATTTATTTTTACATAAATCTAACTACCTGACTCATCTGTTCAATCTGAAACACGTCAGGAATACAGTCGAACATAATACTTGGCAGCTTTAATAACGGCAAAGATTTCTTCTTGTACTTTTTGTGCTATTATGCAACTTATTTCATTTTATATCGTTTCAAGGATCATTTTTAGAACTAAAGGGTTTTCCAATAAGAGGTGTTATTTTGATATTCAAAGAAAAATGCCATTTTTTGAGATAAATGATCAAATCTTTATTTCATTATAAAGAGGAAGGTATGCCGTTAATAATGGAAAATAACATCAGCCAAATGACCACCACGACCACGCCTACAGGACCATATCCTTTTCATGAAATTTTCCATAACCAAATCGCAAAGTGGCTGCCCTATGTCCTCGATAGGTTCACGAATTCCATCTTTGAGGTCTTGAATCGACGCTGGGGGGGGGCTGTTGGCGTAGACCTTCTCTTTCACGTGGCCCTAAAGGCAAAAGTCGCAAGGTGTTAAGTCACAAGATCTCGGTGAGAGAGATAACACGGTCCGGAAACTTTTCCCGTAAAAGATCAATGGTTTCGTTGCTTGTATGGTACGTAGCGCCGTCTTGTTGAAAGTAAACGTTGTCCAGATCAATACCATCCAATTCCGGCCATAAAAAATCATTAATCATCTGTCGATAGCGCAATCCATTCACCGTAGCTGTTGCTTCAGCCTCATTTTCGAAAAAGTAAGGTCCAATGACCCAGCGGGACCATAAACCGCACCAAACAGTCACACGTTGAGGATAGAGAGGCTTTTCAAAAATAACTCTTGGGGTTTCCGAGCCCCAGATGCGACAATTTTGCTTGTTGACGAAGCCATCGAGGTGGAAATGGGCCTCATCACTCAAGATGAGTTTTCGATGGAATTCCGGATCATTTTCATGCATTTCAAGGACCCAATCAGCAAAGACTCGACGTTGTTGATGATCGGCGGCTTGAGTTATTGTGTTGACTGAACTTTATAAGCCTTAAGACCCAAATCTTTATGCAAAATACGGTATGACGTTTGTGGAATGCCTAATTCCAAAGAACGACGAGGAATGGACAAACCTGGGTTTTCTTCAACACTTTCGGCTACAGCAGCAATATTCTCGGCTGTTCTTGAGCGACGTGCACGGGTTTTATTCTTCACATCACTAAGTTGTCCCGACAGCTGGAATTTTTCTACCAATTTCTGTATTGCGGTCCGACAAGGTGCTTCATGACGACCCAAAAATGTTCGAGTTTTACGAACCGTCTCTGCCACATTTTCACCATTTTTATAGTGAATTTTAATAATTTCAATGCGTTGTTGAATCGTGTATCATTACATTTTTATTAATGGCGTAGTGTCAAAAAATGACAGCTCCAAAAGTGACATCTACCGAAATAGCGGGCTAATTAAAATAACACCTCTTATTGGAAAACCCTTTACCAATATATCTTTTTTGAAGGCGAATTATGTACGTTTTACCAAAAGAATTACGAGATCCAAAAAAGAGATTTCTGTTATTTTTATAACATCAGTTCGTATCGCTCCATAAGCCTGACTTCTTTTGTTTTTAAAGAGTTGGAGAAAATAGTGGAAAGGCATATTAGAGACGGAGCTCAAGGAGCATTCACTAAGTTCGAATCAATTTGGTACCAAAAAAAGGAAAATCTACAGAGCTAGCTTTACTAAACATGGAGTGAATTCAACACATAACAGATGAATTCAAGCAATACTTTTCAATAGGATAATTAAGACGCAGCTGTTTGGTGAGGCACTGGAGGCTTACACCACCAGAGGTTGCCTCCAAAGCGGAGTACTATATCCATTGCTGTGGTCTATGGTATAGGACGACCTTTTAGTTCAACTGAACAAGCAAGGTGTATTGAATGGCAAGATTATGCTGATGACCTTGTTATCATTATCACAGGTAAATATGAGCGCTTGCTTTCTAGACAGCTTCAATAAGCCCTAAGTTTTGTTCAAGACTGATGTACTGTACATAAGTTATCAGTAAACCTCAACAAAACAACCATCATGCCCTTCGCCACAAAAAGGAAATCGAGGAAAGATGGTAAATATCTTGGGATAACTCGATGATAGGAATAAGCATATCGACAAGACAGTCCAGAAAGGTACATTAATGCTGTGAAACTCTAAAAAAAACTGGCTGGCTCAACATGGGGAGTCTAGCCAAACATAATGATTTGGCTATATGCTGCAGTAGCATGGTGGAACAAAAGACAATCATCAGGAAGCTAAACAAGCTCCACCAATGGATGGCCTGTCTAAGTGTAACTGGTGTCATGCGTCCAATATCGACCAGCACTCTAGAGGCTCTATTGAACCTACCAGCACTCAGCAACCTTGTTGAAAAAAAGCCCAGACTAATGGTGTATAGAGCTCGGACAGATGGGTATAGTGTAAAAGGCTCCAAAAACCTACACAATATAACTGAGTGAATAGAAGCAAATCCAATATGGGACATGTTACAGACAGGATGGTCGTTACACACACCCTTTATCTGTCATTCAAAAGGAAGATATCAAAGAGGGAGGAAATAGATACGAATCCAGGAAATGAACCCCTAATCTGGTACACCGACGATTCTAAAACCGAGAAAGGAGGAGGAGCAGCAGGAATATACGGTGTAAAGCTAAGAGCTTATATCTATTAAAGCCTAGGAAAATAAGCATCGATATTGCAGGCTCAAGTTTGTGCCATCACTAGATGTGCGTACGAATACCTTAGCCGATCATCCTACATAAACACAATTTATCTGTACAGATCAAGTGGCATTGAAAGCCATCTCATCACCTGAGGTGTGTGTAACTCAAGCATTAACAAACCTTGACATAAAAAACCACCTAACAATTCAATGGAGGCCAGGACACTCAGGACTTGATGATAGGAATGAAAACATAAACGTATTGGGAAAAAAAGGAGCATTCAAACCCCTCATAGGACCGGAACCATTTGCCGATATCTCTTAGAACACCATTAAACTTACCATTCAAAACTGGACACTGCAAACTAAACAAACACATGCATCGGATAGGCATATCACACACTGAGGTATGCAGGTTGTGTCTTGAAGAGGGTGAAATATCGGAGCATGTCTTATGCGAATTCGAGGCCATTGCACATTGCAGACTCTGGGCTTTTGGCTCATAGTTCTTAAAACCAGCCGACTTCGAAGAAACTTTATTTAAAAAAATACTGCTTTTCCTAGGAATAGCGGGATTGTTGGTTGAACTATATAGAAAGCGGTGATCCATATTTCTTTCTTTCGCCGATGTGAAAGAGGAAGCTGACATGGATAAACCAAGAACTGTACAACATTTTAAAGAAAATATTTATACTGAAATTTTCGGGTAATTACCACCACAAAAGAGTGCAAAATTGTGAGAGTCTGCAAGATCACCATTTAAAACATATTGGGCCCTATTCTGTAATTTTTTATAAAATAATATTTTATGTTATTTTATGGCGAAAAAATCCCTTCTTCATAAAATGAAAATAAAATATTTTAAAAATTCGTATTCTGTCGTGGTTCCATAAAATAATTTTATGAATTCTTTTATGAACACGTAACATAAAATATTTAGTACATTCCGCTATGTTTTCTTTTACTTTTTGAACAGCTGGTCAATTGACATTTGCGTGATACTCTATCAAATCACCCACTAAATAATCATTTATGAAAGCAGCTGCTTTCTTAATAGCTCTTGAGATACTTTGGGTTTAAAAGTTCTAAAATATGACAACTCCTGACTGGAGTTTGATACGAAGCATGTCCGTAGAAATGCAAAGCAGCAGAAAGACGTCCTTTCCGTTCAATTTTAGATTCCTAACTCAAAGTGAACGGAATAGATGTCTTTCCGGTATGAGGCTATAGTTACTCTATATAAGTATTTGAATTTGTTTTCTTAAAATGAAACATTTTGGGTATAAATTAGAATTATTTATAAGTTTGCAAAATAAGTTTACAAATCACAATATAAGAAGTTTATTAATTATCCAGCCGGAAGAACTTTTGAAGCCTAAGGCTGGGCAACTCACATGGATCGTAGGAATCTCGAAGATATCGTATCGTATGATCTCTTCTGCATAAAATTAAAACCTAGATAAATATAATTAACTTTTTATATTTTACCATACCGCACCAGTGAAATTTCTACAATTTCTGACAAAATTGTAATTTTTATATATGCCGTGGACATTTTAGTTTTTAATTAAAACAATTTTCGCACAACAAATGTTAATTGACGCATGCCATTTTCATAAAATGTATCAAAATACCTTTAAAATGTGCTGCTTAGGTTCTTTTATGTTATGCTCCATAACAGGAAATATTTTATGTTACGATGCATAAAATAAAATAAAATTTCTGGTACAGAATAGGATTTTAGGGAAATATTTTATTTTAAGGCATAACATAAAATGATAAAATTTTACCGACAGCATAGGGTCCATTATGTATTTTAAAAACTTAGTGTAAAATTTTTGGAAATATAAGTTTTTTTTATTTAATATTTCTATATTTTTTTTACAAAAACAAAATACATATGTACATATGAATAAATTTATGCGCCACTCAGTATTATAAAGAGCTGGGACGCTTACGAATCCACTTAATGTGTGCCGATTAATCCATAACAATGGTGAAAGATTTTGTTATTTATCATAGTGATGTAATTAATGGCTCATGATTTTATGGGCCTGGGTTCGAACTCTACCGGCACGCAACCACTAATCGTTGAGTCGTTCTGTTGACAAAGTCACTATAAATAATGGGTTGTTATAATGTACAAGTAGCACTTTACTAGGATGCTATAAACACCGAAGAAATTATATTTCTAGGCAAACTGCATAGACTTGTGGTATATGAAGAAATTCATTTATTTCTTGAAAAATAGTGTAATGAGACTGTTGTCAGCAGAACTCGTCAATTATTTAATACCTATTTTACATTAATAAAATAGAAACAAAAGTAAATAATAAAAAAAAAGACTTGTAAACAAAATCTTTGAGAAATATTCTTGACGGTAACTCAAGCGTGTAGAAAGATAGAAAGAGGTTTTCATTCACATATAAAAGCGCATGGGAGAAAAACAAGAAGTGAACTTGTGCTTAGCATAATTACTCAATCCAACAGCTATGCAAGTATGTAAAACACGGATTTATTTTGAATGTAGCCAGAAAAAAGAAATATTTGCAGCATACTTACACACATAGTACGTGTGTACACATTTATTAGTCATTCGCGAATTAGACTTCAATTACAGTTTCGCCGCGGGAGATGCTCACATCCATCGTCATGACCTAAATAGAGGATGTAAAGTGAGTAACGAACATGAGCATGATGCTGACAATTACATAAAATTTGTAATTTGATGAATTTATAACCTTTAAACCGGTATAATACTTTCCAGTTACTTACAATGTGTAAAGGTGTTGAAATATTGCCGGTGAATGCGCGACCTCCAATAAACAAATTATTAATATGAAGCAGCAAAGCATTGTGTCTGTTTGTTTAGTGTTGTTTACAATAATGATTTTGCTGGTAAATTCTGTATTTTCATTTAAGAAAGTTCGTTGACTTCTTTAGTGGTTCTAGGTTAAAAAATTTATGTATCGAAATGAGCTGGTGAAATCATTTTACTTGGTTTATATGGCCAGAATTGAGGCCAGGCGTTTATAAGTTGAGCTGAACGGAGATCGAGTTTCCGACATGTTTCTAAGATTTTCTCCATATCTTAATAAATAAATTAAATACATAAAACGCACACAAATGATCAGAAAACAGAAAGTGTCCCAATTCTGGGTTCAAGTTTATATGTAGAAACGAACGCAAAATAGTACATGGCATTGGAACCAAACTTGATCCAGTAACTATAGGTACTGATGGATTCTAGTGTATTGCTCAAGATGATGTAGTAAGAATTTTTAAAAATATTCCAAAGGGTAATCAAAATTTATATTATCAAATATTATAGCTAACGGGTACAGTACTTCACTTCTTTCTCCTTATTTCACGAACAAGTGACAAAACAGTTTTCCCCAACAGTACTCAGAATATATGTAGAGGGCTAAGGAAACCGTAATAACCGCGTCTATTGTTTTGAAATATTCTCATGAAAATCATATTAAGCCACATAGTAGCAGTCAAACAAAACCATCGAGAAACACTTCCCAAGGCATGAAACAGACTCCATCCTCCTACATGAAAGCCTTAACTTAGTCCAAACATTTTGAAATATTTGCAGTGTTCTTATGTAAAATTGACAAAAGTTTAATTTGAATACCTCCTGCGCCTAATCTACTATTCATACAGAAAAATTATCTTCTAATAGTCTTCCCAAAATCGTAATCAAATTTTTATACCTTGCTTAACAAAATTATTTAAAAAAATTTATCTTAACGAATGACTACGATTCCCAAACAGCTCAGTAATAAGTGCACAGAAAAGAAAATTCAAATCTATTTAAACTTACACATAGGCATGGGAAGATAAACCCACTCATATACATCACATGTACATACAGTATTTTGTTACTGTAGTAAGCACGCCTTGTCTCACATCGAAGTGTAGTAAGCACGACATCAACGCGTCTCTATAGGAAAAAATGGTGGACATTTTATTTATTCATATTCCGTTCATAAAAATATTCTAGGGGGTCCCATACACGGTCACGCATGTTGGCCAACAACTCGAGTAGGACAACGATGTTGTCACGCAAATTTGATCGTGTGTGTGCCTGTGTGACGATATGATAGGCAGTATGTCAAACGGTTGGACGAAAATCAAGTTAGTTTGATTTTCAGGGGCGGTGCTACGTGTTTGACAATATATTGTAACGTAGTAGGGCGATGCGTGTTACGCATTCGTCATTCTTGAGTGAACTCTATTCAAGATAAGATAACAGTTAACAGTTCTAGCAGCTCCTAATATGTGTTTCTGTCCTGATGTTAGACAACATGTTTGACAAGTGTGTGGAGAAAATGCTTCCATGTGTGACACACCAATTTGGACAACATGTTCGCCGTGTATGGGCCCTTGATATCTTTTATTTTTAAACCCGGTATTTTTCCTTCAACGGCCATTTGTTTTAGACTAGAAAAAGTTCATATGAACCATACGTTCGTGCCACAGGATTGCGGGATTTACTGTAGCGAGATTTGCTTGCTCAGTACCAATAGTTCTGAAAAGCATCTTGTAACACTGATTCTTCAGCTTTATTCCAGTCGCGACTAATCCCTTGCTTCGAACTTCGATCTTATTGTTATTGAAGGTCACCTCTAAATTCTTATTCGTTACTGCTCCAAGTGAGAACAAATTTTTCCCCTGTCTCGGCACGTATAGAGTATCTTCGAGGGTACGTAGTTCCCATCGTCCCTGCACTAATGCCTTAATTTGAATTGAGCCAATTCCCTCAGCATACACAATCGAGTTATCAACTATTTGCACTGGTGTTTCAGATTCTGTCGGTTTTAAATCCAGAAACCACTTCTTATGTGAAGTCATATATGTTTAGAGGCACCGCTATCTGCTAACCAAACATTTTCGCATCCTGTTACCGATAAATTTTTGATTTCGACAACCAATGCTTGATTTTTATAAACATTGCCATCTTCTTTATAGTGTGATCCCAATCTCTTCCTCCACTCCGACTTGAAATGGCCCTTCTTATGGAAAAATAGAATTCCACAGTTTTTTTGTTCCTTTTATTAATCTTAGAACTGTTTTCGTGTTGCGTTTTTCTTGAATTCTCCGCCTTTTTTATATTTAAAACAGTAAATGCGGTGGCCATATTATCCCGAGAATTAAACGTTGCTCTTCTTTAAGGCAATCTCGCCGTCAAATTATTGAAAGTTTGTTTCGTCTCGTCGTAAGAATCCCAAGCAGTCACAAATTCACCATATTTCAAAGGAAGACTTCCCAAAACCTTTGCAACTTTATCTATATCGCTTAATTTTTCTCCTACGTCAATTAGCGCTTGAGCCATTGATTCGACCTTGCTTATATGCTGACCAGTCTGTTTCGGTCATCCGGTAGTTGAAAAATTGTTGTTTGAGCGTTACCTTATTTATCGCAGAACAATGTTCATGAATTATTTTCAACCGTTTCCACATATCTGGTGCCGTGGTACAAGCCATAACTGTTTGTAAATGCTCAAATTCCATGCTAGTAGAAATTATGAGCATTGCCTTAGCATTCAAATCGTCCCGTTCTACTCGAAAGAGTATTTCCATCTGATATTTCCAGAGCTGGAAATTTTTCCCATCGAACTTTTGAATGTGAAAATTCTTGAGCTTGTCCATCTTGACCTGACTATCCCAATTTCCAGTCACAAAACAAAAAACAAATTGAATGGACAGCGTACTGCGAAATGACGATTTTTATTTTCACTATTCACAGACTGATTATACGTTCATGCCCTGAAGCACTGGTCCGATAACCTTATGAATATTGAATAAAAGTTGACTTTTGGTGTGTAAAGAACTTTTATTATTTACTAATTACACGATAAACATTCTCGCTGGGAGACGATGTAATTGACAAGTCGGACAGAAACAAAAAAACATAAGACGTACATAATGATAAAACAACATTAGTAGGCAATGACGTAGTCTACTCGATTTAAAATAAAATAACGTTAAGTCTATTTATTTATTTCCACCCAATCAATTTGCGATGTTCAGCAAGTGTTCCTTTTTCCCTCCAAATATGTGCATGGATTGGCCAAATGAGGAACAACGACTATTTTAGTTAATTATGCAGAATCATAGTCACTAAAAAAACAATTGATTCAGTGAAAGGATTATTGAAATCAGATAAAAAACGACGGAGTTATAGCAATTTTAGTGCCGCATTCTTAAAAACGCGCTCTAACATGATAACGGCTGATGACGTCACGATACACAAGACATTTCGCGGTCTAGCGCAGCGCGAGTGAAGTCGCTGTGCCGCCGTGATAGAAAGCGCTCGAGATCGGATTTGTTTTGGATTTATTTCATAAAATGTCGTCTTAAAAATATTATATTGTGCAGTCTGGCATCATACGTATTGTATATCGTGACGTCATCACCAGATTCGCGGGTCACGGCCGTTTTCAATTTCCGTTGTCTTAAACTTCAATAACTTTGTCATTTTTTGACGGATTTGAGTCATTCAACAAGAAATATACTCAGAAATGTATATTGTTTTTGATCTGATATATTAAATTTGAATATCTTGTAGGAAGATTGTTCTCCATTCTTCCTTAACAGAAGTTATGGGCAAAAGTAAAAAGGATGGTCTACCCTGACGACATTCCCCTACATATATAGACCGTGTTCGTCCGTAAAAATATACATAGATATAGATAAAATACCTTCACGGATAAATTTTTAGAATGGCTCACATAAAAAAAATCGAAGACCACTGGATCTACATTGGCTTAACGATTTCAGGGAAATCGACTGGCACCTACTTTGCTGTGATTGTGATCGAAAATCGTTTGATCAATTCAATTTTCAAAGTGTGTAGCGCGCAAATGCTCTCCGAGCTACTGATACTAACCTCTTCATATGGGTAGAATTTTTTGGGGACCAGACTACTGTTATCTTACAAGAGAAACGTATAGGCCTTGGTCGGTATATGCATCTCGTATATCTGGTAGAATGTATATAATGTATACATAATGTAAGATGTAAGTTAAACATTATTGAAAATGACGTACAGATTTTTTACTTCCTGTTCCTTACAAGTAAGTAATATTATACTATAACTAGATTATAAATGTGATAAGAAGATTTACATCTCGATACCACTATATTAAGATTGTTTTTTTCATACCAACCGATTAAAGAAGTTAAATCTTTTTGTAATTTACAAAATCAGACAAGCCATTGATTGATTGGTGCAAAACAATTTTAGATTACCGTTATATAAAACGACATTAATCGTAGATAAAGCAGTGCACATTATCATTTATAAATAGAAAGAAAATCAAAGGATCGATATTTTAAGACTTTTCAACCCCAACAGAACTTCAATGCACAGAATTACTCTAAAAAACATGGATGACACCCGATATTTTCAACAATTGTATCAGAAATGTGTGACACAATATAGTATTTTTCCAATTTTTTTTCTGGCAGGAATTTGCCTTCAAAAGTTTTTCTTCTGTTGGACAACGTGCCCAAATTTTACAATGCCACTGACAGAGAAACTTATAACTAAAAATGGATTGATATGTGGGATGTAAATAACTGTGTAGGATCGAAGCTTATTCATGAAAAGTGAAGTTAAGTGGAGAATTGATAAAATTGCTGGTGGTTGACTGAGACACGAAACTGTAAGTTGGTATAGGGACGGGTACAAAAAGTACAAATGCGATGTATCGAGATTCAAGTATCGAACATCACTGACAAATGTTTTATTATTTTTTAATGCTCGAACAACATTCAAAGAGAAAACGAGTACTGAATGAAAGAAAATTGTGAAAAGAACAACGAACTGTACACAAATGTTGACGAATTCAATAGTATCTTTATTGATTACAGCAGATTCAGTTTCTAGCATTAATTCTCTTTTTGCTGCGTGCAAGTCTCTCCAAATTTTCTTTGCATGTAAACAATTCTTTGTTGCACTGTGGTGCAATTATTGGCAGATTTAGAAATGGAGCAATAATAACATCGCGTAAAACAAACTAATATAAAATAATTCGGTTATTAGCTAGACGGGCTTGCGCAATTAGGGTTCCGCATCAGATTTATATCAACGAACGATCGACCAAATTTAAGTAGAGCAATGTCGTCAAGGTTGGCCTGTCGTCTAGGTCAGCCATGTACGATTTTTTTAGTTTTGACCACTAACGCCAACAATGTTTGAGCGCGGAAAAACTTAAACTCGTTTTGTGGGTAATGCTTGAAAACAAACCAAGAGGTAAGCTCAATCCTGTAATCCTGTTTGGTTGTGGTGTCACGTGATGCGGCAATGACGCTTGTCGTAAAGGTTGGCCCACTGCGATTGTGTGCTTGGATGACGCCCAAAAAACGTCCAGCACCAATTCCAACGAAGTCCGCCAATAAAACACCAGCTAAAGGAAAATGCTCGCCCAAAAAAGCGCAGAAAAAGCTCTCTTCGGACAATGCAAGAGCGAAATGCATTTGAAGTGCGCATATAACGACGAACATTTTCCGGAATTGCGATTCAAATTTCTAAATTAAAAAAAAAAAATAAAAACAGAAAAATGTAACAAATTCGGCTTTTCATTTCATTCAATAAATTTTTTCAGGTCATTTTCAATCATTTCAGCACATTTTTTATCGGCTGGCAAACTTTGAAAACATTGCACTTTTTTTTTTAAATGATTTTTTTCTTTTTTCACCCAATAAATCTGCAATTTTCAGAAAACGCGTTCCTTTTTCCTAGACCTTTCCAAAGATGTTCTTGGATTTACCAAATTCTTCCTTAAACGAGGGTTATAGTCAAAAGTCAAAAAGGTGGCCCACCCTGACAACATTCCCCTACAATCCTACATTTAAATCTAATTCAAATTTGCCTATGATAACTGAATAATATTCAAATAGATAAAAGCAGGAGTAATTTTATACGAGAACACAAAATACATTTTTTTCCAGCAACTACATGTTATAAAACTGACGAGAAAAGTTGCAGCTTTCCTGTTATCTATAGCTCAATGCCTACTCAATATGATAATATAAAAACTTTCATCTTTTTATGAACCTAAAAGATTTGGGGGGGGGGGGGGGGAGGCATTTTTTCGTACATTTTGGGTTATATCTTTATAACCAATGAAAGAAGCCCTTTCAAACGATACCTCACAAGATACAAAAAGAAATTATCTTTTTTTGAGAAGGTCCAACCTACTCCCATTAAAAATAAAAAATAAATTAATAATCTTTGACTGACGATATAATTTGTGCCAGTCATGAAGACTAACACTCTGCCAAATTTCAAATTCCGATATCACGTTGTTTGAGGAAAAACGGACGGACCGACACGCACGAGCAATCTTATATTGGTTCCGTTTTTTCTTTTCTTTTTATTGCACGGAACCCTAAAATTGTTCATAACGCATTTAATTTGCACAATCACAATTCGAGAATTGTCAGTTTGTTTTGTCATTATGTAGAAATATACTTATACCTTGACTTTACACGGATACATTTAAATAGTTGTTGTACTTGAATTCGGACGTACCATAAAAGATTTTTTAAGTACCTACTATTTATTATATTCAATTTTAATCACATTTGAATTATAAAGGCTATGGGTAATAACAATATTTTGTTCGACTTAAAATACAGAGGGCACGCACACTTTTCACATAATGTAGTAAATATATATTTCTCTACGATATTTAATTATTTCCTGTCATAAAAGCAAACTTGACCTACTTTTTGAGCAACTAATGCCTCCGCAAGGCTAACGCGTACTCTTCAGTAGTGTGTAATTTTAATTGCTTTACTGAATTATACTATGCCCGAGGATCACCTATCAAGCTTACCTTGCAGCAAGCAAAAAATTTTTATTATTGTTACACGAGAAGAGATATGATTTGATGCCATTCCTATTGTCAACTTTCATAAAAGTTTATTTGGAATAATTTTTGTATTGAAGAAATTTCTGGCAAAATGCGTTACTAACATTGAAAACAATTTGCTTAAAATATTTCCATTTTTTATTTTTTTTTGGTTAGGATCAAATATAGCCCAGAAGAGAGAAGGGCACAGCTTAAAAAATTTCTATCATCACTGCAATATGGGTGGGTCCAAGCATGGGCAAGGGCAACTTAGGTAAAAACAATTTGTTTTTTTTTTTATGAACGATGAAACTCTATTAGCAGCATTAAATCGACCGACTCTGAGTTTCTGGCTCTTCGTCATTCCCTCCCTAAATAATTAAATTTTCTGAGAAAGCCGTACGAGTTCATCAAAGGGTATTTCCTGGTTGTTTGGCTATATATACATATAGGAATATATCCATATATGTATAGGAAAAAGGTTAAAGTCAAACTTAGAGGGTTCTTGTTTCAGATTGCTTTCTTTCTAATCTAGCATCTAATCCTAAGACTAAGTAAAATAAGAAATTAATGCCATAATACTTGTCGAATTGGAATTAAATGTGACAGATGACAAATCCAGCCTACTCTATTTTGCTGCATTTTGAGTAAATTGAAGAAATAATTCTAATATAGAAATGCCTGTCTAAAGGCACTTTCACATCAAAACCAAAAACCGAAAAATGTAAACCAAAAAACTCAATTTATTCCACTTTAAAACAAGATTTTTGCTCCAATGATTAATAAAATCATGGGAAATAGGATGAACTAATATCTTTACTAAAAAAAAAGAATATTTATCTCAGATTTTTAAGAAAATCACAACTTTTATCCTTTTTCGGCCGAAAAACGAAATTTCGGTTGTATCTCTCAATTTCTTTTCGGTTTCCACATGTGGAACGTTTCGGGACGAAAATTTTTTTCAGTCGTACTAAACCTCACTTTTGTGTTTACATTGAAAATTATATTATTTGATTTTATGGATAGGGATTTCGAAGTAAAATTAAAATACGTTTTTTGTATGAGCTCTCATCATACAACTTTTATGATAATTAAATGCTACTTCTATTTAACCGAAAAAAAGTTTTCGGTTTTTGATGTGAAAGCAAAAGCGAATTTTCGGTGTAGAACTTATCGGTTTTCGGTTTCGAAGTGAAAGTGCCTTAATGTTAACCAAAATGGATTTTTATATTAAGACACCAATTAGAACAGGGAAAACAAATAAATATTAGGGCCCACATAACCCAATTATTGAAAAATACGAACTATATTTTGGAATACCATATTCTGATTTTGCAAAGAAAATGTGTAAAAGACCGAATTTACAACAAACACAAACAGACATGGAAAAGTCTGTTTCTGCACAGCTTTTTTCATTACCACCTGATGATTAAGTTTTACACCAATGTCGGTACTCTTGACAAAAAATATACCGAGAATTCAAGAGCGCAAAAAAGGTAAGCCCTTCAATGTGTATATTTAAACAGCACAAAGGAGAATGCGTCAAAACGTATCCGCACTTGAAGTTTATTGAAGTATGATATGTCGTTTCAAAAGTCATTATATAATTTTCTCTGTGCTTATAAATTCATTTTTGTTTCCCTATACCACTCGTAAAATTCAACTTAAGCCCCTAAAGTTTCCAAAGAAATGAATATTCTTGCTGTGTTAGCAAACTCCCAATAAATTTTAACGTTATAACGGTATTTTCACATAAAACAAAAGCAAATACAAAAACACTATAACTTCTTGAAACATGGAAAAGACAGCTTTGCAGTATAAAGGAAAACTGTCCACTTTATATTGTACTGGAGAAGGCTTTGCAACACATTTCAAGGCTTCGAATGCGATAAAAACTCATATGGAATAAGTGGATTCTGCAATTTGTAGTAGATTTCAGTACACTTTTGTATGCCTATGCGACTGAGCAAGGTCTGAAGCGACATTTTTAAATACATTGCAAAGAACAAGACCTACATTGTGTTATATGCACTGACATATATAACATGGACTGCCTGATTTTCTATTTCATATGGGTCAACTTTTGTTGGCAGGGTGTGACAATTATCTTAATTTCAAGTCTTACTTTCGTTTTAATATTCATATTAAAAGTTCGGCAAATTACAGCTGAATTTGAAATTATTTCTATTCTTGGAAGCTTATCTTCTACAACTTCAAATATTTTTTAAACTTGAGTTTTAAAGAAATAAATTTACGCAATTTTTTTCAGCCTGTCCCTAAATATAGGTATGGGGGACAGAGAAACGATTACAAATACTGTATTGCCATCTATTTCTATTCTATATATTCATTTGGAAAACCACTGAACTGAAACTGGACTATGGTGGATTTTGTATAGAACTTATTATTTATAGTTCAGCGAAAAAAAGTAGTTAAACCAAAAAGAGAGAACTATAGAAAAGTGATCCCATAATAATGTCAAATAATGTAAGCAATTTTTGTAGCGTCAGCAGTCCATTGTATATATGTCAGTGGTTATATGTGTCTCAGCTTGAGTTAAAAGTGGAGTAGGCTGGATTTGCTTTTATACGTCATAAATATTAGCTGACTGTTTTATAAAATTTTGTCTTGACAAGAAACTTTTTCCAATTTCTGAATTAATAGTAGGGGGGCCAAAGAAATAATATTGAGTAGAATGATCCTGGAAATAAATTAGGTTTCAGTTAATCTAATAATGTCAGACTTGACAATGACGCTCTTTCTTACGTTTATCATATGAACAGCTTTCGAAATATTATGGAACGAAGCATCGATGACAATATACCATTGATGCAAATCCGTGTAGTAGTAGTCATCGGCGACTTCATTTTTTTTATTTCGAAAAATAATTTAAGATTAGATAGGAACGTACTTAAATAATTTAATAGATTTCTTGAAATCTTTTCTTTTATCCATTCCATTATTAGAAGAAAACAAAACAGTGCATTGGAAATTTTCGACATTAGTTACACCAGAAAGAATGTGGTTTATATGTATGTAAGGATTGTTTCAGAAAAAACCGATGAATGATGAAATCAACAAGAAAAATCTTTTTGTTTGTTATCAAATAATTTTAATTAAACTATTACTTAATCATCTCCATTATGCATAATCGACGTGATATAATTATCAATTCACCAATTTTATAGTGAACTTTTTGCTTTACGTTCTTCATTAAATTTTGTACAAGCAAATTTCACCACTTCGACTTGAGCTCTGTGGTGCCATGTTATTATAACGTTTATTAAAAACGGTGATGAATTCTCTAGAAATGGAGTCCCCAAGGATTTGTGCCTGGACTGACTCGGAAATTGACAGTATCGATGCTCTTAAAAATGTCTATGTTTTTTTTTTTTTAATTTTCGATTTGCCTTAGTTCCGGACAATTTGGAGGATTCGCTTCTTTAGGTAATATGGCTATGCGTTGGAAGTTACTAAATCCGGTAAAAAAAAAGCAGATGCATCATTATTTCTAAAGAATGGAAGAAGGCGCTGAGCGTACACATACGTGTTGATTGTGCCTTTTGTCACGAAAATTGATGATGTCTGTCCAAAAGTACGTATTGCTTGCCTAATTAAGCATTTACCGGGAAATTGGCTGCACCGACAATTCTTAAACTTGGGATCTGTGTCACCGCTCCATTTTGCCACAAAAAAATTCCTAATTTGTAAGTTGGTTGAAGTCCGTGTTCACCTAGGTTTCATCATCAATAATGCAACAGTCGAATTTCGTTAGGAAATTTTCATACAAAATCCGTTTCCTGGATTTCTTTTCGGTATTTTCTGAACATGGAAACTTCACAGGTCTTCTCTTCTTTCTTATCAGCCATATCTCTCAACCACATGTTGAGATTTCGTTTAAAGATGTCTACCACTTCTTTGGCCAATTTTTAGTTTACCGAACCTGATTTCCTTCCTGACTCGAACTTTCTCTGTAAACTACAAGACTCTCGAAATTTAATGAGAACATTTTGGATAGTCGCCTTCGGGATTTTCAACTCTTTAGCTAAACCCCTTTGAGACATATTCGGAGTTTCCATATATGTGGAAAGAATTATTTTGCGACTTCTTTCCACTTAATGGCTTGCAATTATAAAAGCACATCTTTTTATAGATGTAATTTTACCAGCGTTATCTGGTTTTGTTTACGTGGAGATGATAGGATAGGTAGTCGGTTTTTTTCTGAAACAGTATGTACATATGTAGCTCTAAAATAACTAAAATTAGTTTCGCAGAACAATTTTCACCACACTAGAAATATATGTTTTTAAAATAAAACTTAATGTAAAATTAACCAAATGAATGAATTTTCCTTAAAAAATAAATTAACTAACAAAATCTCACCTTTAAACATGAAAGCTGACCGCTTGCTTGCTTTAAGTACTGGGCAAGAATTGATGTCGGCAATGGACAGATCGGATCCTTCAAGTGGATAACGTTTACCAGCAATGCCTGTTAAAATTAAAATAATAAAATTTAAAATATAAAATATTTTATGTGTGCATATGTTAAAAGTTAAAACAGTGACAGTAGTTATATATTTCAGTTTAAATTTTTTATATTATTTCAGAGTCAATCAATAGTCAGACTTTAGCCTGAAACACATTCACTGTAGTAACTTTGACTTCAACTTTTTATTCATTTACTTCACAAGCTATTTTTGTTTTGTTGAACGTTAAGCTGCCAAAATAACTGCAGTAGCAGCAGCAATGACTACAACTTCAACTTTGATTTTGAGAAATTGCGGTAAATTTTACAGTACTGACAACCTAACTATTAGGTACCTGTGCATTGTAGGAAAAATAAAAAAATAAACTAAACATTTTCACTCTTTCATTTTTTAGTTGGCGTAATTCTGGCTGCATTTGGTTACTTGCGAGAGTTCCACCCTTGAGTTATTGTTGTGTTTGATGAAAGGTATAAGCTGAACCACTATGGACATATACGTACATAAAGTTACTAACGTAAGGCGAACGCGCCCTTTAAATTAAACAGACGTACCCAAAATAGCCATAGCCCGGGGGTTACACCTGCAAGTACAGCTTGCATGCAACTTGCACTGTCATACTTCTTGCACGTGTAATCCAACTGCCATGCAACATTCAGCGAACTTGCATGATGAAAAATCATGGCAGCTGGCTGATAGTAATTTGACATTTATACAGTTTTCAAAACGGCGGAAAATGCTTAAGAGAAATTCATAACTTTATACCGCCAGGAAAATGAAATTATCTGGGATCATTTGCAATACATCATTTACCAACACCTTCCTCTTCCTTTTTTCTTGGGTTTTTATTATTCTGATACTTCCGTTATTGCTATAATTTTCCAATATACGCAAGACTTTACGTCTGAATGCCATTTTTTAAATGAACTTGCATGCAAGCTGATAAGACATCAACCGAACTGCCTTCTGCTGTCAAGTTTAAAATCACGTTGGAAGGGTGGCTTGCAGGTGTAACCCCCGGGTAAGCGATGATAACGGCTAAAAAAACACAATGGAGCGATAAGACAATGCCGCCATACATGGGTTTCTGTCAATGATTCGAATATATGGTAATCCCATATTACTTAACCGAATGACGAAGATGCGACAAGTTGCCAACAAAAAGTTTTCGGAAAATTTTTAGAATATAGAGAGAATAGAGAGTATTGATATCTATAATATTCATGTAATGAGCGTGGTTTTTCTTAGAGGTACTTGAAGTAGGACTGAATATATTGAAGAAAGAGATATCTTATGAAAAATGTATGTTAAGTTACTTGATTTGTTTACATTTGAAACAGCTTAGAAACTCCTGGGTACCTTGGCGTAGTGCCAGTAACTCAGAGCATTTTCGGTGGGAGCAAGCACAATATTTTCAAACATATATCTTAATGCCCCGCTCTCTATGTTAATTCGTACTACACGCTTGCACTGAGCTTTTATTACAGCAGCAACCGATTCTAAAACAAAACCAAAAATCTCTAAATTATCGCGGTAGCATGATTGAAATTTTAGTCTGACAATTCATGCATTCTGAATTTTGTAATTTTTATGTGTGGAATTTCTTCAGGGCTTCTTAAACTTTTTTCATTCACGACCCCTTATGATTATGATTTTCATTGTGATGATTTATTGATTAGGTAACAATATATATACACTACTGATAAAAAAAAGTGAGCCGCAGTTTTCTTGAAATTCGAAAGTACATCAGGACATAAATTTAAATTCTGATATTTACACAACCATTTTTTGAAAGAGGTTTGTTAATAGCTTTGAAATATATTCAGAATAGAAATGAATACGTATTTCAACAGGTTCATGTACATAAAATCTGGTTTCAAGAACACAACAATTTTCAACAACTGGCATGCTCAAAGTCTATCGAAAATCTCTGGGACCACATCAATAGGAAAATTCACAAAACTCATGTTCGCAATATTCACGAACTTTGAACAGCTGTTGAAAAGGGTTGAAAAGGCTTGGAAGGAAATTCCATGAAGTTTAATTGAAAATCTAATATCGTGTATTCTAAGAAGACTAGAGGACATAATAACAAATAAAGGAGTAAATATAAAAACTAAGATAATATATGTTCTTGTTTTAATTCAAAATTTTAAGTGATCATTTTCTTTATATTAAAACTTCATGCCATTTGTTACCGTAATCAAACGAATTTTGAAATATTTTCCTCCCTTTTTTAGTAGTGTACATATGAAAAAATATAGTTTTAGAATTTGTTTAAAAACATACAAAAATATAAAATTAAAATTGAACAAAAAGTTTTAAAAACGTATTTATGAAATCTTCCCAAGATTTCGCTAAGCGACCCCGACCCATAGTTTAAGTAAGAAGCCCTGTTTTACAGCATTGACAAATAACATTTAATAGTGAATTTAATTTATTTTTGGAATTTTTCTTTGTTGTATTTTGCAATTTAGTTTTTTTTTTCGACTAGGAATCCAACAGTGACAACTGTCAAAAACACTTATTGTGTCGGTTTCACTGTGTTTTAAATGCGGCATTTTCGACAACTAAAATGCCAACATTGTTGCGTCGCTCTCATTGTGTTTTGGCTTTAAGGAAGCTTTCTAAGTTTAGTCAAATTGCCGTAAGTAAAGTGCGGTAAGAGTCGCTCGTTATGTACGGACGCGTCTGTTTATCCAATAATATTAATTAAATCGGTAACACTTTTATTATATTATTTTATTATAGTAGAAAAATGTGAAAATAAGTGGTCGTCCATTCTAAGAGAGAAGTTTAGGAAGCAGCGAAGAAAGCGAGATATTGTTTCTAGAAGTCCTGCCGACTTTTCTTCAGATTCTTTTTATATTTTTTTATATAATGTCCATAAAAGGCACAAATCTTCAATCAAATTAATTTCTATTTGTTAAGTTTTTTGTTTTTAACTTTTTAAAATTGAAAACATTAAATGTCAAGATAATAACCCTTACGAAATGTTACGTCTATTTACGGCAAATATGTCAATCATCCGTAAGTAAACCTCAGTCTCGTTCAAATTCGTAAAGTTCTTTACATCCATTTTGGTTCCAATCTTATAGCCGAAATGTGATGTTGCTTTTTCCAATACATCAATCGGTAACAGATATTCGCCCATTTGTGCCCATATTGTGTGCATATTTGTTCCTTTTGTCATAAAATACTTAACATCCTCCAGGCAAAGTTTTACTACATACATAGTTTCAGACATATGTCTTGTCTTCTAAGGGTTTACTTGCGAGCGTAAAAAGTGTTCTCATTTTTTCAGAAACTTTGCACAAGTAAATAGGAAGTATGACGAGATAGTGAGACTATATTCCAGGAAACGAAAAAATAAATATTTTTTTTATAATTTAAGTTTCGACCTTTTTCCTTTCGGAGTAAAAAGAAGTAAATTTAATTTTTTTTTTATTCTAGATTTTTACAATGGTGTCAATATTTTTTTTAAATAGTCCTATGTGCCGAGGATTTTAGAGTACAAATTCGTCTGGTGGATGTCGAATTTCTACAAAGCTTTCCTAATTGCTTACATAGATATTCTTGAATTAAATTTTATGAAGAAAAACGAAAAATGAGATAATATTGAGAGCATAAATAGTTCTGGGAGTGAAGAACCCTCCTTCATGGATTTTCTGAGATTGCATTCCAGTAAAAAAGGTTGCAAAACTATTTATCAATTTGATAATTTTGAAAATTTTTATATGTGAATTTCAACAATTACTAGTAACAAACTCTTTCAGATGAACTTATAGCTATTTAAAGTTCCACGAACATAGAGTGCCAATGCCATGGAAAAATATACATAATGTCATTGAACCTCAACAGTGCCTGACGGATATAAATAGTTCATAGTTAAGTATACCTGGACCCAAATCTCGGCTACAAAATCCAAGGCCACCTGCTACTGATCAACAATCGCTGCCACTGAAATAGTAGCAATTTATCGACTACAACAATTAGCTACTTTGTTTTCATACGGATAAGATTCAAGATAGGTAGTAAAAGGTTTATGAATATCAAACCACGCACGGCCCGCTTTTTATATATATTAGATATGTACCCAAGTATACATATGTATACAAGGCATTCTAATCTAATCAATCAAATTCATAAATAAAGCCAATGCTCCCTTGGGCCCTATATGCATAATTTTACAAAAGGATGAAAAAAGATTTAGTGGTTACTTGTGATGTAAAAAAATCAACATCCGCAGCCGAACCCTTTGCTTGGATTGACTGTAAAGACCGGTTCATACACGTTCAGTTTAAACTGTGCTATTTTTAATCAATTTGGGGCTCTAAATCACCTCAATCTCAATTGCTTTTACCAATACTTTTGTACTAATTGGTTTTGTGATTTTCAAAAACTACGCAGTTTTAACTGAACAACCTTAAGGGATCGGTTTAAAGTGGGTGGATTAAAATGAACATAGTTGGATTCTTTACTTGTACATATTGAAAAAAAAAATATCAAATTTCAAACATCTGGTTTCATTCAATTTAACTCAAAATATTCATATTAATTAACAGCTTAATATAGTTGACTCCCACATTAAAATAAATAGGTATCATAAAGGTAAATAAAGATCTAGAACAATCTTGAAATTCCAATCTCCGATCCTAAAAAAAGGGAATGTTCATAGTCTGTAATTTGCCCACGATGTGTGCTAGTCAGTAACTTGTTATTCGGCTTATTACATTCACATCAATTTGAAGTGGTTAGCATGGTTGCTGATTTCTTATTAACTGCTATAATAGCTCAGCCTTTTGTGTGATGTTATTAACCGTTATAATAAAATGAAGAAAAAAAAAGAAGAAAGTGACGACTTGCATTTGAAGATGGTACGCCTTTAAAATATAATTGCTGTTCGTGCGTTTAGCCCGATGTTGTTGAAATTGCTTAAAATAAACGAGCCCGAATCACACGCACATACATAACGATAGATACATTCGACATGACTAATCTCTATAGAATTCTGTAGACTGTCATGACGACGACGACAACGTGTGGAACTCTTATTTAGTTTGTATGGCCTGACATTTTAGACTTCCTTCATATTTTGTCTAAAAACATACTTCCAAAATCATAAAACTAAGCAATTTTGGAAACTTGAAGGTCTACTTCAATCTTTCTCACATAGTATACCTACGTTGACAAAATCACGTTGTCTTTTCTTTTCTTTGTTTTTTGTTTTTGCATCAATCAATTATTCAATTTTGATCTAATGCTAATCTACCGACTCCATAAAAATTACACCCACAAAAACAGTTATGAGACTTGAAGTTAAATTCCAATCATTTAGTCTGGGGGAAATTACTATATAATTAATAAAAAAAAAAAAAAAAAACTTTCCAATGTCATTTCCAATGCAAAATTCTTAAAATATCCTCTTGGAGAAATCAAACAAAACTTAAACCATTTATTTTGCGTTCAAGGTCAAGAAACTGTTGGTTAACCTTCTTCAATATTTCACCGCCAATGTGATTTTATCGTTGTTGCTGTGTTTATTCATGTAAATAAATGGTGAAAAAAAAACAAACATCGCCACTGGAGAAATATTTTCAGACTCTATCCAAATGTTGACTTGACCTGTGAAAAACAGGTTTTTTAGCTTCCGGTGATCTTAGTATGAGCAGAGTTTACATAAAAGATACAGCGATGAAAGTGCTTTACTATTATACCTAACTTTTAATCTTTTTTGTGCCCTTATAACTACATACATATTTAGGACAAATAACGGAGAATTTTTAACATTAAAATTTTCTTAGTAAACTTTCCCAGTCAGATGTTTGTCCTAAAGCTTTTCAGATGAAATTGTGAGTGATTTGAAAGCAAAATTCAAGTGAAATTTCAGACAAAAAATTCAGGAAAGTTGTTTTTTTTTCTATGCGCGAGAGAGTATGTATGACCTCGTGACCTACTCTTTACGGTCCATAGGTGTGTTAAAGAATCTGGTTATCTTTCGTTTTCTTCTCAATTGAATTGAATTGAATTGAATATTGCTTTATTGCACAACCTTAGTATCTAAGCCTAATACAATAAAGTTACTTGGCCCACGGCTACTAGGCCATCTGGGCTCCGACAGACTTGTTATCTAGTGTTCTAATTTATCTTATGCCTGTTAGCTTGCTATTTCTTTAGTTCTATTTTGTTTTTTGTTTTTTTTTTCTTAGAAGTTTCTTAATTTCTTTTTGCTTAGTTAAGGGTTTACAAATACAGTGGATTGCACGCAGGCTCATTCCAAGTTCCAAAATGTCTACTTAAATCTAATGTATCATTTCTAGGAGCATATTTCATTAAGCTGGACTTAACTTACTTGTTTCCTTTTTTTAATTTAGATTTCATTATTTACATATTCATGATTCTTAAGGGAGTGACTATATATCTACGGTACAATTAGATTCAACGTTTATTAGATCCTAGTTAGCAAATTTTATCTTTTATAGTTACAATTCAGTTAGCTTAAGTTTTTCCTTTGACCTAGATGAGGTTCCTGTTTAGGTGATCTTGTTTTAAGCACATTTTTTTATGTATGTGCCCTTGTTTACGCTCATTGCTTGCCTTGGAAGTTTTTTTTTTTTTTTTTGTTAAGGATTGAGATCTTCTCCTCCCTATTTTTCTTTATTGTTATTTTTTTATGGGGTAACTGGAGGGTGATTCTGATCTTTGTCGTACTATTTAGTCGTCAATTTTGACATATTTAGTCGTACTTTTTGTTTCAACACAGTTCATTTTGTGTCTTCACTATTATCTACCACAAAATGAACTATAATGAACTTTCGGTGAACAAACGTCAAACAACACGACTAAATATACGACAAATTAGTCAACTGCTCCTAGAGGTTGTGACAAAAATTTTACACTGGTAAATAAAAATTCTACACCTAATTAGAGCATTAAAAGTGCTTAAATTCCAAATATTATTTTGAATTTGTAATGTGAAGTGACATTTTCAGTTCACTTTACATCATGCAAGGGTTGCTGACCTGAATAAAAACACGAAAAAATCAGTAGAAAAGTTCATTTCATTTAGTCGTATGTTTTGACATTCAAGTACGACAAAAGATCAGAATCACCCTCCTGGTTCCAGGTGCCGTTCGTAATGCTTGTGCTGTTCATTCGGTTCGTTAGAGTCTAGTCGTTAGTCCGTTTGAAGTCAGGAGTTGTAAGAGTGCAGGGATGAGTATGTTAGTATTCTCTCTGTAGTAGTTCAGGAGATGGTCTAATCGTGATTCCTCGTTCGTTGAGTAGTCTGGTCAGCTCCTCGCACTCAAAGATGTTGTGAACTGTGAGCTGAGGTCAAAGTTAACCTAATGACAAGTTAAGAAGCTGTAGAACAAAATTGGAAAATTTCTGGTGTTTTTTAGAATGAAACAAGTAATTTCATATACTTTCGTCTTATGCATTTATGGGGGAAAAGAGCTTGGCTATGCACTATTGTCGTGCAACTGAGACAACGAGTTAAAAACAAAACTCGAGAGATCGTAGGATTACCCGAACGAAAAAATGTTATTAAATCCCTCAAAATCCTTTCAACCTATTCATAATAATGTACCTACATCAGATCGCTTTGGCCCAAATGCTGAAAGGAGATGTAAAGTTCCTCTCAAATAAAATTCTCATTTTTCTCGAAAATATCAGAAAATCCAGCATGAGTTCTCCCACTTAATCTCTTCATAGCAAAGAGAATGTAAACAGAAACACGTGCTGTTCAAATATCATAGAATTACAGCAACAACATGTGACCAAACATTATCAATATTTCATGAAAACCGGTTTTCACAAAAGCGCGGAAGCATTTTATGAGAGTGAAACGTGAAAACTCCGCCTGTTCTCATTTATTTACGAAAATGAATCATTTGCCATTCTGTTTCGTTGCATACAATTTGCGCTTTCACATTTTTTATCTTTATTCATAAAAGTTTTAAAGAGAGTTTAATTTTTTTTTTTTTGATTTTTTTTCTTTCCTTTTTCCTTTTCTTGCCGTGTGCATTTTGAATGTAAAGCACTCGGAAATCTCGCCTGCTTCCTAACTTGTCATAAGGTTAACTTTGATGAGGTGCTCCGTCGCAGTGATTGCAGGTCGGACCTGGTTGCCTTCTGAAAATAAGCTCCTTGATAGCTAGGAAATGCCCCAACCTGACTCTAGCCATCTCAATCATGTAGCGTCTGGGGTAATCGCACATGTTGTGCCGGTGGATAGATTTGTGCTGGCTGGCCAGGAACCGTTGAGCCGTTCCAGGCTAGTTGCCCACAGGCTTCCCGCAATGCATGGCTGCTGCTTTGTATGCCGGTGGATAGATGGTGGTATGCTCGCTTGTGTGTTTTGCTAGGCGGTCCGCACTTTCATTGGCGGGAATGCCTACGTGGCCCGGACACCACGCGATCCACGTCCTATCGTTTTGAATGACCAGCCTAATGCTTTGTATCAGCGCATTGTTGTTATCTAGGTTTTGGATCGCTTTGATAGCCGTAAGGCTATCCGGAAAGATAGCTGGGGTGCTCGATTGGGTGGCTGCCCACTTTGCTGCCTCCCAAGTGGCCGTCGGTTCGGCCGTGTAGACACTGCACCATGTAAGGAGCTTTTGGCAGATTTTCGTCTGGCCACTAAAGCTCCCGGAAATGACCGCCATGGAGATTGGAGACTGCGTTCTCAGATTTAGAGGAGTCTGTATAGATCGCCACGTCTGCGCTGATATACTCGCAGAGTTCCATGTGGAGCTTGATTTTGGTATGATTATCTCGATCGTGGTATCTGTGTTCATTGGATATGACCTTGCTTAGTTTGATCTTCCAGGGAGGGATGGGCGCGATGGGGTGTGAGAGGTTCGGGTTGAGGAGAATAATTTTTAGGGATGAGGAGAGGTCTTCGGCCACCCGGTGTAGACCCGACCTAGTGCGTGTAGCACGGCGTCGGCAGGTGGATAGGATATCCACGACCAGGGCGTGAAGGGAGGCTTGCGGGTTCTGGAAGTTTTTCAGGATCAGACTAGTTTCGAGCTGGTCTTTTCTCGACGAAAAGGAAAGGAGTCCTGCTTCTATGATCGGCGTTGTGGGTAAAGCACCGATTGCCGTTCTTACAGCGGTGTTTATAACCCTCTGCACTTTAGCTTCGTTTTGTTTAGTGGAGAACCCGTATGTAGAGATCGCGTATTCAATCCTGCCCAGGGCGAGCTGATTTGCTGTTTCTTCTGCAGATTACTCTAAGGAGGTTGTTTCTTTTGCTGACATCCCCTACTATTGTGTTAGCATATTTGCACCAGTACAGCATCTTGGAGATGTGCAGACCCAGGATTTTGAGCACATTTTGTAGGGGGATAGAAGCTGCATCATAGTGGACCTGTGTTTCCCGGCAACTCCTCTGCAAATGTGCAGAGTTTCCAGCTTGGTACTATTGAGTTCAGATCAAACTGGGATTTACCTCAGGGTCTTAGTGAGTATGGAATTCACCAACGGTGGGTGCCCGAAGCATAGCTATCGCAGATTATTATTATAAAACAAAATTTAACACTATGTACTTTTTATTTATTTTTACAAATGAGAATAGGCGTCATTTGAAAAAAAAAAAATAAAATAATAATTTGAAAAAATAATGCCTACTTATGATAATAATAAGTATGAGAATAAAACGAGGGAAAAAAACGCCGAAAAAATAACGTTTCTTGTATATAGGGGCCCCCTTTAATTTTTATTTTATTTTTATTATTTTTTGTTATAGCGGCAATAGAAATACACACTCTGTGAAAATTTTAACTGTCTACCTATTACAACACATGAGATACAGCCCGGTGACAGACAGACGGACGGACGGACATCGGAGGCTTAGTAATAGGGTTTCCGTTCTTAACCTTTGGGTACAGAACCCCAAAAATGATGATGATATTATGAGATACATCCGTTTTTTTTTTTTTTTTTTTTTTTTTTTTTTTTTTTTTTTTTTTGTATTCGCGCAAACGTAGCATTGTGCATATATTAATAGGTTAACATTTGGAGTGACTTCCATGACTTGACAAGATGAAGTAAAAAATTCGACCGCGTAAATATCTTAAGTTCGAAACACATCGAATGAAGTCCTGTCTCGCTCTCAAATCAAAAGAAATAGAAAAGATCTTGTTAGTGATGCGATTGTGCTATATTTTTTTTTTTTTTTACTGCATAAAAACAATAGAAAATTTAAATAAAATGTCAGACAAAAATTAGTTTTTTTAATTTTTAACGTTTCGTCCATTGCTTTTGTCGAAGCTAAACATGACAGATAAATTCTCAACATTGAATCTTCGAGGAGGAAACTAATGGAGTAGGCATTGTGTATAAAATATGAATATATGAGCGTAACCAAAATGCCGCTTTATGTGTGCGTGGGGTTCGGCCATATTGGAGCCTGACTGTCAAGCGTGAAACACAGTGCTGGCTTTTCTAACCTGTCGGGCAGCGGCAACTTTGACAGTTCTGTTGAATATATGAGATCAGGTTATCAAGCTTCCAATGGCAAAGTTGGTGAGGCCGGCCAGGCTGAGGTTGAACTGCGAGTAGGTCTACTTTCTACTGTCAGCTTTGACAGCTAATTTTTGTTATTATTTATTTCGTGTACTTTTTCAAGTAAAAACATGAAAAACGTCAAAATGTATGATAAAGAGAGAAATTGAGAGTGACACTCACAAAGTACGCGAACGGATTCGAGTAAAAACTTGCAAATATTCAGGATCTGTAATAACGACGTAAAATTTTCCTAGCACGTAGTACAATGAACAAATTTATTATTTACTTAATTATATTTTATTTTATTTTTTCTTTGAGAACATTCTACTTCTACTGGAGGAGTGGTAACAAGTTTTCCATTTTTTTAAAACTAAAAACTTGAAAAATAACTGAAAACCGGCGACGATCTGCCAAAACTGACACTTTCGAACGATTTCGACGATTTTTCTCGAGTTAAATCAAGTAATAAATGGAACGGAGGGGATAACTGACGTCAACAATTTCTCTCTCAATTTTCGAGTACGCGAACGCCTTCGAGTAAAAACTTACAGAAAATCTTACAAGTTTGTACTTTCAGGCTAGTACGCGAACAGACCTAAAGTTGTTCATTTACTTTCAAAATTTGACAGTAACATTTTTACCCAAAAAAGCTCAAGAATGAATTCACCAGAGAGGTGCATAAACAAATCTAGTGACTACATTCCAGGCAGACGTACAATAATGGCCGATTGATTCCGAAATACAGAAAATAAATTTTGATTTTTTTTAGACTTTTTTCGAGGCACAAGATATAAGGTTTCAACGAAATCTTGGTACCAATGCTGAAAAACTACAACAAAAATGTACATCGATTGCCCATGCTATTATTATGGCAACATAACCTTCCTTCTTTATTTCTAATTTACTAATTGGAGTGAGTGATTCAAAACTTCATACTTGTCAATCTCACGTAAATAATACTGTATTTTAATTTAATTATTACTCACCGTATCATCTAAGTTTGTGATGTTACTATCAGAATCTCGTATAAGAAATAGAACTAGAGGATAGGCGAGGCGTGGTGGAGCTCCTAATGTCATTGAGGGCTTGGGTGATGATAAAGTTATTTGTTGATCATTGTGTGGATCCTTATCTCTTACATCCATTGATAATTCTTGATAGAAATTCTTGTTAAGAATTGCTCCATCCCGTGAATATGCATGCTCTTTAATTTCAATCCATGGCTTCCATAGAAACATATGAAGATCTCGTATTGAAACGCCCCAAAATGCTTGAATAGTGTACTTTACTTGGCTGGTTACAACAATTTGGATTTCTAAAAAAAAGAAAAAACATAAAATAATATAAATTTACATACATGCATATATACTTATAAACATATACATTTATATATATATATATATGCATATATTTATATACATAATTCTAACTTGAAGAGTTGATTTTTTTGACACAAGTATAGGCGACGTATACTTTTTTGAATTAACTTAAAGGAGCAACTATAAAATACAAACTTAATGTCTAGAGAAGTCATAAATTTAGCATTATGTTGCTTATTAAGGGCAGTTAACACGGGTAATGCGCCCTTATAGTGATCTATCTCATTAAGATTTTCTTAAGTCGACGCAGAATCAATCTTTCTTCTTCACCATGACTATTGCAGATGCCGAGGCGCTATTATTAGGTTGTACTACATCTACATTCAGCATTTTATTCAGTTCCTTGTTGAAAATGTTCTAAAATGCTGGCGAGTCTCCTATCTCTCTTTTAATGAAGAGGGGCCATTTTGGATAACATGCTCAGATGGGTTAGGGTAACCCAGTGTTATTCCCATATTAACTCTCCTCTCCTCCTCTAATAAATTAGATTGATATTAAAGGCGTAGTACATCTATAAAAATTGCTAATTATTAAACAACAATTAGTAAAGAAAAAATTCCCAGATGCAAACAAAGGCCGAAAAATATTAAGTACCTGGCCATACTAAGAAACTTTATTGCGAAAAATTTATTTGAATTCTCTAAAATAAAGAGGGCGAAAAATATAGATTTTTACAAAAATACTTATTATTTTCAAAAAATGATAATAAATCGAGTAATTATAGTGCGCTATTTATACAGGATATTTGAGATCAAGTTGCCTTACGACATACCATCCGAATCCTTGAAATGAGTTGACCAATTTTACTCCCCCACCCTCTGAGCTCCCATATTATTAAAACAAAAAACCAATAAAGGGCTTAAGTGAAAGCCCTTAATTTCAAATTATGGGAAAAAAAACAATATCAAGGAATGACAGTTCTATCTTGGAAAGATAAAAAAAAAAATATTATCAAATTTAAAATGAAGCCTATTAATTTAAAAAATCTTATCTATTAAAAGTTGACTCTTTAGATTTAAATAATAATAATAAAAAAAATGTTTTCTTTTACCTTCAGAAGAATGATTCCCTGCTTCTACGAGACGAAATGTAAATGGTATATGGACTCGTGTCATATTTAAACGTGGAACTTGTAACGCATTTTGACTAAAAGTTGTTGCTGGTCCTAAAGTTTCCTCTCTTTGTGCTAAGATGGCTATTGTGGCTCTGAAATTAAAAGACAAATTATAGGAATAAAATATATTTCGATAATTTCAAACACTTAATAAGAGTATAGCGCTAAAAGAAGACTTAACGTAAAAACAAGAGAAATTGAATGGAAAGTAATCAGAAAACTTTTTCACGAAATTTTGACTTTTTATTAACAAAACATTAGATAGGTAGATATTTATCAGTCTGCCTAAAAGACCTTAAAGACACATACGAGACAAATATTTAGTACAAATATACATATTCAACGCCATCTAGTTTTGGCAAAGAGCAGAATTGTCAGACATACTTTGGATGGACAAGGTACACACAAAGCCAGGGCCCTCACGCGAGAGATTATGGCCAGTTTTTACGGGTGAGAAATATTCGGCGGTAGTAAAAATTCGGAAATTCCAAGTTTCAATCGGCAGGATGGGCAGCATACAAATACTACTGGAAAGGAAATTGATTCGGCTATTTTAAAATTGCGAAGTTTCTAATCGGTCGGCTGTACAGTTGTTTACCTGCGATTTGAGGAGATAATATAATAATTAAATTATCATTACGTGCTGTGAATTTGTGATACAGTTATTGTTTATATCAAAAACTGTAACTTATTGAACACGCACACAATTAATTTCGGTAATCATATGAGGAACTACGCGTAATAACACTATTGTGCTGGTACGTTTAAGCACAATCCTTCTTTCCCTAAAAATTTCTCTGTGTGTTGGCCCAAAAGAACACAGACCCAGCGGGAAACGGAAGCATTTCGGATGCATTCCAAAAACATTCTACGGAAGGTATGGAAACAATACGCTCCGATACTCATATAAGGTGGTTATATAACTTACTCCTGCATGACTTGTAAGGTGAATGGAAGCCTTCGTTATTAAGTCTTTGGAAGGTCAAAGGAAGTATTCCTTATTAATTCTTTTGAAGGTGGGAAGAAGCATTACTTTTAAATTCTTTGGAAGATGAAAAAAAGGATAACTTTTAAATTCAGTGGAAGCATTTATTCTGCCATTTCAGAAAAGTGTGTGGAACCATTAAGCACAAGTTTTCCGGAGAGCTGGAAAAAAAACATTAAATTTATACCGTCAGGTGGGTGGAGGGAAGCACTCAACATGTTTTCACTGAGAGGTAACTGAGAGGAACTTTTCCTGCTTTCTTAGAAAGTTGTGGAAAATAAACGGGTCTTCACTTATTCGTATCTCGCACTTAAAGGAAAATAATCCAATTCTTCTAAAATAATGCACAAATCAGAATGTTCTTAGAAAGACAATGAAACTATGTCTCATTTTCGACCATCACGCACTCCCTCGAACTAGCCTCTGCAAATTTCTAAATCTTTTCGATAACAACACGAATGAATAAATCTACTCATTACTTCAGGAAGGTACATAACATGCCTTCCTAAACCAAATAAACGTAAGGTATGTTCATTACTAATGCATTCTAGGTAATGTTAATAGTAAACCTGACCTAAGTCAGGCATTCCTATTTTTCCCGCTGGGGATTTTCATATTAATTTTTAAAACTTTATTTGTAAATTTTTGGTAATACCATTGATATGTTCGTTACTTGATACCTAGATGGCGCTATGATGTAAATTTTTAACATTTTTTGTTTGAAAGTGGTTGGAAACTATAATTACAGATGAAATTAATTGCAGTTCGATTAAACATACATTTTTAGTAATCTAATCTTTTCACAATTAGTCAATAATTAAACAAGTATTTGCCAGCTACTACTGGAATTAATATTCTAGTTCTGTTGAAGCTTGTTCACCTCTTGTTTCACTTTGCGCCGGAGACAAAAAAGCAGATATTACAACTAATGTCCAACATGTAAAATTACTTGATCGATATGACTAATTTTTGTTAGAATCTAAGAGAAGTTTCTCGAACAAAACGGAAAGATGTTAGACTCCAAAGACAAATCCCTCTGTTGCTATGCAGATTAGAAACATAGAATGGCTTCAAATCTAGACAGGTTTTTTCGTATATGTTTACATCGCAGATGAGAGAAGTAAACAATTTTTGGGGTTGATACCTTCGATGAGTATGTATGAGGTGCAAAATCATGAGGGGTAGAGGTTACACATATCTACCAATTATATGAACATCGAAAGTTGACTTACAGAAGACTATAGCAACTGATAGATGGCATTACTTCCACATTAATAATATTCAAAATTCTTTGTAAAAAAAATCATTGTCTACCTACCAACTTTTTTAAGAGTAATAAACATGTCATCGAAAATTTATGTAAAATAAATTTCTTAGTGGACTACGTGCTCGAAAACTGGTTCCCATATCAAACAAAATGATAGAATAAAAAGAATTAATTAATCTTTAAGTGTGTCGCCTTAAGCAGTTTCGCAGAAAAAGAACTTTACTCACATATTTCTTTTTATATATGGACACGTTCTTAATACCTCTATGGGTAATAAATTATTTCCTTAATCAACATAATATTTGTATTACACATTTTTATGTTAAATAATTCCGGTTACTATATTGTGTATTGAATAATTTCATTCATAATATTGTAAAAATTGCTGGAGCTAAGAACCTTAGGGTATAGACAAAAAAATATCGACATACTGCCGTCTTATGATATGAACAGAGTTCAATCATATCTTATTATTTTTTTTTTTTCTTAGAAATCTACTCAAATTTTTTCTCGGACTTGTAGTTTGAATTTTCATTTAAATCTCACTCGATTTGCAATTTCCTCCTCATATCTTTTTTTTGCATTTAATTTAAATAATTTTCGGTTAATGTCTAAAATTTCTCTTATCCGAGATCTGTTGACTATTGAAGATGGTAAGGATAAAACTTTTTAAAAAGAAATTTCTTCAAAAAAGATGATGGCGTTTGGTATCAGTAAGAGCCATATACTCTAGGGTACGACTTGGCTTTAAGAATTAACAAGGTATGGCCAGAGAACAACGATTGTAACAAGAAGCAAGTGAAAGATTTTCCCACAAGAGAACGAGATTACCCGTTAAAAGGGAATAGATAGTGAGAAGTCTTTCAGTTGGGTGAAACCAATCAGAATGGCCTTAATGTAAACAAACAATTTGTGGTTGCGAGTGGAAAGTGAAAAGCACTTTTGATTAAAAATTTCATGTAAATCTGAAAGCGAGAAATCGTCGGTGGTATGGTAGGTAAGTTAAAGTCAAAGTCAAATTTTCAGCAGTACATTTAACTTCTTTTTTTTTTATTATATGACACAATGATTGCTATTGAACTCTAGGATAGGACCATAGAATATAGAGCCAAAAGGAAGTGTTGATACCTGTAAAATCCGTGTGCATGAGTGTGGCTTTTTTCAGAGTAGCATGAAGTAGGTCAGATTATACTGAAGAAAGAGACAAATGTATTTTCAGCTTTCAAACGAAGTTTACGTAATTTGAAAGAATTTGAATCTTGTGGAAATAACTGAAAAGTGAAAGATAATTTCTTGAAAACTATTATTAAATAAAGTAAAGAGTGTAAGTAATTATCTGCTGATATTAAAGTGATAAATTTCTAACTGATGTTCATGTACAATTTTCAGAATGAAGTGTTCGGTGAAAAATTGCCACAACACACGTGGGAAATCATTTTTTAGGCAAATATAGATATAAAATATTATTTTGTGTACTTTACACACATTTTTATATTAAATTAAATTGAAATTAATAACAAAAACAATGAAATATCGAAGATTTGTTTACTTTTGTGACAGCTGAGAAATTCCCTGGATACCTTGGCGTAGTGGCAGCGACTAAGAGCACGACTAAGAGCATTTTCGGTGGTAGCAACTGCAGTATTTTCAACCATATATCTTGTTGCCCGATCTCTATGTTGATTGACAACATGCCTGTATTGAGCTTTCACTACATAGCAGTGATGATATGGGATGTGATCTCTGAGAAAGGACTCGGAACATTATATTTTGTCGAACTCCGACCAGTATCTGAAAGTTTTCATGAATGTTTTTCTTCCTCAAGTTGGAAGTTTGTTCGAAGAAAAAGGATGAATATATCTTTATACAGGACAGCACACCCTGCCACATTGCTAAACGTGTGAAAAACTTCCAAAGAGAAAAGAATATTAAAGTTTTACCATGGCTAGGGAATTCATTTGACATGAATCTTATCGAGAATGTATGGACAGTATTAAAAAAGCAAGTTTAAAAAAAAAGTAATCACAATAAAGCAGAATTAATCAATTCTGTTGCAGAAGTATGGTTTCATGATGATCTAATCAAAAAAGTGCAGAAAATAGTATAAAAATTATGGAAACTCGTGTAAGAGATTTAGTAAAATGTCGAGGTAGTTGGACGAAATACTAGTTTTTAATTATATTTGAATGTCCTTTTCTTTAATTATTATAAATATATTATAATTAATTAAAATTAATTAATCAATAAAAAATAAAAAAAAACAAAAATATGCTGTACATTATTGCCACCTGATAAACTTTAAGGCTAATATGCTAATGATTGGTTTGAGTATAATTCATTGGCCATGAAATTAGATTTTGTTAATCTATGCCGCGAAGCGTGGTTATGATATTACTAGTCTCGCGGTTATACAATATCACCGACGAAATAGTCTTTCTTTTTCCCTTTATTAAAGCCTAGTTGACACTATGGTGATTGACCAGCGCTGATGCATCAACAGCTAGAATCAGCGCGCTATAAGCACAGTCTCAACACCAATGCTGATAGTATCAGCACTTCACACGTGCTGATTTTACCAGCATCGGAAAAGTTGAACGAATTTAAACGAGTTTAACTTTTAGACTATCAGCACGTAATAATTGAGTAGAAAACATTGCTGCAGCTGCAATAAAGTGGAGTGAAAGTGAAACATTATTTTTATTAAACTACATAAAAACTGAATGTTCGTGGAATTACAAATTATCAGATAATAATTTATTGAAATATGTAAATATAAATAATAAAATATAATATATTATAATTTGTGCTTAGACCTAATTGCCCTCACCTTTGGATCCACTTTCGTACCCATAACCTCCGTTTAAAACATTTCTTCTTCCATCAGTTCTCAACTTCCGATTGTAGCATTTCCGCCACTATAGTAACATCCGAGAACACTAACTCACTATCAGCCAATTTTGCCAGTGTTAACTTGTGCTTTTGCAACCGTATAATGTAAACAACATCAGCGCGCTGATACACCAGATGCTGATGAATCAGCGCTGGTCAATCAGCAAGCTAGTTGACATTATGCTGATTGACCAGCGCTCATGCGTCAGCAGCTAGAATCAGCGAATCATAAGCACAGTGTCAACACCAATGCTGATAGTATTAGCACTTCACAGGTCCTGATTTTACCAGCATCGACAAAGTCAAACGAGTTTAACTTTTACGTCTGAGCTGATCTATTAGCATAATGTCAACTAGGCTTAAACAATTAATATAATTGGCCCTGAAATCAGCTGATTTAATACTATCAAAGTTTCATTGGGTGGAACCAATCAGGTAGGCATAGAAATGAGTGTATGATAACTAGATCCGCTAACACTATAAACTATTCATTTTTCAATTTACGATATTCGGGGAATTACAATTAAGGTTTGCATTGGAAGCCTTTTCAAAGCTGAAGACTTCAATTATTTTATGTGTCAACTGCCAATTCAGTTTCAAGAGACCAGTGTCCTGTCCAAGTAAAATAATATCGTATTTTAATTATAACATTGCATTTGTGGGTTAAATGATTATGTGAAAGATTTGTGTAAATTTGTCGATCCTTTTTGTACAAGTTAAATCCGGACAATGTTTCTTTTTCATGTAAGAAGGAATAAATTTTGTTGCTTTATTGCTCGCATTACGATCATCAAATGAGTACAATAAGATTTTTTTTTTGTTATACAATTCAAATTCGGCTGGTGGAATCAGTTGATTTCATAGTTAATGGGAATTTTTTAGAACATGACATGAACATTTCTTTCTTACAATCGTTGTTCTATGTTCTATCCAAAAGTATAGTGCGCCACTTTCTTTGCATTTGGTGGACATATTTTATGAACGAATTTATTTTTAGTAGTATTTTTGTTATATAGTGACTGCATTACTAAATGTGCAAATAATATTGGTATTGAGCTCAGCAATTTAAATATTTATGCCAGCATATTATTGCACACAAAAAATCGGCAAAAGTATAATCAACGGAACAAAAGAAAGTTAAATGGCATTTACAAAATCAAATGCGATGAATATTCTTATGTAGGACAAATCGAAAGATCCTGTGCCATCCGAATAAAAGAACATGAGATCTACGTCTACAGTTTCTTTATACACATGATAGAAGAAAACCACAAACATAATAAAAAAATTGGGAAATACTTTATTTAGTAATTAAAGGTCATAAAATAGATGCGCTCAAGATACTAGAAATTAATAGATTAGAATGACGGTCTAAGTACTGTGAATGGATCACGGTATAACATATTCTGCTCTACTTCAACCATGGATGGAATTATCGGCCAACACAGTCAGTTTGAGGATGCCTACGATAGTAAGGCGAAACCGCTGTCACTTATAACGTAACTATAGTGAAATAGATTCATTCAAATATTAACATGTTTTCGGTCACTATTTATTTATTAAAAATTGAATTCCACAAAGAATTACCCACTATTCTAATTAAACATATTATGAACGATTTTTTGGAAACTTTTATTTTGAAGAAGAAGCACTACTAAGGTATGAAGAGCATTTTGGAATTCTCTACGGATCATCTTTCATTTTAAAGTGAGGTTATCCAGAAAAGTATGTTTCAGATTACAAAAATGCCTGCTGTTATGCGAATGGCTAACGCACCATAAAGATCTCTAGCTATTTGATAGATATCTGTCGTCTATAAGAAGAAAAGCTGAGTTGCGAGGGAGAGAAGATGTCACTGAGACTTTTAAAATCATAAAAAAATTCAAGCATCCAAAAACGGGTGAGAGTGGTAAATAAATTAAAAATATAAAGAGTTGCGGAGAAATTTTAGTACAAAAAATGCGAATTTCGCTGGAATCGAAGCATTGTTCCCGTAAACTGAGTGGGAGGAAACCCAGACATAAGAAAAGAAATTTAGTCATTTGCGCTGGCATCGAATAGCTCGATCAAGTCCAAATTAAAAAAAAAAACGCTAAGCGCCAATAGGAGGGCCCCTGGATTGACAAACCTGTACTCAACGCTAGCCAAAGAGCAGTCTGACTCACGTGGAAATAAATCCTGTAGGAGGACACCCGGAAGGAAACTCCTGGAATTGATCTCAATACTTTTATTCTCCTGTATAGGATCCGGCTGTTCATCAATCTGTTGTCAATTGAGAGCCAACATCAAAGGCGCGCTTCAACGTGCTCAGTTGCTTTGTTAAATAAGGCTTGCAGGATAAGCACGTAACATCTCAATTTCACACGGTGGTGTCTCGGGGATCCAGTTAAGAAGACGTAAAGGTGTAACGAAGTTTCGAGTAGTGATCGCTATTCAGGAAAATGGTCATAATTTAGTTTGATTAGTATAATTTGTATTTGTAAATGAAAGAACATACGCTCAACTTCTTGAAAAAAAATTCAATCTCACCCGTTTCTTTTTTTCCTTCTACAGCTAAAATAAGTGACATTGCAAAAAAAAAAAAAGTTGTTTTGTTGCTTGGGAGCCTACAGTAAATTTATTTATAATACAGTATTGAATTATTTGAAATGAAGTGTTTATAAAACACTACAAACAGTGTAACATGCATTATTGACAATTTAGTTCTGAAGAAGTGCGTTATTTTATGGCTCAAGCCAGTGTAACTGTTAAATTGTTTTGATTTACTGAGTTGTACTAATTCTTTAAGAAAGTGTTTCCAAACAATGTCCTTCTTGTAACTTTTAGAAGTCGCGTTAAGCTGGAAATTTTGTCGTTTACTAGTAAAGCAATAAATGCTTATTTATTTTCAACTTAATGCCACCATAAAGCCTTTAATTCTTCCCTCCCTCTCCTGGGGACATACGTTCACTTCTCCACAAATTTGTCAGGATATACTGTAGGGACATCGGGATTACGTGCCTACGATGTCTTTGGGAGGATGGGGAAGGCACAGTGAGGATCAATAATAACTAATCCTCACCCAGCTTGACGGTGTGAAGTCCCTTCAGGACTCAATGTGTTTTCTTTTAAATTCTTTTTGCATAGCACGACATTTTTTTGTTAGTGGTACATGATAGCACAGGTTTTGTCTTGGTTTATACCCATTCCACACTCTCCGCTCATAGCCGAGGCAAAGTTAACTTAACAGACGAAAGTATATGATATTACTTGTTTCATTCTAAAAAACCCGATAAATTTTCAATTTTGTTCGGCTGATTCCTATCTTCTTATTAGGTTATCTTTGGCCGAGGTGCTAGCGTGCCACCTTGAACACAATGCCGCCACGGAACAAGCTATCATAGATTCGGCTGATAGTCGGAACTTTATGTCCACCGCAAATAGTCCAACTACATTTATACAATAACACTATGAGGCTTTTTTAAAAACATTACATAAGGAATCTCGTGAGACATCTCTTCCCCAAAAACCAAATCCCAATATTAAATCTAAAAATAAGACTCTTTCAATGAAATATTTGAGAAAAAAAAAGTCTATCCTTATAAAGGTTCTATAAAATAACTAACTAAATATTACGGCTATTGAGAATTTTTGCATTAATATTCCTTAAACAGAACAGACCTGTAAAGTACTTAAGTACATTGGTACTTAAGTACTAGTAACAGTACCAGTACCTGGACTTGTACTTGAAAAATTTTAAAGTATTAATACCGGGACTTGTACTTATACTTAAAATATTTCAAGTCCAGGTACTGGTACTGTACTGATACTTGTACTTGGAATTTTACAGGTACAGTCCTGTAAAGTACTTAAGCACATTGGTACTTAAGTACTAGTAACAGTACCAGTACCTGGACTTGTACTTGAAAAATTTTAAAGTATTAATACCGGGACTTGTACTTATACTTAAAATATTTCAAGTCCAGGTACTGGTACTGTACTGATACTTGTACTTGGAATTTTACAGGTACAGTCCTGTAAAGTACTTAAGCACATTGGTACTTAAGTACTAGTAAAGTACAAGGGAGTTGTACTTGAAATGTTTTTAAGTACTAGTACCGGGACTTGTACTTGTACTTAAAATATCTCAAGTCCAGGTACTTGTACTTGGAATTTTGCAGGTATGAAACAGAGTATGCCTTGTCACGTTTTTATGACTCCCCGCAATGGGGCACATACGAACGCAAAAGCTCAAAAATATTATCTTTTTATAGCATTGGTCGTGCATATATACATATGTGAATCACTAATAATGCTTTGTGGGAGATATAATAAGTCACAAATGGTCTTGTAATAAATTGCTTGGTAGACTTCCGCAAAAACAGATATACTGTCGTGGTTTCAGTCATACGGCATTTTAAAAATTCATCATTCATAAAAATTATAGTTATTAACTAAATATTTGCAAGGGGTCAAAATTATACAGATTCTTTATTAGTTTATATCATGAGTCGAAGGTGATATAAACGAAATTTAGTATTGTGCATGACGTAAGTAATCTAAGTACCTCTTACTATATAAGCATGAATTGATAACTATTGATACATCTAAAAAAATAAAATAAAACGAAAATTTGTTCAATTTTTCCAGATAATACAAAATATATTTCCTTAAATTTCTAACTACATATATACATTTATACTTCCGACTAATGAAGCCCACGTAAAAACCTATCAAGCATAACCGCGTACATACACACAAAAGTTTTTGGTAACCTTCGTAAAACGGGCTTAAAATTATGCCAACTCAAATGCTGTTGAACTGGTCCAAAAATCGCGCTCTGTCTGAAGAAAGTCATGTAGCATAAAATTAACATAAATCCAAACTTTCCGATATAAACTTCACCTTGAACACTCTTTCATAATTTGAACGCGGAAATGTAAGAACGCGGTCTGCATCCGAACCGGCGCGGCGTTTTGATGATGTCCTATTTTGAGTTTTCAAGTTCGAAGCAAGTAATAAACTGACTAGCATTGATTGGTTCGGTTTCTACTATAACTAAATACTCGTATACAAGAAGAAATTCTTACTAAATACGTCACAGATCAAATTCGGGTTTATGAAACTGGGTCTTGGCTTCTTAATTGAAGGACTGCTAGCGGCAAGCAAGGCCGATTACTAGTATTAAAAAAAAAAAATTGATAGTAGTTTTTTTGATAGTATTATGTACGTATGTACGGCTGTTAACAGTTTATGAGTTGAGGAAATGCTTTAATTATATTAATGAAATTAATGTGCTTTTTTTTCTGTTTTAATCTTTAGTGAGTCGATTTACCTTGACAGATTCGAGCTTCTGTTGCCGATAGCTTGAGCGATATTTAGGACATTTTCAATTGAGTCTACAGCAACGTAGCTGCAAAAAGAAATTGTTAAACATTTCATGAAATTTTTATAGTTGGACTATTCCAGGCTACTAATAATAATTGTTATTTCAACATAAAATTTAAATAAATTAAAATATTTCGGGGATTACATTTACATTACATTTAGAGCTAACCGAGACGAATGGCCTTTGCACCGCAGCCATCATTGGCCTATTGTCCGCCGCTTTTTTTACAGTTCATTCAACAATCACACTCTTTCTAGGAAAAGCAGTATTTTTATACCCTAGATGAAATCTATTGGGTATACTAGGTTTGTCATTCCGTTTGTAACGCACAGAAATAATGATGGTACAGCAAAATGGATTGGACACCCACACCCACCCCGTCTGTCTGTCCGTGCGCACGATAACTCGAAATCGAGTATACGACTTTAAAAAAAAAATTAAATATAAGCTCGAAAATGAGACAAATCGGACAACTCCTTCGTAGGGTTGCCATACAAAAATTTCGTTTTCCACTACTGCCTGAGAACGCGTTGACATAGTGAGCTGAAATTTGGTTCATGGTGTTTTCATAGTAATAACAAAAAAATTTCAAAAATGGAATAAATCGGGCAACCTTTTCTTGGTGTTGCCATATAAAAATTTAGGTTTTTTTTACATATACTGTGAAAACGATCAGTCCTAGACATTTTTATTGTACTAAAAACTTCTTCAGAGTACGAAACCCTATAAAATTGGTTATAATCATTTTTTCTGTCCGACAAACCGTTCTAGAAATATATGCGAAAAACCACTGCAAAACTCAAAACTGCTCAAATGGGTGACCATACGAAATTTCACACGGGCATTCATCTAGCTAGGGTGTCATAAGAATTGGTCTTAGACCAATTCTAGCTTTTTTACAGGTGATTTTCATCAAAGTTTTCGTGTGTATTTTATACTGTTTTTTTTTTTTTTTTTTTTGTAGATGTGCCAATACTGATTGATCATCACAGGACATCTTTTATTATGTTGTGTTTACCCCGGATCGTATATTTTAAATGAAAAATAGCTCTGTACATAAATGGTAAGTTATGCTTAGGTATAATTTTTTAGTAATTTAAGCAAGGATGCCAACTTTGTTGCTTGTCTTATAATTTTGCTTTTTGAATGCGTTTTTAACAATCGTTTCATCCATTTGTTAATTTCTTTGTTTTGTTCCATTTCTTGTACATGTATTTGTTTTTACATAGGAATTAATTGCTTTTATTTACTTACGGAAGCAGCACTCTTATTGATGATGGCATCATATCAGTAGCAGACTTAACTAACAAACACTTATAGGCAACAGATATTTTTGTGTAACAATTATACCAAAATATCAAACGAAAAAATTATAAAAGAAACATATTCACAAATATCTCAACATTTCAAAAATTCGTAAAGATTTTCCATTAAAAAAAATTCTCCTATTATAGTTGAGCTGAAGCCTACAGAAGCTACACTATTTTGTTGGCAATATTAAGTGAGGCTCAAAATACATTCAGGGCCACAAGCCACTTGAGGCTTGTGCCCTATTGCTAAAGCCAAGTATGCTACGTTCACGGCCACTGGCCAAAGAAGTCATGCTTCTTATTATACATAAGTGTATTATTTTATTTTATTTTTTTTTTTTTTTTGCAGAATTATTACAATCCAATATGAAATAGCTCTCACAGGTAAACAACTTTCGTAATGATAAACAAAATTCCGAATAATTACAGATCTCCCGCCATATTGAAAAACTTGCTAACACTTTCGTCTTCTTATATGTACTTCAGTATTGGTAGTACTAGGACCACGAGCCAAAAAATTTGAGAATATGACAATATATTTCCATTGCTTCAGACCCGTGCATCCAGTGGTCTGTGGCCGTGAATGTATTTTGGGCGTGACTAGCAACCTTAGAGCATACATTATCCAGGAATGCGGGTAACGTATAAAATTACACGAAGCTTTATACCCCTGACAATATCTCGAATGGGTACGTCTTAACGAAGGACGGAAAATGTAGAACAAATGAGATGCAAGCACAGAAAAAAAAAACAAGTAACAAGTGGGACCATCGATGGTAAATCTATGGCAGCGCGTAGAAATGGCAACAAATTTGCACTCTTTATATCCTAGAGATGAAATCTATAGGATATAGTTACTAAGTTTGTCATTCCGTTTGTAACACCTCGAAATAATGATAATAGAGCAAAATGGATTGGACACCCACGCATAATATTAAAAGTTATTTTGATTTTTGCATGTCCGTCCGTCTGACCGTCTGTGCGCACGATAACTCGAGAGCAGTGATGCCACTTTGCTACAATTGTAGCAAAAATGATACGTTTTTTTCATGTTATTCCCAAAATGATACTTTGATACTTTTTTTTCTATTATTCTGTCTAAAATGCTACTTTTACATAAATTCAGACAATCGAGTTTATTTGATACTCAATGTAGAGGCAGTTCGAAATAATTTTTTTAAAAGAATATCGGACTTTGTAGAATTCCAAGATTATGCTGGTATAAAGCAGAAAAAAAATCTTAACATAGATCTAACGAGATGACTATCTTTAAAGGAAGTTGTTGACAGAATTTTGGAGCAATGGCAAGCTCTTCAATTATTTTTTATATCATCTTCGTTAGAAGACGATTTAATAATTGCAAGAAAAATTGCTGAACAAATAGGAAATTCTTTAAGTAAAATATATTTTTACTTTTTGTCACAAATCCTTCAAGTTGTAACTACTATTAACTTAGAGTTTCAAGCAGAATTTAGGTTACATACATTATGCAAAACAATTGAGACAACCTACGAGTTAATTTTGTTGTTTTTCATTAAATCTGACTTAATAAATAACTCAGATTGCCTGAATAACATTGACCTACAACATCAAGAGAATTATTTACCGCTTAATGAGATATAAGTACATCAGTGCAAATGCTGATTTATTTATTGCAGAAAAGGGTTTAGTGGATTCCGTTTTGATTACTGTAAGGTCACATATCCTTTCGTTTTATGAATTGAGTATTCAAATAATACATAGAACGCTTCGATTTCAAAAGCGACTTTTTAAAACAATTGTATTGTCTAGATCCCGATAGAGCATGCAAATATAACGATACTATTTTGCCATTATTAAAAGCATTTCCAAATCTTTATAAGCATTCTGATGTAGACAAAATTAGTACACAATGGCGAATCTTAAAGGTGCAATCGAATTTAAATCAGTTGACTGATCCTGAAAGTTTTTGAATTTATCTTTCTACTTTCAAAAACTGATTGGGGCAATATTTATTTAAAGAACTCTCTGATTTCGTAATGAATTCAATGTGTCTACCACACAGTTCTGCTGCCGCTAAACGAGTCTTCTCAGACCTCCAACTAACTAAAACTAATAAGTCAAACAGATTTGACCTAAAGACCATTGAATGCATAATGTTTGCAAAAGGGCAAGTAGAAAGTCGAAATAAAAAATACTTTGTCTAGACACCGTAATTACATAAAGCAACTTAAAATCGCGTTTAATAGTCATAAATATCGACATAAAACGTTTAATATATATGTATGTATGTACTACCTTATTTATTATGTGCTGTGAAATGGGACGAATTTATTTAAGGAAGAAATCAATATTTTTTGTTCAACTAAGCTCTACATATATTTTCTAATTCTGCAACTAATTCATTTTTATTTTGTATGAATTGTCAAAATTGTTTTTTTATTGTTAACAGAAAGAGATATTGTATTTTTTTAAATAAAATCTTACTATTAATTTATACTTCTTTTTCTTTAAGATTGCTACTTTTTGCTACTTTTTTTTTTGACAAAATTTCGCTACTTTGCTACTTTTTCCCTCGAGTCTTGCTACTTTTCTTCCTACCTCTTGTGGCAATACTGCTCGAGAGCGCGTATACTTAGAGAGCTGAAATTTTGTACACGGACTTTAAAAAAAAAAAGTAAGATTAAGTACGAAAATGAGACAAATCGGGCAACTCCTTCGTGGAGTGCCATACAAAACTTTCGTTTTCCACTATATATTTGGACACTGCCTGAGAACGCATCGATATAGAGAGCTGAAATTTGGTACATGGTGTTTTCATTGTACTAGCAAATAAAATTTAAAAAATGGATTAAATCGGGCAACTCCTTTTTGGTGTTGCCATATAAAAATTTAGGTTTTTTACGTATACTGTGAAAACGATCAATCTTAGACATTTTTATTGTATTTCATACGGGCATTCATCTAGGTCTAGGGTATCATAAGAATTGGTCTTAGACCAATTCTAATTTTTTTTATTTGTTATTAAAATAACTTGACTATTCCTTCATGAATTCAGCTAGGTGTTTATACCTGCACTGAGCTCTCATACTAGAAAACTTCAGCTCAATACAAACATTGCAGAAGCTTCACTTAAACTTAAACCATCGAGAATATTTCCCAAGAAATGAAACAGCAACTTATATGGGTGCGTTGGGAGTCCGTTCTCTAAAATGTTCTATATTGATACAGTGCCAAACATTGATTTTATATATGCTATCCATACAGGAAAATAGTCTTCTAGTAATTTAAAGCTTGGTTTCTTACCTTCCCAAAGGCGACACTTCCTATGTACCTTACTTAACAAAATAATAAAATAGTTTGATTACAAAGTAACCTTATCATTTTACTATCACTACATTTGCATCATCAGCCCACGGCATGCCACGATGGAACAGCGACATATACAATTATTATTCAGCTGAGAGTTTTTGTTTGAGGAATCGTAGTCATTTGGTTCAGATGAATTTTTTTAAATAATTTTGTTAAGAAAGGTAAACAATTTTTATTTCAGTTGGGAAGCTAAGAGAGCAAACCTAAGATTATCAGAAGATCATTTTTCTGTATGAATAGTAGGTTTAGACGCAAGAGCTATTCAAATAAAACTTTTGTCAATCTTCCATAAGAACACTGCAAATATTTTAGAATGTTAGGACTCCGTTGGGGTTCTCATGTGGTAGTGAAGGAGTCTATTTCATGGCTTGTGGAGTATTCTCGAGGGTTTTTTTTATAAGCATTCCTGTGTATTAAGGGGCCTTTACACAGTCACGTGTTGGCCAACTCGAGTAGGACAACGATCTTGTCACACAGATTTGACCGTGTATGGGCATGTTAGCGATGTGGCACACAGTGTGTCAAGCAGTTGGACGAAAATCAAATTAGTTTGATTTTTAGGGGCGGGGCTAGCCTGTGACTAATGTATATACATTTTTATAGGAAAGACAGAGAGACGAGAGAGAGTATCAAGGTATATAGAAGACAAGATATTCCAATTAAAATGTCACCTAATAGGGGAACATGGTTCGTAATGGGAATACCTTATATTCTAAAGGGTTTTCCAATAAGAGGTGTTATTTTGATATTCAAAGAAAAATGCCATTTTTTGAGATAAATGATCGGATCTTTATTTCATTATAAAGAGGAAGGTATGCCGTTAATAATGGAAAATAACATCAGCCAAATGACCACCACGACCACGCCTACAGGACCATATCCTTTTCATGAAATTTTCCATAACCAAATCGCAAAGTGACTGCCCCATGTCCTCGATAGCCTCACGAATTCCATCTTTGAGGTCTTGAATCGACGCTGGGCTGTTGGCGTAGACCTTCTCTTTCACGTGGCCCCAAAGGAAGAAGTCGCAAGGTGTTAAGTCACAAGATCTCGGTGGCCAATTGTGATCACCTCTTCGAGAGATAACACGGTCCGGAGACTTTTCCCGTAAAAGATCAATGGTTTCGTTGCTTGTATGGCACGTAGCGCCATCTTGTTGAAAGTAAACGTTGTCCAGATCAATACCATCCAATTCCGGCCATAAAAAATCATTAATCATCTGTCGATAGCGCAATCCATTCACCATAACTGTTGCTCCATTTTCGAAAAAGTAAGGTCCAATGACCCCGCGGGACCATGAACCGCACCAAACAGTCACACGTTGAGGATAGAGGGGCTTTTCAACAATAACTCTTGGGTTTTCCGAGCCTCAGATGCGACAATTTTGCTTGTTGACGAAGCCATCGAGGTAGAAATGGGCCTCATCACTCAAGATGAGTTTCCGATGGAATTCCGGATCATTTTCATGCATTTCAAGGACCCAATCAGCAAAGACTCGACGTTGTTGATGATCGGCCGGCTTGAGTTATTGTGTTGACTGAACTTTATAAGCCTTAAGACCCAAATCTTTATGCAAAATACGGTATGACGTTTGTGGAATGCCTAATTCCAAAGAACGACGAGGAATGGACAAACCTGGGTTTTCTTCAACACTTTCGGCTACAGCAGCAATATTCTCGTCTGTTCTTGAGCGACGTGCACGGGTTTTATTCTTCACATCACTAACTTGTCCCGACAGCTCGAATTTTTCTACCAATTTCTGTATTGCGGTCCGACAAGGTGCTTCACGACGACCAAAAAATGTTCGAATTTTATGAACCGTCTCTGCTACATTTTCACCATTTTTATAGAGAATTTAAATAATTTCAATGCGTTGTTGAATCGTGTATCGTTCCATTTTTATTAATGGCGTAGTTTCTACTTGTCAAATGTCAAAAAATGACAGCTCCAAAAGTGACATCTACCGAAATAGCGGCCTAATTAAAATAACACCTCTTATTGGAAAACCCTTTATATACATACCTTGATTATACCGTGTAGGGGTAATGCTTGTCACGCATTCATCATTTTTGACTCTTGAGTGAACTCTAAAGATAATAGTTAACAGTTTTAGTAGCTCCTGATATGTGTGACAGGAGTGTGGAGAAAAAGCTTTGATGTGTGGCACACCAAGTTGAACAATATGTTCGCCGTGTATGAGCCGCTTTATATGCAAATGTATTCTAAAGCTAGCAACTGATGAATCGTGCAACGATGAACTTCTGTCCGATTTTTTACATCATGAAAATTATCGGCGTGGCTGTTGATATTCTCCGAATTTAATCTCATTTACGTGAAGGGTGTTGGTATAAGTGAACAAAAGGTCCGTCCGTCGAGTCGATGCAAGTAAGTTTCCTGGAGGATTAAATAGTGCTCACGATGAACCGATGAGTGGCAGGTGCTATACCTTTTCCAAGAAACAGAATGTTGTTGGCCCATTTCAGAATATCATACAAAAAGATCAACTAGTTTCGATGATGTTCACTGACACTTCCCCAAATTTATTATCCATTCTGGATGGTAAAAAATAATGACTTTCAGAGACCAGTGGAAATCTGCTCCACGAAACCAACTATCCAGTTGAAATTTAATTAAAAGACAATTATGGCAAGAAGTTTACTCATACCTGAATTGCTCAGCAAACTTCCTGCATCTAAATTTTAATGTAGTGTCGATCGAATTCCGCTGTTTTCTCTTTCTTCTAAAGTCTACACTAAAATTTGTGGTTTATCATTGTGAGCAGAACGAAATAAATAATTACCTACTTTTTAAAATGCGACAAAAAATAAATAAAAGAGGAGCTTCCATAAATTTTACCTTCTAATTTGAATAATCATTGACAAAAACGAGGAACTTGTTTTTTGTTCATTTTAAAATTTGTATTCGCAACAGACCACCAATTGGACTGCTTAGCTAGGAAATCTGTTAATTGTGATCGTACTAAACTGGTAATTGTGAATACTTGTTTTTGAAAACATGCTACGATAATAAAACAAAGTCATTTTAAGCAAAAGAAGTTTATATGGGCCTTAGAGGCGTCTTAATAAAAAAATATATAACTTTTAAATAAAAAAAAATATTATTTTACTAAGGCTCTATGCATAAGTTTTTCTACACAAGAAGATTTTACAAAAACGAATAAGCGATGAAAAGTGGCGAAAACAAAAGGTAGCTTAAAAATAACATTAACACAATCAGCTAGCTGTCCATAAAGGCGCAAACTTTTGTAACGAATCATAGCCAAAGTTAAATGCAGCAGTCCGCGGTTGCATCAAAAGTGGTATGGATCGGAAACAGTGGCAAGAGTGAAATGCTGGAAAACATTCTACAGAAAGATAACTGGTCGAGAATTCTTCATGTTCTATATAGAACTTACGCACCTCCAGAAAATATATATAAATAATAAGAACGTGCTGCAACTTTTCCGAATTGATATTTGTGAGCAATCCTAAACTGAAATAATAACAGTTATTACTCCCATCTGTTTCAGCTCTGATGAACTATGATGATCGTCACATTGTACTTACAGATTGTACACAATCGCACCATACTTGAAGAAAAGTAGTTTGGTTTGGCAGAAGCCATAATCTATGTAAGATGTGTGTCACACAAAAAGGAGACATTTTTAGAGTGACTGGGAAGCTCTTTTGATCAAAGATCTTATCACGATGGCAATACCAACTGAATATCTGCATAATACTAGTAGACTCCAAATTTACAATGTACAATAGTCATAAGATTAATAATAATATATAATAATATATGATAATAATAGTAAGAGTGATTCATATTTTATTTAAAATATAAAACTAGTTATAATTAGCAACATCTGTGGATGTACATATTTTCATAAGAAAGTGAGTGAATAGGCGCACGGTGCGTGCAACCCTATAAAAGAGTTATCGACTATGCCTATAAATCCAAAAAAATTAAAACAAACCGTACACAAAATTTTACCTGTATACAGGGTGCTTTCACCTAGGTAGTAGTACAGTACTCATCTAGACAAACAAAAAATTGTATGGCAGGGGAGGGGGCATTCAATCGTTTTGGAGTTCAGGGTGATACAGAAAAAAGTCTACTTTTTCACGAAACACCCTGTATCTTAAAAAGTATTCATGGCCTTTCCAACGACTGCTCAGCCAGGACCGTACCGCTCCTTTCTTTCAGGAGTTATGATGATCTAAGCTAAAAGCTTCGCATTTTTTTTTTTTTTTTGCCTTTTTTTACAAAATGGTGGTTAACATAGAGATTACGATGTACGACTGCCTACTTTCCTTGTGACATTATCCAATATCTGCAATATCTCACACGTCTACAAGACTGCAGTCCATTATACAGAAAGAAAAATTTCTTTTTGACCAGAATGTTAGACAAAGAATCTTGGCAACCCGTAAAGACAGCAAAGGTTTCTGGTCCCTGATCAAAACCATTAGGAACACCTTCAGAAGTTCCTTCATACATGCACTGCTTTAAACCGATGAAGTGGCTGTTGACTCCCTGGATAAAGCTAATATCTTGGCTGTTATATTGCTATATTGCAATCACTTCGATTCTTTCAAAGATTTTTGAAACTATCATTAACTCCAAATTAATGAAGTATTTAGAAACCAATCAACTCATCGATCGCCAATATGGCGTCCGGACTGGAGGCTCATCTGGAGACATGAAAACTTTTCTTACGGAACGTTCGAACTGTAGTCTTCACAATTTTGGTGATGGCCTTTGGTGGAGTGACATTCAGTTCTTTTAGCCAAACTTAAAACACTTGATCTTCTCCTCTTCTATTATGGATTGAAAGTGTTTTCTCCAGTCGCATAATACAGGTTGTACTAGATGGCGTTTCATCAGAGTCATCCTACAAATGCCGGTATCCCCCAGGGGTCTGTTATCTCCGCATTTCTCTTCTTAATTTTTATAACGATCTGCTTTTCCTTACTTTCAATCCCATCCATAGTTTTTGCCGATGACAGTACACTTGATTTCGCTTACTTTTTTTACACTCTTACGAGAATGCCATATTTGTCAAACGAGATTGCATGATTAGATTATTGAATAACGAATATCGCTTGGAGCAAAGCGAATCGCTTCGAATTCAATGCATCTAAGTTCAAAAACTATCTCATCTCTTTAAAACAAGATCACAATTGTTCCACTCACCTTTCTTTTGATGAAGCACTGATTTGCGGTCATCGTCTTTATGAGTTTTGGCATTAATATTTCCAGTAAGTTAATCTGGACATATCAGACTTTTCAAGGGCATTTGTTTGTGTTGTGCATGAAAAGCTGCTACGTAAGTTGTATGCAAACTTTTATTTATCCTCTTCTGTTGTTAAGATGATAGCGAATTTTCTCTCAAATAGATTGCAACAGGTGGAGTTCCATCTTTTCGAATGCATTTAACATGTGGAGGTCTTCAGTAATCAGTCTTAGGACCTCCCCTCTTTAGTCTCTACATTAATTATTTATGTGATGTGGTGCATGATGTCCAATTGCACCTGTATGGAGATGACATGCAGCTGTACTTATGTATGTAACCTCGTGGCCTGATTGATGACTGTATCTACAGAATAAACGATGATCTCTCAAAAAAATTTTAGGTGGTCAATTGATAATCATCTGCTTCTTAATCCCAATAAATCACAATGTATAGCCCTCTCTAATTCTGATCTTCTCCCAATTATGCTTAGTAAAGTGGAACTACCTTATGGAAACTGTAACCAATTTGGGGGTGAAAATTAATAATCGTTTGAGGTGAAATTTAGGAGACTGTGGCTATCTGCCAATGTACTTCCTGCCGATTTGTGTTTGAGACCATGTTAGGACACTTTTGATGCCTCTTTCTGATTATGGTAGTTTAATCTACATGAGACTAGGCTCGGTTTGCAATCGAAAGCTCGAGGTTGCTTTTGACGACTGTATACGGCTTGCTTTCGGTTTGCATCGTTCTGCTCATTTACACCTTTAAGGATAAATCACTGGTTTTCCTAATCATACTCGTTGAGGGGAGGCCAGAGTATCTTCTTTGTAAATTTTGTTCAAGAAAGAATTTTTTGGGATTCTCCCGTATATAGCAAAATCTAAAAAATGTTCTAATTTGTTATTTCATCACACAACCCATTAATTTTTGGTAACAAGTTTCAAGTCTTGGTTTGACTCATCAACAGGTCACAAATAGCGAAATTGTGTGATTTGAAAAACAAATGAAAAAAATGAAAAAAAGAAGAAAGAAATGAAAAGTTTGAGAAAAATAGAAAAAAAAACAATTTTTTTTATTTATTAAAAAAATTAAAAAAAAAAATTTTAATAAATAAAAAAATTGTTTTTTTCTATTTTTCTCAAACTTTTCATTTCTTCTTTTTTCATTTTTTTCATTTGTTTTTCAAATCACACAATTTTGCTATTTGTGACCTGTTGATGAGTCAAACCAAGACTTGAAGCTTGTCACCAAAAATTAATGGGTTGTGTGATGAAATAACAAATTAGAACATTTTTTAGATTTTGCTATATACCGGAGAATCCCAAAAAATTCTTTCTTGAACAAAATTAAGTTTAACCCGGTAAAAAGTCCAAACGTAATCTTTTTATTTATTCTTCTTTGTAAAATCAAATTGCTGCAGTCCCTGAGAGGATGTAAATTTCCGATACCACCTTTGGAATTCACTACCTCCTCATGCACAGCGTTCTACTTCTGTCAGTGAATTTAAGAAACTTATGTAACTTTATTTTACAAATTACCAAGCTGATTGTGTCGAGCTCTTTTCTTTTTATCTTTCCACAATGGTTTTTTCTTTCTCTTTCTATTTTTTTCTACTTTTCTAATATATTGTAAGTATTACGTTTTTTGTCTTTCTTTTATTTTGTACTTTATTAATTAAAATTAAAATAAATGATCGATTGATCACATCTTCTCTATTGCCAAGGAAACATCGAAATGTCTTGGATTTCTGAAAAGGTGTAAAACATATTTCAGTCCATCAAATCTAGTGGTCCTCTAAAAGTCCTACATCAGACCTAGAATGGAATACAATTCCCATATCTGAGTCGGGGCTGGTCAAACAGCCTTAACTTCATTGGATATTGCCCAAAAGGGAGCCTTCAAGCTCATTAACGATAACTGGTCATATCGACTCACTGGAACAGCGCCGCAATGTTGAATACCTTTCGCTCATTTATCACTACACATACCTGGAAGGTGATCTTTTGTCGTACTATTTAGTCATGAATTTTGACATATTTTTTCGTACTTTTTCTTTTAACACATTTCATTTTGTGTCTTCACTATTATCTACCACAAAATGAACTATAATGAATTTTCGGTGAACAAACGTCGAAAAACACGACTAAATATACAACAAATTAAGTCAACTGCTCCCAGAGGTTGTGACAAAAATTTTACAATGGTAAATGGAAATTCTACACCTAATTAGAGCATTACAAGTGCTTAAATTCGAAATATTATTAAGAATTTGTAATGTGAAGTGTCATTTTCAGTTCATTCTACGTCATGCAAGGGTTGCTGACCTGAATAAAAACACGAAAAAATCAGTAGAAAGATTCATTTCATTTAGTCGTATATTTTGACATTCAAGTTCGACAAAAGATCAGAATCACCTTCCTGGTCAATGTTCTGATGAAATATTAGGCTGATTCCTGCACGCAATACTCGGACTGCAAACCGCACACATCTTTTTACCCTTCAAATTACTTTTGGCGGTATAGAAAAATTTCGCGATGCTTTCTTATCCCGAATTCTGCGAATGTGGAACAGTCTACCAACTTCTGTCTTACCTTCGGCATACAATCCGCGAAAGTTAAAAGGCGACATACATCAGCACCTTCGCCACTCCTCCTCAGGCTCCCTAACTCCTTTCCTTATCTCCTTCTTGCCATGCTGTGCTTTCCATCATAGAGTATACCCAATCAATTTCGAAATATTTAATTACAAATTGAAAACGTGCTTTTATTTTCTTCCATTTTGACAAGTAGGTAATTTAATAAATCTTTGCTATACAATAATAGTAGAACATATTGCCAGTATTCAAAATTGACAGATTAAGGGTGGCAGTAGCAATGTTTTGGTTCCAGTACCCATAAAAACTCTGTATGTTTGAGAACTTTTTATGGGAATAAAACTTTCCGGACACGCACACATTGACAACACGAGGTCTGTAAAAAATGCAGAAGGCGTTTGCTTCTCTTGTCACTTATAAAAAATTTTCCGTATACACAATTTCTGGAAAAAAATGCATGCCATCACAATGTAAATCCTACTTAAGTCTTATTAATAAAAATTGTTTTATTAGTTAACACAAACTAAATTTTTTCCGGCAACTATGAGACTGACGAAAAAAGCTGCACTTTTCTTTTTATATATGACTGAAAGTCAAATAAATTTTAGCTTTACAAACCTAGAAGAGCAGTATTTTTTCCCACATTGTGGGATATATCTTCATAACTAATTCACCAGCAATTTTGACTTTGTTTTGAATCCTTGAAAGTAGCCCTTCAAAACGATATCCCATAAGAAACAAAACTAAATAAATTTTTTTGAGGGGTTCCAACTCACCAAAAAAATAGAAAAAATACTTAATAATCTTTGACTGTCGATATATGTGCACGTCATAAAGACCTAGCATTCTGTCAAATTTCAAATTCCTACGTCACGTCGTTTTCGAGAAAAACGTCTGTGACCGACAGACGAAAGGACGCATGAGCGACCTTATAATGGTTCCGTTTTTTTCCTTTTGTTGTACGGAACCCTAAGAACAAGGAAAAAAGATTGAATTGGTCCATGATCAATTCTTATGATTCAGTAGATGAATGCCCGCCCGTATGTAATTTCGTATAGTCACCTCTCTGTGAAAGTTTGATTGTTATATATATATATACATATATATATATATATTATATGTTCATATATATTTCTAGAACGGTTCATCGGACAGTAAAAATGAAATAAAAAATTTACTATTGCACAAAATTACAGCTCTCTATGTCGACGCCTTTTTAGACAGTGTCCAAATATATAGTGAAAAATGAAATTTTAGTATGGCAACCCTACGAGGAGTTCCCTGATTCGTTCCATTTTCAAACTTAAATCTACACTTTTTTTTTAAAAAAAGGTCGTGGTCATTTTTTGAGCTCTCTAAGTAAACGCGTTCTCGAATTATCAAGGGGATGGACAGACATCTTTCTCTCTACCATCATTATTTTTTCTATACGTTACAAACGGAATGATAAACTTAGTATGCCCTATAATTTTATCATCTAGCCTAGATTCTAGCTAGGAAATCTGCAAATCAAATTCAACAAAATATTGATTCCACAGAGGAAATTTTTGTTTACTTTTCTCGATTTAATAGAAGTGGAAAATATGCAAATGCAAATAGTTTTTATGCAGCGGTAGTTAATAGTTTTACCAAGAACAATGTTGTAAATTACGAGTAAAACTTAATTGGTTTCGCTTCTAATGGGGCGTAAAAACCGTTCAGCATCTACTTTACTAAATGGCATTTAATTTTAAAATGTTTTTGAGACATGTTTCAATTCATGTGCATCGTACGCATGCGTTAAATTTCCTAGAGAAGTCATTGAAGACATGGCACGTAATATATTTAATTATACTAAACGTTCTTCTAAGCGGCTTACGAGATTTCTCTTTGAATTTAAACCAAACAAAATGTTACATGTGTCTCAAACAAAATAGTTATTATTACTATATAGCAATTGCGGAATGCTTATTAGAGCAGTATGAGGTTTTAACCACTTCTTTTCTATTGCTGAGAAATGTATTTACTAGAAGTTTTTGAAGAATGCATACTGAGATTTGTGTAGATATACATAGATACGAGTAATATCAGAGTAGTTTTTAGATTTAAATAAATTATATCTCAGCGTCAAAGTTGAACGTATTTTGGATTGAAAACTATGTCGCGAAGCTGTTGCTCAAATTTAAAACTAAATTTGATTTTAATATTTGATTAAAAAAAAAAATCTTTTTATGCTAACCCTGGAAAATATTTACAAACAGTTCAGTTAAATTATATGGAGAATAGAAGAATTTTTTATTTAAGATTTAACGATTCTAAATTAAATCATAAATACAAGAGAAAAAAAGAGCCACGTCGTCTGGGATTTAAGACGGGACCTTCCGCTTTCTGGGCGACTGCTCTTACCTCTGAGCTAACGCGACAGATGCTTTTTCCTCTTGTATTTCTTAATTTTAAGTTTAACTAGTCTGCTAAGCCACAGTTGCTTTCAGCTGGTATTAACTAGTAGGTTCAGTTAGGTAAGAGGAGTGCCGCCAAAATTGCCTAGCCTGCTTGACTTAGACCACCAGTGGGTCCATTGTGTCCCTTGTTCTCATTCGATAACCTTTAAGGTCGCCCTAAATCCATCCTGCTTCCCTTAGGAAACTCAGTATGTATTTGAACTCTTTGCTTTGCAGCTCCCTCAGACTTGAAAAGAAGTAGCTACCCGATAGTCTACCTCTTTCATTCATAAGAGCGGGGCACTCGTAAGTACATGCGGGACGCATTTGATTTCCTCCGAGTCCTTACAGTTCCTGAAGAAATCGTTCGCCACTATACCCAGTCTTTTAGCATGGTATCCTATGGCCCAATGACCCATAATGACCCCTACTAGATTCCTGGTATATGTTCTGCTGCCATTAAGCAGTTCTCTTGTCCTTTTCTTGTCATATGCAGGCCGCTATTGCCTCGGGATATGGCTGGTTTACCTATTGATCCACCGGAGGCTTGCCTTTTGATAGGCGTCCCTGATGATATCCTCTTTTACAGCTCTTTTCGGGATCGCCCCATAAGCTATCATTGCAGAGCTATCCATTTCAAAGGGCCTTTTGGCCAACACGTCAGCCATCTCGTTGCCTGGGATATCTCTGTGGCCAGGTATCCAGCATAGGGTCACCTTGTGCCGCGTAGTCAATTCCTCCAGCACAAAGTCCGGGGCCTTAATGGCTGTCTGGCTGTCGCTTTATATGCAAATATGTTGTGCGGACTCTTTGCACATAGATGCCAGTACTGCGCCTGGTAAATCGCATTAACGCCCTCTCTCTCTAACTTCATGAGGATTTCATTCATTACCAGTAGCCACAGGAGTGGTGATAGTATCCCCGCCCCCCTACGGCTTAACTATGTAGACTGCCTTTCAGAGCACTAACTAGTTAGTAACGATGAAAGTTTACAAAAATAAATTGTAAATTTTTGCAATGTTATTTATTTTTATCTTATCCCATACGGGACTCGAAACACAATTTTTAAAAATTACGCGTTACTTTTAAGCAATTTTAAACAATTCGGTTATATTTTCCGGTAAATACCGCACTTTCTTCAAAAAACCCAGCACGAATTTGCACTCCCATCGCTAGTGAAACTCTCCCTTGAAATTTTAACTTAATATGCAGCATTTATGAAAATCTATTGAATATGACCTTAATACTAAAGTGGTATTAAAATATATCCTAAAATTTTTAACCATGTACGAATATAATTTTAAGAAAATAAAATAAAAAGATAAATGACGTGGACATAATTAAACTTCCGATCTAATTTGTATACATTTTTTTAGTCTTTTCTATTTTTTACATTTTTGCGAGAAATTTTCAACACGTTTATTATTTTATTTATTCACACTAGCTTCAAACTAATTTGATTATTGCGAGGAATTGCTTTACGATGAACTGATGAACCCCAAAAGCGTTGGATGGATTCGAACGCGTTGACATAAGGGGCTTTCGGCAAGCACTGTCTCAGTGAGACAACTGAGACAAAACTTTGAGCAACCGTCTCAGTTGTCTCAGTTCAAATCAATCAGCTGATTTGCCAATTTTGACATTTAAATAATTTTAACCACAGAAAATGGATAGTAATAAATTGACGAAACTGTTTTTGGTTTATTCAAATAGCTCACTAAAATTTAATTAGTAATTAAAATCACAAAATAACGAAACTGAGTCAACTGAGACAAGAAAATTCAGTTTCACTTGTCTCAGTTGCTCAGTGATTGCGTTCGAATTTTGTATGTAGCTCAATATGGAACTAAGACAGGTCACCGAAAGTGCAGTCTCAGTGAGCCAACTGAGAATATCTCACTTGTCTCACTGAGAATGTGCTGGCCGAAAGCGCCTATAGTAGCGGTATATTTCAACAGTGGTCGACTTTCTTCTTATCTTTTCTTATCTTATTTGCATTTACTTTCTTGGCGATCTCATTTTCAGTTATCTTATTAAGGATAACATTAACTGTTAAATGCAATGATCGAAACTTTGAGATCAATCTGATTCAACTCTGAGATCAATCACATCTCTCAAGGAAAACTGCTTATTTTTCAGTTTACATAACATACACATATGTGTTTCTATCATTTCGTATGATGATATCTTTATATGCAGCTGATAGAAATAATGACCTCCGAACTTTATTAACTCACTAGTATATAGAGCTAGAACAATAGATTCACTCTACATGTACTCTGTCAAAACACAGGCTACAGAGAATCAGGCTATAATCTCACTTACCTCCTTCTCCATGATCAAATTATTTCTCTTTCAACTGAAGTATGTCAGGAGTCTTATGGTCTACCAATCTACTAATGGACACCAAACTAATATGGCATCAGCAAGTAAATCGTATTTTCACCAGGATTTACTATGGTTATGAGCTTCAGTAAGTTTATGCTGTTCCCCATCATCTTCAGCAAGCAACCTGTTGAAAATGCTTTGGCTAAATTCCCCATGATGGTTCATTTTTTTGTGCAGATGTTATCCTCAATAATAACTAAACTTCAAGCTTAAGGCCCGTATTTAATAATCAACAAACCTAGGCTGAATTTAATTCCAGAATAAAGTACGAATACCTTCTGAAAAATGACGGTGTAACGCCATAATGCCATTTGTATGGTGAAATTGGTAAATTTCTCAAAATCCCCGACAAGGTGATGTTAATTAATCGAATTAAGCCGGTATTGGCACTGAGGGCCTCACCAACCGTTTTTCAGGGAGAAATACACGCCATGAAACTCTGCTCTCGTGAAATAATTGACAAGACATGCGTGGAGCTAAATTATACATAATATCAGACAGCTAAGTAGCACGTAAAACGTTAATCTCGTTTATCTTTGAGTCTAAGCTGGTTTGGGACTGTCTTACTGTCTTGAAGCAAACAAGGTGTCGCTAATTTTGGTGCCAGGATATGAAGGCATTAAGGGCAACGAAATTGCGGACCGCCTTGCAAAGGAAGGAGCCAGATTTCTTTTTTTTTTGGCCCTGAGCCGGTCTTTGGACACCAAAAAATCCAACTCTCAACTCAGATCAGGCTTTGGCAGGACAAAATTAAAAATGCACACCGGGAAAATATCCCGGAGCTGAGACAAGCGTAGAAGTTTGAAAAGTACTCGCAACAGAGGACAAAATTATCGCTCAGCATAAAGGAATTAAGGCTCATAACGGGGCCATTTACTGAGCATTACCATAAATTAATAAAGTATTTCATAAGTATGAAATACTTTATTAATCTATGGCATTACCCACTTAGATATCATCTTAAAAAGATGTGTAAGGTCGATGATGAGACCTGTCGCTTCTGTATGGAGACCTGTCGCTTCTGTATGGAAAACGATGCAGTTTGTCTTATTATATTCTAAACTATATTTTTCAGTTCTTGATCGTGGATTTTTCATTTTTGATGTAAATTGGTTTTTTTATAGCCGATCAAACACCGTTTTTTGGGTGAAAAATGAGCACAGAAAGTTTACATAGTCGCCATTTTGTTAATAATTGTTTTTTTTTGTCCCAAAAGCCAAGATTAAGGATTGCTCTTGGTTGTGATTAATAAAATCCCGTTGGATTTTTTCATATCCTTTAGGGCATTTTGGGTCACAAAAGATCTTATATCTATGAGAGAGGCGGAAGCTCAGTCTACATCTCCCAACCAATAATAAATAATAATAATAAGCCGATACGATCATTTTAAATTTTAAAACCGTTAATGGGCCTAAAGTTAAAATGCGTGAATTTTTTATAAAATTTTAAAAAAATTCCACGATTATAACTTAAAATATAAATAGTGCTCTCAATAGTGTCTGCTGTCAATACAAACGTTTAATAAATATTGGTCGGCAATTAATTATGTGAATAAGCAAAGAAAATTTACCAAACTTTGCCAGATACTTTCCAGGCCATGAAACAGACGATGGAATCCTGTAAATGCTGTAAACCACAATTCTGCTAAGATATGGGAATGATGAAAGTATTCTTTTGGACTCGATGATTAAATCTAAATTGTTCCCATACCACAGACAAGAAATACCCAGTTATCGACGACTGTACATACTAACAAAAAGATGTATGAGAAGAGCGCGTAGTAAATCTCAATAGCTTACTGATCTCGGCTAAATATATCACGGGTACAAACCAAAATTTTTTTCAAAGTAGGAAAGAATTCATTTTTTTTTTCTTAGAATTTAAATCGGATATATTTGTTCAGAATTCGTGTGCATTTAAGGTCGATGCACACTTACCGGCACAGCAAGCATCGACCGGCACCAACATTTTTCGTGGACATATAACGATATAAAACGGAAAGGAAGTTTTCAATTAAGGCATGTATCGCGAGAAAACTATAGAAAAGTGATCCCATATTAACTTCGCAACTAGACCAGCAACCAACATGTGCCGGTCTGGTTTCTGGTGATGGTTGATGTGAATTAGCTAACTCGGTTTCAAATAAAAATATTTTGCCTGCGTCTGTGCCGGCTCGTACTGTGTCGGTAAGTGTGCATCGACCTTTATTGATGATTGAAGTCGGTCCGAACAAGTTGTGTCTGAGCAAATAAACATTTTTATGAATGCAATAAGCAGTACATTTTTTCTTAGGAATTTACTGAAACTTTTTTTCAGCATACATTCATGCAAAATGCCGAAAATATACATAGTTCAAATGAAATCAATATCGAAATTTAAACTAAAAATTCAAAATTATACTCAAGATCGGAACAGAAAAATTGTTCCGGGGTATCTATAGTACAAAAGAAATTCTGAAGAAAAAAGGTTATGTAAATTTCTTATTTGTTATAAATGTTCTAAGGGTGAATTTTACCTGCAAAGTGCATGCGAGTTACGTACTCTTTCCTACGATTAAAATGGAATTTGAATGCTATATTTCCGTAACTTATATGTACATAGGTACTATTTGATGAAATGAACAAATCCGATTAGCAGATCTTGCGTTACGATTGGTCAATTTGCATAAAATTGATTTTTCATGAGTTATTGGACTCCACAGGTGACACAATTTTTTCTTATGTATGTATGTATATCACGTTTAGCAATATATTTTTTTTTTACATTTTCAAAAAATCACAACAACAAAATGGCTGACTTTGAGACGCAAGATTATTTTTCTGTCAAACCGTATAAAATTAAAGTTATTTTGATTTTTGCATGTTTGTCTGTCCGTCGTCACGATAACTCGCGAGCCCGTGTACTTACGACAGCTGAAATTTTGGACATGAGTTTAAAAAAAAAAAACGAAAAAAAAAGTTTGAAAATGGGACAAATGGTAACTTCTTTGTAGGGTGGATTGCTACACAGAAATTTCGTTTTGCACTACATATTTGGACACTACCTGAGAAGTGCTTTCATAAAAATACTAAATATAATTTCAAAAATGGACTAAATCGGGCAACCCTTTCTTGGTGTTGCCATATAAAGATTTTGGATTTTTACGTATCCTGTGAAAATGATCAGTCCATAAGGTTTTAATGTATTGAAAAGTTCTTCAGAATATGAAATTCTATAAAATTGGTTATACTCATTTTTTCTCTCCGGCGAACCGTTCTAGAAATATCTATAACGCTAAAAACCACTTCAAAAATCAAACTTACACAGATAGGTAACCATAGGAAATGACATACGAGTATTCATTTAGGATATCAGAACAGTTGGTCTTAGACCAATGCAATAGGGCGATTTACATCTTAATCTGTTGTTACTTTTTCGTAAAAAGAATAAGCAAAGATGGGTTTTGGTTTAGCACGAAACGGTTGGTGGTTTCGACTGTCCCCGATGCAAAATTGTCCTCAATTTATTTTAATTTCTTAAGTCCCCAAGATACATGACAAAATTTATGTGTTGCTTGAACTTCAAAATCGGAAATTTATGGAAATGTGCTCTCAGGCTCTTGACCTCACAGAGATATAATGGAATTACATTAAAGCAAAATATTTCGTCCTTCATATGAAATTTATTCCATTAACCTTTCATCAATCTTGAATAAATAAATAAAAAAATGGCACTGAACTTTTACGATTGTACCTAATGTACCTATGTAAGTATATAGAAAAAAAATTTAAATAAATTTTTTCTGAATTTTTTTTTTTTTATAATTCTTGGGAATGTTTAGTTAATAATTCCGATATAGCTCGCTTTATTCACGTTACAATCGACAGTTGTTTAATAAGTGAGAGTCCGGTGACCCTAATCCAGTTAAAATACATCACTTCATGAAGACCCAGTTCTATGAAATATAGAGATTTTTGACCTTTGGCGAAATGTTTTTACGCTATAGATCCCCAACTCTGGGATTGGTGTTTTGATGACTTTTATATTCTCTCTTATGAATTTATTCATAAAAGAGTGTGACCACGATGAATAAATTCGCAAATTATAATGTTGTGTCGTTTTTTAGGAAGTTGAAAACAATTTGAATATAAAAAAAAAAGTGGGTTTCGGTTAATGTCTTCTGTTTAATAATGCCAACTACTAGCCAAAAAGCTAATAAATGATCACCGTAAATTTTTATGTGCATACAAACGTATATAAACGTCCGGGAAAATGATTCTACTAAACTTCAGGGTTAAAATATTAGTAAATAAAAATATTTGAAAGATGTTTTTATAGCGTAATTTTTTTTTCTTGTTTTTTTTTCTTGACTTTTTAAATGCGGTTAGAAGATGATAAATAAAAACAATATTAAAAGAAAGAAAGTTTTTCAATTAAATGCATCCTTGCTGATACTTCTTTCGACTGTCGGCTTGAGTGAAACGTTGCTTTGTGAGAAAGATTTTGAGCACAGAGCTCTTCTGTCGAAAGATCTACATATTTTGTTTTTTGACGGGATTGCTGCCATTTTCTGACGCAATGGATGCTACTTTTGTTGAAATAGTTTTATGTATATGATTTTCACAGAGGTTTTGCATATTCCATGGTTGAGATTAGTCCCTCCGCAAATCTCAACGACAATTGTGTGATTTTAAAATTGTCGCACAAAAACATTTACATCGTTACGGTTTATGTATGCCACTTTTCTTACCATGAACTACCATGTATGTTCACTTTTTGACAAGCTATCTAATGAAATCTATCTATCTGGAAATTTTATTACTCTCAGCGACTTAAATCTGCCTTTCTCATACCAAAGAGCTAGTAGTGGTTGTAGAAAATCATGCTAGTAGGGATGAATCTCATCGCAAATGATTTGTGTAGCAGATGTATGTATGTACAAATTCTGAAGAAATCGAATCAGTTCAGCATTTGCTTTATGAATACCCTGCCTTGGCGACCAAAAGGAGTAAGTTATAAAGGAATTATATATATGTACATATTTTTTTAATTAGGTGAACTGCAGAAAGCAGTGTTCGGTAGCATCCTGAGATTTATTAAGGAAACAGGAGCAGTAAATAGTTTTGAAGAATCTATGGGCTAATGGACCCATTGAGTGGTCTAAGTGAGGCTGGCGGGAGGTATTCCAACTATACTCCTCTAACAAAACCTAACCTAACACCGTGAAAGATCTAAATCACCAAAAAATATAGCTTTTCGCGACTTTGAATTGATCATCGATAAAACAATGATTTCTTCAATAGAAAGAGCATCAAAGGAAAGGCTCTGAACCTTCGATAGATGCATGGATAAGCAATATGCATATTAATCAGATAACGGCTGATCTGTCACTAATAGAGAAGAAAGAGTGTGCCCACAGAGAAGGGTGTTAGGCTAGGTTAGAGCTGATTCCTCAAATTCAGAGGGTGAACTGAAACCAGCCACAAGAGTCAATGAATCTTACTAGGCTCCCCAACTCCTCGTCTGCCAATTCCCCAATTTACAGAAAATACACACTTCAGACTAGACACGACGTAAAAACCAGTTCTTGTATCGAACGTGTATCAGCCCATGGTACACGTAGTTTATACACGGTTGATACACGTTCTTGAAGCAGCAAAGAAAATTCATCATTTCCATATGATCCATACGCACACAAACTGAGTACACGCATATATATGTAATAAAACACTCGTGTATCATATGACTCTACTCTAGCACTCTGCTCTTAATTGGGATATACACGAAAATGTTCTAAAATAGTACTAAGAAACCCAGGTGTATCAACCCATGTTACACGTAGTTTTTAAACAGTTGATACACGTTCTTGATGCAGCAAAATAAATTCATCATTTCAATATGTTCTATTCGCACATAAACGGAGTACACGCATACATATATAATAGAACACTCGTGTAACATCCGAGTCTAACCCTCTGCTCTATCTAAATTAAGGTATACACGAAAATGTTCTAAAATAGTGCTAAGAAAACCAGTTTTTAATACGGTGCATCGCGTGTGTATCATCGTATGTCACCGGACTTATGGCATTCACACAGTAGGTGCTAAAGGCTCTCAACCTCTTCCTCGTCCATACAGCTTCTGCAAAAGTCATTGTATGCGCTATGCATGTTTATCAAAGAGGCAGTGTCCCATGATAACTGCAATAAATTACGCACATCATTCCGGTTCCTCCTCAGCAGATTCAATTTTCCCAAGTTTTTCGCGACGCATATAGTTTTGGCATTTTATATAACACAAACATTTACTCTTCTTGATATCCGCAATAAATTACCCAAGCCGCCACTGACAATTCAGCAAAATCTTAAAAATCGGAAAATGTGACAGCATTCATAAGTCACAATCTTAGAATATAGAGACAACAGGAAGTGTTGATACCTGTAAAATTCGTATGCATGAGCGTGGATTTTTTCATGGTCCCGTGAAGTAGGTCAGCATTATATTGAAGAAAGAGACAAATGTACTTACAGTTGTCAAACGAAATTTTATAATTTGCAACGATTTGAATCTTATTTAAAACTTGTGAAAAGTGAAAGATATTTTATTTAACAGTAGTGCTAAAGAAAGTAAAGAGTGTAAGTAATTATCTGTTGATATTATAGTGATAAATTTCTAAGTGATGTTCATGTATTTTCAGAATGAAGTGTTCGATAAAAAATTGTCACAACAACACCTAGGTACGACGTGGGAAATCACTTTTTAGGCAAGTATAGTTATAAAATATTATTTTGTGTACTTTACACACATTTTTATATTAAATTAAATTCAAAATACATAACCAAAACGTTGAAATATCGCAAAATTCCTTCATCCACCGAGATTTGTTTACGTTTATGACAGCTGAGAAACTCTCAGGGTATATAGGTGTAGTGACAGCAACTAAGAACATTTTCGATGAGAGCAAGCGTAATATTTTCAACCATATATCTTGTTGCTCCGCTCTCTATATTGATTCTACTACTAGACGGCTGCACTGAGCATTCACTACAGCGGCAACAGATACTAACACAACCAGAATTTGACTACGCCAAATTTGGCTTATCACACTTCCTGTACTCTCTATATTCTAAGGTCACAATGCTTTACCGACATTAGCAAACTGAAAAAATTCAGTATACTGAAATATTTCAGTAAATTAAAAAATCGGAAGAGCTCTCTGAATTTCTTCAGCAAAACTGAAGTTCAGAGAACTTTTATTTTCTTAAATTAAGTATACTGAAATTCCGGATAATGTGACATCTGCCTTAATGTTAATGTTGGGCCGTCTACCATCGATATCTTTTCATTAAAAAAGATGCAGTTAGTTATTACTGCTAAGGCAGTTCTACAAAATCTGTACTTACTTATTTGCCCGACATAAAAGAAAAATTTGGAATAATTTCGAAATAACTCAATTGCCTCTAAGCACAGATCAGGCTTACCCACTGTCCACTTAAGTAAATGCAGGATTGGTCATCACGACCCAAATGTCTGAGTAAGGGATTCATCAGACGCCTAATAAGGTAATAGCTTTCATGAAAAATCCAAAATCGTTAACATTTCAGACTAGAACATCTAAAGAACTTAGAAAATTCCGAATATTTATTTTAAAGAAAATTTACTGAGATTTTGTCTAGCATAAGAAAAAAAAATCAATAAATTTTCAAATTTACTTAAAATTGACAACGATATCAAATCATTATCAAATTTAAAATTTTAGCGTAATAAACAAGTGCACATACCTGAGCGTGCCATTATCTTGAACCTTTAATTCACTGCTAGCAAAACCGTGCAGTTGTAAAAAGCAAGGTGGTCATTTCGTGCTGCAAAATCAAAACATTTGAGAATTTTATAATCTCCAAAATCTTGGCTTTAGCCATACTAATGTCGTCGTCGGCCACACTTTTGATGAAACCATAAACAAAAGTAAAACTCTGCGATCGCGTGGAACGGCTGCTGTTTACCGCTACGAAACTGATACACATATTTCCAAAAATAAACAATGAGTAATAATACATATTTGCACATTTGGGTACTTATTCATTTTATTTTATTTTTCATTATTATGAGTACAGTTCAAGCGCAAAGCCTGCTCTTGAATATGGTACCCGCGACCTTAAGAAAACAAGAAAACAACTTACTACTCACTGCGAAACCACGTTTCACTCACTCACGCTTACGAAATTTAAGATGAGAAGTGAAGGGAGTCCTCGATGCGATTATTATTGTTCAATACCAAATGCGGTATGTTTTTGAAAGTCTTTGTTGGTTTCGGTCGTCTGTTACCGGGTTTTGGGCCCATGGGTGTTCTTACTCAATTTGTAATTCTCACGGTTCATGGATTCATGTATCTCTTTATTTCAAGTTTTGCCTATTTTATTTATCTATACTTAATGTCCACAGTCATTTTGCGCTTCGTTGATGAAGGCATGTGAGATTGCGAGTTGTTTTGAAATTCTCGGTTAATTATTGTTTCGTTCCATAAATAAAAAATAAAAACTGCAAATACGGTCAAATATACTCAGTGCAATTGGATTTTCTACAGTAAATATCGCAATATTTGTCATAATGCAATGTCTTTAGAGTATTTGAAATGTTACGTTATTATGCTATGTTTCTTTTTAGTGATCACCTGTGTCTGAACAATATACCACTACAATTTTTATTACTATTATACAAGATGTTCTATATGGCCACGATCGGCCACTATGAGATAAATAAAAAACATAATAGCAAGGTGATGGTAAATATTCTAACGATTTGGAATATTTGGGGGGGGGGGGGGAGGGTGCGTTATGCTGAGCTGTTGACTTTTACTCATTGTAGTCTAATTTTTTGCTCATAAACTATTTTTGATTTGATTGATTAAAAATTGAGGTCGGGGTTTCTGGAATGTATGCAATAACAAGTCTAATTTTTCACCCTCCATACTTATGAACAACTGATCATAGTTTCTAACCGGACGCTCTTACGAATTTAAGTATTAGCTCCCAGCCCAGGTTTCATGTAGTTCGTCCAGGAGGTGAGGAGGTGATCCAGTGTTTTCTTCCCATTTGAAGCCGTCTGTCTATATATATGATAGGGTTTGTCAATGGTTGAAACACGGAATGTGATTCCCATTCTGCCCTATCTGGAATTTTCTATTTGAAGTTGCTTTTCAGCATAGTCTCGAGGAGGTGATCCTTGTCCCTGTCTATGTAAAGTATGCGATGGACTACACGAATTCAAAGATGGATACATGTGGAACTCATGAATGTGAATCCAACTCCGATTCAAATGCAGCCTCTCCGCAGCGATTGACGCCCCCTTCTTGACGTGTATATGAATGGAGAGTATGTTGAGGATAACCTCAAGTGCCCCAGAGCTGGTTGACTTGAGAGCGCTGGTTACACTAAGGAAGCACAATATTTGAATCTTCTCCAATATCTTACAATGATTGGCGAACTCCATTGCCTTCCACCATACCCCAGAACCATAGGTTAGCATAGTTTGGATGACGCTAGTGTAATTCCATAAGATCATCTGCGGTTAAATCCCCACTGTATCCCTATGGATCTGCGGCAGATCACTCTATCCTCAAGGTATGGTTTCCAGCTTAGTTTTCTATCTAATATGATATCTAGATATTTTACCCTATCCTTTTGTTTCAAACGTGTGGAGCCGATAGAAGGCAGGTGCAATCTGGGAATGTTCATATTCTTAGTAAAGAAGCATGGATCTGTTTTCAAAGGATTGACACAAAGTCCGAAATCCGTAGCCCAGCCTAGGACTAATCGGATCGCGTTCTCCATCAGTCCGCAGAGTTCAGACTCGTAGCTCCCGGTGATCAAGAATACCAGGTCGTCTGCATATCATTGATTTGTACCCTATCCGGGTGAGTGTTAGCAAGAGATCATCCACAATGAGCACTCATCTTTCTGATAAGATACCATTTTGAGCGGTGCCCCTTTGGACTCTTTTAACTCTACTTCTCCACCCAGTTCGGCAAAGACAGTTCTATTGTTCAATATGTTTGCGGTCCAGTGTTTTAGAGACTGTTTTCTTAGCCTTTCAGTAAACTTATGTACTTATGTAGAAGAACATTATTGAAGGTACCTTCTACATCGATGAAAACAGCTAGCGTGGATTGTTTAAAGAGGAAAACGGTAAAAACGGTTATAATCATTTTCAAACTGGAATCTACAATTATTATAAAAGAGCAATTTACGGCTTTCTATGCCAACACTTTCTTAAATTATCTGCCCTGAAGGCAGACAGAGGGGCAGGCGGATAGACAGATGAACAGTCCAAGGTTACAGTATACCTCCTTATGATTACATGTAGATGATAATACCCGTATGCTCTCTTGTGACGTTCTTTTGTGTCCTTTTTCTTGTTCTTATTCTGTTCAGCGGACAAAATAGAGAACAAATTTTTTATAGTTAGTTATAGAATAGAAATCTGCTTTTAAGGAAATAAAATTTGTCACATCTAAAAGTTTATCAGAGTATTACTTTCTCTAGGATGAAATAATGGCAGATAGTGATAGATAATGATCATGATAATATTACACCCATTAAACGTTAGATATTTCTTCAGAAAGACTCCATCAACCATGTAAAAGAAACATGAAAAAAAAAAAACATTACGAAAATATACGAGGAGAGTACAAACAAAAGGCACGCGTTAGCTAGCTCTTGATTAACTAAAAACTATGTGATCGTTAAACTTAGTTTACACTTTTATGTATGTATGTCGATTTCGATGGGACAATTTCAGTATTGCACTTTTTCTGACAGTGGAGAACTGGGAGCACTGAAGTCCATCGAACATATTTCTGTCATATTCCTTGCATTTGTGTACACACGTATTATATACACGGAACTGTCAAACGTAAGAAAAGTTCTTTATTAATATATAGAAACAAATCATCATATCTTACAATTATTATGCTCAACACATTTAACAAAAAAAGTAAACTTATTTCAAGCAAAAAAATTACAAAGCAACAACCTGTGGTAGGTATATTACTTAATAATCAAGCCCCGAAGTTGTAATGAGATTAATTAAAAAAAAAAAAAAGCCCAAATATATGAGAAAATCATTCAAGCTCTACCTCAGAGTCAGAACTCATTCATAGCTCATTACTTTAATTTGGATAGCAACAAACCAAGTTTTTTTTAGATTTTTAAGCTAATCTAACTTGATTTGTGAAATCATAAAACATTAATAATGATGGAATGATTTTTAAGGTTTGATTTTTATTGCAGTAAAATAGTTTGTCGTCAACCGAAATTCATTGAAAATAATTGAAAATGAATTTCCAAAACGCAATAATTCAAAACATAATTTTCGACTCAGGGATCACAGAACATTTTATCACCATGGCTATACTCTGATCATCTACCATGGACCGGAAGTTCAGCCGTGGAGGTCACCAATTACCCATTTACCCATAAACTATTTAACACAATTAAGTGTAAATTATTATATAAATTATTTTGGAATTTTCAAATAAGATGACTGCCTCCCTCCCTCATTATGTAATTGTAAGATTTTTTTGTGTCACATCTACTTAGTTTCAAATCAATTAGTTACTACTAAGTTTAATAAATGTGAAACAGAGAAATAATCTTACCAACATTTTCATTGCCAACTCGTCTCACTATGTGACATTGGCCTCGTAGAAATACTCCATAATATGACCCTGATATCAAAATTTTTGTGAAAACAAAATAATGTAAACAGAAAATTTCAAACAAACTTTTTCAAGGAGATTTTAAAATCACTAATTGATCCTTTACTGGATGTAAACAAATCTAACAGTGCAAGAATAAATTCAGGCGAATACCACACAGTTGGAAAGTCTTTTACGAAAGGCGCTCTTTACTGAATACTGAAATCTGAGTTTTTGCAAGGTAGACAACTAGCTAAGTCGCTTTCTTGCGCCCGAAAAATGTAGATACACACCATTCCATCAAAATCAATCTACAAGGGATTAGACTAGATATTTCATCAGAACATTGATCATGTATGTAGCGATAAAAAAGCATCCAATATTGCGGTGGTGCTCGAGGAAGTCTATATGGCAAGCTATTGCCAAATCGCCAATGAGCTTGAAGGATCTCTTTTGAGCAATATCCAATGAATATAAGGCAGTGCGATTAGACACGGGCCAGATATGGGAATTGTATTCCATTCTAGGTCTGACGTAGACCTTGTACAGGAGCGCTAGATTCGATGGGCTGAAATATTTTTTACACGTTTTCACAACTCCAAAACATTTCGATACTGCTTTGGCAACAGAGAAGATATTATCTGTCCAGCTTAACTTAATGGAAATATTAATGCCAAGAATGCATAAAGTCAGTGTATCATAAATTAGTGCTCCATCAAAGGAAACGGGAGTGCAAAAATTATTATCTTGTTATAAAGAGATAAGACAGCTTTGAGACATAGATGCATTGAATTCGACGCGATTTGCTTTGCCCCAAGTAAGGTCGTTATTCAATGATCTTATCATGGAATCTCCTTTGACAGATGTGGCATTCCCTCTGGAATCCCCTAGATTCTCAAAGGAGTAAGCGAACAAGGGTACTGTCATCAGCAAAACTATGGATGGGATTGAAACGCCACCTAGTACAACTCGTATTAGGCGACCAGGTAAAAAGCTTTCAATTCATAATAGAAGGGGGGGGGGGCAAATGCTTTAAGTTTGGCTAAAAATGCAGGCTGCCAGGCTCTATCAAAGGCCTTTGGAATATGTATCTAGTGCAACTATTTTGGACTCATCAAAATTATGAAGACTACGGTTCTAACGTTCCGTAAGAAAAGTCAGCAGGTCTCCTGATGAGCGTCCAGTCCAGAAACCATATTGCGGATCGTTGATGAATAATTGATGGTTTCTAGAGACTTCATAAATTTACAGTTAATAATAGATTCAAGAACCTTTGAAAGAATCGAAGTGATTGCAATTGGTCGATAATTTGAGGAATCTCTAGCCTCTTCTATCTTGGAAATAGGCTGAACGTGAGCTAGCTTTTTTTTTTTTTACAAAGTGCGTGTTTTGAGTAATTTGAACGGGAGTTATCTACCCAACAGTTTAAGAAAAGAAATAGACTGCAATTTTCTGATATTTGATTTTGCGATAGCGTAAGGAGCGACATGATTTATCAAATTATAAAATCTTTCGAGTTTTTACACAATTATAATAACCTTTTCCTCCAAGTTAAACCAGTTTTAAAAAAAAAATTATATGTAGGTATCTACTCACGCTCCAATATAAAGATAACAACTAAATAGACAACTGTGAGATGTTGCAATTAGTAGTTCTGAGAAGAATCTTTGAAATATGAATAATTTCAACTGTATTTCTTCCTCTTTTTCTGCTCTTAAGAGAAAGTTACGTTCGAGACTCATTAAAAACGCATGAATTTGGGAACTTTTTTTTTATATAAAATAAATAAATTTGTTTTATTCTTCTATCCAATTCTAATTATATTTACAAAAAAAAAAAAATCCAAAATGGCGACTCCAGCTCCCATCAAACAGAACCGTGCAATGAATAACAAAATGCCAGCCGTTTGAAAAAAAAAATATTTTTTTCCTTCAACGGACGAAAAAACTATTTCTAAATTAATTTTTGACAAAAATCGCTACTTGATGGCCCCGCAAATTGAATTTCCTTTCAATTGCGCAGAGATTAATGTGAATCGGTTTATCCATTGAAGCTTTGACAACTCACTTCAGCTATTCCAGCACCATACAAAGGCCCTTCTTCTTCCTCCGAGAGCTGATTGTGCTGAATCTGAAGGTTAACGGGCTCCCGAAATTTATGAGGGTACTTCAGGTAGCGATAAAAGGTCTCCCCAGCATGCGGGCTCTGAGCGCCTCAGCTACCTGTTTTCCAGCCGGCGGACGGTTCCGCTCTCAACAGGCTGTGAATTCTAAAATACTTTAGATATGAAAATATCCTTTTACTTACGTGCTCTAAACAATTAAAGGATGAAAATTATGTAAAAAAAAATCTAATGTTTCATCGTCATGAACGGTAACCTTCCCTTAATGGGCTACGATCTTCAATTTTTACGTGTAGACTACATTCTTTTCATATATTGCAGCAAGTCGCAATAATGGTAACGAGGGTGGTTTTGGTATGACAATAGTTAAATTTTTCTAAAATTCTTTTATTGGGGAAGGAATAATAAATATTATCTAATTTATTCAGACGGTGCGTATACTTCCATCAACGTATGTAAAAGTACCTACATCATTCCGAAATTATTTGCATTACATTACAATATCAATTAATATCAAATAGAAGGCTATAGTAACAAAAATAGAAATGTACCGGAAAAAAGCTCGTAGCAGGAACAAACAAATTGACTTGACAATTTTTGTTCTACAGAACTCTAGTTCAAGGCAGACAGTAGCCAATCTATCATAGAAATACAAGCCTGAGCCGCTAACAATTTTTATGATTGTCGATAAGCCTTCATTTTTTTAGAAATTTACTCAAAAATGTTAATACATATTCTTTTTCTGAATCTGCCTGCGAAAGTCCAGTAATAATGCGTTCATGAACTTGAAATGTTATTGATTTACTCTTGTTGAATGTTTAGTTTGCATTTATATCTCCAACTGCATTTTTTTCTTATCCTCTTAGTTTAAAAAAAAGTTATGACTAGACAGGCAAGCTTATGCGACAAATTATATGTACATATATGCGTTCCTTGATAGTATAAGTAATATTTTCTTTAATTGATTTTAGCTTAGCACATATTATAGTTCATTTTATGAACTATGCAAACTTTTGATCTGAGTTAATATGTAAATGTTTTGCATAGTAAAGACAATATCATGATTAAATTTGTATGTATTGCAGAATGTAAGAACACGTCATACAAATTGCAATAATTCATTTTTAACCTTGGCTCATATGAAAACATATCAGCTGTGAAATGAACTTGTGTTAATCTACCCGCGTTGCTTCCTCACGAGGTCATGCTTAGTGTCCATAAAGACCTAGTGTAGTGAATGGCATGGCGACATATTACAAAATCTCCATCAATTTAAAATAAAGTTTACACATAATATCCGACAAAATTTCTACATTTTCCTCTATAACGACTAAAAATATGCTGAAATGAAGCTCTTATTGGTAAAAGAAAAATACTAAAATTTACTTACTTCATTAGAAACATGAAAACTGCTCCAGTGCATGAAAGAACAGCTAAACACGAGAGTAAATTGGAAAACTCCACAGCGGAGTATATGAATGAATTGAGCACATCCATTGCTGCTTGGATAATTTTCTATTTAATTGAAAGCTGTAAACAACTCTCCTTTGATATTTTTATGGTTTAGGTATTATTTATTTTTCGATCATAAAAAAACTGAGTATAAATGAAATAATTAAAAAAAAAATTTAATAAGCTTTAACTGATTGATCACTGTACTTATTTTCTTCTGCTTTGGTACACTTCACTTATCACAACTCCAAATTAAGATAACAACTCTGCTGCATTAGCGGATCAATTTATATATCTACTTGAACGAAACACGATAGAACGACCTCGAAATATTAACAAATGGATATTTTTCACAAGATAAAAATTAACCGATTTATACGAATGATCCGTCTGAAAGCAAAGCAAAATCTGAGCTTCAACGGTCTAAGTTTACGTTGATATAAACATTGCACCAGCCACCAGATCAGAGATCAGCACAGCACAAGAACGCTTTTCTCAGCAATTGATGGGAAAGATCTTTTGTGGTCACACAATCAACTCTCTAGGTCCTCTTGTCATGTCACCATCAAATAACACAAAAAAAAAAACACAAAGCGAGCTTTCTGAGATTATTTCTCTTAAGTTTGCGGCGAGAATTGAGAAATTTTATAAGAGCAGAATTAGTAAATTTTAGTATATACCAGTTACAAAGCAAAGATAGAGCTAAGAAGCAAGAAGGTTTTTTTCTACCAATCGGTTCAATTGAATTGAAAGTATGAATATTACAAAAAGAGACAGCTCCTCCGATTACGATTCTCCCACTTATTCCAAGCAACAGTTCTCAGATTTTGCATTTGCGGTCAAGCTCAATATAATCTTTCAATTCGTCTCTTATTTGAGTTATTGTGTGTCGTCACGTGCAAATCAATAATCGTGTAGTTTTCTTCGTTGCTTAGAATATAAAATAGTTCACGATTTACAGCAACACAAAATTTTGTTACAAGAATTATTCACAACATTAACAAGCAACTTTTGCTTTTAAAGGTTAGTTTCCACAAATCAATATAAAACACTTTGCATGCATTTACTTTCTGACGATTTATTTTCGCTTTATATATTATTTTCTCTACTTTAAATTTCTCCTGCGAATAGGTCTGACCGTAAAAACTCTTGCTAGAAGGATTTTTCAAGAAAAACAAATAATATTCTCTGATTGACAGATTGTGGTGACAATAGCATGACAGTTTAGCTCCACCACTTTGACTTTTATGATTTTAATGCCACCTGTTGGCCGTAATAATAATATGAAAGCTTCAGTTTTTGGAATGCTAATATCTCAGATAAATTTGGGGCAAAGTTTGACTGGTTAGCGTTTTGTACACCTTATTAGAGCTTGCTGCACTGCAGTATACATCACTTTTCATGGATGATAAGACACTCTGGAGCACTGACTTATAACAATGGACTGAGCGATTTGCTATTTCATGTGGCACAAAAAATATTGTGTTTCTGTATATCACCGTCAGAGCACCCTTTAAAACGATTACTTAAAAAACATGTAAAGCTCAACCAATCAGATGAAATTTTACACCCGAAAATCGAATTAAATTAAAAAAATGTATTTTCTTGTGTCCAAGTGATATTTTAATCGTTTATAAGGAATTAAACTCATTCCGACTTTAATTTTCAAAATTTATTCTTAACTGAATCCTGCTTATGGGCAAGAGAGACGGAGCATGGTAAACACTATCTTTACCTTATTCCTTCTGAAGTGATTGCATCTGTAGCCAACATAAAAACATCAAATGGCATAAGCAAATGTTCCCGAATGCAATATTTTGTGTTGGTAGCTCCAACTCTGCCATAGGGCGAAAGAGAGAACTATAAAACTTGTGCCATGCTTTCCTATAGGAAAATGGCAATACGCTCAGTCCATTGTTATAAGTCAGTGCTCTGGAGGAAAAAAAAACCTCCCCCTGAGAGTCTCTCGTTAACGAAAAGTGAAGCATGCTGTAACATATTTAGTTTTTATATACTGCACTGATAACTATTTGCATGCCACACTTGTTTAAGCACTATAGCAGCATACCAAACTACTGCAAGCAAATAGTTTCGGCCATTTTGAAATTGTGAAATCTCTGATCGGACAGCTGTACAATTATTTACCTGCGATTTGAGGTGATAATATAATAATTAAATTCTCATTACGTACTGTAAATTTGTGACACAGTCATTTTTTATATCAATAATTGTAACTTGATTAAAGACAACAATTACCCTCGGTTGCAGCGTAGCAAAATTATTGTGATGTCGCGTCCTAAGAAAAAATTAAAAAAAAAATTGTCTTTCTCCAGCTAAAATTTTACACAATTACTGCAAAATCGTATATATAATTTCAATTGTGTACTGCAAAAAATATTGTTTGTTATGTTAACAGGTCACTCTAATTTTAAACGATGTTGTGTAGTTTTGAAAAAGGTTTTTAGGAAATTGTTGAGTTTAGCGTGAACAGTAAGTAGGTGAATGAATTTTATAAACTACCTAAAATTCAAATTTTTTGATCTGTTCCATTCCAACTTTATTGTAGCCCTTCATCCGTTTTTTAAAATTTCATAAACATGTTGTATTTATTTGACTACCCGTGCCAAAGACACGCATATCGTTGAGCACATCCTAGAAAGTTAGATTTACATTATTGCAAAACAAATAACAGAGGAATGGAATGGAAGTAGTGGGAACTTAATAACTACATACTACTACATACATTAGTAAAAGAAGTAGTGAGTACATACTATAATGATATACATTATGGCCAAACAAATAATAGAAGAAGAGAAGAATAAGTAGTGCTAAATAAAGCCAAAGTGCATATATTTCTGAGTCCCCTGCTTAAAGCAACGTATAACGTTGGGCTCCACGACAATCAAATTATAGTACATTAATTAGTTATTGTAACATAGCAAAATATACAAGCACAGTATAGTAAAGTATGATTTACATTATATTGGTATTCTGTAGTGAATTCGTTTCATACATTTTAGTTTAATATTTATCATCATAAAAATAACAAATTTCATAAGACTAAAATTCCAAAATTATTTTAGTGTTGGAATTTTGAAAGGATATCAAAATGTCAGGTACTCAAACATGGAAAGAATTTCTAAAAGAATGTGATGAATTTATTGAAATATCTCACAATATTGAGGGTGAAAACTGGAAATTAGTACAAAAAGATAACAATGAGGGTAATTCATACCTAATTTGTAACAAAAAATTAAGAGTTAATTGCCTAGAAGGTCAAATTAAAAACGATGCAACCGAAATAATAAACATAGAATATAATATAATCTATAGCATAACCTACCAAGTTCCGGTCCTTTACTTCAAAGGATATAAAGCAGATGGTATGGCAATATCCCTAGAAGATGCTTGGAAATTATTTGATGACCCGACTTCAAGTAAAAGAAATTTACTTCAGATTTTAACACAGGCGGATCACCCAGTTACTTTTAAACCATATCTCGTCTTACATCCATGTCGAACGACTGAAATTTTGTCAAATATGCCATATAGCAGAAATCGAATAGTGACATTTTTAAGTACTGTAGGACCTTATGTAAAATTAGATTTAGATGAAAAATTTGGATTGTACTTTAGTAATGAAATAAAATCATTATAACTTTCATAAAGATATCTTTAAATAATTTCCACAAGACAATTCGAATTTTTAGAATACTTAAAACTAACAAAAATTTATCGTTTTTTTTTTTATTTTTTATTAAAAATTAAAATTCTGTACGAATGGAGAGGACTAATATGTATAAGTTATTTCCTTTTAATAACTTATTAAGAATTACTTTAAAAAATAATTTATTTTATTTGTTTACAGAGAATGGATTTGAACAAAGTTTGTTATTTTTTAATCACTGGGGCTTCGAAAGGAATCGGCAAAACATTGGCCATTGAATGCTGCAAGAATTTTCAACCTGGCTCTGTCGCAGTTTTAATAGCACGTTCAAATGATGGCTTAGCTGCTACAAAGAATGAAATCTTAGCTGTAAACGAAAAAATTACAGTTAGAACTTATCCAGTTGATTTGAGTCAAAATACTGCAGACGATTTTCAAAGGATGATATTAGACTCATTATCTGGGAAAAATATTAAAGATTTTCAACTAGCCTTCATCATTCATAATGCTGGATCCATAGGTGATGTAAGTAAGAGAGCCAAAGAGATTGCTGATTCCGACATTTGGACTAAATATTTCCAGTTAAATGTTTTTTCTGCTGCTACCTTGAATTCAATCTTTATGAAACATTTCGATAACGTAACTAAATTAGTAGTTAACATTAGCTCTAAATGTGCAACTACTCCTTTCAAAAGTTTTACTTTGTATTGCTCCGGAAAGGCTGCAAGACAACTGTATTTCCGTGTTTTAGCTGAAGAGGAATCTGATACAATTGTCCTTAATTATTCCCCAGGTCCAGTTGATACTGATATGATTGACGAAGTTGTATCTAATACTGTTGATAAAGATTTAAAGATATACTTTCAACAAGGAAAAGATACTGGAACTATTTTAACTCCAATACAGACTGTTACAAAGTTTCTACAAGTAGTAAAAGAGTTCAAATTTAAATCTGGTGATAACGTCGACTACTATGACTAGACTTAGTCCAAAATTCCAATTAAAATTTCTGAACACTATCTAAAACCTAGTATCAAGTTCGGGCAAAGCAAATTTAACGCGGTCTCAAAATTTTTCACATTAAAATCGCTGGTAAAATTTTGACGTAGGTTAATTTGGAGAAAACAAAGTGACAGATGTATAAAAATTTTATCGCTGAAAATCTTCAAATTGTTTATAAAGTTTAGATAAATGTGTCTACAATTTACATTTAAAAATTGAATTAAATAATCTGAAAATTGTTAGAAGAACTTAAATCCTTCAATAAATTAACAAAAAAGTCCGAAAATTTTCAATTAAAATTCAATTCTTCAATAAGTTCAAAAAAACAATCTGAAAACATTGAATAAATAACTAATAAGGAAGCGGGGTTTCGTGCAAATACAGTGTACGTGAGTAGGCATTCGATGACAATCAAACCATGGAGCGGGGGGAGAAATGACAAGAGGGCTGGTCACTTATTTGAAAATTCTGCTTAACAATAACAAGTCACTTAAATTATCATAGGCAACGCCAAGGAATATTATCTGAAGATAAGGTGGCGCCAAAAATTTGTTTATTTTACATAGCAATTTAGATTATAAAAAATGTCCCCCTTCAAAATTTCACGTTTCTCTACTGCCATGACGAAACGAATACAAACACAGCACACTAACCCATTTCGCCGAGTGGCTTAGGTTTTCACCCGATATGCCGTTTCCTTATTAGTTATTTATTCAATGTCTGAAAATTGTCATAGAAACAGGAAATGTCATAATTTTACCAGCATTTTAATGCTACGCGCATTAAAATGTTCAGTAAAATAAGTGGAGACATGCAAAGTGCCATCTATCTTAAAATAGAGAAATATTCACTTTTTACCAGTGAACTCCGTACTGCACTAGTAAAAGTTTTGCTTGAGATTTTACCAGCGCCAAAATTTGTATGGAACTGTCACATTTTACTCGAACTCGATACTAGGCTTTAATGTATGTAAATAATGTGCACATTCCAAATAAACTGCTTTTAAATACAACCTGATTTATAAATTCGTGCTAGGTATAACAAAAAGTTTTACTATAAATTACTTGCTATATACAGGTATATGCTATATTTTACTTTACTGTAGGGGTTTTTTCATGAGCGCGATTTATCGCATGCGACAGAGCAGATTGGTTGCAGCAATGCGGTTGTCGCTAAACATGCTTACTCTTTCTACGTTTCGTGCGACAACAAAATTTACCGCAGCAATGCTTTAGTTTGGTGCGATTTTCACCTTCAGCCTAGTACTAATGTCCGCGCATCCGCCCGGGCCGTTCTTTAGCGCGCAAAAAATTCATTGTCAGAGTGCTGAGATTTGATAAGCTTATTGACCGGATTTTTGATATATGTAAATTTAAATTTCACAATAATATTTTCTTGCCACCAAAAAACAAAACAAATTAAGACGTAGCTGCTGTCAACCTTGTGAACGTATCGCGCGATAAAAACCAGTCGCAAATAGAGATAGATCTATAGGAAGATAGATATCACATAAGTCCTTCCCACATGAGAAGTTTTTAGAGAAGGAATTTCCTCCCCTTGTGCCAAGACGTGCCAGCACAATAATGTTGCTCAATGTAGTCCCTTACATGATTACCGAAATTAATTAAACATCTGTACAGCAGTCCGATATTTCGCATTTTCAAAATGGTCCGAGGCGGATCTAATGTGCTTGCAGTAGAACTGGTATGCTGCCCATATGGCCGGATTACATTAACAACGCCGACGTCGGCGTTGTTAATGTAATCTGGCCTTATGCTAAAAGGCCCTAACGTGCCGCAAACAGCTATGCAGTAAGAGATTACTCTCATTTGTTTTGAGCTAAGACTTCATCTTAAACAGGTTTTAAAACCTAAAACTATCGCTTCCACAGCCAAATACGTTTTCTAAGTCAGTGGTAAAAGCTTATGCAAACCGGAAACTTTTTAAATTAAATTACCATGTCATAAAATCGCTCCTTTTCACATTTTATCCGAAGATCTTATTAAAGTAGGGGTAAATTTTCTACTTCTGGTTTTGAAGCTGCCAATTTCTGGTTAAAATAAATACTTACAATAATATATTTTTATTTTAAAAAACAGTTATGTAATTAATGTCTTTAATTGCTGAATAAAACAATACCACACAAAGTTTCAAGTTTTAAATGGTTTTATTTATCCAGCACAAGTTATCTCGTTGTTCTTTCTTCAAGTGCCCTACTATTTACATGACCGGCTGTCACACACAGGCAGGCTATCAGTTTTTTTTTTACTAGTTCGACAATCCCACTCACAGGTGGCACTCAAATATTAATTTTTCAAGTTACAATTTTCCATATTATTTTTAAAAGAAACAGTCATCGTTAAATTCCATTTTAAATAAAATTACACGTAAACTTTTCGAAACACCGCAGAAAAATAGAAATTTCCGAATTCTCCCATACAAAATGCAAATTACTGGCACGAGATGACGTTCCTATAATTTAATTTTTCTTACTGCACTGCACAGGGCACAGGGTGGCACAGGTAGCACCAGCACGATGTGCTGTGTTGTGTTCTGCGTGCGTCACAAAATTCGTCAACCCCTCAGCTAGCCCCTCACATGTCAGTGTGTCAGCCTAAGAAGGAGTATAATGTGAATGTGATGCATTTGGTTTGGTTTGTAAATTCCTAGTGATTAGTGAAGTAAAAGTGTGCACCACCGTACAGTACAGCACATCTTCAAGGGTAACAGCACGCACTCTAGGACTTAGCGGGAATCCTTACATAGTTTACCTATCAACAACTACTGTCATTTTCAACATTATTGGAGCTCTATTAAAGTAAATCTAAAAAATAATTATCTATAAAACCACAAAACTGATTATGTTTTCAATATTTAGAAATGAGTTCAAAGTCCTTTTTCGAGTACGAAGATGAGGCTTCATCAGGGAAACTATCTAGGAAAGCTAAGGAATCTCCTTTTATGTTAATTGGTAAGTTAATTCTTTAATTTTTTTTTTTTTTTGTAAAGAAAACAAGTTGAAATATAATGTAAAAATTAAAAAATGCCAATGGCATGAAATTAGGTACCCCTGATTAATTGCCCTAACTTTATCCGTCTCAATTGCTAGCAGATTATTATTTAGATTAATTTACATAACATCTAGATGACGAGTATTAACAAATTTTCATATTGCGAAATCAAATTAGTAGTGATGTAATCACCAACAGCTGACAACTACCCCAGTTCCCGCCCGCATGACATGCGAATTGCTGTTGCTTGTACAGATTGACCACATGGGATATTTCACTTGGAAAGTTTTGATATTTTATGAGCCATAAAAACGCATTATAAGTATAAAAGCTTTAAAATCTATAAGTAGGTACATATACGAATTTATCAGTTAATTGGAATGAATAATGCACGGAGAATGTTTGGGTTAATTTATAGGCATGGGGAAAAAAGATTTGACCTTGATTTTGTGCTGGGAAGAAACCTTCAGAAAAGATATAATTAATAATTAGAAATGTGTTACCTAGTATGTTAGTGTTTATAAGACTTGTTAGTGAAAACAAAACCTGCGGGTATTCTTAAATCCAGATGAATTAATTAATTAATTTAACATTAATACTATATTAATCGTTACTCTCATTAGTTTGCTGATTCTCGGGTAACTTTTAGCAGCTGGTGGATTTACTTAATTAATTCATGGAAGTAGAAAACCTATAAGGTTTGCTATTTTCCGTTACAGCCAGACAATTAAGGCCTAAGCACAATTGCTACGGCAGGCGGCAGCTGGAAATTCGGTTGTCAAAACAGGTCGTCGAAAGATTGGGAACACAATTGCAACGACAGGCGGTGAGCGACGATTGTGAAAGAAGAAGATACTGAAATTGCATTTATTAAATGTTTCGAGCGCTTTAAAAGGAGATTTTTAATAAGAGTATTTTATATTATATTGGAAGAAATGCAATGGGCCAAAGTGGTAAAAAAACTGAAAATGCAGAAATTAACTAAATTAAACGCTTTGAAATATCCATCCAAACCACGTCTTTTTTGTCCACTTGTCTTGCCTGTCTTGCAAATCATAAATTATTCTCTGATTTCGTACTTCCTCAATAAACAATTTCATTCGATTAATTTTGTTGGTAACACTGCAGCGACGACGGCAAAATTAGAATTTGATCAATCTCGACGGCAACATCGTCGCCCGCTTACCGTCGTTCGTCGTAATTTGGTGTATTCGGATAAGACGCTGTGCTTTTAGAAGTTTGACAGTAGAATTTCGTCGTCGTTCTCCGTCTGCCGTCGTTAATGAAATGTCTTGCGCTTATGTAAAAGTCTTATATCAGATTGAAAATAGAATTTAATTCCCATGGCTAGGTAGGGATAGGATGAACTTCTTTATCAGCATTGGACCCGTTTTTAGGAGACGATAATATAACATCCAAAATCGATATTTTAGATCACCGACTTGCTTTCTTATCATTATTTCTTTGGTCAGTACTCCAAAAAAATTGCTAGTCTCTCTTTGATATACTACTTGCTACTGATCTGATGATATCTTTTACTCAAACTCAAAATCATCTAGCCGCACATTCAATTATAGATCTAGAAATGCTATACGTGACGTAGTTATAAGTTAAAAACAAGTAAAAAAGCTAGAATTTGTCTTAAAGCAATTCTTATGATACCCTAGATGAATATTCGTATGTCATTTCTGTGCAAGTTTGATTTTTAAAGTGTTTTTTCTAACGGTTCGCCGCACAGAGCAAATGATTATAACCAATTTTATAGGATATCATAGTCTGAAGAACTTTCCAGTACATTAAAACCGTATAGAACTGATCGTTTTCACAGGATACGTAAAAATCCTAAATTTTTATATGCCAACACCAAGAAGGGGTTATCCGATTTGATCCAATTTTGAAATTGTATTTACTATTTTCATAAAAGCCCTATGTACAAAATTTCAACTCTCTATGTTGACCTGTTCTCAAGTATTGTCAAAATATATAGTGAAAAACAAAATTTTTGTATAGCAACCCTACGAAGGAGTTACCCGATTTGTCCCCTTTTCGAACTTGACCTTACTTTTGCTTTTAAAAGCCCGTGTGCAAAGTTTCAGCTCTCTACGTCAACGCGTTCTTGAGGTAACGTGAGGACAGACGGACGGACGGATATGCAAAAATCGAAATAATTTTTAATTTTACGTATGGGGTATGGGTGTCTAATCCATTTTGCTCTACCATGATTATTTCTAGGTGTTACGAACGGGGTGACAAACTTAGTATATCCTATAGATTTCATCTAGGGTATAATGACTGAAATCCTAAAAAACGATTACACCTTGCTGTTGTTCTTGGACGAAAAATACCAAGAAGGAAAAATTCTGATCTTAAATTCGTAGATTACATGAGGGAAAAAAATTGAATATATCTCCACATTTTGTAAATCTTTTAGCTTCAAAATTTGTGAAAATCTGCATATGTCGTAAAATTATGTGTGTTCATCTCAATATTATAGTCGAAATGCTTGTTGAAATGTCAGTTTCTTCTTGTGATTCTCTAACCAACAGACACGTAACCAACAAGAACGTTACAATTATTTCCTCCTACAGGAAAAAGACTATGAAATAAGATTATAAAATTTCACTTAGCACAGATTATATCATGACATCTTTCCATATGTGTATGTACATATTTCCGTTAGTTTTAAGAAAAGATTGGAAAAAAATTGAGAAAGGAAAAATTATTTATGGTTTGATGCGTTCTTCTGTTTTAAGAAAAAGAACGGTAGGAGTGAAATGGAACTAGTCTATTAAAATTATGGGGGTGTGCTGTGGCTAGTTAACGCACGCAGAGATATCAATTCGGGCATGAATTTGCAAATATCGTAAAATTGTGCGTGTTTCCACATTAATAGCCTTTCTGATAGTGCTTGTCGCCAACCATCTACAACCTTTATGGAGCTGATTTTAATGATTTTATGGCAATCTTTATTGTATGTTTTACGATTTTACTCGAGAACATTTTTTATTACATGTTGTGCCCGGCTTGGTTACGTAAGAAGTAGAGTTATTTATAGATTTTGTTAAATACAATAATAAAATCAATAGAATTTAAAAGGAAACAATAATAATTTCATATCCCCACCCTCATTTCTCTTTAAAAGAATTTGGGCAATGTAAAACTTATATACACAACTATAATTATAAACTTCGAATGGTAATCTAACTCATAATTCTTTGTCTATGTCGCTGTGCATGCATCTGTTGTTGAATCATTTTCTTAGATAAAATCCAAATGTTTGCAATAAGTTAATTCCGTAGGTGTCTTCAATTGTATCGCTTTTTAATATGTGATCATCGTAAATTCTTTGATTAGCGTTCTCGTTAAGTTTTGCTTTTCATCTGAGGATAGTTGCTACAGGGTCCAGAAAACAAGCAGCTCCTTCAATGTTATATGTAAAATGTATCGGAGCGAATTTGTCTAATAGTCACCTCGTTGAAAATCTTTAGAGTAGTCTTTGTAGGTTTTACTGATCTACTACTTTTTTACCATGTTAGATTTTTTTAGCCATATAAACATCATTTCGCTCAGTCTTGTGTTTTATGCTGAGACATAAAAAAACTGGCGCCGATTCCTTTTTTGACAACTGCTTGATGAGGTCGATTAAATATTGTTGCTGTAGAGGTATTGTATTCCTTCGACAGTTATGTCATATGACTTAATTGAAGTTATTTCATGAAACCGACATAACCTTTATTAAAGGTTAAAATTATTTTGTAACCTTTGTCATCAACTTTATAAAAAGTGTTATAATCAGCTTCTTATATCGAATTCGATGGGACCATTTCAGTGTTGCACTTTTTCTGGCAGCGGAGATCTGAGAGTACTGAAGTCCATCGAACATATTGCTGTCATATTCCTTGTATTTGTGAACACACGTATTATACATACGGTCAAACGTAATAAATATTCTTTATTGATATATAGAAAGAAATTTCTTCTTAAACTTTATGCAAATAACTTAAATAAAATCTTTTAATTCATTTAATTTAAAAATTTCACAAATAATCGCGACAGTACACTTTGACAGAGCAAATGATAATTCGAGTTGAATATGTATTTGTAACACCGAAAAAATATCCAGTGCAATGTAGGGGAAGTCAGTGTTGCACTTCTACTATAAAAGTTGTCCCATCCAACATTTTCAGTGCTGCAATGCTAGAAAAAGTGCAACACTATTGTTGTCCCCAACACTGTCTACATTTTTTTTAAGAGCAAATTTATCCTTATTACGTTGATGAGTTGTGGAGAAATATTCTGGGCATTCCGAGTCGTTTTCTGATATTGCTTGCTCTGTAGTCATTTCTTCAGATTCCGAAAATGCCGGACTTTTGGCGGTATGTGCCAATTCTTTGTAGCCGAGATATTAGTGCAGTCGGGTGTCTCCTACAAAAGGATACTTCTGTCTGAGTTAGATAACCGTGCTTCTGGGACCAGCCAGGTTGTCTCGAGAAGCTCATCACCGCTACAGCAGGAGGTATATGCTTATCGTAGAGGAATTGAAGACTGGTGGTGCTGAGCCACAGACTCGATGGGTCTTGTATCCGGTGAATAATCAGAATAAACGATCAGCACCTGCATTTAAAATGTATAGAAGCTCCTTGTGTATCGGATATTAGACTGGAGTTGTCGAATAAATTGGGTTTCAAGTGCAGATGGCTCTGTCAAACCGTCACAAATTCTTTTCTGATTTCTCGAGCTAATATTGAACTTTTAGTTCACGCTTGGCCTACTTGTGATATTTCTATATGAAGTTTGCTTCTTAATATGCCTAGCACTGGAGTGAATCTGCTATAAAAAAGGCCTCTGTCTCGGGATCTATTAGGACTCTAAGTAGTTTATATTAACTCATAATTGCTGTTAGTAGTACTTGCGTAGGTGATTTAAGTATTGTATATCTTTTTATAATTCTGCTAACTGTTGAAGAAAATGACTCAGTATTGCTTTTTGCCATACGATTCGCTATTGGTCTCAAATTTGTTTTTTTATTCCTTATTCGCCTTACTGATGTGAAAAATGAATAGTGGAATTTTTTACAATTTAAACAAGATTTCTAACAAAGTACTAAAAGTGGGTTTAAAATGAGTCCACCATTCCACAATTTGTTTTTAGTCTTGATTTCTTCAATCAATTATCATTGGTTTTGGGACTATAGATTGTCTCGGGAGTAATGGTGATTGGAGAAGTCAACATATTATGCATGTACGTATAATAAATAGTAGGTTTTTTCCAAATTAATTTAATTCACGATATAATTTTATATTTCCACTACAAAATTGAATCCAATTTTTTCAGGTCTTGCTGGATTTGTAGGTGCTCTTGGATATGGCGCATATAAATACAGATACCGAGGAGCAATGAGTACAAGTGTATTTCTTATGCAATTACGTGTTGCAGCACAAGGTACAGTAGTTGGTTGCCTTACAGTGGGACTAGTATACACAATGGCAAATGAATATCTTTTTAAGAAGAAGCCAAATCAGGATGAATAAGATAAATAAATAGTTCCAAATAATTTTTAGATTATGCAATTCAATGTTGTGTTTTAATTGACCAACAACACTGTGTAATATTTATATTATTATTATATAATTTACTAAGTTATTTATAGCTCATTTGGCGAGAGGCCAAAGCATTTTAAATAAAATTTAAAAGCACAACTTAATTGTTTATTGAAGCTGTGAATCAGACTTGATATTTTCATAATTAACTTGGTGCAAAGAGTTGTATGATACAGCTATAGATAGTTTAAGAAGATACTAGGAAATTAATTTTTAGACAAAAAACATGTCTAATGAAAAGAGTACGAAAATAACATATTTTAAACATTTGTACATTTCCTAGATCTAAGTAAGTGAATATACAAAAGATTAAATTAATGTATTTATTGTATGATGTGAGAACGTTATTATTTAAAATGGACTATCAAAAGTATTTGCTTGTTTTTATCGTGATATCTGAATAATATACTTAGATACTTAAAATAAATACTGTTTTCGCTCGAACAGAATTTTATTTCTTTCAATATAAAGGGTGTTCTAATGGAAATGTAGCCGGCAATTGGCCAGCCATGAATTGAACTTGGTGAGACAAGCAAAAGAAATCGGTGGTAGTATATACTACCAGTTTAGAAGGTACATCACTCTGTAATGAATCATTACCACTTACCTACGTGCATACATATTAATTAGCGTCATAATGTATATACATACGTACATACCAATTAGCGCCCGTAATGAATCATTATCTAACATACCTACCTATGTACAAACGTACATACATAATAATACGATGTAAATTACAAACGTAACATGCATATTAAGTAACTCGCATCAAATTGCATAAAAAGAGTTTTTTCACTCCGAGACAATTCCAAAGCCAATTTCTTCATAGCTTCGACGTTATCCGTGTTCTATTACATTCCATAGGTTAACCAAATTCATTTTTAAACAACTTTTTCTGTTCTTTTCTTCGAATTTACTGCGCGAGACCAATTTTAGGTATTGTAACGGCACTGGTTTAACCCTGACCTAGCCCACATCTAGTACAAGCTTTTAACTCTGTTATTTTTACTCCGAACACAATCGGGAAATCCCATGTGTAAAGTGCATAGCGACTGACCCACTTATTGCACAATGTTCGTTGTGTTTTTTGTTACTTTGATTTCTTCTACGTAAGGTTAACCGATGGCTGCTGCGAAATTCTTTAAGCGCAGGGGAAATGATCCAATGTTCTTTCGAAATCTCTTAACCATATCATTGCTATCGCCGTACATGTACGGCCAGCTTCTTGTGATCCAGATAGAGTATCGCCGTACATGTACGTCCAGCCGTGTCCCAGCCCATTTTGGGTGATTTTTTCTTTTTTGTTTTACATAATTCCTTTTTACACTAATATTTTATTTGTATTTTTACGGTCTAAATATATAATAAATGAATATTGGTGAAAAAAAAATGTGTAAGTCTATACAGAGGTTGGAAACCCCAGACGATAAATCGTTCATATTTTTAGAGTTGCAATGCACTATAACCTAAAAATGTGAAAAATGTTGAGAATGAAATCTAATAAATATAAAATATTTTATATGAAAGGTTGATAACCCTAAACGCTATATTGTTCATATTAATAGAGTTTCATTGTACTATAACTAAAATAGGAAAAAATATTCCTTGAGCTTTATTTCTTTCTAGATGTTTCAGCTTTTTAGCTTTTTGTGAAAAAAAAAAAACAATTTACATCCCGTGCATACAAAAAATATTTTGAATTTTAGATAGTTGTGAAATATTGTTAGAAATCTACATTTCAAATTTTATTATAATTGGTAAGTGGGTTTTAAAGTTATTTTCAGTTTGGGAAATCTATCTATAAATTCAAAAATAACTCACTCCTGGAACGTGTATGCTAAAAACATTAACTCACTAATGAAAGTGTTAATATTGCTTGAATAGGCAATATTGGCTATTGCCGATATATTGGGAAGGCATTCCCAATATATTCAATTGCAAAAATTCTTATTTATGATTGCCAAATTTTCTTATCCCCTACAAAATCACACTCGATTTTGCTGAAACAGTTCAAAATCTCCTAAATAAAAAGGCGATGATTCCTATGGACGAAACAGTCGATTTTTGAATTTATCACTAAAGATTGACCCCCCACCAGCGGTAAGGCAACCTATTCTAAAACCAAAAGCAACAGTTAAAAGTATCTACAGTAATATAGAAGTAATAATATATCAAGTATAAAAGTAAAAGAATTAGTCAATGTTATAAAAAGTGAAAAATCAACAGAAAAAGTTTGTAATCAACGAAAAGAGTTTTTTAAATTAGGCTAGTGAACTTCACGAAAGCAAGCACTCCTAGGTCCAAGTTACGACCGTTTATAGTCAAGAAAGAGGTTTCGTAACAGCTCTGTAACGTCTCATCGTACATCTATGAAGGATAATGATTTACAATTTATTAGCTGGAACTTTGCAATATGGCTCAGCAATGTTAAAATTGTTCATAAAGAAAAACTGCAAAAAAGTAAAAAAGTGTTTTTGTGTATAGAGTTTGATAACTCGGTCATTGTTTAAACAGACGTCTGGGCTTCTTATATTTGAACTGAAAAATTGATATACGTTATCACCATCATGATAAAAAAAAATAAAAATTAATTAAATTTTAAAATTTTGAAACCTTGCCTTTGTTGAGGAGGGAAGGGACATAATGGTTTATTGAACAACTCCAAAAACTATTTGTCTAATATAAATGTAAATTATATTATCTTCATAGTGTGTATAGTTAATGATTTATTCATATGAAAATCAAGAAAATCTTTAACTTAACCTAAAAAGCCGCTAGAATTACCACTCCGCTCTAATGCATTAATCTTTTTCCCAAACCCATTTGTCATTGGATATTTACCAATGCAAATGACATGGGTTAATCAGTCCGAGATAGGTAGCAATCACGTTGTCGAATTTGTTTGCAGAGTTACACCTTGGGAATGACATGTTTATGTTCGTAATTAACGAGATTATAGATACTCTTGGACAGAATCGGCAGATTCGTTATCACGAAACAATATTGAAAACTCTCTCAACTTTGATTACAAATATTCAAGTGTTTTATATCACTGCTTGGTCATCCCTCCATTAATTGCAGTACAGTTAGAATGACTTTCATGTTTTTAATATATATTTTATTCATTTAATTTATACAGTTATTAACTATTTACAAAAATAAAGTATCTTTACATCTCACTTATTAATCAAATTGTCGGCAAATGATGCTCCGTCCTATGATGAATATTTTTTTGTGGTTGCTTTGACTCTTGCGTTCCGGGCAACAAAGGTAGTGACGTGTTCGATGCCTTAAAGGATTTCCCAATATTAAAATTTTCTTTTATCACTATAAGTTATTACTTTTATTTTGAACAAGGATAAAAATTTAAGAACCTTTGTTTTATCGCGACTTTTATTGATATCCGTTGTATTGAAACTCTCCAATTCCTTCTGCTTGGAAACATAATCATCAAAGTAGGAATGTCGAAGTAACTTTTCACATGTCCACCTTTTTGATGGATCTTTATCTAAGCATTTCTATAGAATAAACATAGTTTAGGATTTTTCATATATTGAATAAAAAAAAATGTAGAATAAACCTTGAGAAAATCTATAGTCAAGGGATTTTGTAAAGATCTTGCAGGCATTTTATCTTCAAGTGGCTCCAAGGTTGGAGGCACCGGTAATGTAATGCCCTTCAAGTTATTAAATTGTTGTAATTTAATTTTTAATTTTTAAATAATGTTGACATTACTACTTACTTTAAAATATTCGTTTTGATTAAATATTTGAACGTGTCGCGGCAGTAAGTCACCAAGTGTACGTCTCATCAGATAAAGCTGATCGACATCACTTCTTCCTGGCCATAATGCTTCACCACGTACTAATTCGGCAAAAACACAACCAATCGCCCATACATCAACTGGTGTACCATACTGAGTATCGCCAACTAAAAGTTCTGGAGCTCGATACCATCGTGTTGCAACGTAATCGGTATAATTTTCTCCGGGACCTTAAAAATAATTATTTCGATACATATAAAAAATAATTAATTAAAAACCTAATTAAAACCTTTAATTTAGTTACATTGTTCAAGCAAGAGTAAGGGGCAAGAACCGAGATAACGATTTATAAGATTTATGAAATGTATGTTTCTATCGGGTGGTCCAAGAAGATTATAAACTAACTATCGGCTAATATTAGGATCCGGAAAAGTGATAAACAACACCCAAATTCGTTTGTTACTCGTCGGTCGGATTTTCTCCTCTTTTTAGAATAATCTCACTTCTAAATAACCCGATTAAAATTGCACTTTGTTATGGTCGTAGCTTACTGCATGTAGCAATATGCTACACTGAGACGAGTTGCACGTATTTGGCCGGCCCATAGCCACATGAACGGTGAAGAAAGACGTGCTGAAGACTGACGAACAAAAAAGAAGAAGAAGAGGGTAGACTTCTGTCTTGTTTTTTTTTTTAAGAAAGAAAGAAAATAAAAAACACGGTGTAATTAACGAGGTGACAAAAGAGTCGGAGAAAATCAAGATAATTATCAGTAAAAGTATTAGATAAATCGATGCGCTTGGCAAGTAATTTCACTCGTAAACGTTGCGGGCTCATAAATTTTCGGAAGATATTTTCTCTCGTCAGCCCCGTTATACAATTAAGGGAAGAGGAAAAATCCCAATTCATTGCGAGATCTATTAAGATCGGACTTTTTTTGATGTCATCCACGCTTGTTGGGACAAAAGTCGCACATCCCGATCGGAGTTTAACATTGCTCTACAAACATTGTAGAACATGGGCACTGTAAATGATCTGCCTTCAGTGTCGATTGGGTGGTTGGGGCGAGCAGAGGAACGCAAGACATCTGTGCCTTCACAAGGATATTGGTAAGTGGTGTAAAGGTCCCTGCAGGACTGAATGTGTGCTACGGCCTTTTGTTTAGCCAGACACGAATTTATTTTGTATATGGCTGGTGGCAGCGGCAGGCTTTCGTGGAACCTCCCTACACTCTCCGCCAATAGCCGAGGCGAGCTAGCGTGCCGCCCTGCAGTCAACACTGTCCACCGAGTGATCTGTCAGCTCATGCTAACAGTCTGGACTTCACGTCCAAACCATTCACTCTGACATACTTCCATAACAACTTATTTTCATATTTCAATTCAGCGAAAATAAAAAAATCGTTTATGTTTATTTTTATATTTTAGACACGCATTCAGATGACGCTCAGAATGGCGAGGTGGGTATACCATGGTACCTATAGAGCACAGTACAAAGGAGGCAAGGTATGCTACATATGGCTGTGACGTAATTTAAGTTGAGAGCAACAACTAAATTAAAAAACCATTTAAACGTAATTGGTATAAATAGCTACACAAACAACACAGATATGCTACATAGGTCTTACATAATGAGGTCGAAGAGTGAGGAGATGTTGCTGCTTTGATAACATTTCATTGTAGACCATGGTACAAAAGATAAGTGATCACTCTTCAAATGTTGGTTTCGACGAGAAAATTAAGGTTTGATTTCTTAGGCACTTTCCAAAACTTTCAGAAAACTGTTCACTGTCCAAAAACCCGTGCAGTATGGGCTCCTTGAATTTAGCGCAAAGTTATTCTCCAGAAAATTTGATGGCAAGCTTATGTGAATGATGACGAATCTTCTGATCTTGTAGGCTTTTCTATCATTCTCAATAACCATTAATCGATGCTATTTCAATTATTGCATTTACTCCAGCTGTAACTGATCCAGTACCGTTGCATTCTATTGCACTTGCTTGGGCGCCTTCAATTTTTAAAAAATTAAATTCACAGTCAGTTCCATTGAGTCATCACGTCGGTACTTTGCTCGTATATACAAAAGTGTTCCCCTAATATATTAATAAATATGGTTTTTTCCTTAAAAGACACTAGTTTTACTAAATCTAAAAAAAAAAGCTATATAATTGTTTAACTGCTCGGCGCGTTCTACACATGGATGCTCGCGGAACAAATATAAATAATTGCGCCCTTCGATCACATTTGTGTCCGTTGCGATAATCAGATTGCTAACATTATAAAAAATCATATAATAAAGAATTTTAGTGGAGCACATACGACCTAAAAGGCCTGTTATAATTTTACAAAAATTCCAGTCACACCTAAGCCTACAAATTTTGATTTTATGAAAATACAACCATTTGGTTGAGATTCTGGCACACCGCCGTTCGCTTCACTAGAATTCCCAATCTTCTGCCGATTGTAAACGATATTTATATTATTCACACACACTAAGGGCCGTATTCATCAAGAAGTACGCCCCAACCCTCTCTTACAGAAGTACTAAAACAGAAATTAAATTTCAATTAAATGTCTTAGTGAATACGGCCCTAAGTGTGCCCTAACCCTCTCTAACGGGAGTACTAAAATATAAATTAAATGGCTTAGTAAATACGGCCCTAAAAATTGTTCTAGTTACAGACAAATATTTGCACAACAATCAAAAAAGTTGTTAAAGCTTCTGCGCATGTAAATTTTTTTTGAAATATGATCCGAAAAGTCCCTGTCAAAAGGTGATGGATGTATTTAATATTTTAATTCATAACGTATATCCCAATATCTTAAGAAATACCTCTCATAGTACAACTTAAATTTTTCTACATTATATAGGAAGATACCATAAAACTTACTTAACATCCTAGCAAATCCAAAATCGCACAGTTTCACTTGACCGTGAGCTGTAAGTAAAATATTCTCAGGCTTTATATCACGATGTAAGCATCCCTGTTTATGACAATACGCTACACCTTGTATAGTCTGATAAGTGATTTGTTTGGTAAGATTATCCGGACAGCCTTGTGGATGACGTTCTAATTCATGTAGAACTGTATGTTCACAGAACTCGAAAACTAAATGGAGTCTCCTCTTTCGTCGAAATACTTCCAATAAAGAAACAAGATTTGGATGTTTTAAATTCTGAAACAAAACTAGTGAATATCATATACACATTATTATCTACAGGAAAAGTATACCTTTAATAATCGAATTTCTCTTAAAGCAATTTTTCTGATTGCTGGATCATCCTCAGATTCTACAAAACGTTTTACAGCTACCAAAGCACCACTATCTCGATCTCGGCATTTGTATACAATTCCATAGGAACCTTCTCCCAATCGGCTAAGTTTCTCATATCGATCCATTTTACTGCTTCCTTGATTTCTGCAAAAGTATAAAAAGAATACACAGTATTAAATTAGAAGACGGGGCAAATCTTTTATTAGGACTGAATTCGAGGTTTTCACCAGAGTTTGTCGTTTGAATTTTTTTCGTAGGAGATTTTCTGAACGACTCTAGTATGGATTGAAGTTATTTGTTTTAGTTAGTTATTAATTTGGCATCAATCAGTTTCCTTGAAAAAGGAGGCAAATTACCTTGATGATTATGTGGAAACTTAACTTTTGCTATGATTGCTAGAAATCTACCAAATCATAATTTGAGCCGTCTAATATCAATGCGGCCAATGTACAAGTCTTTACACATTACTGAAAACAGCATTTTGAGAAATTCTCCAAAACAAAATACCAAAACGTAAAATTAAAAAAAAGGTAACGGCAATGTAAGCAAAGTATTGTAATATACACATTTATACATACATACATATGCATAAATAATATCTTTCTAAAAGCAGAGTACAATAAGACAAAATTCTTTTCATTAGTACTACTTAAATTAACATTTTTTAACACTAACTAGAACAACGAACGTACCTATCGTGAGTTTGAGCATATATAAATAATGGTAATGAAAATTAAGAGGAAAAAGAAAATATAATTATATACATAGATAATAAGATTCATAAACTATTTCTTTGACTCTAAGTAACAATAAGACAATATAACAAACAAATGCAAAAGAACTAAATATAAAGCATTACGTCTGTCATTATTCAAAAAATTTAAAAATTCGTAGGGATATGCTGGTTTACGTGTGCTCAGTAAGTTGTATAGAAAGAGGAATGCTCTGCGTTGTAAACATGTTTCCAAAGAGCAATTCAGAAATCGGTGGCGAAGGGGAGAAATGTAATCATATCTACGAAGCTGAATGCGAACCTAATGGAATTATTGAAGGCTACTTCGAGTTTACGCCTACAGTGTGAGTTGAGTCTTGGGAAAATATCAGAACCATGTAACAGATGCGGGAATATCAGTGTCCTGACCAACCTTATACGTAGGTCTGTGAAGAGCAAGTCAGCGTACAACTAAAGTCGGCGAAGTACCACAAAGATCTTACCTAGTTTCGTTTTAATATGGTCGCAACTTGTGAATTTAACATAATGTCCAAGATTTTGACTTTCAGTATTTATGGTATAGTTGTGCAATCGAGCTCTATCGGGGGAAAATTGGTGGGGTCGCAACTTCCTCTGCTTACCGCTAGTGTTTGAGATTTTTTCGGGTTGAACTTTAGATTATTCTCAACGTCTCTTACCTAGTAATAAAGGAAGAGCACATCATCATCCCCGCTTATTGCGAGAGATAGCAAGTAACCGAGTTAGGTTTAATCAACTACTAGATCTAGAATTTAAGTTAGTCTGTAATCAGTTTTTAAGTATAGATAACAATAAAGTTAAGTTAAGCCGGTGTGTTGATATTATTTAAAAGAACCTTTTTAATATTTGCATCACATGCAATAATCTCGGTTGTTACTTTTTTTTTTTACTTTAAGCTTTAGCTTTAACACCATTAATACCTACACAAAAAGAAATTCATTTATCTTCAACGCTGTCATTAATTAAAAGCTTAATGAAAAACATGAATTTCCTCATTTTTATTGAAAATTAAAGCCAGCACTTTGAGGCAAAAAAAAATGGTAAAATTGATTGAAAACTTGTTTAACTCACAAACTAATATCCCAGTGCCAGTTGTTATTATTATAAAGTAGAGCTCCAAAATAACTGATTTTGTTACCTATATTTTGAGTTATTTTATTAATTGAGGAGTTGGGAGTTGTTCAATTTGCTAATTTGAAAAGGAGTTGTAAAACTTACAGAAGTATTTCAATATAAGTACTAATAATAGATAAGTCAGCAGTTTCCTTTAATTTATATTCGAATTAAAAAATAAATTGAGTTCAAATTTAACAATTTCATGCTTCTTATGTTAATATCTCGCACTGACAAAATATTAAATTTACATAGCTCTAGACAAGTAAAAAAAAACTAGAATTGGTCTAAGACCAATTCCTACGATACCCTAGATGAATGCCCGTATGTAATTTCGTATTGTCAGCTCTCTGTGCAAGTTTAATTGTTAAAGTGGTTTTCGAATATATTTCTAGAACAGTTGGTCGGACAGTAAAAATGATTTAAACTAATTTCATAGGATTTCATAATCTGAAAAACTTTTCAGTACAATAAAAACGTCTAGGACTGATCGTTTTTACAGTATACGTAGAAAACCTGCACTTTTTTATGACAACACCAAGAAGGGCTTGCGCGATTTTACCAATTTTTGAAATTATATTTCTATGAGAACGCCGTGTACAAAATTTCAGCTTTCTACGTTGAGCGTTCTCAGGCATCAAAAACGAAATATTTTGATGGCAACCCTAGTGGTCGAATTCAATGTACAAGTTGATACAAAGTGATTGTTTAAAGTAAATGTACAAGTTATTACAAAGATATTTGTGTGTTCTGTTAAGAGTAAACTACCCTATACAGAAAAATTACAACAGAGTTACCCAATTTGTCCCATTTTCTTAACTCAAATTTACTTTTTTTTTTTAGGCCCGTAAGGAAAATTTCAGCTCTCTAAGTGCATGCGTTCTCGAGTTATCGTGAGGACGGATGGACGGACAGATGGACATGCAAAAATCAAAATAACTTTTAATATTATCCGTGGGTTATTCAACTCATTTTGCTCTACTAGCATTATTTCTGTGCGTTACAAACAGAATGACAAGCTTAATATACCCTATGATTTCATCTAGGATATAAAAAGTTCAGAAAATTAATAATGAATCTCTCGAAATATCTACTGAAATATTAAACAATAACTGACCGGGTCATATCATTGTACAAGGAACGATTCGGTCCTCCTAGTTCTACATATTACTAAGGGAACATGAAAGAAAACTTGAAACCAGAATATTAAACAATCTTAAAACTAATATTTTTCAAATATAATTGAAATTTATTTTATGTTCAATTAAATTTCTAACATCATTAAAGAAAATTGTTCTATTATACCATGAAATTTATAAGAGAAATCTATACATTAAATTACAATCAATCGGGCTCACGTGCCTCTGTTTTTTTAGTTGTGCGTGTAAATATAGGAACAGAATCAATTCAAATCAGTGAAAAAGGAATGACGAAAAAAACTTACGACTTGATAATGGCGATATTATACAATCTGTCGTTTTTTTTTTTTTTTTATTAACTATGCCATAGAAATAATGAATTCCATCACGAGTGACTTGAACCAAAATCATCAGATAATTCCAGATATAGAAAATAAACAATTAGTGGAAATGTGTTTTAAATGTCGTAGCACTTTTATTTTCTCTTGTATCTTTTTATCAATTTTAAAGTGAGAATTTCTGATAAAATATGAGATAATAAATGAGACATCACTTTTTAATAGTACCTATGATAAAATAAAAATAAATAGTATGCTTAGACTAATATGATTTAGATTTTAACAAAAGTATGTGCTCATTACACACGCTACAGCCACTTCTGAAATCAAGGCTGAACTACAATAGAAGTATACGTAAGTACATTTACTTACGTAAAGCAAACGCGCCCTTTAATTTAACAGGCGTACACAAATTAACTTTAACTCGTGTGAGGGGAACTTTCGTTAAGTTTAAATATCCAATTTTCCGTAAGTATAGTGCGCTAAGAATCGCTCATTCCGTAAGAACGTGAAGTGTCGAAACAATTAAATTATTATTAAATGATTAAAAGTGCAATGTAAAAATTAAAATGGAATAAAAATGGTACTGCGAATTAATTGAAAGCACAAATCTTCAATTAAATCAACTTCCACTTGTTAATTTTTTCACTTTTACCACTTTTTAAAATTGAAAACATTAAATATCAAGATTATAACTCTTACGGAATGTGATATTACATTTAGGCTAAAAATATCAATTTTTCGTAAGTAAACCTCAGTCTCGTTTAATTTCGTAAAGTTATTTACTTCTATTGTAGTTCAGCCTTCAGTTTTCTTGATAGTTCTCATCGACTGCAATCAAAATAATTATTTAAATGTCTTTAAAAAAGAAAGAAGAAACAAGAGAATTGGTCTAATTGTTAAACCAATAATATTATACTCTAGATGAACATAAAAGCTAAATAAAGAAGTAAAAACCCAAATTTCTGGGTGGCAACATCAAGACAGTTGCCCGATTTAGCTAATTTTTTAAATTTTTACTATTTTTATGAAAACGCTTTGTACAAAATTTCAGCTCTCTACGCTGACGCACTCTCAGGCAGTGTCCAAATATGTAGTGAAAAACCAAAGTTTTGTATGGCGAGCGACATAAGGAAGGTCATATTGAGTCCATTTTTTAAATTTTATTTGCTCTTGCTATTAAAACACGTTCTCAAGCAGTGTTCAAATATATAGTGAAAAACGAATTTTTTGTATGGCAACCCTACGAAGGAGTTGTCCGATTGGTGCCATTTTCGAACAAATTTACTTTTTTTTAAAAGCCTGTGTGCCAAATTTCAGCATTCTTAGTAAACGCGTTCTCGAGTTATCGTGCGGACGGGCAGACAGACAAACAGATGGACATGCAAAAATTAAAATAACTTTTAATACTATGCGTGAATGTCCAATCCACTTTGCTCTACCATCATTATTTTTATATGCTAGAAACCACTGACTTATAACAATGGGCTGAGCGATTTGCTATTTCATGTGGCACATATATTGTGTTTCTGTATATCACCGTTAGAGCACCATTTAAAACGTTTAGTACATAAAAAACATGTAAAACTCAACCAATCATATGAAATTTTACACCCGAAAATCAAATTAAATTAAAAAAATATATTTTCTTGTGTCCAAGTGATATTTTAATCACTTATAAAGAATTAAACTCATTTCGACTTTAATTTTCAAAAGTTATTCTTATCTGAATCCTGCGTATGGGCAAGAGAGTCGGAGCATGGTAAACACTATCTTTACCTTATTCTTTCTGCGGTGATTGAATCTGTAGCCCACATAAAAACATTAAATGGCATAAGAAAACGTTCAGTAAGCAATATTTTGTGTTGGTAGTTCCAACTCTGCCATAGGGCGAAAGAGAAAACTGTAAAACTTGTGCCATTCTTTCTTATAGGAAAATGGCAATACGCTCAGTCCATTGTTATAAGTCAGTGGCTACAAACCAACGAGGTAAGAACTAAAGGAGATGAAAATGAGAAAATATCACGTACCCATTTCTAAAACATTGACACTGATATTGTTTGTACATAAGCGCCGTAAAATTTGTACACCTGTACTCAATTGTACAACCTATGCACAATTTTAATCACTTTTATTTTCATACCATTCAGTCCATTGTTATAAGTCAGTGGCTACAAACCAACGAGGTAAGAACTAAAGGAGATGAAAATGAGAAAATATCACGTACCCATTTCTAAAACATTGACACTGATATTGTTTGTACATAAGCGCCGTAAAATTTGTACACCTGTACTCAATTGTACAACCTATGCACAATTTTAATCACTTTTATTTTCATATAACTCAAAAGTATTTACTGAATTTGCAAACATGAACGTCATGTACACGGACTGATCGTACATATGATTGCATCTCCTTTAGTTATTACCTCGTTGCTACAAACGGAATAACGACCTTAGTATACCCTATGATTTGAGAAGGTATAAAAATTGTTTCGTATGGGCAAGGAAATTCTATGTATACCAGCGTTGCCAAATTGTGGGAATTCTCCAATTTTAAGGGAATTCCGGAACAAATTTTACGGAAAAATGAAAAGGGAATTTTAATATTCGATTTAGTACATCTGTGGAAAAGTTGCTAAGAACAGTTATTTTGGTGATTGATAAACTCTGATAAGTGTTACTTACATATTTTCACTATTAAATTTGTACTTGCCAGTCAACACTCTAGTTGAAAATAGGGAAAGTAAACACATTCCCAAAATATGTGAAGGACCTTCGAGTGCTATATTATATTAGTTACTTCTCAGATATTCCTAAGGAGGTTTGCTATTTTATCAAAATGTCGGGTATATTTTTGATGCTGAGCAAAATAAAACTGTTGCGTCCAGCAAAAACTAGATAGTTTGCCATACAGCCTTGAGTATCCAAGATTTTTAAAAACTAGACTGCGTTGCTACATATATACATATTTTTTCAGGACTCTTCTGAAAGAAATCGACCCAAAGCCAAATATTTATGTGTATCTTAATACATGCAATGAATTATCTCAATCACGACAAGCTGCGTAGTGCAGTAATTTTCTCTTGTCAAATTATCGTGAATAATGAATTTATATACCTATCTCTTGTTTTCAAAATGCCTTCCACAAATTTATATGAATAACTTTTTGAATTTCTTTTTAAATTTTCCCCAGTGCAGACTCATTCAAGATTGCTTTGGTGAATTCAGTATGTACAAAACGTATACAGGAATTCTCGGAAGGCTAAAATTATCAACCAACTAAAAAGGAAGATTAGAGAATTTTTGAATATCTTAGACACAGGCATGCAAAAGACTTATAAACGTATATCCACTAAATTAAGAATAGTGGCTGGTGATCAATATATAATATCAATATTATGATCGCGCGTTGTATTTCCGTAAAAATTGCAAAATTCTTCTTCTTCTTCTTGTTTTTAATATATCTTTTCTCTGAGTCTCCGCTGTCATATTTTTGCTGACATTTAATATTTTTAACGCGCTAAAGAACGAACCGTTCGGATAAATTCAAGCTAAATTTGTTGGAGACTTAGTGGTGGTGCCACCTCTAATCAAAACCCAAAGGCAAATTTAGCGCGTTGACCTTAGTACTGCTCTCGCTAAAATTCAGGATAAATTTTCGCCAATATCTTTTAGCTTGCTAAATTTTCATACAAAATTTAGCTTAGCGCGGACCTTAGTACTAGGCATATAAATTGAGACTGAATAGAAGTTCAAATTTAACTGGGAAAATAAAGTCATATTTTACAATTATATACTTTTCTTATTTATTTATGACAAGTAATGTATAGTAAAATTAATGAACCACACCGTATGATCTTTGATCAGCCACTATCCTTAATTTAGTGGATATACGTTTATAAGTCTTTTGCATGCCTGAAGTGTCTATGATTTTCAAAAATTCTCTAATCTTCCTTTTTAGTTGATTGATAAGTTTAGCCTTCCGAGAATTCCTGTATACGTTTTGTACATACTCACTTCACCAAAGCAATCTTGAATGAGTCTGCACTGGGGAAAATTTGGTGGGTTGATGTCCTCGGGAATAAGGTTAATATTTTTGGATGAGAGGTACTGAATTGTCCTTTTATGTAGGCATAGTGTGAAAATTCAAGATCAGGACAGAATACATAATCCTCATCCTAATAATATGTAAAAGGTAATAAAGTTCGTTTCAAGCATCCGTCCGGTTCGGTAGATGTTTTGATTTACAGCAATACCACTAAAAAAAAACAAAACACAGTTTTGAGACACTCTTAAAGACGGCGATATCAAGCATAATTTTTGGTTGAAATTTCTTTTCAGGCTTATATATATTGGGTGTAGTTAAATTTTCATTCCTGGTATAAATAGAACTCATTTTCGGCCAACTGACTTTTGCTAAGGATGAAATAACTTTCATTGTTCAAAATGAAGGTTTTACTTTTTCCCTAACGTGCTTTCTGAACTATATACATGCTTGGAAGCCATTTTGAAACAGATCGTGGTAATAATTCAAAACTTTTGTACACATAATGAGTCGATTGTGCTCACTCACACTAATATTTTTTTTTGAGAAATTAAATTTATTATTTATTACAAAACTGAGCTTTACAGTGAGCTGCAGTCAGTCTCATTTTTTTCGTTGTAACCCGTTATATAAAATGTACGTAAATAACAATTTCAGACCAACGAATTTACTTTTTACGCTTATTCAATACAAAATACATAAACTTCTCAACTCTCATGATATTTTCATCCATCATTTCGGCTCGACTCAGCCCAACAAGTGCAGCCAAGTCGAGTCAACCCCAAATTTAACCGAATTTATCAAGTAGAATTAGTTAAACCTTGCAACTTTATTTCATTATTAAGATAAAAAAAATATATGGAAATAGAATATAGTCAGAGATATGGTTAGCTTCTTCTGGTAAATATAGGCCTAAATTTACATATACATCGTATTAATATGTATTTATATCTGAAACTAAACTCTATTCCTCAGAAAAAAAAACACTTTTTTCAAATTTTTTTTAAGCGAAAACATTTACATATGACCTTCACCCGTAAGCTATTTTGGGAAATATTACAATAATTTATGAGAGCATATAAAATGTATCCAAAAGCACGAAGTCGTCATTTCAAAATATATAGAAAAGCTGCTAATAAAATCAATTAGATACATCTAATTTAGATTTGACAATGTTTATATAACAGTACCTATACAAATTATTTTTTCGTTAAAACATAATTTAATTTGAACAAAGCTTATAATAAATAATAGCAGTTATTCACAGCCGGCGCGGTATATCTACAACATTCACGGCTATAACTTAACACGCACAATGGACATTCAAAAGGAAAATAACCAAATCGAAATAAATTTCCTCAAGGACTATAAGCTAAATCAAGGTCATTAACTTTACGAATTATATACATATATGAACGAATGAATATCAGTTAAAACTAATAGTCTACCTGTGAAAAATCGATACATTCTTTGGCTCAAGTATTCCAACTCTAGTAAGGATTTCTTTAAACATCGCTGCCATTTATTTAAGTAAGATGTTTAATTAAACTCAAAAACAAGTATTTCAATTGTTTTAAATATAATATATTTAATAAATGCACCACAACTCACTCTATTTTTTCTTTCTTAAAAATGCTACAGTAAGTATATAGTATTTAGGATTAAAGCAAACCTTCTCGGAAGAAGTGGTAAATGATTACCAAATAGCCATAACCGAGTCTCTCCAAACCATCTGTCCATACAGTGATTCTTATGAATTTTTGATGAAATTGGGATATTAAATTTAATATCAAGCCCAAAGTAAAAGGTTATACCGCCACTTAACAAATAATGTTAATCAACTTCAATTATGTGAGTACAACAACTTTTATCGGAAAAATATTAAGGAAAGGCGACATTTCCAGGTACCGGTTACCTGGGTGAACTTTGAAAATACACTGAATAGTTACTAACTGAATTTATGGAAAGGAAGAAGTTTATCCTTTGCCTTTGAAAACTTCCAACAGGCGTCATAAATCGATTTGTTTTGGCAGAGATGTACATATAGAAACAGGAAAGAACCAGAACGCCAGAACCATATAAGTAGTACCGGAAATCGGAAAAGGAACTATACTATCAGTCTGACCTAAATTGAAGTTAATTATGGTGTAAGGAGTTAAGAAAAGCATTATTTATCTGTTATGCAGATACATGCTAATGGTAGGATATATTGTAAGAAAATATTTCGTAGTTAGTCACGATATGTTAAACTAAAGTTCTAGTTTTGTTGTGAATTACATACATTTTAAAAATCGAATTATTTGAATTTATATTTTTATAACCTATGTCCGTTCGTCTGTCCACACGTGAGAATGCAGCAAACTGAAATTTTGTACACAGTTATTTTATGGAAAAAAGAAGTTCAAATTCGTAGATGGGTAAAATCAGGCAACCATTTTCTAATATTGCTATACAAAAATTATATTTCGTGATTGCTTGACAAGACGTTAAGCTAAAGACCTGAAATTTTTGACACGATGATTTAGTAATAGTTATAGATCTGCTTAAAATGGAAGAAATCGAAAGCAGGTCATTCGGAGGATACAAAAATTTGCAGATTTTTCCCGTATATTTGGATATTTTTTGATAATGTGCCAAAAAAAGCACAGACAAGTTTTGTACGCAGCAATTACACCACTTAACGAAAAACTTTAGTTTATATTAATACAAATTGGTTCCCATTAAAGTAATTTCAAATTAACTAACAAAACTATAAAGCCTTTACTGTTTGATGCTTGTGATATAATACAATTTTTTCTATAAAAATAAATCGGACTATGTAGTATAATTTTGGAAAAAACGTAACAAATCCACTTTTGCTGGTAGTCGACCAGGCTCATCCTATGTACGTCCAGTGTTCGACCATTAAAATTTAGGTTGAATCAGTTGAATTACTGAACAAACCTAAAGGATATAAATGACTAGAATTGAATTGAGACTACAAACAAAAAACGTTTTCAGAAATAACAATTATATATTTTGAAATAAGAATTAAGTACATAATCCCATTGCCTTTTTAGAAATTGGTACTTCATGCATTTCATCCTCAAATTTGATTATTTTAATGTTAAAATAAAATAAAAAATGAGTTTATTCTGCTCTTCCATATGTGGTCGAACTTAGGGAACTAAGTAAATTTTGGTTTCCCTTCTTCGACCACACAATAAAAGGTACTATTATTAAAAAGTAAATAAAAATTCAGTAGATTTAATATTGATTAGTGTATTTATCAGTACAACAATGGTTTATAGTATTATTACCTACAAGTTTAGTCTAAAATACCGCTATTTTCTAACACTGAATTCACTAAATATTAAGTTCTCTCACACTCATCGGAATCTCCCCCAAAATGATGCGAATTAGACGTTTATATTACATGAGTAGTAGTGAAACTTTGTTGGCAGTGACTCAGTTAGAAATTTATAGAGCCCAAAATTACGCTCTTAGTTAAAAGAAGTGTCCTAAGAGATGGTGGGACTAGTGCAACTCTACTATTAGAAAAACAGTCCGTTCTATTAGTTCTTTTAGTATTCTGAAGAATATTTCGAAATTTAAAAACATATGAAACTAATTAGAAAATATTTAGCGTACTAACAAACCGTTCTAAAGAAAGAAAAAAATTTAAACAAGTAAAAAAGTTAGAATTGGTCTAAGTCCGATGGACAGTAAAAATGATTTAAACTAATTTCATAGGATATCATAATCTGAAGAACTTTTCAGTACAAATAAAAACGCCTAGGACATATCGTTTTCACAATATACGTAAAAATTAAAAAATTTTACATGGTAACACCAAGAAAGGGTTGCCCGATTTAGCCCATTTTTGAAATTATATTTACTATTTTTATAAAACGAAGAAGATTTCTCGTCTAACAGACTGAAATTTATTGAAAATAATTTCAATAAATTTACAAAATACATTTAAGTGCAGGTGACCTCTCTGATCGCTGGGTCGAAAAGTTCAATCATTTTTATAAAAACATTGCGTACAAAATTTCAGTTCTCTACGTTGAGGAATTCTCAGGCAGTGTTCAAATATATAGTGAAAAACGAAGTTTTCGTAGGGTAGCCCTATGAAGGAGTTACGCAATTTGTCCCATTTTCGAACTTAATTTTACTTTATTTTTTTTTTAAAGCCCATCTTCAAAATTTGAGCACTCTAAGTGAACGCATTCTCGAGTTATCGTGCAGACGGACTGAAGGACATGCAAAAATCAAAATAACTTTTAATACTATGCGTGAGTGTCCAATCCATTTTGTTCTACCATAATAATTTCTATGTGTTACAAACGGAATGACAAACTTAGTATACCCTATGATTTCATCTAGGGTATAAAACAAAAACTGCTAAACTAACGACCACATTTTCAAAACAGAAGAGCCATTCATGAGTAGCCATCTTGGTCATCGCCAAAATTACAAAATTACACCGTTTAATATATTTTTTCTACATTTTGTTTAATTTTAAAACTGTAGCAAACTTCAGATGTCTTCTTTACCGCCACAACTATGTAATTTATTAGTCTGTTTGATCGATATAGGTAATTTTATCATTCAACCTGGTTTTAACTTGAATAATTTCACTTAGAGAGTTAAGTTACCAAAGTTATGTCAAAAGCAACAACAATTAAAGAAGCTCTAAAACGATGGGAAGATCGAACACACAAAAATTCCAGTGAAGCTATCGAAGTGGACCTTCAATTTCAATGGCCACCAATAGAAAAGATGGACAGCACTCTGGGGACGCTTGTAAATTGCGAGTAGTTTTATGAATTTAAATTTTTTTGTTTGTCGTTCAAAATAAATAAATTTACAGAAAGCTGTTATTGTCTACAAATATGATTGAGAAAATTACTGGTTTGGGCGGTATGAAAAATTTAAGAATTATCTCTCTCGGTAGAAATTATATTAAGCAAATAACAGGATTGGTAAGTTAGATTTTGCCACTTAAAATAGTATGAACACTACAGCCAAAGAGCAATCTAAGTTAATTTTTGATTTCGAAAATTTGATTTTTGGTATAATTAAAAAGCCTTAGTCGTCTATTTTGTGTAAATCAATATTTCAAACTGCCCTTAAAATCCATATACATGTTTCGATGATAAATAAACAATTTAAGAAATCGTTTTCCTTCGGGTAAATGCACAGCATATGTTGTGCGTTTTACCCCCATGTACCGTACGTTTACACACAAAGAAAATGTTTTCTTTAGTTGTGTTATTTATTCATTTGGCGCAAGCTGTAGTAACAATCGACCAGATTTTATGAAAGTTAATACAATTTGAAGAATATTTGCCTTACGTAAGCTTTTGTGTTTTGAAATGTCAGCAGAATAATATGAACAAACAATGGACAGATTACTTTAACAAAACTTTCAGACAAAAATCGCCATTTGCAACTAGACAAATATGCGAGATACTTATAACCAAAGATGACAAGGCAACTGTACAAATAAGGCAAATAAGGACAAATTATAATGGTCCATGGAAGGCATACATTATCAAACATAAATCTAAAAACATAAACGTCCAAGAATATTTCTACTGAAAATTTCAAAGATCTTCAAATTCTGAAGAGGTGTTGCAGCACGACGTTTCTTCGACATACACTACATCATTATGACATCAATAAGTGAACAATATTTTTATAATATTATGTACAAACTGTAATGAGAAATCTGTGACAAGATTTGTATTTTTATGCCAAAACTGATTTTGTGGACCTAGATTTTTTTTTTCCACAGAAGAATTCTACTTTATGTTAATCAAACTAGTAATATAATAATAGAAAAAGTTATAAATGGTCTAAGACCAATAACATTATACTCTAAATGAAACCCAAGCGTGAAGTATGGCAATATTAAGAAGGGGTGGCCCAATTTAGTTCATTTTTGAAATACTATTTACTATTGAATGAAAATGCTGTGTACAAAATTTCAGTTTCCAACGTCGACGCGTTCTCAGACAGTGTCCAAATATATAGTAAAAAACAAGTTTTATATGGCAATACAAAGATACATTTTTGAACTTGTATTTTCAATTTTTATGAAAACGCTGTATACAAAACTTAGCTATCCACGTCAACGCGTTCTCGGGCAGTGTTCAAATATATAGTGAAAAACGAAATTTTTGTATAGCCATCCCATGAAGAAGTTACCCAATTTGTCCCATTTTTGACCTTAAATTTACTCTTTTTTTAAAAAAGCCAGTGTGCAAAAAAAAATGCCAGCTCTCTGAGTGCATGTGCTCTCGAGTAATCGTAAGGACGGATGGATGAACATGCAAAAATCATAATAACTTTTAATATTATGCATGGGTTGTCCAACTCATTTTGCTCTACTAGCATTATTTCTGTGCATTACAAACGGAATGACAAAATTAATATGCCCTATGATTTCATCATCTAGAGTTTAAAAAGAAAATAAAGTTTTTGGTTAAATAATTTATTATGTATTATGCACTTGCCCTGTACTATGAGTATACTCACTTAAATGCGAAATTTGGACTTATGATTGTTCTTTGCCTGTAGTCTTCAGCAATAATGTTATTTGGTATATAGGGGATCCGAAAAAAAAACTGAATTCAATACGACATTCTGATTTTGTTAATACTATTTTGGAGGGCTCTCATATTGTGTTTTTTCTTTTGTTAGGTTTAATATTTTAACCCATTCGAGACAGCACATATTTTTGGAGACCATCCCCAGAATCCATTTTTTTTTTGCTTTATATTGACCATTTTTAATGAAAAAACATTTTTTCAATAGAAATCACTCGCTTTGTAGCTCTCTTCCCAGTAAGCAAGATGATACGCGGATGATTCGCGCATCATATTCCGATAGAGATAACTTTTATCATCTTCTATATTGCGGAAGTCACCCTTTTCGGGAAGAGATGTGTCCCGAATGCAATACTTCTAGGAAATACGAAAACAATATTTCTTGATGAAGTGCTTTCGTATCATCTAGAGAACACGAAAGCAATACCTGCAGAAGCTAAGAGGAAGATATCGTTGAGGAATCACGTTGAAGTATCAATGAGCATTGCCTGCAAGAGAAGAAAGTGATATCGCCAAAATGTCTCGATAATATCGCCATGGTAATAGAAGGAATTAAATTTTTTTTAATACAACTTTATAAATGAGAGGAGTAAAGTATTATATATGTAGAAAACTTTACTATAATTTACTCCGAACGCTTATCAAACCAGAATGAACATACTGTTATGGAACTATGCTGAGTGATTGACATCGGACGTAAAGTCCCGACTGCCAGCATGAGCTGACAGATCACTCGGCGGACAGCGTTGAATTGCAGGGCGGCACGCTAGCTCGCCTCGGCTATTGGCGGAGAGTGCCTTTAACCAAAACGCCGGCACACATTCAGTCCAGAAGGGACCTTTACGTCACTTACCTACACCCACATTGAAGGCGCAGATGGTATGCCTTCACTGCAAAGAATCTCGTGCCTTTAACTAAAACTCCGGCACACATTCAGTCCTGAAGGGACTCTGAAAATATCTACCCTCAGAGTCAGCTGGGTAGTTGGGGCATGCAGTGAAGGCATACCATCTGCGCCTTCAATGTGGATGTAGGTAAGTGACGTAAAGGTCCCTTCAGGACTGAATGTGTGCCGGCGTTTTGGTTAAAGGCACGAGGTTCTTTTTGATTATGGCAGGCGGCAGCGGCAAGTTTTTCGTGGAACCTCCCCACACTCTCCGCCAAGGCGAGCTAGCGTGCCGCCCTGCAGTCAACGCTGTCCGCCGAGTGATCTGTCAGCTCATGCTGGCAGTCAGGACTTTACGTCCGATGTCAATCACTCAGCATAGCTCCATAACAATACATACCTAAATTTTCAGGTAACGCATCTTCTTAAACTAAACATAAACCGGTTTTACATCAATGTATCCTCCATGCGAAACTAAGAAGAAAAGTTCGGTCTTGGTTATCGTCCTCTTTTCGTCTGGAGGAAAAACACATAATTCCTTTTGCTATTTTATTGCCATTTTGTCATCCAGGTAAAACTAAAATTGTAAGCAATATCGTCCTGCTTTCGTCTGGAGGAAAAAAAAGGTGATAACGGGAAAATATCCTCCAATTATCGTGCTGATGATTTTTAATCTCAATGTTGTTCGTACAAATAAAACCAAGACCAACTTTTATTTTTACACACTTCTAGCATAATTTTTATTTTAAACCAGTCTTGTCCTGACGGCTGCTTTTTCCATACTGACTGATAATTGCAATTCAATATCATTGCACACGCGGTGTGCAGTCGGTCTCGAATGGGTTTGCCTATAACTTCTTTGCGCGTAGCTTAATATATTTTATTCGCTGCTAATATTGTGTTGATTTTATCACATTCAACCCTAGGTCTACAGAGTTGTTTCTATGCTGGAAAAAGCCCGGGCTCGACTCAGTTTAGTACTTGCGTCGAGCATTTATTATTTACTGAGGCCTTGGATTATGATGAACAACTTGGAAGAAGTTATAAAACCTAAGAGAGTGAGGAGGATTTGAAATTCTTAGAGCAACCATAAGCTTAGGGGAACTAATAACTCTTATAAAATCTAAAGCAAAACCGATACTGGAATGGAATCTCTCAAGATCGTCCAAGAAAAGTAGATAGGAGTTTGTGCCAATTCACTGCTAAAATTTCTTGCTTTTCATTTTCAAAAGAGTTGAGTCATGGGGATAGGAGAAGTTCCATGATATTTGAGCTGCTTTTCATGTTTTATGTTATGAAAATGGATTGGAACACAGAGCAATCGGATCACTTCAAATAGCTTCGCAGAACAAGATAGTTTGGCAGTTGGCTGACTATGAATAGATAAATTAAATAAATAACAGAAACGTAACAGATACGGGAACGAATTCAGGACCATTGTAACAATTCACCGATAACTCCAAATTGTTGTTTCCGAATACAAGATCTTTGATCTCAAGAGAGTTGCATGGAAATTTCGTCTAAAACTAATATCACAGTCATTCTGTAGAAACGACGGTTTTAAAAAAATTACGAATGTTGGCAAACACAGAAGTGTCATTGCTTTCCAAATCCATAAAACTTACGAGCAGTGGGATAAGAATTGTTCAGGCTCAGAGTTCAAGGATATCTGAAAACAAAAACAATCTGGTGTTTTTGCTATCCTAGCTCCGAATCTCTTATATAACCAAATCTCAAACAGTCGTTTCATGTTATATTGATTTTTCTCCCCCACAATAATACAATATGGCTTAAATTAAATTAGCACCTTTTATCAAAATGTATTCAAATATTCTCATAATCGTCTCTTCTAGGAAGCTGTTTCGGACACACTACAAGAACTTTGGATAAGTTATAACCTTATAGAAAAATTAAAGGGATTCAGTCAATTAAAATGCCTTAAGGTTTTATATATGAGCAACAATTTACTAAAAGATTGGACTGAATTTAACCGATTGCAAGAAGTACCAATGTTGGAAGAGTTACTCTTAGTTGGAAATCCATTAACCGAAGGCCTCGATGAATCATCTTGGCGCGCTGAATGTATTAAACGTTTGCCACTTCTTAAAAAACTCGATGGCGAACCAGTTGTTATAAATGAAGAAGCACAAAACTAACTAATAGAAATATTTGTTTAATTTTTATATAAAAAAATGCAAATTTGTATAATTAACAAAATATTTGCTAATAATTCTCTGTTTTCATGTCGTTAAGGCCTAACTCCTCATTCTGGTCAAAAGTTCTTTCATATCTTATGACTGTGAGTTTTTCATCTGGACCATCATCTGCAAGAGATTGTACATAACTGTTTCCAGCTGGATCATCCAAAACAAGAGTTGCTTCACGTTTAAGTACAATTACTTCATCGAATAGATGCATAAAACTAAAACATTTTTAAATAATATACTTTTCTATAAAAATATAATTCTGTAAAAATTACTTTTGTAATTTTTCCTTTGTCTGTACGTCCCCGGAATCACAAAACATCGTCCCGCTTTCTTCTAGTTGATCTTTTATTGCAATAAGTATGCCCTCAACTGTAGTAAACCGACCACCTAAAGCTGCAGCTCCAACCTCACAATCTAGATCTGGAATTTTCAGGCAGCATGTTTCAGACTGAAAAGATAATATTATTGCCTTTTAGCGCGATTACATAATAGCAAATAATAAGCGGTATTGTATTGTTACGAATGGATATCCCTGCTACCCAAATGTAGAGTTGCTAAAAATAATTGAAGACCAAGACATCAAGTTGAAAAAAATTAGGTAAAAAGAATCTACTATCTGACGGACGTACAAATAATAATAATAGTAATAATGTTTGTTTGTTGGCTTACTCTAAGTAGAATAGAGTATAGAACAATTGGAACAAATAATAAATGTATTCTATTGTGTACCTTTAAAGTATCCACACATAGATGAGCTTCTTGTTCTATCGATTAAAGAAAATATATTTATTATGTTCGTGGCATCTAATCTAAATCTTCAAAAAAAAAAAAAAACTAGAGACGCTTGGAGGATCGTTATCCATCCATTTTTTTTTAATTTAGTATAAATTAGTTACCAGATTAAAAAATTAAAGCCTAACGAGGGGAATAAGGGAGATAATTAATTATACGAGGACTAAGTGGCGCTAATACTCAATTACATGGTCTAAGTCTAGAGTATTCTTGATAATATTGGAAATATTGATAATATTCCAAATGACACCTACAACGGGTCCGGCCCCTACAGCATTTATTAAATAGTGCTGCAATAGTTTTTTTTAATCGCTTAATTATTGCTGTAGAAAAACTTATCATAGACGCCCACAAAGAAGTTGGAAAAATTAATTACTCATCTATTAACCGTTTTAGGAATTTTCTCTCTGCAAAATAACGTAGAAGTCTTTCAGGCAGGTCTATAGCAACTAATTTGTTGGATATTCGGATACGATTGACGGGTTTGTAAAAGGCTACCAGACGGATTGTATTTAAGTAAACTTTAGTAATTCGTTTCGTTTTCTCACTCCGTATTACTATTTCTTGGGTTTCCCTTATCATTACTAAAATGAACTGACTCGAATTTACATAGATAATATATAGAACATAGGAAATCTAATTCCTTCATTCCATTTACAGTCTTGAATTTCGTCTAGGATACCCAAATGTAGCCACTGAGGATCTTTTTTTTTTCTTTATATTGACGATATATTGTCGAAGCACTGTAAAATCTTAACTAATTTTGCTACGACATAAAATAGACCACATTTTCATTGAAAAATTTATACAGCCAAATAGTGTATATTACGTAGCGTCTAGTAATTAAAATGAACTGAGAATCCGAGGAATTTCATATAGACAAAAATGGCAGATTTTATTTAAATTTATGTTTTCCTCTCACTTTAATTTTTCATTGAACCCGCAACCAAAACATAATACTGCTCAATGAAATCGTGTATAATTTTAATTTTACAGTTTAGTGCGTCTATCTTTCGCATACTGAATTTTCGTTTTGCATTTATTCGCCGGAGAAAACATTTTCGCTAATACACGTAATACGTGTTTTGTGTTAAGTAAAAGGTTTTTTCGTTGTAAAATATCTTTCCTTCAATTTCAATGAAGTTGCTGTCTGGTTTTGAAAAAGATATGATAATTTTGAGGTAATTGTTAAATTAGCTTTATGTGGACGATAAATGTATGTAGATATATCATGATATTTTTCTAAATATAATTAATTGAAATATTTAAAAATAGTCAATCTATCTAGAAAAAAAAAATCTTGAAAAGACGAAAAGAATTAATTGTTTTGTGAGAAATCTAAATACAACATACATCATATATGTCTGCATGTATGTACATATGTATATCAATATTCTAATTTCTCTATACGTTGGAATATAAATATCAACATTTAAAACAAATTCTGAGATGTATATACATATTTATGTTAAACTAAACTAAGAATAACTTTGGAAATATGAACAGATATTGGAAAAGAGCTCTTGATTTTTGTTGTTCGCGCCACTACATTCTACAATAAATATTAGAAGTCCAAATGCTTAAAATATCTTGTTTACTAAAAGCAAAAAAAATATTTCATAACATTTGGACCGATTCCAGGAAGTTATCAAACAATGTCATTAAAAATATTGTTTTTTTTTTTTTTTAATAATTAATTGATTCCTTTATTTTATAAAAAGAGTTTTTTAATTACCTTGAGAACATCCCGTGTTAGATCATCTTTTGAATTTATTTTTACTTCAAATCGCACACCCTTTTCTTCAATTCCTCCGCTAGATTTTACTTCATTAGTTTTGCACCCGCAAACTTCGCATACAGTACACATAATAATAACTTCTTTAAAATGAGGAATTGTTGTAACTTTCATATTTGTCTCACATGGAGATTGACAAGACGAACAAATGGTATCAAATTTCAGAACCTCCCCGTGCAATTCTTCAAGTGTCCATGCGCCCTCCGGCAACGGCCTCAAAAGCTTATCTTTCTCTTCAGGTTTTTTAAGATCTCCATCATTTTCAGCAATTTCTTTCTTAGAATATATACCCAAAGTTTTATCTTGTTCCTCAGTTCTTACGAAATGTTGAAATTTACAATATGGATCAATTTGAGGTGCATTAGGATTTTCAATGTGACAATTACCACTTATATCTTCAATTATCACTGTGAAAGGTGTAGAAACATCTCTCAGCCTTATAAGTTTTTCAATAAATTCATCTATCCTTTTTGCAGTTTCAGGATGTTGCTGTCGCCGAATATCTTGATCTTGTTCTAAACCAGTAATAGTTCTTTCAATAATGCCTTCAATTGTAGTAACCTCCCCTTTTTGAGATTGCGAAGGTATTTCCAAATTGACTTCTGGTATTTTCACTGCAGAGTAATCGGATTTGACTATCCTTCTATTTAAATCAGATGGTTGGGTGACAGTGAGTGTAGCGCGTATTCCCTTCAATTGAATTTCTCCAGCAGATTGAATCTCATTATTTTGGTAGCCACAGTGCTCACATTCAAATGACATTAAAACCACTTCCTTGTAAAATGGAATTTTTGTCAAAAGTAATCTGGTTTGCCCCTAAAACAAAGTTGAATGACTAATAAATAATAGTAGTCGTAATACTTTAAAACGTAAGTTACATTTTTGAAGCAGTTAACACAAACAGATTCAATACTTGTTGTTTCTGGATCTGGATCATCTGCATTTAAAGGTTTAAACAGTTGACTCTTTGTTGTTGCCATAAGGAGGAATTTATTGTTAATTAACTGTTATCACTTTGATAAATAAGCACCAAAAGAACTAATAGGCCACAACCACAAGGTTTGTTCGATAAAAACACCGTCCTTGTACTCAGCGACAGCAAAATGTCACATTTTACACACCATTCAAGCCAATACAAGTATTCCCATTGGGAACCACATTCCGCCATTATTGACGAAATATCGTGAAAATAGGAAAGCACCATTGACTTCTGAGCGTATAGTCATTTTCTTATAGGAAAGAATGGTACAAGTTCAACAAGAATTAAAGACTAAAACACAATGTGAGCGACACCACAAAAACGCCGTACAAAACGTCCGTAAAATACAATGGGAGCGACAAGAGTTGTTAATCCCCAATTAAATTTATTCTATTATTTGTGTTGTAAATTAAAAATAGAAAAAATTTCAACGAATAAATTAAAAAAGATTAGTAAAGTTGCTAATGAAAAAAAAAAACAGAACCCACATAGAAGAAATGTGTCCAAGAGCTATATAAAACTCAACCGGAATTGGGTTTCTATGCGGATGTGTGTTTTTTTTTTTGTATAACACGGTGACATTTTACCACCTCAATAAGCTTTTCTTCCATTTTTTATTCAACCAACTTTGATATTTTCCACGGCATTGTTATTTACTGATATTTTTTATCTATCAAGTCATGAATATGATTGCAATGAACGTATAACAATAAATATGAATGCAACCCAAAATCATAATTTTGCTAAACGCACCATAAACGTGCGACAAATTTCAATTTTCATTTAAGTTCGACGCAACGTCGAACGATGTCGTCAGCAATTTTATACCATACACTTACATGTTATTAGAACGCAAATGACAGCATTTTTGTCGTGTCGCTCACATTGTGTTTTAGGAGATGCAAATGCGGAATTTCTGATCGGATGGCTGTACCTGAGGCTTGCTTGGATGTGTTTCTGCCTTTAACGTGCCGGGTACAGCATGCAGTAAGAGCTCACTATCATTGCTTTTTGTATACTCGTCATGCAAGGTATATAGAAGAAACAAGGTATGCCCATTAAAATTTTGACATATCACAGCTGATCAAACAGCTGATAGTCTGTGACGTACTTCAGTGAATGAATAAAAAAGAAAAATGAAATCTGACAGTGGCAGTACAAGCGCAAAGAATTTTGACACATTACAGCTGATGCCCTGTGACGTACTTCAGTGAATGAAGAAAAAGGGAAAAAGAGTTTTAACAAAAATGGCGGAACGTGGTTCGAGTCGGGAATACCTTGTCTTCTATATACCTTGCTCGTCATGAAGGAAAAACTAAGATGTTTACCTGTGATTTGAGGTGATAATATAATTATTTAATAATAATTACGAGTTGTGATTTTGTGATACAGTTATTGTTTATGTCAAAAACTGTGGCTTAATTAAACATGCACACAATTAATTTCGGTAAACATTATTGTGTTGGCACGTCTCAGCACAAGGGGAGGAACTGGTGCTCTGACTGCACCCTAGGTTTACATAGAAATTTCATCGAACGGACCTACTTTTCAATTGTGAAGGACGTAGAAGAGGGAGAATGACAAAATGACAGATACCCAAATAACGTATTGAATTTCAAACTTGAAATTTTGTATAAAAGATAAAATGAGAGTAAATATACAATAAAAACAGAAATCATGACGAAGAAAATGTCCGAGTCTCCACAAAACATAATAACCCGCCTAGAAAAATTGAAGCAATGGCAAGAAGACCAGCAGAGAATTTTAGTGGAAAGGCAAAACACCCAGCGTGAAATGTTAAATATAGAGCAACAGAAAATGTACGAATCATTAGGAATATCGAGGGACTTTCCGCCAGGAAGAGATAAATTGGGTAAGTAAAAGAAATATCAAATCGAGGAATTAAGATCAATTTGATAAAGTTTTCATATCTAGAACGTGATAACAATTGCGGTAAAGTCGGTGAAGCAAAAATACTATTGTCGCCCCCTAAAGAAGTTAAACGTACATTTCTTAAAAAAGGCCAAGGTCTTACAAGTCGGTTTAAGCTAGACCCGGATGCATTTAGACTGCATAATTTACCAAAGTATAAATATGCGAACACTCATCAGAAATTCTTGCATAGAAAGTTGAATAAAGCTGAAATAACACAGAAGAACAAAAGAAAGATTGATACAAAAAATAAACAACCATTAACCACAATTACTGCCAATTTGATCAAATCACAAAGTGGAACTGGAAGTCACATCAAATCTCAAAAAGCACAAGGACTAGGAATACTGGAATTTGTTAGGCCAGTACCAAAGAATGATGAAAAGTGCAGAGAAAATTCGCAAAGTGATACCAATTACCACCAGCCCAACTCAAAACAAAATAAGAGCGAATACACTCGAAGCTCTGTAAAGTCTGCGGAACTTTCTCGTAATGAGGAGAACATGAATAATTCCCAGAATACATCAATGAATTTAGAAGAGGTTTTATCTCAAAGTATAGAATTAGGTCCAGGAAGTAAGAAATTAGAATTGTCAGATCCAATATCCTGGGCTCAAGTTTTAGATGTAACAAATCCAATTCCTGTCGAACGTTTTCGAAATAATTCTACCTCTTTGGATTCAAATTTACCAAAGGAATTTGAAAGTTCAAGTCTTTTTGAACTCCTTGAGAAAAGGGCTGAGACAGGAGATTTATCGCTGAACATAAGTAGTATCAAACGATGGATTGCCAATAAGTCTGATATAGTTTGGGATGCTGAAGAAGAAAATGAATCTTTTTCTAGAAAACATGTAGCAGGCATAACTATTTCTCCCATTCCATTTGATGTGGATAAAGAAGTCGTCTTGGATGAGAGTGATGAAGAGAGTGATTCAGAGACTGAGAATACAAAGCCAGTTAAAGGACATGTTCGTTTTAATGATAATGTCCAAGTAAATGAAGTTGAATCGGAAACTGAAAGTGTCCTTTCAAATGACATTGAATGTTTGGGCCTAAGTAAAGCATCAACACATAATGAACAAATTTTATTTGAGAAATTTAAAAATCATCTTTTCAATGAACTCGATTCACTTGATATAGGGGATTCAACTTTAATTAACGATAAACATGCCATTGAAGAAACAAAACAAGAGATTTTGAATAAAAGTAATTTATTGAAGTCACGTTTGGCCGAGCTAGAAAAGGAGATTTCAGCATTTAAGGAACATAATGCGGAATTGATTAAATTGAAACAAGAACATGAGCTAGACAAAATCCGAATTAATCAGGATCGATTAGAAATGGAAGAAAAATTAAGTGATGAGAAAATTAAAATTGAAATATATCTTCATGACGAACGTATGAAGCTCGATGAAGAAAGGAAAAAAATTGAGAAAATATTAAAAGACCAAAAAGTGCCAAATCGTAGGGAGAGAGAGGAGATAACTAAGCTTAAAGAGCAAGTGGAAAGCCTTCAATCGGAAAATAAAAATAAAGAAAGTAGACATATTGCCGCTCAAGCAAGACTCAGATCTCAAATAAGGGTGCTTGAGAAAGAGATTAAAGATTTGACTTTCGAAGTGGAACATCTGAAAAAAGAAATTAAAAAGCTGGAGAGTGAAAATGCAAAACTTAACAGGATGAACAACAGTAAAATGCTTCAAGAGATTAATAAAACAATTTCCAAATTAGCACCAAAGATGGTAAGTTTCAAATATTTTTTCCCATTTAGTCGTTAAAACGGTGACTGCTTGCTATGATTTTTTTTTTTTTTTGCTACAAAATATTTTAATCATTTTTTGTAGAGCCTAGAAGAAAGTCAGAATAATTACATTTACCCAACATGGCTTATTATTTAAATTTTATACATTTTCCTTTTGGTTCGCCTTTTTTAACTTCTTAATAAGGTGAGAAGAGAAGTATGTCAGTCTCCGTCATCGAATCTACTGCGGTACATTTCATACTCGATTTAATTTACAACGAGTTCCACTGTCTTTAAGCAGCGTTCACAATTCAACGGCAAAGTGAAATGTCGACGGTCTCTTTTCACTATATATGAATTTGCGTTTTCATATCTCTCTTATTCATTTAGCAACGGCAACGTGAAAGTAGAACCTTTGTCCCGAAAAAGCTCTCTTTAGAGCTTTATTTTGGAAGCAAAGCTCGATATTTAAATTCGAACAGGTAGCACTCTTAAATTTTTAAATAAAAAAAGTTTGAGACTCCTTGAAAGCAAAAGATATGTAAGGGAGCATTTCTTAAAATTTTAGTTCTTAATTTCAATGTGGTTATATATTATTTTTTATATTTAGAGAAAAATATATAATTTGACTAAACACACGCCCCTTTTTAAAATAACACAAACCGATACAAACAATTTTTAAATTTGAAATACAGTCGATTTCGAAATTACACGTTCCGTTGAATTGTATGTATTGTGAATGGAGTGCTTTCACTTTCCACTTTGGCGAACGCCGCATTATGCCGAATTCACAATGCAGACTGGAGCAGAGTGAGCTTTTAGCTCAAAATGGAGGTGTTCACAATGCAGCACAGAGTGAATTTTGAACTTTGAAATTACCATAACGAAACGCCATAACAATGCCAAGTCTACAACGAACTTTGAAATTAACATACAACAACAAAATCAACAAACACGCCAGCAACTACCATTTTCAAAACAATAATAAATTTGAAAAAGGAGACACCTGTTGGCACATCAGATTGTTTCGAAACTAGCTAAAAATTAACGTAGTTTTTTTGTTTTTAAGTCATGAAATTTGCAAAAAATACCTCTTGGTTTTTATTAGCATTCATAAACATATTAAATCAGGAAATAACATTAAAACATGTTAGTTATGATAAAAAGAAAGTATGGAGCTTTTTCCGCGCCATTTACATGCTTGTAGTTCGAAATTCCAGTTTCTAAGCTGTCGGAAATGGCATATGCACTACTGCCAGTTGCCCCTCTACGCCACTGCATTGTGAATTCGGCAATAACGTTCAGGTTAAGGAGGGCTGTACGCCTTTTTAAATTGAAGCATGCCACAAAGAGGGGCAAACGAAATAGTACACCTGCTGGAGCATTATGTTGTTAGATTGTCTCAAGTAGTAAGTCATAACGTAATTTTAGAATAGGAAAGGAAAACATTTTGGAGCTGTTTTTTTTTTAATGAGAAAACAACATAAGTTTATTTTTAAATTATGTGTGCATCCACAAAAATATAAAATTAACAAACAATTTTTTTTATTTTTTTTTCATTATTATTTAATCTACTAGATATTTTGTTCATATTTAAATAGCTTGATTAAAGTTGCGGAAAGGAAATATCTATTAAAGCGCCTCTTCTCGAAATTGCGATAAAATCTGACTTTTAAACACGCCTATAAATTACTGCATACCTCTACATATATTCTTTAAATTGCAGTAAATAAAAACTAATTTTGTCTTACGAAGGAATTGTTGGAAATTGTGCATATAAGGAATTTATAAAAAGTTATTATAAGCTTTTTAAAACATGGTGGGAAAATTGGAGCCAGAAGACTAGTACTCCTCTTTGTTATTCTAAGAATACGACAGCATAATCACGAATGAATCATAATCTTAATCAAATCTGTTAACTAACACGCGACATGTGGCATTGCATACTGCCAATAAAAGAAGTTTCATTATAGAAGTAGGCAAAAGCCTGACGGGTGGCGTTACTGTCAGACATCGAGTCTTATTTTAAGCGGAGACGCTTTAACGTGTATCCCTCCGAGATATTATGAGGGGTTTTCGGCCTCAAAATCAAAGTTTTAAAAGTCTACTGTCTTATGCAAATGCTCAAAATTTCGACGGTCAACTAACTCGCCGTCGGAATTGATCAAATTCTAATTTGGTCTTCGGCCGTTGCAGTACTATGTAAATCAAATGAATGAAATCGTTTTCGCATTTATTTTTGTCATTTTGAGGATGTAGGACGCCGAGCCAATTTAAGAAAAAAAGGAAAAACATACGTAGATATTAAGGAAAAATTGATTGATTGATTAAGGAAGTGCGAAGGCACAAAATATTTTAGAAACTTACAAGGCAATATAGGCAATTGGATAAAAAAGACTTGATTGCGAGACGCTTAAATCAAGTGCTAAAATTGAGACATTCTGCATTTAAAAATTTAGTTAATTACTGTATTTTCAGTTGATAACTGTAGAAGAAGATCGAAAAATCTTCGTGACACTGCAGTATCTTCTTTTTCCACAATCGCCACCCGCCGCCGTTCGTTGCAATTGTGTTTACAATTTTTTGACTGTCTGTTTTGACAGCGCATTTTCGTCGGCCGCTCATTTCGTCGCAATCATGTTTAAGCCTTTAAGGTAGTGCTATAGTGCATTTCGCACCAGATTTGATTACAATTTTGTGAACAGATTGAATACATTCACATTCTGAGCACTGGTGAAGAATTTCGTGCACTTGAAAGATTGTGAATATTCTATACGACCGAACGGTAACGCGCCCGAATACCGCCCGTGCATTAATCCTTGCCATATATTCTTAATTGTCATGAATTCCACCACAATGTCATGATAATTGCTTATGAATTCTGAGACGACTATATTTTTAATATAAATACTTGCGTTCAGCAATGGGAGATTGCTCTTGTGAAAATCGTAGAATGCTCTTACGGCAGCGCGCTTTTGTCGACATTTCAACAACATATTAAACAAAGTTAGAATTTTCTGTATACATACCTTTGTTTCTTTTTTCAATTTTAATGCAGTGGGGCGAAAGATCCCAAGCATGGAGTGTGCTAACCTGCTAAGAAAAGACAACTCACTGAAGCTTTCCTGTCCTCTTAATGAACGCAAGCTTTTCAGCTCATCCACAAATAGGAGAGCAGACCCAAAAGTCTACCTAAATTATATAATATAATAATATCGTTCGTTCTCTGTTTAAGTTCATTTTTTATTCATGCAGAGGAGGCTTCATGTGTATATCTGTGGAAAAAATTATGAGTTTTCTTTGTTAATGTTGTTTACTGACGCAATAAGTTTTATTGCATTTCTGTGCAGAATTGTCAAGTTCAACGCCATACTAAGGATTTAAGATTTTTAATTTTATCATACAAGATTCGATTACACGAAATCCACATTCGGTAAACATTCAAACTCTAGTTTTACATTTCGTCTTCTTTCGCTATCTTTAAACAAATATAAATTGAAAATGTTTAACCTTGTGTTATAATTTGACAGGAATCATCGGAAGTCAGTAACAGAAATCTTAAACCCGTTGTTGCTAAGGTAGTCTCATATCATCAAAAGAAATCACAAAGAAATTCCAGATCGAAAAGTGTTCCTGATATGTCTCGTGATGAAAGTGATTCAACATGTGAGGAATCCGATGACGTTTCCAGTGAAACAAGTAAGGCTGATATCGAAGATTCACAGTATTTCGCCAAAAGTGGCAATAATACCAATAGACATAAAAAAGATAAATCTAATAATCACACCCATAACAAAAGAAGCAATAAAAAAGAAACAACTAGTAGTCAGCCTAATAAAATCGATTTAAAGAGAGAAATTGTAAACACTGATGGCAGCAAGGACATATGGTATCCAAATGGAAATTTGAAAAAAATTTCCGCTGATGGCATGGTTATAAGAATGTTGTATTACAATAAAGACATTAAAGTAACAAATATAACTGAAGGAACAGTCAAATATTATTACGCAGAAACAAATACTTGGCATACGACTTATTTGGATGGTCTAGAAATATTAGAATTTCCAAATGGACAAACAGAGCATCGCTACAAGGATGGAACTACAGAGGTTCATTTTCCAAATGGTTCTATAAGAATATCAAATCCAACTGATGCTAATAAGACTGAAGAATGGCGGTATCCGGATGGTACATCACTAGTACAAATGAAGAATGGAGACAAAGTACTCTCATTACCCAATGGACAGAAAGAAATTCATACAAAAATACACAAAAGACGAGAATATCCTGATGGTACTGTTAAAATTGTATACCCTGACGGTAGTCAAGAGACAAGATATTCCAATGGGCGTGTGCGCTTAAAAGATAAAGATGGAAATTTGGTAATGGATTCTGAGAATTCTAACTATTAGATTAATATTGTTGCCTAAGTATAATGCTTTAATTTAAAAATACATTTTTAAATTTCTCAAATATTTTTATGAACGTAAAAACCTCTCCTCCTACAAATAGGTTCCATTCCCTATCTCTTAATAGCTCAATTCAGCATGTATGATTTAATGGATTCGATGGTGTAAAGACTGCGTAGTTTTGAGTTTGTCGGATACATCCAAAGAAATTTTAAAAATTCTTTGGACACCTCGAAAGAAATCTTGAAAATTCTATGGACATCTTCAAAGAAATTTTGAAAGTTCTTTGGACACTACCAAAGAAATTTTGAAAGTTCTTTGGACACTACCAACTTTTAAAAATTCTTTAAATTACCTATGAAAACACAAATTTAGTGTACTCGATTAGGTGAAAGACGATAATTTTTTTTAAGATTTGGTACTCAGTCAAAAGAATATTCAAAAACATCATGTCGATATTCAATTAGGGATAATCATGGCGGAGAAGCTGAGTTGTCTACAAGCTCTCGTTTTTATTATATTTTGGAGGGAAGCGAATGCAATTTGTGTTTTTAAAAAAAAAGTGTGATAAAATGGTGAAAAGTCATGTTTATAGTGTAGTGCATAAGTTATGGCAAGTACAAGCGTAAAATATAACTGTTGGGAATTAATTATCCGCCTGTGGGGTCTACTGAAATCGTTCCGTTGACGTGCACTGCAAGAAAAATGACCCAGGTGCTACACTCGAAAAATCGGCGGTGTTATACTGAAAAGCGCCCACATCTACATGAGAAATGTCTGCTGAAAGTCGTTGAGCATCTATTACTCCAACAAATTCATCCGCATTCACGCCAAAATCTTTCAAATTACAATTTCCATCATATTTACGTTATTCGTGTTTCGTTGTTTTTTCCAGAAAACTTCAATCTGACAAATTACACGGATATGAGCTGCTATTAAATTCGCATCGCGTTAAAAGTTGTTAAATTGAACTCGTTTTCCATTGATTGAGGTGCATTTTTCTTGAAATATCAATGGAAATCTCTAAGTAAGAGCCCATGACAGCGAAAGTCTATGTCATAATCCAGAAAGACATTTGCGAGTCTTATAAACTTAATCTCGGCTTAACCTGAATAAAGAAAGTTTGGTGATGGTGGCGAAATGATTTCAGGTCCGGAAATACCAGTGCCTGCGTTGTTGGTAGGTCACGGCTGGTTATAGCTAGTATGAGCCATGCTTGTGGAGGGTCACGGTGATGTAGGTGAAGACAATAGCTGTATTGTCCCGCATCCATGGCTGTATCTGTAGTAGTGGTCGCGACTGGCAGAACAGATACTTTGATGAAGTTGGAACTGAGCTTTTGGACGGTCACTGTGGTGTCGGTGAACACCATGGCTGTGTTGTCCCACCTCAAAACCCTCGAGAATACTTCCCAAGCCATGAAACAGAGATCTATATGTGTGCGTTGTGAGCCGTTTTCGAAAATGTTCTTTATTGATACTTATGGAAAAGTGCCAAATATTGACTTTCTATATGCTATAGAGACTAAACTAATATCCATACAGGAAAATAGACTTCTAGTAATTTAGAGCTTGGTTCCTTACCTTCAAAAAGGCTACACTTCCTATATACCTTACTTAAAAAAATAATAAAATAGTTTTGATTGCAAAGTAACCTTACCATTTTACGCTCAATACCTCTCAACTGAGTGATAATTGCATGTGTGTATGTGTAGCCGGAGTCCGAATCTGTAGACAGTTACATTCGATATCATCAGCCCACGGCATCCCATGACGGAACAGCGACATTACAATGATTACTCAGCTGAGAATTTTTGTTTGAGGAATCGTAGTCATTTGGTTAAGTTAAATGTTTTTAAATAATTTTGTTAGGAAAGGTATGAAAATTTTATTACGGTTTGGAAGATAAGAAAGCAAGCTTAAGATTATCGGAATACCATTTTTCTGTATGAATAGTAGTTTAGGGTGGAGGAGCTATTCAAATCAAACTTTTGTCAGTTTTACATAAGAACACTGCAAATATTTTAGAATGTAAGGACTCCGTTGGGCCTCGCATGTGGTAGGGAGGGAGTCTGTTTCATGGCTTGTGAAGTATTCTCGAGGGTTTTGCCCACCTCTATGGCTGTAGCTGTAGTAATGGTCGTGACTAGCAGAGCAATTACTTTGAGGGAGCTAGAGCTGTGTTTGTGGAGGGTGACGGTGGTGTCGGTGAACACCATAGCTGTGCTGTCCCCCATGTATCGCTGTTGCTGTAGTAGTTAGTAAAGAGGGTGAGTGGTGAATGCCTGTGTAGTAGATAATAATTATACTCATTGAGCTTGTGTGTGCTCACACCACGTTTTCTTTACACTTACAGTGCTTCTTTCACATGGAGAAGACAGTCAGTGAAGAAAAAGAAAAAGCGTTCTCAGAGTTTCCTTAATAACCTATTTTTAATAAAGTTTCTTTAAATAAAAGAAATAAACATATTTTTTATTATATCTTATAATCACATCATCATCATCAGAAGTTATAGGGTAATTCTGTAATAAACTTTTCTGTTTTTATGATTTGACTTCACTTACCCAGGTTAAGTTCAAAATTTAAACGCCGCTAAAGAACTTGAGTAGTGAAGAACGCTGGGCTACACATTTCTTTTAATTAATTTTTATTTCAGTTTTCTTTTCTTCAATCTTAAATCTTACCTAGTACCTGCAGTGCTATATTAGAGTAAAAAATATAGCTATAATTATTACTGATACTAATTTATTAATATACACAAATCTATAATATTATATGTAAAGCAGTTATTTCCTATACTCTAAATTTATCTGCCTTGCCAATATTTTCTTATATTTTCTCTCTGGTACAATTCTTGAAATGTTCTGGGCCTTCTTTATTAGCGGGTACGTTCTTTTCGCCTTTATTTATTTATTTTTGTCTTCCACTTGCGGCTCCAAAGGGGTACTTTCAACACAATTTTCTGTTTTTTTATAATAATTTCTCTTTGTTTCTTTTCTTGTTTCGTTAACTATTTTAATTATATAGACTATATATGTATATATTTGTTACGGTAGTATGTAGAGAGTGACTTGACTTGGACGTGAAGTCCAGACTGTCAGCGTGAGCTGTGAGATCACTCGGTGGACAGCGTTGACTGCAGGGTGGCACGCTAGCTCGCCTCGGCTATTGGCGGAGAGTGTGGGGAGGTTCCACGAAAACCTGCCGCTGTTACATTCATCAGTATTACATGAGCTGACGACTTGCCGTCCACCAAATCCAGCTCGCTGATAACAGTAATTTGTGCTGGTTTGATTTTAAAAACCGCAGGTTCGAATTATTCGACTGTCCAGTGGTGAGTTATTAACCGAAAATTCAATAACTTGTGTTATTTTCCGCAATAGGTGTACGGAAGTCTCTTATCTCTAACGGGAAAATCTCGGCAATCTTTAATCAAGCTATCTGGTGGGATGTCCCTTTGACAATTTGAATCTATGTGGCTATTACATACGTAACATTTGATTGCAAAGCCTATCTGTCGGTTCTCCTCCCATGAAGAGTTATAATTAAAGTTCCTCTTGTCGCCACTATGTAAAAGATGACAAATGCTTTGCTTATTCAAATGAGGATACAGTTAATATGATCCGAGGCTGTTTATCTGATGAACATCCAAAAGAATGAAAAGACAAGAACGACAAATGCCGAAAATATAATGCTGACAACTGTAATAATATGCCGTTTAAGGTTGAGTCCAAATTAAATTTCGAATCCGCTATATTGCGTGAGTATTCCAACAATTAGTAGGGTAATTCTTGTATATGTTCATATATTATCGAAACTTACGTGAGGAATTATATTTCCGCTGCCGATATTACAAAAAAATTCCGATTTTCTTCTCTGTAGGACTTGCACTCCGTGATTCACTTGAACAACAAGACAGATGTCGACATTCTTCTCCTTTTTTTTTCTTTTTCGGGTGCGTTCAGCGCGTATGGCTCTCCATCCATATAGGACACAGTCCGCACACTCATGCTGCTACGGGTAGCGTACACGTGTACCAAGCTCAATGTAGCATATTGCTACATCCAATACGCTACGACCATAACATATTTCTGTTTACTTTCTTGTTTTACCATTTATAATAATTAATTTTATTTCGCACTAAATTGGCCAAGGCCAGACTGAAGGCAAAGTATATATAAGGATAAGTAGAGACAGAGGCGAACAAAATAGGAAATTTTTCGTGTTTTTTAGAATGAAACAAGTAATTTCATATACTTTCGTCTTTTGTAGTGCAACTGAGGTAACGAGTTAAAAACAAAACTCGAGAGAACGTAGGATTACCCGAACGACAAAATCTTATTAAATCCTCAAAATCCTTTCCACCCTTTTATAATAATGTACATCAGGTCACATTACCTCCCATTTTAAAGAAAAAGATAAATTTCGCTTTCGCCCAGATGTTGAAAGGAGATGTAAAATTTCTCTCAAATGAAATTCTCATTTTTCCCGAAAATATCAGAGTATCCATCCAGCAAGAATTTCTCCCACTTAATCTCTTCACAGCAAAACGAATGTAAACAGAAGCACGTGCTGGTTCTGCTAAAATTGTATAGAATTTACACTAACAAATATTGGCTAAGCTATGAAAAGCATTGAATATTTCTCATAAAATTTCACAGAAAACCTATTTTCACAAAAGCGCGGGAACATTTTTTGAGAGTAAAACGTGAAAACTCCGCCCCTTTTCATTTATTTACGAAAATGAAACATTTGCCATTCCGTTTCTTTGCATGTAATCTTCGCTTTCACATTTTTTGTCTTATTCGTAAAATTTTCAAAGAGGGTTTGATTTTTTTTTTATCTTTTTTCCTTCCTTTTCTCGCCGTGTATATTTAAATGGAAAACAATCGGAACACTCTTCTGTTTCCCTTCTTTTAGTTATTTATTCTTTGCTGAAGGGACTCGGGCGTTCCACACAATTTTCTTGGTGGCCCTCTTTGCACGAATTTGGCTCTGACACGGATGTTATAACAAGCCACATTGGTACGTTTATAAATGTGTGTACTCAACAACATGTCGATAACGTAGATCGTATTGGTATGTAATTGTCAGAGTTAATTATTATTCTAGATAATGTAAAAACAGATTCAAATTTTGTATTTAATGTTTTTTTTTTCATTTTAAATCATTAATAAAGCCTTAAACAGATAAATAACTAATAAAACAGTTGAAATTTATTGAAATTATTTCATTAAATCTTATCTATTAATCTGATTTACGCAGATATCTTAAGCTTCGGATTCGTATCATTGATAATTTGTGAAAGCTGGGGATTATTCAACATTGTCGTATGATCTCCTTCAATGAATTTCAAATTTATATGCCCCTTTACGATTTTAGATATCTCATAATCTTCATCAATATTGACTACAGAAACTTCAGACGCTCGTACTAATGTTACAGATGAATTAATTGGTTTAATCTCATTTAGATCGAGATTAGCTATCATTTTAAGACGATTAAACATTGCCGTCATCATAGTTATACTATATTGTTTACTATAGACGTTTTGTTTTTCATGGAATTCCACGAATTTTTCCATTTTCTTATCCCATCCTTTAAGTTTAGAAAAAAGGATGGCAGTTTTTTCTAGTGATTCTTCAGGGAATGTACGATGAACTACCATGCTGAAGAGAATATTTTGAATATTTTCATCGGTTACATTTCCAGCAAAGTGTCCAATACAGATTGTCTTTAAGAAATGTGGTGCACCATCAATAAATAATAGATGTCCATAAAATCCAGCATTTTCCAAGTGTCTGGCTAATTCGAGTGCTACTAAAGTTCCATATGAATAGCTTATAATATAAAACGGTTCTGTTTTTTTGAGGATTGGTGTGACATTCTGAAATTAAAAAAAAATTAACAGATCAATAAGTGTTATACAGAGGTAACAATAAATTACCTTGTAAAGCGTTTCCGTAATTCCATTTAGAGTTGTCGATTCTGCGGTATGAGTCAATTGCAGGAGTACTGTTTCAGAATTCAATTTGGAACCAATATTATACCAAGCTTGAGTACTGGTACCTTCAAAGCCAGGAATAATAATAGTGGGATTTGAGTTGCCAGTTGAGACAGTGCTTTTTGTGTTCAATGGTATAATAATTTTGTCACTGTTGACTTCATCACCGAGATTTTTCAGTAACATACCCATTCCAATGTCTTGTTTGTCAGTAGACAAATTAATTTCAACAGGCTCATTGCTAGCATTTTCTTTTGCATCTGAGTATTCTTGTAATTTTTGAAATGTCAACGATCTCAAATCTTGTGGACTAAGGAATAATTCGAAATCTCTTTCCAACGTTTGTTTAATTTCTACAGCCATTAGGGAATCCATTCCCATTTCTGCTAGAGAAGCACCCATTGAGACAGATTTCAAATCTCGAATACTCATTATATTCATAACAGTTTCAACAATATTTTCTTGTCCTCTACTGTTTATTCGTTTTTCAGCTACAACCATACTAGCAACAATTGGATCAGGTGAATCAAGTAAGGCGTCCAATTCTTGTAGACATGATGATATTCTTTGCTGTAGAGTACCTCCAATTTCCATATCAATTTTATCTTCTGCCATATCTGCAACAAGTCCCACTTCTCCAATTGCACCCCATTGGATAGCTTTTGCGGGTAAACCTTGAAAGGCTCTAGATTCAATTATTCTCTCCATAATTGAGTTGGACATACCATAATTGGTTTGACCACCATTTCCTCTTCCACAAGAAACACTAGAAAATACAACGAAGTGATTCAACTGTGGACACGATTTCCGGCATATTTCGTCTAAATATCTAGTAGCGATAGCCTTGGGCGCCATACTTTGAATAAATTTCTCAGGGGTTTGATTTGAGAAAATGGAATCTTGTAGGGATACTGCAAGATTAAAAATTCCTCCAACTGGACCTAAAGTCATTGCTTTAACAATTAGTGCTTCACATCCTTTTCTTGTTGTGATGTCTTCAATGCTAACAATAACCTTAACGCCATAAGTTTCCCACAAGTGTATTCTGTAGGCTTGATATTGTTTCGTAATGCCACTCCTAGAACTGAGCACAACTTTTCTAGCTCCACGAAGGATTAACCAATCAGCCAGCTCAAGACCAAAGCCTCCAAGTCCTCCAGGAATGATGTAAACCAAATTTTTATCAAAATAGATTTGTGGTAAAACTTTCAGTGGTATCGTGTACTCAGAATTTGGATCATCCCGAATTTGTACAATCACTTTGCCAATGTGTTTTCCACCAGCTAGGTGACGGAAAGCTTTTTCTAATTCATTTCCCTTGAATATAGTCACAGGCAAGGGTTTTATAATGCCAGCGACTATATCTTTGTTTATCATTTCGATCATTTTCTAAAAGATTTTTAAAAGTTTTAAAGGAATTTTTTTAAAGTAATTATTATTTGACGTACTACTTGAAATTCTTTTGGTTCAGTGAAGATGTTGTCGGCTAAGACAGCACGGAAAGTAAGTTCTTTTAGGAAGGATGCCAGACCTAGCTTCGTATCATTGGCCATATCGAATTTTCCGATTTCAAGAAAAGTTCCATGTGTGCCTAGACATCGAACTGAAGCTAACAGTTTATCTTCGGAAAGAGAATTTAGGACGAAATCAACACCTTTTCCATTTGTTTGTTCCATAATCATAGTTTCGAATGAAGTATCCCGAGAGTTTCCAATGTGTGAATCTGAAAGTAATATTAAATTAAAAATTAATTAATATTTAGATTGAAAAAAATTGCTTTTTTATTCCAAAACTGGCAACTAATTATTTTTTTTTAACTAGACTAATATCCTTAAGGCGTAAAGAATAACAAATTGCCTCACGCTTTCCAGGGTCTAAGTTCGAGGAGTCACCACATATCGGCGCGGTATTCTGGTGATAACAAATTATTTTCTATAAAACAATTAATAATGTTATCAATGAGCGAATGATATATCACTCGAGGGTTCGACCCCACCCACTAAAATGAAAGTTCAGAATTTTTCAAGACACAAATATTTTTGTCCACCTCCTTCGCACGATTAACAAAATTTTCGACATGCGCCATATTGGGTATCACTTGGTGCCAAAGTAGTGATAGTAATTTTTTGTTGTTGTTGCAAAGTTTCATGTTATTAATTAAGTACTAGATGTAAATACGAGTGATGTAAATTGTGCTATGTTTACTGTTATTTGTCGCCACTATGGGCTGGTGTTTTCGTCCTGAATGACTTTTAAGTACTAAGGACTTGTGCCTTTTCTCCACTAAAAAAACTCTCTTAAACATTTTCTTTTCGGATAGTCAGTGCTTAGATATTGTTCATTTTAATCCCACGAGTATAAAAAGAAAAACAAGGTTGAGCAAAACCTTTGCCCCACAGTGACATTTTTTTAAATAGGGTTAATATTACTGGGTTCAATTACGTGATCATCTGGGTAGAAGCGTAAGCCATTTTGCAGTTTATATAATATAAAATAAGTAAATACCTATCGTAAAAATGTTTCAAACTGAGGATGTAGGGGAGTTTATATATCTGATACATTTTGGAGCTTTGGAGAAGTTTGTCTTTGTTTTGCTTTATTGTGCACCTAGAAGATTCTCTAATGTAATCAATAATTTTGCCGCACTCTCGGGACTCCTTGAATTAAATATATCTCATATACCGAAGATAATATTATATTTGACGACGATTTTAACGTGCTTAAATCTATTTGAAGGATGCATGGAGGCATTAGTGAGAAGAGATTGTGAGAAAGGAAGAGAGGGAGTTATCAGCAGAATACCTCAACCATTATAGGTGGACCATGGACACCGGAGAAACTCAAACCTAAGTCTGATTAAAATTTGTTTTCTTATAGTTATAACTTACCTTTAATTTCTGGGAATGTATCCAGTAAATACTGACGTTTCTCCTTAGTACTACAAGTAGTAAAAACCTCCAAACCATATGCCAGAGCCACTCTTATACCTGCAAGTCCAACACCGCCGGTGCCTGCATGAATAAGAATTGACTTGCCTTTTTTAATATGAACACAATGGAAGAACGCATAATACACAGTAAAATAGACAACAGGTATTGTGGCAGCTTCTTCAAACGTTAAATGATTTGGGATTGGCCATTCAATACCTCTGCTGGTGTCATTATAGGATGCTACTGCTCCTTTTAGTACCATGCCCATAGTACGTTCACCTGCTCTATTAAATCCAGCGTATTCAAATCCAAGAACATTTGATTGTTCTATACGAGACTCGCCATAAAGCTCTATTGCCAGCCGACCTGTTGCCAGCATAACATCACGGAAATTAAGAGAAGCATAAACAACTTTGGTATTGTAATTTTCCAAATCTTTTGATCCTTGGAACCATGCCATTGAAGATAAATCTCCACGTACTCTAGCGTTACCAATAACCAGACCTTTACGAGGCTTTTCAATAGGATCCTGTTTTAACTGAAGATGGCGATATGTTCCCCATTTTCCCTATAGAATATCAATTTAGTTAGGAATCTATAAAAAACTAAAAGATAAGCTTAAATCACTTACGTTTCTGAAAATGTTTATAGCCATTCCCAATTTCAAATGACTTTTGTAAAAAGGCAACTCCATATCAAATGGTGGTGCATTAGGATCATCAATAAACACACACTTGACTAAATGACCATTGATTTCTTTCCTTAAACAATTCACCAATCCCAAGATACCACTAAATTTTTCATTTTGAGATACAAGTAAAACGGGTCCTTTATCAATAGCAGTTTGAACTTTTGTGATCCATTCATATTCTGTGTCAGTTTCGGAAACAACAACAACAATTGGATAGCCAATATATCTTTTCTCCAATCGCTGCAAAAATACAAACGTTTCATTCTCAGTCGGAAGTACAGCAAGCTTATGAAATCCAACAGGAGTTTCCAATTCATCAACATTCAATCCTCCTTTCTCTCGCGCAAGAAAGAATGCTGTTTCACTTATACTTTTCTGTGCAGTATCCATAAAGTCTTCACTATTCAGTACATTCGATGCTATTATAATGGTACAGTTAGATTGTGTAGATAATTTTTTGTCCTCCACAACGACATTAGACAATGTAATCTCCTGTGATGTAAGAAGAACATAATCTCCACTCACTACAGGTAGATCTTCAATAGAATCCACAAAATGATTGATAATTGGTTGAGAATTTTCCGTATCCACTTCGACAATTTTTAATTTAATTAACGGATTATTTTCAAGGGCTAATTGAACACAAGCTCTGACAGCGTCTGCTTTATCTAATTTCGGACTAGGGAAATGTGAAATAAATTGATATCTTTCTAAAACTGGAAAGCCTGGTGGTCTTCTTCTTGATACTGGACTGGCATGAAGTCCAATGATTTCGATACCTCCACAAGTAATGCGGTCTAATTTACGGCTTGATTGAACTTCAAAGAACATATTGTCTGGATCCATTTCTTTCACAAGATCAAAATGATATTTTCCATTTATGCGCATTTTACGAATTCGTGTCGGAAGCATTAAATTTCTAGAATCAGTTCCGACAATGTGGCTTTGAAGTAGGCAATCTATAAAAGTGACCCAATTGTAGTCCCATTTGATTTTAGCCCATTGGCCATCAGATCGAGCCTGTTGCACTAATTTGAATGCACCATTGTAATGGTATCCTCTTAATCGTAGCTCTTTGTAGAAATCTTTACATTCTAATATAGGTGCATTTGATGGCTTTAAAGTTGTGGGTAAATCTGGTTTTTGAATATTTTCTACTTCTCGAACTGTTCCAGTGACAATTAAATCTCCTTTTTCGGTAATCTATATTGTGAGATCAAAATAATTAGCTCTAATTAATAATTAGTAATACTAGTAAACGTAAATATATTAACAACTATAATCAAAAACAAAAGTTTGAAATCAAAATCTTCTTTGGACAGTGTCACACAGACTAATGTTTCTTTCAAAACATCAGCTCTTTTCATAAATCCAATTTCTTCTTGTTAAGTCAATGGAAATGACCAAAACAGGAAAAGGTTTCCATTGTGTGGTTTTGGAGAAACCATCAAAGGAAGAAGACTTTTGAATCGAGCAATTATTTCATTAAAAGATAATTGGACAGCCTACTAAGGCGGTCTAATTTTACATTGATGATACTTTGTACTCCTACACAACTATATAGAAAACTGTCGGGCAATAAAAAGTCCTCAGCCTCTGGGTTCTTCATAATATGTTCTCAATTGTCATACCTCAAAGTTTCCAGTTCCATAATGAATCATCACGACTAAAGTCACACTAGCATCTTTTGATAATGGAGTAGCTCGTATAAACTTAACATCCTCGAATTCTATAGGCATATCCATGAAAGAAGGACCATAACGCATCAAAGAAAATGTTTCCCAAACATATAGTAAATAAGCAGTAGCTGGTACTAAAATTTTCCCATCGATGACATGACCACTTAGGAACTCATCATTGTCACTTTGAACGGCAACAGTGTACGATCTTTCTCCACTTTGATCGGTTCTAATATTTTCATATTTAGTGACATACCATTCAGCAGTATGATCCCACTTTATTAAAGGAGAAATCATTGGAGTTCCACGTGAAACGGGAAATTCGACTTCTGGATACAAACGCTCAATAGGGAAATTAATTCCATTGGTGTAGATTCTGAAATAAAAAAAAAATTAACTCAAACTTCGTAAATGTGTAAGCCTACTTACTTTCCTAGTGCCGCAAACAAGAAGCTCATGTTGTTCTTATTAGCTCGTTGCGTTAGACCAATATGCACAGCGCTTGGCATTGATTTTCTTAATATCGCTTGCAAAAGTCCATGAGGAGCAATTTCAATAGTGAGTGCGTTCGGTGGCAGCATAGCTGCTGTTTCTTCAAATAAGACACTGCTAAGGAGATTATTCGTGTGGTATTCAGCTGAGCAGAGCTGATTTTCTGGAAGATCCCAAAAAACTTTAGGAACACTTGAACTTAACCACAGTGGAGATCGGGACTTGGGTTCCGGTATGACTTCTTTTAGTCGTTTCAATAAAGCTGGCCCCATATGAGCAATATATCGAGAGTGGTAGGCAATATTTGAGCATGGAACCTCTTTAGCGAAAATGCCCTTGGATTTTAATTCTTCAACGAATATCGATACATCTTCGCAAGGACCTGATATTGTACTCGAATCTGGACCATTGTGGCAGGCAACTTCGATAGTTCCAGGTAACATTCCAACAATATCTTTGTAGCCAAGACCCACAGCTGCCATAGATCCTTTAATCTTTTTCATTTCTACACTTACTATACCTCGCGAATATGATGATAGAATCATTTGTTCTGCCGTAAGGCCACCATCAGCATAGGCACAACCTAGTTCTCCCACAGAGTGACCAATAACGTAGTCCGGTTTGATTTCAAGTGTTTTCAAAATATCAACGATAGCAATTTGGACAGCTGCGATACCAACAAATGAATGTAAAATATTGTCATATGTCGATGGATCAGTTGATGTCAAAATTTTGATGAGATCGACACCCTTAGGTACAAGTGCCCTATGACATCTCTCTATGGATTGCCTAAATAAAGGAATATCCATTAAGGAGGTACCCATTTCAGTCCATTGTGAGCCCATTCCACTAAATACCCAAACAATTGGTCGATTAATGCCGGTATAATGTTGAACATCCTTGGAAAGACATTGTGCATTTTTACCCTCTTCATGGGAGTATAGTCCATATCCTCTAAACACTAATCCAGGAATGGGATCACGTTGAGTATTGTGAATAAGTCCAATATATTCAACATCTAACAGATTAGACTCTATCTCATTGAAAACTGTATGCACAGCTTCTTCAGTACGTCCCGCCCAATTTACCAATCGAGGCAGTTTGTCTTTGGGTGCACCATAATTGACCTTTTCTTTTTCACAGGCTTTGAGGAGTGCATGAGCGTTTGCACCTCCGAATCCAAATGAATTAACACCGATATAAGGTTTCTTAAGGTCTTCGATCTCGCTTACCACCTTTAGGCGTCCTTCTGCCAGAGCTGGAATTTCTTTTCTAACCTTTTCAAAATTGATATTCGGTGCAATCTTGCCCTTCTGGAAGGCAAGAGCCACTTTCACTAAAGAGCAAATACCTGAAGCTGCTTCTGAATGCCCAATATTTGATTTTACCGATCCGACAAGGAGTGGCTCATCTCTTTGGGCACATAAGACATTATCAATGGCACGACATTCTTCTGGATCACCAACTATTGTTCCAGTGCTATGAGCTTCAAGATAACCTAATTGATCAGGCTTCACACTAGTATTCTCGTAAAATTCTCTCAATAGTTTTTCTTGCATATCACCAGCCGGATAAGTAATCCCTTCTGGCTTATATCCATCACAATTCGTTTTCGAATAGATAACTGAAGCATAGATACGCTTAGAATCTCGCCTTCTTTGCAAGAATAAACAATTTACTGCCTCAGCTCGGGTATATCCGGTAGCATCTTGATCAAAAGGGCGACAATAACCATCAGGAGATAAGACACCAAGCCTACAAAAAACCCAATGAAATATATATTAGTGGAATGGTTAGTTAAAGTGATTAAAATACAAATTTACCGTGCAAATTGTAGAGTAACATAGGGATGAAGAATTAAATTGGTTCCACCTACAAGAGCGGCATCTATTTCACCATTTCGAAAAGCTGAGAAAGCATTGTCGAGTGCGTACATTGAGCTACTGCAGGCGGTATCGACAAGATATGAAGGACCATTAAGGCCGAGAGTATAAGAAATTCTGTTGGCTAACATAGCACGGCTGCAACTGTATTAAAAAACAATGGAAAAAGAAGATTCAGTCAATTTGCTGATGAATTTTTTTTTCATAAATATTTACCCTGTAATTCCGAAACCTCCCGTACTAACTTTTTCGTAGAACCAGGTCTTTTCAGATTCAGATATACATGCTCCTACGAAGACACCGGTTCGAGTACCACGTAGAGATTTTGGATTAATACCAGCATCTATGATTGCTTCAAATGCGGCTTCAACTAAAATTCGACATTGCGGATCCATTGTTTTCGCCTGCTTGAAGTGAACACCAAAAAAAGTAGCATCAAACTTTTCCAGTGCGTAAATCTTGCCAGCTCTTTTTGGGATTTCAATATTGAAATGCTTCCAGCGGCGTTCATCATCATCCACCATATCAATCTTGAAATAAAAAAACAAATTTTTGAATGACTTATAATACAAACAAAAGAAAACGGTCATGAAAGACTTGAGAAGATTCATTTATAATCAAATATGAGGACGTAGGACTTATTTCTAACACGGAAAAAAAATCAATCCTACAAGTAGAGGCAGCACACTTGAAACTGAACAACCGTTCTCTGACTATAACTGAACAATGAGAGCGTGCAAACGGGCTCACCGATAACTCATAACTACCAATCAGACTGAAAGTAATCATTCAGATTACACCAACAGATATACCCATCGCGAGCAAAAAGATAGTATCCCCATGAAATTGGAAAAGATCAACAAAATCAGATGATACCAGCGAGCCTTCGCAGAGTGCCATAGAATTTACTTAAAGTGGTTTTTATGTGGTCACAAGCGCAACAGATCATTGAAGTATATTGAACATGATTCCTAGATTTCAAACACTACTCACGAAAGGTAAAGCTGTGTCATTCAGAATTACAGTTAAAAACTATGAGACATCCAGTAGATCGTTTTAAAATCATGTAATAAGATTTATTACGGTTTAAAAAATAAAAATTGTGTCTCTTGGATCACTCAGAGATTCTCTTCAAGTCTCAACACAATTCTCTTATCAGACCAACCTGCCTATCCAAATATGTGTGGACTTCATCCGCATACAAATGTATTTAATAGTTTTCTATTGCTTTGGAGAGATCATCTACGTACACACAACAATAGAAGGCCTTAGGTTGAGTCTTAAAGTATTCCACATTTGTGAGACGCGCTTCTCGAAAGTAAATTACCGCCTTTGTTTTACTGAGTTCGTCCCATAATAAAAACTCCAACCCGTGTCGCTGAGAACGATAAAGAGCATGGAATGGTTGACGCTGTCAATGGCTTTCGAAAAATCGAGGAGTTTCAGAACTGTCAGGTGAATTTTTACGTTACTCTCAAATAAAGCAACTTCACAGCTGTACCCAGCTCTTACGAAAAATTTTTGGACCATATGGGCACGCAGCAAGGGGCAACACAATCGCACTTTTCTACATTTTAGGAAATTACGAGGATGTCAAAATGATGCAAATGAGATAAATGATTCAGGGTAAAAAAGTCTTGAGGAAACGAGGCCTTATTTGATCGGGTCCCACTTCCTCTAACTTGATAGCACTACTCGCACAGCATCACACTAAATCTAAAGCTGAATTCATTTACATATTCCAAAAATTTTACATCACTGAAGAAGAAAGTTTTTGTGAGAAATTTACGGAAAAATCGGGGCATGGAAAGAAGCTGTCGGAGTGTCATGTGATATACAGGGTGCCTCGTACGTACTGGTAACAATTTTAAGGAATGCAATAAATGATCTGTTCAGTACACGGGAAAGATCTTGGAGTTAATTAAAAACGACAATTCATAGGGCTTTCAGTTTTTGTTGCAGAATTTTCAATAGTTACCGAAAGGGTTCAGGTATGTTTCGTTAAAGTGATTGACAAACATTATGTAAATTATTCGGGTTAATTTTTTTCTTTGAAATCTCCTAAGGAAGATCTGCATTAATTTTGTACAGAAAATATGGTCGCTTGGAATGGCTGCAAGCTACCTAGCTGTTTGCTATAAATTCAAGAACTTTACTCAGAAATTGTTTTGATAGAATAGTACAAAAACTTGAAAAACTGAAAGTGCTAAGTTATTTTTGGCCGTTGAATGTAGCTGGGCAATTCGTTCCAAGAACGAATTGACTGAACAATGTAAGAGTCTTCAAACACTGCTGTTTCTACCCCTGGCAAATTTAAGAGGCCGGATTAGCTATATGTGAGGTTTGGCTGTAGAAGCAAGCTTGTCCATAAAAAAAATCCACAAACATTCAAATCTAAGCTGAGCAAACCTTTAAGATTAGACACATGATCAAACCTTCGTAATCCAAATAAACACCAGACGCAGTCGTTGAATGCGATATTTAATTCTCTGAAACAGCTGGAGTCCAAATTCGTGAACAGAAGGCACCCATACGTATTTGTTATATAACTAAAGACTTTATGACAGCGCAATTGGGGAAACATAATACTAGCTGATAACCATAAGCGACGAAGTATTGCGTAAATTTTGGAAAAGTAAGCCTGAATATGGTCGCAACATTTCACATTCGAAGTAAGTATAACACCACCCAAATTATGGATCCTGTTCGCGAATGGAATTACAAAACCATCCACAGTGACAGCTGTTAACTCCGTAGAATCAATCGAACCATTAAAATAAGCAATATACTGAGATTATTTATTTTTAGACTGTGTGCAAATGTTCATCCACTAATTTCAAGTCAATCGCTTTTGTTTCTATTTACGCAGTCTTCCATCAGTCCTATGGGGCGCCTTACATAAATTTGAACATTATCGGCATAAATGTAAATGTTACAGGAGTCCAAGAATGGTTCCCTGTGGAACCCCACAAGTTAAGGAAAGAAGATGGGAAAATTGTCCTCACCCAGGCATACACACTCGTCGGAGAGGATCTTATTAATTAAAAGAATCGCCCTATTTGAAAAATTAAAATTGCTTTGAAGTTTGCTCAGAAATTTTTTATGTGAAACGCGACGAAAAATCAACGAGAGCCGAAATTGTCATTCCTCTATTATCGAGTGATATCCAATTAACGGTTGTCTGTCACGTTCAGGACAAGCACTTTCACAACTAAGCCCAGGACGAAAATCGGAATGCCATTCACTTTTGAAAATATACTCTAAACTCTAATTTGAAACATTGAACTTGCCAATACAGCAATTTTTCCAGCACTTTAGAAAGTAAACAGAATGTCATCCACTCCACAGGACGGAGATTTTCCGTTTTTTTTTTTATTCGGAACTACATTAAAAGTGCTTGCGGACATAGGAAAAAATGACTTAGAGATACAAGTATTAATTACTTGTACCATTGGACGAATGATAGTTGGAACGGTAATCTTCAAAAATCTGGGGACGTACATATCATCAGGACCCATAGCATTTAATTTGATGACGAAAATAGCGTTAAGCAACTCGTCCTATCCACATCATTAAAACTGAAATCAGTCCTGCTTAATATTGGCTGATATCCAACAAAGTAGCTGTTCGAACCTTTAAGTTGATATTATTTCTTAAAACGTTATATAATCTGGGACTTTCATACCCTCGATCTCCGCAGAGAACTACGGGCAGGATTTAGCACTCCAGACCATATACTATGTATTCCACGTATGTACGCATTTCGCACAAAGAAGCTCCAGATTAATTCTTTCAAAATTCCTTTAATGAATACATTTCATGGCGAAATTACACTCCATTCTTAGATTATAGAACATAAAGATAATATTGTCGTTCAAAATACTTAGGCACAATTGATTAAAAAATAGAATTTGCCGTAGATCAGAGACAAGAAACAAGTCCAAAAGAGAAGGGATCGGCACAGTTGTAGTAAGTGAGATACGAGTTAACGGGGCTTAGGTGCGTAGTAGATATTATACTACGCAAAACGGAATGAGATTGCGTACCTTGTCTGAGTAAATTGATGTTAAAATCCCTTCCTATAATCACACTAAGAGAGCGCTGAGTAAAAAAGGAGACAGCCTCCAAGAGCTTCAGAGAAGACTTGCGCGTAAATTGTCCATGTGGAGAATAAACCGCACTTATCAAAACATATAAGACGTCATAAGACATTTAATAAATTTTATATTTTTGACCTCATTGTAAAAAAAATGTATAAATAGAAGTACCGGCTTAATTTACCTCGATTCGAATTAATTTCCTAAAATATTTAAATTTAGTGAATTTGTGCTAAGAATCATTAACATCGATGTAAATTTCATTGTGACACAAACAATTCCTTCAAAATTAAAATATTCCGTTGATAATTATAAAAAATGCCTATAGAATTCTACGCATTTCACTTCTTCTAATAAACACGTAAAGGAAGTAAGGTTCACTGCATGGGGTTAAATTAAAGAAAAGCTTGTTGGAAATGGCTTTTAATGGAATTTTACAGTGACTTCGAATGACCTAAAAGGCATAATATTACTTAAATAACTGCATAATTACTAGTTGTATTATTGAAGCGACACACGAGCTTCTTAAAATATATTATGTACCTACTTTATTGTAAAAAGCGCGACTGTGCATTTATTATGGTTAAGAGTATGTAAAAAAAGATTTATGCATGTAATTAAGTATGTAATACATAAGTAGGGAATATTTATTAACTTTATGTATGATCTAGGGAATATATGATCATTAACATTGTTGACTGACCGCATTGTTTTTTTCCAAATCGGTTTTTGGTATTTCATTTACAGTGAAAATGATGTTGTTAAGTAGGAGCGTAAGGAAACGAGATCAGTCGTTTTTGGCTTCATCATAATGTGATATCATATAATTGCAGGTTCATAAAGGAAGCTCCAAAAACAAGTTTGGTCTAGTTTTAGAATATGATTCCAACACGCTTATCACACACATACATCAACAATCGAAGTAAGTTTTTATTTGACTTACTGAGTCCCATTTAAATATTTGTAATAGAAAAAATACACCAACCTTAATTACGGTCAATATGTAAGAAGTACTAGATGTGACATTCATTACTGAATCGACCGATCTTTAAGTGGTAAAGTGCTGGTTCTTCAACATAAAATCTTGCTTGGATTACGATTTCATTTTTGATAAAAATATTTTCCTCTATCCCCCTAAACCAGTCAGGAATCCAACGAAAAGAGACTACAACAAATTCAATAAGCTCGTTTCAAGAAAACAGACAAATTCGGCGGACGAGATTTCATTGCTATCAAAGATATATTCGAAACTGTTAACATGACATCTGTAGAAGTTTACCCAGTGCGTAGACTTTCGTGGAAGTTTTATCCATCTTTCCGTTTAACTGAAACTAGTCTAATGGGCTACATTTTGACTAAATTAATGCAATATAAATTGACTGTGTTACACCGATAACCGATACGAAAAATAGTGTTTTCGAGAAATCGCGTTTTAAGTTTAAATTTTTCTTTCTTTTGTCGAAAAATAATAATTCGTTAATTCCGGGTCTAAACAAAATCAAATAATATAATCATTACCTGGACACCTGGAAAATGATTAATAAAGGATCATAAAACTACACGCGTCTACCTACTTCGTTCCGGTTACAGAGGACTATGAAAGGATCATAAATTTATAGACGGCTGCAGAAGCATGCACAGGTGAGCCTATCCCATAACTCTTCTAATTCTTTAAATTTAAGCCTTAACATTTTATAAGCGATGTGTCAAATAATTAAATTAATACTAAACATTGAATAAATAAATAATAAGGAAACGGAATATCGGGTGAAAACGTAAGCCACTCGGCGAAATGCATTAGTGAGCTGTGTTTGTATTAGTTTCGCCATGGCAGTAATGAAATCGTGATATTTTGAAGGGGAACATTTTTTTATAATCCAAATTGCTATGTGAAATAAACAAATTTTTAGCGCCTCCTTATTTTCAGATAATATTTCTTGGCGTTATCCTTGTATGACTGACATAATTTAGGCAGCAATTACAATTTCATAAAATATGAAATGTTGAACTGGCGAACAATAGGCAGTAGGCCCTCTTGTGATTTCCCCCCTGATCATAGGTCATACTGTCATTGAATTGCTTAAACACGTACACTGTATTCGCACGGTACCCCGCATCCTTATTAGTTATTTATTCAATGATACCAAATTATTAAAAGTGCAATGTAATTCCCTAGACACACAGCGCTCTTAATCAAGAAATAACTAACGACTCATTAGTCTATAATGATTCACTATAAACTGGAGACACACAGCCATTTCTTTAATTAAGTATTATACTAGGTCTGTTCACGTACTTCTCGTGCAAAAACTTTCTGGGTAAAAACTTACTCGTGTGGTGGGGGAAGATTGTAAAATGCATGAAAAAGTACGGGAACGCTTTTCATGCAATTTTGTGAAAAACAAGAAGAAGTGTAAAATAGCATTTGCGAATGAGTGTTGTTTTACTTTTTGTAACTTGTTGCAGTCTTGAAAAGTCCCATGAGAGTATTGAATACTTAAACTATCTTCATTCGACATTTTGATTGCGCTTTAAAAACTTTTCAGAAAATTCCCAAAATGATCTTTTCCTATGACAGTTGTCAATTTTCCTTGCAAGAATTGTGCAGTAACTAAAAACTTCGGCTAAATTCATGCAAGAGGGGAAGCTGTGACGTATGCAAAACTCGTTTAATTTTGTGTGCACGAGAAAGTACGGGAACGGAAATTGGGTAAGTTCATGCAAATTCATTGCAATGCATTGTCCCAAAACTGAGTACGCGAACTGGTTTTGATAAACTTATGACATTAAAGAAGCGATATGGATCGGATTAACGCGATAAACTTTGTTTTTATTTATTTTATTTTTCAATTTAAAAATTTACAAATGAGAAAAACTTTATATTAAAAGGAATAAGCTTGTGATTTGCATTTCTTTGCATTTCTTCTTCTTATTTTTCAAATCGGCAGATGCACAGCGGCGCTCCACATTTATATTATATGCCAAATCTAGCAAATTTTTCCTCATTATTACTATAATGAAGCAAGAAAACACTTGTTGTTGTTGTTGTGGCTGCTGCTGTTGTTGTGTATTCTGAACGTATTCTTTTTAAACTACCTCCTGAAGTGCCAAACACAATTCCGACGTTTTGATCCGATTCGATCCAACCCATTTCGATCTAACGGATGCATGACCACAATTGTTCCGTGCTGTTTCAAACACTTCACTTTAAAATTTGGGCAGATTTTGTTTTTCCGCTTTACATTCATCCATGAAAACTTTCCGGTTTTGTCATTTTTGTCAGGAGGTCGAGGGAAATAGTAATTCTTAAACAAACTCAGTCGTTTTGTAAATCCACTTTATTCACTTAATATTTTTTTATGTCGTCCTAACGACACCGAACCTACCATCTCTCCAGAATGAACAAATCACAAGACTCTTTTTCTTTTTCTATATCCATCAAAAGATTAAGCCAACTCAGGTTCTTTGACCTGAACTACTGACATATAATAAGAATGGACTGAGCGTTCTTGCTTCAAAAATGGCACAATTATTGAACAGACTGTGAAAACCCTTTATTTCGTACAATTGCAGACCGATTTATAATTAGTTATTATTTTTAGATTGGAAACAATAAAGATGTTGTAAAATCGTATTGCATTAAATGAAAATTGTTTAGGAAGTTAAACTCGTTTTAATTAACACAAAAATTAATTTTTAATATTACTGAAAATGTGTTCCTCTTTAGATTTGATGTCAAATGTGCTTGAGCTTGTAAGAGATAGACGTATATTAATAATATATTTGTCTGCATTTTTATGTCAATTCCGATGCATTCCAATCAATCCAGCCGTACTGTTTCCAAAAATTGGTTACAGTTCAGTGTACATTTTGAGCTTGAAAGAGACAAATAGATTTTAGTAAAAATTTGTGCCATTTTTGACTATAGGAATTAGATAGGATGGCTTAGTCCATTCTTATTATATGTCAGTGGGCCTGAACATATGCGCCTACGCTTACCACTTCTGACAGCACAACAATGGCTTACAAAAGTAAGTATAATGAGATTTCCTAAAGTCTCGTTACAGTGACTTGCAATTATAGTCATCAACATATTAAAATGACCTACATCATATAATTCATGTCTTTTTTTATATAATCAACAAAAGCCTTTTCATGCATCGAAGCAAATTTATTCTAACACACAAGACAAAATTAATCGATAATGTTTAATATTAATGTAGTTATTAACATAATTTTCTAACATTAACAGATCATTTAATGGTCTTATAACCGAGTTGGATACAGGGCATCCCTTTCAATCAAACTTGCACAGAGGGATGGCATACGGGTATTATCTAGGATATCGCAAGTATTGGTATTAGGCCAATTTTAGCTTTTTGCTAATTGGGGCTATTATGTTTGACACAATTAATGATTATCATGCAGAAGACATCAACTGAGCGATTAAGAGCCTGTCGGGAGTGAAAACGTGCACAAGCTCCTCTAGCTGTTAACGTGTTCGAAAGTACAGAAAGCTATTCCTACTGATAATGGTGCAATATCGCAAGAGCTACGAGAAATTATTGAAACAGTAGTGAATTTTTCTGTACCATCGACCAACAGTGATGCACCCATAGGCTCTCAGTGCAATTTAATTACGTCAAATATACCATGCAGCCGTTTCAAGGCAAATAAAACTGCCAATAATCAGATAATGAAATAATTTTTAGACAAACAGTGCAGAATTTGGCAACGCCATACCATACAACCTTCGTTCCCAAAGCCCCAGTGTTCCGATGTGTTTTAGCTTATCTGAGTACTGTAGTATGTCATAGAATGAGTAAAAGGAAGAAGCCTGTCAAGTAAATTGTTGTTGTCCCTTGTAAGCGAAGAGTCATTGAGTTAATAGTCTAAGAGCTAGCAACGTTTTCGAGAAATGACTTTAGTTCGACTAGTTTTTTGATATGCCTTTCCTTAAAGCATATCAATACTCATGCGGTCCATCTGGCTGGTGAGACGCGTTGCGTTTACTTGTGCGCATTCCGAATTACAGGTAAAAAAAGCAGTTTTCAAAATCATTTTAGTTCGATTTTTGTTTTTTTCATCTGTTTTCGTAAGCATCGGACAATATAAATTCACTATTCCCAGACAATTACCTCGTTGCTAACACCGTGCCAGACGTTTTTTTTTTTTTTTTCATTAAAAAAAAATTTTTATTACGGCTGTAATTTTTATACGAGCTAGTTTAATTATCGAACCAGATGAAATTATTTTGCCAGGCGATAACTCGGTTGCGCATTAGGTACCGGACCAATTTGAGCACGGTAAAGTGGTTTTTTTTCTCACGATGATGTTTTGAGAATATTTGATGAACCCAGCGAGATAGCACAATTTTGACCTATTCTTTTTTTGTAGAGAATTTCAGGAGCTACAGAAAAGCTTCTGGGCAAAATTGAGATATCTGGCTCAGATTTGAGGATATTCTTGATAAAATACTGGAAGAAAAAATCCTCTATTATACACATCCGCTATTGAATTAGAACTTGGATAGATATCCATGGAAAAATTAATAAAAGCAATTATTTGGAATATAAAAAATGACAAGTTTTACTTTGAATACATTGACTTCTGTAGATGTAAGAGATTTAGACTGAGCATTTATCCAAAATATAGTCACGTATTGAACACTCAATAAATACTGCCGTAATTCACCTCTGCATGGTGGTTAGCTTGATGGATTGAAATTTCTGCGTATTTAACTTTCTTCTGCATTTAACTTTCACTGAAATTTTTGACTGATACGTATTAGAAAATAAATGAAATCTGACACCGTTGACGTTGTTAAGCTGCCGAACTGCCGAAACAAATCTTTCCAAGGTGACAAATGCACTCTTCAGTATTATTTCATTATCGGTGGCAATATTTTGAAATACAAGCTGATAATCTTCCGCTCCGCGTCTTCTAGTAATTTGAAAGGCCTCAATTTCCCTATGGGAAAAAAAGCATTTTATGGCCTAGAATCCTCTAGATATAGATGGAAGAACCCAGTGTTTTGTACAATTCATTGACGTTGATGTAGCATACATGATTATCCACGCCCATGTTGATCCAAAATTTTAAGGAAGCGTCGATATCAATTTGGCAAATATGGTAGATGATCCTCGAATCTGCTTCTTCATGTTCTTCACATGATTATGACTATTCCGTCGCTTTAATGACTCTATTATTTTCAACCCGAGAAAAGAAGCATTTGTTGAATTTTAAGTGAATTATTTTATCACCAATAAATGACGCCATATCATCAGTCCAGTGGTTGATAAAAAGTTTAACTAATGCTTCCTTGTACTGAACATTTTTCAGTTGAGCAGTGAAATTATGAGGACGAATTTGATTTAGTCATATTGAAACCTCGCTAGCCGATTCATCTCGACGTTTGCGTTCACTATCTTTGATTGATGGTGTAAAACATCACCGCCAGTTTCTTTCAGTTGAGATACAATTTACTTTCAAAGCTTTTCCAAATTTTCCGTTTAAAATTTCATTGCATAATTATGTGTAGCCGCTACATTTACACCCATGCAAGCAGATTTGATCGGGAGAGATATTTCTTTGCTTCTTTTACCTCTTCCCTAGATAACCGGCTTGCATACTGCATCAAGAGTACTCGTGTGGGATGGCACATTCCCTATCACACTCGAATCGCTCTGGATATTGATAATCAACCGAATTATCGTCTGGAAAATTAATTTCATCTGGTTCGATAATTAAACTAGCTCGTATAAAAATTACAGCCGTAATAAAATATTTTTTTTTTAATGAAAAAAAAAAAAAAAACGTCTGGCACGGTGTTAGCAACGAGGTAATTGTCTGGTAATAGTGAATTTATATTGTCCGATGCTTACGAAAACAGATGAAAAAAACAAAAATCGAACTAAAATGATTTTGAAAACTGCTTTTTTTACCTGTAAAACGGAATGCGCACAAGTAAACGCAACGCGTCTCACCAGCCAGATGGACCGCATGACTATTGAGATAATGAAAGAAGGGTGATAGCAAAGTATCAGCCGAACTAAAGTTCTTTTTTTCGTGACGTTGCTAGCTCTCGGACTATAACTGGTTAGAGAATTTGGTTAAAGAAAGAAATTGTAAAAAGAGTCGTTAAACTCTTTTATAGGTCTACTATATAAAAGTTGTCTAATATTATATTGTTCATGTTGGCAATAATTGAAAGAAGTCAATAAAAGCCACAATAATAGATCGTTAAGATTCGTGTTTTATTTCTTTCTGTGCAATAGTGAAATATGGCGAAAGATAATTTTGTGGGATCATCAAACCCTACAACAGCTCTGCTCAGTGACTGACTTAAGTATACTCTGTGATGTGAGTATGCACATAAAAAAAAAAAAAAGACCAACATATTACAAACCAATTAAAAATGCAAGAATGAACATTCTACATTATTGCAATATTCAATTGACCTGAAATCCATAGCTCAATTAATCGGTCACAATAAATGCGATCCATAAGAAGTGATTGCAATTATTTACACGCGTTTGTTTACATGTTTTGCAACCAGCGTAATACGGGTCAAGCTAGTTGCGTCACATCTTTCTTCCAAAGTTAAGCCCATAAGTGCAAATAACCAATTTGGCTTAATGCATGTAGGTTAGGCTAGCATATTTACTTCATTATAAATAAGCTAGGAATTAATCAATAAAAAGAAGTTGTTTTTTAGTCTTAATAAAGCCAAGACCTTTTATTCTTCTTGTGTCTGCTAGCCTTAGCTAGACCGTGATAGCATCTTCTGCATGGCGAAGCGCGCATAAACCATCATACATAGACGGCACAGCAGCAAATTCACTACAACTCTTACTCCTCACCATGAAAAATTCTACGCAACTCCTTCCCGGAAATCAATGTCAATGCGATGTGCGCAAGTAAAAGTTTCAAACAATCATTACAAAGAAATAACGGATCAATATTATCGAAGTACAATATTTTATTTCTGTAGTGCGTGTAGTGTAAATTACACAGTCTTTCTAGAACGATAAAGATGGTCTAAGCTCTAAACCATTTTTTTTTATATTTTAAAATTGCGAGGAGGTACACACAAACATATACATGCAAAAATTGAGGTCTCTGCGATAGTGCGCTCTCGACTATCATACAAATATATATGAAAAGTTTCAAAATCAAAATCAAATCTACAAACGGACCGATGGAAAGACATGAACTTAGTAATACCATATATCTCATGATTACATCTATAGGCTTTAAAGGTATAAAAAGACAGACAGATTAAGTTCTGGCAGTGATCTGACATGGAACATATAAAATTTATAAGTTTTATAAAGCCGGAGTGACGTCATGACTTAAATGTCAAAAAACTTATTCGGTATATCTTTTATGTATATACCATGCAGCAAACTAAGACCAGTCATCAAATTAACAGTGCCAGATCTATGAAATTTTTGAGGGGGGGGGGGGAAAGTAGTTAGTTACCGCCCCCTCTAACAACAAACTTTATTTGGGATAAATTTTATTACAGTTCCAGGGTATACATACTATGCAGCATATATGATAGATGACTTATTATATCCTGCATACCCTGGAACTAGAACCAGAATTTCCAAAAATAATTTGAATTTGAAAAAATAAAGATTTTTAAATAAAATGAATTTGAAATCTATTTTCTATTTTAGATCTTAATTGTCGTTTGAATCTGAAACTGTTTTAAAATAAAAGGAAAACTAAAAATTATGTCATTACTAAGGCAGTTTATTTTTTTTTAACACAAAGAATAACAATTCAAATTTTTATTCGAGATTAGGTTTTAGTCCGAAAAAACAGAAATTCACTTGGACAGATATGGCTTTAGTTATAGAGTATAAAGATATAATGGCAATTAAAAATCAACCTTCCGTGCTTTCTTCTCAGCAAATCTATCTATTTACTACATCCTCAAAATCTATCTCTTTTATAAAATTACTTTCAATCGATAGAATTGCAAGTCCAGATAATCTTTCTTGACTCATGGAAGATCTTAAATAATTTTTTATTAAATTTAATTTACTAAAACTCCTCTCGCAACTTGCAGAAGTAGTGGGGAGTGTACAGTATATACGCAATGCAATACACAGATTTGCAAACGCGTCTTCTAAATTATTTGCATAAATCATTTTCAATAGGCTGAGAGCATTGCTTATTTTTAAATCAGCAGATTTGAGAAGGTTTGGAGCTTGGTCCTGAAACACAACAAGCTCCTGACACAAGTCTGTGGCATTTAAGTCTTTATTATATTTTAAGGCTAAATTGACGCAATGTTCTTTCAACACATCGGGAGACAGTTTGCTTAGCTCGTATCCTCCATTCAAGAATGAGAAAAAGTTATTTAATTTCTTGGTACTTTCCATCATTGTCGAAATTTCAGTGATTATCCTGTCGAAAACGATATTTAGGTCTTTAGTAAGTATTTCATCCGCAGTTAATACATGTGATTGATCTTCGGACAGTTCATCGAACATCCTTTTTCTTTTAGGTATCCGTTTGGCCCGCAATACTGGTTCTACATTCATTTTTTCTGCAATAGGTTTTGCCTCTTCTTTCCAAGATTCGATGGGTGTGTTTCGCATTCTTTTTAAAGTTTGAATCAGCCCCTCCATTAAATCGATTGATAGCGAAAGCAGTATGTAATTTTTCTGAATTTCGTTCTTGACTCTATTAATTTCGCGAAGAATATTGTTCCACACAACTAAATTAAAAATAAAACTAAAGTCTGTAATGCTTTGATAAATACTTCTCCCTTGGAATTTTGTCTCGGGTGTGCAATTTCCTTGTGTTTTTTCTAACACCGTAGCTACTTCCGGAAGGTTTTTGGTGAGAGCCGTAACGGCTTGATACCTTGCTGACCATCTTATTTGACTACATCCCTGCAGATTTGTCTTGATGCGTTCTTTTAAAAGGCTCCATCGATTTGTAGAACTGACAAAGAAATTAAAAATTGATTGTACAATTCCGAATAATTTTACTGCTTCTGTAGAAGCTGAGGCGGCGTACATTCCTACGAGATCTAACGAGTGAGCAATACAGGGTATGAGTTCGGCTAGTTCGTTTTGTTGCATAATTCTTGCCTCAACTCCTCTGTGGATTCCGGCAATATTAGAGCTGTTATCATAAGATTGACCACGACACTGCTGAAGGTCCAAATCAACACTCTTAAGTTTCTCCACGATCCGACCAGTTAAATATTCTCCTGTCTTTTCTTTTACTTCAATAAAATCAATAAAACTTTCTTTTATTAAACACTCCTCAGTACCAACTTTCACATATCTCATTACTTGACTCATCCGCTCCGTATGTGAAATATCGGGAGTACAGTCAAACATAATGGTAAAATACCTTGCTTCTTTAATTTCCCGCCGTACTTTATCTCTACACGTATCTTCCAAAAGTTGTATTATTTCGTTTTGTATGCTCTTCGACAGATAAGATGTTTGCCTTTTCTTAATATTTGTTAGAACATTGCTTAGTGTAGAGTTGTACTTTGCTAATAAACCCATTAGATTCAGGAAGTTACCTCGACTTCTTGAAAGACCGTTTTCTAAGATATTTTCTATACTTTTATCAGACCCACGGAATGCTAGACAATTTGTTGCTAAATATATTACAGCATCAATCACTGCAAAGATAACCTCTTTCCATTTGCGTTTTTCTGCTTGAATAGATTTCTCCAATTCTCTGTCTATGCCTCCGCAAGTCTTTATTGCAATGAATCTGGTTTTCCATTTGATTTCACATTTTTTGTGATTAAGCGACGTTTCATGTTGATCGAGCTTTTCCGCAGCCTTTTTCCAGTTAGTAAAACCAGTAGTTACCAGAGTAGATGTCAATTTGGTAGGACCACTGAACATTTTACAATAAACGCAAAAAAGGGCATTTGCAGAGTCTGAGTACGTTAACCAGCTTCTTTTAATTTGGTCACCGTTGGAAAGCGTTCTGCGCCAGATAGATTTTATCAAATGTCTACCCTCACTTTCCGTCTTGAAGAAGTCAATATCAGGGTAACTTGGGAGAAATGACGCAATTTCATTGATAATATAGGTCCGTTGAGTGTCGGTGAGGTTTTCAGTATGCGGCCAGGTACTTGGGTCGGTCGCATTGATAGTTTGCGTCATAGAAGAATCGACTTGGCTGATACTCATTTTCGTCGTATCTTCATTTATAGCTCGCCGAGACACGTTTGGAGGTAAAGAAAATTCATCATGTCTGCTTTCTGATCCTTTTTGAATTGACAAAGCTACTTCTTGGATTACCGTTTGATGATAAGCATTTAAGATGCCAGACGGACCAGAACCTGATAAATCTTGTTCATCATTTTCAACGATGGCATTGCTGTCCTTATAATTAACACTATCAGCAACACACTGTTAAAAAAAATTAAATTAAAATCGTTTTTACTTTCGATGACAAAAATATATTTTCATATGTTTTGCACATCACTACTCGAAATTCATACTGATGGTAAGTTCACAAGATCATACAGTATAAAATTACCTGCGGATTGCAAATTTACTATTTCAACGTGAAACGGAAACCAACGTGAAACATTGTAATTTATAATAGTTCGATTTATTTGTCGGAAATTATGTCAAATTGCAATAAACTAATACCGATTTCCATTGATCAAGTTTTCTAGCAGAAGTGTTACACTTTTCTTGCAGTCTTACACCAAAATTGTTCCATTGACCTTCACTACTAGAAAAAGTGTACGTCAAATCAGTCTGGTGCTACACCAGAAAAATCGGCGGTGTTAAACCGAAAAACGCACACATCTACATGAGAAATGTCACAATCCCGTCAAAATCTTTTAAGTAACAATTTTCATAATTCTTACGTTATTCGTGATGTTATTTTTTCCAGAAAATTTCAATGTGACAAATCACACGGATATGAGCTACTATTACATTCTCATCGCGTCAAAAGTTGTTCCATTGAACTCGTTTTTTACTGATTGACGTGCACTTTTCTTAAAATATCAATGGAAATCGACATAACTGACAATGCATTGTGATTTTATCAAATGGCTAATATAACATAATATTGCTATGCTGCACGTAAGTTTCTTTTGGCACTATGTTATATAAACTTAGAGTGAATTGTAATATTTTTAATTTATCATTTCTAACAGTGCAGTACTTACAGTTACACCGACACCAATACAACGAACACCACCGCAATTAACAGCATTGTCATTAAAAGCTCCACCGCAGTTACTAGCTGATCTATTAGTTGACTTGCAACCATTTCTTCATTGCACAAGCATTTTCTCTTTCTTCCTCTTGCTTACGTTTCGATGCTTTTCTGTATTGAGCTCCTGACAACTTTTTTTTTGTTTTATCCATATGATTGTAAAGAAATGCAACCCGATACAAAACCTTTAAATTGTATCAGGTATCAACTGAAATAAATTACTACGTTGTGTACCACCGTGCTTATTTGGGTGCAGAACTTCAAACTTGTTAATAATGTAATACGATCACAACGCTTGCAACTATAAAATTTGAATAAACAACCGACGAGTATATGACCTACCGAAACCTGTAGAACGTAGCTCTAGCGCCTGCTCTACTTCCCATCTACACGTCGGATGACGCATTGTGAAGAGTTGCCAGTTTAGCCGCTATTTAGCCCGTAAAAATTTGTAAAGAATTGTTAACTGCTTTTTTATTTTAGCCGCTTTTCAATATGTACCTTCCGGCTAAAACGACTAAAATTTGAGACGATTTAAAAAAAAAACTCTTTGTAAGAATTCTGGCCTCCAGCCGTTCAGGTTGGAAGAATTCAGCCGATTTTTTAGCCTGATTCAAAGGCTTTAACTCCGGCTAAAACGGCCAAATTTAGCTGGCATAAAAATGGGATAGGATTGGTGGATGGCACTGTAGAGAGAGTGCAAGGTATTCTCATTACGAACCACGTTCCACCATTAGTGGACGGAATGTCGTGTAATGTATAGAAAGCACGGTACAGAGAACACAATATTCTTTCTCCTCCCCTTGTCTTTTTAATAGAAATGTATATACAATAGTGGACGAAATTTCGTCACACAGCTTATGTGTCAAAATTTACTGAAAATTGCTTGTATTCTCTGTAACGTGGGGTGATGATGGGGAACATTAGGATTACCAGCCACCTTAGTACATTTGTACAATCTTTGAATTCCTTTCATCTATGATACAAAGGTACAATTTGAGGATTTAGCTTAATTAGCTTACAGAGGCTTACAGACATAAATTTAATAGAAAGTAAATTGATTGGCTGTATATTCGAAGTATGATGTCAGCAAGGGAGCTTTCAGATTCTGGAAAGAAGACTGAAGTATGATCTGAAAAAAATTTTCAATTCTGGTAATTAGATTTTTTTTCGTTTAGTTATAAGTTCATAAGTCGTCGTATTGCCGTCCCCCCCTAAATCTAGCGCCCGGGGCAAGTGCACCCGAGTGCCCCCCCTAGATCCGGCCGTGCAAATTAATGTGCAATAAATATCAGAAATACTAAAGTGCAACTATGTTAACTACGCACACATAATTTTAAATTTGTTGCACTTGAATTTAAATTGGTTTTGCTTGATATGGTTATTTTTGAATTGTAAATTGTCGTCCAACACATTAGACATGCTAATAAATGTCATACGGGAATTAAAATGGATATCGGTAAATTCAAGTAGCCTTTGGTGCATTGAATTTGCTGAATGAAATATCAATTGCATTACGATAGTTTGCCGAACTGTTATCTTTTTTATTTTGCCATTATTAAATGACTACGTATTATTTGATAGGTTCTTTAGCTACAACCAAGCTTGTTGATAATTGCATTGGCGTAATAAAAATGTGTGATTTAATTTATTTTTCCCATGCGGAAATCGAATTTACAATTTTTAGAATCGATCATAGATGTAGAATAGATGAATTTTAAGAATTTTTAACGATTACAAATTAAATCATAAATAAGAGGGGAAACAACTCCGGACGAGGCGGTTTCTTTTTCCTCTTGTATTTATGATTTAATTTAGAATCGAAAATGTGTGACTTTGTGGCCTGATAAAAAAGTGTTTATTTTCTCTTCTAGGTAGGGGGATTAAAAAATCCCAAGCAAGGTCAAGGCGGCCCAGTGTGCTCATACTATAGCTTTTCTGTCCTAATAATGAAGGGCATCAGGTCTAGGTGAGGTAATATTTTTAGTTCATCCATAGAGAGGATGGCAGACATATTAGCATCCAGCCTTTGCCAGGCAAAGGCCGGACACGCGTACAAAGTGTGCGGTTCTATCAGACTAGCTCGAGAAAGTAGACACAGGCACCGCATTTATGCGGAAGCTCTCGGAGAGCGGACCGAGCAGACCCGATAAGGCACTTTTCTCAATCCATGATTCCCTATCAGAAAAACTCACAGAGAATCGGCTGCCAAATCGAAGTTACAGCACCATTGCATTAAAAAGGCATTCGGGCTAGAGGAATTTGGTGTTCCAACGCACAAGCCAATGAGCAATGGGAACCTATCTAGCTATCCTCACAACATTTCCATGAGCGCAATCTACATACAACCCTTTTGGCATCTACCTAATGGGTGGCAGACATTGAAATACTTTTGGCCGTACAATAAAATTTCGTGATGCTTTTCTATCCCAAACAATGCGAAGGTGGAACTGTCTACCATCTTCTGCCGGAGATGCAATCTGCGATGTTTTAAGAATGATATACATCTCTCCTCATTTAGCTGTAATGCGTTCCCTATTTCCTTCCTGTCATACTGATACTGTGCTTTGCATCATAGGGTATCCCTAAGCTTGACTTAATAATATATAATAATATTTAAAAACAAGTAAAAAAGCTAGAATTGGTCTAAGACCAATTCTTATGATACCCTAAATGAATGCTCGTATGAAATTTAATTTCGTATGGTCACCCATCTGTACAAGTTTGATTTTTGAAGTGGTTTCTAGATCGGTTCGTCGAGCAGAAGATATGATTATAACCAATTTCATAGGATTTCATATTCTGAAGAAGTTTTTTGTACAATAAAAATTTCTAGGACTGATCGTTTTCACAGTATCCGTGAAAAACCTAAATTTTTATATGGCAACTCCAAGAAGGGGTAGCCCGATATATTCCATTTTTAATATTTTATTTGCTATTACTATGAAAACACCATGTACCAAATTTCAGCAATGTCAACGCTCTCTCCGGCACTGTCAAGATATATAGTGGAAAACGAAATTTTTATATGACAGCCTCACGAAGGAGTTGCTCGATTTGTCTCATATTCGAACTTAATTTTACTTTTTTTTTAAGTCCGTGTACAAAAATTCAGCTCTCTAAGTATACACGTTCACGAGTTATCGTGCGCATAGACAGATAGACGGACGGACGTACAGACGGACATGCAAAAAGCAAAATAACTTTTAATATTATTTTGCTCTAACATCATTATTTCAATTTCACGTACATGATCGGACATTTAGGCTACAACCATCAAATACTTACATTTGGCAGTGAACTGTAATGAAAAGCTCTGAAATTATGGTGGTAGCTGATGGATATATGCACACACTAAAGAATAATAGTTTTATGAGGTGTCCTGATGGAATCCGCGTTTAATAAGTATTTCGGAAAACAGAATACTTTCTGGGAGAGCTCTGAGCGAAATTTGACGAATGAGAGTGACAGTTGAAGACGACAAATTGAAATTGGGCTGAAGTTTTCACAATAGCATAGCAATGATATACTTGACTTTGGGCAGGGCCCCAGGTTTAAAGTTAGAGCAGCAGAGCATGCAGATTGTATTTTTGAATGTGCTCTTGAATTTGCCAGAAAATCAGAGATTAGTATTTGAAACCCCAAGGCCATAAAACAAAAAAATTAGCACCTAAATAAAATACAAATGCCTTGGAATGCCTGTACCGGAAATCAAACAAAATATGAGTGTGGCAGGAAATCATTCGTAGATTTAAAAAATAGTTTTATCTTGGTTATCTTCGAATTGTGTTATATGGAGGTTCGAGTCTCTCCGGTGACCACTTTCTTTAATGCGATTCTAATATGTGTATGTAATGAATTGGCGATGTGTAAAACAAACAACCGACATAAGCAACCGACTGGAACAACTCCACGTGAAAATCTTTTTGTATCGATCACTGGCTGGCATGTAAAACATCGACCGTTGACACTACTTAAATTGCTTAAATTAATATGGGATCACTTTTCTATAGATTTCTCTTTTTAATTTAAGTAGGTTTACTTGATTCCATTGAACTTCAAATAGTATACGAAATTCATGACAGTTCGTTGGATTTTCCAAATCAATATATAAGTACGTATAATAGAAATAAATGGCAATAAAATGTTTGTAATCTTTTCTCTGTCCCCCATACCTAATTTTAGGGTTTAGCAAACAAAAATTACTTAATTTTATTTCCTTAAAAATCCTGTTTAAGGAATATTTGATGTAATAGGAGATAAGATTCCAATAAAAGTAATAATTTCGAAAGTATTTGGAATTCGTTGAACTTGTAATAAATATTAATATTAAAACAAAAATGAAACTTCAAATTACGATTACAACATTGGTCCCACCCTTGCCAACAAGATTGGTCCCACATTAAATATAAGATGATGCAGTTCATGTCGAGCCTTGGTTTCCAAAGAAAAAAAATATAATTGTATATTTGACACAAGAAAAAACGTTAAACTATGATTTTGTTTGATCCTAGCGCAATTACGACCGTAAGCCCCAGCGCAATTCCGTTACGCTATTCCTTGGAACTCTTCTCTACTAGTTTCTTTATGGCTGGAACAGAATGAACAGATCAATGCCGGAGTAAACATGCAGCTAACTGTCAAAAAACGCAAGAAATAAAGTTCTGCTAAGAACGAAATTGCCGCGACTGCGTTTAATGACAATTCAATGCAATTTTCATATTTTCAATATTGTGCTTGTGGATATTTTTATATTGTTAAAACTTGTGCGAATAATAAGAGTAACATTTGAAACATCCCGCAGCTCAATAATTTATTTTACATTACAAATTTCATTCAAAACAAACGTTTCGTTCAGCTGTCAAAAATTTAAAATCCGGCACTTGCGTAAAAGTTGAAAGTTGACCAACTTTCTTGCGGCAAATGCGTTCACTGTGTGCGCATTAATGTATTTCAAATGCATTCAACTTTTGCGTGACATTTCCATCCGGCATTGATCTGTTCATTCTGTTCCAGCGGTTATTCTTGATTGCATCGCTAATGCGCCGCCGCCCTCTCTTAGAAACCAAGGGTTTATACATGTCAGTCTCAATGGTATCGACCCTTCTTTCTAAAGGATCAACTAAAGGAAGATCAAATTATGCATCTGCAATTTTTCTTATGGAAGTTGAAGCTCACAGTACAGAGAACACCATGTAGTCTCAGTACGAACCATGTTCCACCATTAGTGGACGAAATGTCGTGTAATGTGGAACGCACGGTACAGAGAACACAATACTCTCTCTCCACTCTCTGACTTTTTAATAGAAATGTATATACATAAGTGAACGAAATTTCGTCACAGCTCATATGTCAAAATTTAATAAGAATACCTTGTACCGTGGTCGAAGCCCATCTGTCTTCTTTATGAAGGGTTTAAGCCGAATCCAGCTAGACGATGCGTCCATTCTTGTCACATATTCGTAATTCTAGTCAAATCTGATATCTGATGGCAGCTCTCATATCTAACATAAATGTGAGAAGACTATCCACATGACACATTATATACGGCAAGAATAGAGAAAAAACACATCGTCTGGATGAATAATAAGGCGATGCAGTAGATTTGCGTTCACCTGTGGAATATGCATACTATATTATATTTTTTGTAACCATAGTGCCTGGCATTATTTTAATGAATGTACTTACTGGAACATTTTATGGCAGTTATCGGTGGTACCTATATTGATTTTTGAATGTTTTACTGCAAGAACAGAAATTATATAATATCTGTCCTTCTCACATTTTTATGCTTGCAGTGACGGATGTATTGGACGGTGTCGGGTTATGAGAATTCTCCATTCCATCAGATGCTTTTTTTTTCTTTTCACCCCACGCGGTATATTTAAAATTTCCCCTTTCATGGAACAATTCGGGTTTCTTGTTGTAGTTCGCAAAATATTGGATTTTTTCCTATGATGGAGTAAAAGTCAATTATCGGCAGCTCAATGAATGGCAAACCAAGGCAGTCCTGTTCAATGGCTGAGTTTTAGAGCGTTCGACGCTGCTTTATGATTGCGTAACCGGAAAAACAAAACTAATTCGATTGCTTAATACTGTTCGCACTCTCACAGTACTCAGCTTGAATTGTGACTATACGAAAAAAAATTCTCTACTCTAAACCCATTGCGATTCCAATTTAAAAATTTACTAAAAACATTATGAGCGTTAATATTAAAAATACAAACTATTTAAGGATAAAGGCTATATTTATCAGGGGCGGTTCTTCTTTGGAAGCAAAGAAACCAATGCTTCTCTTCACAAAATGGAAAACTTCATACATAAAAGACGAATCAATTGCATTAATTTATTCTCATAATACTAAAAAAAAAAAAAAAAGTTTCAAATGTCGAAAAATTTTCCTCCTCTAGTAGGAAAAGTTTTTGTATGAAACGCTCAATTTTCTTCTACAAACAAAAAATTTACATATATGTAAGTACGTACACTCGAATGGAACGCTCAACAAAACGTAGGGTTTTCTCCACCCATCATAATACCATCCAACATATCATCTAACCTCCGACTCGGCCAGCATAGCAGTGGCCATTGCTTGGATATGGATTTGCTTTCGACTCAACTCTAATGTGACACAGTCATACGACAGATACACTGAAATATTTGCAGTTAGAGCTGAAAAGTGGATCCGGATTTGCAAAATATCCGATTTCTGAAATCCAGATCTGGATCCGAACTATCCGGATCCAGACTAAGCAAAAGAGAAATGCTGTAATTTTTGCAACAAGATAGTCATCGTAAAAAGTTAAACACATTTAACTTGTCGGACTTATATGCACTCAAGGGTTTGCGTATGTATTGTAAATTACAATGGGACGCTGAACAAAACGTATCGTTTTCACAAAAAAATTTCGTCCCTGTTGGAATGTTTATTGAATAAATTCTAAAGCTTCCTTTTTACATATTATGCACGAATAAGAAGATAATGACTGTCCAATAATATGATTTACGTTTCTCTTTAATTGGAAAGAGAAAATAATATTTTTTTAATTTGTAGATCCTGGCGGATAAGTGGAGTGGGGTATATGAATTGAATATGCGTAGCAATTGGTAAGAATGAATGAGTTGGTTGGATTGGAGAAAGTTAAAGGATGATTGCTAGGAATTTAGTGTATTTATTCCATGTGGATGTTTTGATGACCTCCATTATGATGTATTACGTTAAAACCCTCTAGCAACATTTCCCAAGCCATGAAACAGAAATCCATATGTGTGCGTGCTGGTCCGATTTTTTAAAATGTTCTATATTGATACTTATGGAAAAGTGACTAGACATTGATTTTATATATGCTATAGTGCCTACACTACTATCCACACAGGAAAATAGTCTTCCAGTAATCTTAAGCTTGCCTCCTCCTACAGATTATAGCTATAAATTCGAAAAATATGAGAAAATATTTCGTCGGAAGCTGTCCCCACTGCCACGCCTTAATTCAAATGGGAAATCATTCCACAGCCTGAAGGTCCCGATAAAAAATTTCCGTCCTGTAGCAATAGTGTCCATACGAGGCAACAGCAACAAAGCTGATTTTTTCATACAACTACTCAAGTTTACGAGAGCAAATCAAATTTAAGAGGAATCCAAATACGTTTTTAGCATATTTGCTGATACGTGATCATATCGTCTCAGGTTGTATGCATCTCTGACAGCAGAGTTGAATGCAACAGTCAATTTTGTCATTGATACAGAGCCAAGTTGGAAATAGATTTCACAGCCGTAGGTAAGAATCGGCCATACTAAACTTTTAATGATTTTTAATCTTATAGACAGAGGTGAAAAGTTAGCAGAGGCAGAAAGATTGAGAAGAGCACCATAGACTTTAGACACAAGGCTGTTTATGTGGTCGCACCATGTAAACGCACATTATTTAAGAGTATACCCAGGTTGTTGACAGAATTTTTAAATTTTATAGCACTATTATCGAGGAGGATCTGCGGGAAATTCGTTCTTATAGATGACAATTGCGTTAGCCTTAGTATCATTTAGCTAGTATATATATGTATATATCATATATCATTTATGAAGACTGTGAATAATAATGGTCCTAGGATTGAACCCTGCGTAATGCAGCAGGTGATGCTGATGCTGCTGGAGAGTTGATTGCTACAGAATACTCTCTGATATCTGTTACTACCATAGGAGGAGATGAGCTTACAGGCCATACCAGAAAATCCGTATAACGGTGATACTTTCTCCACCATTAGCCGAAGATCAACGATATTAAAAGTATTCAAAAAGTCTAAGAGTACCAGAATTATTAGTATATCTGGGTCGATGGTAGTTCGTATGTGGTCAGATATTTTGAGCATAGCAGTGACACAGCTGCGTTTTTGCGTGATTGGAAGGCCGAAAGAAAATTATTACGCACAATAAATATTTCCTTCCAAATTTTTGAGATAACTTGTTTGAACTGGTTTAAACGATTGATTTTTCGGTCCTTGAGTTTCGCTAACATATAATCCCAAGCAAAGAAATTCAAAGGATTTAAATGTGGGCTACTTGGAGGAATTTAAGTTATCAGCACACCAAATTTTAACTACATTCGCGATGTGCGAAGGCGGTCCATCCTGTTGAAGGTAGTAATAATCATCTCCAAATAACTTTTTGCAGCTTGGAAGGACATTTGCTTCAAGAACTTGCTTGTGGTAATATTCAGCGTTGACCTTCATAGCATTTTCGATAAAACAATGGGAAGCTTGCTTCTGCTAAAAAAACCGCCTCAAACTATAACTGAGGACGAATTTTGATTTCTGGGCACATAGAGTTCATTTTCGGAAATGTCCTCCATTCTGACTGCCCACACACGATCATTTTGTGGATTGTGTGGTTGCTTGAAAATGAATAGTTTTTCATTGGAAAATACGAACTTATCACCTCCGTGCCAAGCAACTATGATTTCAACTCTAGCAGGTCTTTTTTCCTTGGATGAGGCTGTAACTCCATGAATTTTTTGTTTTTCGTAAGCGTTTGCTCTTAGATCCTTGTTGAGTATAATTTGTGCTGAAAATTTTAAGATTTCCAATTTCGCTGCTATTTTTCTCACGAAACGACATGTTTTTATACGAATCTGGTCTCTTACGATCTTAATGCGTTTGATTGTTTTATATATGAAATCCCGCTTTAAATCTTCCTTTCGTAGGTCCCGACAAACAATTTCAACAATTAGTTCACGTATGGATTCCATCACATTCCACTATCTAATTAAGACTGCTACAAATTGTGCTTTTTGTTATAGCATATGGACTGATAACGGGTAAAATTTCCGAAATTTTAACTTTGTTGAGACATAACTTGAAAAGGGAGAGGAGGAGGGAAACAATTTAAAGACCATTGGAAAGGTCCAATGAATATCTATCTACCAATATCATCATCATAGGGTGTACCGTTCAGACGTTACAGGATGATCTATAAAAACATACTCGAATATCTTTAGGTCCCGTTATCTCGAAGGTATCACACCATTTACGCGACACCCTGTATAACTCTACAGATAAAAAACTGGCAAATTTTAGGAATTTCAAAGTCCTTTAATTCAAACAGCATGTATGTAGATATAGTGCAGAAAATAAAAAAAATTTAAACGACTATTGAAATTCACTTATACAACATCAAAAGAATTCCTGAAAAATTCAAATTAGAAAAAGTCTTGTGCGGATTTTCGTGAATAAAAATGGTGTAATTTCTGGTTTTGATTTAGCTGAGCTAATTTTTCTTAAATAATGCGTTCATGCTTATAAGTTTAAGGTATGAACGCATTATTTAAGAAAAATTAGCTCACAGAATATTTTCATAAAACATTTGCTCTCCGGGTCTTACTAACCATATACCTGTCACACTCACTAATTATATAATAATATTAAAATTAAGCAAATCTATACATCGAAAATAACATTATTCAGGTCTTAAAATATTCTGATTTAATTAATAAATCTACCAATGTATAAATGTGACAAAAGTGCGCATGTACCTAATAATGGTGGATAAACTTTTTTGTTTTTTTATTTATTTTTTGCTTTAATAGAACACTTATCTACTACATAAAATTATTTTGTTTTTTTTTCCTAACCAAAATATTAGTTATCCTAACAATAATTGTGAGAGCGCAATCTAGAGATCTTGGACCACTTGAGCGCAATCTAGAGATCTTGGACCACTTAGAAAAGTTGCTAAGATCATCCTTGCTCTATAAAGCAAGCAACAAGACATTTAGTTCCGCTGCGATTTAATTATGAAAACTCAATCTAGGGATACCATAATTAGCACAGCATTCCAAGAGAATATATCATATAATAAGCTATAGAAATCCCAGCACAATTTCCATTATTTATTCGGCAGACATCGCAGCTTATAGCTTAAAAGTATGAAAGGATATGGCATACGGGAAAGTTCAATATTCAGTTAACACTTTCAACTCCTCAAAGAGCAAGATGCAGTCTAATACAGTAGATCTGTGTTGTGTCGGTAATATTTTACGCCTTCACTAATTTTTTTTATATTCAATACGATTTTTATATTAAATATTCTTTTAATTAATCAATAATTATTTGTAAAAATTTTAAACGCAAACACATCTCTTTCATAGCTCGGCCCTGCGGTTAAATGAAATTGCAATTTTATGCATTTGCAATAAATGTCCCAACACTTTCAACCTTATTCCGTTTTTCACTTCCTTTAAATTTTTTAACCAGAATAAATCCAGAACAAAATAAATTAATAGTAATTAATCATTGCGAAACATAAATTAGGCGAAAATCGTCAGCAATTTAAATAAGATAAGGTCATTGCCATCATAAGCAAATTCCCTCAATCTAAATCTAGGTGACATTTTCAATTATTATTTCTGTTTTTAGTTTTCATCAAAACTATTTCTAATATGTAAGTAAAGAATATAATTAGGAACTGGTCAAATAAATCCTATATTTACCTTATTGTAAAGATTATGCTCATATTCTTTAATATTCCTTGAATTCGGAAATTTTCCAGACATTCCACTAATAACGATTTCATCACCAACAGTTTCTGGATAAATCCGAGATAATTTTTGATCTATACGAGGACGTTCCGAATCTTTTGTCGGATTTGGTGCCATTTTTATTGTAGTTAAAATGAAACTGTTCAACCGTTAGAAAACAATTTTTTTTTTACTCAAATAATGTATCTATGTATATACCACAGTTATTCCACACGTTTTTTATTTATTTATTTTCAATAAAAACTGTAGTTTATCACTCACTGTTATACACACCTTCGAACAGAAACAAATTTCAAAATCACTCACTAAAGAGATGTGTGCACGAATTGCTAGACTAGTCGCAATTGACTTTAAAATGTCTGTCGACTCCTTTTATAAACTGGTGATCACCGCACTCTTCAGGCATTTACCCGTATTAATTATACTTTAGAGTTTGAATTTGAATTTTAGTTGTTAATATATGCTTTCACACGTTACATATTACTTAAAAGTTGTAGATTGAAATGGAAAATGAATTTTACAGAAATAATTATTCAAATTAACGTCAGTATGAGCCAGGAGTATATTTTTATCAAGTTCGGGGCCATACGTTTTACGGAAAATTTGATTTTTAACCTATTTGTTTATTACACGTCTACAAATGTTTTTACAATTCATTTGGAATAAGGCTGCTTCATATAATTTACATGTCGCTGACCTTTTTGTCGTGTTTTCTTTTTGCATAAGGCTAGGCAGGCACAGCAAAACAACATGTTCTGACTTAGAATGGAACATTATTATGTACATACGTTCTCTTCGTATGTATAATACCGCATATAAACAAAATAAGTGAAAGCCTTATTCATACATATGTATATATTCTATAGGATAATTTAATTAATTAGAGCTAAGCTCTTAAGAAAGTTTTGACGCGATTCTGGGTCAAAAGCAAATACGATAGCGATTTTAAGAATGTACTAATATATATAAAGTGTATTAGTATTAGTGTTAGATTCATTAATATAATATTTGATAATTCGAGTATAAAATAATCTGGTAAATTCTCTCCTCCATATGGACGTATTGTTAATTTATAAGTGAAGTTCAGAAAGTAGGTACAGAAAATTCAAAAGCTATTTTCGAAAATGTTCATTAAAATGTAAAAAGGTTAATTTTAAGGCCAATACATACATAAACATGTATGTATACATGGTTAGGAAAAATTCTCTATCGAAATCTTTGTCTTCAACTTTATTCCTTATAACCGTTCTAAAGATCTGGTGGTTGTGGGGCTAGAGGTGGGGGCCTATAAATGCTGGATTGGCTTCGGCATATGTACCGTGTGTGGAACCATCACCTGCCTCTGAGAAAATAAGATTAGTGATCGAGGCTGCGACGCAAGCAACATCAAACTGCTACTTATAGGTGTGATGCTAACGTTCAATATAACATCATTGGCGTAATTAGCTGGGGGCCAGGGTGGGCCTGTACCCCCCTTCAAATGATAGAAATTCCAAAAAATCATTCGTCAATTCGTACAATGTAAGACCTAATTATATTGAATCAGTTCGGTTCGGAATCGAAAAGGCTCTAAAAAGTTTTTTTCTTTCAGAAAATCTATTGAAATATTTTTAAAATTTTTAAAATCTGTTTGAGATTGCTCTCATTTCACTGAATTTTGACAAAGGCGTGAGAAGATGCATTCCGTATGAGAGAGAAATCATGCGAAACTATTTTTGACGATTTGTACGAAAATTTTAATTGATAACCTTTGATATCAATGAATTGTTTAATTTTCCGGAAAAAAGGATTTTTTAAGCTTTTTCGATTCCGATGCCAACGGATTTAATAATAAGGCTGATTATCTTTACAAAAGGAAGAAATTAAAAAATTCAAAAAAATCAATAATATTCTTATTACGTTACATTATCGAATTAAACTATATTAGCAACTTTATACTCGGGAAATCGAGAAATTCGTTGAAAAACATGAGATTTGTCTGGAAGCTACCCGAGTCTCGAAAAGAAGAAGATAACTGGAGAGAGTAAAAGACTTCGTGATAAAGTCCACTCTAGGTAAAAGTAATTTAGTGGAATTGCCATCAGATACAAGGCCTTCCGAATATTGAGGAAGACACATATTTAAAACCAAGTAATGGACAATATTATCACTAGCTTCAAAAATTGGTTTGGCATAGTCAGTTATAAAGTTAGACTTGAAACATGCAGAAGCATACGTAGAAAATTATAAAAATGTTTTCAATATAGATATTTCCAACTTACACACTGAACAAAAATAATAAAGGACATGCTCCAAAACAAGAATTTGAAAAGACTGAAAACAGAAATTATCAAAGACTTCTGCCCAAATTTATACAAGTTGCTTGCTGCAAGCAGCTCTTCATCTTCCTGTAATATATAGGTATCCTGTATATATAGGTATCTCTTTATTAGTGCTTAATAAAAACGTAAATAATTGTTCTAAAATGTGTATCTAACTTTATTTTTTGAAAAGCATGCAGATGGTATAAATCAGACCTGTAAAGTACTTAAGTGCATTGATACTTAAGTACTAGTACAAGTACCAAGACCTGAGATTAAAATTTTGTTAAGTACAAGTCCCGGTACTGGTACTAAAAAGATTTTTGCAAGCACAAGTCCAGATACTGGTACCTAAAATTTTCAAGTACAGGTCCAGGTACTGGTACTGGTACTTATAAGTCTCATATATAAACTAAGTACTCTATATGTACCAAAATGCGCAGTTACTAGAAAATACCCCCATAGCGCCAAGTACTTCAACTCTTGTAAATTATTTTAATGCGCCTTCTAATAATAGAGATTATGTTGATCTCGACAGTACGTCAAGAAAACTTAACGCCTTCAGTAAAATAGAAAGAAAATCTGCGGAATATATGAGTGAGAGTAGGACAGAAATTGGCATGCTGAATCGATATCCTTTGTTGAGGAGGTTGGCAATCAAGTGCAATACCCGCTGTGGAGTGTTTATTTTCATTTACAGGTCTTGTAAATGCTACGCAAGGGTAATCATTATCTGATGTGATATTTGAAAAATTTGTTTTGCTAATGGCACACTCCAATACTGTATAAACAACTTCCAAAATTATAAATTAAAACAGCAAAAGCTTATACGATTATGTTTCGTGTTTCGTTTTCTATCATTTTGCAACATATTTATGATTTTTCGTAAATGGCTGACCGACGATTTTTCTAAATTTCTGATTTGAGTTTTCGAAAGATCTTGAACCTCTATTATTAGAAGGCGTATCTAATTAAATAATTAACAAGAACTTAGTATATCCTTGGCGGTACTTAGGTACTTATAAGGTACTTAAAGTTTTCATGTGGGACTTATAAGTACCAGTACCAGTATCAGCACATGTACTAATTTTTTAAGTACCAATATCGGACTTGTAATTGACAATTTTTAAGTACCAGTGCCGGAACTTGTACTGCACTTAAAAGATTTTAAGTCCAGGTCCTGGTACTGGTACTTGAACTTGGATAAATATTGGGCATTAAAGTTGATGCACACTTACTTACCGGAAAAGCACGAACCGGCACAGACAGGCAAAATATTTTTATATGAAACCAAGTTAGCTAATTCGCATCAACCGGCACCGGCAGATACCGGTACGTAAGAGGAAACTGCATTGCAGGTCACTATCGGTGGCTAGAAACCCGGCCGGCATTTGTTTAGTTGCGGAGTTAACATGGGATCACTTTTCTATAGTTTTCTCTCGATACCTGCCTTAATTGAAAGTTTCCTCTCCGTTTTATGTCGTTATATGTGCATGAAAAACGTCGGTGCCGGTCAATGCCTGTCTGTCCCGGTTCGTGCTGTGCCGGTAGGTGTGCATTGAAATTAAAAGAAGTGAGACAAGCGTGACGAGGTGAAAAAAGAGAGGCTAAGGAAAAAAAATCAAGAAAAAGCCAGTTAATCAATAAAGTTGTAGTTTGTTTAATAACCCAAAATAAAAAGGGGACCAATATTTTTTTGAAAGTGTGGCTAAACTGGCCAATAACTCATTAAATTTAAAAATAAAAGTCTCTGCAAAAGCTGTACATTAGCTAGCCATACACCATGGGACTTGCGTGCAAGCAATCATTTTTGTTGGTTTAGAAACGATTGCGTCCTCGTGGGTGATTATGTCAACATGCCATGATTGCCCTGATTGCGCGTGAGCAATCATCTTATTTTCTTCGTCTGAGAACCCATACACTTACGATGATTGCGTGTTTTTTTTTTTTTTATTATATTATTAAGCCAAGCTCAGGACATACCCTATGATGCAAAGCACAGCATGGCAGGAAGGAGATAGGGAAAGGATTAGGGGATATGAGGAGAATGGCGGAGGTGCCGATGTATGTCGCCCTTAAACTTCCGCAGATTGTATGCCGGGGAAGATGGTAAGCTGTTCCACATTCGCACTGTTCGGGATAAAAAAGCATCACGGAATTTGAAGGGTTAAAGGATGTGCGCGGTTTGCAGCGCGAGTATTGCGTGCAGGAATCATTCTACAAGGAATTAGACTAGATATTTCATCAGAACATTGACCATGCATATAGCGATAAACTAGCGAAAGGCATCCAACATTGCGGCGGTGCTCGAGTGAGTCGATATGACAAGTTATTGCCAATCGCTCTCTTTTTGACAATATCCAATGAAGCTAAGGCTGTGCGACCAGCCCCGGCCCATATATGGGAGTTGTATTCCATTCTAGGTCTGATATAAGACTTATAGAGGAGCGATAGATTTGACGGGCTGAAATATTTTTTACACCTTTTCAGAAATCCGAGACATTTTGATGCTTCTTTGGCAACAGAGAAGATGTGATCTGTCCAGTTTAACTTACTGGAAATATTAATGCCAAAAATGCTCAGAAATTAATGCTCCATCAAAAGAAACGGGTGTGGTTAAGTTATGATCTTGTTTTAATGAAATGAGACAGCTTTGGGTCTTAGATGCATTGAATTCGACGCGATTCGCTTTGCCCCAAGCGAGGATATTGTTAAGATCGTTATTCAATGATCTAATCATGCAATCTCTTTTAACACATGCGGCATTCCCCCTGGAGTCCGCAAGAGTGTCAAAGGAGTAAGAGAAATCAAGAGTACTGTCATCTGCGAACCTATGGATGGGATTGAAAGTAAGGGCAAGCAGATCATTAATGAAAATTAAAAATAGAGTTGGAGAGATAACAGAGCCTTGAGGCACATCGGCATTTATGGGATGCGGTTCAGATGTAACGCCATCTAATACAACACGTATTTGGTGACTAGATGGGAAACTTTCAATCCATAATAGAAGAGGAGGAGAGAGACCAAGTGCTTTAAGTTTGGCTAAAAGTGCTGGATGCCAGACTCTATCAAAGGCCCTTGAAATATCTAGGGCAACGATTTTAGACTCACCAAAATTGTGAAGACTACGGTTCCAACGTTCCGTAAGAAAGGTCAGGAAGTCTACAGATGAGCGTCCAGCTCGAAAGCCATATTGGCGATCATTGATGAGATGATTAGTTTCTAGATACTTCATTAATTTAGAGTTAATGATAGATTCAAAAACCTTTGAAAGAATCGAAGAGATCGCAATTGGTCGATAATTTGAGGAGTCGCTACCCTCTCCTTTCTTGGGAATAGGCTGAACGTGAGCTAGTTTCCAAGCAGTTGGAAATTTTTCTGTCGAATAAGACAAGTATAATAGTTTGCGCAGAGGTTTAGCCAAGGATGAGGCACTGCTTTTAATTAACAGGGGCGAAAAACCATCATGTGCGAGCATTCCCAGCGCTTTCCTTTGTCAGATATAGAAATATACAAAAAATATGTGGCATTGTGGAAAGTTAGAGCCCACAATGTAAAAACAAAAATTTGAAAAAGGGGCTACGAAGAACTTTTAAAGTTTTACAAAAAGTATGATAGCACCCAGCAAGACTCATCGAAAAAATGTTCAAACTCCAGAAATTGCAGATATGCAACTCCGAAACCACCGAAAAGGAAAAAAGTAGATAAAGACCAACAAGACTTTTTAAATGCTTGCACTGAAGCACTAAAAGAAAATACAGTATAAATCATGCATAAAAAATGGATGGGTATGATAATCTAGGAAGATACATTGGGAAAAAATATTTAAAAAAATTCAAAATACCGAGCAACGAACTCTGGCAGAGGGTCTTCGGATGCAAGAAATGCAGAAAGCAACTTTAGAGAAACTGTCGGAAAACACAATTTTGGAGAAGTTGTTTTAATTTCGACGTCAACACCACCAATTTTTCAAAATTTCTCGGAAAAAGAACTTCCGTAATTTCGTTTAAACATGTTCTTGTGAAAATAAATAAAAAATTAACAAAATACAAAAGGGCCAATTGCTTGACAAGTTTCTGGAACTATCTTCGCCAGCATCTGTGGGGAAATTGCTGTCGAAAATTTGAAACACTCATAGTTCTGCTTGTTGCCAAAAATCTCAGCTTTGCTATAAGCCTCTCTTGTGCTAAAATACTTTGCCCCATAACTGTATGATCTTTTTCGATAAATGGTTTAACTTTGGATAGCTGCGTTCCATTCTTAAATAATTGTACAAATCATCACGACTACTAACGTTCAATTTCCTTAAGAGCCAAATATCACTGAATTCATATTTTTAATTTTAATCACTTCTTTTGCCAGAATCTCATACTCTTTTTTTTTTAATTGTTTTTCACCCTGGCTAAATACATGAGAGCACACAAAATTGCTATTTAAATAATTATATTCCTCACAAACAGTTCTAACTGTTCTGGAAACTACAGGGAAATTTTTTCCAGAGATTATTATGCAAATACCCTCAATTTTTTCTAGTTACCAAAAAGTATAAGAAATACACGAAAAGGAACGCTTCACATAACTTTTGAAAACTAATTAGTTTTTTTTTTGATAGAGAAGACCTCTATAAAAATGCATTCGCAAATTAATCTTCATTATTGCTCAGAGTATTTAAACAAATCGTAGGTAGAACTCTGAGGATTTAGGCAATCCATCAATATTACCAATAGAGCACAAAAAAATCCTATTTAAAATGTGAATACTTTTTTTAATTCCATAGTTTCTTCCTTTCATGCCCCCTTTATTTATGTTTATGACTTTATTATTATTATTTATTTATTTTTATAAACAACCTTGTGTTAATCCGACAAGGTTTTAGTTTATTATGCGGCCCGAGGTTGCGCCCCGCGTAGTGTCCCGGGCAGAGACATTGTCGACGTGCTCCTTTGGCTTATGAATTAAGACTATCCTTTCTAAAGCTCAATGGATAATAATTACTATTTGTTAAAGAGCTGCGTCGCGTCTCTATACGTTCACTACCACAACAACGGGCCCAAAGGCAATCTTTGTCAGGGTATTTCTTAGATTTGGATTAAGGGTTTAATCCAACGGCTTTTAGCTCGGCCATCCGACCTTATCCGACCAACTGCCCAACTGATACTTTGAGCTTTCAAGACCAGTACTCCTGGCATTTACTGGTACTCCCAGTTTTAATATCGCAGATATCAACACACACTCCACTGATACTCTCCTTTATCAAGTATTGATAATTTTCCAGTACTTTGTTAACAACATATGGTCCTCGATAATGATACAAATGCTTCGTGGCTGTCCAGTGGCAGGCTGCTGGCATTTTACCAAAATTAGATCAGCGGTATTGTAATGTGTTGGAGGGACTCTGCCCTTGTTGAATTTCTCTGCTAGTTTAGCTCTTTTTTGATTTACAAGATCTGTCATCAGTTCCCTAAGCTCCGATAGAGGAATGTCATCTTCTTCATCGCAAAATACTTTTGGTTCATATCCTAATAGCAGTTTAAATGCATTTTGTTCCGTTACTTTGTGGTTAAGAGTGTTGAGTCCCCACTGGATCGCTGGAATATTCATATCGCAGTCACGGCCATCCTGTCTTGTAGTCATACACGATGTGGAAGTATCTCTCAACTTGCCCATTTGCTCCCGGTGTCCTCTCTGCTGTCTTGATGCGTTTGATGTTGTGTTCAGTACAAAATTGTTTGAATAGTCCTGATGTAAAAGACGATCCACGATTTGTAATGATCCTTTGTGGTGTTCCGAAATATTGTGATAGTTCATCTAATATACGAATAGCATATTGCGCTCGGCTGCTTCTAGTCGGTTTTAAAACGATAAATTTTGAAAATGTATCCACGATGCCTATTAGGTGAGTGTTTCCTTTCGAACTATGGGGATAAGGTCCCAAATGATCTATGTGTACTGTGTAGAAGGGTATGGGTAGGACTTCCGGCAAATTTAGCTGGTATTGGCTTTCGTCCTTATGTCTTTGATTTTATAGACATTCTACACAACTGTTGATATATTTTTTCACAATGCTACTCATTTTTGGAAACCAATATACCTTCCTAATTTCGTTGATTTTCCTATCAATTCCTGAGTGTCCAATATCATCATGCGCACCTTTGATAACTCTCCACCTTAAACCATGGGGTACGACAAATCTTAAGCCATTCGAAGTCAGTATAATCTTGGACATCGAATATCTCCTTCCATGTTTTATCTTGTAACTGTAGGGCTGCTATTCAATCAGGATCAGATGGTGTGACTACCATTACTTCATATCCTATTTCGTTCAGGTTGTTGTCTTTCATTTGCATAGCTCGACTTAAGGCGTCCACGTGACTCATTTGTTTTCCAGCACGAAATTTCAGCTTGAAATCAAATTCTTGAATCCTAAGCCACCAATGAGCGATGCATGGAATGAGGTCCTTTTTGGCGTGCGTCATATTCAAAGTGTTGCAATCAGTTACGACGAAGTTACCCAGAAGATAATATTTGAATCTGCACAAAGACTCAACTACGGCCAAAGCTTCTAATTCATAACTAGCGTATTTTCGTTCCGGTAAACTTGTTGTTCGGCTAAAATAACTTACAGCTTGTTTCGGACCGTTATTTTGGTATTGCAATAAAATTCCTGCTAATCCCATAGAGCATGCATCTGTATGCAATTCGTGTTCGGCATTAGGAATATAAACTTCTAATACTGGTTCGCATGTAAGATTCTTCTGTAATTCTTTAAAAAATTCCTCCTGTTCCTCTCCCCAAAGAAAATTCATATCTTTTTGAAGGAGTTGATTTAAACGTGCTGCTTTGTGCGCATAATTTTGAATAAATTTGCGGGAATATCCAGTTAACCCAAGAAATTGCCGAATTTCCTTTATGGTAGTTGGTGTCACGTATTCTTCAATGGATTTAATTAAACTTTTTCCTGGTTTAACTACAGCGTAACCTCATGTCCCAAATACTCGTATATTATAGTTTTAGAGAAGAAAACGCATTTGGCTACGTTCAACGTAAGGCTAGCTTCTCTTAAGACACGTAACAAATTCTCAAGTATCTCCGTTGCATCTTGAATCGATTCCTCAATAATCATGATGTCATCCAAATAGACCCGAATCTTTTTCGTATTCACTCGTTTATGCACCTGATCCATTAACCTCATAAAATAAGTTGGGGCATTCGTTAAGCCAAAAGGCATTTTGCGAAATTGATAATGGCCTTCTGGAGAGTTACGAATGCTGTTTATTGCTTGGATCCCTCTTCGATTGGTACCTGGTAGTAACCACTCATCAAATCCAGACACATAAAAAGTTTTCCACCGCCAGTCTGATTAAGTTCTCTTATATATTCGGTGTATAGGGAAGTACTCACGCCGTGTTATTTCATTTAGTCGACGGTAGTCGATACACATTCGATACTTTCCTGTTTTCTTCCGAACGAGTACAGCCGGACTACCGTACTCGGAAGTAGAATCTTCAATTATTCTATTCTCTTTCATTTCCTTTATAATTTCACGAAGCTCATTTTCTTGGTGATAGGGTACCCTGTACGGATGATATCGTATAACTTTTTCTTCACGCAAATTTATCGACATTTTCGCCCACGATGTCTCACCCAATTCACTTGTTTTTGTAGCGAAGCAATCGCAGTACCTATTTATAAGTTGCATGAAATTATTTTCTTCTTCTTCACTGAATGTTACTCCAGTCGTCATATCGGTTGCTAATAATGGTTGTCTTGTAATTTGAATTTGAATTGCGTTGGCTCTGGTGGTTGGTAAAACTTCACTGCTATTGTTCATTCCCACTGCATCATTCTCTATTTTTAAGTTATTCCACGTCTTAACTACCTTGAAGCCTGGTTGATAAAAAAAGCTTTGTCCTATTATGACTGAAACTTCCTGAGTGGTGTCGTCCACAATTATAAGTTCGGTAAAACGTTGTACTTCGCCTACTTTAAGAAGCTTATTTATTTTTCCGATTGCTTGACATTGTCCACCTGCAAATCCTCGTAAAATATCGTTGTAACTTTCAAATTGACCAGAACAATTCCTTTTCCTTGTGGTACAACAATCGCTTCCTAAATCGATGAATGCTTGAATTTGCCTTTGTCTTGTCTGCCTTTGTTCGCTGCACTTTCATAGTGGTGATTTTACGAAAACGATAGACACGATCCTGCCCGGTGACCTTGTTTTCTACAGCGATAGCATTAACCTAAGAAAGCTGTCCTAGCCTGATCTGTTTTCGTCTGCTTATCTGGCATAGATCTACATTTTGATCGTAAATGACCCATTTTCTCGCATTGGAAACATCTGCCGGCTTGGTTATTCATATAACCCATTTTATTTTGAGAGAGTGTTTCGCGTTTATGCTGCTTATACCGATTTTGCTCAACTGATGTTAATAAACTCCTATTGAGCTCCTGCTTTGATATGCCTTCGTAACACTTAATTTGCTTGCAATAAGATTTGGGGTTTTTAAATTTGATATGCGAAACGTGAGTTATTGACGTATTGCATATTTTCAAAAAAAAAAAAACAAAGGTAGTTAAATGAAAAAACAGTTAAAATCCCCAAATTTCGAGTTGAGCCCTAATTTCGAAACGGCAGGGGGATAAAGGAAATATTATTATGAGATATTGAAAATCTTCAACTATTACCTATATTATAATCATATTGTTACGTGCAATAGAAAGAGACAACTGGTGACATCTACTGGCAATGGAGAAGTAAACGACTTTAGGTTCGGAGAATTGATTATGGTATCTACAGGAAGGTTCAGGAATAGAATGAATAGAATGAATAGAACAGTCAAGAAGCTTCTGGAAAATAGAACACTCGAGAATAATCTGGAGAGTTTCTAGGGTATAGGAACAGCTTTTGAGTGCTTTAATGAGCAAAATGGAAGCCCGTTTTGATGAACAAAAGAATTCTCTCGAGGAACAAAAGAATTCTCTGGAATCCCGTTTAGATGAGCAGAAGAAATCTATGGAAACACGTCTGGACGAGCAAAAGAATGCTTTTGAGGAACAAAAGAATTCTCTGCAGAATTGTCTAGAAACTTGTTTGGAGGAACAGAAGAACTTTCTGAAAGGTTCATTAGACGAACAAAATGTTAAAATTGAGGAAATCCAGCAGGAAGTGTTGGAAGTTCGACAACAAGTGTCGGGAGTACAACAAAATGTTACAGAACAGCTTGACAGTTTTAAAGCAGATCTGGAAAGAATAAGGCATCGTCAGCCTCTAAACGTAGCAGCTGAAATATCTGGCGCAGGTAGAATGAAACCTCCAATATTTGATGGACAAAATTCATGGCATATCTTCAAGAGACAATTCGAGGCAGCCACAGTTGCGGAACAAATAATAACGAATTGGTCAACTCCTCTACATCCACAATCTGATGGCATGGTAGAGCGCTTCAACAGAACATTGATCGAGCATCTAAAGAAAGTAGTTGACTATCATCAACGCGATTGGGATCGACACATTCCTATATTCCTAATGGCTTATAGATCAGCTATTCATAGTACTACCGGACAAACCCCAGCTAAAGTCATATTCGGAAGAGAGATGCGTTTACCTGGCGACATCAAATTCGGTACCCCCAGAGGTGAACAAAAGTTACCAGAAGACTACGTATCGGAGCTCAAACAACAATTAGCTGATGTGCACGAGGTCACGAGGACGAAATTAGCAACAAATACTGATCGGATGAAGACCCGCTATGACCTACGTGCTAATTCCGCAGGATTTAATGAAGGTGATCTTGTTTGGCTCTACAATCCGAGACGACGTAAGGGACGTTCTCCAAAATTGCAACAACACTGGGAAGGACCGTATTCAGTAGTAACTAGAATTAATGACGTGGTATACAGGATTCAGCGTGGCACAAGAGGCAAGCATAAAATTTTTCATTTGGACCGCTTGTGTCAATACTACGAGCATCAAGACCGTGGACCACCTGTTGTTCGGGACGAACAAATTTAAGAAGGGGGCAGTGTTACGTGCAATAGAAAGAGACAACTGGTGACATCTATGTACTGGCAATGGAGAGTAAACGACTTCAGCTTCGGAGAATTGATTATGGTATCTACAGGAAGGTTCAGGAATAGAATGAATAGAATGAATAGAACAGTTAAGAAGCTTCTAGAAAATAGAACAATCGAGAATAATCTGGAGAGTTTCTAGGGTATAAATATAACAGTTGTCATAGCCAGAAAAAGAGGCTTGTCTTAGACGTTGCAGTGTTAACAAGCGAAAGTAATAACGTGCGGAAGTGTTGTAATTAGATTGCGATAATTGAAAGTACAGTATTAAGCGATAATTAAAGTTGAGTTGTTTAATTGAAAGTTTGTGAATTGTATAAGACTAGAGTGAAATAAAGAACTTGTATATTAAATATTTAATATTTGTGTTTTAAATAACGAACCAAAGGCCACGCTCGCAAGAATATCATCATAGGGTTATAGGGTAAATCATAAAAAATAAATAATAATTTAAATTTTTGGGAAATAAGATTACAAAAAGCTGGTCGTAAAATAGATTCAAATTTAGTATTTAATGTTTTTTTTTTTTTCATTTTAAATCATCAATAAAGCCTTAAACAAATAAATAACTAATAAAACAGTTAAAATTTATTGAAATTATTTCATTGATTCTTATCTAATAATCTGATTTACGCAGATATTTTTGTTAGAACCTTATTATACTTAACCTGCAGACTCGTATCATTGATGATTTGTGGAAGATGTGGATTATTCAGCATTGTCGCGTGATCTCCTTCAATGAATTTCAAAGATATATGCCCTTTTACAATTTTAGATATCTCATAATTTTCATCAATATCGACTACAGAAACTTCAGACGCTCGTACTAATGTTACAGGGGAATTAATTGGTTTAATCTCATTTACATCGAGATTAGCTATCATTTTAAGACGATTAAACATCGCCGTCATCAGAATTACACTATATTGCTTACTATAGACGTTTTGTTTTTCAGTGAATTCCATGAATTTTTCCATCTTCTTATCCCATCCTTTAAGTTTAGAAAAAAGGATGGCAGTTTTTTCTAGTGATTCTTCAGGTAATATACGATGAACTGCCATGCTGAAGAGAATATTTTGAATATTTTCATCGGTTACATTGCCAGCAAAGAATCCGCTACAGAGTTTCTTTAGGAAATGTGGTGCACCATCAATAAATAAAAGATTTCCATAAAATCCAGCATTTTCCAAAAGTCTGGCTAATTCAAGGGCTACTAAAGTTCCATATGAATAGCTTATAATATAAAACGGTTCTGTTTTTTTGAGGATTGGTGCGACATTCTGAAATTAAAAAAAAAAAAAATTAACAGATCAATAAGTGTTATACAGAGGTAACAGTAAATTACCTTGTAAAGCGTTTCCGTAATTCCATTTAGAGTTGTCGATTCTGCGGTATGAGTCAATTGCAGGAGTACTGTTTCAGAATTCAAATTGGAACCAATATTATTCCAAGCTTGAGTACTGGTTCCTTCAAAACCAGGAATAATAATAGTGGGATTTGAGTTGCCAGTTGAGACAGTGCTTTTTGTGTTCAACGGTAAAATAATTTTGTCACTGTCGACTTCATCACCGAGATTTTTTAGTAACATACCCATTCCAACGTCTTGTTTGTCAGTAGACAAGTTAATTTTAACAGGCTGATTGCTAGCAATTTCTTTTGTCTCTGAGTATTCTTGTAATTTTTGAAATGTCAACGATCTCAAATCTTGTGGACTAAGGAATAATTCGAAATCTCTTTCCAACGATTGTTTAATTTCTACAGTCATAAGAGAATCCATTCCCATTTCTGCTAGAGAAGCACCCATTGAAACAGATTTCAAATCTCGAATACTCATTATATTCATAATAGTTTCAACAATGTTTTTTTGTCCCCTACAGTTTATTAATTTTTCAGCTACAACCATACTAGAAACAATTGGATCAGGTGAATCAAGTAAGGCGTCCAATTCTTGTAGACATGATGATATTCTTTGCTGTAGAGTACCTCCAATTTCCATATCAATTTTATCTTCTGCCATATCTGCAACAAGTCCCACTTCTCCAATTGCACCCCATTGGATAGCTTTTGCGGGTAAACCTTGAGAGGCTCTAGATTCAATTATTCTCTCCATAATTGAGTTGGACATACCATAATTGCTTTGACCACCATTTCCTCTTCCACAAGATACACTAGAAAATACAACGAAGTGATTCAATTGTGGACACAATTTCCGGCATATTTCGTCTAAATATCTAGTAGCGATAGCCTTGGGCGCCATACTTTGAATAAATTTCTCAGGGGTTTGATTTGAGAAAATGGAATCTTGTAGGGATACTGCAAGATTAAAAATTCCTCCAACTGGACCTAAAGTCATTGCTTTAACAATTAGTGCTTCACATCCTTTTCTTGTTGTGATGTCTTCAATGCTAACAATAACCTTAACGCCATAAGTTTCCCACAAGTGTATTCTGTAGGCTTGATATTGTTTCGTAATGCCACTCCTAGAACTGAGCACAACTTTTCTAGCTCCACGAAGGATTAACCAATCAGCCAGCTCAAGACCAAAGCCTCCAAGTCCTCCAGGAATGATGTAAACCAAATTTTTATCAAAATAGATTTGTGGTAAAACTTTCAGTGGTATCGTGTACTCAGAATTTGGATCATCCCGAATTTGTACAATCACTTTGCCAATGTGTTTTCCACCAGCCAGATAACGGAAAGCTTTTTCTAATTCATTTCCCTTGAATATAGTCACAGGCAAGGGTTGTATAATGCCAGCTAATATATCTTTGTATATCATTTCGATCATTTTCTAAAAGAATTTTAAAAGTTTTAAAGAATTTTTTTTTTTTAAATAGTCATTATTTGACGTACTGCTTGAAATTGTTTTGATGCAGTAAAGATGTTGTCGACTAAGACAGCACGGAAAGTAAGTTCTTTTAAGAAGGGTGCCAGACCTATCTTCGTATCATTGGCAATATCGAATTTTCCAATTTCAAGAAAACATCCGTGCTTGGCTAGACATCGAATTGATGCTAACAATTTATCTTCGGAAAGAGAATTTAAGACGAAATCAACACCTTTTCCATTTGTTTGTTCCATAATCATAGTTTCGAATGAAGTATCCCGAGAGTTTCCAATGTGTGAATCTGAAAGTAATATTAAATTAAAAATTAATTAATATTTAGATTGAATAAAATTGCTTTTTTATCCCAAAACTGGCAACTAATTATTTTTTTTAACTAGATTGATATCCTTAAAGCGTAAAGGATAACAAATTGCTTCACGATTTTCAGGGCCTGAATTCGATGAGTCACCCCATATCGGTGAGGCATTCTATTATTATTTCTTAATAAACAATTTAGAATGTTATTAATGAGCGAATGATATTTCATTCGATGACGGTTCGAAGCCCACCACCTAAAATGAAAGTTCGGAATTTTTCAAGAAACAAATATGTAACTTTGTCCACTTGCTTTGGGACATGAAGCAGGTGGACAAAGTTATTTGTTTGTTGAAAAATTCTGACTCATCGAACTCAGGCACAGAAGATCGCGAGCCAATTTGTTATTCTTTATGTCTTAAGGATAATTCTCTAGTTAAAAAGGGATTTTATGGAATTAAAAGACAACATTAAAATTTTTTCCTGATAGAGAGGAATCGAAACCTACACTCTCCATGTTAGTTTGGTCTACTGATCCTGATGCTCTGAAAGATGCCGTTAGCATTCATTTTCAATGGAGAATGACGAAGTAAAAAGTTGTTGACAGTAATTAACAAATGACTGTCTTTTAATTATTGTAACTTTAAGAACGGGGTCAAAAGGCTAATTACATTTCATCCCATCAAGGTTGCATTGACTTTTCATTTAATTTCTAATAGCCTCACCTCATTAAGAAAATCCGAAATTTTTAGTTTAGACAACCGTAATTCTTGAAGGGAGAGGGGTACGGGGCTGGTTGAGTGGTCGTTGGAAAGGCATTAAGTTCTATATACAATGAGCTATTAGCTGTGACCGTACGACCTGTAGCTTTTAAGATACAGGGTGTTTTGTGAAAAACTACCTTTTTTTCTTAATCGCCAACACGTCAAGGTGAGTACTATCACCTCCGGCTCTATTAATTGACCTTCTACGCAAAAACAGCCTGTATACATTACATCATTTACCAACACATTCCTCTTCTTTTTGTCTTCTGTTTTTCCGATTCTGCTACTTCCTTTTTTGCTATAATTACCGATATACACAAAACGTGCCATTTAAAATTTAAAATCGCGTTAGAACGCAGGCTTACATGCAAGCTGTACTACCTTGTGTAATCCCCAGTTTATATGTGCTCGAAGTTTGGGAAATTGTAGAAATGTATGCTCAGCTGTGAAACTCCTGAAGCGCTTGGCGTAGCGGCAGCGACTAAGAGCATTTTCGGTCGGAACAAGCGCAATATTTTCAATCATATATCTTGTTGCTCCGCTCTCTGTGTTGATTCTACTACACGCCTGTACAGCGGCAACAGATTCTAACACAACCAGAATTTGACTACGCTAAATTTGATTTATCCAACGAGGTAATAACTAAAGGAGATACAATTATATGTACAATCCGTGTACATGAGCGTACCCAAAATTGACCTGCATTTGTGTATGTTTCAATCCGCCATTTTTGGTCTTCGCTGTCAAATCCATACTTAGGTTTGGTTTGTTTTGGGCTTGGCGCATTGACGCAGGAAAATCCGTGAAATAACCGTAGGGGCACGAAGCAAATATTACTCACAAACTTTTTATTCACTTTTTTATGTTCATGTTTGCAAATTCAGTAAATACTTTTGAGTATATAAAAATAAAAGAGATTTAAATTGCGCACAGATTGTACAATTGTAAACAGGTGTAAAAATTTTACAGCGCTTATGTATAAATAATATTCGTGTCAATGTGTTAGAAATGGGCACGTGATATTTCCTCATTTGCATCTCCTTTAGTTCTTACCTCGTTGGATTTATCACACCTCCTGTACTCTCTATAATCTAAGGTCCCATCCTTTTTAATTGACAAGTGATTCAGTATTATGAAGGCGACTTATTTAACTTTAACATTCCTCATCCTCCTCCGCTTAGTTTTCTGGTTATTCTACCTATGGTTTTGTCAAGATAAAATCGATTGTACTGGAATGGCAGTGACCTTAAGCTAAAATGTCTGGAATTAAGATATTTTGGAGCATTTCTGATTGCGAAGAGGAGAGGATCCAAGCTTGCTCTAGGCTGAGCGAGTTCACACGCCCTTTCGTTACCGCAATTTCCCATTTGCAAAACATCCTTTCCTTAGGCCTGGAAATCCGTGATACATGATACATGACCATTTGCACACCAAAGTCTACTTAGCACGCTACAGCGCTATCCGACAATTTGGAGCTGACTGCGTAAAGTGTCCCGTGTGGCTTCTATTCTGCTCTAGCTAGAATTGCCCAGAGTTGCTAGACTGCAACAAATAGATTTTGGTACCAACTTTACAAAAATCTCGTATGCCATGAAAAATTTTTGTACACTAGGTTTATCGCGAAGTTAATTGGAGACAAATCAGTAACATGTCATTTTACTTTTTTATAACAAATATTATGGATATCTTTCAAAAAGTTATATTGCTTCCCTTTTTTCTTCTTCTCTTGGTCGTCAAAGTCATTGAAACTGTGGGGTCCACTAAATGGGAGCTGGAGTTTCTTCTCTCCTGGCTCGACATTAAGAGGTATAACGCTAAGAAGTTTGTTAAATATAGTAGGTTGGGGGACCAATTAGGCTATCTTATAATATAATATTTGTTTTGTAGTATAATTTGTTTGAGTTGACAGAAAGCAAGTAGGTATGTTTCATGATGATGAAACTGCCGCTAAGCGACGCCACGCTCAATTCACTGTCGATGAAGTTAACAGCATAGTAAACTTTATAATTTGCACAAGTTAAACATAAACTAACACTGAAATATATCCGAGAGACTACAAGCCTATTGATGCATGGAAAGCATCATTAGGGTTAAAGGAGTCTCAATGAAAAACAAATATCTGATCCAATAGGCGAAGCGAATGGTTTAAATAAAAAAGTCCGCCCGCGATGGAGGACTACTTGGAACTCAAAGTTATCTTTGAAACAATTTTTAATACAATTTTTTGTAATAAAATTATTGTATAGTCTTGTCTAAGGGTCACTGTCCCTAAAATAAAAGATATTTAAATACTTTAATACAGAATCTAGACTTAGATTTATCTATGTCCGATTCAAAATTGTTGTTGTTAAAGTGCGGTAGCAGGTTTATTCAACTATATACCAGAGTGGATATGATTTATCATTTGGGCGGTAGGTTTGAAAACCCAAAACAGCAATCTTTTACTGTATTTTGACACATTGAATTGAATAAGTCACCTTCTCGTCGACTTAAAGCGGGAAACACAGTGCTAGCCTTTCCAACTTCAGCCTCCGCCTCAACTTTGGCAGTTCTGTAGAATATATAGGATCAGGTTATGAAGAACCTAATGGCAAAGTTGGTGAGGTCGACCGGTTGAGGTTGAACTTGAGTAGGTCTACTCTCTACTCTGCTGGGACTTTGTCAGTTTTGACAGCTAATTTTTGTTATCGGGAAAAAGTGTATGGGAAATTTTTTGAAAAAAAAAATTTGGGAAGCATATTTAATGTGAAAAGTTGTTCCTACTGTAGTAAATTATTACAAAAAAATTTGAATTTTTAAGCCAACAGCCAAATTAACTGCTATCATACATAAGTTGTCAAAGCTCGCATTGTGAGTTGTAAAAATTGGCAGAGTTCACCAGGTTGAGGTTCTTAAAGTTTTACTGAGGTCGAGGTTGGAAAAGTTAGCACTGTGTTTCCCGCTTAATTGATGCGACCAAGATATTTGCTGCATTTTTTTCTACTACTCTCTTTTCATAGTGTTGCCACAATGTGAAAACTCTGTTTAGAAAATAATTGACGCCGAAGTTTCGAAATCCTGTATTTTCGCGTATGAGAATACATTTTCCCTCGTACGCCGTACCTGGGTATAGAACGAGTATTAGATGGTCAATGATCACGGTATAGAGAATACAAGGTATTCTCATTAAATTTTGACACGAGTCCCGACTCGCGAATCTCCACTTATATCACACACGGCCCAAATCGGACAACCCAAAGGGTGGTAGTTACCACCCACTCCCCAAAACGTAAGAAAATTTTACCCCATCAGAAAACTCCCCATTCTCTCATTCTAAATCAAAAAATTCCATTCACATTTTCTACCATAAAACTCTTTCGTCACTAACACAATTCTCAGATGCTCAGACAAAAAGTCTTTTAGTCAGGGGTTTGTGAGTTGATAAAAGTGATTTAAAAAGGGTATAATTAAGAAAAACAGTTCAGTGGTAAAAGGTTAGTGAGTAATATTTGCTTCGTGCCCCTTCAGTTATTTCACGGGTTTTCCTCTTAGAATATATAGCAAACAGGAATGGGTGAAACGTGTATTTTCAAGAACAGGATATATAGAAGTAAGTGAAAATGTAAACTGAAATTAGACTAACAAACATTGGCATTACTATAAAAAACACAGGCCAATTCTCTCAATATTTCAGAAAAAACCGGTTTTCACAAAAGCGCGGGAACATTTTGTAAGAGTAAAACCTGAAAATTTCGCCCCTTCTCATTTATTTACGAAAATGAATCATTTGCCATTCTGTTTCGTTGCATGCAATTTGCTCTCACATTTTTTATCTTTATTCAGAAAAGTTTTAAAGAGAGATTGATTTTTTTTTCTTTCCTTCTTCCTTTTCTTGCCGTACGCTTTTTAAATGTAAAACAATCGAAAAACTCTTCTGTGTCCTAATTTGTCATTAAGTTAACTTTGCCCAAAGTAAACCAAACCTTCAACGAAGTAAGTATGAATTTGACAGCGAAGACCAAAAATGGCGGAATGAAACCTACACAAATGCAGGGAACTCGTTTTGCTACGCTCAAGTACACGGATCGTACATATGATTAGTTAAATCATCTTTGATTCCATTACACTGCCATAGCACACACGCGGAAGTTTTTAGGCATTTTTTACTGGTGGGAAGTATTCGGCGGTAGGAAATATTCTGTGCTACCCACTTCCGAACGGGAGTATGGGCAACATACCAATCCTACATGCAAGCAAATTATCTTCGGCCATTTTGAATTGAGAATTTTTTTAAATTTCTGATCCGATGTCTGTACACATGTTTACTTGCGATTTGAGATGATAATATAATAATTTAATAATCATTACGTGTTGTGAATTTGTGATACAGTTATTGTTTATATAAAAAACTGTGACTTAATTGAACACGCACACAATTAATTTCCGTAATCATACGTATAAGGAACTATGCGGAGCAACATTACTGTGCTGGCACGTCTCAGCACAAGGGGAGGTAATTCCTTCCTTCTCCAAAACCTTCTCGTATGGAAAGACTCAATGATCATCTGGGTGGAAGGGTAAGCCATGTTGCAGTTTATATAATACAAAATAATGGGCCCTATTCTGTTGGTAAAATTTTATGTCTTAAGGGCGAAACACAATTCCACCGTTTCAATCCATTTCGTACAAATGTCAAATTGGCTTACACATTACACCGAAATGGATCGAAACGGGGAAGTTGAGCAAATTTCAACTTTTACGGATGACTTTACCTAGAAAAATCATGTGTAAAGATTTGTTTATACTCAAAGATGCATGAAAAGGCTTGAATTATATGACAAAAAAGAATGTTTTCCTGGATGGATGTAAAGTGAAAATCAAAATCTGCCAAAATTTTAAAGTCAAGTGTTTGAAACCGAACGGAACAATTGTTCTCATACTCGTACATCCGTTTGGATCGAATCGGATCGAAACGTCGGAATTGTGTTTGGCACTTTAAAATAAAATAATTCCCTAAAATCCTATTCTGTATCAGAAATTTTAAAATGTCCACAGCCATACATAAGAATTATACAATTCTGTCAGAAATTATGGAAATTTGCACTCGGTATAATATAGTAAAATATAAATAGTTAATGAAATTTGTCTAAAGATTTAATTTTATGCAGAAGAGATCATAGAATAAATCCGTATTTTTAAAATATTTTATTTTCATTTTATGAAGAAGGGATTTTATAGCCACAAAATATTATTTTATGAAAAATTACAGAATAGGGCCCATTATAGGTGGACACTGCTGAAACTCAAAGCGAAGTCTTATTACAAATTTGTTTCTTTTACAACTTACCTTTAATTTCTGGGAATTTATCCAATAAATACTGACGTTTCTCCTTAGTACTACAAGTAGTAAAAACCTCCAAACCATATGCCAGAGCCACTCTTATGCCTGCAAGTCCAATACCGCCAGTGCCTGCATGAATCAGAATTGACTTGCCTTTCTTAATGTGAGTACAATGAAAGAACGCAAAATACACAGTAAAATAGACAACAGGTATTGTGGCAGCTTCTTCAAATGTTAAATGATTTGGGATTGGCCATTCAATACTCCTGCTAGTGTTATTATAAGAAGCTATTGCTCCTTTTAATGCCATGCCCATAATATGTTCACCTGCTCTATTAAATCCAGCATATTCAAATCCAAGAACATTTGATTGTTCTATACGAGACTCGCCATAAATTTCTATTGCCAGGCGACCTGTTGCCAACATAACATCACGGAAATTAAGAGAAGCATAAACAACTTTGGTATTGTAATTTTCCAAGTCTTCTGATCCTTGAATCCATGTTATGGAAGATAAATCTCCACGAACTCTAGCGTTACCAAGGACCAGACCTTTACGAGGCTTTTCAATAAGATCCTGTTTTAACTGAAGATGGCGATATGTTCCCCATTTTCCCTATAGAATATCAATCTTAGTTAGGAAACTATGAAAAACTAAAAGATAAGCTTAAATCACTTACGTTTCTGAAAATGTTTATAGCCATTCCCAATTTCAAATGACTTTTGTAAAAAGGCAACTCCATATCAAATGGTGGTGCATTAGGATCATCAATAAACACACACTTGACTAAATGACCATTGATTTCTTTCCTTAAACAATTCACCAATCCCAAGATACCACTAAATTTTTCATTTTGAGATACAAGCAAAACGGGTCCTTTTTCAATAGCAGTTTGAACTTTTGTGATCCATTCATATTCTGTGTCAGTTTCGGAAACCATAACAACAATTGGATAGCCAAAGTAATTCTTCTCTTCACGCTGTAAAAGTACCAAAATTTCATCGTCAGTTGGTAGTACAGCGATCTTATGAAACCCATTAGGAGTTTCCAATTCGTCAACATTCAATCCATTTTTTTCTCGTGCAAGGAAGAATGCTGTTTCATTTATACTTTTCTGTGCAGTATCTATAAAGTCTTCACTATTCAGTACATTCGATGCTATTATTATGGTACAGTTAGCTTGTGTAGATAATTTTTTGTCCTCCACAACGACATTAGACAATGTAATCTCCTGTGATGTAAGAAGAACATAATCTCCACTCACTACAGGTAGATCTTCAACAGAATCCACAAAATGATTGATAATTGGCTGAGAATTTTCCGTATCCACTTCGACAATTTTTAATTTAATTAACGGATTATTTTCAAGGGCTAATTGAACACAAGCTCTGACAGCGTCTGCTTTATCTAATTTCGGACTAGGGAAATGTGAAATAAATTGATATCTTTCTAAAACTGGAAAGCCTGGTGGTCTTCTTCTTGATACTGCACTGGCATGAAGTCCAATGATTTCGATACCTCCACAAGTAATGCGGTCTAATTTACGACTTGATTGAACTTCAAAGAACATATTGTCCGGATCCATTTCTTTCACAAGATCAAAATGATATTTTCCATTTATGCGCATTTTACGAATTCGTGTCGGAAGCATTAAATTTCTAGAATCAGTTCCGACAATGTGGCTTTGAAGTAGGCAATCTATAAAAGTGACCCAATTGTAGTCCCATTTGATTTTAGCCCATTGGCCATCAGAGCGAGCCTGCTGCACTAATTTGAATGCACCATTGTAATGGTATCCTCTTATTCGTAACTCTTTGTAGAAATCTTTACATTCTAATATAGGTGCATTTGAAGGTTTTAAAGTTGTAGGTAAATCTGGTTTTTGAATATTTTCTACTTCTCGAACTGTTCCAGTGACAATTAAATCTCCTTTTTCGGTAATCTATATTGTGAGATCAAAATAATTAGTAATACTAGTAAACGTAAATATATTAACAACTATAATCAAAAACAAAAGTTTGAAATCAAAATCTTCTTTGGACAGTGTCACACAGACTAATGTTTCTTTCAAAACATCAGCTCTTTTCATAAATCCAATTTCCTCTTGTTAAGTCAATGCAAATGACCGAAACAGGAAAATGTTTCCATTGTGTGGTTTTGGAGAAAACATCAAAGGAAGAAGACTTTTGAATCGAGCAATTATTTCATTAACAGATAATTGAACAGCCTACTAAGGCGGTCTAATTTCACATTGATGATTCTTTGTACTCCTACACAACTATATACAAAACTGTCGGGCAATAAAAAGTCTTCAGCCTCTGGGTTCTTCATAATATGTTCTCAATTGTCATACCTCAAAGCTTCCAGTTCCGTAATGAATCATCACGACTAAAGTCACACTAGCATCAATCGATAATGGAGTAGCTCGTATAAACTTAACATCCTCGAATTCTATAGGCATATCCATGAAAGAAGGACCATAACGCATCAAAGAAAATGTTTCCCAAACATATAGTAAATAAGCAGAAGCTGGTACTAAAATTTTCCCATCGATGACATGACCACTTAGGAACTCATCATTGCCACTTTGAACGGCAACAGTGTACGATCTTTCTCCACTTTGATCGGTTCTAACATTTTCATATTTAGTGACATACCATTCAGCAGTATGATCCCACTTTATTAAAGGAGAAATCATTGGAGTTCCACGTGAAACGGGAAATTCGACTTCTGGATACAAACGCTCAATAGGGAAATTAATTCCATTGGTGTAGATTCTGAAATAAAAAAAAAATTAACTCAAACTTCGTAAATGTGTAAGCCTACTTACTTTCCTAGTGCCGCAAACAAGAAGCTCATGTTGTTCTTATTAGCTCGTTGCGTTAGACCAATATGCACAGCGCTTGGCATTGATTTTCTTAATATCGCTTGCAAAAGTCCATGAGGAGCAATTTCAATAGTGAGTGCGTTCGCTGGCAGCATAGCTGCTGTTTCTTCAAATAAGACACTGCTAAGGAGATTATTCGTGTGGTATTCAGCTGAGCAGAGCTGATTTTCTGGAAGATCCCAAAAAACTTTAGGAACACTTGAACTTAACCACAATGGAGATCGGGACTTGGGCTCCGGTATGACTTCTTTTAGTCGTTTCAATAGAGCTGGTCCCATATGAGCAATATATCGAGAGTGGTAGGCAATATTTGAGCATGGAACCTCTTTAGCGAAAATGCCCTTGGATTTTAATTCTTCAACGAATATCGATACATCTTCGCAAGGACCTGATATTGTACTCGAATCTGGACCATTGTGGCAGGCAACTTCGATAGTTCCAGGTAACATTCCAACAATATCTTTGTAGCCAAGACCCACAGCTGCCATAGATCCTTTAATTTTTTTCATTTCTACACTTACTATACCTCGCGAATATGATGATAGAATCACTTGTTCTGCCGTAAGGCCACCATCAGCATAGGCACAGCCTAGTTCTCCCACAGAGTGACCAATAACGTAGTCCGGTTTGATTTCAAGTGTTTTCAAAATATCAACGATAGCAATTTGGACAGCTGCGATACCAACAAATGAATGTAAAATATTGTCATATGTCGATGGATCAGTTGATGTCAAAATTTTGATGAGATCGACACCCTTAGGTACAAGTGCCCTATGACATCTCTCTATGGATTGCCTAAATAAAGGAATATCCATTAAGGAGGTACCCATTTCAGTCCATTGTGAACCCATTCCACTAAATACCCAAACAATTGGTCGATTAATGCCGGTATAATGTTGAACATCCTTGGAAAGACATTGTGCATTTTTACCCTCTTCATGGGAGTATAGTCCATATCCTCTAAACACTAATCCAGAAATGGGATCACGTTGAGTATTGTGAATAAGTCCAATATATTCAACATCCAACAGATTAGACTCTATCTCATTGAAAACTGTATGCACAGCTTCTTCAGTACGTCCCGCCCAATTTACCAATCGAGGCAGTTTGTCTTTGGGTGCACCATAATTAACCTTTTCCTTTTCACAGGCTTTGAGGAGTGCATGAGCGTTTGCACCTCCGAATCCAAATGAATTAACACCGACATAAGGTTTCCTAAGGTCTTCGATCTCGCTTACCACCTTTAAGCGTCCTTCTGCCAGAGCTGGAATTTCTTTTCTAACCTTTTCAAAATTGATATTCGGTGCAATCTTGCCTTTCTGGAAGGCAAGAGCTACTTTCACTAAAGAACAAACACCTGAAGCTGGTTCTGAATGACCAATATTTGATTTTACCGATCCGACAAGGAGTGGCTCATCTCTTTGGGCACATAAGACATTATCAATGGCACGACATTCTTCAGGATCACCAACTATTGTTCCAGTGCTATGAGCTTCAAGATAACCTAATTGATCAGGCTTCACACTAGTATTCTCGTAAAATTCTCTCAATAGTTTTTCTTGCATATCACCAGCCGGATAAGTAATCCCTTCTGGCTTATATCCATCACAATTCGTTTTCGAATAGATAACTGAAGCATAGATACGCTTAGAATCTCGCCTTCTTTGCAAGAATAAACAATTTACTGCCTCAGCTCGGGTATATCCGGTAGCATCTTGATCAAAAGGGCGACAATAACCATCAGGAGATAAGACACCAAGCCTACAAAAAACCCAATGAAATATATATTAGTGGAATGGTTAGTTAAAGTGGTCAATGCAAATTTACTCTGCAAATTGTAAAGTGACATGGGGATTAAGAATTAAATTGCATCCAGCTACAAGAGCAGCATCTATTTCACCATTTCGAAAAGCTGAGAAAGCATTGTCAAGTGCGTACATTGAGCTACTGCAGGCGGTATCGACAAGATTCGAAGGTCCATTTAGGCCGAGAATATAAGAAATTCTGTTGGCTAACATACCACGACTGCAACTGTATTAAAAGAAAAAATGGAAAAAGAAGAAGATTCTGTTAATTTCCTGATGAAAAAAAATGTTTTTTTTTTCATAAATATTTACCCTGTAATTCCGAAGCCCCTCGTACAATCTTTTTCATAGTACCAGGTCTTTTCAGATTCAGATATACATGCTCCTACGAAGACACCGGTTCGAGTACCACGAAGAGATTTTGGATTTATACCAGCATCTAGGATTGCTTCATATGCGGTTTCAACTAAAATTCGGCATTGCGGATCCATTGCTTCCGCCTGCTTGAAGTGAACACCAAAAAAAATCGCATCAAACTTTTCCAGTGTGTAAATCTTGCCAGCTCTTTTTGGGATTTCATTGTTGAAATGCTTCCAGCGGCGTTCATCATCATCCACCATATCAATCTTGAAATAAAAAATCAAATTTTTGAATGATTTATAATACAAACAAAAGAAAACGGTCATGAAAGACTTGAGAAGATTCATTTATTATCAAATATGAGGTCGTAGGACTTATTTCTAACACGGAAAAAAAATCAATCCTACAAGTAGAGGCAGCACACTTAAAACTGAACAACCGTTCTCTGACTATAACTGAACAATGAGAGCGTGCAAACGGGCTCACCGATAACTCATAACTAGCAATCAGACTGGAAGTAATCATTGAGATTACACCGACAGATATGCCCTCCCCGAGCAAAAAGAGAGGACACCTCTGAAATTTTGAAATTTGAAAAGATCAACAAAATCAAATGGTATCAACGAACCTTCGCAAAGAGTCAGGTTGCAAAAAAGTGCCAAGTGAAGGACTTTTCTATGCCCTATCATCATCATCTGTCCATCCGTAATCAGTGCAAATGTATTAGCACTTGTCACTGATCAGCAATCCGGCGATTCTTGCGCTAAGTGAAACCAAGGTCGCCACTGATGCTGATATTAATCAGTATCACGACCCTGGTTACAGCTTGGTGCCTCTTTTCTCCCAACAACATAGAGGGGTCGCATTATATATACGGAATGATGTTGCCTTTACCGTCCTTAGAGATATTCCTTCCGCCAATCCAGAGTTCAATTACATCTGGATTCGGTTTAAACTCCACAGGCACATCTGTTTCCTGTATTGCAGCCCAAATATGTCTTATGACGACACGGTACCCGTTTTTAATAATATTTCTAACAATATTGATCATCTGCTTTCTGTCTCCCCCTCTTCTGAAATCATATTAGCTGGTGATTTCAACGTCCACAACATACCGTGGCTCAGACATTCTTCTATCACAAGTCCTGCGGGGCGTTTCGTTGAACTCTTGTGAATCTTTTAATTTGCAACAACTAGTGGATGCACCAACCCGAGTACCTGATGCATAGCTAATTTATTAGACTTGTTTCTTTCATCTCACTCCGACAAATATGCAATCTCAGTCGGTTCCTCCCTGGGTAATTCGGACCACTTTTTAATCACGGCTCAATTTACCACCTCCAATCTGTGCCGCCCTACCACTGGTGTAAGATATATTTCAGCCCATCAAACAATTCTCACATCTGGGCTGGGGCTGGCCGTACAGCCTTCACTTCATTGGATATTGTCCAAAAGAGAGCCTTTAAGCGATTTGGCGATAACTTGTCATATCGACTCACTCGAGCACCGCCGCAATGTTGGATGTCTTTCGCTCCTTTATCGCTACACACATGGCCAATGTTCTGATGAAATATCTAGTCTATTCCCTTGTAGATTAATTTCTCACGCAATACTCCTGCTGCAAGCCGTGCAGATCCTCTTACCCTTGTAAAGTACTTTCGGCCGTACAGTAAAATTCCGTGATGCTTTCTTATCTCGAACTGTGCGAATGTAGAACAATCTGCCATCTTCTGTTTTTCCTCGGGCTTTCAATCTGCGAAGATTCAAGAGTGACATGCATCGGCACCTCCGCCACTTTCCTCATATCCCCTAATCCTTTCCCTATCTCCTTCCTGCCATGCTGTGCTTTGCATCATTAGGTATCCCCTGAGCTTGGCTTAATACTTAATATAAAAAAAAAGAATAATGTAACAACTCCCAACTGTAAATACGTAATATGTACTCGATAGTAATAATAGATAGGGCAGAATATGATACTAGAATGATTAATAAAATGAAGGAAGGAAATTTAAAGATATTAAATCAAACCCACGAAGCAAATACTTAGCAACGTTTTTGAAGTACCAAAGCTAAGGTAAACGATTTGCAATCCTAGATTCCCAATGTTATATGACCTACCAAATGTACGCAAACCACATAATAAAATGCGGCCAATTACATTCACAATTAATGCCGCGTCATCGATGATTAATACCTGGTTGGTGAATGAGTTCAAAAACCTGGAAAAATTTGAAGGAAAAGAACGTACTTCAACACCCGCTCAACCCATTTCCGTTGGTGGAGAAGATATCTCGACGCCGCCATCCCTTATCTTAGAGATTAAAATGTCCAACAATTTTGTATTACTAAAAACGCGATGAAATGCCTGGGCATTTTGCAAAGATGCATGAAAAATTTTACTTCATCAGACTTGGCGCAGATCTACAAGTCTCATATCAGGCCTAGATTAGAATATAATTCCCATATTTGGGCAGGGGCTGGACGTACTGCATTGTCCGTGTTAGACAAAAACCAAAAGAAGGCCTTCCGGCTTATTGGCGATGACATATCAATAGAAATTTGTTTTTTCCTTGAGCACCGGCGTAATGTCGGATGTCTATCTCTCTTTTATCGCTACATCTATGGCTATTGCTCTAACGAAATCTCTAGCCTGATACCTTGTAGAATTCTTCCTATGTGCACAGCAAAAGCTGTAGCCCAGGCTCATCCTCACACCCTTGAAGTCAAATTCGGCGGTACCGTCAAATTCCGCAAATCCTTCATAAGCAGAACAGTACGAATATGGAACAGTTTGCCATCCTCTGCTCTCCGCCGCCCCCCCCCCCCCCTTCCTCCCCCAGCTATGAACCGCAAACATTCAGACGTAATGCACATCGTCACTTCCTTTGCTCAACCCAATAACCCACAATTCTCTACCCTTTTTTCCTTTCTTGCCAAGGCTGTGCTACGGCATAATAGGGTATCCCCTGAGCTTTGGTAGTATCAGAAAAACAAAAAAATCCTTGCAGCTAATAGATAAAATTAAAAGCTTTTATATTCGTGATCATGAAATCCTAGAATCCTTTTCCTTTATTCTAACATTCCCACAACTGAAGCAATAACAATGATTAAAGACTGGCTTTCAGTTGTGTCTATTTCGGCAAATTGGAGTGCGCTGTAAAATCATTAAATCTTTGCATGAACTATAATAAATGTCAATTTAGAGGCAAATATTATGAACAAATAAACGGAATAAGCATGGGAAATCCGGTATCTTGCTAGGTGGCTAATAGTTTCATGGGAAGGCTACAAACGGACTTAGAAAGGAAAGGAAGGGAAAGTTAGCCAGATTTTGGATAAGCGATAAGCGCATGCAAATATTGCAATAGTCATGCCAAGGATATAACGGGCTGATATTATCGAAGTTCAATGTTTTACTTCTGTAGTGTGTATTGCAAAATACACAGCCTCTCCTTTTATCGTATGTTTTTCTAGAACGGTAAAGATGATCTTAGTCATTTTTTTTTATATTTTCACATTTCGAAGAGGTAAATACTCGGACATATGTAAAAACTTTTGGGACAGACCATTTGCCCAGTATATATAAAAACTCCAGTCTCCCTATGGTAACACTACATAGGGGTTGCCCGATTTAGTGCATTTTTAAAATTTTACCTTAAATTTTAATATATGTATTTCCAAAAATTGTGGTTCTGTGATAGTGCGCTTTCGACTGGGCTTCAGGTAAGAAATAAAAAGACAGAATATTATGTTCTGGCAGCGATCTGCACCTGACATGGAATTAAGCCACCATATAAGAGTGACGTCATGACTTAAATGTCAAAAAACTTAAACTTAAACCATGCAGCCAACTAATGAGCAACAAATATCAGATATTTTAAAGTATAACTGTACTAACTATGCACATATAATTTTAAATTTGTTTCGCTTGAATTTAAATTGGCTTTGTTTGATGTTGATATAGTTATTTTTGAATTGTAAATGTTTTTCGTATATTTTGTCCAACAGATTAATTAAACATGCACATTGCTGATAAATGTCAAGGTACGGGAATTAATTATGAAGGTATGGGCATCGGTAAATTCAGCTAGCCTAGTTCTTTGGGGCATTGAACTTGCTGATTGAAATATCATTTGAATTACGATAGATTACCGAACTGGTATCTTTTTTATTTTGTCATTAGTTAATGACTATGTATTATTTGATAGGTTCTTTAGTTAGAACCAAGCTTGTTGATAATTGTATTGGTGCAATAAAAATTGTATGATTCTGTGACCTGATGAAAATGGGTTTATTTCCCCTTCCAGGCGGGGGATGAAAGATCCCAAGCACAGAGGTCAAGGTGGCCCATTGTACTAATCTGCTAACAAAAAAAAAAAAACACCTCTCACCAGAATCTCTTCCTGTCCTATTAATGAAGCGCATCAGGTCTAGGTGAGGTAATCCTGTTAGTTCATCCATAAATAGGTTGGCAGACACATTAGTATCCAGCCTGTGTCAGGCAAAGTCCGGACTCATGCACAAAGTGCGCGGTTGTCTCAGACTCTCCTTCCAAGTAGGACAGACACTCGGGGGTGTCAACAGCACCCATATATGTCTGATGAGCATGAACTGAACTGTGGCTAGTTACATATGATGCCAACCACACGCCTGCATTGTTTTCTTCCGAGCCTTTTATGGAACTAATTGGGTTTCTTATTGTACACTGTAAAAAAGTAGGACAATTACCTAAATTTAAGGCACATTTTCTCCTAAAAAAAATTTCATTTTCTCTGATAGAAAGGGAAAATCAGTTTAATTTCCTCAAATCAATGGAATATTCAATGAATTTAGGCATTTGTCACCAGCAAATCTATTATAGTACGTAAAATTCCCGAAATGTTAAGCTTTATCGGATATAAGGAAGAGAACATTCAATAAATTAGGTATTATTCCACATAATATAATATAATTCGCACATTGCTTTTGAAAACAAGTCATATATTGTTTTTCACTATTTTTTTTACGTTTCAGCGTTCCCACCACCCCAGCACTAACTTCCATACTATATACATATATTAATGAAAAAAACATGGCACATTCTTATGTTTTTTAATGGTGTAGTTATAATCTATTACCTATTCCCTACATTTTAGGAAAAAAATAAATAAAATAAATTTTTTATTCCCTACATTTTTGGGGAAAAGGCCTACTTGCATTTTAGGTATAAAAACCTAATCTACATTTTCCAAGGTGGATCTTTCCCTAATCTTATAGAAAAATACCTAAACTTTGTGGTACTAAATTGTTGCCACTCACTTTAGGAAAAAACATTTTACTGTGTAGTTCGCAAAATATTGGATTTTTTCCTATAATGAAGTAAGCGTTAATCATCAGCAGTTCATCAATGTGATGTGAGACCAAGGCAGTCTTGCTTAACATCTGCTCTGAGCTTTAGAACGTTCAACACTTTATGATTGCGTAACCGAAAAAAAAAACAAAACTAGTTTAAGTTCGATTGCTTAATACTGTCCGCACTCTCGCAGCACACAGCTGGAACCGTGACTATACTATACGAAAAAAAATTCCCTTAGAGTAGTTTACTAACAACATTATGATTTATGAGCTTTAACATTTAAAAAAAAAAAGGATATTTAAGGATATAAAGGATATATATTTATTATGCTCAAAATTCTCTTCCTCCCAAAAATTTGTTTTCTTCGTGAAACCTTGTAGCTTTAAAATAATATGTAGATCATGCATCCCTCTATGATAATTACAATCAAAGTTATGATTTACCTTTTTTCGTACAAACGTAACAGTCCTGGAATCAACGGAAACAATTTTAAATCCACTTGGAACATTTTTAAACTCAACTGCAATAATATTCAAATCAAGTGGGGCATTTTTAAACTCAACTGGAACGAAACCCATATCAAAAGGAACAGTCTTAAAATCTAAAAGTACTTAATTTTTCATATCAAATTTCACAAAATTTAATTCAATTTTATTCACTTCTTGTCAATGAAAATTTTTATCAATTCTTGTTCTTGTACAGATGTGGCTAGGTATAACATTAAAGGAAATTCAGAGAAAAGCGTATCTTTGACGACAATCTTTAATGGCCTTAAAATAATAAAAATCACATTAAAGCTGGCAGGATTTGAAGTGGATAAAATTAACGTCGAGTCAACTAAACTCATTCGCAAAAACCACGCTCTGGACTTTTATTTTTATAGACGAATGCGATATTGAATATTGTTGGAGTTGAGTTTAAAGATGTTCCGCTTGATCCGGAAACTCTTACGTTTGTGCGGAAAAAGTTATATATGTATGTATGGGAAGGAAGGATAAGATGGTGAATCGGGCAAGATGACAAATCGTTAATTACGTGAGATTATCAACTGATGACACTAATTTTGTGATTTTTACAGCATTAAATTGGCTCCGCTTGCACAGTGAAGGAGAAACTAATATGAGCAACCATCTTTCATTCAGACAATTGCGTTTCATGTGTTCACACAAAAATTCATTGTAAAATTAGGTTCGAAAAAAATTGTGCTATCATCAAATTTGGCAAGTCCTAGAATTTCTGCTGAAGCATTTTCTTAAAATACAGTGACTCGCAAATTTGTTCATAAAAATGAAAATTTCCACGTTTTTTATGTACAAGCAGAACAACTGGGTTTTCTAAGAAACTGTACCCTCACATATTCTTGAAAATCATGTAACGCGATATTTCATGGTAATTTTGTGCGAATAGTGTTGGAAAGAGTTTATTTTTTACAGTTGTTTTGTTGCAGTAGCGTGAACAGTTTTGCGTGCTTGACGAAATATTTTAAATAAAAAAAAAATTATAATTTTTAGTTGCTATTTCGGTGAGTTAGTAAATTATTATGTTTTAACAAGAGGAAATAATTTAAATTAATCTAATAGAAACGAAAACTAACCTAAAGGAAAAATGCCAAAAGCTATCCAAAAGAACGTGAAGCCAGCAATTGTTGGTGATCTTCAAAAGAAGTACTCAGTTCGAAAAATTGCTGAAAAGTACTCTGTGTCAATAGGATTCGTAAGCAAAATGAGGAAAACGGTAGAAGATTTTCTCGAAACGAACGCTGGTGGGCGACCAAGTAAGCTACATATCTCCGAAGACAAAGCGTTGTATCAAAAGATTGATTATAACTGAAGCGGTAGATACAGCTGTACAAGCCAACAAGGTAATCCGAGCCAATTTAAATGTTACAGTTTCTAATGATACTGTTCGAAGATGCCTTAACTCAAATTTTAAAGGAAAAGCAAAGGTAAAAAAACCACTTTTAACCGACCGCCATAAAAAGGCGAGGCTTCAATTTGCCAGAAAATACAAAAACTGGACGCCAGAACATTGGAAGTTGGTTACATGGTCTGACGAGTCAAAAATAAACATGTTATGTTCAGATGGGCGACACTGGACGTGGGTCAACTAGTCCGTTCACTTACAAGAACGTAATGTTCAGAAAACCCTCAAATTTGGAGTTGGCTCATTAATGGTTTGGGGATGTTTCAAAGGTAACCAAGTTGGTATTTTGAGACGTACATATAAGCGGAATTATGCGGGCAACTGACTATATAAATATCTTAGAGGAATCATATCTACAAAGTCTTGATAGATTTGGCTGCGAACCTGGAGACAGCTTATTTATGGAAGACAACGATCCAAAACACACTGCTCGCATAACGGCCAAATGGCTTCAAGATCATAATATTGAGACTCTGAAATGGCCGCCGCAATCGGCAGATCTCAATCCTATACAGAATGTGTGGGGTTATTTGAAAAGAAGAGTAGTAGCAAGCAACAATGTTCCAAAAGACTGCGAAGAACTTTGGGTACGCGCTCAACAAGCGTGGAATGAGATTGATCCACAATATTTGGAGAACTTGTTAGGAAGTATGCCTAAAAGAGTGAAGGCTGTAATTCGTGCCAAAGGCGGGCACACTAAATATTAAATAAATAAAATAAGAACGGGACTATTTAGTTAGTCACAGGATAGATGCAAAAGTGTTCACAAAACAATTTTTTTAATTTTAGAAAACAGGATTACTGTTATTTTTGAGTTTTGGTTCTCTAAAATGTAATCTAATTTCTGAAGTAATTTTATTTTGTAAAAACTTTTAATTTGTTATGAATAAATATTTAGATTTTCCCAAAAATCAATTTCAATAACTTTTTATAAACAGTTTTGCGAGTCACTGTATATATTTTTTATTACTTGAATTAATAAAATAAATTTCAAATAAAATTTATTGCAATAGTTTTTACCAATTTAATTTATAAATGGTCGTGTCGGTTAAGTTGACGAATTCAAGAGGCGGACAAGAAGACGAGCTCCTTACCCAAATCGTTCACAAATTTTGCTATGATTTTATTTATTGAAATTGTATTGAAATTTCATGGATGCTGAACTTTGCGTGATCTGTAAAGACAATATATGTGAATTGATTTTGTTTTTCATTTCTTTTGTCCTGCATCATCTTACCCGCAAGCGAGAATAAGATGACGAATTTGTCAGCAAGTCAAACAAGTGAAAAAGCAATACTAAGTTTTTAATTTATGAAAATCAGAAATATAGTAGTTGAAAGTAAACATATTAACGATTGCTCTTAATAAATAACTAAGACTTTTGATCAAAGCCACGAGGATATAAAAATGATCAAAGTTTACTATCCTGTTTTACCCCCTTCCCCTCTACAAATAAAAATACTGGCAAATTTTAGGAATTTCAAAGTCTTTTAATTCAAACCAGCATGTAGATATAGTGCAGAAAATAAAAAAATTTAAATAATTATTGAAATTCAATTATACAACATCAAAAGAATTCCTGAAAAATTCAAATTAGAAAAAGTTTTGTGCTGATTTACAAATAATTTTTGGTGGATCGTGAATAAAAATTGTGTAATTTCTGGTTTTGATTTAGCTGAGAAGCATGAACGCATTATTTAAGAAAAAATAGTTCAAAGAATATTTTCATAAAACATTTGCTCTCCGGGTCTTATTAACCACCTGTCACACTCACTAATTATATAATAATATTAAAATTTAGCAAATTTATACATCGAAAATAACATTATTAATAAATCTGCCAATGTATAAATGTGACAAAAGTGCGCATGTACCTAACAATGGTGGATAAACTTTTTTGTTTTTTTATTAATTTTTTGTTTTAATAGAACACTTATCTACCACATAAAATTATTTTGTTTTTTTCCTAACCAAAATATTAGTTGTTCTAACAACAATTGTGAGAGCGCAATCTAAAGATCTTGAACCACTTAGAAAAGTTACTAGGATTATCCTTGCTTTAAAAAGCAAGCAACAAGACTTTTAGTTCCGCTGCGATTTAATTATGAAAACTCAATCTAGGGATACCATAATTAGCACAGCATTCCAAGAAAATATATCATATAATAGTTAAGCTATAGAAATCCCAGCACCATTTCCATTATTTATTCGGAAGACATCGCAACTTATAGCTTAAAAGTATGAAAGGATATGGCATACGGGAAATCTCAACATTCAGTTAACACTTTCAACTCCTCAAAGAGCAAGATGCAGTCTAATACAGTAGATCTGTTTTGTGTCGGTAATATTTTACGCCTTCATTGAGTTCTTTGAAATCCAATACGATTTTCAATGTTATTCCGTTTGTCACTTCCTTTAAATCTTGTAGCCAGAACAAACCCAGAACAAAATAAATTAATAGTAATTAATCATTGTGAAATATAAATTAGGCGAAAATCGTCAGCAATTTAAATAAGATAAGGTCATTGCCATCATAAGCAAATTTCCTCGATCTAAATCTAGGTGACATTTTCAATTATTATTGCTGTTTTTAGTTTTCATCAAAACTATTTCTAATATGTAAGTAAAGAATATAATTAGGAACTGGTGAAATAAATCCTATATTTACCTTATTGTAAAGATTATGCTCATATTCTTTAATATTCCTTGAATTCGGAAATTTTCCAGACATTCCACTAATAACGATTTCATCACCAACAGTTTCTGGATAAATCCGAGATAATTTTTGATCTATACGAGGACGTTCCGAATCTTTTGTCGGATTTGGTGCCATTTTTATTGTAGTTAAAATGGAACAAATAATGTATCTATGTATATACCACAGTTATTCCACACGTTTTTTATTTAAACTGTAGTTTATCACTCACTGTTATACACACCTTCGAACAGAAACAAATTTCAAAATCACTCACTAAAGAGATGTGTGCACGAATTGCTAGACTAGTCGCAATTGACTTTAAAATGTCTCCCGACTCCTTTTATAAACTGGTGATCAGCTCACTCTTCACTTCAGGCGTTTACCCGTATTAATTATACTTTAGAGTTTGAATTTGAATTTTAGTTGTTAATATATGCTTTCACACGTTACATATTACTTAAAAGTTGTAGATTGAAATGGAAAATGAATTTTACAAAAATAATTATTTTATATATTTTTATAAGTATTTTTTGTCACTTTCAATTGTCCATCAATTTTAGGGAAAATTTGAATTTTTAGTGTATTTTTTTATTACACGTGTCTATAAATGTTTTTACAATTTATTTGAAATAAGCCTGCACTCTGGGTTCATATAATTTACATGTCGATGACCTTTTTTTTTTTTGTGTTTTCTTTTTAGGCAGGCACAGGAAAACAGCCTATTCTGCCTTAGAATGGAACATTATTATGTACATACATCTCGTATAAAAATAAGCGAAGGCTTTAATTTATACATATGTATATATTCTTTAGTTTCTTCACCCGAAAAGCTAATCAAGGAGTCATCAGTGGACTTGCTGTCGATACTGCCACCGATGCTTTAAATGAATTATTCCACGAACCTTGACTAGCTTAAAGATCTTCATGGAGTATCTTCATTCGGGTCAATAGAGTCTAATGAAGAAGCGTCCAGGCTTCGAAAGGTGCTTGTCAAGGAACATAGCACTCTCTCGTTCATAAAAGGGGAGAACGGAGTCTTGAAAACAACAAACAAGGAGATGATAAATGCACTTCTTGATGCTAACTTTGCAGGAAACTAGGAAATGGTCCTAGCGTTGTTGAGTTCTGTAGAACAGCCCTTATATGACGGAAAGGAAGAGGTCTGGTCTCTTAATCCCTTTAAGGCATCGAGGGTAAATGGACTGAGACCCATTATGCTTCAGAAAGTGTCCGTTGTTGAGAGATTCCTATTCCTGGATAGTAAGGAGTTTACTCTGGATGCATTCTTGGATATCGAGGGGCTTTCAATAACGTTAAGACGGTTGTTATATATAACCGACTGAGAAGGGTGAGATTTAGTAAAGGTCTATGTGACTAGATCATCTCACTGCTCCTTAGCAGAAAAATTAGCTCTGGGTCAGTGGATGTAGTTTTGAGAAGAGCCAGTCTACAGAGATACACCGCATGGGGGTTGGGTGCTATCAATACTCTTGTGGCTATTGATAATAGACGAAATCCGCATAAAGTTAGAAAGAGAGGGCTTTAAAACGGTTTCCTATGCAGATTGCATATGCTTAAACTGCTTAATTTGGCTAATAATAGTGGACATAGTGTAAACCCCTTAAAGACAAAGCTAGTGCTTTTTACAAGAAAAAGGTAGGAGCAAAGTGTCAGACTTCCATTGTTATAGGGAGTGAGTCCTACTCTCTTCAACAAAGCAAAGTATCTGGGAGTCATACTTGATTCCAAGCTGAGATGGAAGCTAATATAGAAGAACGTCTTAAGAAATCCAGTGTGGCCTTCTACACGTACAAGAAAATTTTTGCTGATAACTTGGTAACACAGAAACCTGTCGTATTTCGTGGCGATTATAACCTGCAGATCACAGAAAGAGGGCAAAAGAACTCTTTAATGGTAGTAGAGGAATCTAGTAGAAGTCATTACGGGTCATTGGGCTGTAAGAAACCAAGGTAGTAAACTGAGAATAGCGGGAAACGATAAAAGAGGTTGGCAATTAGGTAGCTACTTCTTTTAAAATCTGAGGTAGCTGTAAAATAAAGAGCTCAGTTGTATCTTGAGATTGCTTATGGAAGCAGGATGGATCTAAGGCGGTTGTAAAAAGGTTATCCCATGAAGTCAAGAGACACAATGAACCCGCTGGAGGTCTAAATGAATAGGCTGGATATCTCTAGCAGCACCCTTCTTACCTAATTATGTGGCGTTGCGGCTTTAGAATCAAAGGAAGCCTTGCTTCCCTTAGGTTTTCTGATTGAATTTAATGAAAACAAATTAAAATTACGACGAAAAATTTCTTCAAAATATTTTCCCAAATAGACCTTGCTCGTCGTTCGCTGTAAACTATCACAGAGAAGCAATTATAAAATCAGCTCCCTTTGAAGAAAACAATAAAAAACAAAGCTATCGAATAACATGCAACGAAAAGTATCGCATTCGAACACGTCTGGGCTCTGTCTCTGACATACCGATACCATTGCCCGGAAGATGTGGTCTTACTTTTGCTTCCATCGCCCCTTATAGTATAGCCACAGTATACCCATACACTAGAATAGCTGTCAAAACTGTCAGTTGAGTTGGATGCTTCTATAATGTGACTATACTTTCTCTTTCAACAGTTTTTAACTAATACACTAGTTAATTTTTAATACCAAGGCTCCTATGTAAACCGAAAGTGGAAGAAAGACAATTTATCGCATGTGTAAACTTCTATTAGAGGAAAAGGGCCAAAATGGCCAAAAATATTTGTTCCACTTCCCATGCCATTTAGCTTAGTAGAACTGTCAAACTGTCACAAACATTATTAAAGTCATTTTGCACATTACACTGTCCATGACATCTTTCAAACAGCTGTCGCCCATTTACTGCCGTATCATACTTAATAGTTCCCTCTTATGCCCTAGACACACAGCACTCTTAATGAAGGATAACTAACGACTCATTAGTCTATAATGAATCATTATAAACTGCAGACACACAGCCATTTATTTAATTAAGTTGTACTGTCAAACTGGTTTTGATTTACAAAGAAGCGATATGGATGAAATCAACGCGATAAACTTTGTTTTTATTAATTTTAATTTTTATTTATTTTTATTTTATTTCATTTAACTATTGAGAAATGAAAAAAACATTTTATTAAAAAATATTTTGACATAATTACTTTGTGCTTTGCATTTCTTCTTCTTATTTTTCAAATCAGCAGATGCACAGCGGAGCTCCATACTTAAAGTATATGCTAAATCTAGCACATTTTTCCTCATTAAAGCTATAATGAAGGAAGAAAACACTTCATTAAAGCCTGAAAAACAATACGATGCAGTGCAGTGCACTGCACCGCAATGCAGTGCAGTGTTATAGCCGTGCACTGCACTGTAAGGCACAATAAATGCAGTGCAGTGCTTTGACAATCATTTTTTGAAGATTTCATATCTAAATTTTTTGTATTCTGGATTCATTATTTTGAGAAAAACTCTACCCATTTTTCTTCTAATGTCATTTTAAAATTAATTAATCCATTTTTAATTGAACAATTCCTCTATTCTTTAGTATTTAACAAACGTCAACTGATGCAGTGTGCAGTGTTTTAGAAATTAGCCTTTAAGGCTGAAACACAATACGATGCAGTGCAGTGCACTGCACTGCATTGAAATTTAGAACTCATGTATTAACATGTGGCAATTCACAAAACACTGCAGTGCAGTGCAATACACTGCACTGCATCGTTAGGCTAATTTCTAAAACACTGCACACTGCATCAGTTGACGTTTGTTAAATACTAAAGAATAGAGGAATTGTTCATTGTTCAATTTTTTTTGAATTTATGTACAGAGCGATTGCAGGTTGGTGCGGGGGACTGATTTTTCATATTTCATGAGAACATTTCAATATTCTATATTTAACCGTTATATGGATTTTGATGAGAAATAATTTTTTCCAGTTTTTCATGTAAATTTTTTTTGACATGGAATTACTTACATTAAAGTGCGATATTCTTCTAAACTACTTACCGCAGAGAAAAAAACACTTACACCGCAACGTTCGCAAGACATTTTAGATGCAAAATGATATCCATATGTCAGTAAATAACAAAAAAACACAAAATATAAAACCCGGCAAAAACACGAGTCTGAGGTTTAACTCAAATTGACATTAGCAAATTAAATTCTTCTTGCCTTCCACCCCTTCGCCCAAGAACCAAGATTCCCTCATACCCAAAGGGTTTTTGTACAATATTTTGCTTCCTTTAGTTATATATTTTAATCGACTTACCTAAAACTAGTCCTAAGTATTTCTGACCTAAACGTACCTACTCATTGTTCTATCAGTTTAAAAATAATACAGAAATGTACCGATCGTGCTTAAATGCGCGTCGTCAATACTTACATATATGGCTGTCAAACATAAAATTAAAGGCCGCTACACTCGCTCAAGCAAATCGTACAACTTGGCATGCACAAACCAAATCATACGTCGGAGCTTGAGTTGAGACTGCAGTCTGGAATGTATGAAATCGCCGATACTATTGCACAAGCAAATCTGACGACTTTAACTATAGAATTAAACTAAAGTCTGCATAAAAGTCGTTGCATGTGGAGCAAAAGTTAACATCCGATTTTGTTTACAAACTTGTCTTGTACATGGCCATGACTGAAAGTGATGCCAACAATTCCAATTGAAGAAAAACGAATAGCGCGTGTCATATCTAACTAATCAAACGATGACAACCCAAAGAACCCATTCTATGAAGAAATTATTCACCAAACACTTCACTCAAATAAGATCCGCAAAGCAACCCTAGTAGAAATTGCTCACAGTTTTACCTTGTCTCCTGCCCCGCAAGGGGCAGTTTTTATGTAAACCAATACTAATTTGACTGAAAAGTATCAAGGTGTTTACAGTTCATAAAGAAACATCCCTGGTAGACATATCATGATGAGCTCATCAATGAGCTCCTCATGAGCACGATGAACGTACTAATGAAATTTATTCGCGTTTGAATCAAATCCGGTAAAAAACTCATTTATTTACTTATTCACAGATAGTGTGCATGAGAATTGCATCTCTTTCATTTATTTAGAAATGTATGCTGTGCTTCTCTTTTGTGCATTTTACAATATTAGATGAGCACTTCGATGAGTACATAATGAGCGTTACGATGAGCTTATTAATGAGTATGTCAATGAAGGTCACGATTATCTTATTAATAATCGTGTCAATGAGTGTCACGATGAGCTTATTAATGAGCGTAGCACTGAGTGTCATGATGAGTTTATTAAGGAGGATGTCAATGAATGTCATGATGAATTCATAAATGATAATCTGCATTTACGATTGATTTCATATTTTTTTCCTAATTCAAACTATAAGACGCTGAGGCGTAATGATTTGGGCATAACGTCTTGTTCAGCAGTCTTTCCGCGGAAAACAAATCAAAAAATTAATTTGAAATAAATAATTTAAAAACTTAAATAAATAAATCACAAAAATCAATTCAAATTTTCCTAGTAGAAATGTCATCTGACAAGGTGATGACAATAATAAATATTTATTTATTGCTGGTTTAGTATATAGGGAGCAGTTTCATGCTATCTAATGAGCCCTTCGATGAGATTTAATGAATACTCATCAGGAGGCTCATCGGGACTTAATTTTCTATATGTTTCTTTATGAACTACAAACACCTTGATACTTTTCAGTCAAATTAGTATTGGTTTACATTAAAACTGCCCCCTGCGGGGTAGGAGACAAGGTAAAACTGTGAGCAATTTCTACTAGGGATATAGAAAATTAAGTCCCGATGAGCCTCCTGATGAGTATTCATTAAATCTCATCGAAGGGCTCATTGAATAGCATGAAACTGCTCCCTATTTACTAAACCAGCAATAAATAAATATTTATTATTGTCATCACCTTGTCAGATGACATTTCTATTAGGAAAATTTAAATGGATTTTGTGATTTATTTATTTAAGTTTTTAAATTATTTATTTTAAATTAAATTTTTGATTTGTTTTCCGCGGAAAGACTGTCGCCGGTATGCTGAACAAGACGTTATGCCCAAATCCTTACGCCTCAGCGTCTTATATTTTGAATTCGGAAAAAAATATGAAATTAGTCGTAAATGTAGATTATCATTTATGAATTCATCATGACACTCATTGACATGCTCCTTAATAAACTCATCGTGACACTCAGTGCTACGCTCATTAATAAGCTCATCGTGACACTCATTGACATGATCATTAATAAACTCATCGTGACCCTCATTGACATACTCACTAATAAGCTCATCGTAATGCTCATTATGTACTCATCGACGTGCTCATCTAATATTGTAAAATGCACAAAAGAGAAGCACAGCTTACATTTCTAAATAAATGAAAGAGAGACAATTCTCATGCACACTATCTGTGAATAAGTTAAATAAATGAGTTTTTTCCCGGATTTGATTTAAACGCGAATAAATTTCATTAGTACGTTCATCTGATTGCTCATGAGGAGCTCATTGATGAGCTCATCATGATATGTCTACCAGGGAAATAATGTAAACTAGTAAATAGTCACCCAAAAACTATTCCCCAGACAAATAAAATAACTAAAAAGTAAGTTTTCCAAAAATAAGGTTACTGTTATTTTCAATCATATAAACAAGTAGTTAGCTAGTTGATGCATCAGAGAGTAATAATTCTATAGTTCTAATAGTGTAGTTCTGCTAATAATTTAGTGTTAGTTAACGAATAAAAGTTTTCTAAATTTAAAAAATCTAATTAATTTTTTTTCGATATTTTTTCGAACCCGAAAACAAAATTGCGCAAAGTCCAAAAATTCGCGTTATATGTATCTTATCAAACCTCGTATGCATATATTTGTATATGCTGTTCCTTTTTTAAGCTTGTTGAAGAAGGATATTTTTGGATTCTCCGGTACAGCAAAAAATTTTTTTTGTGTGTTTTCACACAACTATTAATTTTGGGTGGCAATTTATACTATTTTTCTCAATTTTTCCATTGTTTCCATATTTCTATCTTCGTTTGTTTTTTTTTTTTTATTTTGGCTTATTTTGTGATTGATGGAAAAGATAAATCAAACTGAATATGGTGAATATAAAAGTACGACAAATTTATGGTGAAATGTGAAAATATGTGACTAAAATATACTCCTAAGCTACGACAAAAGATCAGAATCACTCCCTTGATACACATAAATCAGGGTATTTTGAATGGTAACGCGCATGGTTGATGTTTAGTATGGGCACTAATTCAAGCGAAGTGTCCAATTCAGATGATAATAATTTTCGAATTGTCACTTTTCATTTCCATTTTTGTTTTGATTTGTCAATGTATATGCATGCCAACTTTGTTGCATCTTATCAACATTTTTGCTTATCAGCTATTTTGCCAAATTCTATGGGAAATGAAAAATAAATTTCCACAAAACAACTTGGAAAAAACAAAAGTTTCGCTTTTCATCCAAGGCGTTTTGTTAGAAAAACTCCCACGACAAATTTCGCCTTCAGTAAGATTTTTATAAATTGAAGTTGAAAGTGTGAAAGAAATAAAAATTGCATATAAGGTTTTTATAAATTGGAGTAAAGGAAAAAAAAGTGCGAAATTAATATGAGAGTGTAAAAGTGTTTTGGGCACGACACTTGTCAGTCCCACAAAAGGTACGTAAAAGCTGTCTATCGCTGAATATGTGTTAACCTAGTACGGAGTTCAAGTAAAATAGTACGGAGTTCAGGTAACAAGTGACTTTTCCATATAAATTTTATCACTGCTTAAATCCCAAGCAAAAAATTTTACTGAGGTCCTTATACTAATCCAGTACGGAGCTCACTGGTAATAAAGGTGCCATTTTCGCTATTATAAGATAGATGGCATTTTGTAAGTATTCACTCATTTTACTCACCATTTTAATGTGTGAAGCATTAAAATGCAGATAAAATTTTGACATTTCTTTGATTATTGACAAATCGATCTTATTTAGTTTTTCCTGTGGATTTCCTTGACGACGATACACTCTTAGACCAGCCGCAGCAACAACATTGTCATCGATTTGACGATATATATTTATTATAAATAATAATCATTTAACATTTTTAAAAATATTTCCGATTAATTGTGATTTTGACAGCTGTCACTTCGTTTTCTCCACGTAAAACATACAGTCCCCGGACAGCCTATTGCTATCACCTTAAAGTTTGGCCTTTTTATACCCTAGATGAAATCATAGGGGTATACTAAGTTTGTCATTCCGTTTGTAACACCTCGAAATAATAATGGTAGAGCAAAATGGATTGGACACCCATTCATAATATTAAAAGTTATTTTGATTTTTGCATGTCCGTCCGTCCGTCCGTGTGTCCGTGTGTCTGTCTGTGCGCACGATAACTCGAGAACGCGTATACTTACAGAGCTGAAATTTTGTACATGGACTTTAAAAAAAAAATAAAATTAAGTTCGAAAATGAGACAAATCGGGCAACTCCTTCATGGGGTTGCCATATAAAAATTTCCTTTTCCGCTATATATTTGGACACTGCTTGAGAACGCATCAACGTAGAGAGCTGAAATTTCGTACATGATGTTTTTACTACATTAGCAAATAAAATGTCAAAAATGGACTAAATCGGGCAACTCCTTCTTGGTGTTGCCATATAAAAATTTAGGTTTTTTACGTATACTTTGAAAACTATCAGTCCAAGACATTTTTATTGTACTAAAAACTTCTGCAGAATACGAAATCCTATAAAATTGGTTATGATCATTTTTTCTGTGCGACAAACCGTTCTAGAAATATATGCGAAAAACAACTTCAAAATCAAATTTGAATTGATCGGTGACGAAACGAAATTTAATACGGGCATTCATCTAGGGTATCATAAGAATTGGTCTTAGACCTATTCTAGCTTTTTTACTTGTTTTGTTTAATTTTAGAGGAATTTACTTTAGAAAATGAAAACGAAAACAAATAAAAACTTTTATATGAAACATTTTTTTGTATTTTTTATAAACTCATTCTGTTTTTTTTTTTTTTAATTATGTATATTTAAGATATTTTTATTATCAATATTTTGTTGTTTCCCCTTTATTTTTAAGAACTTCCTCTATTCTTCGGGGCATATTGTCTGCACGCTTTAATGCAGGATCTCATATCTGGATCACTTTGCCAGACATTTTTAAAAATTTCAATGAATGCTGCCTCGTACGGTTTTACAAACTTTTAACCATGGATTTGAAGCTTTTCCATACGTTTTCTATAGCGTTAAAATCCGGTGAATTTCATGGCCATGGAAGAACTGACACCTGTTCATCTTAAACGAATTTCTTGACTTTTTTTGCCGTATGACACTGCGCATTTTTATCCATGAACCAAGACGTTCCTGCATGTTCTCGTAAAGATGCTATAGAGGGCGGGGATATGTCTTTGAGGACATGAATATATTGGTCCTGTCTCATTGTGCTTTCTACAATGGCCGCTTATTGAAGCCCATACCATTACATATAATGAATTTTTTGTCGTTATTAATAAGCAGCGTTCCTTATACGTCTCCCCGGGGTCTCCTCCGGACGAACAAAAACGTTTCGGACATCGTTTTAATGATGGACTCATCAGAGAAATGAGCTTATTAAAATTCGAGGAATAACTAATTATTACGTTGGCTCCTTTATTTGGTGTAGTGAATTTGTATTTATAACTTATCTTCTGCCAGTCACCAAGAGTGAAACTTTGATACTGGCTCGCCCAAATAAGTCTAGCTTTTTGCATCCTTCTTGTGAAAAGCTGTTTTTTAGTTGGTCGCCTGTAGGACAGGTTTTCAGCTAAAAGTCTCGCAGTAGACTAACAATCTTTTCTTTCATTCTGTGTCCTAGCCAAATCTGATTTTGAGCCTATTTTTAAAAATATCATAAAAGTATAGAGAAATTTATACTATGAGAGCAAAGTTAAAATAAAACTTCTATAAAAATACTTACGTAATTTTAATTAAAAGTATTGAAATGGTCACACAAAGAATTTAAGTAACATACATAGATGATTCAACAATTTATCCAAAACACAAATTATTTTTAGAAAATATTTAAATTTTTCGCTGAAACTTTGCACAAGGAAAGAACTGAAATGATACCTTCAAGTCAAGTCAGGTGTGTTTTGTATCTTTCTACTTTTACGATTGTCGTAGTTTCCTTGTGATGTTCTCTTCATTGTCTTTATTTGATCGTTGGGGGTCTCATCTTTAGCTCTCAGTTCGGTTTGATGTCGTCTCTTGTCCTCTTGTTAATAATTGTCCTTCGGTAACTTGGTAATTTTCCGTTTCACTGTCGTCTTTTGGCTTACAGCTGATGCGCCGTATAAGCCGTACTGCATGCGTTTTCCTTTTGGAATTAATTGTTAATAGGAGGGCGAGGAAAGGAGATAGTATAGGACAAGGTATATAGAAGACAAGGTATTCTCATTAAAAATTTTGTACTAGAACTGTGACGTGTTTCGTCCTATAACGTATATACATTTCTATTGAAAAGACAGAGAGATGAGAGAGAATACTGTGTTCTCTGTACCGTACTTTCCTATACATTCGGACACAAATGGCGGAACGTGGTTCGTAATGGGAATACCTTGTATCTCTGTACCGTGGGATAGGAGATACCTTCAAGATAATAACCTTCTCTTTTATAGCCGATCGAGGGATTTTACGACAGGCAGCTTATATAATTAGACAAGAGGGATGTACGAACCATTTTAAAGGGAAATTATGAATAACCAATCCAATTTCTGAGTTTCCCAGGCAGACAAGTAGTAATTAGTGTGAAATTTTCAGGTGGTAGCAATAGGCTATCCAGGAATTGTACATTACCTTTTTACCAGCGTTTAAAATTCTATTTCTTGGAGACCGAGTAAAATTTTACCAATACCCGAACTGCATACTAAGTTTTATGCTTACATAAATATTATAGTCCAGTCATTACGTCGGAAAAATCGGGTTAGAAATGAAAATGAACCGAGAAAGCCAAATTTTGGATATTACGTGGGGGGCGGCTAGAAAATTTTTATGCAATACTTTTTTGTTGCTCTTTGTACGATCTACAATTAAGGTCCGATACATTTTTCACGTATCGATCATCGTTATCGAGATATCGAAAAAAAAAACCACAAATTTGGGGAGAAAAAATTGTTTTTCGCTATTTCCTTTTTTCTCGTGAAAGATAGCGAAAAATGTCCAGTATGAAACTTGTAGAGCGTGTTCAGACCTACAAATTCGTTTTTCTATTTTTTATTTTCGAGAAAAATTACGACCTCTAGCACGGCGCAAAGTCAGTAAGACTGTGCCCGGTTTTGATTTAGCCGCTCGCACGGATGTATCCACACGTCAAAATGGATGAATGGTTGTTCAGGGAATTATTGCAATACAAAATAAATTAATAAACCAGCCAAATTATAAATCAAACACATGAAATTTATTGATCAAATAATTTTTATGCAGCAAAAATAATAATTACAGGTGGTCATTTTTTTCACATATTTTTCGTCGTTTTGATGGTCCTAGCTGTAGAAGTTCTTCCTCGGTAGACTCTTCGAGTCGTGAAAACTCTTCAATCGCAGGAAATGATGTTGTGACGGTCGAAAAATCATAATCACCATCATCATGATCGTCGTTGAATAAAATCTCGACTCTGGCGACATTATTGCATGTCTGTCCACTACAGTGCAGGCAAATAACGGAGCAACTAATTCCTGCTTTCCTGCACCCACAAGCAGCCCCACACTTTCCTTTACATTTGCACGAAATGAGTTTTAAAAGTTCATGTTCGATGGTATCGAGCTCCTACTGCGACGAGATCAGGTATACCATGAAAACGCTCGATGATTGAAGTGGCAAATTCATCGTCACGTCCAGACAGGTATCCCATAACTTTTTCATTCATTGATATTTCTACCACGGAATGAATTTCTTTCCGTCTATGCATTGGCAATTTTGATTCATCGATTTTTAAAATTAAAAGTGGGAATGACCTGCAGTTGTTCTTCGGGTTCTGGTTCTTGCGATGGAGACTCGCTTCGTCGAGAAGCAATTGACGCTAGCCGTTGGTTTCCAAATTTTTTGTAGCACGAACTATGAACACTCACTGAGTTAATATCTGTTGATGCTCCACACGTCCTCTTTTCACGCTCGCCGCTAAGAGAGTCTGAACAGCTCTCTTTTTAGCCACATAAACATCGTCAATCAGAGGTGTTTTGCAAATGAAACAACAATCACCCATTTTCACACAAATTTCCAAACACGTACGCTCGCTTCAAAAGACTCGAGACAACTGACTGGAATGCTACGAATAAGGAGCAGATGTTCCGGCACGAACACGAGAAAAGGGACTTTTATACCTGACCCATGCCCAAACTCTAACGGTCGCCGTATATCGATAACGATGATCGATATGTGAAAAATGTATAGGACCTTAATTGTAGATCGTACAAAGAGCAACAAAAAAGTATTGCATAAAAATTTTCGTATCTCAACGGGGAACCGAGTTATGATGAAAAAACCGAATTTAACGCTTTTTTCAAGATGGCGGAAAACGCACAAGGTTATTTTGGTCGACAATTTGAACTTAAGCTTTTCTAGCCGCCCCCCACGTAATATCCAAAATTTGGCTTTCTCGGTTCATTTTCATTTCCAAATGTATATAATGACTGGACTATTATATTTCTAGTGACTACCAGTTGTCGCTGTTATCAGGTTAATTGTAATTACCAGACAATTTTTGAGAATACCCTGAAATTATTCGCTCGTTTTTCGGGGTATTTTTCAGAATACTGAATGTATTTGGTGACACACATAGAGTAAAAGTAGGATAATTTAAATACCCAGTTAAATTTACCCTATGTGTATCACAGGTATTATTAAAAATTCTTTAAGACGGACATATCTGTGAATTTAAACTTTTTATGAATATGGATGTAAAATAAACAAATGTATAAAATAGATTTGACATTATTTAATCCACATACAGCAATATTTTACTTATCTATATATAAAAAAAAAAAATTATCCAAATGATATAGTTTTAGAAATGATATTCTCTATTTCAGTTTTAATTAGTCTTTCTCCAAAATGGATTTGAATCAATTATAATTTCTGGAAGTTTTGGATTGTCCAATGATGTTGCGTGATCACCTTCAATATATCTCAAAGATAATCTGCCTTTTACAATTTTAGAAAGATCATAATCTTTTTCAATATCTATAACAGTAGTTTCTAATGATCGAATTAAAGTTGCAGAAGAGTGTATTGGTTCTATACAGCTTATATCAAGATTCATTAATATTTTGAGACGATTGTACATTGCGTTAGTAATGATATCACAGTGTTGTTTGGTAAAAACATTTTGTTTATCAACATACCGCATAAATACTTCCATCTTTTTGTTCCAACTCTCAATATTTGTAAAACTAGCATTAATATTTTCTAGTGATTCAATTGGAAACATAGAATGAACTACCGAAGTTAATAGTGTACACTGAAGACTGTGATCATCATAATGTTTTGAATTATTCGATAGAAGATTATTATAGAGTTGCTTTACAAAATATGGTGAGCTGTCAATAAATAAAAGATGACCATAAAATCCAGATTTCTCTAAAAGCCTTGCCAATTCTATTGCTATCAAACATCCATAGGAATAGCATATAATGTAAAATGGTTCTGATTTTTTGAGGATTGTTTCTACGCTCTGAAAATAATTATATATATTTATTAAAATACTAGAAATTTAAGTGAATATATATTTAAATTTTTATCATATACCTGATGAACAACTTCAGAAATTTTCCTAATTGTTTCTAGCTCTGCCGTGCAAGTCAATTGTACAACTACAGCTTCTGAATTTAATTTAGTACCAAGATTATACCAATTTTGATTAACCGTTCCTTCTAGTCCAGGAATAATAATGCATGGATTTGAACTTGTTAATAATCCGTTTTTCTTTATTAACGGTATAATAATTTTTGCGCTATCATTTTCATCTCTAAGTTTTTCGATTAAAGGACTTATTTTGAAAATTTGATTACAAATTTTCATTTTTTTCATCGATTTTCTGTTGACAGCTTCACCTCGATTTGAAATTTCTTGTATTTTTTGAAAAGTCATTGCTTTCAAATCTTTTCTGGTAAGACAAAATCCGAATTCTTTTTCCATTATTCGTTTAATTTCTGTCAACGAAATTGGATCTAAGCCCAAATCTGCAAGAGATGATGTCAAGAAAATTGATTTTACATCACGAATTTTCATTATTTTCATAATAGTCTCAATGATATTGTCCTTGTTTGTATTAATGATTTTTTTCTCCGGTATAAGAATACAACTCAATATAGGATCTGTAGAATCAAGTAAATCGTCCAATTTTCTCAAACATGAAAATATATTATATTGTATAGTTCCTTCATTTTTCATATTGATTTTATTTCCTATAACTTTATCGGTAATATGACCAGCTTCTTCAATTGCACCCCATTGAATAGCTTTGGATGGTAAACCTTTAGATGCTCTATCTTCAATTATTCTCTCAATGATTGAATTCGCCATACCGTAATTCGACTGACCAGTACTAGTTCCTCTTCCACAAGTAACACTGGAAAAACTAACGAAATAATGCAATTGTGGGCATAATTTCTGAGATAATTCGTCCAAATATCTAGTGGCGATACCTTTTGGTGCTATACATTGATAGAAATTTTCAGGTGTTTGATCCATAAAGTTAGCACCCTGTAGACATACTGCAAGATTAAAGATACCTCCAACTGCACCCAGATTTAATGCTTTAGTCAACAGAGCCTCACAACCCTTTATTGTTGTAATATCTTCAGTGTTAATAACAACCTTAACACCAAAGGTTTCCCAGTAATGTATTCTATATGCTTGATATTGTCTTGTAATAACACTTCTAGAATTTAGAATAAGTTTTTTAGCTCCACGAATAACTAACCAATTAGCTAGCTCCATTCCAAAATTTCCAAGTCCCCCTGAGATTATATAAACCAAATTCTTATCAAAATAAGCTTGTGGCCACATTTTCAGTGGTATCGTATATTCAGAATTCAAATCATCGCGAATCTTCACGATCACTTTTCCAATTTTCTTTTCATCAATCAAATAGTGGAAGGCTTTTTCTAATTTATTTGCATTGAATATTGTCACTGGTAAAGGTTGTATTATGTTTGCAGTTATATCTCTGTCAATAATTTCTTTTAATTCCTATAAGTATTAAACAAATTTTAATTAAATTGTATCAAAAAAATAAAAATAAAACTCAAATTTTACATACTTTTAAAATTTCTTGTGGTACTGTAGAGATATTGTCTGGTAAAACAGCACGGAAAGTAAGTTCTTTCAAAAACGGTGCAAGGCCTAATTTCATATCGTCAGCCATGTCAAGTTTTCCAAATTGAAGGAAATATCCACCTTTTGCGACACATCTAAATGAAGCTAACAATTTATCTTTGGTAAGAGAGTTCAGAACAAAATCAACGCCTACAGCATCAGTTTCCTTCTGTATCATGGTTTCAAAAGAAGTGTCACAAGAGTTTCCAATGTGCGACTCTGAAAGATATAAAAGTTCATTTTTTACTATCTTAATAATTAACACTGAAATACAATTCTCACCTTTTAATTGCGGAAACGTATCTATTAGATACTGACATTTTTCCTTGCTGCTACAAGTAGTAAATATTTCTAATCCATATGCGAGTGCTACTCTTATGGCTGCGAGTCCAACATCTTCAGTGCCTGCATGAATAAGAATTGTTTTTCCTTTCCGAATGTTTGTACAATGAAAAAACGCATAATACACAGTAAAATATGCGACTGGTATTGTGGCGGCTTCTTCGAGCGATAAATGCTCTGGAATATTCCATGAAATTCCCTTACTACTGTCAATGTATGAAGCTAGCGCTCCTTTCGATATCATACCCATAATACGTTGACCTGATCTATTTAAGCCAACGTATTCAAATCCAAAACCATTCGATTGTTCTATTCTAGACTTGCCATAAAATTCTTTTTCTAAGCGGCATGTTGCCAACATTGCATCCCGAAAATTAAGAGAAGCATAAAAAACTTTGGTATTGTAGTTTTCCAAATCATTTGATCCTTGCAACCATGTCATGGAAGATAAATCTCCACGTACTCTAGCGTTACCAATAACCAGACCTTTACGAGGCTTTTCAATAGGATCCTGTTTTAACTGAAGATGGCGATATGTTCCCCATTTTCCCTATAGAATATCAATTTTAGTTAGGAAACTATGAAAAACTAAAAAAATAAGCTTAAATCACTTACGTTTCTGAAAATGTTTATAGCCAGTCCCAATTTCAAATGACTTTTGTAAAAAGGCAACTCCATATCAAATGGTGGTGCATTAGGATCATCAATAAACACACACTTGACTAAATGACCATTGATTTCTTTCCTTAAACAATTCACCAATCCCAAGATACCACTAAATTTTTCATTTTGAGATACAAGCAAAACGGGTCCTTTTTCAATAGCAGTTTGAACTTTTGTGATCCATTGATATTGAGCATCGTTTTCGGAAATCATAACAACAGTTGAATAACCAAAGTATTTCTTCTCTTCACGCTGTAAAAGTACCAAAATTTCATCGTCAATCGGAAATACGGCAATCTTATGAAATTCTACAGGAATATCCAAATTATCAATATCTACAGATCGCTTTTCACGAGCAAGAAGGAATGCTTTATCATCGAGACTTTTCTGTGCCATAATCATAAAGTCTTCGTTATTTTTAAGCACATTTGATGCAATTAAAATCGTGCAATTTATCTGTGTAGATAAATCACTGTCCTCCACATGAATGTTAGGCAATATAATCTGCTGAGATGTTAGAAAAACATAATCACCACTTATCACAGGCATATCTTCGAGAGCATACATAAACTCATTGACAATTGGTTGAGATTTTTCGGTATCCATTTCGACGACTTTTAGCTTATTTAAAGGAATATTTTCTAAAACTAATTGAATACAGACCCTTACAGCATCTAGTTTGTTTAACTTTTGCACGGGAAAATGTGGAATAAATTGATACTTTTCTAAAATTGAAATAGCTGGAGAGCTTCTTTTCACCATTGTACTAGCATAAAATCCATTAATCTCGATACCACCACAAATAATTCGATTTTGATTACGACATAACTGAGCCTCAAATAAAACGTTCTTTGAATCCTTTTTCTTCACAAGATCAAGATGATATTTTCCATTTAAACGAATTTTGCGAATTCGCTTCGGAATTAACAGAGCTCTGGAATCCGATCTAATAATGAAATTCTGAAACAAACAATCTATAAAGGTGACCCAATTGTGATTCCATTTAATTTTAGCCCAAAGACCATCAAAGCGGGCTTCTTGAACTGCTCGAAATGCTCCATTGTAAAAATATCCTCTGAAGCCCAATTCCTTGTAGAAATCTTTACTGTAAACTATGGATGAATTTGATGATTGTAGAGACGAAATCGGATCTGGTGGTTGAGGATTTTCTACTGCACGGATTCTTCCAGTGACAATCAAAGTACCTTGTTCTGTAATCTAGAAAAAAAAGATGCTATTACTTGTATGAATGATATCGTTATTGGACGGCTAACCGTGCAAGTCTCCCGCAATTCATATCGATAGATAATTTAAAAGTTCTTTAGTATCTTACTTAAAAATATGCCATAAAAAACCACCATAGAAGAAACGATGATGAACAGCTCAACACAGCTTCAATATTCTGAACAGAACTCCTAGAAGAAATACTCGTATATGTATATCGAGAGTGTTCATTCTCTACGAATTAATATTCGGGCACCATTTACAGCAGAAATAATTACCGCTATTAATTCACTATGGTCAATGGTATCTTGTAAGGAGTTGCTATAAACAGAATATCAACAAATATCCTCCAACTAATCCTTGAAAGATTATTGAAGATATATGTGCTTCCCGGCGGATTAGATGGAAGAAAAACGACTGTAAAGGTATCTTTGGAGAAAATTTTAACGTACACGATCCAGGAGAGAATTAAATTGTTACGCTCAGAAAGGGACGCTCTTGCATTGATCACATCAACACCTTGCAGATCATCCTGCAGAATCTCGGTCTCCGCATTATCTATAGATTTTGTCGGCTACGAAAAGATCTTCAGCTCTGTTGATAGAAGTTATATATGGAAAGCACTGCTAAATGCGCACTTTATTTAAGTAAAGCCATGCTTCTAAACTGCCAGTAATTTTTGAGGTTATGAAATAGATTTTTGTTCCAAAATTAATTATTATTTTATTAGTATGTACCTACTAGAATGGTTAGGACGGATTTTGTTAATTTTTTTTTTTTATTTCTACAACAACAATGTTTTTATTTTTCTGATATTTGATCTATACATATAAGGCCGACCAATGATATAGATTATGCTGATAACAACTGCTTGCTAGCCCACAAACACTAAGCCTTGAACACTATGATTCAAAAACTACTTGCAATTATATAAATATCGAAAGAGGGGATGCGATGAACACCTTCTGACGGGTATTAATAAACGGATATTAATAAACAAACCTAAAACGGTTCAGAAGAGGACAAGAGCAAGAGCGAATCTTAAGCCTGGTATTGTGTTCATTTCGCGGATAAATTTTGTATGGAAATTTAGGGGTGAAATTTAGTTGCGAAGTATTTAGCCAAATCGCTGAAGAAAGTGGTATTGTGTTTTATCAGCTAAAAGTTTGTTTAGTTTTGACAAGTAGATGGCAGTAATTTCCACAAACATATCTTTAGCATCAGATTTATCCGCTCAATACCTTTTTTCCTCGCTAAAATTTTGACGTTCCACCCACCACCCACCAACCATGAAATTGGAATACAAGTGTGGCAGTGTATTTATATTATTTTTTTCTGACAAAAAATTCCGTCTTCATTTAGACAATTCTTTTGAGAAGAAATTAAAATAGTAAGTATAAATATAATTTTCCTTACTATTTCGAGATTGGGTAATTGCAATAGCAATCTAAAAGAACAAGAAATAATATCACAAATGCACGACAGCTGATTGTCAAAAGCAGCCACCTATAGTTCAAAACAATGAACAATTATAGCCGTAAAAAGGTCCCGGTTCGTAACCACAATGTGCATATGCAAGGCACGATCAAATGCTTTTCATAATGGCAGCCGTTCGTCAAGCTTTAATTCCTTCGTCAACTTCTGTCTGTAAGCTCATGATCGTAGCTTCCATAAGCAAATTTGACAGTTCGTGCAAATTATATACAAATATTAGTGATGCATATTCGTGATATTTTCAAGGCATGTATTGCATATGCAAGCTTATGCACATTTTGGTTAGGCCTTAATACAGAATCGACAAAGAAATAAAACGACGAAAGTGGAATTGGATTCACCATATGTTGTGACATGATAACAAAAACATTGCGAAGTTGGCTGTTATTTGGAACATTTTTAGACTGAAATACAATAGAAGTAAATAACTTTACGAAATTGAACGAGACTGAGGTTTACTTACAAAAAATTGATATGATTATCGTAAATAGATATCACATTCCGTAAGGGTTATTATCTTGATAATTAATGTCTTCAATTTTAAGAAGTGGTAAAAGTGAAAAAATTAACAAATGGAAGTTGATTTACTTGAAGATTTGTGCTTTCTATTATTTGCAGTATCATTTTTATTCCATATCATCCATATTCCCCTCACACAAGTTAAAGCTAATTTGTGTACGCCTGTTCGCTTTACGTAAGTAAATGTATACCTACTTACGTATAAGTCTATACTAGTTCATTCAGCCTTTTAACAGAGGCGAAATCAATTGAATGAAAAGCTACTGTCACCACACCTTGTCCCTCGAAAGATTAGAGGAGGTTGGGCAAGAACAATGGCCGCAATGGCAATTTTAAATATTGAATCAGACTTCACGACATCCCTGTTGTTGTTGTTCTTAAAAAATATATGGGAAAATCCAAAATGAGTACATTAAAAATGATAATATTAAGGAAATAAAAAGATATATTTTTTTAATATATAAAATTCACGTGTCACTGTGTTCGTACACGCTAATCTCTGTGAATGTGTTTGGTTGTTTCCAGTTTGAAAGGTAGGATAGTTTTGGATACGATAGATGGCGCTGTTGTCAAGATCTAAAAAAACGGCCTGAAAACGCTTCAACGTGGAATGCTGAAATTTTGTACACGGCGTTTTCATAAAAATGCAAATACACGCTTAAAAATGGACTAAATCGGGCAACTCCTTCGTAAGGTTGCCATACAAATATTTCGTTTTTTAGTATATACTTAGACTCTGCCTGACAACCAGTACACGGAGAGTGGTGAAATTTGGTACGTGGTGCTTTCATAGCAATAATAAATAAAACTACAAAAATGGTCTGAATGGGGCAACCCCTTTTTGATGTTGCCATACAAAACTTTGGGTTTTCACTATATATTTGGAAATTGACTGAGAACCCGTCGACGTGGAGAGCTCAAATTTTGTACATGGCGTTTTTAAAAAAAGGTAGATTTAAGAGAAATAAATATATATATTTGGACAATACCCAACAAGTCGATGTAGAGAGCTGAAATTTTGTACATGAGTACTTTTTAAAAAAAATGTGAATTAAGTTCAACAATAGGACCAATCGGGCAACTCCTTCGTAGAGTTGCCATAAAACATTTCGTGTTTTGCTATATAGAGAGCTTTAGAGCTACAGTTTCCCACACATATGAATGGATGCACGTATACTCATCCACGCACACACACACACATATACAGACAGAGATCGAAACGTTAGAGTACGGAATCGCTCGATCGAGTCAGTTAATAGCTTATATATTATTCATTTCTAGGCATCCCACCCCTACCTCCACCCATCTAGGTATCTAAATTACCACCGGGCAAAGACGACGGGCTGCCCCTAGTGTATATACAAAAATATACAGTAAACAAAAAAGGAGAATTAATGAATATGCTAAATTAAAGAAAACGATACATAGAGTAACCAAGCAAAGCTCGTGCCCGCTAATACTATCAAGAAAAATGAACAGTTCAGTGTAAGCGGATGAAAGTGAAAAACCTGCCGAATATACCAGCGGAGCTAGCTCTTTGTATAACCTGAACAAAGAAAGATCGCTCGCCAATTTGAGTTCGAAAATATGGTAATAATAGACTACGGTGTCGAGATGAACCTAGGAACTGAATACCCACGTGTCAGATGCAAGCACAGCATGCACTTTAGATTCTATAAAAATTTCCTGTAAAATATCCCCTTTATTTTTTATGCTTCTAACACAGAAGACGACTGTCGATTCTGCAACGAAGAGGTAAAATCTGCAGAGTACCTTTCATAGTTAAAATTTTGGAATTTTAACTCGTTTTTTTTTTTATTTAACTATTATTTTTTATCATAAAACACGTCATTAACACAGACCAATTTTTCATATTAACTATAAAATGACCTATTACACTTTGTATCTGTAAGACGCGCCGAGCAGTCAAACAATTATGTAGCTTTATTTTTCAAATATTTAGATTTACTAAAACACTAGCATTTAAGGAAAGAAACACATTTATTGATATAAGCTAGCGCATAACCTTTTTTATTTTTTATATGGACAGAGTACAGATGCGACGACTCAAGGGAAACTGACTGTTCATCCAAAAATTCTCTATATTGTGGTGAACCCATAAGCGATTTCAATAAATAATAAACAAAACATATTGCTTATGAGGCAATCACGCATTGCCCCACATAAACATAATTACACCAATGAGAAAGAATATTGGGTCAACCAAGCACCGTCACAAAAATGCAAGCAAGCACATAGTTTATGAAATTACTCGCACAATTTACACGGCTTGCATTTTTGTGCCGATACGTTGACCCCGGTACTATAGGTAAGGTAAAAGTAAGTTAATTTTAACATATAAATAGCATGTAGTAAAACCATGGAACAGAATATAATTAAAGTCAGCGATCAGTGATGACCAATTGATTTTTGTGTTTTAATTTATTCGGTGGAGTCATGCTATTATTGCTACTCCCCACAATTAAACAAAACCGGAGTTATGCAGTACTTGCTACTCCCGCTTTAACAAAATCTTGGGCCATATAAACGTTTTATTTAATACATGGCGATCGTGCTAATTATCACCTACTACCTGGCTATATAATACCACAATATATTGAATGCACTCAAGTAAGTTCAATGGAATGCAACGGTACCCGATCAGGGCAAATGCAAAATGGAGATAGCATCAACTAGCGGTCATGCATATTTCAGATTTGGGTATGATAAAAATAGTTTTTTTTTTTTCTTCTAATATCGCATGCGTTTTTTGCACTTTTTCTTAAGAAATTCCAGGGAAAAAGTTCAATTAGTGCCAGAAAGTAGGCAATTATCTTTTGGAGACGAGCTTTTTAAGACATTTTCACTGGAAGAAAAATGCAAAAAACACAGAAGGGGTTACATTACGGGTACAGAGTATACTAAAGGGTTTTCCAATAAGGGTGTTATTTTAATTAGCCCGCTATTTCGGTAGATGTCACTTTTGGAGCTGTCATTTTTTGACATTTGACAAGTAGAAACTACGCCATTAATAAAAATGGAATGATACATTATTAAAATTCACTATAAAAATGGTGAAAATGTGGCAGAGACGGTTCGTAAAACTCGAACATTTTTGGGTCGTCGTGAAGCACCTTGTCGGACCGCAATACAGAAATTGGTAGAAAAATTCGAGCTGTCGGGACAAGTTAGTGATGTGAAGAATAAAACCCGTGCACGTCGCTCAAGAACAGCCGAGAATATTGCTGCTGTAGCCGAAAGTGTTGAAGAAAACCCAGGTTTGTCCATTCCTCGTCGTTCTTTGGAATTAGGCATTCCACAAACGTCATTACACCGTATTTTGCATAAAGATTTGGATCTTAAGGCTTACAAAGTTCAGTTAAGGGGGGTTGCCACTGAAATCTTAAAAAACACGAAAAGTTAATACAAATTTACTGCAAATCTGTGCGTACTATCATGATAAAAATTGTACATAGTTAGAGAAAATGCATAAACTTAGGTAATGATGTGTCAAAAATAAAGATTTCGGGGTTTTATATGTATTTAATTAGCTTTAGAAAACTCTGGAATTCATGAAATTTGCAAAGTTTAGTACATCAAAACGTAATAATGGTACATTAAATAGATAAATTTGTACTTGAGTATGGAAGATCTTGGTCTGGAAGAGGCAGTGACGGAAAGAAAACCAGACAAAAAATGTTGGTTACTAATATATTTTAGTTTAAAAGTTGCTATTTTCCGAGACAATTAACTACCAAAATTATGATATTATTTCAATGAAAGTTCAATTTGTAACAAAGATCGAACCTTTTTCTGTTTATTTTGAAAAACTCAAATTTTTTAGTGCAATGATAAAGGAAATAAAGTCAATAATGTTAATGATGGTAACGGCAAAAATTTCTTGATTTATTATATTTTGCATACAATTTGGCGTTTTCAATTCATTCTATCATCGTCAGATGGAGTAATGTGCTTTTAGAAGGCTTTCATTTGTTTTGAAAGCTCAGCTGGCTGTAGCTGTATGCTTGGAGAGTGTGTGCCGTTATTTTCTGCATTAGGTATATGTATGTGTGTAGATTTCCCGGAATATTTGAATTTTTATCATTGGTAATTTGTTCATTTTTGCTTTTGAAGCGAGAAATTTTTTGCCAATTCTATTATGGTTATAGGTAACGAATTGTGAGTAACATTATTTAATCATGGGACGTATTAGTAAAATTCGGGCCAATAATTATTGAATAAAGACGAGAAAACTGAATATTGTTAGGTATGTTAATCTGTGTGTATGAAAAGGAAATAATCCTATAAATGTACAAATTTGTGAAATGTGAATTTGAATTTGTGAAATGTAAATGATTTTGATGAAATTTTGGAGGAAGGTTGGCTAAATTATAAATAGTTATTTTTTGTTACGTTCCATTTATGACCGCGTTTTAGTGAAGCTTTAGAAAGGACAAAATGGAACTTTTTAAAGTTTTGAAGAGTTGTTTTTAGAATATATATATGTAATTTAGAAAACTGAACGAAAATTGATGAGGTATAGTGAGTTGTCACGATTGTATACAGTGTGTACCAATTTTTTGACTACAATCGATTATCTTTCTAGCGACTATAATTACTACTATGTACTATTAATTTATGTATGAATTGTTTTCAAAATGCGATTTTCGAAGAAGAAGCATTTTTACAAATTACAAAGAACTTGTGTCGGCCAATAAAAGTATCGGCTTTGTACCAATGACATCTTTCTTTTGAAATTATTTTTTTATTTCTTTTTTATCTAAGAGGGAATCTGCTGACGAATATTTATGCGATTTAATATATATTTCGGTAAAAGCAACTTCTTTCTTATAAATGTTTTAATTGAGCTCATTGCACGAAAATTATTATGAGCGTTCCATTCTCAGGTACTTGCAATGCCCATTTGATCGGGTTAATCTTCCTCTTTATATAGCGATTATATGTACCTTTCGATTGGCCCGTCCCCTCTAAAAGTTCGAGTGCTGTCATTATGTGATGAATCTTTTTATCAATGCAGTATCGGTATCGCCTAAAATCATTTAAAGAAAAATCAGTTCTTCTGTAAGTACCAAAATAAATAGCTAATTCATCCAAAGCCTTTATAACGGGACCAATTTATACTCCCTTTAGAATGGGCTCACCCCTTGCTTCACAGAGTTGTTTTTGGTAGATTTATTCGCCGTATTTTACGCATGCTTTGAAGTAATTTTTGACACTACTGCCTCCATGAATAGGTAAACTAGCTGACCTTTCTGGCAACCAAAGATCTTCACGGAGTAACTCTAACATTTTTTCGAAATCGACTACCGTGGCTCTCACAGCGAATTTCTGCCGTAAAGAATCAATTAATTTTTTGAATACCACGTCCCGCTTCCTATTTTAAGTGAATAGAACTATGAAATGGGTAGAAATAAGAACTTCGTGGACCAAAGCAAAAATTTTACTTTGGGAGACACCTTCTCAAGAAGAAGACTGTCGGAGATCTTTCAATCTAATAGATTTCTCTATTTACTGTACCTACGCTTAGTGGTACTACCCATCGCGAATTTCAATGAAATATCTCCTAGCGGTTTGATGGCTTGCTCTGTTCTTATCTTCGTCTTTCTATCTACACGATATATTTATACTGCATTGACATAGCGACTACGACAACACTATTTTGTATTCCATTATTGTGTTTCAGATCTCTACAGGAAAGCACAAAAGAAAGTTTAACCGCACAGCAAAGAAATTTTGCTAATATAAATGAAGAAAGATATGAAGCAGGTAAAATGAATGCCAGCCCAAATATTGCGGATTATAGCGAAATAGATTCGTTCACAATTCTGATAGAAAAAGAAAATCAGGATGAAGATATGAACGAAAATTCCATGGAGGGATTTCGATTGGTAGATTTAAGGTACTTTTGGAATGAATTGAAAATCCTAAATGAACATTGCAATGCACAGGGTTACACAATAACCACACCAGTAGGGAAGAAAAGAGCACGAGAATGGAAGATTTGATGGCAGTGTTAACATCGAGTCGCAGAAAAGAATTAACTATTTGCTATATTGGTAATCCTTCCGAGTGACAGTAACTCCGACTAGGCTAATCTGGTTGGATTGCGTTTCTTGAAACTTGAAAAATTTGATGCGAACAAAATTGAGGAATTAGATAGAGATAAAATTGTATATATGTACATATATACTAAAATTAGATTAGAAAATCTACCAGACATAGCTCAACCTGAAAATTGTGTTGTTGGTAAATTCAAATCTAATTCTCGAAAGTAGTTCTTTGGATATCTAGTTAATAAAATGGTAATCTGACAACGTGCGAACATTGCAAAAATTATATGGTAGGTATATTACAACTCAGAATTCTTGGAAGAGTTTTATTTGATGACCGACTTCAGTCAAATAAAATTGCCCAAGCATTAAATAGTGCCAGACAAATTACACGGAAAAGTATCTGATCAACAGCACAGAGAGCATACATTTCGTTCGCTCCTTGCCTGCTCCTCAACAAAATTCTAAGAAAAATCCGACAGCCAAATTTAAAATCTCGCCATGCCTAAGCAATTCTACCCACTGACTTACAAGTCAGTGATTCTACCTTACTGCTGTGCAGATGCCCGACATGCTTTGGAGTACAATACAGACGAAGATCACAGCATCATATAGCTTTGCATGTACATATAGTGATTTGTTTCAATTTTAAAATTGCATACTTTTATGCGTTTATGTGCACTAAGCTTTTGGAAACAGAAATCGTGAGCTTTTTTTTGGTGTTAACCCCCCTTAACACAAGAACTCAAGCCGGCCGATCATAAACAACGTCGAATCTTTGCTGATTGGGTCCTTGAAATGCATGAAAATGATCCGGAATTCCATCGAAAACTCATCTTGAGTGATGAGGCCCACCTCGATGGCTTCGTCAACAAGCAAAATTGTCGCATCTCGGACTCGGAAAACCCAAGAGTTATTGTTGAAAAGCCTCTCTATCCTCAACGTGTGACTGTTTGGTGCGGTTTATGGTCCCGCGGGGTCATTGGACCTTACTTTTTCGAAAATGAGGCTGGAGCAACAGTTACGGTGAATGGATTGCGCTATCGACAGATGATTAATGATTTTTTATGGCCGGAATTTGATGGTATTGATCTGGACAACGTTTGCTTTCAACAAGACGGCGCTACGTGCCATACAAGCAACGAAACCATTGATCTTTTACGGGAAAAGTTTCCGGACCGTGTTATCTCTCGAAGAGGTGATCACAATTGGCCACCGAGATCTTGTGACTTAACACCTTGCGACTTCTTCCTTTGGGGCCACGTGAAAGAGAAGGTCTACGCCAACAGCCCAGCGTCGATTCAAGACCTCAAAGATGGAATTCATGAGGCTATCGAGGACATAGGGCAGCCACTTTTCGATTTGGTTATGGAAAATTTCATGAAAAGGATATGGTCCTGTAGGCGTGGTCGTGGTGGTCATTTGGCTGATGTTATTTTCCATTATTAACGGCATACCTTCCTCTTTATAATGAAATAAAGATCCGATCATTTATCTCAAAAAATGGCATTTTTCTTTGAATATCAAAATAACACCTCTTATTGGAATTTTGTAGCAAAGCTTTTGAAAAGTGCTCTTGATGCTTTTGAAAAATTCTGTTAATGACGTGTTTTATGATAAAATAGTATTTAAATAAAAAAACAAAAACGAGCTAAAATTCCGAAATTTCAACTTTGTTGAGCCATACCGGACAAGCGGAAATGTTTATAGACCACTAGGCCAAGGGTGCAACGGTTATCTATCCACAAAAGTTTAAATCATGGGGTGTAACGTTAAGAAGTTACAAGGTGATCTATAAAAACATACCCAAATATCTTTAAGTTTCGTTATCTCGGAAACAGTTATGATCGCCCCCCCCCCATCTCCCACCCATACAATTCTCGTCTATGTATGGCCTATCTATAGCCTTCGGGTTTCACACCACTTATATGACACTTTCCGAAAATGCACCGAATTCGGTTTGAGTTATGTAAACATTTTTGTTTTTTTTTTTTTTTTTTGTTTTTAATTTATGCGTTAATTCTCAAAAATATTTTAATATATTTTTTAAGCGACTAAAAGTTTTTCTAGCGCTAAACATAATTTCGAAGGTAAATATATAATATGTATGTATGTACTTCTGGTCCTCAAAAAATGTACACAATCAAGCAGAATTTTTTACTCAAGCTCATTCTGCTTACATGTCGTTTTACAAATTTAAAAGCATTTGTAGTTGTAATCCTATCAATTTTTGTTGTTACAAAATATAAATATATTATGACTCTCAGTCTTAAAACAATTAAAAATATACAAAATGAATATCAATAAGTTTACCTCCTCATTTCAGTGTTATTTCCATTATATACATACCTCAAAGGTTCCGTTACCATAATGAATCATCATAAATAAAGTCACACCAGAATCTTTGGACAGCGGAACCATTTTAAAAAATCTTACATCCTCGAATTCTACAGGCAAATCTTCAAAAGAGCTTCCATATTGCATCAAAGAAAATGTTTGCCAAACATTGAGTAAATAAACTGCAGGTGATATTACGTTTTTTCCGTCGATAGCATAGCCACTTAGATATTCGTCACTGTCATTATGAAGATCAATTGTGAACACCTTTTCGCCTTTTTGACGTGATCTATTATATCCACATGTTGGAATATACCATTCTTCACTATGATCCCATTTTATCAATGGAGAAATCATTGATGTGCCACGTGAAACTGGAAATTCTATTTTATCGTACAATCTTTCGATGGGAAAGTCGATGCCGCTGACGTATAGTCTGAAATAAATAATTAATAAATTAGAAAATTACTTTAAGCGTTACAAATGTATATGGGTCCTCACTTTCCTAGTGCCGCAAACAAGAAGCTCATATTGTTCTTATTAGCTCGTTGCGTTAGACCAATATGCACAGCGCCTGGCATTGATTTTCTTAATATCGCTTGCAAAAGTCCATGAGGAGCAATTTCAATAGTGAGTGCGTTCGGTGGCAGCATAGCTGCTGTTTCTTCAAATAAGACACTGCTAAGGAGATTATTCGTGTGGTATTCAGCTGAGCAGAGCTGATTTTCTGGAATATCCCAAAACTCTTTAGGAACACTTGAGCTTAACCATAATGGTGATCGGGACTTGGGTTCCGGTATGACTTCTTTTAGTCGTTTCAATAGAGCTGGTCCCATATGAGCAATATATCGAGAGTGGTAGGCAATATTTGAGCATGGAACCTCTTTAGCGAAAATGTCCTTGGATTTTAATTCTTCGACGAATTTCGATACATCTTGACAAGGGCCGGATATTGTACTCGAATCTGGACCATTGTGGCAGGCAACTTCGATAGCTTCAGGTAACATTCCAACAATATCTTTGTAGCCAAGACCCACAGCTGCCATAGATCCTTTAATCTTTTCCATTTCGACACTTACTATACCTCGCGAATATGATGATAGAATCATTTGTTCTGCCGTAAGGCCACCATCAGCATAGGCACAGCCAAGTTCTCCCACAGAGTGACCAATAACGTAGTCCGGTTTGATTTCAAGTGTTTTCAAAATATCAACAATAGCAATTTGGACAGCTGCGATACCAACAAATGAATGTAAAATATTGTCATATGTCGATGGATCAGTTGATGTCAAAATTTTGATGAGATCGACACCCTTAGGTGCAAGTGCCGTATGACATCTCTCTATGGATTGCCTAAATAAAGGAATATCCATTAAGGAGGTACCCATTTCAGTCCATTGTGAACCCATTCCACTAAATACCCAAACAATTGGTCGATTAATGCCGGTATAATGTTGAACATCCTTGGAAAGACATTGTGCATTTTTACCCTCCTCATGGGAGTATAATGCATGTCCTCTAAATACTAATCCAGGAATAGGATCACGTTGTGTATTATGAATAAGTCCAATATATTCAACGTCTAACGGATTACATTCTATGGCATTAAAAACTGTATGCACAGCTTCTTCAGTTCGTCCTGACCAATTTACCAACCGCGGCAATTTGTCTTTAGGAACACCAAAATTAATCTTTTCTTTTTCATACTTTTTAAGGAGTACATGAGCATTAGAACCTACAATCCCAAATGAGTTAACGGCAATATAAGGTTTTTCAAAGTTTTCAATTTCACTTACAACCCGTAACCGACCTTCTGATAAAGCACAGATATCCTTCCGAGCTTTTGTAAAATTTATATTTGGCGCTATCTTACCTTTCTGGAATGCAAGAGCTACTTTAACTAAAGAACAAAGACCAGAAACTGCTTCGGAATTTCCAATGTTTGATTTAATCGATCCCACAGGGAGAGGCTCATCTCTTTGGGCACACAAAACATTGTCAATGGCTCGACATTCTTCAAAATCACCAACTATTGTTCCAGTGGCATTAGCCTCGAGATATGCTAAATCTTTTGGCTTGATATTAATGTTATCGTAAAATTCCTTCAGAAGTTTTTCTTGATAATAACCAGACGGATGAGTTATGCCGTCGATCTTGTAACCATCATTATTTGTTTTGCAATATACAACCGTTGCGTAAATGCGCTTAGCATTTTGTTTTTTTTGCAAAAATATGCAGCTAATTCCCTCCGATCTAGAATAACCAGAGGCGTCTTGATCAAAGGGACGACAATAGCCGTCAGGAGCTAAGACACCAAGTCTAAAATTTAAAAATCAAATAAAATTCATTGAAAATTTATATAATACAAAAAAAAAAAATAATATTTTTATATACCGCGCATAATGTAGAGAAATAAAAGGATGCAAATTTAAGTTGACTCCACCTACAAGAGCAGCATCAATTTCACCATTTCGAAATGCTGTGAACGCATTATCAAGGGCATAAATTGAACTGCTACATGAAGTATCTATGAGATAAGAAGGACCGTTTAAACCGAGGCTATAAGAAATTCTGTTGGCTAACATAGCACGGCTGCATCTGAATTAAAAAATTAAAAATTTTATTTCTTCTTTGTGGCAACAGCAATATTATTATTACAAAATAAAATTCATTTATTTACCCTGTAACACCAAAACCGCTAGCAGTGGCTTTTTCGTAGTACCAAGTATTTTCGGATTCGGATATGCTTGCACCAATGAATACTCCAGTACGTGTACCACGAAGAGATTTTGGATTAACACCAGCATCCAAGACAGCTTCAAAAGCAGTCTCAATTAAAATTCGACATTGTGGATCCATGGTGTTTGTTTGTTTAAAATGAACACCAAAGAATCTGGCATCAAATCTATTTAGATTGTGGATTTTACCAGATCTCCTTGGAATTTCATCGTTGTAATGTTTCCAACGAATTTCATCATCATCCACCATGTCAATCTAAAAATAAAATTTTTATAAATAAACTTTTTTTTAAAGGCAAATGATAAGAAATGTTTTAAAATCAAGATATCCTAGTGTCGTCGTAATTATTCTAGACTTCATCAAGTATTCGGCATGCATCCTCAAGGTAATGGTGACGATAACGGTAGCCAAAACTGCTTTAACTGGTTAAATTCTCAAAGGCACTTCTACTTCGAGAAAGGATGAAAGCTGAAGGCTAAAGTCCTTCTCTATAGCATAAAAAAATCTCGTTTAATCGCGGTTAAAAAACTAGACAAAACCAGAATATTGGTCGATGATTTGGAAGGCTTTTTACACTCTGGTAGATGTACCTAACTAAATGTAAAAATTCAAATTTATATATACACTTCATTTTACCAAACTTAATTAGAAAGAAATTAAAATAAATTATTAAAAAACTACAAGTGGAGCAATTAAAGAACATAAATCTACCTGATTGGGAAAAACTTAATTTGCTAAAAATATAATCGGAGTCTATCTATTTCTTAGCTTGTAACCCTTTCACTACCGACTTTTTGTGCATGGATTAAACAATTTTTTTGTTATGTAAAATGGTGGCTTAGGAGCTTCCTCTTAGTAAAATTGAAATGAAAATATATTTTTATATTCATTCACCTGGCAGGTATATATGTACACCATTTAAACACCATGTAAAGTAGAAAATACTTAAAGGGTGAAAATTTACTGGTACTTGTAATTACTGGTTTTTATAAATTTAGTACCCATTTATAAAAACCAGTAATTACAAGTAAGTACCAGGAAAGTACCAGTAAAATACTGGTAAGTACAGCGAAGTACTGGGAGATACTGGGAAGTACTATGAAGTACTGGAAAAGTACTGGCACTGGACATTACAAATATTTTTACTGATACTGATAAGTTTTTGAATAAAAGTAAAAAATGTTACCTTAGACAAAATATTTTTTGTTAGTATAAGTACTGGTGCTTGACTGGTACTGGTACTTAGAATCATGTTAAAGTTCAGTCATACGAGTTCAGTTCATTAGGTGTTAGCATGTAAATAATGCGAAAATGCAAAAACACATATATTTTTTAGTGTACTGCTATGAGTTTAAAAGATAAGGGACTGCTCGTTTTATTCCAATTTTATTTCATGAGAAAACTTTTTAAGTGGTTATATTTCAAATAAATATAATAATAAATTAGAGCTGAATTTTTTACCTTGCCCCCAATTGCGGCCTACAAGCAACACTTTAATAATTAATCCGCATTTAAGAAAATATGGAAAGATATACTGCTAAAACACTAAATGAAGCATTGTCGGACATTCGGCAAGGAAAATTTTCTATTAGAGCAGCACTAAATAAAATATTCCAAAAACATCATTGCAGGATGGATTGTCTGGAAAACATCCTGAAGGCGTAGGAAAGATTTAACCACAAAGTATTTTAACGGAAACCGAAGAACTAGCTAAGTTGTATGGAGTCGTTAGCCAAATCTGGGTTTCCATGAAGTCCTGATATCCCTTTAAACATACTTCAAAAAATTGAACAAGACGATGGCATGACTTTATCTTTCATGTTATAAGTTGCATATGCAATCCAGAGCTTGCAAATCGAATTCCCGAACGGCTAAATGAAACCAGAGATACTATTTCTAATGAAGTTAAAAGCGATGAATGCAGGAGACATATTTAAAGGAACAGTTGTTTTCCCCTACGTACGACCACGTAGGAATGTAGTTAATAGCCATGCCAGAGGACTGGTTTCTAGGTCGTTGTGAGTCAAGCTGCATGGGAATATATCACGAATGGAGTAACAAATTCCAAAAAATATGTTATCATTTTTATTGACGGTCACAAGTCCCATTTAACATTGAAGCTAAGCGAGTCTTTCAGCACAAACGGGATAAATCTATACGCACTTCCTCCCAGGACAACACAGTTTAGTATTTCAAATAATGCGCCAGCAAAAGAAGTTGGGAGGGGTTATGTGATGATTTTGTTTTAAAGAGATGAACTACCTTTGGGATGCATTAAATTAAACGCAATTCTCTTTGCCTCAAGCGAGGATATTGTCAAGACCGTAATTCAATGATCTAATCATGCATACTCAGGGCATTCCCTCCGGAGTCCGTAAGAGTGTCAAAAGAGTAAGCAAAATCAAGGTACTGTTATCGCCAAAGCTATGGATTGGATTAAATGTAAGGGAAAGAAGATCATTAATGAAAATTAAGAGGAAAGACGGAGAGACAACAGAGCCCTGGGGCACACCGGTATTTATAGGGTGATGTGTCTAGATGTAACGCCATCTAATACAATCCATATTAGGCGCCCAAATAAAAAAACTTTCCATCCATAATAGAAGAGGAGAGAGAGACCAAGAACTTTTGAGTTTGGATAAAAATTTTGTTGAACTAAATAGCTTTAAGGCAAGAGTTTTCTTATTATTTTAATTTATAAAACGTTTAATTCCATTATGTTCCATAATTCCTTCTTGATTTGTTCCTTTTAATTTAATAAAATTTAAAAGATGCTGTTATCTAAAACAACACAATTTGAATTGAATTAGTTTTAATCTGAGGGATTTATCATAACTGTTGAGTCATGATACGAAACTCAAAATATTAGCATAAAATGCATATGGTTGCATTTGCTTGGATTTATGCACAAATTATATGACAACCATAAAGTGCATGTAGTTGCATTCCTTGGAAATCTGGGCATCGATGCTCATAGCATAAAACACACGACAAAGAAACGGTGGCGTCGGCTCAATCGTTTCTTCTTATAATCCTGTCGTAAAATGCAGTCGAGCATTACAGCCGAAATATCGTTTTGCGGCTCAACCAGCACTTTGCAAACTTGTCGGCTGAACCTAGCCACCCTTAATTGCCTTACCAATAGCATCTCGGCAATAGTGTCATAAATGCTTCCAATTTACCTGATTAATACAAGTCGCTGCCTCAATTCTATTATAACAATTTCAACCTTTTTCCTTTTTATCAAGGAAAAACCCATGCAAAAACAAGTCGAGTATTTTTGTTTTTCTCTACCTTCAGGTAACAGCAAGAAGGAAGAATAACTTGGACGGAAAAAAGGAATTCAATGTTCGTTTGGTCGTGATCGTGATATATTTAGTCATATAGTCATCAAATGAAAGATAGAAATAAAGTTACATGTCAAAGTAATTTGTCGTTATTTTTTTGTTCTAGCTTTTTGTGTTATAACAATCATTAAAAACGCTTAGTGATTCAACAAGGTCCTTCGAGCCGGATATCAAAAGGGCAGATAATCAAACAGTGGGAATAAATTAGCTAGTGAACAGTGGATAGATTAGAATCACAAAACGGATATCAGTGAAAAATTGTGAGTGAACTGTGTAAATTGTACTAAACAAATTTGTGAAATCTTTGTGGAAAAAAAAAAGTGTGCAAAGTACAAGTGCAAGCATCATGGCAGAAACAAGTGCAGCACAACATTCTAGGAAGGTGGCTTTTACTCAACTCGCCAGATTGGCTGAAGCAATCGAAACCGACGGGGATAAATGGACTGAAATTCAGATAAGTATAAAACTGTCTTTATTAGAAAATTATTTTGCAAAGTTTGATAATGATCAAACCTGTATCGAGCAATTGGGTGACATTAGTGAAGTAGAGCATAGAAACAAATTTGAAGACATCTACTCTTCGTTGAAAGAAAAGCTTCTCACTTTAAAAGCAAGCTACTCGCGTCCGGATCCTGATAACTGCGCGTCATCCAGTCAAAGTAATGGAACAACTAAACTGAAGTCGGTTTTACCTACAATACAGTTGCCAAAATTCGAAGGCTGCTATTCTAAATGGTGCGATTTTATCAACATGTTTAAGACGGTGTTGGATGATGACTCTCAGCTATCAGGTGTTGAAAAATTTCAAATACTTCGATCTTGTTTGGCTGGCACTGCATCGAGTGTCATCCGGTCATTAGAATGCACCAACGAAAATTATCAAAAAGCACTTGAATTATTAAACAACAGATATAGCAACACTCGACTAATATTTGGTGCTCACATAAACGAAATATTAAACGCCCCTCCTGTGAATAAGGGTTCTGTTCACCAACTGCGAAATTTAGTGGATTTTATCAGTGGAGAAATGAGAGCACTTCAGTCTTTAGGTTCCAAGGAACAAATTGCTGAGGTGGTTTTAATCAATATAATAGCTTCAAAGTTAGATTCCGGAACCAGAGCAAGGTGGGAAGAGTCAGCAGACTTAAATGAGATACCAAAGTGGGACAAATTCATAGAATTCCTTCAAAAAAGGTGCCAAACGATGGAACATGTACATGGAACACAACTCCCACATGACAATTCAAGCTCTACAATTACTAGAAAACGCGATAATGCAGGGAGGTTACTTACGTTTATTTCCACTCAATCACCAAACAGACGATGCTGCTTTTGCCAAATGAGCAACCATCTCTTGTCCAAATGCTCACAATACTTAAATTTGACTTCGAAGGAAAGATACAAGCTGATTAAGCGACTCAAACTGTGCATTAATTGTTTAAGAACAGGCCACAGCTTAAAAGATTGTAAATCCTCATCGTGTTTGAAATGCTCCCAACGTCATCACACCACTCTTCATTTCAATGCTCCATATCTTTCAGAAGCAGCACCTATAAATGCTCAAACTGATACCGAAGTTAACAAAGGAGGGAACCCTTTCAATTCAAAGTATCCTTCAAACTGTTTGTCGGCAACCAATCGAGAAAGTGCAATTAATGGGAAGGAGATAATAATCGCGACAGCAGTAGTAAATGTAAGCTCTTTTACAGGAGTGAAGACGTCATGCAGGATTCTGCTTGATTCGGCATCCCAATCACATTTCATCACAGAGCGGCTTGCACAACAAATGAATCTGAAAAAGTTTAGATGCAATTCTTCAATTTCGGGCATTGGTTCAATTGAAACTAACGTCAACAAAAAGGTTCAGATCATTATCGAATCACGTGACACCGCATTCAAAATAATGACAGAGGCCTTGGTACTTCAAAATATCACTGCAAATCAGCCTTCTGACTTCATCGACATAAAAGATTGGATGATTCCTAATAATATCAATCTCGCCGATCCAAACTTCAATCAACCTGGTCGTATCGATTTGTTATTAGGAGCAGAGTTCTTCATGCCATTGATGTGCGTTGGTCAAATAAACTTGGGAGCTCAAAGACCAGTATTGCAAAAAACTCTGTTTGGTTGGGTAGTTTCGGGTGCGACTCATTTTCAAAACCGTCAGGACAATACATCCGCCTGTCTAGCCGTAAACAGAGCAGTAGATGATCAGCCGATTGAGAATTTGTTGAGAAAATTCTGGGAAATCGAAGAGGTGCAGAATTATACCAAACCGTTGACTTTGGAAGAAAGGAGATGTGAAGAGTATTTCAGAAACACAACTTGTAGGAACACAGAGGGAAGATTCATAGTTAGGCTTCCATTCAAAGAGAGCCCTGAAACTTTAGGTCAGTCATTGGATATGGCAAAACTGCGATTTTCTTATTTACAAAGGAAGTTTGATAAAAATCCAGAATTCAAAAACTCTTATCAGGATTTTATGAAGGAGTACGAAGAGCTAAAGCACATGGAACCCTGCGAACAAACCACATCAAAATCCAAGATGTACTACATGCCTCACCATGGGATCGAACAGACATCAGGTCCATCAAAAAAGTTAAGGGTAGTGTTCGATGCGTCTTGTAAGACAACATCTGGAAAGTCCTTGAACGATATTCTTATGATATTATCAAAATGTACCGTCAGATTTTAATTCATCCTGATGATACAAGCGTTCAATCGATACTTTGGCAAAACCAGACTTCAGGTTCAACAACATCATATCGGCTAAATACAGTTACATATGGAACCGCTTCAGCGCCATATTTAGCAACGCGATGTATTAAAGAGCTAAGTTCACTTCATAAAGATGAATTTCCAATTGCTTCAAAGATTTTGGAGCGTGACATGTACGTAGATGATGTCTTGACGGGTGCCAATTCAACAGAACAGGTAAATGAAATTCGTAGTCAACTGAGTAAATCTCTTCTAAAGGCCGGCATGAGGATACATAAGTGGTGCACCAATTCAAATGAGATTCTGATGAAGATTGACAACATCACTCATCAACAACTCACAATAATTAAAGATGGTCAAATTACCAAAACTTTAGGCATGAGATGGCAGCCGAATACTGATCAGTTTCTTTATCATGTAGAAAAAGACAAGAATATCCGAAAAGCAACAAAACGGTCGGTCCTCTCCGTAATCGCATCGCTGTTTGATCCTTTAGGACTAATAAATCCAATCATTGTATCTGCTAAGATATTCATGCAAGAGCTTTGGAAGCTAAAAGTAGATTGGGATGAATCGCTACCATTGGATCTACACTCTAAGTGGATGAAATTTCTAGATAATCTTGATGTCATCGACAAAATTAAAATCAACCGTTTTGTAATGAGCAATTCTTGTTCAGACATACAACTTCATGGGTTCTCAGATGCCAGCCAATCAGCATACGGTGCGTGCGTGTTTTTACGTGTAATAAATACATCAGGTCAGACCAGCGTAAACCTATTGTGCGCAAAATCCCGAGTGGCACCAGTGAAAACCCAAACTCTTCCTCGCTTAGAATTATGCGGTGCAGTTCTATTAATTGAACTAGTCGATAAAGTAGTCAGCTCATTGGATATCGAATTCTCTGCTATATATTGCTGGACAGATTCAACAGTAGCATTATCGTGGATCGCTGGCTCACCATCAGTTTGGAATGTGTTTGTTTCCCATCGCGTGTCAAACATTCAGCTTAAATCAGAACGCCACTTGGTCAAATGGAAACATATCAGTACTCATGAAAATCCTGCGGATATTCTCTCGAGAGGAGCTAGTCCTGATCAGTTACGAGGAAGCAAATTATGGTTTCATGGTCCACTTTTCTTGTCCAAAACAGAAAATGAGTGGCCCAAAACTGACTTAATCACACCGGTACTTCTTGAAAGAAAAAAGAAAGGGCACACATTGTTAGTTAAAGCAACGAATGATCTCGTAACATCTTGCAAATTCATCAATTCATATAGAAAATTGATAAGAACTTTCGCACATATATTTAAATTCATGAGTGGATGCAGAAATTTAAAACTCAGTACATCAAAAGAGTTGGAATTAGATGAATTGTCATCAGGTGAGAAGCTAATAATAAGAGTGGTTCAAAACTCTTACTATAAATCCGAAATCGAAGCGCTAAAAAAGGGAAAGAAAATCCTCGGTTCCAGCCATATCAAGTCTCTAGACCCGTTTATTGATGATGAAAACTTAATCCGGGTTGGCGGTCGCCTTCATCATGCCAATATTGAATTTGATGCTAGACATCCCATTTTGCTACCTCGAACACATCCGTTTGCGAAAAGCCTCATACGATACCTTCATGAAAAACATATGCACGTCGGATGCCTCACATTGCACAATATAGTCAGACAGAGATATTGGATTCCGAATGTCAGACAGCTTATCAGATCTATTATTCACAATTGCGTAAAATGTTTTAGATTCAAGCCAAATACTTTACAGCAAATGATGGCAACGCTACCCAAAGAGCGAATACAACCAGCTCATCCATTCGCACACGCCGGAGTGGACTATTGTGGACCATTCACAATCAAACCATTCAATAGATCGAAATCATTGATGAAAGCTTATGTTGCCTTATTCATCTGCTTCAGCACGAAGGCCGTTCATTTAGAACTGGTGACAAATCTTTCAACAGATGCTTTCATAGCGGCCTTGAAACGGTTCATCGGAAGACGTGGAAAGTGTTTCGCAATCACATCAGACAATGCGACTAATTTTGTTGGCGCTAAGAGGGAATTGTCAGAGTTAAGGGAACTATTCCTCAGTGAAAGCCACAGCAACACTGTTAAGGAATTTTGCCAAACCGAAGGCATACGTTGGCAATTCATTCCTCCGAGATCTCCCCACTTTGGTGGCTTATGGGAGGCCTCAATCAAGAAAGCAAAACTTCTCTTAGTAAAGACATTGAAAGCAGAACCACTGAACTACGAGGAATTCAATACAATATTAATTCAAGTCGAATCAATTTTGAATTCAAGACCTCTAACTCCAATATCAACTGATCCGAATGATGCAGCAGCATTAACTCCAGCACATTTCTTGATTGGTAGAACTATGGAGTCAGTACCAGAACCAAACATAACAAACTTGAAAATATCTCGACTATCCCGTTGGCAGCACGTATGTAGATTACAACAGATCTTTTGGCAACGCTGGAGCAAAGAATATTTAAATACACTCCAACAAAGACACAAATGGAGTAATTTGCAGAAGAACATCACCAATGGTACCCTGGTCCTTCTAAAAGAGGAAAACCACCCTCCTTGTACTTGGATACTTGGAAGAATAACAAACACCATAGAAGGGGATGATGGGTGCGTACGAGTAGCTGATGTCAAAACTCCTCAAGGGGTCTATCGTAGATCTATACACAAACTTTGTGTATTACCAATTACTGACGACGATGCGGATATTGAAGTCCCTTCAAGGCGGGGGGCATGTTGAGTCATGATACGAAACTCAAAATATTAGCATAAAATGCATATGGTTGCATTTGCTTGGATTTATGCACAAATTATATGACAACCATAAAGTGCATGTAGTTGCATTCCTTGGAAATCTGGGCATCGATGCTCATAGCATAAAACACACGACAAAGAAACGGTGGCGTCGGCTCAATCGTTTCTTCTTATAATCCTGTCGTAAAATGCAGTCGAGCATTACAGCCGAAATATCGTTTTGCGGCTCAACCAGCACTTTGCAAACTTGTCGGCTGAACCTAGCCACCCTTAATTGCCTTACCAATAGCATCTCGGCAATAGTGTCATAAATGCTTCCAATTTACCTGATTAATACAAGTCGCTGCCTCAATTCTATTATAACAATTTCAACCTTTTTCCTTTTTATCAAGGAAAAACCCATGCAAAAACAAGTCGAGTATTTTTGTTTTTCTCTACCTTCAGGTAACAGCAAGAAGGAAGAATAACTTGGACGGAAAAAAGGAATTCAATGTTCGTTTGGTCGTGATCGTGATATATTTAGTCATATAGTCATCAAATGAAAGATAGAAATAAAGTTACATGTCAAAGTAATTTGTCGTTATTTTTTTGTTCTAGCTTTTTGTGTTATAACAATCATTAAAAACGCTTAGTGATTCAACAATAACTTTTTATTTTTTAATGACTTTTCAAATCGGGAATAACGAAAAAGTTAATAAAGTCGTATTTTCCAAAGCAACATTAATTTGACACCCCCTTCTAAAAGCAGTTTTTATAACTTTTTTTACCCTGAACTCAAATTGGCTCCATGGTGGATGCAAACTGGCTTAGACTGGACGCAAGCTGATGATTTCAGCACACACTGATATTTTCAATATTATGCAGACAAGATAAAAGTTTGGAGTAAATTCTACTAAAAACCCTTCTTGTAAGGATGACATTTCCTTAAATGGACGCGAATTGGTACACTAATTATGGTACAAATTAAAATTGTACTTAATTCAATATTTTAAATGGATACAGTGGAATAACACTATCGATTCGCATGATGTCACACGTACTTGACATCCCAGACAATCATATCTTGTTATATGATATAACGCTACATAATTTATCTGACATATGCATATTAATTTGCATCTACGCTCTCTTGCGAACGTTATGTGGTAATTTTCTTTTCTATGTGGTAAATAATTTAGAAAATTATCGTACTTTAATGCAAGTATTTCCATGTGAAAAAACAGCCCCCCGCACAAACCTACACCTCCTCTGTACACAAATTCGAAAATCACGAATTTTACCGATATCAAAGTGAGAAAGGTCTGTATAAAATTTCTTACAGAAGGAAAGCAAGATGTTATTTAATAGCACTCAGCAAAAGCTTTAATTTGATATCACACACGGACAACAAATTGGACAACCCCAAGGGGTGTAGTTACCACCTCCACCCCAAAGCCACCAAAAAGTTTTTTTTACCCTATAGGAAATCTCTCCATTTACTCATTCTAAATCAAAAATCCGCATGTAAATCCATCCACGTTTACTACTTTGAAACAGTTTCGTCGCGAAAGTCACCCTTACGGACAAAGTTATTTAGTCAGGGTTTTGTGAGGAGATAAAAATTATAACAAATTTCTAAGAAAAAACTTTATCTTCCAAGACACAACTTGTTAGGATCGTCTTCAGCCATCAATAATGCAGACAAATTCTGAAGAAATATGACCAAATAAAGTTCTAAGAGAAAAAATAAATGTTTGCCTACATTAAAAATTTTTTTACAAATAATGTTGGCTCGTACCCGTGATATATTTAGCCGAGATACAGATATTCAGGTAAATTGCAAAAGTTATTGTTACTGGTTATAAAAACTTATTTTTTGTCATTTTTCCCATGTTCCTTGACCTTGGTGATGGTTGCAAAATTAAAATTATTGTTATTTGACCTCACCAACTCGATGAATGAAGTTTAAAAACTTCTGGAATTGAAGTGAAGTGACTGTTTTTATTGACTGGCCTATAGAATGATTAAGGATGCCTTGCAAGCAAAAGATAATTAATTGTCTCACGGTCAATAAAAATGAAAATAAAACATAATCAGCGCTCAAAAAGGAATGCAAGGCGCTTTTTGGAAGCTCCCCAACTTGTTCATATCGTTTTAACGTGAGCATGTCCGCAGAGGGAAGCGCTCAAGTGCAGATTCTTGGGAAGCTCTTTAGGAGCGCTTGTAGGGTAGCACTCCCGGAGTATTTGCAGGGTAGCACTCTTGGAGCGTTAAGAGGGAATGAAGATAAGAGCTTATTAAAAATTTCAGATTTTTTCTGAATGCGCTCCGTTTAATTTTAAATTAAATTAATTTTCAACTAAGCGCACACTTCAACTGACTACTAAAGAATGACAATTCTACTGCATTTTCAGATGTATATGAGTCATCTTTTCACAACAAAAAACAGGTAACTTACGAGTCAGTCTAAGCTGAGAGAAGAGATTTGCTTCCGCAAAACTTTCTTTGGCTATGGTAAGAGAGGTCTTCGGTAAATATTGAAATTTCTGCAGCGCTTTCAGATTCATATGATTCATCTTTCCACAACAAAAAACGAATAGGCCCAAACTCAGGAAAGAGATCTGCTTCCACAAAGATTCCTGTGACTGCGGTAAAAGAGCTCTTCGGAAAAGATATTTTCTGGCTATGTTGTGGAATCGCTTCCCCTGACAAGCGCTTGACATATTTCCCAATGAGATGAAACAGAAACCTATATATATGTGCGTTGGGAGTCCGTTCTCTAAAATGTTCTATACAGAATCTTATGGAAAACTGCCAAACATTGACTTTATATATGCTATAGAGCCCAAACTACTGTCCATACAGGAAAATAGTCTTATAGTAATTTAAAGCTTGGTTCCTTACCTTCCCAAAAGCTACACTTCATATATATATATATATATATGAGTGATAATTGCATGTGTGTATGTGCAGCCCGAGTCCGAATCTGCAGGCAGCTACATTCGATATCATCATCCCACGGCATCCCATGACGGCACAGCGACATTACAATGATTACTCAGGTGAGAATTTTTGTTTGCGGAATCGTAGTCATTTGATTAAGATAATTTTAAAGTAATTTTGTTAGGAAAGGTATGAAAATTTTATTGCGGTTCGGAAGATAAGAAAGCAAGCTTAAGATTATCGGAATACCATTTTTCTGTATGAATAGTAGTTTAGGGTGGAGGAGCTATTCAAATCAAAATTTTGTCAGTTTTACATAAGAACATTGCAAATATTTTAGAATGTCAAGACTCCGTTTGGGCTGTGATGTGGTAGTGAGGGAGTCTGTTTCATGGCTTGTGAAATATTCTCGGGTGTTTTGACCAGACCCATAGGTCATACAAACTTTTGCCATGGAAAATCTGTTCTTCTTACTACAGCTGTTTAGCATTTTTCCATTAAATATTGCTATTTTGAAATAGTTTGAGTGACGACGAATTAGTGGAATATCTGAATTCATATAAAAATAAATAAAACGTATGAACAAAGTACGAACATGTGTATATTGCCATAATTTCAATGTCCATCTAATATCTCTTTTGAATTTCACCGAAAACGGTTGTTTTTCCTTTGTTCTGTCTAAAAAATATTGTGCCTTTGGATTTTTCTACAAGTACCTATGTCAGTTTTTTGATTCTTTTAGTTCATTATTATTGCTTATATTAGTTTAATGTACAACTGGTGATTTTGTTCACAGATATGAGTGTTTTCATTTTGTTCTTTTTTTGTTGTGTATTTATTTAATAATTGTATGTAGATTATGACTTCGCTCTCTGCGCATTTTCTGGATGAAATATCATCCGTAAGACCTAGTGCTGGGCGATGTTTATTGATGTTTTCAAAACATCGATGTTTGGGCTCTGGATGTTCGATATTTTTACATCGATGTCGACGCACTAAGGCATCGACATACATCGATGTTATCCTTTCGATGTTAGGGAATTATATGCGTCTTTCCGCAAAGAAATGAAACCAAGAAAGGAAAAAATGCATACTGTAAAAAGCAAATAAAATTCTAAAAATATTATATAGATTTGAAAAAAAAAACACGTATTTCAATAACATTTTTGTGATAAAACGGAAAGAGACATAGTAAAGTGATTGTTCATTTCATTTTCAAAGCATCGTTAAAATTGATCATCACTAGCTCTTAGAATGATTTGGGCTGGGTGCAGAAAACATCGTTCGATGGAACCAATCAGAATTCTTTTAATTGGGATAAAACAGAGTGCGCTTAACGTAAATACATCAAACTGCTGTCACTGAAAGCGATACATGTTTGTCTATTATTTTAGTTAAGAAAATGTCTGCCTGTAAGTTCGTTATCAGGCTAATCGTTATCAGGCTAATCACATCTGCCTAATAATTGAAGCTGCTTCATATTAATCCCTTGGAATGGTGGCAGCGTCCCAACTTATATATATATCTTGGCTTATCATGTCTTGCAGCAAAAATTTTTCCATTGTGGCTACCTCCGTGCCAATCGCACGTTTATTCTCTAATGCTGCGTTCCTTTTCTCGTTCTGAATGAATCTGTATGAATCGACAGAACGATGTCATAATTTAATTATGTGCTCATAGAAAAGGAACGAAACAGAACCTTAGAATATAGAGCAAACAGGAATGGTGATAAGCCAGATTTTGCGTAATGAATTCCTGGTTGTGTTGGTAGTCCATTTTTACATGTATTTACACGCCATCCCTATTCTAAACAACTTGTCAATTTGCAAAATGTAAACAAAGGTTTTGTGCGGAGCATCTGTGGTAAAAAATGTTCTTTTTCTACTTTATTCTGAAACAATTCACATAATTAATTTATATAAATCTTTGCTTCTATTAACAAAAAAGATAATTTAGATAGTGCAGTTGCCTCAAACAGGATTTCCCTAGTTTATAATCCAATTTATATTTGCAAGCACTGACCGAACCCTTCATTTCTGTTTTTTTAATTGATATGAAGATTTTTACAGGCACTAGTGCCACTATAAAACTTTGCACTAAATAAAGTTCAAAGATAAATAGTTTTGAAAATAATTGATTCGGTATTTTTGTTAAATTTCACAAAGAACTTTAAGTTGACGAAATCTGCTCACAAAACAAAAGCAGATTTGGCAATTAATCTACAGCTTTGACAATTTCTCCATCCAGCATCTCACTTACTCCTATGTATAGTCTCCTGCTCTTGACAAATTACGCTCATGTACACGAATTTTACACGATTCAACCATTCCTGTTTGCTATATATTCTAAGAACAGAACCATTTCAAATGTTTGAAATTTCTTCCATTTGATAAAAGCAAGTATAAATTCGTAAAAATTGTTCTTTATGAAAAATAAAGCTATTTTCCAACAAAGGCAACTTAAACTCAACTAATACCACTTCGTCCAAATTGTAAACAACACATTCACGAATACAAATTAAAATCATTCTGCTTGAGTCCGGGAAAAACTCAGGTGCATTCAGAACGATTCGGAGTCCGAAAAAAGCGATGACTCAAAAGAAAAACAGTGCAAGAAAAACGTCTTTGCCAGTTGTTGTTTCTTCAGTCTATAGATATATGAAGTTTTCGGACCTGTAGTTTTACATTTTTATTTTATTCATTTATGCGTTATTTTTAGAAAACTTTTCCTTTAGAATTGATAATGAATGAAGTACTTGTTTTGTTTTGTTTTTGTTATTTTTATTAAGTTATAAGTAAAGAGGAAAGCAACAAAAATTCTAAACTGAAAAACATAGCATTTTTTCTATGATTTACCAGTCAGACATTTGTGTTTAAAATTCATTAACATCGATTCTGTTTGTACATCGATGTGTTATGATCGATATTATCGTCACATCGATGGTTGTTGGGTGATGTCAACATCGATGCTAAACATCGATGTTCCGTTCCGATGTCCCAGCACTAACTAAGACCTAATATTTCTGATGACGTTGAATCTGATGAGGAATAGGCACATGATAATTTCGACGGTAATTTTTCTGATTTAGACAATGCAGAAATAACAGGCACGGTGCAGTTGGGTACGAACTTAGAAAAAATTTAAATGCAACTGGAACATCCGAGTGCTTCTTTTCTCTATCCCAGTTCATTGCTTTTTTATATTGGCATGTCCGCTTCACTGTTGTCCTTAAGAAGCGCTGATGGACGAAGAAATTTTTTAAATGTGTCTTTTCAAAAGCCTGCTTTAATAAGCTTTGTGGATAATCATAGTTCTTCTTCCTTAATCTCATAAGAGGCCTTCAAGACTGCTTCCTGAGAGCATTCTCACTTTTATTAACCAGAACTTCAGCAGATTACTTCTAACTAAGCACTCTGAAATTCACATAGAAAATGACTTCACATAATAGTGGAAAAATCCACAGACTCATTGAAAATTAGATGAAATCAGCCCTTGTTGCACTTCTTCTAAACAGCTTCCAAATGATGTCTATAGACAGGCTCTTAAATTGTGCTTTTTTCAGAAGCGCTGGTTTCCCGTCCCAATGGGATTGTCGATGGCAGATTTTAGGGCATAATCTATAATGTCTATATACCTCGAACCTGCAAAGAGCCTGTTTGTAAACGGCCCTACAAAACGATGTACGAAAATTGCATTCGTATTGAAATAGATGATAATGAAATATAGCTCGTTTGGTTGATGATGATATTTCAGCTTAATTTTTCAAGTATTGTTTGAATGTTTAATTAATTTACTTTTATAAAAATTTTTAATAAAGTAAGTAATATCAAAATAAATTGAAAACCACTTCCTTTCTTTTCATTTTCCCTATAAAAAAAATTGAGGGGTAAATATTTACCCCTATGCACAAAAAACGTCTACGATTTGTGCACAAATAGAAGGTTAATCGACAAGCATATGTACATATATGTCAGGTGGGGTACACACTTAACACTAAATGAATGGCAGCTTGAAGATTCAAGTAGTCTTTTATTTTTAAACTCTAAATTTACCTTATTGTAGAGATTATGATCAAGTTCTGTAATATTCTTTGAATTTGGAAATCTTCCAGACATTCCCGTCATTACGATTTCATCACCTTCACTCTCTGGGTAAATTCGAGAAAATTTCTTATCTTTATTTCTTGCACATTTAATTGGATTCGGCCCCATTTTAAAATTAGTTAATAATGACTATTATTACAATGAAAAAAAGGAATTTAGAAAAGCACTGTTTTTAACACACTTTATTCACACTAAAATTAAACCGCGTTAACATATAGATAAATTTTCAAAATCACTTGATAAAGCAGCGTATATGTACGTGTGTTGTTCGATTAACTGCAACTAAGTAAATGTCCAAATCCAGTTGCCATGTAGCTTCTTTTATTTATTAGCGGACGATCGATCACCTTACACCCGTTGCAGTAACCCTTATTAATTATACTTTCCAATTCGTATTTTAATGAATATTGTTAAAAATGCATTTTTATTTATATATATATATACATAAGGGTGTATATCTTATTTTGCAAAAAAAAAATACGCGCATTTAGACATGCATGAAACCTATGAGGAGCATTTAATTTAACATGCACCCGGGGCCCCAATTCTGCACTTTCCAATTAGCATTTGTACATAAATTTGACATTGGTTTGCGAAAGTTTTGTGAATTCCTATGGGAATGCAAATTTTATTTATTTATTTCTCCTAAGGCAAGGTATCATGTCGTGAGTAAAAACCAATTCCGTAAAGTGTAAAAAACTTTTTTTTTACCTTGAACATACTAAAGCAGCTATTAAGCCGGCTTATTTTTAGCGGGGACGGGACTTTGCTCTACCGCCACAATTGACTTAATGCATCGTTTTGTTTATATGGTAGCTCTTCCAACAAACGTGCAAAATATCTTATTCTACATAATATGTAAATAGGTAGATTCAAGAGTTCTAGGGTTTTCCTTTTTTGAGAGTCCTTCAATGTATATTTTCACTTGTGTCTCTCATCCTCTGAAGTCCATATCTAGTCCTTTTAGTTACGTCTCATTCCGAATGTCCTGGAGCGATCTTAAGTTTTAATAGGTATTATTTGCTCCAACGCCTGCTAATTCTTGCATATATACATACACATGCCTTTCTTTTTTACAGAAAGCTAATTGTCGATTTTCGTTCGAAGCATGCTACAACTATGCCGTAACCAGCCTACATATACCCCTATACATAGTTTCCAAATAACGACTCAATGTCTTTTAATCGGGACTATTTGCTCCCTACTGGCAATATTTGTTTTGATTGGTAGATAAAAGTTATATTTAGTTACCAGTCTGTCTATACACTCCTAACATTATATTGATCTTGCAAAAGTATGCAACACACCTGGAGCCTAGGGCGTTTTCTCAATTGCTTTAAGTATATTTCATTAGTTTCGATACTTCCGTTGAATTTCATTTTCGGAATGCAAATTGTTTTGAGCTTCCGACGCACCCGTTTTTTAAATTCATAATATATTTAATAAAAGTAACGTAATTAAGTTGCTGTTGTGCTCTATCTGCATTATTCATTTGAATATCGATTTCATACAAAAATTGCTAAGATGTTTTCTTAGAATTATTTTTAAATTTTGTACGAGTAGAAGCAATAAATGCTATGTCGTTATAAAGGAAACTTTCCCGTAAAAAATATCACGTGGAATATCCTAGGCGGTGTCTCTGTCTGGAGAAGTATGACATGGAACAATTACGTGAAATTCACGTAGAATAGTTACTTGTACAGTATTTCACAAGGAATCTTCGAGGAACAAGCTTACTTACGCTTGCACATTCATGCAAAAACACCTAAAACTAAAGGGTTTTCCAATAAGGGTGTTATTTTAATTAGCCCGCTATTTCGGTAGATGTCACTTTTGGAGCTGTCATTTTTTGACATTTGACAAGTAGAAACTACGCCATTAATAAAAATGGAATGATACACGATTCAACAACGCATTGAAATTATTAAAATTCACTATAAAAATGGTGAAAATGTGGCAGAGACGGTTCGTAAAACTCGAACATTTTTGGGTCGTGGTGAAGCACCTTGTCGGACCGCAATACAGAAATTGGTAGAAAAATTCGAGCTGTCGGGACAAGTTAGTGATGTGAAGAATAAAACCCGTGCGCGTCGCTCAAGAACAGCCGAGAATATTGCTGCTGTAGCCGAAAGTGTTGAAGAAAACCCAGGTTTGTCCATTCCTCGTCGTTCTTTGGAATTAGGCATTCCACAAACGTCATTACACCCTATTTTGCATAAAGATTTGGGTCTTAAGGCTTACAAAGTTCAGTTAACACAAGAACTCAAGCCGGCCGATCATCAACAACGTCGAGTCTTCGCTGATTGGGTCCTTGAAATGCATAAAAATGATCCGGAATTCCATCGAAAACTCATATTGATGAGGCCCATTTCCACCTCGATGGCTTCGTTAACAAGCAAAATTGTCGCATCTGGGGCTCGGAAAACCCAAGAGTTATTGTTGAAAAGCCTCTCTATCCTCAATATGTGACTGTTTGGTGCGGTTTATGGTCCCGCGGGGTCATTGGACCTTACTTTTTCGAAAATGAGGCTGGAGCAACAGTTACGGTGAATGGATTGCGCTATCGACAGATGATTAATGATTTTTTATGGCCGGAATTGGATGGTATTGATCTGGACAACGTTTACTTTCAACAAGACGGCGCTACGTGCCATACAAGCAACGAAACCATTGATCTTTTACGGGAAAAGTTTCCGGACCGTGTTATCTCTCGAAGAGGTGATCACAATTGGCCACCGAGATCTTGTGACTTAACACCTTGCGACTTCTCCCTTTGGGGCCACGTGAAAGAGAAGGTTTACGCCAAAAGCCCAGCGTCGATTCAAGACCTCAAAGATGGAATTCGTGAGGCTATCGAGGACATAGGGCAGCCACTTTGCGATTTGGTTATGGAAAATTTCATGAAAAGGATATGGTCCTGTAGGTGTGGTCGTGGTGGTCATTTGGCTGATGTTAATTTCCATTATTAACGGCATACCTTCCTCTTTATAATGAAATAAAGATCCGATCATTTATCTCAAAAAATGGCATTTTTATTTGAATATCAAAATAACACCTCTTATTGGTATGCTATAGAGCCTAAACTACTATCCATAAGGGAAAATAGTCTTCAAGTAATTTAAAGCTTGGTTCATTACCTTCCCAAAAGCTACACTTCCTATATATATATATGAGTGATAATTGCATGTGTGTATGTGCAGCCGGAGTCCGAATCTGCAGGCAGCTACATTCGATATCATCATCCCACGGCATCCCATGACGGCACAGCGACATTACAATGATTACTCAGGTGAGAATTTTTGTTTGCGGAATCGTAGTCATTTGATTAAGATAATTTTAAAGTAATTTTGTTAGGAAAGGTATGAAAATTTTATTGCGGTTCGGAAGATAAGAAAGCAAGCTTAAGATTATCGGAATACCATTTTTCTGTATGAATAGTAGTTTAGGGTGGAGGAGCTATTCAAATCAAAATTTTGTCAGTTTTACATAAGAACATTGCAAATATTTTAGAATGTGAGGACTTCGTTGGAGCTCTAATGTGTTAGTGAGGGAGTCGTTTCATGGCTTGTGAATTATTCTCGAGGGTTTTGTGTTAAGGGGTTAAACCACTGTAATAGCCTTAGAAATAGCGTTTTTTGGACAATTTTTTTTTTATGTAAAGAAAGGTAATAGAATAATAATATTCATGGAAGTTATTAAGCATATATTTAAGTATACAAGAAAAAAATTATTAAATAAAAATATTAGTAAATGGTGACACCAGAGCCATTCTCGCAAGGCTTGTCGAATTTAAAGCACGCAGTGTAGCTGGTGCAATTTTGAATTTGGAGAAAAAAGAAAAAAATCGCTTAGTCTACATGCTCATAGCTAGTGAAGTACGTAGGGGATTTTGAACATATTCATTTTTGTATGAGTGGCGGGTATTTAAATGAAATCGTTCAATTTTCGAAACAAAAAGCGGTAATCATTTGTTAATAAATAATGTCTAAAAGGACGTATCGAAAATCCCGTACGTATTTCACTTCAAAATGTTTTTTAACTGAACATAAACACTTCCTAACAACATATGTTAGTGTGTTAGCGTCAGTAAGGTAAGAAAGCAGTTTCCAGTAGGGTTTATTTGACGCAGGTAATCATTTCCGTGCAGACCGACGGGCTCGGGGAGGAGCCTCAAATTTCAATGATGAAAATTCCTTTCAGATATAAAGCTTTATGCCTCATATTCTAGATGGTTCAACGCATCTTTTAAGCCAATAAAAAAAAATTGATTTTCTGAAAAATTTACAGCGGTGTTACCCCTTAAGCAAAACGTTACAAGAAATCGGTGATCAGGGCGTTGAGCAGAATAAAGATACACACCTTCAGTGGCTCACCAGAATCTTGGTTTAATTTGACAGTTTTCTGGTTCGTTTTAAAACCGGTTTCCACCTCTGCCCACCATGGACCGTTTCATGTTCATTTCATTTCATGTTCATGGCATTGAAAAACTTTAATTAAAAAACAAAAACTGAAATTTGTTCCGTTTTATTTATCACTTAGTTTAAATAATAACTTATTTTAAGGTTTCAAACAAAAACAAAACAATTTAGTATTTTATGAATTGGCAAAATCGACTCCTTTCTTAATATTGTTCTTTAATTCGGGGATAGCTGCATCGACCAAACATTTTTCAAAAGCATTTAATTGTGGTAGGCCGCAATTCTGCTCGATTCCATTTTTACCCAAAATTAAAGGCGTTGAGAAAAACTGGGCTTCAGTGACATCTGATTGCACGTAAGAACACTCGACAACTCCTTTTTCGCCAGCTAATCCTCGTAGAAGTGATCCTGCAAAACGTGCACCAGCATACGCCATTGACAATGTTGCAGAGCCTGCTCCAGCCTTCGCCTTTACAACTTCTGTTCCAGCTTCTTGTATTCTTTCGGTTAATTTTTTAATATCATCAGGAGATCCAGTATATTTCGGTTGGGATTGTGAAAGGATAGGAATAATTGTAATTCCTGCATGTCCGCCAATTACAGGAATTTCAACTTTCTGTGGATCCACTTTCAACGCATGCCCAATAAATGCTCTTGCTCGAACTACATCTAAGGTCGAAACCCCAAACAAGCGCTTAGGATCGTAAGTGCCATTCTAAAAAAAAAATAAGAAAGAATTATTTACAAATTATATAAAAGTCAAAATAAATGAAAAATCTTTACCTTTTTCATAATCTCGGCGGCGATAGGTACACAGGTGTTGACTGGATTTGTGATAATTGCAACACATGCTTTAGGGCAATTCTTGGAAATAGCGGAAGCTAACGCCTTAACGATACCGGCATTAACATTGAATAGATCATCCCGTGTCATGCCAGGTTTTCTTGGAACGCCAGCCGGAATAACAACAACATCAGCACCTATGAAGAAAATATGAAGAATTTTAATAAAACATTCTAAAAAAAAACTAGGTATTTACATTTCTAGACAATCAGGCAGCAATTTTCGATGTTGGTAAAATCAAGCAAAATTAAAGCTAATCAATTTTTTTAGTTATATTGGTTTTTGCCATTGAATGCTGAATTTTATTTAAGTTGCATTTGTTTGTCTTATTCAATTAAATTGAATACCAAAAAGCATTATGTTCGCTCTCAAAAACTATCAAGTTCAAAAATTCTTAATTGTGTACAATAACAAGAAAATATTTTCGAATCCCCTCATGAATTTGTATTGAATGCATTTCTACGCTCATGTTAGAAATCATCGTAGATCAATCCTTCTGTGCCATATAAACACATTTTCTTTTGACTTTTGACTTTCTCAAATTGTGCCCACTATCACGAAGAAATTTTGTCCAGTAACAACGGAGCATCAATATTCACGGTTAAGAGTTGATGCACAAAAGTTATATCGGCAACCATTGGACGTTTCTCAATTGAATTAATATTTAAAAGCTTCAAGCGATCCTCACAGGGTGGAAGAATTAATGAATTATTCCAGGGCAGATGTGCTTAACCAAATCGTAGGAAGTTACGCTGAACAGGCTCGATACGGTCGATGTGGCTACCGTAAAATTGAGACCAGATCTGGCTAGTGTATTCAAGAAGTGGTCTCGCAAAGCAAGTGTGCAAACGCAATGTTATGGTAGGATTCGAAAACTCTCGCGTCCAACGTTTTATAAAACCCAGCATAGAACTACTCTTTGATACCATACAGTTTATATGAGACAAAATTCAATCTGTTATCACATTTGACACCCAAGTCACAGACAGAGCCCATAATCATAATCTCGATGGGACTTCAGTGCAACAACAATGTTGCAATTTTTCTAGTAGTGCAGCACTGAAAATGTTTGATGGGAAAACTTTTATAGTAGAAGTGCAACACTAACTTCCCCTACTTTGCACTGAATATTTTCTCGGTGTTACAAACACACATTTAAGTTGAATTTTCATCTGCTCTGTCAAAGTGTACTGTCGCGATTATGTGTGAAATTTTTGAGTTACATGAATTCTTTATTATTTGGATTATTTGCATAAAGGTTAAGAAGACATTTCTTTCTATATATCAATAAAGAACATTTATTACATTTGACAGGTCCGTGTATATGTCGTAGACATTTGACGTAACTCAGCATTTCACGAAGTCTAGACACTTCATGGAAAGTAGGCAAATAATGTAACGGTTTTGATTTAGCTCCTTTTTACATTATGTTTGAAATTTTTAGTCATTTCATCAAATGCTAAAAGCGTGTACGCCGATACTGTAATACCACCCTATATAACCAAATACTAGGAGTGGGAGATGGGGGGTGGAGGGGGAGGTCGCACCCAGGCCTGCGACACACCACACATACACTACGAAATATATAATACGTTGCCCACAAATACAAGGAATATGACAGAAATATGTTCGATGGACTTCAGTGCTCCCAGTTCTCCGCCGCCCGCCAGAAAAAGTGCAACACTGAAATGGTCCCATCGAAATCAACATAAGTGATTGGTTTCCGATTACTTTGAAAAGCCATAACCTCACATTTGTCTATATTGAGTACCAAATTAGTATTTTTGCACCAATCATAAAGGGAAGGTCACCGTGTACCTGTTCACAGTCGTTAACCGATTTAATCTGAGCGAAAAGCTTAATGTGGTCAGCATATATCAAGACTTTACAGTGCCTCACAACAGACAATATCTTCAATAGATAGAATAAAGAACAACAGACCCAAGTGACTACCTTGAGGTACGCCAGACGAAGCCTTCAAGAATCTGCGTTCATCTTAGAAATGAATGGGGAAATTCATACTTTTCCATTTTAAAGAGTATTACGGAGTGAGATAACTTATCGAAGGCTTTACTAAAGTCTGTATAAATACAATCTGTCTGGTAGCCTGTTGCAAACCATCCAATGGTATCCGAGACAAATTCCAACAAGTTAGTGGTTCTAGATCTGCCCGAAATAAGCCCACGTTGGTTTGAAGAGAGCAAATTCTTGCAGGAAATTGATAGCTGAGAATAAAAGATAGATTCGAATAATTTGGACATGCAGGATAGATAATTTTGCAATAGGCCTATAGTTAGAAAATTTTTACTACCTTTTTTGTGGATAAGTGTAATAAAACAAAAATTTCCATAGCAGCGGGAAATAACCACTATCGAGCGATTTATGGAAAATAATTCTCAGCGGTGCTACAAGGGCAAAGCAGCAAGACTTACAAAAGGCTGCAGGGATTCCATCCGGACCCGTTGTGAAATCATTTGGAAGGTCGTTAATATGATCGAGTATGTCATTTGGAGGCCCATTAATATGACCCGAGTATATCCTCTTGTGTAATTGAAGGGATAGTGAGTATTGGAGTCGTTCATATGACTATAGTTACTATTTTGAGGTTGAAAATTTGACGAGGCAAATGCATTGTCAAAAAAAGGAAACATTACAAATTTCAGACGAATGATCACTAGCAGAATCTTTGTACCTCGTCGTAAAGTATGTATAAGTCATATTTTAAAAGAGACAGCTTAAGAACTATAAGTTCAATGTCGAGAATGTCGGAGAAACTGGGAAGATCAATTTAAGTTGTTTTTACAGGCGAGGAGTACGCCACCGTGACGAGCTTCAAAATCAGCATATCTATCTCTTCTAAAAATTTGATACGAATTGTCTATGATTTCAGCATCGTGAAAACAATGAGACAGCCAAGAGTCAGTGAAAGCAACTATATCGAAACAAATCGCAACAGAGGACTTGAAGATTTGTGCCGTTTTAGTTCGAATCCCCCTTACTTTTGATAGTAAAGGGAAAGCGATTTGATTTGAGATTTTGGGAATATCACTGCTTATTTTAGCTGTATTTCTATGTTGGTGCCCAGAAGGTACGAACAATTTAGTAAAAGCGCCAGAGGGCCAAGGTGTGGAATACAATAACTTATCCTCCTCATCCATAGACACAGCTAGAACAAATGATGCAACAGCTTTAGACTATTTAGTAGTTTTTCGACAAGTAGTACCATCTGTTGCGATATCTTTCGACTTCAGATACTTCAAAATATCCTCACTCCTCGTTAATTTCCATGAAATTCTTGAAAAGCGCTGCTACCAGTACCAATCCAAGGTAGAGCTCATTGAAACGGGAATCGAGTTGAATTTCATTGAATCCATGTTAACTCCACGAAACCAGCCGATTTCCGTTGTGTAAGTATTTGTTAGAATAGTACGGATGAGTGTATTATCCAATAGAAATCCGGCTACTTTTACGATACATTTCAGTTGTAAACTCAACTCAGAAGCCGTCCATGGAGACTACATCGAGTTAACTCGGGCAACTCTGGTACAACATTTATAGTGATCCAAGACCCTTTCTACAACCACATTTGAAAGCTGTCTAAACACCTTAAACACCTTTCAAATGCTAATTTATAACCTCAGTTAGACTATTAGATTTTTCCTCTAAAGGATTTAAATAAATTTTTGTAAGAGAAAATATAAACCTTTTTAAAGCGTAAAAAATATCATGTCAACACATAATTTTTTCGGGAAATACGCAACCGGTTAGCTGACAAATATATTAGTTTTTTACCTGTTCACAAAATTGCCAGCCGAACTGATGCAGAGCTAAACTGAAACAACGGCCTAAACGTAACTTTTGCCCGTTCCCTTTGCAGAACTAAGGAGTCGCCATGAAACTATTTGGATGATCACTGCATGAATAAGTACATACTTTTAAAAACACATTTCGCTATCATTTTATTTAGCTGAATATGAATAGGTTATTACGAAATTTGGGGTTCATTTTTTTTCGTTAGGCGGTTCACAGTTGTTAGTCTGGGGTAACACTTTTTCAGCCACGTATAAAACGTTCGACCAGCTTTTCATTATGAAGAAATCTAGAAGAAGTCTAGAATCAAATTAACCAAGTAGTTTTGCCATAATCAGAACTGACGTGCTATAGCAGGACATGATAGAAATTTATGACTTAACTAAGCACGATTGATTCCACCCTCATAATTACGAAGGCCGTGTGCTCGAATCCACGCTTATAAAATTATAATATAACTATTAGTAATATCATTCCAACAGACAAGTGTCAAGTCGCATGGACGTAGGTTATGAGAATACTGTTGTTATCCACAGCAATAATCATAGCGGGCGCAGTTTGAACCTTGACCTATTATATTACAAAAAAAAAATAGGATTTCCGATTCTACTCACCTTTTAAGCATTCATCAAGCTGTTCTGGCCCCATGAATCCCTTGACACTACTTTGAGTATCAATATGAGATAGGTCGGCAGCTACACCAGGTGTATGAACTATATCATAAAGGGCCAATTGTTTAACCAGGGCATTATGTTTTAACAGCAATGATATTGGTTGACCAATACCACCAGAAGCTCCACAGACAGCGACTTTATAATTATTCTGTAATATTAATATTAATTCTTTCAATTTCGTGCCCCAAACTAACCGTGCTTCATCTGGGTTACGTAAACGAATTCATATTACTTACTTGACTTGTAGTGGAGAAAGTTCGTGCCGTATGCACAGCTAGCTGTTTTGAAAATTGACGAAGCATTTTCCTTATTTCCAGAGAAACCAACACCTAAGAATTTAGATTAGAAACGTGGAGCCCAACCGAAATAGCTGACCGTCCTCTAAAAGGTTAAACGAAATTGTGATTCTAGCGCCCAGGCAATAAGCATAGCCAACCTTGATCTGTCCGCGATTGATTTCCCGGAAAATCTTCGGATCGGATTGATGGAATGGTGGAACAGCTGCAAATTTGATTTCAACAAAGTGTAAATGCTAAAACACAATGTAAAGGCTGAAATACAATGAACGCGACACGCATTTGTCGACTCCAAAATAATTTTCAAATATATTTTACAACTTTAAAGCATAGCAATGCTGCGACGCGATAATGTCGCCGTCAAAAAGTAGAGCAAATTTCTTAAGTTGTTGCGCAGTGCGACATTTGAGTTTGACAGTTAGTGTGTTTGTACAGTTCACGTACTTTTATTATTTGCCGATTAGAAACATTAAAGATGTTGAAAAATCGTATTGCATTAAGTGAAAATCGTTTAGGAAGTTAAACTCGTTTTAATTAACACAAAAATTAATTTTTAAAATTAATGAAAAATGTGTTCCTCTGCAGATTTGATGTCAAATATTATTGAGCTTGTAAGAAATAGACGTATATAAACAATACATTTGCTGCAATTTTATGTCAATTCCCGTGTTTTCCAATTAATACAGCCGTACTGTTTCCAAAATTGGTTACAGTTCAGTGTACATTTTGAGCTTGAAAAAAACAAATAGATTTTAGCCAAAATTTGTGCCATTTTTGACTATAGGATTTAGATAGGATGGCTCAGTCCATTCTTATTATATATCAGTGGAAGGGAGGCTTGCATGCAACCTCTACTATCTCGTGTAATCCCCTGGTAACAGCATATAAGCTTTAATGGCTGAAACAGATTACACTTTAATGCGCGGTGCGACATCGCAGCAAATTGAATGGTGAAATTGTTCCGCCGCGCTGTGACAGCTTGCAATAAGAGTGCAGAAGGGTAGATACAGCGCTCTTACATTGATACTACATTATAATTATGAGAAGTTGCCTACCCTAAATATAATTTTTTTGTTGGTACCATTGAAAGTGAGCAGCAAATTTAGGATTAGAAATGACTACGAATGACTACGCGCAAAAATTTTCGCCGCGGTATCGCGCCGCGTTCAATGCGTGATGCACATGCTCTCTAACATTTTAGTGAAAGCTCAGTACATCCGTGGAGTAGAATCAATATAGATAGCGGGGCAACAAGATATATGGTTGAAAATACTGCAGTTGCTATCACCGAAAATGCTCTTAGTCGTGCTCTTATGGCCGGTTTCACAGTCCAGGCTTAAGCCAGAGCTTATCCAAGCCACGGGTGTGGCTTAAGCGCGAATTACAATTACGACTTCGACTTTGCTCGAATGGTAAATACATGTCGCAAGATACAATTGCAACTTCGACTTCGACTGCGACTCCAACTGAAATTAAACTTTGCTCAAAGTGCAAAGTTGGTGTTCGCTGCGGCCAACTTCAGTTCAATCGAAGATGTCGGGACTTCTGGTTTGTTCAAGGAGTTGAAGCTTTAATTTAATTACAAATTTCACCTCAGCATCGAATTCGACGCCCAGAACTTAAGCCTACTTGGTTTCACAGTACTGCGTAAGCTGAGGCTTACATAAGCCGCGGATGAAAATTTTTAAGTTGTCAGCACTGCGGTAATTGTGAATTTTTCTTAAAGTAAAATTGCCATTGTGGATTAAAAACTAAGCGAAAAGAAGAACTTTTTATTTATCAGTTTGTTGTGGTTTTTATCTGGAAGGATATCAAATCCAAAATCATTCTTGCAGAATGTTTGGACAACGTAAACCATCCAAGCCGAATGTTTCTACAGTTGGAACCGAAAATAAAAATCAACGTTATCCCATTTCTTGAAATATTGCGGGCGCCTTCTTATAATTCTTTCACGGGTCACACCTTGCGATATTATATTATTCATTTCTTGGTCGCTTATATCCTCTGCATCAGATAAATAACTCATTTTTGTCCTAAACTGTTTGGTTTTTTCTTAAAACGTCAAATGGAATGCTGACACTAGCTGCCAGACAGTACTAAAATTGCTAATTAGATAACTATTTTTCGCTTGGAAAATTTCAATTTAGTTTTAGGTATAACTTATAAAATATGTACGTTCATTTAATAACAAAAATCATAATATTTAAGCAAAATATATAGTTATTTGGCAATAATTTCTTATGCGTTTCACAGCAAAATCTGAGGCTTAAGCCTTCGAGATAAGGGCTTAAGTTAAGCTTGCCTTAAGCCAGTGATTACACTTAAGCCTTGACTGTGAAACTGATATATTTATTAAGTCTTGGCTTAAGCCTTCGCTGTGGCTTAAGCCTTGACTGTGAAACCGGCCATTAGTCGCTGTCACTGCGTCAAGATACCCAGGCAGTTTCTCAGCTGTCATAAACATAAACAAATATTACATCCATTTTGTTATTAATTTCAATTTAATTTAATATAAAAATGTGTGTAAAATAAACAAAATAATATTTTATAACTATACTTGACTAAAAAATGATTTCCCACGTATATTTTCACCAGATTCAAATTGTTGCAAATTTGGAAACTTCGTTTGACAGCTGGAAATACTTTTGTCTTTTTCTTCAATATAATTCTGACGTACTTCACGATACCCTTTAAAAATCCACGCTCATGCACACGAATTTTACATATATCAACACTTCCTGTTGTCTCTATATTCTAATGATTTAAATTATATTTTTGACATAATTTTGTCGACAAATGACAAAGATTTGTCGTCATTATTTGTCATATATGGCTACCCGGGAAATGTCAAAAACGCCAGTTGAGGTCAATTCGGCTTTTTCAAGCCCGAAACACAGTGCTAGCTTTTTCAAGGTCGAAGCACAGTGCTAGCTTTTCCAAATTCGACCTCAGTATAACTTTAAAGGCCTAACCACAATGTGCATAAGCTTGCATATGCAAGCCTTGAAAATATCACGAATGCTTCCTTATGCATCACCAACGAGGTAAGAACTTAAGGAGATGCAAATGAGAAAATATCGCGTACCCAATTCTAACACTATGACACTGATATTGTTTGTACATAAGCGCCGTAAAATTTGTACACCTGTACACAATTGTACAACCTATGCGCAATTTTAATCGCTTTTATTTTCATATACTCAAAAGTCTTTACTGAATTTGCAAACGTGTAAAAAGTTTGTGAGTAATATTTGCTTCGTGGCCCCTACGGTTATTGCACGGGTTTTCCTGCGTCAATGCACCAAGCCCAAAACCATCCAAACCTAAGTATGGATTTGACAGCGAAGCCCAAAAATGGCGGAGTGAAACATACACAAATGCAGGACAATTTTGGGTACGCTCATGTACACGGATCGTACATATGATTGCATCTCCTTTAGTTATTACCTCGTTGTGCATCACTAACATTTGTATAGTATTTGTTTGTCAAATTTGCTTATGCAAAGTACGATCATGAGCGTACACACAGAAGTTGACGAAAGGAATTAAAACTTGACGAACGGCTTCTTATTCCTATTGTGGGTTGTTATTATGAAAAGCAATTGCTCGTGCCTTTGCATATGCTAGCATATGCACATTGTGGTTAGGCCTTAAGAACCTGAACCTGGAGGGTGATTCTGATCTTTTGTCGTACTTGAATGTCAAAACATACGACTAAATGAAATGAACTTTTCTACTGATTTTTTCGTGTTTTTATTCAGGTCAGCAACCCTTGCATGACGTAGAGTGAACTGAAAATGTCACTTCACATTACAAATTCAAAATAATATTTCGAATTTAAGCACTTTTAATGCTCTAATTAGGTGTAGAATTTTTATTTACCAGTGTAAAATTTTTGTAACAACCTCTAGGAGCAGTTGACTAATTTGTCGTATATTTAGTCGTGTTGTTTGACGTTTGTTCACCGAAAGTTCATTATAGTTCATTTTGTGGTAGATAATAGTGAAGACACAAAATGAACTGTGTTGAAACAAAAAGTACGACTAAATATGTCAAAATTGACGACTAAATAGTATGACAAAAGATCAGAATCACCCTCCTGGAGTGCATTTCAAAACATAGCTACAGTTGATTATAGCTGCCTTCAATCGTTCCAAAACGCAGTAGTCAATTAAATTATGTCAGCTGAGTTGACTTTTGAGCGTTCCGATAAATCTGAAGTTGACTAAAATAGTCAACTATCCCTGATTGTGCTCTAAACTGCTAGTTATCTAATATATAAACCGTGACGTGAGCTGTCAATTGAAATATTGTTTGGCGCGCTTTTACAAACGTTTTGCGAAATTTATTTATTTAATTTTCTCTGGCTTATTTCGGATTAACACAGTAATAAAATATTAGTTTTAAGTATCAATAAAATTATACAATCAGCATAAATGGCAGTTCTAATACTTTTAGCTTACTCAGATCGTTCCAAAACCTCAAACAGCTGCAGTTGTGTTTTGGATGATTACAAAAATAAGCTGTCAAAGCTGACAAAGTTCCAGCAGAGTAGAAAGTAGACCTAATCGAGTTCAACTTCAACCTGGCCGGCTGTCGATAAAGCTCCAATTGTGTTTGAGGCATGATAAATGTCAGCGATTTAATTGCCCAAGGAAGGAACAAGGAGCACTTGTATTTTCTCCATTGTAAACGCAGTATGTTATTATTCATTAAATACTATTTTTTTTCTTTATTAAAAATTAAGTTTTAGATTTGGTATTAAAGATTTGGAATATAGAAGGTTCTCTGGGACTAGATTGTAGAAAGAAGATATTTAAGCGGAAATATGATTACTGTTAGACTTTTCTCACTTACAAAAAATGGTAAGCCTTAAATATTTATGCTTCCCTTTTCTTACATGTTGAGGTTAGGATATCTTATGTCATAACTATTATATTTCTGAATGTTTGTTATAATTCATAAATTTGTTTATTTTAGGTAACAGGACTATTTTTCCTGCTTTAAGAACTTTTGCTTCAGAACCTAAATCAAAGAACATTGTTGAGCCAGAAAAGGGCTATTTGTATGTCAACAATGTAGATCCAAGTATGGACTTTAAAGATATTACAAATAGAGCAGCGCAGACAATGTTCTGGACAGAACTGTTTCGCGGATTTGCAGTTACGCTTGCTCATATTTTTAAAGAACCGGCAACAATAAACTATCCATTCGAGAAAGGACCACTGAGTCCAAGGTTCCGTGGGGAACATGCACTAAGACGTTATCCAAGTGGTGAAGAACGCTGCATAGCATGCAAATTATGCGAAGCTATTTGTCCGGCACAGGCTATCACAATTGAAGCGGAGGAACGTTCCGACGGAAGTAGGAGAACTACTCGATACGATATTGACATGACAAAATGCATCTACTGTGGATTTTGCCAAGTAAAAATCGATAATTTCAAATATAATGAAAGTAAATTATTATAACTTTGTTGTTGTAGGAAGCATGTCCAGTCGATGCAATTGTTGAAGGGCCAAATTTTGAGTTTTCAACAGAGACTCACGAAGAGCTTCTATATAATAAAGAAAAACTCTTAAACAACGGTGATAAATGGGAATCAGAAATTGCTTCAAACCTGCAAGCAGATCATTTGTATCGCTAAATAGTTGGTAACTTCACCAATATATGATCTAATATAGATTGAAAAAATAGAATCATAGCGTCAGATATTTATTAAAATTCAAAACGAATAAGCTTGTCTTAATATATATGTTACCGTTATTTGAGATAAAACTGCTTCTTATTCGCGTACCTCTTACCATCCTGTTGTTGTATTAGCCAACCTTCGCATACGCCTTGTATTTCTATCTTGGTCTCGAATTTTCTTTTCCATTTCAGCATCGGTCAAAGTTTCCAAAAACGGAGCCCACGCGTCCGCTTCACTCGGAGCTCTAAATGGAACTTCAACAGTTGAAAGTGGTGCTTCGCTAAATGCGTAAGTGCGATGATGCCAAGATAATTGTCCCCGTATTGAATAAGATATAGCAGTAACAAATTCCCCGCCCAAGCCGAGTTCAGCACATAGTTTCATTGCGAATTCTTCAGGATTATTGTTCTTTTCTGCCATATCCCATTCAACTTGATCAACTAGTGAAGTGTTACCCACATGAATATTTAGTTTTATTATCACTCGCTGGTCAGAGCTCTCTTCCAATATTGGGGGCTCGTTAGGAAATACTTCAATCTGGTGTCGAATTGCTTGAGATATTGCTGCAACAAACGGAATTGGATTCAAGTCTAAATCGTCGCATAGAACTTCAGCAAATTGTTCAGGAGTTATCATGCTTTCTGTATAAAAAATGAAAATATCTTTTCACTGAATATTTAAATATACTCTGCTATACCATTTTTGTTCCAAGTAAATGTATCTCTCAATTTTTGCCCTTCTAGTTCCATGTCTAGTCGAATGGGCACGAGAACTTCTTGTTGCGAGGCGTTTTCAAGATTAGCTGTTGGATCAGTATCATCAAAACACATTGGAAAAGTTCGAACTTTTTTATTATGAACTCTATTTCTGTTAATTGGCGTGGCTTGCGGTACAGCATCCAAATGGCTTGAATTTGGCATTGTGGGCACCCATGGTGTTGGCTTTTTTGACTTACTTTCGCGCGGCATTGGTGGATCCGACGTGTTGACCGATATTGCTCGATATCTATACAAACATTTTGAAAAAAAATATATGCGAATGCGATAGAATTGTGCTTAGCCTACTTTTCATCGTTTCCTTCAATTATGTCGTTCACTTCACTAGCTTTCAACAGCGATACGGAACTTGCTAAGATGTGGTTGCTTAAACCAGATTCTGCCAATCGTTTTCTTTCTTCATTACTCAGTACAATTCTGGTCATCCCCGGGAACTTTTTGTATAGAGTACCTCTAAACAAGCGTAAATAATTACCGACCTAAAATTTGAAAGAATTATTTTTTGCGACTAAAATAAAAAAGTTGGTTTTAATGAAACAACCTCTGATCCCACATAGTAATATTCACCATTTTCCTCTAACTGGAAACTAACAGGCTTATCACCATACGTTTGTATCGACATCTTTCTACTGCTTTAAACACTTTACCTAAAAATCAATAAAAATATAAATATGAACTACCAAAGTTTGCAAATGATGTTGTCAATGTCAAAGTAGGAACTGTTCGAAAATATCAATAACACGGGGATTACACGAGATAGTACAGCTAGCGTGCAAGCCTACCTTCCAACGCGATTTTTAACTTGACAGCATAAGGCAGTTCGATTGATCAAAAATCTTCAATTAAATCAACTTCCACTTGTTAGTTTTTTCACTTTTACCACTTTTTAAAATTTAACACAGAAAATGTCATTAGGGCACTGCGAATGAATAGAAGGCACAAATTTTCAATTACATCAACTTCCATTTGTTAATTTTTTCACTTTTACCACTTTTTAAAATTGAAAATATTAAATATCAAGATAATAACTCTTACGGAATGTGATATATATTTAGGCTAAAAATATAAATTTTTCGTAAGTAAACCTCAGTCTCGTTTATTTTCGTAAAGTTATTTACTTCTATTGTAGTTCAGCCTGATGTCTTATCATCTTGCATGCAAGTTCATTTAAAAAATGGCATTGAGGCGTAAACTCATGCGTATAATAGCGGGTTTCAACCGTCTCAGTTGTCTCAATTCAAACCAATCAGCTGATTTGCCAATTTTGACATTTATATAATTTTGACCACAGAATTGGATAGTAATAAATTGAGGAAAGTGTTGTTAGTTAATTCAAATAGCTCACTAAACTTTAATTAGTAATTAAAACTGAGACAAGAATATTCAGTTTCACTTATCTCAGTTGCTCAGTGGTTGCGTTCGAATTTTGTAGCTCAATATGGAACTAAGACAGTTCACCGAAAGTGCTGTCTTACCCGGGGGTTACACCTGCAAGTACAGCTTGCATGCAAGCCTCCCTTCCAACGCGATTTTAAACTTGACAGCAGAAGGCAGCTCGGTTGATGTCTTATCAGCTTGCATGCAAGTTCATTTAAAAAATGGCATCGAGACGTAAAGTCTTGCGTATATTGGAAAATTATAGCAATAAACGGAGTAGCAGAATGATAAAAACCCAAGAAAAACTTAAGAGGAAAGTGTTGGTAAATGACGTAATGCAAATGATCCCAGAAAATCTCATTTTCCCAGAATAAATTTATCAAATTCTCTCAAGCATTTCGTTTCCGCCATTTTGAAAACTGTATAAATGTCAAATTACTATCTCCCAGCTGCCATGGTTTTTCATCATGCAAGTTCGCTGAAAGCTGTACTGCCAGCATGGCAGTAGAGTTTACACGTGCAAGAAGTATGGCAGTGCAAGTTGCATGCAAGCTGTACTTGCAGGTGTAACCCCCGGGTCAGTGAGCCAACTGAGAATATCTCACTTGTCTAACTGAGTATGTGCTTGCCGAAGGCGCCTATTGACTATTGTTAAATTATAGCAATAAAGGACGTAGCAGAATGATAAACACCGAAGAAAAAGTTAAGAGGAATGTGTTGGTAAATGATGTAATTCAATTGGCTGGATTACATTACAACGCCGACGCCGGCGTGGTCGTCGTCGTCGTCAAACGCCGAACAAAACGCCGGGCAAGTTACATTAACACTAAGCGGCAGCGCTGTACTTGCAGGTGTAACCCCCGGGTTAATTTCCCTTACATTTTACAGTTGAGTCATTTGCTTGTAATCTCTGCCGGTTTGAAATAAAGTTTTAAATATTTTTGACATAAAACGACGACCACGCCGACGTCGGCGTTGTTAATGTAATCCGGCCATTTAGGCATATGTGGTTAGGCCTTTAAGTCAATATGGCGGAACGATGTATGAACTGAACTGCGCGAAATTGCAAACTTTGTTCGAAGGTTCGTTCAGAAAATATAAGATGATAATTTTCATTAGTGACTGAAAATGTGAAAAGTATAATAAAAAGTTCATATTTAGCGTTAAAACTGTTTTATTCAAGTGTCTTGTTTTCATCAACAAACAGTAAGGTTTCCGTAGTAAAATCGAGCGAAAATGGACGCCATGAAAGTCAAAGATGATTTATTCGCAAATGTTAAATATTTTACAAGTGGATTTATTGATGAAGATGTAAGAATTAATTTTTTTTATCAAATATATTACATAAAAATCAATTATGCCCAAAGAATCAGTTTTTTTTAAATATACTACTCTGGTAGCATAATTCAGGAAAATTGTTTTAAAATTAAAGCGATAATTTTTACCTAGTAGTACTATTAAAACTATTTTACGAATAGAAATATATTTACATCCTAGTTACATATTGTAAAGTAAGTCTAAAAAAAAAAATCAAAGCAAGGTATATTTATTTCAAAGCCGATCATTGAATGGCATTATGAAAGGAAGGAGATAATATAGCTACATTTCTAATATTTAATATCTAGATTTACCGCTTCAACAGAATTATCTGATCCAGAGATACAAAAGCAATACAATAAAACTATTGGTGCTTGGTGTCAATGGTATGTCACTTACTAGGTTGTTTTGAGTAAGCGCATGATCATATTAAGTCGGTTTCAAGAAAACACCGAATTTATTTGGCTATACAGCTATTAAGTAAATCAACAAAATCATTACCACAAATGGGAATATAGAAAGGATTAAGGATTACTTAATCAAGTGGACAATGTGAATGGTTGGAGGTCACCCAGCCACTTCCCTATATTGTAGATACATAGATCAGATCAAAGTAATCGTAAGAAAGAAAAAATATAAATATATTTAATATACAATGATTTAACAATAACAAGTGTGATGGTGTACAACAATACGGCAAATGCAATTGAATTAGAAGTTTATTTACCATGCGATATGAAACTTAATATTACTTGACATATATATACATATAGATCTTTTAATTTGACAAAGTCGCTTGAAGAGTATTTAAAAAGTCAAAGAAATACCTTAAACCACGATAAAGAGGCGATATAAATATACTGGATAATAGAGTTTCGGGCATATCACATGAATATATAGATACACTAACCAATTTAGGTTATAATAAAAATCGAGAGTATGTTCAGATAATTTGTTATATATAGATAATGTATTCTTGAAGCAAACTGGTGAACTGAACGGGGCTGGGTCGTAGACCCGATATTATTGTATAGCTATTGTAAATCAGTACTGCTCTCATAGCATTGTTGTGCATCCTTTGAAGTCTAGTGAAGGCACTTTCACCACAAGTTTTATTACCATAATTAATGTTTCTTTGGGTTGACGCTTCTACTCACGGTCACAAATGGTTAAAAATTCCGTAAATGTTTCTCAGTAATATTACAATCGCTCCCAATCGAGTCACTTCCTTACGAAACCGCAGACACTATCGTCCTAATCGAGCCACCTCCTCACGAGGCCACTGTCCTCGCGACAGCAACAGCCCAAACAGTAAAAAGTCCCAAATAACTGAAATATCAAGTATTATTCTGAAAGATAAACGATACCGCGAAGCTCATCGTCATTTTAATCTTATATCATCTTTAATATATTCATTCTTGATTATCTATAGGTAGAGTTCATTGTATCATTACTTGTATAGTTACGATTATTGGGTGATTAATTCTTTATTTGATTTATTATTAATTAATTCTTAATTTATTTAGTTTAGTATCTCTCTCTTCTCGTTGTTCTTATATATATGTTCCTAGGAATCTGTTATTCCTCCATGTCGGAATTAGCATCAAGCGTCGGCTCCTCGTCAAAATCTAAATCCTCTATACGACACCATGCTTTCGTGTAGGTGATGACATATCTGTCCCTGTCCAGTACGGCCCTCTAAAACGCGGGTGTGTTTTTCGGGATTGACCCGTTGCTGGTGGCTCGTGTCTGATTAACACCAGTTCACCTTCCGCTCTTGTTTTTCAGCTATGCGCTCTAAAACTCTTTCCTTTAGTTCTGATAACGGTAGGTTGTCTTCTTCCTCTTCGTCAATTAGGTGGTGCAACGCCAAAATCAATTTGTTTTTCAAAATATCGCGCGGCTCGTATGTCAAAACCAACTTCTGAGTCGTAATTTTTGTTGTTGAGTTTTTTAATGTATTTAGTGCCCATTAAATTGCCTTGATGTTTTGATCCTAATCTCTCCCTTCGGTGTCCTTGGTCATTGAAGCAATGGACGTTTTTATTGTCCGGAAATATATCTCGATCACTGCACTATTTAACTGCATAATATACAATAGAACAATTTATAGAGATTTTAAGAGCTCAAATCAGATGCGACTGTACTCGACAGCGACTCTTTATATATTTAAGTGTGCTTATGTCCCTAAATTCTTTAGAATTTCCTTTAATAAAGTATATCAATATGTCTGATCGATGCTGAATTGCTATCAAAAATTACTTCTAAATCAGTAATTTCAACAACTCGAACTAAACTGTCATTATTAATTTAATAATTGATGAGAGTGGTCGCACTTACCTGAATATAAATTTTTGTTGTTTTTGGAGCACTAAATTATTAGTTTATAAATATCGTTTTGTAGTTGGGAGTAAGAGTTTATACACGAAACTTGAAAAATAATTTCAAATTATTCGCATAAATAAGAAAAAAATCGAAGTTACATCGTTCACAAATAGAATGAAGAAAATTGGGCCATAGTGACGTCCTTCTGGGACACCCGAGGATGCATTGATCACTAGATAAATAGTTTTCAATTTTTACTAATTCCTTACGATTCATCAGTTAATATACTATCCACTTAGAAGATTTGAATGAAAACTTAAGGTACTTATGTTTCATTATTAAGGTATGATTGTGTGTAGATACAATTAATTATTACACCCATCCTCAATGGAATTAATGCAAAAGTTAGAAAACAATGAGAGATTTGTTACCGTCGTTTTTCCTTTTTGAAAGCCATGTGGTTCTGCACAAATGAGCTGCTTACATATAAATGTAATCTTGCCAGCTATAATACTATCCAATAATTTTGGAATGATATTCATAAGAGCTGCTGGTCTATAATTTTCAATCTCGAGAAATACTTCCCAAGCCATGAAACTCTCTTACTAATACATAATATTAATATATTTATTTCTGGATATAGTACACAAGATTAGTAATCTTCTAATAGTACAATTTTTTTTATCTGGCGCTAGAAATAACTTAAAGTCTATAACAAACCACACTGAACATGTTGGCTAATAAAGCTTAACTAAGGTAAAAATAAAGACAAGATATAAATAAATAACAATATATATAAGAAAAAAGAAAGCAAAACTAAAGTAAAATAATGTATAAAGCTTAGTGATAAATTACTGCGAAGACAGAAAAACATGCATGTATACAATTAAGAAGACTGGAAACGTGCTCTTATAAGTCGTCTAAACGCGTTGACCCTGCCAGCCCTCTGTATACTTAAAGGGAGAGTGTTCCATAAACGAGCAATTTAAAAAGGGTAAGAGCTTTCCATGACTAATTTTCGGAAACTAGGAATAATGATGTTTCGATTTCGCCGAGATGTTGTCATTTGAAAAAATTCTCTGATATAGCCTGGCTTACCTGAGTGCAACAAGTTATAAAGATATAGTAAAGCTCTTTGTTCCAGGTAAGCGACCAAAGAGTAGCCAAGTACCTGCGGTCGGTAAATGGAGACATGGTCAAATCTGCGTAGTCCAAAAACAAATCGTACACAATCATTAAACGCAACCTCAACCCTACGTGCACTTCCCCTATCTAGCCTTGGAAATATCAAACTCGCAAAGGTGAAGAGCGGAATTATGAGTATCCTCACTAACCTTAAGCGAGTGCCAGTAGGTAGAATGCTAGCTGAAAGCCACAACCTGCGAAGACCACCGTAAATTTTCCTCATCATAGCGTTTACATAGTCACAACATTTCATTTCCCAATTCAAAACTATTCCCAGATTAGCGACTTTGTTTGATTTAGATTCACTGGTGGTATATCTGCTGTGTTCAGATTACTACTGTAGATACACTGATTCCTTGGGATTGAGTGGCAAACCATTGCATGCTGACCAAGAGCTAATCCTATCAACGTCTTCGGTAATGCGGGCCATACAATCCTTAAGAAGCCCAATTGGTCTGCTCAGATATTGGATTTGGACATCATCCGCATATAATTGCATTTTTACATCTTTAACCCTTTGTGGTAAATCATTAATAAACATGCTAAATAGTAGCGGTCCGATCACCGATCCCTGTGGAACTCCACATGAAACACGGGACAGATTGGAGAAGGTAGCGTTCACATTTACACGCTGTGTTCGCTCAGCCAGGAAGGATTTTATCAAGCCTAATGCAGTTCTGTCTAGGTTGAAGAGGAGAAAGTGCGGAGTTTATGCAAGACATTGTCGAAGGCTTTCGAAAAATCAAGTAGTACCATTGCACTAAAAAAATTCTGATCAAGAGCAATTCTTATGTCATTTCTCTCCAAGTAGCAAACTAGTTGCTTATACGTAACTTTCTCCAACAATTTGGACAGAAAACATAGAATGCTTATAGGTCTGAAATCAGCAGGAGATGCAAGGGTATATTTCTCGGCTATCGGTAAGACCGTGGCGCTTCTCCACTCTCTGGGAAAGGAGGACGACATCAAGCATGTATTTACTATATGAAGGATATAACGTGCAGTTAAGGGAAATAATAACTTAATAAATTTAGGGGATATATTGTCTGGGCCAGTAGCATTAGACTTGATCGAATGCATTGAAGTAGTCAGTTCGAAGAGATCAATCCCACAGAAAGAAAAACGATTTCCCGCACCATTGGACACAATATCGAATCGATTTTCATCAACTACGCCTTGTCCACTAACTTGCCCTAGCGTCACTGAGAGACTATTAGATGCTGCGAAAAAGGTATTAAGCTCATCAAGGGAAAAATCACATCCATTCTCAACCTTTCCATAGACGCCGGCTGTCTTTAAGTTTCGCCACAATGTTTTGGGTTCATGATTTACGTCGAGCTTCACTGCAAAATATTGACGTTTGGCGCATCTAATTGCAGTTGTTACTCTATTTAGAGCAACTTTGAACCGCACACGATCATTTTCTGATCGCAGCCGTCTATAACGTTGATAGAGATATTCACGCTCAGCAATGAGTAGGCGAATGGAAGATGAAAACCAAGGAGATATATCCGCAGACATCCGTTTTGTTCGGATTGGTACATATTTAGTGAATAAGTAACTAGACAAAGTAAGAAAAATTTCTACTTGGCGATCAATAGATGTACATTCAAATATATAGCACTAACCATGGCAAGCCCAAACATTCCTCGAATAATCTTATCAATACTATTATAGTCAGGGTAAGAATAGTTGGGAGCTGGCATCGAACCTAGGGAAAAGTTATAACAGAGGCAAAGAATGCGTGATCAAGAGAGCTAGGGGCTTATTTGATTGTGCGAAATTACCTTGCTTGCATCCGTGGTAAGAAACAAATCTAATTCTGATGGATTAGCAGTATTAAAGAAAAAAGTTGGATTCGAGTTTATCATTGATTGTAGTAGGTGTAAAAGATTTTGTGTTTGAAGGCTAGGAAGCTGAATATTAACATTGAAATCACCTCCCACCACAACATTAGTGTAGTGTTGTGATGCATATGAAAAGCAGTTTTCAAATTCAAGGGGGCAGTCGCAATCATAGTTACCTAGAGGACGATACACTGCAGACAGCACGCATCTATCACTTTCCGACCTGACCTCAACTTCTAATAAACCCAATCTCCCGACCGCTTGATGAGAAAATTTTCTTAACCTTAAAGCAATCTCTCACATATATAGCAACACCCCCGCCGGAACTGTGTTTTCGATCATTTCTAAATATTTTATATCCGGGAATGGATATCATTGAATCCGGAATATTATCATTGAGCAAAGTCTCCGAAATTAAGATTACATGCAAACCGCATTCAGAAAAAAATCTCGAAATTCGTCTATTTTGTTACGAATGCTTCTCGCGTTCAAAGCACAACATTGAATCCCTCACATCGACCACATATATTTAATCAAAGTTCTCACCCCGTTCAAAGACGTGTAATTAGCCATGTTCATAAACAAGAGGGTAGCAGTCAAAGCATTTAGTCAAAAGCGCAGGGCACATTACTATATAAAAATCCACGCACACATTAAAATACATCCCGCAGCATTTACTCACTAAAGAGAAAAAGAAGAAAATTCGAAAAGCGATTATAAAGATATCATTCAGATAGGAAAATCGAAAAATAAATTGATTAATTAAATTAAACCTATATAAAACAAGTAAAAAGCTAGAATTGGTCTAAGACCAATTCTTATGATACCCTGGCCTAGATGAATGCCCGTACTAAATTTCGTATGGTCACCGATCTATTCAAGTTTGATTTTGAAGTTGTTTTTCACATATATTTCTAGAACGGTTTGTCGCACAGAAAAAATGAATTTAGCCAATTTTATAGGATTTCGTATTCTGCAGAAAAAAAGTCTTGGACTGATCGTTTTCAAAGTATACGTAAAAAACCTAAATTTTTATATGGCAACACCAAGAAGGAGTTGCCCGATTTAGTCCATTTTTGACATTTTATTTGCTAATGTAGTGAAAACATCATGTACGAAATTTCAGCTCTCTACGTCGACGCGTTCTCAGGCAGTGTCCAAATATATAGCGGAAAACGAAATTTTTATATGGCCGAAGGAGTTGCCCGATTTGTCTCATTTTCGAACTTAATTTTACTTTTTTTTTAAAGTCCGTGTACAAAATTTCAGCTTTCTAGGTATACGCGTTCTCGAGTTATCGTGCGCACGGACGGACGGACGGACGGACATGCAAAAATCAAAATAACTTTTAATATTATGAATGGGTGTCCAATCCATTTTGTTCTACCATCATTATTTCGAGGTGTTACAAACTGAATGACAAACTTAGTATACCCTATAGATTTCATCTAGGGTATAATAACACTATGGTAGAAAATAGTTCAATACAAAGCTTTATCAATTCAACAATTATTCCATGCAGGTTCTAGTACGCTATGGCTAATTATAAATAATTGGTTCGGAATAATTGCTCAAGGCTGTTGGTCTTCATATGTTATAGATCGAATTTATAAATTTATCATTAACTGCATAGAAAAATCATGGATAGCTTCAGTTGATGATGATGATCTATATTTAGAATCTTAGTAAGGCTGTCCGCTGCTGTTTTTTTTTTTAACGTAGAGAGAGCCAGTTCTTGTGGAGACGGCATAAATTTTCCCCAGTTTACGTTGCTGAAGTGCCTCTCGAAGAAGAGATTTGACGGCTGAGGTCAGGTTTTCGTTGACGTACACTAAACTATCAGAAGAGAAACCGTCTAGCTGTGACAGCCGTAGCCCTTTACAATTACGAAAAGCTGACAAGAACGTTCGTTGTTCAGCATGTCCAGAGAAGCGCACTACTATTGGACGATGACTAGCGACCGCGCTTGGGCTTTCAAGCGAAAGGCATCAATAAATGGTGTTATAGGATGATTTACTACTCCAGAAATATTTTTGACGATGGCTGTTGCGTTTTCATTAGGGCAATATGGTATACCTCAGTCTGTTTGAGCACAGAAACGTTGCTGATCTTTACCTGCGATATAGCATTTTCGCATTTAGTAAGCCGATCGTTAAGAGACCGGGAGGTCTCGTCAAACCTCTTCATAATCCTGTCCTCGAACTGGTGTAGAAAATTTAAGAGACGGATTTCCAGTTGCTCGATCTCACTTTGAGAAGCCAACGATGGCGATGCAGCATCAGAAACAGTCTCAGCAGTAGTAGAGCCAGTTACTAGTTGTTTAACCATTAGGCTACGCGTCGACACTTTGCTTGTATTATCTGAAGCAGAGTTCTGACGGGCTTTCTGTTGTTTCTTGGTGACATGTTATCTCTGATTTTTGAAGAGAAAATATCGTCTCTCTGGATACTTAAAAGAAAATTTCGTCTCTCTGGATTCTTCAAGAGAAAGAATTGTCTCTCTGGATTTTTTTAAAGAGAAAAACACAATAGCGGTACAGCTACTTAGTGTATGATCACTTTCGTTTTAATTGAGGAATAATTTACTAAATCACTGAAACCTCGTTTAATTGAACTCCAAAAGATCACCTTTTCAATTAACCTTTATTTTATTTCAACGAGTTAGAAGAATTAAACTAGAACTGGGAAATGTTCCAAATACTAGGCAATATACCGGAGCCAAAGTGAAGCGCCTCTAACCTCTAGCGATATGCATACTGTACATGATAGCCTTAACTTAGTCCAATCGTTCTAAAATATTGTTCTTATGCGAAACTGACAGCAGTTTGATTTTAATAGGTCCTGCTCCCTAAACTACTGTTCATACAGAAAAATGGTGTTCTGATAATCTAAGCTTGCTATCATATCTTCCCAGTCGTGATCAATTTTCTTAATAAAATTATTTAAAAGAAAATTATCTTAACCGAATGACTACAAACAATTCCTCTCAGCTGAGTAATTTGAGTAAATATGCGCCGTTGTCCGATGAATTCAAATGTATCTACCTGCAGATGACTATATGCAACTATTACTTAACTGAGAAGTATTGAGCATAAAATAGTAAGGTTCCTTTTAAATCAATTTTTTTTATTTCGTTAAGTTAGGTATATTGTAAGAGTAGCCCTTGGGTCGGTAAGGAACTAAGTTTAAAATTACTAGAAGACTAGATATTTTTCAGTATGGATAGCAGCTTAGTATCTATAGCACGTATATAATCAGTGTCAAGTCACTTTTCAATAAGTATGAATATAGAACATTTTAGATAATTGTACGCATGCTTATTGATGTCTGCTTCCTGACTAGGGAAGTATTTCTCAAAGGTTTTGATTAAGCTCAAAATACATATAACGGATTTATTTTCTAATTAAAAAAATTATATTACAGTTGGAAAACTTACTTAAAACTGGGGGAGCGCAATGTCGCCCATATATGTCGGAAATTGTTACACATATCATAGTTGGAAAAAATTACAATGAAGAAGAAATAAGTTTAACCTCAGATTTATATAACGTGCTTCCCGTTACCGATAAATGGATTTTGGCGTCTGCGAAGCTAGGACGTTTAGCATCCGTTAAGCCCTATCATCCTAATCCGGAAAATCTCTTTTCAAGAGTTACTGCTACTATAACGCAAGTTGGTCTGGAAGACAGAAAAAAATTATTTGCTATTATTACATTTTATGGAGGATATGTGCAAAGAGTATTCAATTCCCACACGACACATCTTATTACAGGAGTTGCTGCTGGCAGTGCATACAATAAAGCTCTTTCAGTTGGCAAAATGTTAAATATTGTTACTCCTGATTGGGTAATTGATTGTGTTAAACGAAAAGAATTACTTTATCCTGATGCCTATCATCCACGTTTACTAATCGTGGAACCACCAAAATTCATAAAAATAAATCCTCCAACTGAAGCTGTAAATAACAAAAGTCTTTCAAGTATCATCGGCTTTGACGAACCTATGCCACAACAGACAGAAGGCAAACAGACTAAATCGAAAGAAATAAGTACTCAACAAATCTCCAGAAGTCAACAAACACAACCGCAATCTACGATTATTAGTTCACAAACTCAAGTTTTACGAACAGTCTCCGGCCAAGGAAATTTTATAATCACTAGCTTGCCGCAAAACCAACAAGGTCAGCAGCAAGTTATATTCGTAAGGCCCAAAAATGTACAGCAATCGAATTCATCGCAGCAGCAACAAATTGTAGTGCAACAATCACAGCAACTACAAAGCCAGCAGCAACAATTGCAGCAACAACAGTTACAGCAGCAGCAACAAATTCAACAGCAACAGCAGCAGGCTCAGCAGCAACAATTACAACAACAACAACAATTGCAACAACAGCAACAGTTACAGCAACAACAGCAGCTTCAACAACAGTTGCAACAGCAGCAGCAACAACAACAGCTTCATCATCAACAGCAGCAGCCGCACCAATCTCCTCAACCACAGCAACCACAGGTTTTGCAACAACAGCAACCACAGGTTTTGCAACAACAGCAGCAACCATCACAACAACAGTCCCAGCAGCCACCACCACAACAGCAGCAACAGCAGCCACAACAACAACAACAACCAACTGTGACATTATCGCCGCACCAACAGCAGCAACAACAAACTGTGACATTATCACCGCACCAACAGCAGCAAATTTTGCAACAGCATATAATAAGACAGCAACAGGCATTACAACAACAACAGCAGGTGTTACAACAACAAATTAGCCAACAACAACTTACTCCACAGCAACAACAGGCCATTCAGAGACATATTCATCAACAGCAACAAAATTTGCTACAACATCAACAAAATTTGCGTCAATTACAAATGCAACATCAACAAAGTCCAAGACTACAACAAAATCAAAGTCCAGCTCATTCCGAGGCTGCAACACAGCCTCAACAACAAAGCACATCTCAAAATATACCACCTCCATCGCCTTTACAACACCAGCCCTCATCTTCTCCCCAAATGACTCCTCCGCCTCCACCCCCACAGTCTCCACAAACTCCACAACCTCTCACGGTACAGCAACAATTACGTCAGCAAATACAGCAAAGTCGCCAACAGCAAATTCAAATGCGCCAAGGTGTGACTCAGATTATCAATTCCGGGTCATCGCCTCAGGGAATACAACATCAAATATTGGCATTTAATCAAACACAACAAAAAGTTCAACAAATGCAACATCAGCAGCAACAACAACAACAACAGTCTGTTTCCACACCACAACACACACAAGTAATTTCTAAGCAAATTTTATTGACAAAACCAATAGATCCGACAGACCCAGTACAAGTGGCTCAAGTTTTGAGTAGAGCCACTCCAAGCCCGAGCCAACAGCAGCATGAACAAAATATTTTAATAAGGCAACAATTTGCTGCACAACAATTGAAAAGTCAACTACAACAGCAGCAGCAGAATCATCAGATAAGTCAAACTCAAGCTCCTCATCAATCTCCGCAGCAGCAAATAATTATTAGAGATGGAAATCAAATTATTACACAAAGGCATGTAATTAACACTTCCACAACACAGGGTCAACAAATAATTCAGAGTCACATGCTTAATATTCAACAAAAGCAGCAGTTATTGCAACAGCAGCAGCAGCAACAACAACAACAGCAACAAGGACAAAGTCCTAGTCATGTGACACAATCACCACAAGTAACTGTGCATCAGAAAGCTGGACAAACCTTCCAGTTTCCACAGTCACAAGGTCAACATCAGGTCCGTATAATACAGGGTCAACAAATAGTTACTCAACAGCAGACCGCACAACAATCACAAACCTTTCAACAAATAATTGCCACGCATCAGTCACAGCAACAGGTAAGCGCTGCGTCACAAACAGCAAATAAACCGCCAGGGCAATTCCAGACAAAACTAATTATTAGTCAACAACAGTTTAATCAATTGAATCCTCAACAGCAGCAGCAAATTTTACAAAGCCAACAAACACAACAAAATCAAAATATCATTATTATCAACCAGTCCAGTCAACAACAAATTCAACAAACGCAACAACAAGCTACAATCTTACAACAACAAGGCAGCCAACAGCAATCTATGCAAACACCACAACAAAATGTTGTCTCATCTCCATCTACTCCGCAACACATTAGCACTCAAATACTTAATCAGCCTCATCAACAGATTCAAAGTACTTCAAGTCTTAGCCAAATGCTAAAGAATTTCACTCAGAAACAGCAGCAACAGCAAATTTTTGCACAACAAACCGGAACTCAACTAGATTTGGAGCAAAATACTGGCAACCAACAAACTCAACAGCAGCCTGTTATTATAAGCCCGCAAACACAGCAACAGCAACAGCAGTCACATCAAGTAGTTATTAACGCACAGCAGCAGCAACAACAGCAACAACAACAGCAGCAGCAACAACAACAACAACAACAGCAGCAACAGATTGTGATAAATCAACATGTCTTGAATCCTCAACGACTTCAGTATTTGCACCAACAACAACAGCTTCAACTTCAACTGCAAAATAAACAACAGATATTGAATGCAAGTCAACAAGGCACTGGTCAACAGATCATCATTCAACAGCAGCAAGGACAACCTGCACAATCTACCAGCGTTTCACCACAAAGTATTGCCACAAATCTCCAAAATCAAAGTAACCTTTCGTCGCAACCGCAAAAGATTACAATTCAAAATCAGATTATTATTCAACAACAGCAAGGCATTGTTCAGCAACAAGCACAATTGCCGATTCAATCAAATGAACAGAACATTTTGCCACCTCCAAGCCCAAATCAACAGGTTATTCTACAGCAGCAAGGTCATGGAACGCAACAAATTATTCAACAGCAAGGTGCTGGGCCACAACAAACGCAAACTGTACTAATACAGCAGCAAAGTACGCAATCTTCTCAATCTTCGCAGACTACTCTGGTTCATCAACAGCAACAACAGCAGCAACAGCAGGTAATCGTACAACAACCTGGAATAGTTCAAACGCAGAATCAACAACAGTGGAATCCTCAGAGCTCTACACAACAACAACAATCCCAAACAACTGCTACAACAGTTACACAGCCTCAATTTATTCGAACAGTGCGGCCTCAATGGCAGGGAACAGCTCCTGGCACTCAGCGACAACTTATTCAATTAGACGATAAAACGCACGCTCAATTTCTAGCCTTAGATCCCGTAAAAAAGGCGGAATATATTGCAAAGTTACAAAGTAAGCAACGATTGATGCTTCGCCATCAAGTTTCTTATCAGCCAAGAGCCGCTACCCCGAATGCTGTTGCAGGAGCTTCTCGCCCCGCTGGAACACCTCATATTATTGTTCAGAGCCAAATGCCTCCAGGATTAACTCAACAACAACAAATGCAGTGGTTGCAACAACAAGGAGCTAGACAAGTTTTAGTACGTTCAGGAAGTGCTCCCGGCCTTAGTCCACTCTCACAACAGGCAGCTCCGACATCTTCCCAGTTTCCTATAGATGCGAATGCCGCTCCTGCAAATCAGCAGCAGCTTTTATTACAGCGTCAACAGCAAATAAGATATCAACAATTGCAAATCCAAAGAGAGCAAGCACAAAAGAATCCGCAAGTTTTGCAAAGTTCTAACATTCCAACACCAGCAGAAGTGCAACAGCAATCGGTACAGACAGCAACTTTGCAACAGCCATCTACATCTGCTGTGATAATACAGGAAAATGTCACGCAAACTCAGCAACAGCAAATGAATTCAAAAACAAAGACTGCCTTAGCAAATATGTTAAGCAATCGATTGAGTAATAATGGAGCTTCTATGACTGTTATTCCGCCGGAAGGTATAACTGCAGAACCGTCAGCTGCTGGAACTCTTCGTTTAATGACAGCACAACACAATGCTACTCTCAATCAAACAGCTCCACCTCGAACACCTCAAGAAATTTTAGTTCTTCAACAGCAACAACAAAGGCGAGCTTTAAGCACGATTTCAAATGCTACACAAGTTGTGGGTACGCCAGTTGTTGGTCAAATTACTCCTGGTCAACAAATTGTTGTTCCACAGACGCCAGCTGCAGTTATTAAATGTCCGCCATTTAGTCCGGTTCGTACTCCGATTCCTGCACGGACAGCACCAAACTTTTATGGTCACAATCCAAACTTAAAATTGCCCCCACATAAATTCCTTTTGGGATGTACTTTTTATATAGTAGAGTACGAAGAAAGTAATGGAAAAGAAGTCCCCAATTGGGAAGAATTAATACAGAAATACGGTGGAGAGATAGAGAAAGTTTATTGTCAAAAAGTAACTCATGTCTTGTGTCGTACGCAACGTCATGGCGTTGTTATGCAAGCTATACGAGATTCGAAACGTTGCGTGACTGCCTATTGGTTAAGTGATGTTGTTCAAAAGAAACAAGTTTTGCCACCTTGGCAGCCTCTTCATCTTCCAATGCCAAGTACTTTTGGAGCACAAAAACCAGCAACCAAACACATAATTGCAATTTCTGGTTTCGAAGGTGACGACCGAGAACGGATAAAGAAAATGATCGAAGAAGTTGGAGCTAAGCTTACTGGATACATGAGTAAACATAATTCAGTTTTAATATGTCGCCGACCAGAAGGGCCCAAATATAAAAAAGCCAAGGAATGGAATATACCAGTAGTTAATACTACTTGGCTTAATGACATTGTAATTGGGAATTTGAGTGGTATATCGCAATATGAAACCGCTAAGTACCAGCAGTATAATTTAACTGGGCCACCATTTAAAATTGACTACACACTAGTGAGTCACTTAATGGGTAACAAAATTAAATTATGGTTTAAATTTCAGGCTGATACAATAATATATAATTTTAATTCCACAGGTCCTTGGAAAGCTCCCATAAATCTAACACAGGAGGCACATGAAAGACTGAAAAGAGCTCTTTTGGAGCCTCCAACAGACCCAGAACCAAAACGTCCCAAGATTGCACCTCTGGAGGATATTCCCGAAAATATAGTGTGCAAAGAGCTTCCTAATCCTGATAATGTACCAAAAGTAGCTTTTTCTCAAATTGACAATCTTGAAGGTCTTAAGCGGGCCGTTATGTAAGTGATTTTTTTTATATATATGATGTCAGTTTCAAATAATTGTTTTCTTTTATATAGGTCACTTGGAGGAATCATATGTGATGAACCAGAAATTGCTACTCATTTAGTAATGACACGTATTGGACGATCGTGTAAATTTCTAAGAGCTCTATGTGTTGTGAACTTTGTGATAAAAAGCGATTGGCTAGTAGAAAGCGCCCATGCAGGTAGATTCCTTCCATTAGATAACTACAGAATAAAGGACAATGAGCTAGAGACTGATTTTAGTTTCACTATAGAAAAAGTTCTCGAATCAACACTTAGACAGAGTCTTTTTGCTGGTAAAATATTTTACGTTACACCAAGCGTATTCCCTGCTAAGTCGGAAATAATTAAAATGATTGAACTTTGCGGTGGTAAAGTCGAGTCCAAGAGACGCGGCTCTCTAGCTATTGTCGAAGCAAATACACACTGCCCGGATAGCTATATTATTATAACTTGTCCAACTGATTTGCATCTCATGGCTGATCTAACACGTCCTGGTAAGCCAAAATGTTTGATTTGTAGCACTGAACTAGTCATGAGTTCTATTATGAAGCAAATGATTGAAATCGAACCCAATATAATACCGCTATTTTATAAGAAAAATTAACACTGTTTTCATTTGTACTAATTGGATTATTTTTCGTTGTTATATGTTAAGAAAATTATTATTTTTTGTTATCTCTTTAGAATAACTTTATATGTGAAGAAGAAAGAATTAATAAGAAGGTAGTGGAAATGTTTCCCACTTTAAGAAAAGGGAATTATTTTTATAATGCATATTTGCAAATATCTATATATATTATATTAAAAAAATTTGAATTGAAAATGTTTTTTTTTAAATTCTCTTGTTATAATTAGCTGAATCCCTGACATTTATATACCGAATCAACGGACTATTGCGCGAGATATTAAATCATTATGTTCCAATCCTGATTTCGATTGGAGCTGAAAATTGGATCCGAATCTGCGAACAACCTGATTCTTCAAATCCAGGTATGTGAATCCCGAGTGGACCCGAACTATTCCGATCTAGACTAAGCAAAGATTCTTGAAAATTTTCTTCCACGGTTACTTTTAACATTGCTAATAGCTAACATCTATGACACTGGCGGTAACACCCGGAATATACAAGCCATGAACAAAGTCTAAAAAAGCGAGTAGCGGGCCGGTTAGCAGGCGAGCATCACAGTCTTACTGCACGAGTTTTTCATATAAAACTAGCTTGTATTTTGTTGAAGATGCTATTTATTTTTTACCATTACCATTAGAAAGAAAACATATTTCACTGCAATTTGTTTTGTTAACCTCATTTTTCTGTAGAATCGATATTTTTAGGCTTTATGACGTGTTTAAGATGAAATTTTCGTTCTTCCTCCATGATAAATGTACAAAACAAGTGAGTGAGCTCTTACTCCATGGCCATGCCGGCCCGTTAAGGCCTTTTAATGTGTCTGTGCTATGGCCGACTTCATGGCTTTGTATATCTTCCTTGGGTTACGAATTTATTACTTTAAATTACTTTTTTCACAATTAAATTTTATGTTTACACATATTGTTATATTGCAGAAGCTAATTTGGTCATTCAAGATTTCGTGCACATATTAGCTTATTTTGCCTGCAAACAAATAACCTAATACGAAATCAACTAAAAACAGTCCAAAGTAACCGGAATAATATTCTCCAAAGCTTTCCAATGCTATCACTGAAACATTTTTTGATAGCGAAGAATCAGCCTTCAGCCGATTCAGGCCGAAACTAGCATTCTCACTTGACAAAAAGTTCAATAACCTCAAACAGAAAGCTATACATAACTACAAACAGAGCATGGTTCGATGATCGCACCGCACATCAATAGAATTTCCAGCTGATACACAACTGATGTTATTATTACTCGGTAAGAAATTCTCGCTTCCATATGATGATAAAGATTTCCCGCTATTCCAAGCGATCGCTGATGGGGATTTTTTTTTACAATCTTTTCCAGACGAGAATAATCGGGATATTGCCAGGGCGAAATTATGCGAAGAAGATTTCTCGTCTAACAGACTGAAATTTATTGAAAATAATTTCAATAAATTTACAAAATGCATTTAAGTGCAAAAGAATGATTGAACTTTTCGACCCAGCGATCAGAGAGGTTCATCGGTATGGTTATCTCTGATCGCTTACCATAGAAGTTCAATGATGGAGGTCACACCAATTGCCCATATAAATACTTTTTATTGAAATTGAAATTTATTGGATAAAATCCTTGTTTACATTACAATAAATGTTTAATATTTATTTTTCACTATATCTATGATGCTTCTCTTAAATCTAGTCATACTTGTTTCGTTCTTGCATATATCTGGTAATTCATTATACATTTTTAGAGTAATGTATTTTGTGTACTAAGGTGCGTTTCATATTTATAACGCCACTAAAAAATTTAAGATTTCTGGAAAACCATTTGTTCTAGCGGAACACAATATTTGGCGAAAATGATGAAATTCACGAGGAAAAAAAACTTACTCACAAATTGTAATCACACCACTTTATTCATCGGTTCTTGAAAGGAAATAGCGCTTTTTTACTATTTCATAATTATAACGCCACGTACATTTTCGATAAAAGTAACAATTTTATTTCTCCAAAAACAATAATAAGATACAGTAACATAAAATTCATTAATCAAGAGCTCCTCCTTGCTTCAAAATTGTATTAAAAATTCTGGTTTTCATGCTACTAAAGAGGTTTTTAATCAAACTCAAATCAATAGCATTCCATTCTTCCAAAATTGCCCGTTTTAAGTCTTCAACGGAGTTGTATTGTCGATTTTCCTTGTACACCCGGCGAACTAAAACTCCCCAGAGATTCTCAATTGGATTAAGGTCAGGAGAGCATGCTGGCCACTCCAAAACCTCAATCGAATTAGAAGAGAACCAAGACCTGGTTTCGCGACTAACATGGACACGAGCATTGTCCTGTTGGAAAATCCACTGTGTTGCAGGATTTTGCCGAATGAAAGGGACTAAACTCATCTGGAGTACATCCGTGTAATCTTTGCTTTTCATTCTTGATGAAGTGAATTGCAGTTCTAAGCAGCCGGACACAGAAATCGCACCCCAAATCATCACGCTTCCGCCGCCAAAATTTCTTTTGGAAAAATATAACGGTTCTTTTCTCAAGTCACGCCAATATCCTCGAAAGCCATCCGGTCCATCTAAGTTCCACTTTTTCTCATCGGAGAATATCGCCTAAATATGTTTTTTTTTTAATTTAAAGGCGTTTTAATTTTAATTTTAACTAAGTACTTACAGTTTCCCGGAAGTTTCACGGAAGCGTGTTGATTTGGGGTGCGATTTCTGTGTCCGGCTGCTTAGAACTGCAATTCACTTCATCAAGAATGAAAAGCAAAGATTACACGGATGTACTCCAGATGAGTTTAGTCCCTTTCATTCGGCAAAATCCTGCAACACAGTGGATTTTCCAACAGGACAATGCTCGTGTCCATGTTAGTCGCGAAACCAGGTCCTGGTTCTCTTCTAATTCGATTGAGGTTTTGGAGTGGCCAGCATGCTCTCCTGACCTTAATCCAATTGAGAATCTCTGGGGAGTTTTAGTTCGCCGGGTGTACAAGGAAAATCGACAATACAACTCCGTTGAAGACTTAAAACGGGCAATTTTGGAAGAATGGAATGCTATTGATTTGAGTTTGATTAAAAACCTCTTTAGTAGCATGAAAACCAGAATTTTTAATACAATTTTGAAGCAAGGAGGAGCTCTTGATTAATGAATTTTATGTTACTGTATCTTATTATTGTTTTTGGAGAAATAAAATTGTTACTTTTATCGAAAATGTACGTGGCGTTATAATTATGAAATAGTAAAAAAGCGCTATTTCCTTTCAAGAACCGATGAATAAAGTGGTGTGATTACAATTTGTGAGTAAGTTTTTTTTCCTCGTGAATTTCATCATTTTCGCCAAATATTGTGTTCCGCTAGAACAAATGGTTTTCCAGAAATCTTAAATTTTTTAGTGGCGTTATAAATATGAAACGCACCTTAGTTTTCTTATATTTAACCACTCTGAATTCATTTATATTTCTTAATTGATAGTTTGTAACCTCATGTACATATTTAACAAAGTCCACTAAATAGTCAGGTAAATATAATTTTTTAATTTAAAAATAAACATCAGAACATCAGAAAAGTAAGTGTGAATTATATGGTGGCAAGATTTCTCATTGCACTTATGCAGTTTTATTTCAGACTTCTCAAAAATATGACCAAAATCACAAATTAATTTTAAAATTATATATGACGATACGATAAAATTTTTGGCTAAACACAGAAAAAGAGCTGTGATCACAACAGCAGCAGACAAAGGCAGTGTGACTGTGGTAATGTGGAGAAACGATTATTTAGATAGGATAAATTCGATTCTCTCTGATAAGAATCCTTACAGACCAATAAGAATAGATCCGACTAACAAACTTCAAAGTAAAAACATTGATCAAATAATTTCGGATTCAGACAAATATAAGTAGATATAAAGCAGTTACTCCGGTTTGCCAAAAATTCACAAAGCGGGCTGTCCAATTAGACCAATCATATCTTCAATCGATTCTCCAGTACACCAACTTGCATATTTGGCATCCATATTGAAAAATTTAACTACTAGCTCTGCATTTAACGTATACGATTCCATCGCATTTAAAGACAAAGTGGATAATTTAAAGATTGAAGTAACAGAAAAAATTGTTTCCTTTGATGTTATTTCTTTATTCACAAACATTCCCGTCAACTTAGTCTCAAAATCATTGAAAATTAGTGGAATTCTATCAGTACTCACACAGACATACCACGTAAAAAGTTTTTGGAAATGCTTAGCTTCTGCACAAACAAACGTTTGGTGTACCAATGGGAAGTGATCTATCAATAAGCGGGTAAATTGCCATAGAATTAGGAAAACGATGGAGAGAACGGATGGGAAAATAATCCATAATGGTGTTGTGTTCTACAACGTAGAGAGCATACGCTCGTGTTTTAATAAGGAAATCTAAATGAGCAAGAAGTATATACATCCGTCTTGGCATTGTACATACGTGGCAAATTTAAAGAGTGTAGGCGTGCCGCAAATAAGCGTAAGTTGGCGAATCGAATAAAGAAAAGGCGATTGTTATGAGCTCAACTTCACGGGCATCTTACAGTTGATGACTGGAAAAACGTTAAATAATTTTTTTTAATTATACTTTATTTTCTCTTAGTTTTCTTAAAAATTTTAGAAATAAGCAAAATTTTCCAAAATTCTTCCCAATTTGTGAGAAGAAGACCAGGAGAAAGATACAAAGACGACTAAATACTTTAAACTGTCAAACATCTACCGGCGATAATAATTTGGAGCTACATCAGCGGAGATGGTCCTGGTCCCATATATTTTGTTGAAGGAACGGTGCACCATGTATAATTTAAATTGGTCCTTTCAGATGTATTTTATCATATATTAATTCTCTCCGCTATACCAAATCTAATTATACTTTATGCACGATCGAGCTCCCTGTCATACAGCAAAATCTATTGCAAAATTTGTCACCAAGGAAAACCTTAATATCCTTCTTTGGCCCGGCAGTTCTTCTGACTTAAACCCAATAAACAATTGCTGGGCTTACCTCAAATCAAAAGTTTATAGTGTTGCTAATCCCAGAGTAGGTATTCTTTAAAAAAATATAAAAAACATTTGGAATAATTGTGAAGATTTGAAAAAAATGATAAATGCCTGTATTTGTAGTATGTCGGCGCGCATAGAAACTCTGAACAAAAGGGAAGTGTAACAAATTATTATACAAACCATACAATAATATGTCTAGAAAAGAATAAATTAATTAGAAAAAACTTTAATTTCCCAAAAAACAATGTCTTTATGCTGTACTAATCAATAATAACACCTAAATTTTTGATATCGTTAACCTGCTCGATTAATTTATTATCTAAGCTGAAACCGCGGTTGTGTTGTTCCTTAAATAATATGCACTTAGTTTTGCTGACATTCAGTTTCAACTTATTTGACTGCATCCACAGGGAATATTAACCAACGTTTAACTCTTAATTTAAAATATGTTTGGGTTAGGGATAGTCAGCCGTACCAGTTGAGACAAAATTCAATCATGTATGAAGGTATACATTTATTAATATTAATAATTTACCAGATGTAATAAAGAAAGAAATTTAAAAAGCTTCAAAATATTAGCGATAGTGTAAAACGTGCAGCAAAATTAGCGATAGTGTAAAACGTGCAGCAAAATCAGCTATTGTTGTTAATAAATATTATTAATAAAAAATTGCTATCACTAGGACGAAGACGATTAAGATTAGCTCTACACTATATCGATGTATGAAATTACTAACCGTACAACAAAAATACAATGTCAAAATGTAGAAGTAATTCTTTTTTTTTTTATTTATTAAAAATATTTTCAGAATTTCTTTTACTCACATTATTATTATTTAAAAATCATACACAAAAATTATAATATATACAAAAGGAAATTAACTCAAATCATTTGAATCATCATCCGCTTCTGGAGGATCAAAATTCCTCATTTTAATATCGCAATCCTCTCCATATTGGATCACATTATCTATTTGAAGCAGTAAATCTGATAAGCTCTCAGGATCATTTATATTCAATGGAACAAACCTCACCAGGCTGTGGAAATTGAAAACAATTAGATAACATCAATTAATTATTATTGATTACCTAAAATCCTCGATTAAGAATCCGATTGCTTCAGATAATTTCCTATATTTTCTACCCCATGCTGATTCTGTAGTAACTGAGCCAAGCAAAGCTCGCACATCTGGATCTAAATATTTATCAAGCTGTCCTCTAGCTGTTTTACTTAAAAGATCCATTTTACTTAATACGTTTACATGTGGCATTTCTAAGTTAGCCATAACACTCAATGCAGTCATTGTGCCAGATAAAAATTTAGCGCCGTCAATCATAAATTGTGAATCAATCAAGTATACTGTGCACACTCGAAAATTCCAAGAAGTAAGCAAATTTACAAGATCTCTTCCCATTGATAAGTGTGTAAATAATTCTATTTGCCCAGGCATATCAAAAAGAATATAATCATCATCAGGTTCACCTGTTGATATAAGAAAATAAAGTCGAGAAATCCGTTTAGTTAATTTCTGTAAAGTTCACCTTCACCCTCATTATCGGATCCACCGCAAAGCTGATCTTTCAGCCAGTCTTGATTTTCAATTAGAAATTCCAGACAAAATATCAGACCCCCATTCGGCCCATAATGTAACTCTTCGTCTTCCATTGCATCCGACAACTGTATTAAATCCCTAACGTCAACCAGTGGTTGGTAATGAAAATGTTCAGCCGCTGGATCTAAATTAACAACTTCTATCACCCTTCTGGAGTCTGCAGCAAGTCTTTGCATATAATTGCAATACGTAGACTGAAATTAATTTTCATTCATATATTTTTACAAATATCTTTAACTAATTCAGCAAGAGTAGATCAGTACAAATATATTAGGAAAATATGGTCGCGTTAGCGTCACTGTTTCAGTACATTGTTCCAGCAATTGACTATTAACGGCCAGGTCCTTGCCTTAAGTTAATGATAACTTTATTTCTTCCGCTGAAAGTTTGCAGGTCCCAAAAGAGTATGCTTGAATTTTGAAGGAGAACTGGTAATTAACAATAAAGTTTGGTGGATTTTTTTTTGCTTGCTTGCAAACCATTATAAAAGAAGACTATCGTGCAATGATATGTTGCCACTGAAATCTACGGAAGATACTAAGGATGAATTCTATATGATTCAATTCAAAATTTATTTATTACTAGCCCAGGCTTAAGTGCCACGTAAATAAAGGTTGGGTACAGCGAATGAAGCAACAAGTACATAGTTGTAAGGCTTATAATAGCCTAGAGTTTGTTTAAAGTAAGTATTACAGAACAGGTAGCATAGCGAGTTAATTCAACATGTAAACTAGAAGTCCTTACAGATAAGTTGATACACAAAGTGGGATTGGATTTTAATGAGTGAATACAGCAATATCAAAGTATAAGTGTAAGTGAGAAACTATTACAAACAATAATTATGATTGTTATTATAATAATGATTTCAATACATACAGTACATCGAGAATACCTCAAATAGCTAGTCCGTTGGTAAAATAGAAACTTAAAATTAAAATTAGTTAGGTTTAGGTGTTCAATTATATACACAGAGGGAACATCGTCGTGCCAATCGGTATATCTATTTTCAATATTATTGATGTTCTAACTAGCTTTAATGATTTTATTGTTTATTTTGCTGTTACTGTAAGCTTTGTCTAAGCTATTTGATGTCGTAATGCCCAGCATTGTACGTTGCTTTAAGCAGGGATCTGTAAATAAATGTTTTGATTTGATCTCTCACTATTGATCTTTTATCTGATATTGTATGCTATTTCCTTCTTAGCTTTAAATAATGCTTTTATGATTTTATTATTGTGATTATTATTATTGTTTATTTTGTTTCATTATTTTCGGCTATGTATTTATGTATGTATTGATTTATCAGTACTTATAATATGTAAATAATTATAAAATAATTCAAATATCTAGCAAAATTTTGATTATATGTTAAAAATTACATTTCACATAATTTAAAAGATTTTTTTAAATGTTTTTATATTCAATTCATTTTTAATATTCAATGAAAGAATAGAATAGAATAGAAAAGCATTTATTGAAGAACCTCAGCTTACGCTACGTTACAACGTTAGGTACATCGAGTAAGTAATAGATAGTTGGTACAAATCAAATTTCAAAGCTAAAAAGGAAATAGCATACAATATCAGATACAAGATCAGTAGTGAGAGTAAATGAATATACAGTGGTACAATGTTCCAATGTGAATCATTAGATATGAAAATGTGGAGTAAGAAATTCAAGGTACAAATATGAAATACTAAATACTAAAATAAGCCTTAACTTAATATAAAGATTAAAGATAGGTTATTGTACATCTGTAAACCTCGGTATGTCACCATGTTCTGGGCCCTCTGTCTAATACACATTCAGCCTGAAGTCTCCACCGTATCTCAATTGATAGGGTTGCACATCATTAACATATATTGCCATTTGGCATAAATATTTAGTTAGCATATTCCTTTCTAATTTATATGCGAAGAATAATTATATAGTGTCAATATGACGTATGGGCTTTCTATTGTTTTAAGTCACTATCTTAATGTATAATACTAATATTAATTTCTACTGCAATGAGTTTGTTCGTTGATCCTTTGTTAGTTTTCTCATCAACTTTGATTCTATCTTACTTACTCGATATAACTAACATTGTAACGTAGCGTAAGCTGAGGTTCTTTAATAAATGCTTTTCTATTCTATTTTATTCTTGAATTGTATTAATAATCAATGTCCAGTTCTAGAGTATACATATGTAGGAATTGATCACCATCTTGTCATAACAATGATCAGATCATCCCAATCAGGAATAGACAATGCGATTAACCGCAGGTTTAATGTACAAGACTTTCGGGATAGTTTCCTAAATTTGCTATCCAGAGAAATTCTACAAGAATACCGATCTGTTGAACTTTACAAAGTATGGAGTCCAACTAAAGGTGCCCTTATAACAGCGACGGAAGAGTGGATATAACTTAGGAAATAAACGTAAGTGGGATACTCAAGGAAAACACCAACTAAATCAGAGTCAAAGTTAAACTAATGACAAGTTAAGAAGCTGTAGAGCAAAATTGCAAAAATTCTGATGTTTTTTAGAATGAAACAAGTAATTTCATATTCTTTCGTCTTTTGCATGAATGAGGGAAAAGAATGTGGCTATACATTATTGCAGTGCAACTGAGATAAGTTAAAAACAAAAATCGAGAGAACGTAGGATTATCCGGACGACAAAATTTTATTAAATCCCTCAAAATCCTATCAAACTATTCATAATAATGTACTCCGGGTCACACTACCTCCCATTTTTAATAAAAAGATAAATTTCACTTTGGCCCAGATGCTGAAAGGAGATGTAAAGTTCCTCTGAAATAAAATTCTCACTTTTCCCGAAAATATCAGAGAATCCAGCGTGAGTTCTCCCACTTCTTCTCTTCTTCAGAGCAAAACGAATGTAAAGTATAGTTTACACAAGCGAAGTTACTGTCCCAAGTAACCTCGATTTCAGTCCCTCACCTCCTCTTGACATACCCACCAGTTTACTTGCGCCAGTACAAAAACGAGTTCCACTCACTTCAACTTTTTAGCGAAGTGGAACCTGAGAAATTGTCAAATTGAGTGTATTTTCTGCAATTGGTACACGTTTTCATTTATAATATCATCTGGCGTGGAACTTGTGAAATGTGAAATTATTCATTTTTGAGATAAAATGGTTCAAGTGAAAAATTATATATTGAAAAGGTCATAAATTGTGCAACAATGTAATTAAGGGCAATTTCGGAGGAAAAATTCTAAGAAGAAAGAAAGTGCGAATAAGTTCTTGGCATATTAATTGATAAGGAATAATATTTTTGCTTACGTAATTATCTTTAAAATTTACGAAATTTCTTATTGAAAAATAAAAAGCACTCCCTTCGTATAAAAGCGCAAACACATTTTACAAGTTCCACACCAGCTGATATAAAAGACTACTTAAATCAAAAAATGTACCAGTTGCAGAGAATGTACTCAACTTCGCTAAAAAGTTGAAGTGAGTGGAACTCGTTTTCGTACTGGCGCAAGTAAACTGGTGGGTATGTAAAGAGGAGGTGAGGGACTGAAAACGAGGTTACTTGGGACAGTAACTTCGCTTGTGTAAACTATACTTTAACAGAAACACAAGCTGTTCAAATATCATAGGATTACAGCAACAACATGTGTCTAAAACATTGTCAATATTTTATGAAACCGGTTTAAAAAAGCGCGAAAACATTTTATGAGAGTAAAACGTAAGAACCCCGCCCCTTCTCATTTATTTACGAAAATGAAACATTTGCCATTCTGTTCGTTGCATGCACTGACTTATAACAATGGACTGAGCGATTTGCTATTTCATGTGGCACAAAAAATATTGTGTTTCTGTATATCACCGATAGAGCACCCTTTAAAATTTTTACTACATAAAAATATGTAAAACCGAACCAATCAGATGAAATTTTACACCCGTAAATCGAATTAAATTAAAAAAAATTATTTTCTTTTGTCCAAGTGATGTTTTAATCGCTTATAAGCACTCTTATAAGAAATTAAACTCATTCCGACTTTAATTTTCAAAAGTTATTCTTAACTGAATCCTGCGTATGGGCAAGAGAGACGGCGCATGGTAAATACTATATTTACCTTATTTTTTCTACGGTGATTGCATCTGCAGCCAACATATAAACATCAAATGGCATAAGTAAACGTTCAGTAAGCAATATTTTGTGTTGGTAGCTCCAACTCTGCCATAAGGCGAAAGAGAGAACTGTAAAACTTGTGCCATTCTTTCCTATAGGAAAATGGCAATACGCTCAGTCCATTGTTATAAGTCAGTGGTTGCATGCAACTTGCGCTTTCACATATTTTATCTTTATTCATAAAAGTTTTAGAGTTTGATTTTTTTTTTTCTTTCTTCCTTTTCTTGCCGTGTGCATTTTAAATGTAAAACACTCAGAAATCTCGCCTGCTTCCTAAGTTGTCATTAGAAACTTTGCCAGAGTGTTCACATCACGGGTGAAAGCTCACAAGCATACGACGAAAGCTTCCAACTATACGAGGAGGCGGGGGAAGCTAAAAGCAACGTCCGGCGTTCCAAGCAGAAAACGCGGCAAACAGTGAGAAACTATTAAATGTAATCCACCTTATCACGTTTTCTTACCTTCCCACTGCCAGCAGGCCCAATAACTAATTGTGCATACCGCATATTTTTAATTATTTGAAACTATTAAGCGAATGCCCGAAAAACAACACCAATTCATTGAATAAATAATTAGTTATTTTTATCTATTCAATGGACGAAATGCAGATGCAAAGTTCTTGATAACTGACAGCCCATCTTCTTCTTGACTCGAAAAGTAAAAGACCGCTCAACGAGGTAATAACTAAAGTATAGTTCACACACCATCATCGGATGACAACGCTGCCGCGTTTTTCGCCACTGCGTAAAATCAAATCGGGTTTGATTTTTCTTTTTCTCCGTACGCTGTTCGCTGTACGAAGATAATGTGGATGAAACCAGTGTTTCCAATTTAACTACTTCGTGGCTAAATCTAGCTACCAAGAAGGTAATTTAGCTACGAATATTTTCATTTTGCTACCGGTAGCAATTTAGCTACCGAACGGTGGCTAAAATTTTCATTTATTTTGACCATCAATATTTTACCAAATTGTGAAAGAAAATTGTATGCTACCTGTACCCGAAATCTAAGCTGCTAAAAAGTTTACTACTTTACGTCACTTACTTACATCCAAATCGAAGGCGCAGATGTTATGCCTTCCTTGCATGGCCCAACCACCCAACTGACGCTGAGGGCAAGATTTTTCAGAGTCCCTTATTGACCTGTAAAGAGAGAGACTAGCGGACCTAGACGACCTTCATGCGAGAGGGCTCCAGGAAAGTGAAAGGAGAAAGAAAAGCGTTCAGCACTTCAGTTTTATGTTATAATATTTCATTTTATTCACTACGTTAACAAAAGGAGCTAGAGCTCACCTAACCATTATCCAGTTACAATTGATCAAAATAAAATGCCTAAGTAAATCATGTGAACAATAGTTTCATGTCGTAATAAGACCTTTAATTCGACAAGCACGACAGGTCACCTTATGGATGCCCGAGTATAATTAATCCTTCTCACCCCACTGATCTGGGTGATTGCACCCGAAAAATATGCTAATAATATGTACTCCTATAGGTAATAATATAGTGACATATGTAAGGATGTAACAATATAATATAAATAAAAGAATTTTACTCGACATAGACTTACATGATGCCACTCGTACACTCAAAGGAGCTCCCTGGAGGCGAAATGGTTCCGTTAGCTGAAAAGATTAGAAGACAAATTTTGTCGACCTTGGTTCCCTTTAACCTTAATAACTGTTTAGTCCAATGTGCTTGTCTAATTTATGGTTTACAATTCCCATGCTCATTCGCGAAATTTAAATTGTTCTTTCCTAAATGTATTTAACTTCAGCAATCCAATTCTCTAACGTAAGTAGTTCTATATCGTGAAACAGATTAAAAGGAATCAATGCACGTCGCAAAGATGTGCCTAAATTTAAACTGGAATACTCTGTCACGTAATTGTACACCGATAATAAAAAAAAATGGATTCAAATTCAGATTAGGACTAATGATGTCTTTAACTTATCAATACCTCTATGGGTATACTACTGTCGGTATATAAATCCAAAGATATAAATGCTTAAATCGATAGTGATAACTACTAGAATACGGGAATAGAATTTTTATCTCAATTATTCCCATATCATGACTAATGTAGCTAAACGTTATTCCTGCCAATAAGAAGCGATTAAAATTAATAAAATAAAAACTTAATAAGAAACGTGAAGCAGTAAGGTATTAGATATATATATATATATAACTGTTAACCTATACTATCTAATATGGTTATGTAGTAGGTATATTACGAAACAAAAAACTCAAAAACTATGTATCCATATCTTCTCAAACAAAAATATATAAAATATAATATTGCTCCATACCGATTTCTATTTCCCAAGGCTACTTCAAGTATGCACTTAGGCTCCGAATATACGTACTTCAGAGATGACGTAGGAGATATAACCTCCAACAATTTGCTAAAGCTGGAATAGTAAGTTCATAGTGATACTATTGCCGTCGCGGAGTCCTCTCTTTATCTTATTATAACTGCGAGATCCAGATATAAAGCAAAATCTCTGGATGAGAACATCGTCTTTAGCTGTCGACTCAGAGGTCTCTATAACGGTGAGGCTGACTAAAGCTCAACCCAACAGCAACCTGACCTTCGAGTAAATGCTACGCCAAGTAGTCACCAGCGTGGGGTGTTTTCCGATTAATGTGCTATAATATTATAGTCACGATTCCTATACTTTTCACACGAGCTGGACGTAGATACGGTTGTTCGGTCTCACATATAGTACGTCCTTGTGGGGAAATGCACCAACTTTTCTTATCCCGGACGGATTGCTAATTTCAAAAAAATGTGGTAGAGAGAAAGCAGCTACTATCAGCCAGCTGTCCTCTATATCCTCTTAATCCGTTGACGAGATAATTTTTTTGACTCTGGAGTTTCTCTTTTCTGCCGAATTACTTTTTCTCGGCCTTCGATGACTTAAAAAAACTTAGATTTTTTTCCTTTTCACAAAACAATTAACTTCCTTCCCTTCAAGGAATCACACTTCGATCCACAAGCAAAATAGCAACCTTCTTTCTTGACAGCCAAACTCTAAAAAAAAAAAAAGTCGTAGGAAACGCTCTTCCTCTTCTTTTCCCGCCACCTTTTCTATCTCGCGCGAGGAAGTTTATTAGGTCGCGTTCGGTGTCCATCGCCGCTCCGTCCACACAGATAGCAATCCGTGCTTTCATGGCGCAGCTAGTCCCAGTGTAGCACAATGCTGCCTGCATTATGCTACGACCATAACACTGGACCTCCTTGTCACTACTCCTAACTTCAAGCCTACCCTGACTGGACAGTGTCCCGGAGTCTCTGACCATGAGATCATTTTTGCCACCTTTGATAATAATTGTGCTGTACCCTATAGACAGAGAAGCTTTCGAAATCTTAATGCCATCCAGATGGAACCTCTCATAGCTGACATTACTGCTGCGGATTGGACGATAATCCACAACACACCAGACCCGGAGGTTACCGCTGTTACTATATCCAACATCATAGGTGATCTCTTTGTTTCTCATGTTTCTACCAAGACGATTAGCATCAAATCAATTGATGAAAGGGTCCTCAATCGGCCTGATGTAATCTTACTATGTCAACTTAAAGACATCGCCTACTCTAGCTGGAGAGTCAGCAAAACGACTGCCAATCATGCTGAATATGCTAGATTGTATAGAGAGGCTGATTATTTGATTAGGGCTAGGACCAAGGAGGTCGCCAAACGTAATTTTGAGAATGGTGTGAACTGGGGTAAGGTCAGGCAGCTTGGACTTGAATTCGTCGGCAGGAAATGGCAGCGGGACTATTCCATCCTTGGTAACCAACAACAGAACGGCAGAGAGCAGGGACTCAGCTGTCCTCTCTGACACGGTCTTGTTGCTAACAAACTGAACAGAGAGCGAGGTTATAGCTGCCTTTACGCGCATCAAGTCAAATGAGGTAGGGGCAGATGGGATACCGATTAAATTTCTAAAAATCATTCTTCCCTTTATTCTAACACAGCTCACTGGCCTCTTCAATAAGCTCATTACCTGCTTACACTTTCCAGACTGCTGGAAAACAGGACTCATCACTCCGATACCCAAGTTCAATTCGCCGAAAATTCTGTCAGACTGGAGACCCATCACCACATTGCCTGCAATCTCGAAAGCTTTTGAAACTATCATCAATGAGCAGATTAGTCAACACCTTGAAAGTAACAAACTGTTGTCTGAATTTCAGTCGGGATTCCGAAATAAGCACCCGACGACGACAGCATTGTCTAAGGTAGTGTCGGATATTCGCGAGCTCGGTGATGATGGAAGCAACGTGGTTCATACTCTTCTTAGCATGAGTAGAGCATTTGATTCTGTTCCGCACTCTATGTTGGTCAACAAGCTTGCTAGGTTGTTTGACTTCTCTACGTCTGCATGCTCCATGATCACCAGCTACCTGTCGGATCGATGCAGCATCGTTGTTGCAAATGGAAAGAGATCATGCCCGGCGGCCATTAGCACGGGAGTCCCACAGGGAGCTGTTATGGCTCCCGTTCTCTTCTCAATGCTTATCAATGATGTGGCTTCAGTTCTGTTAGACCCATCACCTGTGGCTGGTCCTCGCTTCCATCTATACGCTGATGATCTACAGATCTACGATGCGTCACCAATCAACAATCTACCAACACTAATAGCGTCGCTCAATACGAAACTAGGCAGTATCTCGCGATGGTGCGCAGATAATACGCTTAGCATCAACCCAAGCAAATCACAGGCAAAGCTATACTCGTCCTGCAGTAGAACACTTACCCCACTACATCTGCCCCCCCCCCCCCTGATCTTTCTGGACTCTGTTATTCCCATCAGGACGGACCACGTTAAGAACTTGGGTCTACTGATGGACACACATCTCCAATGGGGACCACAGGTGAAAGTTATATGTGCCAGAATCTACGGTGGACTTCGGTCACTGCATGCGGTGGCGCTCAAACTGCCACCTGGTATCCGAATGAAACTGGTCAAGGCACTCATAATTTCACAGTTTCTTTACGCGGATGTAGTCATGTACCACAGTATAATTATCATGTACCCTCTGCAGAGCAATGCTATGGATAAATTGATGCGTGCACTAAAGGCATGTGCCCGATTCGTGTTTGGACTCCGACGCTCAGAGCACATCTCACCATTCATGAATCTTTTCCTTCCATGTTCGCTGCCTGATCTTTATAATATGTGAGTGCTCACATATATCATGCGATCCAAGCTCAGGCTGCTCCCAGTGTATATCAACTCCAAGCTCAACTGGAGTAGGAGATGCACCAGTCGCATCACGCAAACCCAAACGAGGACCCAATATGGATTCAACAGTGTATACAGACAAGGGTGTCGCGCTGGAATGCGCTGCCATCACTCATTAGGGAATCTACCAGCCTGGGCGGCTTCAAGATCTGTGTCCAGAATCACATTAAATCCTCGCAATAATGAGCTGCGATCCAATCCTGCTCATACATAACACAAGGGATAACATCTGGCCTATGTAAATGTTTTAAAATGTTTATACACATGGATCTTGTCATTTGTGGTCACCGCTCAAATCATCATTTCATTTAATCACTCAGTCCTGTCATGTGCAATATTTCTTTAAAATGTTGCATGGTGATAACCTGCCTTTGTAAACACTGCTCAAACTAGTTAATCACTTGTTCTTTCATATTTAATATTTCTATTAGATAGTGCACTGTATTAAGTTTGCTGTGGGCACTGATGCCGATCCTGAAGTCATTGGTCGTAACCATAAATAAATATAAGTCATTAGTCATATCTAATCAGGGGTTATATTTAGCTCGTAGATATCGTCGTAACCAACTTCTCATTAATATGTGATAATAAATATATATGTCATTAGTCATACCTAGTCAGGGGCTATATTTAGCTCGTAGATATCTCGTAAGTGCATCCAAGTGGTCCTCGCGGGCAGTGATAGCAATTAATATTTCTCTGATATGTGATAATAAGTATAAATGTATATGTCATCAGTCATGGACTGTATTTAGCTCGTAGATAACTCATAAGTGCTCTCAAGGGTTAGCAGCTAGCAGCTAGCTGCAAACCAGTAGCCATATTTAAAGAGTGGATTGTTTTTAGATGCGGCATTAGCTGGCAAGTAATCTTAATTAGAATAATTAATCACTAAGAGTATATTTGAAATACTCAGTACCTGACTCCATGGCTTCAAAGAATTGTATTCTCAAACGGAGCTTGCTTACTGGACATGTGTCTTAAATGTATCGATATTAGAGTAATGTATGACTGAACCTGTATAAACTTTGTATAATTGAAATACTTAATAGTGATACTTACTATCTAAATAGTACTGGCACTGTATACCATAGTTAATGGTCCTACTATTAACTATTTACTGTTAACTACTTGATGATAATCTGCCACCGGCAGACTGGCAACCATTATATAACTAAGCTATCCTTATCTGAATATCCTGTATTAGCACACAATAGACTCTATCTACGCTAAATCTAACTTAATTCGAGTGTCCAAACAATGGATGCAAACTTTGAACTATTTATTTACTTACTTACTTTCTTCGTAACACTTTATACTTATTTAATACTCTGTAACAAACTATGTAATCTATGTTATAATACTCAAATCGCTTTACCCAACGTCAGTGACGTGGCGCTTATGCCGGGGTATGTAATAAATAAACTTTGAATTTGAATACTAAAAAATTAATAGTCAAAGTGCATTTATTTTTGAACACCTGCTTAAAGTAACGTACAGCGCTGGGTTCCACAATACATAGCTTAATAATCGAATATTTAAATTCAATTTATAATAAATGCAAAAATTATAGCTTTCTACACCATTTTGAAAAGTTTTCTTACTCAATCCATAATTTGTAATTTATGCATTGTAGGATAGGTTAGTAATTATAAAGTTGAAGTGCGTATGGAAGTACCGATATCATGTACTTTCTACAGGTGAGCACGTACGAATAAAGATGTAATAGACATTTACATTTCTTCTACAAAACAACAATTTATAGTTCAATAAATATAATAGATGTTTTAATTATAAAAATCTTCAATAATTTCTCATATGAAATGAGTTACATTATTGGCCTGGTCCAGATAGTGATTTATCCATGAACTTCTTTTTCGCAAAACAAAGCCACCACTTATTCGGTTTGCAGTCTTCAACTGAAAATACTTTTTCACAAACTCTGTTCCCGGTTTCGTGCCTTAATTGTAGCAGATACTGACGGATTGAATCTGAAAAATGCAGGTAGATACTCAGGAAGAAGTAAAAAAATCAATCTTATCGTTATAAGTATACCTGCTTCAGCTGGAGAGGTTGGTTTAGCATAAACAGCATTTAAAGGAAACCCTGCGTCACCCGGAATATCAAACTTAGAAATAGCCAAACTATACATTTCTTGTAGTCCTTGGTTTTTGTTGGAACAGCGTTGAAGCTTCTTTAAGCACTCCGTTATGTACAGAGTTATATATATTAGCACTCTGTCTACGTCCGACTAAATAAAAATATTATTGTCAACGATAAAATAAAATTATAGATATTACCTTTATTTCGTAAGTTCTAAAAAAAACGTTTGCCTTAAAGTAGTAAATAGATTCATCAATTATGTCATTTTCAATGTTCGCAATAGGTGCTGGCCCCCTATATTGCGTCCGTAAAGGCAGAAGGGCCAAATTCCCAAATGACTGCTGATATTCTTTTATTTGTGAATGATAAGCCTGAAGCATTTAAATTAAAAACTTTATTTGAATGAAACTATATACTTAATACTAAACGAAAATATGTTTTATTAAATATATATATTAGGACTAGGGAACCCACTTTAATATAACATTTATGTCAGATTGAAACTTGACTGCTATGAAAATCAATACATTGAATTCTTTATAAATCAATCTTCGGCTCTTATTTTTGCAATACCCCAAATGCACTTCCACTCCTAATATTGAACATACCCCGAATTAGTTTATTATATTCCATGTAATCTAACTGGCGTACATTTGGAATGCCTTATTTGAATTATACTTAACAAGATAGAACAAATGAAATATCCACCAAACAGAAAAACATATCGGTTGAAAATTTTTATATATGAATCACACTTCTATTTTTTTTCTAACGGGAATATTCTTTTCCAGTGTGATTAAGAACTTCATTCCCTTTATTCTTTCCTTTATCTATATTCCTTAAGTAAAGAAATATTGTTTTACTGATGACACACCCACCGATAACTGATATAAGTTATTATGTCTACTTACCGGCATTTTTTATCAGTATTTAGGACAACGTACATAAAAACAAAATAATCCTAATAGATTTATTATATAAAAAGTATTTATTTAAAATATGTCATCAAAATAAAATATAATTAATTCAATTGATTAATAGGCAACTTTCTTCTTTATGCTGATTTGGCACAGCTAAATCTCATAGAAATGCATAAAGATCGGAATGTCAAAATTTAGAGAAAATAACTAAAGGCTAAAGCACGTGGAAACGCTAACTACAATTGAAGTAAAGAACTACGATTTTAAACGAGACTGAGAAAAAAAATTGATATTTTTAGTCTAAATCACTGAGTTATAACAATGGACTGGGCGATTTGCTATTCCATGTGACACAAAAAATATTATGTTTCTGTATATCAGAGTTTGAGCACCCTTTAAAACATGTAGGACCACTGACATATAATAAGAATGGACTGAGCCATCCTATCTAATTCCTATAATCGGAATTGACTTAAAGACAAATATATTGCTTATATACGTCTATCTCTTACAAGCTCAAGCATATTTGACATCGAATCTGCAGATGAATACATTTTTCAGTAATATTAAGGGCCTGTCCGGATCCAAGTCTTCGTCTTCGTCTTCGTCTTGTTATTACAGCTAGTGACGTAACACAACAAGCTCAGCTATTATAATAGTTAGACGAAGACGAAGCTAACCTGTCCGAATTCATTCATTTGCTCAGCTTGATTTCACAGACAGCAAACAAATATAACCTCACAATACGTTGTCTATTTAAATAAGTCAACTCGAACCTTGACTCGGTGATCAAGCTAACCAAATGTCAAAACTGTTATACAAACTAGCAAAGCTCGGTGGCATAGACATGGATTCGGATAGAGCTTGTCTTGATGTTACGTCACTAGCTGTAATAACAAGACGAAGACGAAGACTTGGATCCGGACAGGGCCTAAAAATGAATTTTTGTGTTAATTAAAACGAGTTTAACTTCCTAAACAATTTTAATTTAATGCAATACTATTTTAAAACATCTTAGTGTGTTCAATCGACAAATAATAACTAATATGTGTTTTCACAGCCTGTTCAATATTTGTGCCATTTTTGAAGCAGGATCGCTCAGTCCATTCTTATTATAAGTCAGAGTGTAGGACTCAACCAATCAGATGAAATTTTACACCCAAAAATCGAATTAAATTGAAAAAATATCTTTCTTGTATTCAAGTGATATTTTAATCACTTATAAGCACTCTTATAAGAAATTAAAATCTTTTATGGTCGAAGACACACGGAGCAGGAGCCTTTAAGGAAATCCGCTTTAAGGGAGCCCAACGAAGTAATTTAAGCATGGTGCAACGTGTGCGCCCCAACTTTCTGCTTATGTACTAGGGCTATGTTCAACTTTTGGCTAGAGCCGGCTATAGCTGGCTATAGCCAGAATGAGTTCGTTCGGTTACCAGACAAGGACGGTAATGTTGAACATTTGCGCTGTGATTAAATTATTTATTAATATAGGTTTCACATTCTTTTATTATAGTTGCAATTGCAACTAATTTAGTTTTATTACTCGATATAATTCTTACAATGAAATCGAAACAATTTATGTAATGACGCAAGTTTGGCACGCAAATAAGATCCCTAGCAACAGCCATTCTGGCTATAGCCAAAAGTTGAACACAGCCTTGGCAAGAAGTAAGGAAAGGAGTCGTGTGAACGTTCACTTAAATCTTTCTAATAATTTACAAACTATGGAACCTAAAAACATATGATTTTTAACAAAAAAATATGGCTGCAAATGTAATCAAACAATTTTAATTTTTGATTTTCTCGGCTTACAATTTAAATAGAAATGGGGTTATTAAAGAAAACATTGAATTTTGGACGTCACTTTTACATAGATATATTTGTAAGGGCAATTTCAACAGAAACTTCGAAATTATCACGGTAAGTAAATAAAAAATGAATTGAATTGAAGTTTTTGATCGCAAATATTTAATATGTATTTATAATTATATAAGGCTCGATTCGTTTTTTGTTTCGTTTCTTTATTTGTAGACTAGCCGAAGTTGGAAAACTTGAATCACCAAAAGTTGAAGGAAAATACGAGACGGGACAGTTGTTTTTACACCGTATTTTTGGATACAGAGGCGTAATATTGTTTCCGTGGTTAGCTCGGGTTTACGATCGAGACTTACCAAATCATAGCAAAAATGAAGCTGATACTTTGGAGGGAAGCGATAATGTTGCAAAAGAAGTAAAGGGGAAGTTGCATTCATTTTACCAAGTTCTCATTGATTCTAGAGATTGTCCATACATTGTGAGGCACTTTTTCATTATTTTTTCTTATTAATTCCATTTGTGATTTTAGAGGGCACAGACAGAAGCCGTAACTTTTCTCGGTAATCAGGACTCAAATCGCAGTTTATACGCAATTCCAGGTTTAGATTACGTCGCTCATGAAGACATTATGCCTTATTCCTCAGCGGAGCAGAATCCGTTGCACCACGAGTTATTTGATAAATTTTTGATACACAATTCAAATAGAGACCCGCCTTTTGAAGCTCAAGATACACTTAAAGCATGGCAAAAGAAAAATCATCCCTGGTTGGAGCTATCTGATGTCCATAAAGAAACAACCGAAGGCATACGTGTTACAGTAATACCGTTTTATATGGGTTGTCGGGAAACACCTGCGGCATCAGTGTATTGGGTAACTATTTGCAATTTGAAAAAATTTGTATAAAAAATATGAAAATATCATAGTGGCGTTATTGTATCAGACTTGAAAACCTTGGCGAATTAAGTGTTCAGTTACGCGAAAGGCATTGGCGAATTTTTTCCTTATCTGGTACCTTAGAAACTGTGCGTGGGAGGGGAGTTGTTGGACAAGAACCGGTACTTAGTCCTAGATTACCAGCTTTCCAATATAGTAGTCACGTAAGTCTACAAGCTCCGAGTGGACACATGTGGTAAGTTATTATATCATGACACTAGGGTCTATTAGAGAATTCGAAACCGAACTAAATTTTGGGTGAAAAAATGGTTTTATGCTGGAAAATGTGTATCTCGGGTAGGGTAATTAGTTTCGTTTCGAGTTTAATAATATGGCCTATAATATAAATAACTATTATACAGAATTATTTAAGGGGGACCTTTCGTTTGGAAAGAGAGGATGGGCATACATTTGATTGCCGTATTCCTCCATTTTCTTTGGAAAGCAAGCCAGATGAGAACCATACCTCAAGCTCTCCCACGCCAGAAGAAACAGTATGATGCTATCCAAATTTTACAATTATAACACTTGCTCTACTCCTAATTGTGATTGATTGTAAATAATAGATTTAAAATCAAGAAGTCATTTAAATTGCACATGTTAATATTACCTAAATCGCAAAATATAACCAGACTAATAAATTCGATATGTTTGTTTTGTTTTTAGAAGTACAGTGCTTAAAAGCATGTTTGAAAAAAGAAATTTGTCTTCTTCTCTGAAAATGGAAGAGTTCTGAAGAATATTTTTTTTAACCCGCCACATTTACGTTATAAAGGCTGAAACATTACACTTTAGTGCACAACGCGGCAAAATGTTAGAGAACATTGTGTTCTCTATTGTCGTAACCATCGGAAGATACAAGCCATGAAGTCGGCGATGGCACCGACACATTAAAAGGCCGGGCCGGCTACAGCCATGTAATAATAGCTGACTTACACTTGTTTTGTACAGTCAACATGAGGAAGAATTAAGATTTCATATTAAACATGTCCTGAAGTATAAAACTATCGCTTCCACAGAAAAATGAAGTTAAAATAAATTGCAGCAGTTGTAAAACAAATAGCATATAGAACAAATTTATGGGAAATAGAGTTTGAACAAAATACTAGCTACTTTTACTATATATGAAAAACTCCTGCAGTAAGACAAAGCAAGCAAATTGTGATTTCGCCGAAATACAATTATGCGCACACGATAATTATTATAACAAATTAAATGTTGACCTTATGGCAATACCGTGCCGCTATACCCAATTACCCACCCAGTGGGAAATGAAAGCGCTCAAAGACGAATGCAAGAGCGCTTCTTTGGAAGCTTGCAGCGCTTCCCCATTGTATCCTTTCATATCGTTTTACCGTGAGCATGTCCGCAGAGGGAAGCGCTCAGTTCTAGATTCTTGAGTAGCGCTCTTGGAGCGCCTGTAGGGTGGCACTCTTAGAGCACTTGCAGGGTAGTATTCTTGGAGCGCTTGCAGGGTAGCGTTCTTGGACCGCTTGTAGGGTAGCCGTAGCAGTATTGGGGCGCTTTTAGGGAATCAAGATAAGAGCTTTATTAATAATTTCAGTTTTATTTTAAATTAAATTAAATTTCAATTAACCGCACACTTCAACTGACTACCTATACCACAGTATATATCATACAGTAGAATAGCTTAGAACTAACTACTGAAAAGTGAATTTTAGAATTTCAATTAAAAAAACATAACCTTAAAATTTCTCCCACAAGAGGGAACTATTAAGTATGATACGGACATAAATGGGCGAACAGTAGCTAGCTGCACGACCGTTGACGGAAGTATTAGTTTTATGTATGTACACATATCGGCAATCGGCGACAAATGTATCGTTCCATTACTAAACAGCTGTTTGACGGTAAAGTGGTGTCATTTTGCCTCTTTCCCTCTAGTAAAAGTTTAAGAATGCCATCAGTTCTCTTTCTTCCACTTTAGATTTACATAGGAATCCATGTATTAAAAATTGACTAGTGTGTTAGTTAAAACTGTTGAAAGAGAAAGTATAGTCTCTTTATAGAAGCATCCTACTCACTTTACAGTTTTGACAGAGCTGGGCTACTGTATGATATATACTGTGCCTATACTATAGAATGAAAATTCTGCCGCGCTTTCAGATGCATATGAGTGTAATCCCCGGAATATGCAAGCTATGAACAAAGTCGAAAAAAGAGCAGCGGGCCGGTCAGCAGGCGTCATCCACAGTCTTGCCTTGTCTTACTGCAGGAGTTTTTCATATAAAAGTTGTTTGTATTTGTTCAAACGCTATAATTTCCATAAATTTGTTCTACATGCTGTTTTATTTTAAACTATTAGCAAGAAAACATATTTGGCTGCAATTTGTTTTAACTTCATTTTGCTGTGAGAGCGACAGTTTTGGGCTTTAGGACCTGTTTAACATGAAATTTTAGTTTTTCCTCCATGACGAGAATACAAAAAGCAGTGAGAGTGAGCTCTTACTGCATGCTGTACCCGACACGTTAAGGCCTTTTAATATGTCGGTGTCTTCGGCGACTTCATGGCTTGTATTATATTCCGGGGGTTGCGATATGAGTCATCTTTTCACTACAAAAAACGAATAAGTCTAAACTCCGAGTAGAGATCTGCCTCCGCAAAGATTCCTTTGGCTAAGGTAAGAGAGCGCTTCGGAAAAGATATTTTCTGGCTATGGTGAGAGGCATTCGCGGGAGGAAAAATGCCGAAATGCCAAGTTTCGAACTGCAGCACGTGCAGCATACCAATCACTGACATATAAGCTGTGTTCTTTTGTGTCCGCAGAACAGGGCAGAACAAAAGATACACAAAAGAACGCCTCATACAATTTCATAGAAGACTTATAAATGAAGCGAACAGCACAAATAGTTCGCTTCATTCGACAGAACAATTTGTTCTCTCCAGTATATGGGTGTTCTAGAACAAGGTACACAAAAGAACACAGCTATAATAAGAATGGACCAGCCATAGCCTATAGTCAAAAATGGCACAAATTTTTGCTAAAATCCATTTGTCTCTTTCAAGCTCAAAATGTACACTGAACTGTAACCAAAAATTTTGGAAACAGTACGGCCACTGACATATACAATGGACTGCTGACGCTACAAAAATTGCTTACATTATTTGACATTATTATGGGATCACTTTTCTATAGTCCTCTCTTTTTGGTTTAACTACTTTTTTTCGCTGAACTATAAATCATAAGTTCTATACAAAATCCACCATAGTCCAGTTTCAGTTCAGTGGTTTTCCAAATGATTATATAGAATAGAAATAGATGGCAATACAGTATTTGTAATCCTTTCTCTGTCCCCCATAGCTACTTTTAGGGAGAGGCAGACAAAAATTGCAAAAAATTATTTCTTTAAAACTCAAGTTTTAAAAATATTTGATGTTGTAGAAGATAAGCTTCCAAGAATAGAAATAATTTCGAATGCATCTGTAATTTGCTGAACTTTTAATATGAATATTAAAACCAAAGTAAAACTTGAAATTAAGATAATTGTCACACCCTGCCAAAAAAAGTTGACCCATATGAAATAGAAAATCAGGCAGTCCATGTTATATATGTCAGTGAGTACGGCTGTATTAATTGGAATACATCGGAATTGACTTAAAAATTGAGACAAATATATTGCTTATATACGCCTATCTCTTACAAGCTCAAGCATATTTGCCATCAAATCTGCAGATGAATACATTTTTCAGTAATATTACAAATGAATTTTTGTGATAATTAAAACGAGTTTAACTTCCTAAACAATTTTCATTTAATGCAATTCTATTTTAAAACATCTTTAGTGTTTCCAATCGACAAATTATAACTAATTATAAATCGGTGTGCAATTGTACGAAATAAAGTGTTTTCAAAGCCCGTTCAATATTTGTGCCATTTCTGAGCGATCTCAGCTACTACTGCAACAAAATAATTGCGGCCACTTTGAACTTACGAAATTACTGATCGGCTGCTGTTCAGTTCTTTACCTGTGATTTGAGGTGATAATATAATAATTTGATTATTAATACGTACTTTGAATTTGTGATACAGTTATTATTTATATCCAAAACTGTAAGTTGTTTGAACACGCACACAATGAACTAGGGTATTCATAGAAGGAACTACAGCGCAGCAAAATTATTGTGATGACACATCTGAACATAAGGCCCAACCCAGGCGAGAACTTTTTAGGGAAGGAAGGAATTTCCTTCTCTTGGCTTAGACATGCCATAACAATAATGTTGCTTCGCGTAGTTCCTTATAAGATTACCGAAATTAATTGTGTGCGTGTTCAATTAACTCACAGTTTTTGATATAAACAATAACTGTACCATAAATTCACAACACGTAATGCCTCATTTTCATCATTAAGTTAATTCATTTGACTAATTGAGAAATATCTCCATCTTTTTCCAATTCTTGCAACAGTTCCTATAATCTTTTCACCCTCGCACATCTCAAATTTTGTTCACTTAAACCACAAGAATACCGCACTTACAAAGCCAAATACTTAACACAGCCAAACTTTTCATTTAAAATTAACATAGCGACACGTGCGGTGAAAATATATTATATATATTATTCATCTTCTTAAAGTGACTAGGATAAATGAATTTTACAATAATTTTGCTAAAAGTCAATATTTAAAAACTTTTATTTTATAACCAACCTTTTCTTTCTAGAAATCCAAACTAGTATTTAGAACGACAAAATTAACAGGAAAATTAGTCAAATGAATTATCTTAACGATGAGAATGAGGCATAATGATTATTAAATTATTATATTATCACCTCAAATCGCAAATAAACATCTGTACAGCCGTCCGATGAGAAATTTCGCAATTTCAAAACGGCCGGCTTGTTGTAGTATTGGTATGCTGCTCGTACTCCCGTCCCGATCGAAACTTGTTAGCACGGACTTTTTCCTACCCACCCCTTCTCACCCGTAAAAAGTGCTAATATCCTCCATTGTGTGGGCTATGGCTAAGTTCAGCAATTTGCACGTGCTGCGTAACAACTCTGTGTACGACGGCCCAATGCCTCGCACCGGTAAAAAGTGAGGCGTGTGGGCCCCAGGATATAGGGAATACAGCGTAGCAAAAATGTTGTGATCCTTTGTCTGGGCACAAGCTTAGCAAAAGGCGAGTGCTTCGTGTCACTAGTGTGGGTTAGCCCTTATTGTACCTGCGGTTTCTTTTATGGGTTGCGCTGTTAGCCGCTGACTGCAATTATCCCACCTCAAATCAAACTGTCAAAACTTTTAAATTTTTGTTTTTTTCTTTAAATAGGCTAACTACATTTTGTAAATAATTGGATGAATGTAATTTAAAAAGAAAATTATGTCAACATTGTTTCCGAAACGTGTTAAGGACTTACCTCCGCTTGAACCAGACTCTGAAGATGATAGAACACCAGCCAAAATGTAAATTCAGTCTTAAAAATTTGAATTGTTTTTTAAGTTTTTGTTTTGTTTTAATAAAGTGATAGAGGTACAGAAACAAGATTGGCGCAGGATTATGGTCGAGAATTATTCAGTGCAATGAGAGTGTAAGAAAAAATATCAATTTTCAGAACGACCAAAATCTAAAGTAAACACAATTTACAGTCCCAGGCGAGTATCAGAACTTCCTCCACTTGAGTCAGACTCGGAAGATGAAGATAATAGGTAAATGTTGCATGTAAGTCGCGCATTAATCTGACATTTCTAATATTTATAGATTAAATTATGGAATTTTAAATGATTCATTCATTTTGAGTCCATGTGATAATGAACACTTAACTCTTGTTGCTGGTGATTCTTTTAAAGAAAATGATCAGAATAAATTGAATCAAGATCAAATACAACAAAAAAGTGATAATTTGTTTTTAGAAATGAAAAAATTGCTCATAACTGATGAACAACAAACCGATATTTCTTCTAGGAAGAAAAATATGAAATCACGCCAAACTCTTTTGCCTTTATTAGAAGCAATGGACAGTATGCCACAGAAGCATTGTATGCCTTCTTTACCAAGTTTTGGTAATTGCAATGCAAATATGAAAACAATAGGAGTAGTTGATTTAGTAAAAGCGGATCAGAACACATTGGATCATATAAAAAATACTCCTAAAATGTCATTGTCTCCTAAATCAAATATTTCCGTTTCTGGCTCAGAAACTAAAGAAAATGATAAGCGAAGTCCCAAAAGTAAAATTCCAATTGTATGTAATGAAGAGAAGCTAGAAACAGTAGAAACCCCTTGTAAAGATTATGAACAAAACTTTGTCACACCTCAAGTGAAATCATTTCAAATGCCAGTCTCAAGGATAGCTAAACTACCTAATTCCGGTACGTTTCAGAAATGTCGAAGTGCTCTAGAAAACGAGTTTCTATCTGAGAAAGTTCTATTTAGGACTCCAATTGCTCTATCTCGACCTATGCCATCATTACAAAACAATAGCATAACCCTATCACTGGACGAAACTCTCCATAAAGGCAATACACAAAAGGAAGAAAAGAAAACATGCAACAGGCAAGATAATTGCGAAAGTAAAATAATCAGAAATATTGAAAAACCAAAGGATTCTGAAGATGAAAGAATAATTTTAATAAATGGAAAAGAATACATCATACAGAAAAAACTGGGATCAGGTGGATCTAGTTCTGTTTTTCTAGCGTTAAGAAAAAACAAAGAAACAGAATGTGCACTGAAAGTAATTATTTACATTATATATTTATTCGACACAATAGCTGTGTTCGTTTGCTGCCGAGCAGTACACTGGAGATTGCGAATTAAATTAACTTGTAGGGTGCATAGAAGTACAAAATTTTTTTTTGAAAGTATAGAGAAAATAGTCAAGGTGCTATGACTTTAAATCTTACAAAAGGTTTAACCTGCCAAATTTTGCCCCGAAGTTTATCAAGCTCTACTTTGACATTTTGGAGGGAATGAAGTCATGGAACCTTGATTATTTTCTTTATACTTTCCAAATTTTTATTAGTTCTATACATCCTACAAGTTAATTTAATTCGCAATCTCCTGTGTTTTGCAGTGCACTGCACGGAACCAAAAGAACGCTAGTAATTTTTTTTATATGTAGATAGTTGATCTCAAAGGTGATCCAGCTGTCGTGGAAGGATATCTAAATGAGACTAGACTTTTAGCGCAATTACAAGGGAACGATAATGTGGTGGCATTATATGAATAGTAAGCATTATTTAAGTATATTATTATTTTTACACTATTAAACTAACGATGGTGGGTTAGTTATAAAAAGTTAAATACATTCGTAGGACTTTTGATTTGATATCTAACTAAACTTTATATACAGGGTGTCCCCTGAGTGGTCTGGCAGCCGAAGGTTTTGGATAGGTAATGCCTAGACAAGCAAGAAATTGTAGGGTAAATCCTAATGGTTTCGGAGATAACTGGACTTGAAGATATTTTGGTATGGTTTTATAGACCACCCTGTAACTTCTGAACGTTACACTCTGTGCTGATGATTTAAAATTTGTTAAATTGATAATCGTTGAACCTTTCCAACGGTCTATAAGCTTCTCCCCTCCGTTTTGGCTCAACACAATAATTTTTTTTTATGACAAGCAACTTAAGGCAGAAACACATCCAAGCAAGCCTCAGGCCTGGCCTCTCTCAGGCTTCCTCGCAGCTCGCCTCAAGGTTTGCCTCAGAGAAATGAAAACAAAATGATACCACCGGGCTCCGTAGAATATACTGTGGCTCGGTGCTGTCATTTTAATTTTGTTAGTACATCTGTTGACAGAAGTAGGCCTGAGAGAGAAAAATTTCCAACATTGAGCAAAGCGCGCTTTGCCACTAGGCCTTGAGGCTAGCTGCTGGCTTGGTTTTGTGTTGAATCATTTAGAAACCTGTGTTTGAAATTTTGACAACACCTCGAGGCCTGGATGTGTTTGTGCCATTAGTCTGTCCCTTTACCTGTTTAGCCTTGTTAGTTGCCTTGCCTCCATGTCTTTGCGAAATATTTATTGCAGCCAATAAATGCGAAATATGTTGCTTTATGTTTGTTGGCGGAAAACAATTGCCATGCAAAAGATCAAACAATGCGCTTTGGTAATGAACATAAGTACAAATACATGGCTTAATTCTCCAATGCGTGCTTGAGTACAGTTATATCTTCATCTATAAACATAATATTGTTCGTGCCATATGTACATCAATGTAGATTTTCAGTCAGTTTAAAATCTAAAGTGCATGGAAAAGAACGCATATGTTATTTCAGAGACAGTTAGCTACTTTTTACGTCACACCACGTGGTTTTGAGAATAAACATAGTTCTGATTTTCTGAGTACTATAAAATATGGCTGGTGAAACTAGTGAAGCAGATGCTTAATATTTATTTAACCACTACAGCGCTTCAGGCATTCTTCTAATTATACAGGCTGTTTCCCACTAGGAGGTCAATAGAGCGGGAGGTGATAGTACTCACCTAGACGAACCAAAAATTGTATGCCAGGTGGGGTGGGCATATCAACGGTTTAGGAGTTGTAGGGTGATTAAGAAAAAAAGCTAGTTTGTCACAAAACACCCTGTATCTTAAAAACTACAGGGCGTACGGTCAGTATTAAGAGCTCATTGTATGCAGAACTTCATGGCCTTTCCAACGACTGCTCAATCAGCCCCATACCCCTCTCCCATCAAGAATTATGGTTGTCTAAACTAAAAATTTCGGATTTTCTTACCATTTTTTTTTAATTTTTGCAACAAGGTCGTTAACATAACTTTTTTTATAAAAACTGTAAACTGTAGACTTTCCTCTTTAAGTTGACCTATAACACGCAATGTGCTATCTGAAGCCCTTTAAGAGTTATTAGCTCTAAACTTATTCTCAAACCTATTTTCAAACCTATTCTCAACGATAATTTGTTCCCTTAGCACGTCATTTTAAAAAATATCGTCTAATTTAGGTGTGACCGGAATAGGTTATGAGTTATGACTGTTTAACGGCTACAGTTAACACATAGGATGTAATAGGTCACGTTAAAGAGTAGAGCTTACAGTTTTTATAAAAAAAGTTATGTTAACGACCTTGCTGCAAAAATTAAAAAACGGGTTAAATTAAAAAAAAAAATGGTAAGAAAATCCGAAATTTTTAGTTTAGACAACCATAATTCGTTGGAAAGGCCATGAAGTTCAGCAAACAATGAGCTCTTAACTGTGACCATACGTCCTGTAGTTTTTAAGATACAGGGTGTTTTGTGAAAAAAACTAGCTGTTTTTCTTAATCACACCCTGCAACTCCTAAACGGTTGATGCCCCCACCCCAACACTGCTCGTAACTAAAACTTATTTTTATATTAATCCATCTTTTCAGCGAGCATTTGGTCCAAGAATCTAAACTTTTTATGGTAATGGAAAAGGGGGATTCGGACCTTCACAAAATTCTTCAGTCATATAAAACAGATCTTCCGCTTTACATCCTTATGACTTTTTGGCATCAAATATTAGACTCAGTTAATTATATTCATCAAAACGGTAAGCTTTGTAATCACTAAAAAACTTAAAATTGTTTATAATAATTATATTTTCCGTTGAAAGGTGTCATTCATTCCGATTTAAAACCGGCAAATTTTCTCATGGTAAATGGTCGATTAAAGCTAATTGACTTTGGCATAGCTAGCAACATTTCAATCGATTCAACAAGTATTATAAAATTTTCACAAGCTGGTACCTTCAACTACATAAGTCCAGAGGCATTAATAGATACATCAAGTGGAAACAGTCCTACAAGAAAGAATTTACCAAAAATCAAAGTAATTTTCATAATTTCATGGAATGTAAATCATTTTCGTAAATATTTTCTGTATAGATTTCTACAAAATCAGATGTATGGTCTCTGGGTTGCATCCTTTATCTTTTAGTGTATAAGAAGACACCTTTTGGCCATATTAAAAATGTATATGCAAAAGTAAATGCCATATCGAATCCTCAGACTGAAATTGAATATCCTGAATTAGCGTGCTATTATCCTTCAATGCTAATCGATGTACTTTACTACAATTAAATCGTATGCAATTTTTTAATTCTTAAGCTTTTCAGATGGCAAAGAGATGCTTACAGCATAATCCAAAAAAAAGAATTTCAGTTGCAGAGCTCTTGAAATATCCTTTCGAAATGGTGGTACTTCTAAAGAGGAGTCAACAGGAAAGAAATGGTGATCTTTATCAGAATAAATAGAATAGAATATACATATGTTCGCATAAAGGACAATATTATTGCTAGCAATAATAGTAGCAAGTAAGTGATAGTATGTTAAAGAAAGGTCCTTTATTAAGTTGCTAATTCAGTATTTGTGTAATAAAAGTTAAGGTTTTATATTACGAGAATAGAGATTGTAAGAAATATTTTAATATCTAATATAATAATATTTTGATATCTACTAATGTACTGATATGATACCAGAGTGAAAATAAGTGCATAATTTTTAATCAAGAATGGATGATTAAAAGGTACTGAAATCCAAGGATATAAGATAAAATCTAAAAAGAACAGTTCTTCTAACATTAACATTCAGATTCTGATGGTTGTCTGCGAACAATATCACCAATATTAAAGACGCATGTCATCGCCCGTGTTAACGAGGAAGTCCTCGGCGAAAGTAGACTAGCTTTTCGAAATCTGGAATTATTGTTATTACATGGGACCGGTTTGCAATATATCAATATTCATCGCGTACTGATTTTGAAAAGCTTCAACGTTTTAACTTTACTATCTTGTAATGGATTACCGCCTAGAAATTCCTTGCAGAAATGATTCTTCCATCTATATAACTGCTCTTCATTACTTGCTTATTGTAAAAAAGTAATGGGAATTTTTGGTTCTGTATGATATAGCTCCACTCAAACTTAAGAGGAAACTGAATTATATTCAAACAATCTAGACAATGAAAACTTTATATTTTTATAAGGACATTTAAATTTTAGTCGGGTAGTTCTATTTCTTTGACTTTAGGAAATTTTCTTGCTTAGGGTGTTAATAATTGCCCATTAGCTGGTTGGTTTAAGAGAGAGATAAGAAGTTATAAAGCGCAGCGGTCATTGATAGGGCCTATTATGTTCACCCTCCCATCTAAGTTGACAGACCAGTTAAGAGTCGTAACGTATTTTTTACCGTACTTCAGAAGCTCCACAGCCCTTTCCCACCATGCCTCTTCAATACATGCTGTGGCCCTCTGATACGCGTTTGCGAATGGTCACCTCTGCCGTGCATAGGGGAAACTCGCACATCGGCATTGGGATGATTAGAGGTGTAGCTTTAGTTTAACTTTGATTTCATCGTGGAAGATGAAAGTGGTGCAATTGTTGCCTGACTGTCGAAGAATATAAAGATGGTTTTATTTCTAAGGGCTTCTCGCTCCTTCCACAATGAATTGGGTTATTGATATGATAGGAGTCGCGCCAGCATATAGGTTGATGCCATTCGCAAATATGTACATGACAATATTTGTGTTGACCCCGCTGCTGGGGGAACCTTTAGTAAAGAACGACTGATGAGGAGAAATTGAAATATCCCAAGTAGCGCAGGTTTAGACCAATTCGGTAAATATACGAAATTGCAAAAGTTCCTAACCAGTATATGGGGTGGTTACTGGTTAGAACAAAAGGGAGATGTTATTCTCCGCTATTCCACAGATTACTTTCTTTCCCTTCTCTTCTATAACTAACATCGTACAAATTGAGCTCACCTTAAGCAAGTCAAGGGACTGAGAATCAATTTTTCGAAAAATACGCTACGTCGTCTATTGGAGGTGGAGGTAATAGAGACAAATGACTTTGTTTTCCGTATTATGATTAAGAATGACGATTTCATCAGATTTATTCTAAAAATAATTCTTTTCTCAATAGTTTTCTTCATTTTTTGCTACATAATTGAAAATATTATTATTATTACAACGGGGTAGATTGCACCCTCCACCTCCAGGTGCAGCAGTGTAAGGTACAGCAGGGTTTCTGCCACAGACGGTGACGTGCACATTACACTCGTATTGCTCAGACTGATCATTCTCTATATACTGGTCAATTTGGCCTTAACCACATTGAACTTGGCTGTATGCCACCATGTAATTTTATGTGAGCAGTGAATGAGTGATTGGAGGATGTACAGTCCTATCTGCTGACCTAAGCCAATAGCTCACCACACAGCAACAATGTGGCAGGCCTAGTGTGCCTAGAGGCACACCTCGACTAAAGGCGCGGAGAGTAGTGGGGTGGGTTCTTTTAACTGAATCCACCTGCTGCCACGTCACACAACATCTAAAATTTATGCCGTGTACAAAAAGATCTACCATTAGAGAAGGATGCGGAAATGATGAGGATAAAGATGAGGACTGGAAAAGAAAGGTGTCAACGTAGGGTTATCTTTTCTCAAAGGTGTGGAGGACTAGATCATAGCAGTCCTCATGGCCAGTCCCTCCATCCCGTTGTGCATACGGGCCCACTTGCTTCAATTCTCCATGTAAGAAAACCAACGAAAGCGAGAAGGATAAACAACAACATATCTGTTTGTCCGTCCGCTTTTACGATAACTCGAGAACGCGTTCACTTAGGGTGCTGAAATTTTGCACACGGGCTTTTAAAAAAAAATTAAATTTAAGTTCGAAAATGGAACCAATCCGGCAACTCCTTCGTAGGGTTGTCTTACAAGAATTTCGCCTTGGCTGTCGTTTGATGATCGTTCTATTGTTGCTCCAGCTATTTTAATCATCGTTGTGGCTTGATCAAAATTCCGTCTCTCACCGGTTTTACATTATTCTGCGAATTCTTTGGCGGTAGCTGGGCATCGGCAGACTGAATGCGAAGAATTGCATTTGGTCGCTACTTGTGATAGTATTTGCTGTGCTGAATTTACATCCGGCCAGCGTATTCTTGTTGTGAGGAAATATTTCTTGTAGCGCATGTGAAGAATTTATAGGAAATTCGAGTGTGTGTGCGGTAGGGGACATTTCTTTGCGATAGAATATTTTGGCCTATAAAAATGCTATTAATGCTGGGTAGCATATGTGTTACGTCAAGGCCAAAGACGAGACCTCCATTACCCCATGGGAACGAGAATTTTCCCATAGATTGGAGACATTAGTCTCATAAAGAATTTATTAAATAAATTCTTCGTCAACAAATAATTTCATAAGTCAAAAGTAATAAGACTCCGTACTTAATTTCATAGAGATAAAACTCTATGAAACTAAGTAACAAGATTCCTTACTTGCCGGTCACAAAACGTGACTTATTTAAAAACAACAAAATGTGTAAAAGCACAGAAAATAGATCATGGAGTATGAAGCTTCAGTTAAAATACAGTTGAGTCGTGGTAACTGAGTTCGTCGGATGTTTTTGGTCTATTTAAACTAAGTGAAATAAATTAGAGATTTTGGATTAGTTTTTATCTTTTATTGTAATAAAGAGTTTTAAAGTTTAAAAGTATTGTGTTTTTATAACGTTTTTATATTGTTTACTAATAAAGATAAAGAATCTACTTATTTGGCGCAGTCGGTAGGATCTCAAATCCGAAGATATGAGATCCAGTGAATAGTGAATAGTTTTTGTAAAGTTTAAAAGCACAAAGCTAAAAGTGTGAATTCTGAAGAATTCTAAACTGTGACATATCGTGATAAATATTGCTGAATACTAAGTGAAAATACATCATCTCGTCGCATAGAATAAATTCGAGCTCCATTAACAAATGCCCAAGGGGGAAAAACTCAAAGAGAGGAACGTAGTCTTCAAACCATATTTTGAATTGGAACCATTCGAGATGTCGTTAAACCCACCAACAACAACAAATGCAGAATCAAATGCAGTATCAGGTGCAACTAAACTGCAACACCAACTCAAATAACTGTCCCCGTCACGGATCTCTTGAGGGAAGCATCTACAATACGGGAATACACTGGCTATGAGGGATATGACCTATCCTCATTTATCCGGGAAGTGGAATTATTTTTACCTCTTTTTTCTGGAAACTTACATATTCAAAATTACGTTTTTCAGCGGAACGTCATCAATAAAATCCAAGGCCCAGCTCTTCAGGCAATCAGAGTTCTTGGACCAAACCCAACGTGGGAAAACATAAAAAGAGAACTAATCAAGAATTTTGGAATCAGGGAAACGTACCAGAATTTATATCATCAAGCAACAACATTAAGGTTTAATAATAACGTAAGTCATTATTTTAATTGTTTAAAAACCATTCTTGATAAATTAAATACAAAATATGAGTTTGATAGTGAGAAACCAATTGAATTTTCACCTGAGGTAAATGAATCTCTAATTTTAAGAACTTTTTCAAACGGTCTAGATGTTAATTGTGCCAGTGTAATTATTAGTAGAAATATAAAAAGTTTAAGAGAAGCTTATTATACTTTAGAAGAAACAGGTTTGATTAGGCATAGAGGTATTGATTCGAGAAGCAATAATTTTGGTGATAGAAACTTTCAAAATTATGGAATGGTTAGAAATGTGCAAAACTCTCACACACCAGCAACGTACCAAAGGGATAGAAATATTAGATATAACCAGAATTTTAACTCAAATATGCCAAGACAATTCAGACAGAACTATGACAATTACCAACCTAGACAAGAAAATCCAGTAGTTACACGACAATTCAGAAATTCAGGACAATTTAGAAATTCTAATCAGTTTAGAAGACAGAACATCCAAGAACCAATGGACGTAGATCATATTCAAAATAATAATGGAGAACAAGAAGAAGTAAATTTTCCCTTACCCCCTACAGAACTGACCTACCGATAGTAGAATTGACAATAGGTAATGACAAAATTAGATGTTTAATAGATACGGGCTCAACGACAACATTACTAGACGAAAGAAAATTAAAACACTCGCATTAGAAAAGAAATTACAATTTAAAACACTTAACGATCATATGATAGTAGATCAAGAAATTATTACCGAACTTCCCAAAGAATTTAACGAAAAAAAAATGGATGAGTTGGAAATTAACTACATTTAAAGACAAGGAATTCGATGGATTAATAGGCCAAAATTTGTTAAAACCTCTTCAAGCCGTGATAAATCTAAGTGAAGAATATTTAGAAATTCATGGGACTAGAACAAAATTTTTTAACTCATTCCCTTACCAGGATCATGAAATATTCTCCCTTGAGGGAAAATCTACAGATCAAGGTGTCTTGGATAAACTTCAACGGGACAATATGAACAACGAGGAAAGAGAAAGGATGAAACAATTAATTACACGAAATAAAGATTTGTTTTACGAAGAAGGCCAACAACTCACTCATACTCATGAGATACAGCATCAGATAGTTACAACAAATAACAACCCCGTATACTCCAAAGTATATCGATACCCCCAATTCACGAGGAAGAGATCAACAAACAGATGAGGGACATGCTTAAGCAAGGAATTATCAACGAAAGTAATTCACCCTATAATTCGCCACTCTGGATTGTCCCTAAAAAACTAGACAACTCTGGTACAAAGAAATGGAGGATCGTAATCGACTACAGGAGGCTAAACGAAATTACTGTGGACGACAAGTTCCCCATGCCAAATATTGAAAATATTTTAGGAAAACTAGGGAGGTCACAGTATTTCACAACATTGGATCTCGCTAAGGGATTTCACCAGGTGCTTATTAAAGAAGAGGATAGAAAAAAAACTGCTTTCTCGACACCACTTGGACACTACGAGTTTACGAGGATGCCATTCGGGCTGAAAAATGCCCCTGCCACGTTCCAAAGATTAATTAATTCAGTTTTACGGGAATACATAAACCAAATATGTGTAGTATACCTGGATGATATACTAATCTTCAGTACAACAATAGAAGAACATACTGAGAATATCCAAAAGGTATTTAATAAACTCAGGGAACATAATCTTAAAATTCAGATTGACAAATGTAGATTTTTTGCAAAAGAAACCGAATATTTAGGGCATATACTCACAACAGATGGGATAAAACCAAACATTAGTAAAATCGAAGGTATTCAAAGCCTTAAACTACCAGAAACCAGCAAACAAATTAAGTCATTCTTAGGTATGACCGGCTATTATAGGAAACTTATCAGGGACTATGCAAAAATAGCTCAGAATATGACCAAATATTTGAAGAAAAACACCAGAATTAATACTAACGATACAAGTTACATAGATGCTTTTGAAAAACTCAAGAAAATTCTCACAGAAGCACCAGTTTCTAAATACCCAGAATTCGAAAAAAAATTTAAATTAACTACAGATGCAAGTGACTTCGCTATAGGAGCGGTCCTTACTCAAGAAGGTCACCCTATCTGTTATGCGAGCAGAACTTTGAACGACCACGAAAAAAACTATTCAACAACGGAAAAAGAATTACTTGCAATAGTTTGGGCTGTTAATTACTTCAGGCCCTATATCTATGGTAGACAATTTGATTTGATGACCGATCATCAGCCTCTTAAATGGCTTCAAGCCAAACACAAAGGAAAAGATACTTAAATTAGGGGAATATAACTTTAACATAGATTACATCAAAGGAAAGGAAAATAAAGCGGCAGATTTTTTGAGTAGAATTAATATAGAGACTGGAGATATCAACCATATGGAAATGAATAAGTCAAAGGAAGGAGATAACACCACCCTTAACGCAGAAAATGCAGGAACTTCACAACAAGCCCAATATAGAGAAAATAATCGAGCAGATAATATGAGTCTCGAAAACACAATCCATTCACAAGAAGAGGAAGAAAATAATTATATTCCAATACTTTTAGATACAGTTGTTAACAGATTCCAAACGCAAATAATACTCACAAATAATAAAACTCAAGACTTAGAAACAGTAAATAATAAAAGAAAAATTTACATTAACTCCTCAGATATAAAAAATAATTATATGACAGAAAAATAGGAATATTTTCAGAACTAAGTGAACATGAAATAATTTAGTTCAATTAAAACTGATAGAGTTATTTGATACTGCCTTAAAATTTTATAAATGCCAATATAATGCCAGGGAAATGAGATCAGAAGAAGAAACGTACAAGCAAATAGCAAAATATCATAAATATGAGACAGGTCATGCAGGAATAAGAGAAAATTACGAAGGTCTGAAGCGACTTATATACTTTAAAAATCTAAAAGAGTTTGTACAGAAATACATTAATAATTGCGATACCTGCAATAAAGCCAAATACGATAGAAAGCCGATTAAACCAAAATTTAATTTAACCAAAACCCCTTTTGACATAAATGAAAGAATACATATAGATACTTATGTAAACAAAAAACATAGTTTCATAACGTTTATAGATAAGTTCTCAAAACATGCTGTAGTCTTGTTTTTAGAAAATAGACACAACTCAACTTTGATAGAAAAAATGAGACTTTATTTTTCAATCAAAGGAAAGCCTAAGCATATTACGATGGATAACGAATTTAACTCTACGAACGTGAAGGATTTTTTCAGAAACGAAAACATAGAAACACACTTCACCAAACCAAACAGTCACACCGGAAATTCGGACATCGAAAGGTTTCATAATACAATCAGTGAGAGATTAAGAGTATTGGAGACCGAAAAATCTAGCCTTTCAGTGCAAGAAAGAATGTTCAAATGTACTGAATGGTATAATAAATCATTTCACTCAACCATTAAAGCAAGACCAATCGATGTTCTCGAAGGTAAGATCGATAAGACTAGGGTAGAGTTAATAAATAAATGTAAAATAAATAAGATAAATAAAGAAAACAGAAACAGGGAAGATTTTGTGCCAACCAATAATGAGGGTTACGTCAAAAATTATAGATGCCTTAGGCATAAACACGAACCTAGATATAGAAATAAAAAGACCAAATAAATTTTCAGGTAAAATTAATACTGACAATATTGGTACTGACACTGACGAAAACAGTAGGAGCGACACTGATGGTAGAAAAGATCGACAATGCTAACGGATTCGCCGAAGTCAAATTAAACCAAATACCAATCGTCAAGGACTACGATATAATCTTACATGTAATAAACCCGCAGGAGATAAACAATATAATTTCAGCTTTAGAGTCTAATTTAATTGACCTTAATATAGAAGAACAAAGGGGACTTCTGACGACGGAATTAGAATCTCTGAAACACATGGTATATACGCTTATTCCACACAAACATAAAAGAGGACTCCTTAACATAGTTGGTACCGGATTCAAATGGTTGTACGGAACAATGGATGACGACGATCGTCAAAACATAGAAGAACACATGAAAATAATAGACGGAAATAATCATAACATCATAGATCAGACCAACAGACAGATATACATCAACGAGCACTTTAACAAAACATTTACTACAATAAAAGAAACAATCGAAAACGATAGAAGAAAAATTATCGAACAAATTAACAACATCAACGTGAATAGTAAAATACTAATATCTAAAATCATATATATAGAAACACTTAAAAATAAAGATAATTAAGGATAATATAGAGCATATTCAGAATAACATAGCATCTAGTAGATTACGAATAATGAGTAGTAATATACTAACAAGTGAAGAAATTTATAAATATGATGTAGATTTGGAAAAACTCCAAAACATTAAGCTAGGAACCTTTAAGTACGAGTTTTTGCCATTAAAATCCCAAAAGAAACACTTTACGCCACATTATATTTGATTACCCCCATGCCTAATCAAAATTTTGAGGAATTATTATTAGAAGAACAAAAAATCATTAAAATAAACCGCACAATGTATCAATACACACAAAATCCAGATTATAAAGATCTAAGAGAATTTGATATATGTATTAAAACAAATAAATGTGTGAAAATAAGAAACCCCAAAATCCAGATAAAAGAATTAGAAGAAGGCTTATTATTATTAAAAAATCATGTAAACTCAACTTTGAGTAGCAATTGTGATGAAAGAATTTTAACTTTGAATGGCTATTTGTTAACTTTTAATAATTGTGAAATTTCTTTAAATTATCAAACTTATAGAAATAAAAAAGAAACGTTTGAACAACGATTTGTAATACCGAATAGTGTTAAGATACCTGTTGAAAGTAGCAAGCTAACATTTGACGAACTGGTAGTGAAGCAAATTCAAAATTTAGAACATATAAAAGAGCTTAAATATGAAAAGAAAAGTTACCTATATATCAATATTGGAATAGGAATTGTTATTTTAGTAATATTTTTGATAATATTTTTTTTATACCTGAAACTCAAGGGACAGGTAACATATAAAATTCAGGGGAATTTTCCTCTAAAGGAAGGAGATGTTACGTCAAGGCCAAAGACGATACCTCCATTACCCCATGGGAACGAGAATTTTCCCATAGATTGGAGACATTAGTCTCATAAAGAATTTATTAAATAAATTCTTCGTCAACAAATAATTTCATAAGTCAAAAGTAATAAGACTCTGTACTTAATTTCATGGAGATAAAACTCTATGAAACTAAGTAACAAGATTCCTTACTTGCCGGTCACAAAACGTGACTTATTTAAAAACAACAAAATGTGTAAAAGCACAGAAAATAGATCATGGAGTATGAAGCTTCAGTTAAAATACAGTTGAGTCGTGGTAACTGAGTTCGTCGGATGTTTTTGGTCTATTTAAACTAAGTGAAATAAATTAGAGATTTTGGATTAGTTTTTATCTTTTATTGTAATAAAGAGTTTTAAAGTTTAAAAGTATTGTGTTTTTATAACGTTTTTATATTGTTCACTAATAAAGATAAAGAATCTACTTATTTTATGCGTGTACATATAGCGACCATAACACTAATCGTTTCATAAGTTAACATGGGTTAGAAAAGTGTAACACGGAATTTTTCCTCTCCCTCCTCGGCCACGAAAAGTGTAGCATACTAGCAGCGTGTGGGCTCTAGCATACGCACCAGAGTGCATCACCATGCTGCATTGATGCCATATGATGAGCAAAACTTTGATGTTTTTGAATTTACCCATTTCCCCATCGCATTGACGCGAATATTCAAGAGGCAGAAAACTGTTAACCCAATTTTCGTCCTTTTTATATTTCTTTGGTTCTTGCAAATAATGAAAATTTCACTCAAGAAGATGCAACGTTAAATCTCATATAAGTTTTTTGGATGAGATTTCATACGAAATAAACAAAATAATAATAACAAAAACGTAATTTTTATTAACATCGTATAGCAAGTGGTAACGAAAGTAGTTACGTACTGATTATGGAAATAGAGTAGAACAGTTTGAATTGAACATTTAAAAATCTTCTTGATCGCAATATGTGAAAAATTAAAGTTTATAAGACGATATTCGACGCAACTAACTTAGAATTTTGATAGTTAAGTTGACACATCTACTGGGTTCTGCTTCCATAGTAAGGCAAATAAAGTACATCTTCATCTTATATTATAGCCACATCAGCACAAGATCTGAAATATTCCTGAGGTCCACATCCCCTTGCATTGGTGGTACCATCTTCGCACAAACCCCAAGTATTTCCTAAAATTGAAGTCATTTATAAGATACAAATTTATAATAAAAAAAAAATTTACCAGTTCGATATGTCCAACGCAAAACACAGTGGTCGCATTTAAGATTCGTTGGAATTTTCAGGGTTACATTATAAACTGCATTCTCTGGACTTTCCAATGTATAATTCTGACTACCATCGGACAGCTCCAATTTAATTTCATTAAAACAGTCTTCAGTTTCTTGTTGATTATCCATATTACATATGTCCCAATTGAAATTGCCCAAGTGATTTGCAGTTATATTTATAGCAACTGGTATTGTATCCCCCGCCTGGTATGTCATGACAATAATGCCTTCTCCATACAGTCCGCCATACTCATGAGGACGGGGAGTTGGCATTCTGTAATCATCTCCACATAAACCACATTTTCCATCAGATATATTCCATTGAACCTTTCAGTGTAAATAAATAAACGGAAAATTAGAAATTTTATGATAATCCTATATTGTAAATATTTACGGGGTATTTTGAAACCGTTGTAGTTACTCAGTAAAAAATTCCACAATCAATTCTAAACTCGAAAAGTGTGTTGAACTTTTTAATGAAGGAACCTTGAGAAGGACGTCGAGTGATGTAGACTCCGACTCGTTGAGACATAAGGTTTCTTAATAGAAGAAAAGCACCTAAAAGGTGCACTACTGATTTGGTATCTTTAATTCTAGAATAAGTTGTGCACATAGGGTTTAAGGCTGGGTCGCTGTCATTAAAAGGACAGCTCGGTGTACAATTCGCAAGATGGGGCGGGCGTTAGGATTTTTGAATAAATCGCAAATTGATTAATGGAATATTTATTTAAACACCTGTCCTAAGGCATCAAAATAACGTTTTCTAATTTTTAAACTTGTCCCCCAATTTTGATTGAAAATGATTTAAAAATGAAAATTTCATGATTTTTTTAAATTTCTCTGGTTTGTGGAGCGGGACTGCCAAATAAATTAAATAAATTTTTAACATAAGCTTTTTGAAGGTAATAAGCAGCAAGTAACGTTTTGCGATTTTTAAAATTCTACTTATATCTATGACAATTTCACGCAATAGATTGCTTTACCTGCAGATTATATAGTAAAAAGGATACGCTATGCTGTGTAAAATTCGTGTACGTGTGATTAGCATTTTTTGGCGGACACGGGAGGGAATTGACAAGAGGGCTAGGTGTTTAGTTTTTGTCAGTTCAATATGTCGAACATTTCTAAATTTATTTGAATTTACGAAAACAATTCCGGTGTTGTTTTAGTGATTCTGTAAGTTAAAACGTGATTAAAAGTGATTTATACTTATGTAATAGTGAAAATCTGTAGAATTACTGGTGTAGGAAATCGTTTTTCAGGCGAGTTTAATTGTTTCAATAATAAATTATAATCTTTTAAATAAAATATAAGTGAAATAGTTAGCCGTGGTAAAAAAATTTAACATTTTCCAATACCGGTTTGTTTGCTTACAATTGAATTGACATCGGGTCTCTGTATGATATCAGCCATACAAAGGCAACGCCAAGAAATATTATCGCAAAATAAATGGGGCACTAGGAAAATTCTTAAAAATGGAAAAAGTTTTAAAAAAATTATGAAACTATAAACTTAAAACTGATTCGAATAACGGTGACAAAAAATTATAAAACTTCTTCAATACTTGATAAACTTTCAACCACTAAAATATCGTATTTTATGACTTCCATGACAATTGGAACGAAAATGTTATTAAGTCTAAACTTGACCCTTATGATAAACAGGGTAGCAAACAGATTTATTTCGGCTCGGCATTTTTCTTCGTCTATTTATTTATTGTTAATTATAATGTTTTTATTGGAAAAACCAAAGACAGCATGAATATTTCCAAACTTCCCAACTTCTATTTCGTTGTGTATTCTATTCTAGTGCCTGCCATACAAAACTTGCATGCGTTGGAATTACATGTGCTTTGGGTACTTGTCCAACATCAGTCTTAGAACGATGTTGGGCTTACTTCCTCTACATCTTTTCATCAAAAAGGACGCTGCTCTCAGTGCTATCACTGGCTATTATCCAGGTATATGCTTAAGAAGAATGCGCAGGACTTGCTTGCCAAAGACTCCAATGTCTGAGCAAGGGTTTTGTAACCCCATCTGACGTTCGAAAAACTGATCCTAATGAGGTAATAACCTTTCTAAAAAGGGCGAAGGTGAACTGGACCTAATACGGCAGGCGCATAGCACAAAAGTTCTTTTAGGTCGCAGTGCTTAGAGGTCGGCTCTCCGGCCCCACTCCTTACTTATAATAATAATGCCTGTGAATTTAATGCTTACCAAGCTTTATAACTGTATGGCGCGTATCTTGGTTAGCCAATTTTTACATTTGTGATTTGCGGTCTATCCGGGGACTTAAGGCCGTTTTTCTCGAAAATATAATAATACAATTAGATACAACAGGTAAAACCATCAACAAGCAGTTAAACTTCCGGTCTTTGTTCATTGTGACAGCTTTTTGTTTTTTAATCATAAAAATGATCTCCCATAGAGTTTATTTCGGATATTGCTGCTGTTAGAAAGAGAGCCTAGTAGGCACCCAGCGCGAAATGATGTTACAGGAATATAATTTGACTGGATCGACACAATTTCTATTTCTCTATATTCTAAGCATAGTGATACCAACCAGTTATATTAATATACGTAAAATATCAAATGACAAAATGTCGGCTGTTTATATGTAAAGAACCCGAGAACTATTCTTTCCCGTTTTCGTTTCGCTCTAGTTTAGATGCATACTAGGCTAAACTGCTTGTTATTCCAAAACTGTATAAACTTTAGGGGAACAATTAAATGTTTTCGGGAAAATAAAAATTTGAGACGTCTTTAATTATTCTGCTTACAAGGGTTTTTGGTGAAAGTAATTTTCATTACTATTAAAATATTGTCCGAGTTCTTTTATTAATATAAAACGAAAAAAAAAAGAATAAGTAAAAACGCTAAAATTGGTCCAAGACCAATTCTTATGATACCCTAGATGAAGGTTCGTTTATAATTTCGTATGGTCACCCATCTGCGCTAGTTTGATTTTTGAAGTGGTTTCGGTATATCGCTAGAACGGCTCGTCGGACAGCAAAAATGATTATAACAAATTTCGTAGTATTTCATATTCTGAAGAACTTTTCAGTACAATAAAAACGACTACGACTGATCGTTTTCACAGTATATGTAAGATACCAAAATTTTTATATGGCAACACCAAGAAGAGTTTCCTAATTTAGTTCATTTTTGAAACTTTATTTACTCTTGCTATGAAAACACCATGTAGCGAATTTCAGCTCTTTACGTCGACGCGTTCTCAGGCAGTACCCAAATATATAGTGAAAAAAGAATTTTTTGTATGGCAACCCTACGAAGGAGTTGCTCGATTCGGCCCATTTTCGAACTTAAATTTACTTTTTTTTTAAAGCCTGTGTGCGAAATTTCAGCAGACATGCAAAAATCAAAACAAATTTTAATTTTTTTTTTAATTTTATGCGTGGAGTTAGTTAGATAGTTAGTATACCTTTTAGATTTCATCTAGAGTATAAGCATTTTTGGAATAAAGGTTTCACTCCCAATTAACATAATGAATTTGGTGCCAATTGAAATAGGAAATAAAGTCAATGTGCTGAATCAATAATAAACGAAACAAAAAAGTTGGAAATTTTATATAATCCATCCTATATACCTACAGGGTGTTTCCTGGTGAGAGGTCCAAAGAGAAGGAGGTGATAGTACTCACATAGACAAACAATAAATTGTATGGTAGGGGAAGGAGGAGATTTGGAGTCACAGAGTTATTAAGAAAATAAGCTTCTTAAGAAGTACAGGGTGTACCGTTAGCCTCGCACTCCTCTCCTATCCGCAGCTATAGCGCTCTGACCGTTCTTTCGAAAAGAAATTTATTAACATCACGTTTTTTTTTCTCCAAAACTGTGGACTCTCCTCTTTAATATGACCTATTATACCTATGTCCTAACTATGCTCGTTAAAGTTTTATTAGGAATAGCAATCTGTTCGGGTCATAACGAAATTAGACAATATTGTTTAAAAATAACGTTTTTTCAATTACTAAGGGAACAAATTGTTTCTGACCCGAACAGTTTAAGAGTTAATATTCTCTAACGGCTACAGTTGGAACATGGTTGTAACAGGTCAAATTGAAGAGGAGTGTCCACAGTTTACAGTTTTTGTAAAAATAAAGGTTGTTATCAGTTTTTTTTCTCCAAAAATAAAGGTCAAAGTAATAAGAAGAGATAAAATATCCGAAGTTTTTATTTTGGAGCATCATAAGTCCGGAGAAGGAGGATAACGGTTGAGCAGTCGTTGGAAAGGCCATGAGGTTATACATACAATGAGGTACGACGCCCGTACAACGTAGCATACAATTTATTATACCATCAGCCCTCCTTTCATTTTGGCACCCTGTAGTAGTGTGAAATGAACACAAATGTTTCACCTGAGCTGTAGGTTTCATTCGGTCAAATTTGCATGGGCATAACCACTTGTAGAATTGGTATTCAAACTCCTTTGGGATGCTTATCTTCCAAGGCTAATAGGATATACAATTGGACATTATTATTTTATTCCCTTCTCATTGGGATGATTATTAAAATCACCGCTAAGGATATACTATCAATGTTCACTTCGAAACACAAGCATTTCTGTCCTCCATACAGAGTACACAAAAAAACTAATAAATGCAAACAAATTTATATGGGAAGAAATCTCTTCAGAGATATTAAATAAAAATATAAACAATCTATTCCATTAAAGAACTCATTAAAATCATACCTCATAACCACCACAAAATGATTCGTTATCGTTGTAATCCTCAGGCGCTGAAATATTAGTATATCTCCACCTAGACGCACGGCCAACAGGATCCACCATCATTCCATGACCATCACTTAAAGTTACAAAGTAAATTGAAGCGATAAATAAGAGTAAAAAGGAAATCATCTTGTAAAATGCTTAAGCGCCACAACTACAGAGTACACTTTACAAGTGCAAAACATTTCTTTTTAAACGTTTTCATTTGCTGAAAGATATTTGTTTTTGTTTCCATGTGCGTAATAGATAAACATTTTATTTGTACAGTTGTTGGTCTTGTTGTTGAGAGAAGAAAGTTAAGTTTCAAGCTTGACAAATTTCATTTAAAGATCATTTCGGCTATATTTTAGCTTTCAGGCTTTAACGAAATCCTAATTTTTTACGTTTGTTTCATTATCTGAATCAATCGTTTCGACCTTATACATAGAGCAAATAAGGACCAGAATTTGTATGTAACACTGTTGTACGTGCGACCATAATTTTTATTCGTCGGGAAATGAAGTGGATGATGATCGCCTTTGCATTGCAATGATGGCCAGTAACAAATGTTATGTAGTCCAATGAAATTAAATTTTGAACTTTCTAGAAAATCTCATTATTTATACGATCTTTGCCTGAACTCTTTGATAACATCATAATCTGTTTTATAGTTACAAATATGTTTTTATCATTCTGGAATCAGAGCTCCTGTGTTCCGCTATTTTTGTTTTTGCTTTTTTTTTAATTTGAAGAGCTGGTTAAAGGTTCTTGATTCTAATGACAGTGTAATCGATTCTTATATTGCTACACCAGTAAATTAAAAAAAAACGCTTTGCTTTAAAGATCTTAAAAACACATTAGTTTTTATTACGCAAATGTAATGTTTTTTCTGACTTTGAGAGAAGGAAAATATCTTTATCTGAGAAATGTTGTAATTACTTGGTCTTAATTCTAATTTTTATACCCTAGATGGAATATATAAGATATGCTAAGTTTATCATTCAGTTTGTACGCATAGAAATAATTTTGGTAGAGAAAAATGGATTGGACACGCACGCATAATATTACAAGTTATTTTGATTTTTGCATGTTGCTCTGTCTATCCTCACGATAACTTAAGAACGCGTTCACATAGAGATCTCATTTTTCAAGATACGAAGTGTTTCGTTAAAAACTAGAATATTTTCTTAATCACCCTGTAACTGCGAAACGGTTGAGATGACCCAACTGCCATACAATTTATTGTTTGTTTGGGTGAGTATTATCATCTTCTTCCCTTTGGACCTCTCACCTGAGACCGGATTCTATAACACTGAGAATTATTGAATTTGGGAAGTGAGAATTGATTTGACAATTAATTCTCCACTTAGAACTCTGTAATATGGCGAACTTGTTTTGATATTTAACAAATTCTCTACTCCGCTTGTTAAAATTCTAAAATGTTTTGCAAGTAGAAAAGTAAGAAGACGTGAAGTCCAGACTGCCAGTATGAGCCGACAGATAACTCGGTAGACAGCGTTGAAGTGCATGGCGGCACGCTAGCTCGCCTGGGCTACTGGAGAAGAGTGTGGGGGGTTCCACGAAGACCTGTCGCTGTCACCTGCCATATACAAAAATTTTCGTGCGAAAAACAAAAAAAAAGCCGCAACACACCCGGTCCAGAAGGGACCTTTACATACTTACCATTACCTCCTGTGAATGCGCAAATGTTCTGCCTTTTTCTGCTTGCCCCATCCACCTCACGACACTGAGGGCAGAATATTTTTCAGTGTCCGTATTGATGATCTGAAATAGTAAAGGAGCGGATCTATTCGTCCATCATCCTGAGAGGGCTCCGGGAGAGTGACAGGAGAAACAACAAAAAATCTAACACTCTTGCGTAGCGTCTGTAGGTTTATTCAAATGGAGAGCACTGTCTCCTTATAATAGGTATAATATTTCGCGTTTACACTAAAATAAAATTTTGCTTAAGTTCACCCCGTAGCGTGTTAAATTCATAATTCAACTAATTCTGATATATAATATCAAAACAATTCGATTGGGCAAAAGGAATCTACTGGAATGAATGGAAAACAAATATAAAGCAATTGGTAATTAAGAAATACTGGAGGCAAATCCCAGACAAAGTTACCTGCAATTATCGTGATAGTAGCTGTTCCTCCACGAAGGCCTTCTGGAGCAACTCTGATCCCGTAAATAAACTTGGAAATAGAACATAAATAACCCGAAGATGTCTGTTAGGGATTTCCTTTACACTGCCGTACAATAGTTCATCTTCTTGAATCAAAATTATAATACTATTATTATTTTTTGGGCCTAGTAGTATCTTTATATGCACCAGTATAGGTATATAATGCTAACCTGAGTATATCGTACATTGATTCCTTCTCAGAGGTTAAACTAACAAAGAAATCGCAGTGCTATAGTATAAGATAGTTCGTTTCTCACAAGAATTTAGCATATTGTGAGCGTATAATATGATCTAATTGCTATCAAAGGTTAACTAGAAAAATATAGCAATATAGTATAATATGAGCAATATAGTATAATATAATTTTTTTTTTTTAAATACTTTAGAGAAATATAGTAATTTAGCCCAGTATTTAACTTAGAAGAGACATATATGATAGTGGGATTTCTTACAACCAGTAATTTTGTGGAAAACCTTGACGAAAAATTTCACAATTTTGGTCTCAGTTTTAATTATTAATCTGCAAACCTGATTGTCCCATGGGGTATCCTTAGACCTTGTAAATTCGAAATTGGGACTTCAAACTGGGATTATTCAGTTACTTCGTTTAGACTACTCTTGGGATTTTATGTTCGTACCAGCATAGTTATTGCATACTTTTTTACATCCTTAATAATTCGTAACTGACATGCATAGTACTGTTGCCTCCTATACACTTTAAAAGGCCTGACGTGATGGACTAGCGTCATTATGTCGTGATGCCTCGAAATACCCGAGATTCTCGCAATTCTGGTCTTAGTGAAAACGTCTTACAATTCCCGCTTCAGAGCTGCCGATGTGTATGACCGCGTGCTTAGCACTTACGAAGGGTCTCCCTTTCCCGGACAATTAATAGAATTTAAAATTGCGATACCTGTCTTGAGTTTTGTTTTTATCTTGTTTCTTTTCATTTATATACATACAGCTGCGCCCTTGCAAAAGCAAAAGTATTTCCTTCGAGGTTTCTTTACTTATGAATTTAGTATTCCATCGTCATTCCTCCCATCTTAGCTTTCATCCACGTTTTTGTTTCCCCACTCGTATACTCCCTCTTCGTTACGTTCTTTTATTTCTGTTTTTTCTACTGGAAACTATACTTTTATACTTTAACTTGAGATTTTACGAGAAACTTTTTCCACTGCAGCTCTTAACCAACAAAAAAACTCTGACACACTTCTTGTCATCCTATCTTCTTCTTCTGTCACCAAACTTAGCTATCTGGAAGCGCTCTCCTGTGTCAATTAGGTGGCGTTCGGTTAGCCGAATCAGGTCGCACCGTCCACATTAACAATAGCTTACATGTATCAGGTTGTTGCTAGCTTTAGTGTAACATACTGCTGCATACAGTATGCTACGACCATAACATAGGTGTTATATTTTGATGCTGTAGTATAAATGAGTGTTGTATATTTTGTATATGTTGGGGTTCAAGGCGCAGGCGAAATAATTACTTTCGTTTTGTTCGGTATAACAATTAACTTTATATAAAAGAAAACTTAAAGATATTATGATGCGATGGCGGACTACGGCGTTGGACAACTTTCTAATTTCTGTCATTCCACAATGAAGCTTGTTCCCTGTGTTCCGCATTTTCGAGAGCGTTGCCAACTGTGGGTAACCTACGTATTTTCCAATTAACCGGTGGGAATTGCAATCTCTCTTTTCGCATTTCTCTCACGCTTTTCCTAATTCTCCAAACATGTAAGTGAATTTGGAATGGAGAATTAGGGACAGGGTTGCCATTTTAGTCCAAATGAACCACAATTGGTTCATTTTTTCCTCCTTAATCCCACGGTCCTTTTATCTTAAAGAAGACCCTTTTCAATTTACCTATAAAAGAAAATTAAATATCGTTCTTTTTCTTTTTCTGTAAGTCCGTATCCCTTCAAATCATCTCTTTTTGGACTGCTTTTATTTAAGAAAGACTTTTTATATCTTAATACATTGGAAGAAATATAGATGTATTATTATAAGTAAATTGGAATCATGGATTTAAAAAACTTGCATAACTTGAAGCTGTTTTAGTTATTTTTGTTATAAGAGAGAGTCGTTTATTTTTTGTATATTGACAAAGACTTACTTACAACTTAAGAATAAATAATTAAAATCAACTAGCCATACTTAAATTTGTTGGTCCCAAGTGTAAAACTTTAGACCTTTTTTGAATCCGAAATGGTCCCCTTTATATATTTTGAGTGACAACTCAGATTAGGGAAACAATCTGTATATCAAAACTTTATAAATTGTATGGCCTTACTTCAACTTTCTACATACATACTTCCACATCTGATAATTTTTATTAAACTGCTGTCTGCAATATTTTCCCGTATCACACTGATGATGCTGATAAATACTAGAGCGTTCGTACTGTGTTGACTGGGATCATATGCAGAGCTCAACTAGTGACAAACATTATCATAGTACTAACAAAATAATCCCGCTATGTTTTAACATGAGCACCAATTTACCTTTCAATTATCTCAGAAACAAGAGATAATGTGCGTTGCTTTGAGCCAACAAATCAGTTTTTTTTTAATTTAAACACTACTTACTAATTTTTCAATAGGGTAGAGGAGTATTTAGAAGTAATCTGTGGAAAGCTTGGAGTGTCTACTATTGAATAGAGCTTCAACTGCTTTCATACGCTCAGTTAACAAGTAAGTTATTACTACAAAAAATTTTTTTAATGAGAGTATGACACAAATCCCAAAAATGTGCAGCAGATTTTTGAAGCATAACATGAGGAATCTTGTGATATCAAGCAAATTTATCTGAACCTGTATAGTTATTAATTTGGAATACCCTTTCAATGCTCATTTCAATATCTACATCTTTGAAAATACTCATCAACGTATAATTTCGATAATGAGCGATAACTTTATAAATCCAGCTCTAGTAATCTACCTCTCTATATAATGATCTGGCTAAAAAAAATCGTGAAAATACTTTTGTCATAAAGGCAATTTTTTATAAAATGTTGTTGTTTCATGAAAATTATAAAATTTGTTTTTTACAGTTATTGCCATACATGATTACAGGAAAATCAGTGTTACCAGTATAATTCGGTTTTTTTGTAAATATCAGAAATATCAAGTTACCTGGGGTGATTTTCCAGCCATACCTTTTAAGGGTTAAATTCACTTTTCATTTCAAATACATTTAATGACATTCAAGGAAAATTAAGATAATAGGTACTATTATTAATTCAATTATAAAAATAGATATTTCTTATATTTTAATAGAAATATCAGAGCAAGATCGAAAATGCTCCTGAGGGCCACATCCAATTGCGCCGGTACCATCCTCACACCTTCCCCAAGAATTTGCTAAGATGAAAAGTATTCTTGTACTATTTTTTTTTTTTTTTTCATCTTACCAGTTCGATATGTCCACCTTAAAACGCAATGGTTGCATTCAAAATTATTGGGAATTTGAAGAGTTGTTTTGTAAATCGTATCCTTTCCACTTTTTAATGTATACTTTTCGCTACCGTCAATCAACTTCAGTTTAATTTTATTGAAACACTCTTCGGACTCTTTTTTATTAACATCCATTCTGCACAGATCCCAAGTGAAATCACCCCAATGATTTGAAGTTAGATTAACAGTCACTGGTAATTTACCACCAGCTTTGTACATATTTACAACAACACCTTCTCCGTACAGTCCGCCATATTCATGAGGGCGGGGTATTGGGATTCTGTAATCATCTCCACATAAACCGCATTTGCCAGCATTAAGATGCCACTGAACCTGAAAAGAAAATTTGAAAATATTAAGAAGAGGATTAAATATAGATGATCATTGTAATTCAAACCGAATAACCGCCACAGAATAATTGATTGTCATCCCAATTGATTGGGGCTGTATTATTTACTCGCCACCGAGATGCTCGCCCAATAGGGCTTACCATCATGCCATGGCCCTTAATAGGAGAAACAAAATAATATATTGAAATTGCATAAACTATTAAAATTCGAAACATCATGTTTCTCAATATTTTAGAATAGCATTTCATTTCACAAATTTACTACAAAACTGAGATTGATTTTCATATCACAATCTATAAAACTTGTTAATTAAATGCGCGGTGGTATCTTATCATAATATTTTGTAATTAGACGATTTTATTAAGTACATATTATCAATTATTATGAGTTTGTGTCTCAGGTTTTGTTGTATAATTAATTACCTAAATATAGATAAAGGTTCGTAGTGAGTAATTTAGAGTAAACAGTTGAACATGTAAAAATTTGCTAAGAATCTGTTTAATAATCCAGTATAAAAAATACTAGAGGTAACAAGTAAAAAAGCTAGAATTGGTCAAGACCAATTCTTATGATAGCCTAGATGAATGCTCATATGTATTTTCGTATGGTCACCTCTCCGTACTAGTTTGATTGTTGAAGTGGTTTATGGCATTTATTTCTAGAATAGTTCGTCGGACAGTCAGAATGATTATAAACAATTTCATAGGATTAATATTTTGAGGAACTTTTCAGTACAATAAAAACGACTACGACTGATCGTTTTCACAGTATATGTAAAAAAGCTAAATTTTTATATGGCAACACAAAGAAGGGGTTGTCAGATTTAGTCCGTATTTGAAATTATATTTGCTAGTTTTATGTAAACGCCGTGTACAAAATTTCAGCTCTCTACGTCGACGCGTGGTCAGGCAGTATCCAAATATATAGTAAAAATCAAAATTTTTGGATAGCATCCCTACGAAGGAGTAATTACCTGATTTGTTCCATTTTAGAACTTAAATCTATAATTTTTTTAATAACTTTTAGGGCCGTATTCACCAAGCCATTTATTTGAAATTTAGTTTAATTTCTGTTGTAGTACTCCTGTAAGAGAGGTTTGCGTTGCGGCAAACTTTAAATTAAATTAAAATTTAATTTGTTATTTTATGTTATAATAATACATATATAACTTAAATTTCAATTTAAGTAGGCCACAACCTTCGCTAACGGGAGTACTAAAACAAAAATTAAATTAAATTTCAATTAAATGGCTTGATGAATACGGCCCTTAATATTATTCGTGTCTGTCCAACCCATTTTGTTCTACCAGCATTATTTTTGTGCATTACAAACGGAATGACAAACATAGTATACCTTATGAGTTCATCATCTAGAGTATAACAAAACACAAAGAAAACAATAAAATAACCTATTTTTATAGTCAAAAACTTAGAAATTATGATCACAATGCCTGGGGGCCTATTCTTGAATTACGAATGGTTTTTACGAATTCGTTATATAACGAATGGTTGAGAACGAATCGAATACCCCGTTCGTATTTTTGAACCTCATCGTTATAAAGTCGAGAGAAAGTTGTTCAACATAACGAGTATGGTAGGATTAAATCTATCAATTTACAAATTGAATATTGTCAACTGTTTCATGTTATAAAATATAATTTGTAAAAAATAGTTAGTTTCAGTGAATTTTCATTATTGTTTGCGTCTGAAACTGTTGAAGAATCTATGAAAAATGAATTACGTCAATCGTTAATCAGTTCCTGCACCCTTAATTCATCGCTGGATAGGAAAAATTTTGCAGGAGGACCTCCACCAGTGCCATGCAAATATTTTTTTGTTTCCGTAGATTTTCTTTTCACCATACATTTTAAATCCTGATAACTCTGGAAATTTTCTATTAGCTCTGTTTTGAATATAATATCATAAAAAAAAAAAAATATGAATTTATGTACATTCCTTTCTCCAACTTTTCCAGTCCTTTTGCGCTCCGGGTATGGAATTTAATACTGATGCTAGCTTTTGCCACAATTCCTTGGCATCTTTTGAACTGAAAGAATTATTATATTTACCAAGTTTTAGTTTCGGGTTTTCCTCTAAAAACTCAATTATTTTAGTTTTTTGAGCATATGACATTTTCGCACATCTTTTATCTTCCATTACCATCCGTAAAATAGCAGCTGATTCACTCTTCGTTTGGCATAAGGAATGGTTGAACCCACTCGTTAAATAACAAAGGGTTTGCGTTCGGTATATAACGAATGCAGATTTCAGGAATACCACTTGTGTCGATTCCGAATGGCTTTGACAGTATAACGAATACGGAATGTGCCATCGTTATTCAAGAATAGGCCCATTAGGTCTGCTGTAAGAGTTAACACATTTTAGGTACAGAGTAGGGGCGACAGCGCCACTAGCACCCTGCGAACAACGTAATCCGTCAATTTAAATCTAGCCTTGTTGCGAGCTCGATTATTGCCTTTGGAGTTAGCTTGCAAACCCTAATTGGAGAGATACATGCATCTCCAGTGATTTGCAACCTGAAAGTTGCAAGCGCGAGACACTCACATATGATATCCTTCGAGGTTTCATCTTCGTCTTCGCATAATCCACACAGTTCACTGTGGGCGCGTTTAGGCGGAACCCAAAGCGGTCAAAATTACCGATTTTTCCTCCACGTAATTAAAAATCATACCGAAGTGGTTGGTACTTTTAAATGGTTGTGACCAAACGCTTCCAAACCAGTTTGGTACGTGCGCATAAACTGCACGCAATTTAAATTACCACAAAAGGTAGTATGAATCGTTGGGGCTTTGAAGAAACAGCAACATTATTGGACTTGTGTATTGAGCAAAAGGTCAAGAACAAATGGATGGAAAGAAGTATAGACTAAAGGACGTTTTTTGCAAAGTTACGCATGAGCTAAATTCAAAGGGATATAACAGAGAAGTAATCCAAGTAATAATTAAATACAATAAATTGAAAGCGCGGTATTTCAATAATAAAACAAAAAAAAATCAAAAGTGGTGCCGGGAAAATTAACTTTCCCTTCATGGAAAAGCTCGAAGTAATATTTTCTTGCCGTCCCAGAGTAGCCTACTCAATGTACTGTGGAGCTGAGTCTACTACTGGAAAAATTTTACCCAAAATGAGTCAGAGGAAAATGATACTCCAGGTAAAGTACCAATATATTATCATAAAATTTGCTCTCTAAAATAGTATTAATATTTCAGATGATGTAAGAGATGTATTCAATTTAGAAGAGGGCGAAAGTAATACTTTGACATAGATAACAAAAGGTCGCGGTGATAGGAGAAAATTTTAACAGTTTATGTTTTACTGCATCAAATAAAAATTCATTAATTTCAGGTCGGACTTCTTATGCGAAAGCCTTGGAAAAAGCTGTTGAGGTTTGGGGTGCTGTGCAGGCGAATCTTCAAGACAAATATATGCAAGAGCAAGAAAAATTAATACATCGACAACAGTCCTTTAAAGAGTGAATGCAAAAGCAATAGCAAGACTTTCTACAAAATTTATTGTCAAACTAATAGCTCATACATGTTGCAGTAGCCGCCAAAAAACTAAAAATATTGTTAGGATATTTTTGTTAATTTCTTTATTCAGAAGTGCGTTTATTTTTCTAGTATTCAATTCTTCCTTTTGTGCCTTAAATTCTCAGTTTTCATGGCGAATACTGTAGTACAGTCAGAAGCTATACCTACTGCCAAAGTGTAAGATGGATTACTTTGTTATACATGTATAGAAGAAACATTTTTTTTAGTATTAAATTGATTTTGTTGTGTCTTAAAATCTCAGTTTTCGTAGCGACTACCATAGTATAGTCAAAAGGTATTTTGTGATATAAGAAACATTTGTTGTTGTTTTAAATACATTTTTATTTTTTATCCCTAAGATGTTTTATTGATAATTCCACCTTTCTCTGTGATTTATCTTTGGGTATTCCCTTTTTTAATTTAATTTATTCGTTCTAAGGCATTGTACAATTAAGATATAATCTTTTTTACTTGTATTAGTTAAATTTATCATAAGCAAAAAAAAAACAAAAATATATATGTACATATAATATATATAGGTATATGTATAAAAGAAAGAAAAAGAGACATGAAAAAAAAAAAAATAAAAAAAATAAGTAAGATACAAGAAATAAGCCCCTAAATTTACTGCTAAAAACTAAATCAAAAACACAAGGAAGAAAAAAACCGAAAAAAAAACACAATTAATCACTACTTAACTTAACTTGCTACATCTGCTGTACTATAGAGCAACCTCAAAATATTTAGCTCCTAACTATTCAAGTACTACTGCTTGAGCACATGATTTCAAAAATTCTTTCCTTGGTGCTGGCGAAAGATCTCGACACAACCGATAACTTAATACTGGGCGGTAAGGAATTATAAACTCTTGATGATATGACTGAAAAACAGGCGTTTAGTAATTACGTATTCAGATCTGGGCAGAATGCAATTAACTGTTTTAGAAGATCTCGCGAATTGAAGAATGCTGTATAGGTAGGTTGGACTGCGGTATTTGATGATTTTAACTAGAAGGATTACCGATCGAAAATTCAAAAATGTTAAAAGGATGTAGTATAAGCTGACACGTGATCGTATCTTCTGAGGTGATATATATATATATATATATATCTAATAATGAAGTTAAACGCGATCTGCATTTGGTAAAATTAAGATAATCAAGTTTTCCAAATACTTCACAACCGTACATTAAGACAGGAATAAGCAGAGAACGAGCAAGAAACATACGCGCGGAAAGTGAGGTAGAATAGCTCGAAGTCCACAGGAAGCGAAGACCACCGTATATTTTACGTATTTTTGATTTAATGTGATCACCCCAAGTGAGAGTGTTATTGATAACTACGCCTAAATTACGGACAGACTCTACCCAGGGTATGACAGTATCGTTAAGTACAACGGTAGAATAAGTAGACGTATCAAGTTTATTACGATACACAGCTAAACAACATGATTTTCTGGGATTCAGCATCAAGCAATTGTCAATCGTCCATAGATATATTGAATTTAGGTCTTCATTGATACAACTAATTCCATCTTCGAAAAGTCTTAAGGATCGCGATAAGAAAAGTTGAACATCATCAGCATAGAGATGCATTTCACTGTAAGTAAGACAGTCAAACAAATCATTAATAAGCAAGCAAAAAAGCAGCGGGCGAAGAACCGAGCCTTGCGGAACACCAGAGTTAATTCTAAGAAAGGTAGAGTAATTACCATTTGAAAAAACTGTTTGATAACGACCTGTTAGATAACTAAAAATAAGTTTCGTTGAGCTTAAGGAAAAATTAAATTTAGTAATGAGTTTTCTATACAGGATTACGTGATTTACAGTATCAAATGCTTTGGAGAAATCGAGCAGCACCAGTAGAATTAATTTATCCAAATCTATTGCTTCTCTAATTACATTGACTACCTTCAAAAGGGCAGTGGTATAACTATGCCGAGGAAGAAAACCAGATTGGGAGTCATGAAGGAGACTATTGATGCGCAAATAATGAGAAATTTGCAAGAACATTAATTTTTCAAAAACCTTAGATAAGAACGGTAAGATGCTGATAGGGTGGAAGTCGGAGCAATTACGCCAAGATTCTTTAGGTACAGGTATCACTTTAGAGAACTTCCAGCTAAGCGGGAAGGTTGAGATGGTAAAACAGGTGTTAAAAATGTGAGCAAGTGGCAACACTATATATGGCGCAACAATTTTAGCAAACCTTGGGGAAATCCCATCCATACCTAAAGAATTAGACTTGATACTACACAAAGCCGAATAAAATAAAAATTTGATATTCAGCACATCAGGATCCACAGAGCATCCGGAATTACCAGCGACAACTACGATCGCTTTTTTGAGATTACTCCAGAGAACTTTAGGAGGCAGCCCAGTGTTAAGATACCTTGAAAAAATTCGTCTTTTTGCTTCCCGAATAGCATGTGTAGTACGGTTTCTAAGCATTCTGTATTCCTCTTTGAAACTAGTGGTTTTATATCGCTTCCACCTCTCGTATGCCATATTGCGAGCAGATATCAGACCTTGGAGGTGAATATTAAACCACGGGCAACTCTGATTAAGTAATCTAATCTTTTGCGAATGACAGAAACGTATTTCTGATGTAAGTAGTTCAAAACATTATTTAAGAACTCAACTTGATCATCAACATCAGGCATAAGCTGTAGCGAGCTCCAATCTATGGACTCCACTTCATTGAAAAGAGCATTAGTATTTATGAGATTATAGTTATAGTAGGAGACTGTGTTGGGTTGATGTTCCGAAAGCACGCTAAAATTGTAAATAATCATAATTAAATCATGATCAGAGACGCCCGATAAAGATATTTGATTAAAAAATAAGCAGTTAGAATTATCAGCTGTTAAGAAAATATCTAATAGAGCCGAACAATGGTTAGAGAAATGTGTAGGTTCATGATTCACTCGGTGGATATCTAAAGCATCGATCATGTGCTGAAAGGAATTGGTCAGGTAGCACAGGTTAAGGAAATTGAGATTAAAGTCTCCACCGATAATTATATGCTGATAATTTGGCACAAGATTAACTAGTCCGTTTTGCAGTAATTGAACTGTCCAGCAATTAGGTGGCTTGTAAACACAGCCAACCAAACACCTATCGCTATTTGAAAAGATTTCACAAAATATATATTCCTCCCCACCTTGACTAGTGCTGGCTAGTAGAAACCTGCATCGAAGATTTTGTTTGAAGTGGATGGCGACACCACCTCCAAGAACAGCGCAAGTGGACTGAAGATCCCATTGGCATCTCTGATGTCTAAAGTTGTTTTCCCATTTTTGTTGATCCCCTCTAAAGTTTCTTTTTGGTTATCCAAATGTTGGGTAGGGACCGGTATACGGACGGTCAGCTTTAGTTTTTAGACTGATCCTTCGCTTTTTCATTTCTGTCCACTCTTTCTTGTCGAGAAACCCAAAGAAAGATTACTTTGTTATCCTAGACAGCAGCTGGAGTTTCGTGTGGCAGCTCCAGACTAGTTTCGACTGAAAGTCTTAAGAGGACAGAGCCAGGAGCGCAGCTTGGCTGTCTGATCAAATGTAGATGTTTTTATTATTATCAAGTCCTTGCAGTTCCTGTTTAGGCTTTGCCGATCTTTAACCTCTATAGCGTAGACTTCCACTTGAAAAACGGAAGTTGACCCAGCACCTACCTGCATACATGTCAGCACGCTCTTAACTAGCATTTAAATATACGTACATAAAACGTCGGTACTTTCGTATGGTCGTGTCCCGAAGTCATCGCGTTGACCAGTTCACCCGTTCTCGAACTTGGTCTATCGTGCAGCTGGACATGCAAAATTCGAAATGCCATTTAATAATATGTGTGGAAACGGAATGACAAACATATTATACACTATGATTTGATCTTACATTTAGATATTTAATTTTTAGAAAGCTTCCTTTGATTTTATCTTTCCTTATCATGATTACATTATGTAATCCCCATTTAGCAGCTCTTCTTATAAATATGGATGAGTTTGAATGTATGGTGCAATGTGCGACCTTGGAAGGATCCTGTGGCCATTATGAAAAGATTTTTTTTTTCGAGATACTTTATTCACCAATCTTAAGACTAAAGTAAAGTTTAGACAATCATAAAATTTTATTGTAATTCAGGAGACCTTACCACCGCTGACACATAAAAGCGGCAGCATTTGGCTGAAACCTGCAAGGAAATTTCGTAAAGTGATCACAGGTTTCTAAAGGGATTAAAGTGGTGTAATATGGTCAGGTATAAAACTGCTGGTACTTCTTGTTGTCACTCTATATTTTTCAGTCCTATCACCACTGAAATGAAATACTTATGCTATTTTGAAATGATTTAAGTAACATACAAAATCGTTTTATACATTTTATTAATTATCATCAAAACAATAATTTTAAGTTTTTCTTATCAGTGTCTTATTTAATCTGTATCGTTGTCTTCCTTATCCCAATGTTTTAATTTTTTATTCGTCATAAAGTCATCTCTGAAATAAATAAATTGATAACATTATATTATATATATATATATATAAGGTATTCTAGATACAACGAGTAAGGAACTAAAGGAGAGGCCATTGCGTGTATATCATTATATTTTTGCGTGTTGAGCTTGGTGATTTTTCTTGCTTCCTAACATATGGTTTACATTCCTTTATGTGGAAATTTAGTAATATTTACCAAAAATAAATTTTAAGGCCAGTTATTTCGCAACCAAAGATAGTAATAGGCCTACTGGGGAGCCGTCCATCTAAAATAGCCGGTAACGCAACATATTACCAGCACTCACTATGCTGCCTCAGGCCGCTCGCAGATTGGCGAGCAGAGTGTTGCGCGGTGCGCGATAAGCGGCAAAGTTTTCACACTGATCCGCTTTAGATTTTAGTTACATCGTACCTTTTAGTGCAACATGTTGTCAAGGCTTTTGAGAAAATGTTATTACTCGATAATTTATGGTTAAAGAGATTAATTTTAGGAAGAAAACGGAAAATACTAGCGATTTGTAAAATAAATAAAAACAGATTGGCGTCAAGTGAATTTAACATATTATATGAAGATCTTCGCAGAAATCCTGATTTTTTTTTTTTTCATTTTTACCCATGTGAATTAAAACTTTCGATTACATTTTAACAAAACTTAGAAATCACCTGCAAAAATAAAAGCCGATACGTTCAGAGTAAAGACTTTATATAACACTAAATTACACACAACTAAAGGTAACGCGCACAGCCACCGCTTATTTGAGCTGAGCTGTGAAAACACCGCTCAGCGATACAGTTCAACGCTCACCGCTCTTCAATATGAAAACTTTCGTAGCGATGGCCTGGCTAAACGGTGTTTTACCTCTCACAGCTCGCCAATGTGAAAGTGACATGAAAGTGACCGCGCCAAAGTCCCTATCATAAACGCAGCTTTAGGATTGGCACGAATTTTGTTGAGAATAGCGGGTCGGTTAACGGACGATAAAAGTAGCTTGTATTTTGTTCAAAAGGTATAATTTTCATTTATTTGTTCTTCATGCCATTTTTTTACAACCATTAGAAGAAAAAACCTATTTGGTTGCAATTTGTTTTTCTGTGGGAGCGATTGTTTTAGGCTTCAGGTAGGACCTGTTTAAGATGAAATCTTAGTTTTTCCTCCATGATGAGTGTACAAAAACAGTGAGTGTGAGCTCTTACTACATGACCCCGGCCGGTCCACTAATGCCTTTTAATGTGTTAGTATCATCGCCGACTTCATGGCAAAGTTTAATTGAGGATAAATTAGGACAGAGGCGAGCAAGATTTGAAATTTTTCGTGTTTTCAAGAAAGAAAACCATGAATGAGGGAAAAGAAGTTGACTAGGCATTATTGTAGTGCGACTGAGACAACGATTTAAAAACAAAAATTGAGATAGTTCCCGCGCGGCGATTTTGAAGATGACTCAAAAATACAATTTTTCCGCTGTCGCTGGCGGCAAATTTTCTTTTTCATTCGCAATAAATCCTTGCAACTAGTCAAATTCTTTTCTTAAAGCAGAGCTACCAACAGTAAAGGCTCACATCAAAACCGATATGTTCTACACCGGAAACTCGCTTTTGCTTTCACATCAAAAACCGAAAACTTTCTTTCGGTTAAATAGAAATAACATTTAATTATCATAAAAGTTGTATGATGACAGCTCATACAAAAAACGTATTTTAATTTTACTTCGAAATCCCTATCCATATTATAATAATACAATAAATAATAAAATAAAATAATATAATTTTCAATGTAAACACAAAAGTGAGGTTTAGTACGACCGAAAAATCGTCCCGAAACGTTCCACATGGGGAAACCGAAAAGAAATTGACAGATGCAACCGAAATGTCGTTTTTCGGCCGAAAAATGAAAAAGTTGTGTTTTTCTTCAAAATCTGAGATAAATATTCTATTTTATTAGTAAAATTATTAGTTTATCCTATTTTCCATGATTGTATTAATCATTGGAGCAAAAATCTTGTTTTAAAGTGGAATAAATTGATTTTTTCGGTTTACATTTGTCGGTTTTGATGTGAAAGTGCCTTAACAGAACTTCTTCATCGGAGGTAGAATACATTTGAAAAAAATTCTACGCGACCGATATGAACACTGTATTCTCCTCGTGGCGCCACACCGCGCTCAGCTTTATTCGTCCACGCAGAAATTGGCAAACACATTAAGCCTGGTATTGTGTTCATTTCGCGGATAAATTTTGTATGGAAATTTAGCGGTGAAATTTAGTTGCGAAATATTTAGCCAAATCGCTGAAGAAAGTGGTATTGTGCTTTATCAGCGAAAAGTTTGTTTAGTTTTGACAAGTAGATGGCAGTAATTTCAACAAACATATATTTAGCATCAGATTTATCCGCTCAATACCTTTTTCCGCGCTAAAATTTTGGCGTTTGAAGTTGAATGAAATTGGAATACAAGAGTGCCAGTGTATTTTTATTATTTTTATCTGACAAAAAATTCCGTCTTCATTTAGACAAATTTTCGTAGGAGAAATTAAAATAGTAGGTATAAATATAATTTTCCTTACTATTACGAGATTGGGTAATTGCATTAGCTATCTAAAAGAACACGAAATAATATCACAAATGCACGACAGCTGATTGACAAAAGCAGCCACCTATAGTTCAAAATAATGAACAATTTAGCCGTAAAAAAGGTCCCTGTTCGATTGCTGCTAAATATTTATCCGCTAAATGAGCACAATACCGGGCTTTAGTCGAAAAAACAAAAGCAAGGTTTTCTTCTAGCCGACCTATGGCCGGATTATATTAACGACGCCGGCGCGGTCGTCGTTTTATGTCAAAAATACTTAGAGACTACTAAATGTATGAAATGCATTACCATTACCATTACCACCATTACCCACGCCGACCCATTTCGACCCATTTCTAATCCTAATTTTAGTTGGCGCTCCATTGCTGCCAATATGCAAGATCTATATCTATTATGAAAAAATGAAACGATATTTGAATTTCTGAAAATAATTGATTTTACATTAAACAAATGTGGGCTTGAAGGAAAAGAAAATATTTTTATTATTATTTAAAATTTTAATGTAAACCGGCAGATTACAAGCAAAACTCAACTGTAAAATGTAAGGGATATATGGCGCTGCCACCCAGTGTTAATGTAACTTTCCCGACGTTTGACGACGACGACCAAACCGGCGTCGGCGTTTTAATGTAATCCAGCCAATATTCTTACTAACCCTACAGAAAAAAAAAGTTAGGTTCTATATGAATATTCAACAGACCGTAATGCAAAGCCTTTCGACTTTATAAAAAAAAAAACCGCCGCAATTAGTCGAAGCGTAATAGTACGTTTCTCGGCTTCATACCTGTATACCACGTAATAAAAAGTAACCACTATAAACACGTAAAATGTATACAGAACACCTTAGATATTATATTATAAAAGGAGTGCACAAACCTTAGGACACTCCATTGAGATTCACTGTTCTTATGAATCAAATTTTCATTACTTTCTTCGAGTGTTTCGTCTTTTACATGATTATCTATCATTTGTGACTTGGCTCTTTCTCCTCCCATAAGTACGTCAAGAAATTTTCTTTTGTTGATGTTGTTAAGCACAGCATCTTTCTTATGATCCAAAGGTCCAGCTTCGTCAAGTTGTTTATTTAAATCTTTTTGCTGCATTCGTACTGCATTAAAGAGTTGTACTACGCCTTTAGTAGCTATTCTTTTCAACGTTTTTTCACGTTCTCCATCTTGATTTTTTGGCCTTACTCGGTATGATAGGTTTAGTTTGGGCTTTATTTCTTTCTTTATATCATCTATTTCATTTATATTTGGTTTTCCTTCGTTTATTTCCCCCTCAATTTCGAAATCATACAACTTTTTCTCCTTTGTAATTTGTTGCGGCTTCTTAGCACGTGAAAGTACTAAACATTTCTTCTTTTTGGGTTTTCCTGATTTTAAAACTTGAGCTATGGAGTCTGCCCATCCTGGATTCCCCACTTCAGTAGCCGAGGAATTACTGCCGTTTGAATTATCTAATGAGTCACCATCAGACTCTATGGGGAGAAACTATTTAATATGCCACAACAGATTTTTAAGATTTACTTACCACCAATTTGAACTTCTTTTAATTCCATGTAAACTCACACCTAGTTTTATTATGGAAATGTCACCTTAATTTACTGATGTGACGTTTGTCTGAATCCGGAACACGGAACACGTGCAACTAGATGCGCGTTGTTATGCGTTGCCGCGCACTGTTTCAGCCTAGTCCGGTATGCTAGAGCCAAGGAATTTTTGTTCCTACACAAAGTAAAAAAAAAGAATGCTCAAGGAATTCTTTTCTTTGCCGATTCCTTGGAGCAGTATGCTAGAGAAAAGTAATTCGAAAAGCCTGGTATCGTGTTCATTTCGCGGATAAATTTTGTATGGAAATTTAGCTGTGAAATTTAGTTGCGAAATATTTAGCCAAATCGTGGAAGAAAGTGGTATTGTATTGTATTGTATTTTGTTTAGTTTTGACAAGTAGATGGCAGTAATTTCCACAAACATTTATTTAGCATCAGATTTATCCGCTCAATACCTTTTTCCGCGTTAAAATTTTGACGTTTGAAGTTGAATGAAATTGGAATACAAGAGTAGCAGTGTATTTTTATTATTTTTTTCTGACAAAAAATTCCGTCTTCATTTAGACAATTATTTTGAGAAGAAATTAAAATAGTAAGTATAAATATAATTTTCCTTACTATTTCGAGATTGGGTAATTTCAATAGCAATCTAAAAGATCTAAAAGAACAAGAAATAATATCACAAATGCGCGACAGCAGCCACCTATAGTTCAAAACAATGAACAATTTTAGCCGTAAAAAATTGCTGCTAAATATTTATCCGCTAACCCCGAGGTTACACCTGCAAGTACAGCTTGCATGCAACTTGCACTGCCATACTTCTTGCACGTGTAACCTCTACTGCCATGCTGGCAGTACAGCTTTCAGCGAACTTGCATGCTGAAAAACCATGGCAGCTGGGAGATAGTAATTTGACATTTATACAGTTTTCAAAATGGCGGAAACGAAATGCTTGAGAGAAATTCATAAATTTATACCGGGAAAATGAAATTTTCTGGGATTATTTGCAATACATCATTTACCAACAACATCATTTTCCTTTTTTCTTGGGTTTTTATCATTGTGATGCTTCCTTTATTGCCATAATTTTCCAATATACGCAAGAGTTTACGTCTCAATGCCATTTTTTAAATGAACTTGCATGCAAGCTGATAAGACATCAACCGAACTGCCTTCCGCTGTCAAGTTAAAAATCGTGTTGGAAGGGAGGCTTGCATGCAAGCTGTACTTGCAGGTGTAACCGTGGGGTTAATGAACACAATACCGGGCCAACCGGGCTAAAGAAAAACTCTACTTCTCGATTGACAAAAAGAGGTCGTTGTTTTTCGAAAAATCAATTGATGTCAATATTACTTGAAGAAATAACAACGAGGTAATAACTAAAGGAGATGCAATCATATATATGATCCGTGTACATGAGCGTACCCAAAATTGCCCTGCATTTGAGTATGTTTCATTCCGCCATTTTTGGTCTTCGCTGTCAGATCCATACTTAGGTTTGGTTTGTTTCGGGCTTGGCGCATTGACGCAGGTAAACTCGTGGAATATCCGTAGGGACAAGAAGCAAATATTACTCACAAACTTTTTATCACTGAACTTTTCTTCTTAATTATTTAACTTTTTTATGTTCAAGTTTGCAAATTTAGTAAATACTTTGAGTATATGAAAATAAAAGCGATTAAAATTGCGAACAGGTTGTATAATTGTGTACAGGTGTACAAATTTTACGGCGCTTATGTACAAACAATATCAGTGCCAATGTGTTAGAAATGGGTACGTGATATTTTCTCATTTGCATCTCCTTTAGTTCTTACCTCGTTGAGAAATAAGTACTGATATACTTATTTCTGTAAGGAATTTTGACGTTGGTGGAATAATTGAAAAATAGATGGAAGGAACGGCGATTTTGCAAGAGGTGAATCAATTTTAAAATGACAAATGGGCGAATAAAAATTGTTTTACGTGTATCTTCATTTTTCATTGGGAATTATCCATTTATTCACTTTCTTTATTGCCAGAAATATCACACAATTGACAAATCCAAATTGTCAAAAATTCCTTGACCTAATGTCAATTATACTTTAAGTGGCAAAATTCCTTGAGTGAATTCCTTGGCTCTAGCATACCGCACTTAAAATCGCTGCGGAAAATTTCTCCACTGATCTAAACATTGATTTTTTCTTTCCTAAAGTCTAGTACGCTGTTCAAGCGACAGTTTCGCTTGCATTCTTGGCAAGTTGTGGAGAAAATGTAAAATCACCAATTAAATAATATAAAGAAGGCCACACACGATACAACGGTTGGTCCAACTGTTGTACCAATCTGTGTTGGCATACAACCGTTGTATGGTGTGTGGGCCAATTGGTACGAAGCATCCAACAATCAAGCTCGGTTGGATGGTTGGATGTGCATGCATAAACCGCTGTTGTATATCCAACCGTTGTATGGTGTGTGGGCTTGTTGTTCAACCGTTGATCCGATTTCATTAACTGACATGCACAAATGCACATTTTTTTCTTTTTGACAACCGATGACATTATTTCGTAAGAGATATACTCAGTATGGAAATTACACAAGACTGACAGCTGAAGAAATCGGTCCAACCGTTGTATCGTGTGTGGACTACATACAACTGTTGGTCCAACGGTTGGTCAACAGCCGTTGGACCAACCGTTGTATCGTGTGTGGGCCGCTTTAAACTGATCACAGTGCCAAAGCGTCAAACTTCAAAGCGTCAACTTTTCCGTGCGAAATATATGTCTGGATATATAAATCGCTGCGGAAAAATGTCTCCACTTCATATTAGCGCCATCTGCATTCCATGATCTAAACATTGATTTTTTCTTTCAAACAGCATACTACTTTACTAAACCGAAATTTTCGTGGCACTTTTCGCCCACATTTCATTAACAACACCAACGCCGGCGTGGTCGTCGTTTTATATCAAAAATATTTAGAGACAGTACTACATGTATGAAATGCATTACATTAGCCAGGCCGGTGTCGTCGTCGGCGTGGCCGTCGACTTATAAGCCTAGTACTAAGGTCAGCTTATCGCCAAAAATATAGCAAGCTAAAAGATATTGGCGATAATTTATCCTGAATTTTAGCGAGAGCGGTAAAAGGTCAACGCGCCAAATTTGCCTTTCGATTTTGATTAGAGATGGCACCACCAGTAAGTATTCAAAAAAAATAGCTTGAATTTATCCGACCGGGCCGTTCTTTATTATTATTATTTATTTATTTATTGTCAGAGTTCTAAAGCCTAGTACTAAGGTCCGCGCTAAGCTAAATTTTAGCGGGTCTCCAATATCGGGCCGTTCTTTAGCAGCTAAAATATGACAATGGAGACTGAGAGAAAAGATATATTAAAAACAACAAGAAGAAGAATTTTGCAATTTTTTTACGGAAATACAACGCGCGGTGATAATAATTCTAAAAACAGGTAGTTAAAATTATTTGGAATGCACTCCAAAACATAGCTACAGTTGACTATAGCTGACTTCAATCGTTCCAAAACGCAGTAGTCAACTGAATTATGTCAGCTGAGTTGACTTTTTAGCGTTCCGAAAAATCTGAAGTTGACTAAAATAGTCAACTATCCTTGACTGTGCTCTAAGCTGCTAGTTATCTAATATATAAACCGTAACGTGAGCTGTCAATTGAAATATTTTATTTGGCGCGCTTCTACAAACGTTTTGCGAAATTTATTTATTTATTAAATTTTCTCTGGCTCATTTTGGATTAACACAGTAATAAAATATTAGTTTTAAGTATCAAAAAAATTATACAATCAGCATAAATGACATTTCTAATACTTTTAGCTTACTCAGATCGTTCTAAAACCTCAAACAGCTTTAGTTAACTGCAGACAACTTGACATAGCTCTGGCATAACTCTGACATAGCTAAACTATAGCTCTTAGAATATAGAGCAAACAGGAATGGCGTAACCCCCGGAATATACAAGCCGTGAACAAAGTCGAAAAAAGAGAGCAGCGGGCCGGTCAGCAGGCGACATTCACAGTCTTTTTGCCTTGTCTTACTGCAAGAGTTTTTCATATAAGAGTTGCTTGTATTTTGTTTAAACGCTATAATTTAAATAAATTTGTTTTACATACTATTTTCTTTTAACTATTAGAAAGAAAACATATTTGGCTACAATTTGTTTTAACTTCATTTTGCTGTGGGAGCGACAGTTTTGGGCTATAGGACCTGTTTAACATTAAATTTTAGTTTTTCCTCTATGACGAGTATACAAAACAAAAAGCAGTGAGAGTGAGCTCTTACTGGTACCCGGCACGTTAAAGGCAGAAACACATCAAAGCAAGCCTCAGGCCTGGCCTCTCTCAGGCTTCCTCGCAGCTCGCCTCAAGGCTTGCCTCAGAGAAATGAAAACAAAATGATACCACCGGGCTCTGTACAATATACTGTGGCTCGGTGCTGTCATTTTAATTTTGTTAGTACATCTGTTGACAGAAGTAGGCCTGAGAGAGAAAAATTTCGAACATTGAGCAAAGCGAGCTTTGCGGCTAGGCCTTGAGGCTAGCTGCTGGCTTGGTTTTGTGTTGCATCATTTAAAACCCCGTGTTAGAAATTTTGACAACACCTCGAGGAAGCCTCGAGGCCATGTGTTTCTGCCATAAGGCCTTTTAATGTGTCCGTGTCTTCGGCGACTTCATGGCTTGTATTATATTCCGGGGGCTACGGGAACTTAGAATATAGAGCAAACAGGAATGGTTGAATCGTGTAAAATTCGTGTTCATGAGCGTAATTTGTCAAGAGCAGGAGGTTATACATAGGAGTAAGTGAGATGCTGGGAGGAAGATTTGCCAAAGCTGGGTGCAGAATTGTCAAATGTGATTTTGTTTTGTGAACAAGTTTATGCAATTTAAAATTCTTTTGCGAAATTTAACAAAAGTACGGAAGTAATTCTTTTCAAAACTATTTATGTTTGAAGTTTATTTTGTGCAAAGTTTGATAGTGCCACTAGTGCCTGTTAAAATCTTCATATCAATTAAAAAAACAGAAATGAAGTGTTCGGTCAGTGCTTGTAAATATAAATTGGATTATAAACTAGGGGATCCCGTTTGAGGCAACTGCACTATCTAAATTATCTTTTTTGTTAATAGAAGCAAAGTTTTATATTAATTAATTATGTGAATTATTTCAAAATAAAGCAGAAAAAGAACATTTTTTACCACAGATGCTCCGCTCAAATCTTTGTTTACTTTTTGCAAATTGACAAGTTGCTTAGAATAGGGATGGCGTGTAAATACATGTAAAAATGGACTACCAACACAACCAGAAATTCATTACGCAAAATCTGGCTTATCACCATTCCTGTTTGCTATATGTTCTAAGTACGGGAATGGTGATAAGCCAGATTTTGCGTAATGAATTTCTGGTTGTGTTCGTAGTCCATTTTTACATGTTTACACGCCATCCCTATTCTAAGAAACTTGTCAATTTGCAAAAAGTAAACAAAGGTTTTGAGCGGAGCATCGGTGGTAAAAAATGTTCTTTTTCTGCTTTATTTTAAAACAATTCACATAATTAATTAATATAAATCTTTTTTAACAAAAAAGACAATTTAGGTAGTGTAGTTGCCTCAAACGCGATTGACTAGTTTATAATCAAATTTATATTTGAAAGCACTGACCGAACACTTCATTTCTGCTTTTTTAATTGATATGAAGATTTTAACAGGCACTAGTGGCACTATCAAACTTTGCACAAAATAAACTTCAAACATAAATAGTTTTGAAAAGAATTACTTCCGTACTTTTGTTGAATTTCGCAAAATAATTTTAGATTGCATTAACCTGTTCACAAAACAAAAGCACATTTGACAATTATTCAACAGCTTTGACAATTATGCAACAGCTTCTCATTCCACCATCTCACTTACTCCTATGTATAGTCTCCTGCTCTTGACAAATTACGCTCAAGTACACGCATTTTACACGATTCAGCCATTCCTGTTTGCTCTATATTCTAAGCTATAGCTACAGTTATGTTTTGGAACGCACTCCAGGTCAGTGTTTTAAAAACTTGTTCGATGAGTGCACAAAACCCCGGGTAAATTTGGGGAAAATTGTAGGGGAAAATTTACACGGTGTTTTACACGTGTTTTCATCGAACAAACCTTATTTTCAATCAAATGTCATTCAATTTCGCTTGGTGGCGGTGAAATAGGTCTTTTATTTAATTCCTTAAATCGGGTTTTTAAGTGATTCGGAAAATACATTATATTTACATATTGCGATTTTCATTTCCGCCAGTCAAAATGATGAAATTCAAGTTAACTGCACTAGAGCATCCAACGCCGGAAAATATTGATTGCAATAGTAAATATAACTAAGCAAAGTTAAATGTTTTTTTATCTTTGTTGTGCTGAATTGTTTTTCAGATCGCAAACAGTTTGCCAGCACAATTTTGTGGCTAGAAGATCAGAAAATTCGTCACTACAGAATTGAGGATCGGGTTGGGTTAAGAAAAGTCGATAATCTTCCAGCATGGGAAAAATCATATGCTAAATATAAAGAGGATGTAGGGATTCCAAAATTTGATACGCCCATGGAAGAAATATGTTGGCTGCTGAGTTATGCTATACGTTTGGAATACTTAGACAATCCAGAGAAATACAAAGATATTAATTCTGAAGAAGTATCGAAGAAGGCGGTTAAGGCTCATGCACCAAGTATCAAAACACAAAATTTCTTCGATAATATTGATTGTAGAATCGTTAAAAAATACAATTTCAATTTTTAAAATATATTCTTTTAGTTAAACATGCTGATTTCGTTAATGGAGTTAGAGTTATGGCCTCCAAACTTGGAATAGCTTACCATCCGGACCATTTAGTTCAACTAGAAGCTGTAAAAAGAATTATCCACGAAAGACTTACACCTGCAGCGGCGGCAGAACCTGCGATCGAAGGAGTACCGTTTCCATTCGAAAAAGGCAACGACATTTTATGTGATGAACCCCAACTTGATCAAGCTGCTAGAATATTAAGATTGCTCCAAATACAGAGCCTGCGTGAATTACAAACGAAAATCAATGAAACCATTGTTGTTGTGCAAAACTTAACTGCTGATCCTAAAACAGATACCAAGTTGGGAAAAGTAGGCTTCTAGGAATATGTACAGCTTTCTTATGAATATCTCATTGTATTTCATCGGGTATAATATATAAAAATTATTTAAAACGTAATTCGTTTTTTTTTATTTGCTTTACTTCAAAGTCAAAGTACATTTATTTCCTAGTCCCCTGCTTAAAGCAACGTATAACGCTGGGCTGTACGACAATCAAGTATAGTACAAACTAGTTTTTAATATTACATAGCAAAAAAAAACAAACAAATTAAATCTAGTATTACAGGCATACATATGATAGATGTAGGAATAATATTTTCGTAGTAGACTTCCATACATACATATTAGGTATGGTTACATAGCCAAAGCCTTACTAAATTAGTTTAGTAACCTAATGGAGTCGCAGCTACTTTGGTATAAGGGTGGCAGCACAGGTGAAAGCGTAATTAGTAGCTTTCGTTTTTGGGCTTGAATGCTGAGTACAAGTGTAAAGTTTGAGGTCACTAAACTATTAACTAATAAGTACATGCTATTTATCCATGGGTAGTTTATTCGCTTGTAAACGACCTAACAGTGGTGGACTTGATCGTGTAGGAGAAATTTGCACCCGAACGAATTTCATCCTATAGGGGGGAAATTCGCACCGTCATTTTTTTTAACTAAAAATGCACATACAGTATAAAAAAGTCGTAATTTTTTTTTACAGAAATCACAAATTTATAAAATTTATAACATAGCGTAAAGGAATATTACAAAATATGATTTTAGAGATCTGAGGAATTCTATACCTTAAAGAATGCTCACATAAAAAAAAATGTTATCTTGCAAGCAACTATACCTTTAGTTCAAGCAGTTCAACTTATAATCGAGAAGATTAACCTGTGTGCGAATTTTACAAGAGCAATTATAATGGTGTGAGTTATGGCTATGAATTTAAAACAGGATGCGAATATCACAGATGCAATTATCAGAAGAACAAATAAGACCATTATAAATTAAACAGGGTACGAATGTCACAGATCCAATTTTTGAAAATTCGAGCGATAACCTTTTACTTTAAACAGGGTGCGAGTCTTATACATACAATTTTTGGCAGTTCGGGTAATAGCCTTCTATTTTAAATAGGTGCGAATATTGCAGGTACAATTTTTGGCAGTTTGAGTGATAGCCTTATATTTTAAATAGGGTGCGAATTTTACAGGTGCAATTTTCGGAAGTTCGAATGACAGCCTTCTAATTTAAGCAGGGTGCGAATCTTATATATGCGATTTTTGGTAGTTCAAGTAATAGCCTTCTATTTTAAACAGGGCGTGTATGTTACAGATACAATTTTTGGCAGTTCGAGTGATAGTCTTCTACTATAAATAAGGTGCGAATTTTACAGGTGCAATTTTCGGTAGTTCGAATGACAGACTTCTACTTTAAACAGGGTGCGATTCTTATACATTATTCGCACCCTGTTTAAAGTAGAAGGCTATTACCCGAACTGCCAAAAATTGCATGTATAAGATTCGCACCCTGTTTAAATTAGAATGCTGTCATTCGAACTACCGAAAATTGCACCTATAAAATTCGCACCCTATTTAAAATAGAAGGCTATAACTCAAACTACAAAAATTGCATGTATAAGATTCGCACCATGTTTAAAGTCAAAGGATATTGCTTGAATTTTCAAAAATTGCATCTGCGACATTCGTACCCTGTTTAATTTATAAGCTATAGCTAGTTACAAGATAACATTCTGTTTATCTGAACATGCTTTAAGGTATAGAACTCACGTCGGATCTCTGAAATCATATGTTGTAATATTCCTTTACTGTATGTTATAAATTTTATAAATTTGTGATTTCTGTAAAGAAATTTACAGCGGTGCGAATTTCCCCCTAGAGGGGCAAATTCGCACGATCATTTTTTCGACTTTTTTATACTGTGTGTGCATTTTTAGTTAAAAACAAGTAAAAAAGCTAGAATTGGTCTAAGACCAATTCTTATGATACCCTAGATGAATGCCCGTATTAAATTTCGTATGGTCACCGATCTATGCGAGTTTGATTTTTGAAGTTGTTTTTCGCATATATTTCTAGAAAGGTTCTTCGCACAGAAAAAATGGTAATAACCAATTTTATAGGATTTCGTACTCTGCAGAAGTTTTTAGTACAATAAAAATGTCTTGGACTGATCGTTTTCAAAGTATACGTAAAAAACCGAAATTTTTATATGGCAACACCAAGAAGGAGTTGCCCGATTTAGTTTATTTTTGACATTTTATTTGCTAATGTAGTAAAAACATCATGTACGAAATTTCAGCTCTCTACGTCCATGCGTTCTCAGGCAGTGTCCAAATATATAGCGGAAAACGAAATTTTTATATGACAACCCCACGAAGGAGTTGCCCGATTTGTCTCATTTTCGAACTTAATTTTACTTTTTTTTTTAAAGTCCGTGTACAAAATTTCAGCTCTTTAAGTATACGCGTTCTCGAGTTATCGTGCGCACAGACGGATGGACGGACAGACGGACGGACGGACGGACATGCAAAAATCGAAATAACTTTTAATATTATGAATGGGTGTCCAATCCATTTTGCTCTACCATCATTATTTCGAGGTGTTACAAACGGAATGACAAACTTAGTATACCCCTATGATTTCATCTAGGGTATAAAAATGACGGTGCGAATTTCACTTTTACTAGGCGCGCAAGGGAAATTCGCACTATGGGGTGCGAATTGTAATGATTGGACGTCTTAATCGGATGTTTTCAATCACTATATCTGCTTTCTTTATAATGGTTCAGTGTTTGGCGAGCGAGCTCAGCCTATATCTCTCACTGAGAGTACTTGGCGTCTTGCGACAGCCTGAATTATAGAAAGAGCAGGGTGTGATAGTTGCAAATGAAAAACTGATCTTCTCCCTTCACAGGTCTGTTTATTCAATAGTAATTCATTCAATTTATACAAAATTCTTACACAAAATTCTTACCCTTCCCTAACATAATTTCGGTCACTTAACAAAACACAAAAAACGTGAAGCAATATGACACACAAATAACTTACGAAAATAATGATACAAAACTAACTTACGAAAATAATGACACAAAAATAACATCGGAAAATATTCTTTGTTTACAACAGTGACCCATATCAGCAGGCGGATTTATTGAGGGTCAGTACATCGTAAAAAAAGTGAAAATGCAAGAATGAGCTGGCTGGCGCTTGAGTGCATTTAATTGCTCAACGCATTGTTTATATTTTCAGGTCTTCATGCTTCATGCATGAAAATCAATTACTTAATTCTTAAGCCATATGTGCTGATATGCGGAAGTGAAAGCGTTTAACTTATTTGAACAGAATTTCTTCATGATTCTTTGGTTCAATTGTACTTCCCGCTCTATGAAAATTCTGTCTGCATGATATGCGTGTTTTTTAGCTCTGTTGAAATTATCTTTTCTTATGCATGTACTCTTGTAATGCATCTTTCTGTTAGCTTGTTTTTACTATGCTAATTATTTTATTGTAAATGCATTACAGAATACCTCTTAACAAGAAACGATATACTACCTACAAAGCTTATTAAAAACAAAATGGAGAAGAATTTACTGAACCAGGTTCTTGCTGAACTATAACATATTGTTGCGAGCGCGGCCTTTCTGTTCGTTATTTAAAACACAATATTAAATATTTAATATACAAGTTCTTTATTTAACTCTAATCTTAACAATTCACAAACTTTCAATTAATCAACTACACTTTAATTATCCTTAATACTGTACTTTCAATTATCGCAATCTAATTACAACACTTCCGCACGTTATTACTTTCGCTTGTTAACACTGCAACGTCTAAGACAAGACTCTTCTCTGGCTATGACAACTGTTATATTTATACCCTAGAAACTCTCCAGATTATTCTCGAGTGCTCTATTTTCCAGAAGCTTCTTGACTGTTCTATTCATTCTATTCCTGAACCTTCCTGTAGATACCATAATCAATTCTCCGAACCTAAAGTCGTTTACTTCTCCATTGCCAGTAGATGTCACCAATTGTCTCTTTCTATTGCACGTAACAATATTTTATTAGGAAAAGAAGATTTTTATAACTGAGATCTAAGTAAAGTGTCTGTTAAAGAAAGACAGTTTTAAATATAAATAAATTATGGCAATATGGAAAATTTCCTTACTACCGATGATGCGGAAAAGTAGTTACGCTATGTATGTACCAGGCCGCCCTTTTTAGCTTCCAGGATTTCGCCACCGTCGCTAGGTGGTTTGAGTTCATGCTAAATGTGGTTTTGTGTCTCGACTGTACTGATTTATGTCTTGGATGTAGGGGACACGAGACCACTTTGGGGGATACGATTTTGTTTCTGAAGTTCGCTTATTTTTCATCTCGGAGATCGTACCTCTACATATTTGTGAAGGGGTGGGAAGCTTTATTGGTGGAGGTTGCTGGTTTAGTTTTATCTGATCTTGGAGGCTACAATTTGACCTTGAGGTGCCCCCTCCTGTGTCTGGGTACTGGAGGATGGCTGAGAGCTTTAGTGGCAATATCTGATACTATGACTAGGATTGTCTGGGGTGTGGTGGATTGGGCTACGTTACCTGTACCAAGCCTTGGGTAGAATGTGTGCGGCTTATGTGTATTAAGTAATGATGTGAAATACCCTAAGCGAATTTATATCAGGGCTGTATACTTGTCAGCTTGAGTTTGGTTTCAGTTGTTTATTTTAGTATGAGTGGCTGTGGTATGTTGGGTTGGGCTACTTGGTGGCTGAGGAAACGTTAGCTAAGGCATGGGGGGATGTGTGCAGCTGTGTATTTATGTGGATAAGAAATGTTGTGAAATTCCTTAAGTTAATTAGTGTAATTAGTATTAGTAATAATTCAAGTTAACTGTAGAATATTGTTACGTGCAATAGAAAGAGCAAACTGGTGACATCTACTGGCAATGGAGAGTAAACAACTTCAGGTTCGGAGAATCGATGATAGAATCTTCGGGAAGGTTCAAGAATAGATTGAATAGAATAGTTAAGAGGATTATCGAATAGAACACTCCAGAATAATGTGGAGAGTTTCTAGGGTATAAATATAACAGTTGTCACCGCCCACGTTGCAGTGTTAACAAGCAAAAGTAATAAACGTGCGAAAGTGTTGTAATTAGATTGCGATAATTGAAAGTACAGTATTAAGCGATAATTAAAGTGTAGTTGATTAATTGAAAGTTTGTGAATTGTATAAGATTAGAGTGAAATAAAGAACTTGTATATTAAATATTGTGTTTTAAATAACGAACCAAAACGCCACGCTCGCAACAATATTTTTGTTCATGCCAATAGATTTTAGAAGGTGTTAGTGGAGATCTTAGTTCTAGGGGTGGACAAAAATTTCATTAGAAATCCTCCACAGCGGTTCGAGATATTAGCGATCTTGCCTTTTGAGGTATAATTAATATTAGTAGCTTACAAACATAAAAAACAACAGCAACTATAACCTAAGTTGTGGATTAAAGATTTGATGATATTAATCTGTAGGTGTCCTTTATAAACAAGATTATACCATGTGATCATATATCTAAAAATAGATCAGGGGAAGCTGGTTGGGGTGAATGTAGGTAGATATGTTGACTTAGATAAGTAATGGAGATTAGTAAATGCCTGATTTTACTCTTCAGGTGCAATGCTTCTAATTTGATTCCTTGAATAAACAAATTCGCACAGTCCAGTAAAGTAAACAAATTCGAATAATGTAAACAAATTCGCACAGCAGCCGAGTAAAGTAAACAAATTGAGGGATTTATGTAAGATTCCCAATTTCTTTAGCTGAAAACAACAACAACTGATATGAATCTGTAGAATATGATGTCTTAGAGTAGTGGAAGTAATAATTGAAAATTTCTTTTGCTGAGAAAAAAACAACAACAACTATAACGTAAGTTGTGGATTAAAAATCTTTTATTTCTCCTATCTGTTCTAGATGAAAGCATATTCTATCTATGTATTTAAAAATAAATAGTGGCAAACAAAATTTTATAAGAATTTGGTAACAGTATATTCTATCCAAAATCTACCAGGTAGGAGGCAATTTTATAAGAATCTGGTATGTTCTATACAAAATCTAAAATTGGAAAAGAAAATTGCATGAGAATTTGGTTAGTGGTTAGTGTCTTCCCGAATGTTGGACTGCTAAGATGGATATTGAGGAGATTTTAAGAGAATATAATAACATCTTACGCGATGAGCATAAGAAACAAATTCAAGAATGCTATAACTTTAAAATTATATGAAAACTTTGAAAAAGTTTACTCAAAATTTTTTGAGCACTATATAAGCTGCCCTTGGTCAAGTGATGATTCAACGGATGGACCAGATACATGTGAATGTTGTGGTGTTGCTAGATGCCTAAAAGAAGTTTTGAGGCTATATAAATTCTATCAATCATTGATACAAAATAATTGCGAGGCATGCCTTAAGAAGTGCGATTTAACTTAGCACTAGAAATTCTCATTTTGTATACTTGGAGAGCTCATAAAGGATCATGGAAACTTATGCTGTAGGCAGATGTTGATTTCAACGACAGATTCATTAAACAGAGGAAATTGTGATTACATACAGCTCTGTACCATAACAGCTGTAAGCTGTCATAGTGAAAGGTCGTGTTTTACATAGCTCCGAGTAATTGTTGATAATTTGCAAAAAACTGGGTTAAATAGTGGTACAATTGAAGGTGATCAGTGATCCCACTAACAGTGTATAAATTAAGGTGTATGAGGACGACTTTGGGTGGATAGGAACAAAGAATATAAGAATTAAACGTACACCTCGAGCGAAGTATTGAATGGCCTGTGATTGTGAAATCGCGGTGATGATCGACTAGAGCGAAGTGATACTAGCGATAAAATGTCCAGATGTGATAAGTGCTCGCAAAACATTAAGAAAGGGAGTGTTAAATGCGATGGATATTGTGGGAACATATTATGTTTAAGGTGCGCGGACCTAACGGAATATGATGCCAATACCGTACTAACGAAAAGAAACGTTTTATTTGTGTGCGAGGAATGTATTAACTACAAAAAAGCTTTCTTTGAAAAATTGGTTTGTGTCCAAAATGATATTAGTGAATGCAAGACAATAATTATGAAAAAAGAAAATGAGCTTAGCGAATTTATGGGAAAGTTTAAAACGGTTGTGGAAAACGAAAAGCGGAAAGAGGTTTTGTTCTCGGATGTAGTAAGGAGTGCATCTCCACTAGTGCCCAAGAGCGCACCGCCAGTAATAGTGAAACCTAAAAAGAAGCAGGATGGGAGCAAGACTAGAGATGACATAAAAAATAAGGTAGATCCAACAAATTTAAAATTTATTGGTATTAAAACGAAGCAGCATGGTGCAGTAGCCATTGAAAGTGCGAGCAATGATGAGCAACAGAGGATAAAAAATGCGGTGGAGAAACAGCTAGGTGATTTATATGAAATTCAGATCCCCAAGGTAAGAAAACCAAGAATTTTAATTACTGGACTTGGCACTGAAATAGATAAGGAGAAGTTAATTGATATAATTAAGAAACAAAATGAGTGCATCAGGGCAGACAATGATGCCAAATGCTTAAAAATTTGGACAAAGAAAGGGTTGAAAGTAGAATATAGTAATGCAATAATTGAGATTAGTCATGAGGTATATAAAGAAGCAATGAAAGCAGGTAAATTGAATATAGGATGGGACAGATGCCAAATTTATGATGGAACATATGTAAAAAGATGCTTCAAGTGTTTAGGTTTTAACCATGAGTCCAAAGATTGCAAAAGTAAAGAAATATGTGGCAATTGCTTGGGGGAACATATTACCAAGGGTTGTAAAAATAATATAATTACAAAATGCATAAATTGTACCAAGGCGAACGAAAAGTTAGGATTAATGTTGGATGTTAACCACAATACAATGAGTTGGAAGTGCCCGGCGTATCTACAGAAGTTAAAAGTCGAACAACGGAAGACAGGATTCTAGCAACTAAAGGAATTAAAATGTATTTATATGAATATTCAGGGACTCAGAGGTAATATGTATGAATTGGAACTATTGCTAAGTAGGAATAGCTATGATCTTATTTTGTTAAGTGAAACACATACCGTTGAGGATATAAGAGATTCTGAAATTAGGATAAATGGCTATAGCATTGTAAGGTGCGATTCAATATCAAAGCATACAGGAGGAGTTGCAATATATTTGCGTAACGGCTGGCAATACGAAATAGTCAGTAAAAGAGCGATGGGGACAGACGCATGGTGGTTAGCATTACGTTGTATAGCGCAGGATAATCAATTCCTAATTACCGTCATATATAGGTCACCGAGTTCCACAAAGAGTCAGTTTTGTGAAGTATTTAATGAGTTAATGGAGGAATTAAATGAACAGAATGGAGAAATGATAATCTTAGGCGACTTTAATATAAATTGGAAAGAAAATAGTACGTATAAACGACAAATTGAAAATATTATTCAAGATAATGGATGTAAACAAATAGTTGAGGAATATACTAGAATTACGAGAAATTCCGAAACATTGATTGACTGGGTGGTTACAAATATGAAAAATATAGAGGCGAAAGTAAAAAGTGACATAAATATATCTGATCATGAGACACTGGAAATATTGATCAAATGTAAGAAGAAACAAACAGCAGAGCAGGACATAGAGATACTAAGGCAGGATAAGGAAATACTCAAGAAATATATTAATGATATTAAGTTACAGAATATTTTGGGAAAAGAGAACCTCGATGAAGTAACCAAGGAATTTGACGCCAGAATAAATGAGGCCATAGAAAATTCGTATACAAGGAAAAAATTTACTCCAAGAGCAGAGAATGACTGGTACACGGAAGAACTAATAAATATGAACAAATATAAAATTAAGCTATACATGAAAGCCAAATTATTACACGATGAAAGTGCTTGGGAAAACTACAGAAGTGTCAGAAATATCTATAAAGCTAAAATTAAGCGAGCTAAAAGGAAATGTATTGAAGATAAGATCGACAAGGCGATAACACAAAAAGATATGTGGAAAGCAATTAAACAAACAGTTTTAAGAAAAGACAGGGATATAATTAAAGAAGTGAAGTTCAATGGCGGAAAAATCTCGGATAGTCAACAGATTGCGGAAAGCTTTAATAAATTCTTCATAGACAGTATAAGGAATATAAACCAAACAATACCGTACAGGAAATATGAAAATGGCATAGAAGATAGGCAATGCGTTTTTAAGTTCAGCAAGGTTACGGAAAACGATTTAAAATCAACGTGTGAAGTAATTAACCAGAAAAATGATTTCGGTGGAATGAATGCAAGAATAATTCGAGATAATTGGAATGTCATAGGAACAGTCCTTAAGTATATCGTTAATAAGTCGTTTGAAGAGGGTAGGTTTCCACAATCATGGAAAGAATCACTTATAGTACCAGTACCTAAAATAACAAATACAAAGAAGTGTGAGGAGTTTCGTCCAATAAACATGTTAAAGGTCTTCGAGAAGATTTTAGAGAAAACTGTTCAAATTCAGCTGGAAAAATATTTGGAAAGGAATAAAATAATAATTCCGGAACAGTCAGGGTTTCGAAAAAAGCATTCATGTGAGACGACAATTAATTTTATTATCAACTACTGGAAGGAAGAGATAGACCAAAAGAAAGCAATTGTAGCTGTTTTTCTAGACTTGAAACGAGCCTTTGAAACGGTGGACAGAAATATTCTGATTGAGAAATTGGATAAGTATGGAATTAAAGGGTGTGAATTGAATTGGTTTGTGGATTATCTCAGAAAAAGAACACAGAGAACAAAGGTCAACGAAGCTCGCTCAACAACGATTGAAACTGAAATGGGGGTTCCACAGGGATCAGTCTTAGGAACACTATTATTCTTGCTTTATATAAATGACTTAAAGCAAGCGATAGTCCACTCAAAGCTCATGCTGTTTGCTGATGATACACTGATATTTTGTACTGGGGAAAACATAGATGATATCAAAAGAAAAATAGAAAGCGATCTGAACAAAGTTAAAGCATGGATGGATAGCAATCGGCTGAAATTGAATACTAGTAAATCAAAATGTATGATATTAAATAGCAAAGTAAATGTGTCGATCGCAATTGAGAATGAGCGAATTGAAGTAGTTGATGACATCAAATATTTAGGTATAATGTTGGACAATAAACTAAATTTCAATAAACACGTGGATTATGTATGTAAAAAGATTGGGAAAAAGATATCATATTTTAGACGGTTGAGAAAATCTGTTTCACTAGCGAGTGCAATAAAAATCTACAATGTCACTATAAAGCCTCATTTCGAATACTGCTCGACGGTACTTTTTCTATGCACACGTACAGCGAAGGACAGACTACAGAAACATCAAAATAGGGCAATGAGGATAATCCTGCAATGTAGTAGATATACATCAATTAGGTGGATGCTCTCAGCTCTTAAGTGGATGAATGTGACACAGAGAATTGATCTTAATGTGTTGAAATTTATATTTAGGATCAAAAACGGGGATCTGCCACCATATTTAAGAGAGAAAATAACACTGGTGACGGATGTGCAGCCATATAATCTAAGGAATGCAGATCTAAATATAAGATTACTTAGCTGCAATAGATCAGATACTCAGAATTCGTTAATATATAAGGGGTTTCAATTGTATAATAATTTGCCACTAGTGATAAAGGAAGAAAGAAATGTAAATGTATTTGTAAGACTTTGTATAGAATATATTCGAGCTATGTCATAGTAATTAGTTAAAAGGTAGTATAAATAATTGTATTGTTTTTGTAAAAAGTACGTTTTAGTGCTAATAAATTATTATTATTATTATTATTATTATTATAAGATTATAAGAATTAATACTTTTTAATTTTTAATAAATGATATTTTATATATGGCCTTCTTTTTATTCAATTTCCCATACTAATTCCGGAACTCTCGAATAATATTTGACCACTGCAACGAGTGGCGGTGGTGCTGGTGGTGGTGCTGCTGATGATGGCGGCGGCGGTGGTGGGTGCCCGCTCTTGGATGGCGCTTTGAAACGGATATTTGGCGCGCGACCTTGAAGGCTACAATTTGATCCTGGTGTCTGACATCACCTAGACCTTTGGGACCAACTGAAAGTGAGGTCTGATAGCAGCTAAATAGCTTTTCATACAGGTCTGATAACAGATCAACAGCTTTTCAAACAGCTCTGATAACAGCTTAATAGCTTTTCAAACAGCTCTGATAATAGATTAACAGCTTTTCAAACAGCTGTGATAACAGCTTAACAGATTTTCAAACAGCTCTGATAACACCTTAACAGCTTTCAAACAGCTCGGATAACAGCTTAACAGCTTTTCAAACAGCTCTGATAACAGGTAAACAGCTTTCTGTACAGCTCTGATAACAGCTTAACAGCTTTTTAAACAGCTCTAATAACAGCTTAACAGATTTTCAAACAGCTCTGATAACAGCTTAACGGCTTTTCAAACAGCTCTGATAGCAGCTTAAGAAATTGGGAATCTTACATAAATCGCTCAATTTGTTGACTTTACTCGGCTGCTGTGCGAATTTGTTTACATTATTCGAATTTGTTTACTTTACTGGACTGTGCGAATTTGTTTATTCAAGGAATCAAATTAGAAGCATTGCACCTGAAGAGTAAAATCACACATTTACTAATTTCCACTACTTATCTAAGTCAACATATCTACCTACATTCACCCCAACCAGCTTCCCCTGATCTATTTTTAGATATATGATCACATGGTATAATCTTATTTATAAAGGACACCTACAGATTAATATCATCAAATCTTTAATCCACAACTTAGGTTATAGTTGCTGTTGTTTTTTTATGTTTGTAAGCTACTAATATTAATTATACCTGAAAAGGCAAGATCGCTAATATCTCGAACCGCTGTGGAGGATTTCTAATGAAATTTTTGTCCACTAACATCTCCACTGACATCTTCTAAAATCTATTGGCATGAACAAAAATATTCTAGAGTTAACTTGAATTATTACTAATACTAATTACACTAATTCACTTAAGGAATTTCACAACATTTCTTATCCACATAAATACACAGCTGCACACATCCACTCACGCCTTAGGTAACGTTTCCTCAGCCACCAAGTAGCCCAGCCCAACATACCACAGCCACTCATACTAAAGTAAACAACTGAAACCAAACTCAAGCTGACAAGTATACAGCCCCGATATAAATTCGCTTAGGGTATTTCACATCATTACTTAATACACATAAGCCGCACACATTCTACCCAAGGCTTGGTACAGGTAACGTAGCCTAATCGAACACACCCCAGCCAATCCTAGTCATAGTATCAGATATTGCCACTAAAGCTCTCAGCTAACCTCCAGTACCCAGACACAGGAGGGGGCACCTCAAGGTCAAATTGTAGCCTCAAAGACCAGATAAAACTTAACCAGCAACCTCCACCAATAAAGCTTCCCACCCCTTCACAAATATTTAGAGCTACGATCTCCGAGATGAAAAATAATTGAACTCTAGAAACAAAATCGAAAACCTATGCTATTTCCCTATGCTGGAGAGTGCTGAAAGTGATATCATATCCCCAAAGTGATCTCGTATCCCCAAAACTCGAGATGAAAAATAAGCGAACTCCAGAAACAAAATCGAAATCCTATGCTATTTCCCTATGCCGGAGAGTGCTAAAAGTGATCTCGTATCCCCAAGCGCGAGATGAATAATATATGTAGTACCGACTAATGCCACCAGGGGACCTTGCTCAAGAAATGGTGTTTGCACTCGAAAGAGCAACTGTGACTTTTCAATGTATGCACCCCCCAAAACCCAATAATAATAATAGTTTGCTAACAAAATTTCGAGCCAAGGTGATATCATGTTATGAAATTCGAATGATATCTACAACTTCCCCGCTAAGAAAACTTATTTAGGCGCAGCACTTGAAGACAGCAAAACCAGGATGACGTCATTCAAACTTTCCGTCGAGGTGAACAACATATGAAGTATCGGCTAATGCCGCTAGGGAACCTTACTCAAGAAATGGTGTTTGCACTCGAAAGAGCAACTGTGACTTTTCAAAAGTGCTCTCGTATCCCCAAGCTCGAGATGAACAACATATGTAGTACCGGCTAATGATACCAGGGGACCTTGCTCAGGAAATGTTGTTTGCACTCGAAAGAGCAAACTTATTTAAGCGCAGAACTTGAAAACAGCAAAACCAAGATGACGTCATTCTGATATCTACAACTTCCCCACTAATAAATCGTCAAGTAAGAAAACAGCAACACCAAGGCATGGTGGTAGTACCTGCTAATACCGCTAGGGAACCTTACTTTCCCTCGAGGTGAACAACATATGAAGTACCGGCTAATACCGCTAGGGAACCTTACTCAAGAAATGGTGTTTGCACTCGAAAGAGCAACTGTGACTTTTCAATATAAGCACCCCCCTAAATCCAATAATATTAATTTGCTGCCAAAACATCAAGCCAAGGTAATGTCATGTTGTGAAATTCGAATGTTGCTGATATCTATAACTTCCCCGCTAAGAACACTTATTTAGGTACAGCATTTGAAAACACCAAAACCATGATGACGTCATACGTAATATCTACAACTTCCCCGCTAATAGAAGAAAAAAAACAGCCTAGGCGCAACATTTAATGTTTGACACCCAGAATTCTCACTGACATCTTCTAGAATCTGTTCATGGTGATGTCATGTTGTGAAATTCGAATGATGCTGATATCTACAACTTCCCTGCTAATGAGAATTACGCATCACACCACATTACTAATTGCCATTTAGCTAATTACCAGCCAAGCTGCTAATTGCCAATTAGTAATTATATAATTGCCAATTAGCTAATTTTTTGAACAAATGTCACTAATATCTCGAAAACCAAAGTCCGTAGAGGATTTCTGCTGAAAATTTCGTTCCCCCTCCCACCTCACACCACCTAGAATCCATTGGTATGAACAAATATAACTTGAATTATTAATACGCTAATATCTCGAAAACCAAAGCCCGTAGAGGATTTCTGATGAAAGTTTCATTACCCCCTCCCTATCTTTATTATCCCCTCCCCCACATACCAGCCATCTAGAATCCATTGGCATGAACAAAAATTTCCTACTATTAACTTTAATTAGTACTAATATTAATTCAAAAACCAGGCGCAACACTTGAAAACAAAAAAAGCCTACATTTAGGCGCACCACACATCCAAGGAGATGAAAAATGTTGATGTCAACTTAGAGGCTACGAGTCTGAGATGAAAAATAAGCGAACTCCAGAAACAAAATCGAAATCCTATGCTATTTCCCTATGCTGGAGAGTGCTAAAAGTGGTCTCGTATCCCCAGCATCCAAGCAATAAACCAGTACAGTCGAGACACGAGCCCACATTTAGTGTGGACTCAAACCACATAGCGAAAATGGCGCCATCTTTGGCGAAATTCTGGAAGCTAAAAAGGGTGGCCTGGTACATACATAGCGTAACTACTGGGAAAAGTTATTGGAAAAATGTGTTTATCAAAAGCTTGAAACTTTTCTTTAAACTAATAAAATAATACTGGAGAATCCGACGGAATCATTTATGCGAGTCAGTAATCGATATGATCCTTAGTTTATGAAAAGAGCAGTTTGCAAGCAGAAAGAAAAAAATATGTGTACTTTTGGATTTAAAATGAACATTCGAAACGATTTAAAGACTATTCGACGGGGACAAAATAAATGGGCAGGAGTCTCGATTGGCACAAGTTGACTTTGGTGTTCCTCAGGGAGCAATGTTGGGAGCAATATTGTTTATAATCTACATAAACGATTTGCAAAGGGGTTTGAAAAATGTTAAATTGGAGTTTTTTGTTAATGATGCCTTATTAGGGTAAATGCACCAATTCGCGTCCACTTAATTTTATAACATGCCATAAAACGACGTATTTTCCTGAAAATGCAGATATTTCTATATCCTCATGTTCGTGTATACGTCTGCTACCCTCAAAGCAAAGAATAAATAACCAAAAGAAGGGACACAGAAGAGTGTTCCGATTGTTTTCCATTTAAATATACACGGTGAGAAAAAGAAAAAGAGAAAAAAAAAAAAACCAAACCCTCTTTGAACATTTTATGAATAAGAGAATGGGCGGAGTTTTCCGATTTTACGCTCATAAAATTTTACCGCGCTTTTGTGAAAACAGGTTTTTCTGAAATATTAAGAGAATTTTCCCAATGTTTTTTTGCAGGAATTCTAATGTTTGATGGTGTAATCCACTGATATGTATATAAATGAACAAACTGATCTCCTGTTTCATGTGGCACCAGTTTTGATTTCGAAAAGTATGCTCTGACTGGCGCTGTATTTAAATTATTTGGGAATTTATTTATATATGCATGTCAGTGGGATTTACAGAATTTACCATAAAAGTATTTGGGACTATTTGTATTGTTAAATTTAAATTATAAGACGAAGGAAGTGTTTTTTACAAGGCTGTTTTGGTTGGAAATACCCACTGACATTTAATAAGAATGGACTGAGCGTTCTTGCTTCAAAAATGGTACAAATATTGAACAGGCTGTGAAAACACTTTATTTCGTACAATTGCACACCGATTTATAATTAGTTATTATTTGTAGATTGGAAATACTAAAGATATTGTAAAATAGTATTGCAATAAATGGAAATTATTTAGGAACTTAAACTCGTTTTAATTAACACAAAAATTAATTTTTAATATTACTGAAAAATGTGTTCCTCTGCAGATTTGATGTCAAATATGCTTGAGTTTGTAAGAGACAGACGTATATAAATAATATATTTGTCTGCATTTTTGTGTCAATTCCCGTGTATTCCAATTAATACAACCGTACTGTTCCCAAAATTGGTTACAGTTCAGTGTACATTTTGAGCTTGAAAGAGACAAATAGATTTTAGTAAAAATTTGTGCCATTTTTGACTATAGGAATTAGATAGGATGAATCAATCCATTCTTATTATATATCAGTGGAAATACCGCTGAAACGTTACAGTTCAGTGGGAAAGTATGCTCTCACGGAAAGAGACAGGAACATTAAAGTGTGCCATTTGCTTTCATGCACTTTTGGTTCAACGAGCAGTCCATTTATATACATGTCAGTGGTGTAATCCCATGATATTTGAACAGCACGTTTTTCTGTTTTGCTCGAAAGAGATTAAGTGGGGGAATTTCATGCTGGATTCGGGGAATTTTATTTGACAGAAATTTTACATCTCCTTTTAGTGCGTTGTTCAATGCGAAATTTATCTTTTTCTTGCCAAATGGAGGTAGGGTTGCCCAATGTACATTATTATGAATAGTTTGAAAAGATTTTGAAGGTATTCAAGAAGTGAAGTTATTAAAGAAGATGATTCTGAATTTTACTTTAAAAAAATCATTGTGATAGGTGTTTGATTTTTTTTATAAAAGCAATATGAATAAAGGAAATTGTAAGTGGAATTGTGTAGTTGGTGGTTGCGATGCAGTTAACAAAAGCAGGATTTCCATTATGATGACAATGCAAGTTTTACAGAAATTGTGAGGGAGATAGTGCATCGTATACGGAAATTTATTTATGAGTGACAAGAGAAGCAAACGCGTCCTGAATTTTTTCCGGACGTCGATTTGTCACTGTGTGCGTATCCGGAACCATAAAAAGACCTCAAGCATAGGGAGTTTTTATAGTTACTGAAACTAAAACATATTTATTGGCAACCCTAATTTGTCAATTTCGGCTACTGGAGCTGCCATATTGCTGTTTTGTTACTATAATTTTATGGCATATAAATATCTGTCAAGTAAAATTATTGGTCGAAATAAACAAAAGTAAGTTTTGAGTTTGTAATTAAATATTGTGAAATTGAAAATTATTAAATATTGCTTTATAGAAAATATTGAAGTTATTTCTGAGGTAGTTTTCTGTCAACAAGCACACTCACAGATTGACTGCAGTGGTGCTTTTCCTTTATAATTTGCTAGAATTATTCCGCCTTTGAGATAATCCGTCATGTGAACAGGAACCGGACTGGAATTATCTTCACCGGCGTTAGTTCGGTTGGAGTGGGATTATTTTCATGTGAGCACTTGAGTGGATGAAGTGGACTGACGTTTACATATTAGCAAATTAGTTACTGAACTTTTTGTTTACTATATGCAATAATTATTAAATAGAAATTCCGTTATCGTACAAAATATTGACTGTAGAACTAAATTACAGTACCACCTGATATTTTGCGACAAATTTTTTCGATATAATCTCATCCTTTGCATCGAACTCCTGCGTGCCTGCATGCAATATTTTAGAAATTGTAAAATTTTACTTCTTTTCATGATCCGTCTTTGAATATCTACGAAAAAACTATTAAAAACTTGACAATTTCCAATAAGACAGTTTGAGAGTTTTGCCATAAAAAGTAGAGGGGACTGTACGTGTGAGATATTGCGATGTTGCTTCCACAGCATTTAAATTTCAATAAACTATCTCCCTCACAATTTCTGTAAAAATTGGATGTCATCATAATGCAAATCCTGCTTTAAGCGTAAAAATGTTTAAGGTACCAAAGGACAAACAAAGGTATGTAAATGGAGAGAATTTTTTCGTATAAATATACCTACATATGGATAGTAACTATGCAATAATTTTTAAAAAACATCTTTTTACAAGTGTACAAATTTATAAAGAATGCATTCATCTAATTTTTATTCACTCATAATTTTATGCGATTTTAATTTTGTTCATTTTGTAAATCTGGTAACCCTACAGTTTTTGTTTTTAACTCGTTGTCTCAATCGCACTACAATAATGCATAGCCAAGTTCTTTTCTCCCATTCATGCAAAAGACAAAAGTATATGACATTTACTTGTTTCATTCTAGAAAAAACGAAAGATTTCCTATTTTGTTCGCCTACTTATGGATTGATTGAGTTAAATCTCAGTTGTCAGAGCTTAGTTCATTAGGAGTCGTCATGTAAATAATACGAAAATGCAAGAAAACATATTTTTTTTAACGTAATCTCTATGCCATTTTTATTTCATGAGAAAGTTTTTTACGTGGTTATATTTCAAATAAATATAATATTGTTTGAAATTTAAGTTAATTTTCGGGATAACCACATTAATTTTAGTGTCGGCGAAACGGATCAATAATTACTATCATGAACCAGTTCGCGTGTACTGCCGGCCGCAAATTAGAACTGCATTTTTTTACCATGCTCCAAATTGCGGCCTATAAGCAGCTGTCCATTAATTAGTCTAATTTAATGCATTGAATATAAGGAAATATGGAAGGATATACTGGTACAACACTAAATGAAGTATTGTCAGATATTCGACAAGGAAAATTTTCTATTAGAACAGCTAGCATCAAATAAAATTTTCCAAAGATGGGACCATAAAGTATTTTAACGGAAACCGAAGAAAAAACTAGTGGTGCAAAGGCCACGAAGGGTTCCATACCATCGTACAAGATTTAACACTATGTACTTTTTATTTTATTATCAATTTTTTATTTTCATTATTTTTTGTTCTCGCAGCTTTAGTATTACTCAGTACTCAGTATTACTTTTAAAATTTCGTGTGTCTACCTATTACGGTTCAAGAAATACAGCGATTGTTAAGGTCGAGCAAAAAACGCCGAAAAAATCAAGATATACGGGCTCCCTTTAATTTAATTTCATTTTTATTATTTGTTTATTATAGCGGCAATAGAAATACACACTCAATGAAAATTTCAACTCACTACCTATTACTTTTCATAAGATACAGCCCGCTGGCAGACAGACGGACAGCGGAGGATTAGTACGGGTACGGAACCCAAAAAAATGAGCAAGTCGATAGCACGAATACATCCTTCAAAAATGGGCGATTAGAGCGAAAATGTTATGAACTTTTCCTGAAATCCAATCCAGAGCTAGCACATCCAATTCCCGAAGGCCTAACCGAAGCCAGAGATACTGTTTCTGAAGAGTTTATTCGAAAATGGTTTGATGAGCTGCAAAATTATATAAAGGAGATGAATGCAGGAGACATATTTAAAGAAACACAGTTGTTTTCCCCTACGTACGACCACTTGGGGATGTAGTCAATAGCCATTCCAGAAGCCGCGTTTTTAGTTCATTCTGAGTCAGGCTGTATGAGAATATTCGCGAATGTGGTTAATGGTTACATGGTTATTTACTGAGCAAATTCAAAAACATGTGAAATTTTTTGCTGAGAGGGCCACAAGTCCCACTTTAAAATTGAAGCTATGCGGGTTTTTCAGGCAAAGGGGATAATTTTATACGCACTTCCTCCTAGCACAATACATATGCTACAACGAGCAGATGTTAATGTTTTCAACTAATGCTTCATCAAAAGTAACGGGGGTGGTTAAGTGATGATCTTGTTTTAAAGAAATGAGTTAACTTTGGATCTTAGGGGCATGGAATTCGATGCGATCACGAGGATATTGTCAAGAGCGTTATTCAATGATCTAATCATTCAACCTCGTACAACATATGTGACATTCCTTCAAAAGGCTGAACTACAATAGAAGTATACGTAAGTAAATGAACTCGCCCTTTAATTTAACAGGCGTACACAAATTAACTTTAACTCGTGTGAGGGGAACTTTCGTTAAGTTTAAATATCCAATTTTCCGTAAGTATAGTGCGCTAAGAATCGCTCATTCCGTAAGAGCGCGATGTGTCCAAACAATTAAATTATTATAAAATGATTAAAAGTGCAATGTAAAAATTAAAATGAAATAAAAATGGTACTGCGAATTAATAGAAAGCACAAATCTTCAATTAAATCAACTTCCATTTGTTAATTTTTACAATTTTACCACTTTTTAAAATGTAACACAGAAAATGTCATTAGGGCACTGCGAATGAATAGAAGGCACAAATCTTCAATTACATTAACTTCCATTTGTTAATTTTTTCACTTTTACCACTTTTTAAAATTGAAAACATTAAATATCAAGATAATAACTCCTAAGGAAAGTGATATATACATATTTAGGCTAAAAATATAAATTTTTCGTAAGTAAACCTCAGTCTCGTTTAATTTCGTAAAGTTATTTACTTCTATTGTAGTTCAGCCTGAAGTCCGCAAGAGTGTCAAAGGATAAGCGAAATCAAGGTACTTCATCGGCAAAACTATGGATGGGATTGAAATTTAGGCAAAGTAGATAATTGAAAATTAAGAGGAAAAACGGAGAAATAATAGAGCCCTGGGGCACCCGGCATTTATAAGGGGCGTTATCTTTTTCCGCTCCGTAGATCGAACAGATATTTTAGAACGTTCAGAGCACTCTGGAAAAAAGATACAAATCCGGAGTGCTCTGAGTGTTCTGGTAGTTTTTTTTTATATTAGCAACACTGATTTGTGAAATATCTATTGATAATACAAAATTCTTTATAAAAATAATTAAATAATAATAATAAAGTTATAAAAATAAATAAGGGGTGCAGGAAAGGAAGGAAATATGGAATTTAAAAAAGTATTCAAATTTTCAATAGGATTTTTTTTCGCTCTATTGGTATTACTGACGGATTGCTCCAAATGCTCCGAAGTTTATCTACGATTAGTTAGAGCACTCTGAGCAATAATAAAGATACACGTTCAGAGCGCTCAGAGTACTCTGAAAGTAAATAAAGATACATGAAATCGGTGTTCAGAACACTCGGAGTGCTCTGAGCAGAATAAAGATACACGGCCAGGGTGAGCTTCAGATGTAACACAACAGATCAAAAACTCACAATCCATAATAAAAGTGGAGAGGAGACACCAAGAGCTTCAAGTTTGGCTAAAAAGTATGTTGAACTAAATATAGCTTTAAGGCAAAAATTTGCTTTATTATTCTAATATAAAACGTTGAATTCCACTTTGTCATATAATTCCTTCTTGATTTATTCCTTTTAATTTAATGAAATTTAAAAGATGTTGTTATGTAAAACAACATATAGTACATTTACATGAATGCTTGAGTACTTGACTTGAAATCCACTTGAAGCTCAGGTAGAGCGGTTGATTGAATTAATTTCAATTACTTGACTTGAATTTTTCTTGAATTTAATTTTCCAATTACTTAAGTTGAAATTTACGCGTTGAGTGAGCGTTTTCATGATATTTTGATTACTTCAAGCATACTTCAAGTATACTTCAAGTATTCATGTAAACGTACTGATAGTTTGAATTATGTAAATTACATAGTCTTAATTTTCAAATCAGAAATAACGAAAACGTAATAAAGTCGTATCTTTCAAAACGACATTTACTTAACATCCCATATTAAAGCAGTTTTTTTTTTAATCTGGCAGCGAATTGGCACTTTGGTGGACGCAAACTGGCTTAGACTGGATGCAAGCTGGTTATTTCCGTTTCCGCATACACTGATATTTTTAATTATTATGCGGACTAACGAAATGTTTTGAGTCTTTAATATAAATTAAAAGATAAATATTCAACTTACTATTGTACTACAAAAGTTTAAACATCGATATTAAGTAAATTCTACTAAAAATCCTTCTTGTAAAGATGGTATTTCCTTAAATGGCCTCAAATTGGCAATGAATGACAATAGAATTTTAGTCTATTATCTATAATTAAACCAAGATCTTTTATTTGATACACTTATTCTATGATTGAGCTATCTGTTAGGTCATCATTGTTTAAGCACATACATTTAGCCTTTGGCACGTTTAGTTTTAAGTTACACAATCACATTTTTTAAATCTTCTATTTCTTCTTTTATTTAAATGGCAAATAATCGGAACACTCTTCTGTCCCCTTGAGGATATAGAAATATCTGCATTTTAAGGAAAATACGTCGTTTTATGGCATGTTATAAAATGAGTGGACGCGAATTGGTTAATTTACCCTATATGGCCCAACCCAGACAAGAACTTTTTAGGGAAAGAAGAAATTTTCCTTCCTTGGCTTAGACGTGCCATAACAATAATTACGCGAAGAATCATTATTGTTTAGCATGTCTAAACCAAACTCCTTCCTTCAATAAAAAGTTCTCGTCTGGGTCGGCCCTTATATGATTATGTTATGGAATTATGTTGAGAGTGATTTGACTTTGACGTGAAGTCCAGACTGTCAGCATGAGCTGACAGATCACTCGGTGGACAGCGTTGACTACAGTGCGGCACGCTAGCTCGCCTCGACTATTGGCGGAGAGTGTGGGGAGGTTCCACGAAAACCTGTCGCTGCCACCAGCCATAATAAATTCGTGCCTGTCTATACAAAAGGCCGTAGCACACAATGAGTCCTTAAGGGACATTTACACCACTTACCTAGATCCATTGGGAAGGCGCTGATGGTTGGCCTTCTCTGCTCGCCCCAACCACCCAATCGACACTGAGGGCAGATAGTTGTCAGTGTCCCTATGCTGACCTGAAAGGACAAGAGTAGCGGGCCTATACGACCTTCACACTAAGAGTGCTCCGGGAGAGTGAAAGGAGGTAAGTTAACAAAACTCAGGTTCTCATCACGTTATAAAAGTTCATTTCTCCAAGTCATCATATAGTGTCTACATAAGTATACTCCTATACTAGTACGTCAACAAAGCAAAAACATGAAGATTCAAGACAAATTTAAATCGTTATATCTTAGTTAAATATATTCCTGTACTAATATGTCAATAAAGCAAGAACATGAAGGTTCAAGACAGATTTCAAACAGTTATTTTGTGTGTAAATATAATCTTATAGTAATATATAATAAAAAATGTTTTAAGAAAAGTACTTCAAATGTCATCGTCACCGCATATGCACCTATTGTGCTTGGTGGCAAATAAACAAGGTAAAAAAATCTCTTACGTGTTTTACTAGTGAAATACCCCGTAGAGGCGCCTCCAAAGATGAGATGTTCCACGATGCCACTCGATTCTAGCTTAGAAGTTGTAAAATTAACAGTTTATTACTACGTTATCAGACTAGCCCTTCGACTAGCTTTCCTGAAGAAGACGGGATTTTTTTGACATTCCTTCACATGGATGATTTGTTGACAATTTGCATCTATTTCTATGAAATATAAGTTTTCCCAACTATAGCTCGCCAATATTTTAAGTCGTCATTTGGATTGTGAGCAGTAAGATTTTTATTCAATTCTATTGGATCCTGCAGACATAATCCCCCTGGATTAGATGCTTTTATATGTTCACTCGATGTTGTGGATTTTCAGAATGTAGAGTATCTTATTATCAATTGATTATTTAATAAATATTTTGTGAAAATCGTTTGTTCTGTTTTTATCGTGCCAAGAAGTGGAGACATTATTGAAATTCTTTTATCATATGATATATTACTAGCTACAAATTTCAAGCACTTTCTGATATGATTAAAATGATCTTGCCAAGGGCTTATATTATTTTGTTGTAATAAATGCATTGGTGGTAATATTTCTCGTGACTACTAATAGAATATTACCAGAAGTACCTATATTGCGTAAATATTTAAACAATTAGTAGGGTAATTCTTTAAATGCTCATATATTATCGAAACTTACGTGAGGAATTATAATCCAGCTGCCGATGCTACAAAACAATTCCGATTTTTCTCCACTGACTTTGCACTCGCGTGATTCACTTGAACAACAAGACAGATGTCTACATTCTTCTTCTTCTTTTTCTCTCGTCGCATCTCGTCCGTCTTTTCTTCACCACTCATGAAGCCGGCGTATACGTGTCCTCAGCTCAGTGTAGCATACTGCTGCATGCAGTACGCTACGACCATAACAATTACCGAAATTAATTGTGTGCGTGTTCAATTAAGTCACAGTTTTTGAAATAAACAATGACTGTATCACAAATTCACAACTCGTAATGATTATTAAATTATTGTACGTGCAACAAAAAGAACCAAAGACCACGCCCGCAACAACTGGTGTCAGAAATGGGATAATTTTGCGAAATAAAGTGATGGCAACTGACTTAAAAATTCAAAGTGTGATTAATTTCCTGAAATTGTGTTAAATTTTGTACTTTAAGTGAAAGTTCTGGAAAATAATTTATATTCAACTGTGAGTGAATTACTAAAGTAATGGGGCGCAAACTGGAGGAGCTTCGAATACAGGATTTGAAAGTGGAGTTAGGGAACCGGTCATTACTAACGACAGGTGCAAAGAATGTTCTCGTCGAGCGACTGAGACAAGCTTTGATTAAAGAAGGACAGAACCTGAACTGAAGCAAAGTCTGTGATGAACGTGGAACAAGTTTTGGGCACTTTAATGAGTAAATTGGAGCTTTCATTAGCTCTGCAGATGAAGTATGCTTTTGAGGAAACAAGCAATTATCTTAAGAAACAAAAGAGATTCCTGGAAACCCGTTTGGATGAACAAAAGAAATCTATGGAAACCCGTCTGGACGAGCAAAAGAATTCTTTGGAAACCCGTTTAGACGAGCAGAAGAAATCTATGGAAACCCGCTGGGACAAACAAAAGAGTTCTCTGGAGAATTGTCTAGAAACTCGTTTGGAGGAACAGAAGACTTTCTTGAAAAACTTGTTAGACGAACAAAATTTGAAAATTGAAGGAATTTAACAGAAAGTGGCGGAAGCTCAACAAAAAGTCACCGAGCAGCTTGACAACTTTAAAGCAGATCTGGAAAGAATGAAGCATCGTCAGACTCTAAAGGTAGCAGCTGAAATATCCAGTGCACTTAGAATGAAACCTGCAATATTTGATGGACAAAATTCGTGGCATATCTTCAAGACACAATTCGAGGCAGCTTCAGAGGTAAATGCATGGAATGATGAAGACAAAGCTATAGCTCTGGTGTTAGCACTTCGAGGTCCTGCGTCAGAAATCTTACAAACTGTACCGATTGAAAATCAACGTGATTACACTTCATTAGTACAGGCGGTAGAATTATGGAGATGAACACATGCAGCAAGTATATCGCCTACAAATAAAATATCGCCTACATATAAAATAAATCGGGATGTCGGAGAACGGATTCTAAAATATGGGAACATAGAAATTCCTATGAAGCTAGGAGTAGGAGCAGATTATCCTGCAAAAGTAAGGACGATAGTCTGCGAAAATATTACTCTCCCGCCATCCGAGACGCTGATGTGGACAACGCTTACTGATGACCTCGGGACCTGTCGATTCTATCTGGTAGAGCCTAACCCCACAAAAGTTATATCGAGTATTATTGTTGGCAAGATCTTAGTGAAGGCAGAAGGTGCAACATTAATTCCAGTCAGAGTGCTCAACACATCCGAAAATGAGGTACAACTAAAAAAGGTGCTATAATTGGAAATTGTGAACCCGTTAATCAGATCGTCAATTTGCATAATGGTAGTAATGTCAAGGAGACAAAACCAATACCAGCTACTACCCAACAGGTTCAGAAACGTCTTTCGTCTCGTGCCTTAAATGAACAACAATACAACGATGCCAAAGAGATGATCGATGAATTTTCGGAATTATTTCCAATGAATGATGATGATTACGGTAAAACCAATCTTGTCCAGCATCGGATAGATACAGGGGATTCCAGAACCATTCGACAGACAAAAAGAAGATTACCATTAGCTAAACAACGAGAAGTTGCAGATATGATGAACTCCATGAAGAAACAAGGCATAATAGAGGAATCTAACAGCCCTTGGACATCGCCAGTTATTCTGGTCAGGAAAAAGGATGGCAGCACCCGATTCTGTGTAGACTACCGCCAACTAAATAATGTAACAAGAAAGGATAGCTATCCGTTACCATGATGACACGTTGGATACCCTTTCCGGTGCGCAATGTTTTTCCACGTTGGATTTGAAAAGTGGTGATAAGGAAAAGAATATGTCAATGCGTTTCGTCGTCGTAATCTTAGAATATATAGCAAACAAGAATGGTGATAAGCCAGATTTTGCGCATTGAATAAATAACTAATAAGGAAACGGCATATCGGGTGAAAACTTAAGCCACTTGGTGAAATGTATTAGTGTTCTGTGTTTGGATTGGTTTCGTCATGGCAGTAGTGAAACCATGAAATTTTGAAGTGGGACATTTTTTATAATCCAAATTGTAAAATAAACAAATTTTTGGTGCCCTTTTATCTTCAGATAATATCACTGAGTTATAACAATGGACTGAACGTATTGTCATTTTCCTATTGGAAAGAATGCCACAAGTTTTACAGTTCTCTCTTTCGCCCTATGGCAGAGTTGGATCTACCAACACAAAATATTGCTTACTGAACGTTTACTTATGCCATTCGATGTTTTTATGTTGGCTGCAGATGCAATCACCGCAGAAAGAATAAGGTAAAGATAGTGTTTACCATGCGCCGTCTCTCTTGCCCATACGCAGGATTCAATTAAGAATAACTTTTTAAAATTAAAGTCGGAATTAGTTTAATTTCTTATAAGAGTGCTTATAAGCGATTAAAATATCACTTGGACAAAAGAAAATAATTTTCTTTAATTTAATTCGATTTACGGGTGTAAAATTTCATCTGATTGATTGAGTTTTACATATTTTTATGTAGTAAACGTTTTAAAGGGTGCTCTAACGGTGATATACAGAAACACAATATTTTTTGTGCTACATGAAATAGCAAATCGCTCAGTCCATTGTTATAAGTCAATGGATAATATTCCTTGGCGTTGCCTATGATAATTTAAGTGACTTGTTAAGCAAAATTTTCAAATAAGTGTCCAGCCCTCTTGTCATTTCTCCCCCGCTTCTTGGGTTTGACTGCATTGAATTGCCTACTCACGTACACTGTATTCGCACGAAACCCCGCTTCCTTATTATTTATTTATTCAATGGATTTTGCGTAGCGTAATGAATGTTGGTTGTGTTGGTAGTCCATGTTTCACATATATTTACACGCCGTCCCTATTCTAAGCAACTTGTCAATTTTCAAAAAGTGAACAAAGTTTTGCGCGGAGCATCTACGGTAAAAAGTGTTCTTTCTCTACTTTATTTTGAAATAATTCACATCTTTAATTTATATAAATCTTTGCTTCTATTAACAAAAAAAAAAAATTTAGATAGTGCACTTGCCTGAAACACGATTTCCCTAGTCTATAATCTGATTTATATTTGCAAGCACTGACCGAACACTTCTTTTCTGTTTTTTTAATTAATATGAAGGTTTTAACAGGAACTTGTAGCACTAAGGAACTCAGCACAAAATAAACTTCAAAGATAAATAGTTTTGAAAAGAATTGATTCCGTACTTTTGCTAAATTTCTCAAAAGAATTTTAAATTAAGTAAATCTGTTCACAAAACAAAAGCACACTTGACAATCATGCACTCAACTTTGACAAACCTTCCTCCCTGCATCTCACTTACTCCTATGTATATTGTCCTGCTCTTGACAAATTACGCTCATGTACACGAATTATACACGATTCACCCATTCCTGGGGCTAGATTCCGCAACTATGAGCTTACTCGTGTACACAAAATTTTGTGTACACCACCTTGTTCCGATTCCGCAAAAACGGAAATGAGTTTTGCTGTCAAAATTGTGTACACTTTAATTAATATTTTCTCTCGGCCATTTTGGTCGTGAATTTTGAATAGGTACCTATGAGTTTTTGTCAAACGGTATTTTCAAAATTATTTGTTATGTTATTTATTTTACCTTCCTCTAAGCCGAAGTCACCTTAATACTACTGAATTCATGTATCTCATTTCTTATAACTAAACTTAACTTCTTATAAAAAAGACTATTTTCTCACTCAAACAACATTCAGCACAGAAAAATTTTCATTCAGCACTTAAGTGTACACAGATACTTACGGACTCGCTTGAAATTCAGAAGTGTACACTTTCCTTCACTGAGTTTTTTAAATCATGTACACTGGCAAATTCGTCACAGTGTGGAATCCAGCCCCAGTTTCTAAGCCCGGTATTGCGTTCAATTTAGCGGATAAATATTTAGCAGCAATCGAAAAGGGACCTTTTTACGGCTAAAATCTAAAAAATCTAAAATCTAAATCTCGAAATAGCAAGGAAAATTATATTTATACTTACTATTTTAATTTTTTTCAAAAGAATTGTCTAACTGAAGACGGAATTTTTTGTCAGAAAAATAAAATAAAAATACACTGCCACTCTTGTATTCCAATTTCATTCAACTTCAAATGTCAAAATTTTAGCGCTGAAAAAAGGTGTTGAGCGGATAAATCTGATGCTAAATATATGTTTGTGGAAATTACTGCCATCTACTTGTCAAAACTAAACAAACTTTTAGCTGATAAAGCACAATACCACTTTCTTAAGCGATTTTGCTAAATATTTCGCAACTAAATTTCCATACAAAATTTATCCGCGAAATGAACACAATTTTAGGCGAAAATTTCCACACCTGGAATTTTTGCTTATTTGGATGGCTAGATCAACAATAAGGATTCTTAAACAAGAAGCAAGCTTTATGTCAGTGAAAATAACCATTGACTATAAAAACAGCTGAATATAGATTTAAAGAAAATTTGTCTTTTACAATCGTTGTTCGTTGGCTATGTTATGTTATTTGACTGTTTATAGTTTCAGATCCAATTGCAAACTTTAATTAAGAATGGAAGACGGAACAAAATCAGCAGGCTCAACATCGAATGAAGACTGTTTTGGTTGCAGAATCATAAGCGGTTTTGGTGTTATTCTAATTGGAAGCTATATCTACATCCAAGCAAAAAAGCGCAGACCAATTGAAAGTGTGATAATGAAATTGATTTCTACAGGTTTGTTTTGTAGCGATTCCTACATATTTAAAAAATTACAAAATTTTGAATTGCAGGTGCTGTTAGTTTGGGATTTGCGAGATTGTTTAATATTTACCCTTTTGATAGAAGGAAATAAACTTTTTTTCTTCAATTAATTGGATTTCAATATTAACTTCGATAAATTTGTTGACAACCCCAGCTTAAGTTACAAGGGCTTTGGGTACGATTAAATGAAATGTCTGTATTTTCATTAATTAATTAGAATAGAATAGAAAAGCATTTATTGAACCTCGGCTTACGCTACGTTAGAACGTTTGGTACATCGAAATTTTATAAGAAAACTAACAAAGGAGCAACGAACAAACTCATTGCAGTAGAAATCATCAGAACAACAGAGCAAATAAAATGTTCAAAAACACCATGTACAGTGATTTGAAAAAAATACTCTAAGCGTGATCCCTTTGATGGTGAAAAAGTAGATTGTATAGGGTTAGAAATCTAGGGAGCTGGTCGTCGTCGATCCATAAGAAATTGCTGGCTTCTTTAACATTGTTGTTGCGTTTTGTCAAAACATTCTCAAACCCCCCAACCTCGAGTGTTAATACATTTTTTACACAGTTTACCCCAGTTTGCTGACACGACATTTCACACCATTTATGCTTTACACTGACCTCAATGAACCCGAATGCTTGAAAAGCTTGGAATGTGCATTGCGACAAATTCTTGGATGGATTTGCGAATTTTTGATTGCGCTACTCCAGGTCAATAATTTATATTGCAATGTATTGCAATAAATTGATTATTTAGTAGATTTATACGTTAGGTAGGGATAGCAAATAATCATATAAATAAGTTGATTAAAATAAAGAAATTCAGAACGTTTGAGTACGGAAAAAGGTGTTTTACTATCAATTCCTCTAGTAACTTCGGCAGTCTTTGACGCCATACAGTGTGCTAATATCGGCTGAGCATTCTCGCCTGCACTTCACAAAATTCCATTGGCTGAGCAATCTCGCCTGAAGATAGGGTAGTCTCTGACGCCTTCACGTATTGAAGTATAGAAGCATCCATCTAAAAGACGATTACAGTACAAGCATTACACCACCCTTCCATCACTGCCAAATACAAAGCATTTTTCGGTATCTTTACAATATGTATATAAAATACAGCCATATAATTCCATAAATTTTATAAAGTCAGCTGACACCTTCAAGCTAGAAAGATTAAATTGGAGCTCGACGCAAAACTCGTTAATGTACCAGGGATTGAAGCTGTTTTATATCTTTTTAATATTCATCCGTCTAGTTTAAGGTACACGAACGATAGAATGGAGAAGATACGTTTAGCCGTTTATACTTAGATGTATGATTGCTGACAAAAAGTTGATAACAGTGTAAGACAACGATGTGTGTCGTTTAGAGCCGGTCGCTTTTTCAGCACATTGAAAACAATCAACAAAAAATAGTATTGTTATTGCAACAGTCTAGGATATAATTTTTAAAAAAATCGAAAATGCAAGGGCTTTAGAATAGACTTTTTTGAAGCTGCACATTTATTTGGGCTCCTCAAAAAATACATGCTACAAAATTCATTTCCCGGAAAATCTTTTATTACTTCACGGAAAACATTAACAAAATGAAACAGTTAGATGACTTAATACTTTTCATGTATCATTATTTTATTCATTACAACTAAACAAAAACTAAAACGTATCTAGACATTTTTAAGAGGAAACATACATATAAAATAGACTGCTTAAGTGTGCATGTAGTCTTATTTGGATATTTTCCTTAGTAAATTTGGAATGAAGTTTTATTTAGTAGATATTTACAATAATTTATATAACTGAAACAAAATATATGAGGAGAGGTAGTGTTATATATTGTTTCTACTCCTTATCTCCCATTTTCACCTTCGAGGTCATGTAAATACCTACAATTAAGCCAAAAAGCCCAATAGCAGAACCAAAAATTTCAACAATTAAAATTTTTACGAAAAGAGCAGAGTTGGCCGCATCTGCTAGAGCAGCACCAGATCCTACAATACCAACGGCAATTCCACAAAATAGATTCACCATTCCAACAGACAATCCAGCTCCAAACATGACGTAACCTGCAGTCCAATTGTTGTTTTTTATGGTATTGTTATCAGCTGCATTTTGATCACTAAAACTTTCTAAAAGTCCAGAAAGGACAATAGCTGTAATCAAGCCATATATGGCTACAGCCTCACAGAAAATTACTGAAATTAAATTTTTTGTTTTTATGCGTGGAGCTTTGACGCCACCTCCAACGATGCTTACTCCAGTTGTATGTATACCGAGAGCAGCCCCAACAACCGATAATGCCACGGCCAAACCAATCCCAGTTGTTGCCCACATATATGGAGAAGTCTCCTCCAAGAACCATCCAATGCTTACCCTTTCGCCCTTTCCAGTTAGGACATGATATAATATAAGGATTGTGGATACAAAAACCACCGTTCCAGAAAATGTATAGCCTAATACCGATCTCAAACTTCCCATCTTTGCGTATTCTGTATAATGGACATAATATTTTAAAGATCAAGTGAGGAAAAACCAAATTAATTACAGAAACAAACCAGCAGACTTACGTTCTCTATATCACAATCACTCAATCGAAAATTTTACCATCACATGACAGCTTGCAGCGACTGCAGAGCTCTTCGTGTTGAGTATGTGAAATGCTTTTATATTATGTTATTAATGGTGCTTTCAAAATCAATTTGTAAACAAACGAGCTTAACTTGGGGATTACACAAGGAAGTATAGCTTGAATCCAAGCTGCAATGACATCGTACAGAGAATACAACCCATTACCCATAGCCCACACAGGGGAGGATATTGGCATTTTTTTTAATGCAAGCTGCAATGACATCGTACGGAGAATACAACCCATTACCCATAGCCCACACAGGGGAGGATATTGGCATTTTTTTTTTTCGGCGAGAAGTATTCGGGGGTAGGAAAAAGTCCGTGCTATCAAGTTCAGATCGGTAGTACGGGCAGCATACCAATACTACAGCAAGCCGGCCATTTTGAAATAGCGAAATTTCTCATCGGACGGCTGTACAGAAATTTATTTGCGATTTGAGGTGATAATATAATAATTTAATAATCATTACGTGTTTGTGAAACAGTTATTGTTTATTTCAAAAACTGTGACTTAATTGAACACGCACACAATTAATTTCGGTAATCATATAAGGAACTATGCGAAGCAACATTGTTATGGCACGTCTAAGCCAAACGAAGGAAATTCCTTCCTTCCTTAAAAAGTTCTCGTCTGTGTTGGGCCTTAGGCAATTCGAATGGACTGGTCGTTTTCCTTGTAAAGCCTAGTACTAAGGTCCGCGGTAAGCTAAATTTTGTATGAAAATTTAGCAAGCTAAAAGATATTGGCGAAATTTATCCTGAATTTTAGCGAGAGCGGTACTAAGGTCATCGCGCTAAATTTGCCTTTGGGTTTTGATTAAAGATGGCACCACCAGTAAGTCTTTAAAAAATTTAGCTTGAAAATATCCGCCTGGGCCGTTCTTTAGCGCGCTAAAAATATTTATTGTCAGAGTTCTGATATTTGATAAGTTTATAGACCGGATTTTTGTAGTTAACGCGGTTTAGTACGTCTTTGCTGTAAGTACGGATGAATTAGATTTCTTTTCGTGGCCGTATTTTCAATATTATTGTTAATTTTTTTTTATTGTATACATTATGCATATTATTTTAATATTTTTAATATTTCCAAATAATTTTAACTACCTGTTTTTAGAAATATTATCACCGCGCGTTGTATTTCCGTAAAAAAATTGCAAAATTCTTCTTCTTGGTTTTAATATATCTTTTCTCTGAGTCTCCGCTGTCATAATTTAGCTGCTAAAGAACGGCCCGATATTGGAGACCGGCTAAAATTTAGCTTAGCCCGGACCTAAGTACTAGGCTTAATTTTTGACGAGTTTAGCCTAGTACCAAGGTCCGCGTTAAGCTAAATTTTGTATGAAAATTTCGCAAGCTAAAAGATATTAGCGAAAATTTATCTTAAATTTTAAGCCTAGTACTAAGGTCCGCGCTAAGCTTAATTTTGTATGAAAATTTAGCAAGCTAAAAGATATTGGCGAAATTTTATCCTGAATTTTATTGAGAGCGGTACTAAGGTCAACGCGCTAAATTTGCCTTTGGGTTTTGATTAGAGATGGCACCACCAGTAAGTCTCCAAAAAATTAAGCTTGAATTTATCCGCCCGGGCCGTTCTTTAGCGCACTAAAAATATTTATGAATTGTAGATTAGGCAGAACTCACTCTACTGCTTTTTGTATACTCGTCATGGAGGAAAAACTAAAATTTCATCTTAAACAGGTCCTAAAGCCCAAAGCTGTCGCTCCCACAGCAAAATGAAGTTAAAACAGATTGTAGCCAAATATGTTTCTTTCTAATAGTTTAAAAAAAAAAGCATGTAGAACAAATTTATGGAAATTATAGTGTTTGAACAAAATACAAGCAACTTTTATATGAAAAACTCCTGCACAAGGCAAGAAGATTGTGAATGTCGCCTGCTGACCGGCCCGCTGCTCTCTTTTTCGACTTTGTTCATGTTCGGGGATTACGCAACAATGGACTGGGAAATTTGCTATTTTGTGTGGCACAAAAAATATAGTGCTTCTGTATATCAGAGTTTGAGCACCCTTTAAAACGTTTACTACATAAAAACATGCAAAACTCAACCAATCGGATGAGATTTTACACCCGAAAATCGAATTAAATTAAAAAAATATATTTCTTTTGTTAATCGCTTATAAGCAATCTTATCAGAAATTAAACTCATTCCGACTTTAATTTCCAAAAGGTTATTTTTACCTGAGTCCTGCGTATGGGCAAGAGAGACTAGTAGCCAGAAGTAAAACCGTTGTCACGCTTATAAGTGACCTTATAATCAGTCTATACCCTGCTTTAAGGTGTATGGAGCTACTAGGCTGTAACTGCTATAAAATTACAGCCCTCTTATCTAAATATACTAACCAGAAATTTTTGTTTCATTTCAGATTAAACCACATACTAACATTAAGAAAGAATTGTTGTTTCTGTATATATTAAGTGTGGATTCCTCCATTAGAAAATAAGTGCTTGGTTTAAGCACTTGTTGTGTTGAATAAAGATTGATTATTAAAAACTGAGTGACATCTCATTAAAACTGGAACCCCCTTTCATAAATTGTGAGACAATTCTAAGCACAGGTTCGTACATTCAGTATTAATTTTAAAATGATAAAACCGAAGTCAAGTTCGATCTCTCTATCTATCTTAATTGAATTTGAGCTGTAAGCCATGAAAGGGCTATCGGAAAATATGATAGGCATAAAATATTGTGCCTACTAAATGCTTCCACTATAATTGCCTATAATAATAATAATAAGAATTTGGCAAGATAACCAGCCTATTTATATAAAACCACAGATAAGTAAACCAAGATATCCTAGACCTTATACATTATTGTGGCACCAATTTTTGAGTTGGAAATACAAATTTGCATTCAATGCAAATTCTTAGCATATTCACGGGTTTATGAACTCGTTTCCTAGATCTTCACATATAGGCGGGACGTTAAAATCGATGGTGATAACGCACAATATGACCCATTAATATACGCAAAAGTTTGGAAATTCCTTTTTTTATATCTATTAGGCACTAATCACAATAGGCCCATGGATGTAAAACCTAAGTCACTCTCAGTACGGATTATATCATAGGATTACTTTATTTTCAATAAAGCGTTTTCGTATAGTATTGTATTATTATTATATTTCTCAAACTGGTATTAATTTTCTGTGAAGCACCAGGGAAACTGTTTCCTCATGGCATTTTATTTAACAAGTCCTGCAACCGTAACTATTCCATAATAGAGTTCAAAAATTTCTTTATCCTAAATGGTGGGAAGACTTCACAAGAAAAGTTGCTAATATTCAGTTCAATCTCTTCTAGGAGGGATACAGCCTGTGACATAAACGAATCGAACATACTAAATTATATAAACATAAAGAATAAAGCAACAATTATTATAAGAATCTGCCAGTTAACAAAATCCACGATAATGCAAGGTTCTGCAAGGTTATGAATAAAAAAGAAATTTTAAGAGCCGTATTCACCAAACCATTTAATTGAGATTTAATTTAATTTGTGTCTTAGTACTCCCGTTAGAAAGGGTTGGAGTCCAATTGAATTAAGATTAAAGTTATATACGCGTTATTATAACAAAAAATAACTCAAATTAAATTTTAATTTAATTTTAAGTATGCCCTAACCCTCTCTTACAGGAGTCCGAAAACAGAAATTAAATTAAATTTCAATTAAATGGCTTGGTGAATATGGCGCTAAAACAGATAAGAAGCTCTGAAAAATATATGAAATAATTTTTAGATAAGTCAAATCTATATAAGAGAAATGTTATGTACACAAAAAAGTTACTAAGTAATTGAATTGTTAGGCAATTCTTATTGACAGATAAATACAAGTAATTAATACTGTATTCTTTTGTACTGTTTTTTTTTTGCAATATGTTGTCTTTTCTGGTGGAAGTGTCTGGCAACCCTATTCACCATTAACCGCCCTGCAAAATATTATAGTTGATTTGCCATTCAAAAACATTTCAAAAATGAATAAAGTTTTTATTTAATCTATTCTTTCAAATAACTTTTTATTAAAATTCATCTAAGAGTAGTATACTTTCCAATTACACTTATGCTAATTATGTATTAATTATCGAAAATATAACAATTCTTTTTGTGCAAATACAAATATCACAACAATGATTACATTACACATACACATACATTTATTTGAGAGCATAAATTGTAAGTTTATTAATTAAGGACGTATCCAGCTCTACTAATCGCTTGCATTAATTTTTCTTCATATTGACATGCACTCCATTTCCGGTATTAAGTGTTAAGTTACAAAAACAAAATTTGACAAAATTTATGCAAGCGATTAATCGTACTGAATGCATTCAATATTTTGTCAATAAAAAAGGTTGTTTAAGTGTTGATTTTTACAAAATTTTCTCTAAATTAATCATTCATTTCTTATTTACATTTTGTGTCACTTGTATACATTTGTTTTAATCTATCACTTATGTACATAGGTAAAAGTCGTCTGCCCATGAATATTTTGTTTTTGTGTTATCTAATTAAAATTTGAGCCAAATAAAGTAAAAGTAAGTACACAGAAAATGTCATTATTATTTGAGTATGAAATTGAAAAATTGTGCAAAAAACAGTGTTTCAATCATATGTAACTGGCTTACACATCGTAAACAGAAAGGCTATACAAAAATAAATTTCCGTCAACTGAAGAGCCAACATTAGTCCACACAACACGTACTCAAAAAGCAAAGGATGAATTTGAAAACAGAGCAAATAAACCACTCCGCCAATGCTGGGGAAAGTGAGAAAAACAGATGCGATAACATGCCAGTCTGGAAAAGAGAGATAAAAATTATTATTAGTAGTATTATAGACTTTGTTATACTCTTGCTACAATATACTATTAATAAAAATAATAATAATAATAATAACAGAAATCTTTATCTCACCTCTATCAATTAGTGCACCCTTTCTACCCAGGATTATGCGAACTGTTTCAAGTAAACACAAACAAACTAAAATAGATGTTTCTTGTGCAAGCTTATGCCCCTTGTATGGTAAATTGATTGCTTTTAGGAGTCCCATTCCAAGTTCACAAGACGCAAACATTCCAAAGTAAAAGGAATTTAAATACATCAGAACTTCGTACGATAAGCTTGGATCGAACATTTTTTCACCTCTTTTGTGGGCAATTAGCAATATGGCTGGTTTGCTGGCTAGACACTTCTTCCAACTTAAATTTCAAAAATAAACCAAAGCAGAATGTCGTCAGTATTTTTAGAAAAGGTAGAGTGTGTGCCCTGACTGCGTTCTGTTTGTGTGAATATAAAGTTTTATAAAAGCTTAGTTAGCTTTTTTAAGATCATCTTTTCGCAATCTGTGGAATCTGTGGGCAATTTTAATATTTAATAATTTTATATCGATTTTTATGCCCTGGATGAATTAATAGGGTAAACCTATACGTATACATACCATCATATAAGTATGTATTAAGTTTTCGCATGATAACTGAGATTTCATTTACATTATATTTTATAAAATTCTAGATTGAAGTTTGAAAATAAATGGGAAAACACAAGCAACTGATTCGTACATTCTTATCGGTCAATTGGAGCATTTTTTCATGATCGGAATGTAAAATTGTTTAAAGTTGCTTTTAATAATTTTCACCTCCTGTTTTATCGAAAATGTGTAAGCAATTATGTCATTTAGGATATTAATTTATGTAGCAGGGGAGAAGTTCATCGTTTCTTGACAAATGCTATAAAATATTTAGCTTGCCCACAGTATATACATATCTACAGTATAAGCCAGCTTAGACGATTAGAGAAAGTACAGCTTGCATGTACTGCCATACTATTTATGGCCGGTTTCACAGTCGAGTTTAAACCAAGGTTTAGTTTAAACCATCCTCCATGTTTAAACGTAGTTTAAACCAAATCGGGTTTTGCAGTGCATTCTTTTAGTAACGTTGGTAGTGCTGATTAAATTGTGAACTAAATTAGTTATCGCCACCATTGTGAAGCAATTTTTCTATCAATCAATCTGTAAATCGGAAAAAGTAAGCAGATCAGGAAGTAAAAAATAGTAGTTATATTTGCTAATTTTAAATATGCCAACATTCAAAAAGGATGGAAATTATAGCATAAGTGAAGTTGAGCTATTGCTTTTCCTAGTGCATAAAAAAAACCGAAAAGAATAGATTCGAAGACAAAGTGACAAAGTTCTTTACTTAAACGGAACCTAGCATAAAAATCAACGTCGTCCCAATCATTAAAATGATTTGGCCAATTTGTAAATATAACTCAAAAAAATCTTCTTCGTCGCTAGAAATGTCTAAATCTAAATCCATGATAAAATTATTTTCTTGATACAAACAAACAATGCTACTGTCAAAAAAAAATGTCACACTTTTCAAATACTTTTATCTCGAGTTTAAACCGAGGGTTGGCATGGTTTAAACTCTGGTTTATACAGGGGTTTAAACCAAACTGTGAAACTCATTCATCGAGTTTAAACTAAATATTTGGTTTAAACTCACTGTGAAACTGGCCATTAAACGTGTAAGCATGCTCAGATTCAGCGAACTTGCATGCTGAGAAATCATGGCAGCTCTGGAAGCGCGTTTATAAAGTCGATTAGTCGATTTGAAACGCTAAAGATTATTATAGTAGTAGTGTGCTGCATGCAGCAGCATGCCCCATGCTGCCATGAGTGACAAAACGACACGATTAAGCCATAGCTGGGACTGAACACCAATTTTTTCTGTGCGGCGATTGCAAGAATTTTCTGCGAACATGGGAGAAAATACTGACAACAGGCTTTGGTCCATGTCAAGAGCAATACGGTGGCGGACATTTCAAAAAGTGAAATATCCAGGACCACGGTTCATGACTAATAATTGAGCGTCGAGAAGTAAGCACCTCATGAAAGGGGGGTTCCACGAGGAAACAGCAAAGTTAAACAGGAAGAAAGAAAAAGAACAGAAGGAAAAATCAATCTGGCAGCGAGCAGCCGAAGCATCGTCGGTGGATAAGTTTTGGATAATTTTCTCATTTAAAAACAAAAATATATTTTGCATGATTATAAATATATGTCGTAGACATTTGACGTACCCTCGGCAGACGGGCAAAATCATTGATCTTTCGTTCGCAATTGAATTTTTCAAATGCTGTCAATTACATACAAAAATTGAGAGGACTTTCCTTTTATTTCACAAAATCTTGGGTAACTTGATTTTCGAAAAACTCAATTACGAATGAATGATCTTTGATTTTGTCCGTCTTCCTAGGGTATAACTCAGAACTTCACGAAAAGTCTAGACACTTCACGAGAAGTAGGCAGATAGTGTAACGGTTTTGACCTAGCCACTTTTTATATTATGTGTCTGAAATTTTTAATCAATTCACGAAATGCTAAAAGCCTTTACGCCGATAGTGCAATACCACCAGATATAACCAAATACTAGGAGAGGCAGATGAGTGGTGAAGATGGAGGTCGCACCTAGGCCTGCGACACACACACACACAACCACTTATAAAGACACCCACATATATACACACATACACATGCGTGTGTATGTGTGTATACGTGTTTGGATGTGGGTGTGTTTATGTGTGGGTGTGTGTGGGTGTCGCAGGCCTGGCTGCGACCTCCCCCTTCACCACTCATCTCTTTCTTGTATTTGGTATTACACTATCGACGTAAAGGCTTTTAGCATTTCGTGAATTGACTAAAAATTTCAGACATATAATGTAAAAAGTGGTTAGGTCAAAACCGTTACACTATCTGCCCACTTTTCATGAAGTGTCTACTTTTCGTGAAGTGCTGAATTACGTCAAATGTCTACGACATATACATGTATATATGTATAGGCATAGAGTATGAAAACCCGCAGTTAGCTATGATTTGCTAATGCCTGTTAGAATTGCTAGTAATAGGAAAGGTTCTAATCCCGAGGTTAAAGGTAAATAAACGAAATAAGTACTACAAAGAACTAAGACACATAGGCACTAGCTTGTCACCCGACTTACAATTAATGAAGATTTTACTCGCAACAAAGAATACATAGGATCAGTCAGGACCAACAAGGTGTACATGAGTATCTCAAAGCTCGAAAGGTTAGTTAGAAATAATTCTGTAGGAGCATAGATCTAATAATTTGTTATGACCGAAGGCACACGAGACAGCCCGCTGCATCATGTGACTTCACCAGTAGGGCGATCCCACAAGGTGACAGTACTGCCACGTTGGGCAAAACTAGGAATTTTAACCTAGTTGGGGTGAAGGCTTAGAAAAATTTGGACAAGAAAAGAAGATTTTTTTCTCTAAAACAAGAGGTGACCTGTTGAGACTGTGATTGTTAAAAAGAAAATTATATATGGTATCATTATAAAATATAAAAAAGGAAAAAAAAATCGATAAAAATTTGAAGAATCAGGCAGGTGAAAAATAAGGAAACAAAAAAACCAGAAGGATTGCTGATATAATTCCGGAATATTTGGGGGAGCCACCACACGCTCCGATGGATGCAGTTTTTTTCGTTGTAACTTCTCAGGTTTGAGAGCAAAACCAAGCAACTTATTGTTGTCTGAATCCAGAAAAAGGGTATATCAGGAAATTAAACAGAAATAAGCTGGCACAAGATAAAGTTCACGGCCAGTATTATTTCATATAAAATAACACTTCGTAGTACCAACATCACCCTGTTGCCGCAAATATATCAGGCTCCAAACAAAATATAACCTTTTTGAAGCTATTAATGTAACGAGGTTGTTCCAGAAATTGTCCACAGTCAGGTATAGGCTCTTTATTTCTCTGGCTTTGCGAGAAATAAGACTAATGAAAGTCTTCGGAATCATCAAATCATTAATTACAATTGCACACGCATTATTGCCGACACATGTGTATTTGTTAGCCTAGGAAAAATTTTAAGCTATTATAGAATTTATTAGTGGATACCGGATATGGAAAGCAAAATGAAGCTCCATATTGTTTTAATTTAATTTATATCATACTGAACCCGGATATGGAGCAATTATTTAACGAAACCGATGAAGATGGATAGAAAGATACATATTTTCAAGTGTTAGCTTCTTAGTTTTAGGTTTGTCGTCATATTATTCTATAGCACCTCCAAGTTACTTTTAAACTTACCTCCTAGTTATGTATATTATACATAGTTAGTTGAAAATTTTTATTTATCAGTGTCTAATATTCTTTAAAATACATACATCCTGAAGGGATTGATCAGCTAAAGCTACTTTTAGGGTTATATTTGATACACGCAGAATTTGTTTGAAAATGAATTTTAATAGTCCTCTAGTTAGGAACCACGTACTTACGTAGAACAGTTGGTACTTTCAGTTTACCAGTAATACATATACTCAATATTTTTGAATACATACATCCTGAAGGGATTGATCAGATGAAGTTACTTTTAGAGTTATATTTGATATATGTACATAAGATTTTTCTGAAAAATGAATTTTAGTACCTTTGTGTAAAGGAAATCCCGAACAAATTTTTGCTTCTTCTTGAATCCTTCGTCAATGTTTATTTGCAGGAACACAGTGCTCCAGAAATCCTTCATGGAGGAAAAGCTGTCATTAAGGTAATTATCGGCATTGTTGTCTTTGGTTTGCTTCAAATTATAACCACTTTTTTCGAACATTGAAACCAATTGTGGCATTCTTGGTAGTAGTTTCTTTAGCCTAATTAGTTTTTGAAGTTAATAGTAAATGGCGTATACGGTATGAAGTTATATGCTACAGAGATTAAGAGAATTATATGTACTTAGGGTCATGATGGTATGTTCATGGAAGTACAATTTGAATAGATTAATTATAACCTAATGGAGCCGTAGCTTTTTATTTCCTTCTGCACTCTCCTGGAGCCTCTCTCATGATGGAGGTTGACTAGGTCCGCTCGTCCACTTCTCTGCTACATTTTCAGATCGTTTCTAGGATATTGTACCAATCTCGCCCCCAGTATCATTGGATGGTTGGGGCGACGGCGAAAGAGGACAGTTCATCTGTGTCGTCTGTGTAGGTAAAGGCGTAAGGGTCCCTTCTGGACACCGGATGTGGTGCGCTTAGTTTTTTTGGCACGAATTTTTTTGTATATGGCAGGTGACAGCGGCAGGTTTTCGTGGAACCCGCTACACTCTCCGCCAATAGCCGAGGCGAACTCGCCCTGCATTATAACGCTGTTCACCGAGTGATCTGTCAGCTCATGCTGGCAGTCGGGACTTCACGTCCAGGCTAATCACCCAAGTAAAGTAATACCGTAACAAGTTGTATACTGAAAATGTACTTTTATGCTCATATGTACCTAAATATCGCCAAAGTTCTGTCAAGAAAGCCTTTGCATGGCATAGTTACGGTATCCCAAAACGATAAATCTCAGTTTTTTGCATTAATGATACAAGATATGAGTCAGATAAGTATAAGGGTACGTGACTGTTCTTCTTAATCGACATGTTGGACCGCTTCATGACGTCGGAGAATCTCGAATGTAAGTACCTTCAGTTTAGTTACATTGCATAACCGTTGTAGAACTCCCGTTGGAGTCCTTTTAAGGTCTAGTAGTGAATTTATTATTAAAGGATACTAAAGGTGGTATGCTAGCAAGGATTACCGATTGAATGAGGTTCTGTCATGTAAGACACTCGTATATATTATGATATTGGAAATTCAATATTCTCGATCTAGTTATTACAAATCTAAAAATGTCGTTGTGTTAGAGTGTGATAAACAATTCGGTTGTGTAAGATTCTATCGGGTTGATTACTTGCCTACACTGCAAGTCTAAATTCATATTCCTCAGATTATAGACATACCTATATTCGTCGTATTAGCGCGTAATGATCGTTGCAATTGGTCGAAATGTTATCGTATCTAATTTTTGTGAACCGTATAGCTTTGAACGGTCGACCAAATGGTTATGTGAAGTTTAATCTTAAGTTTGAAAATAAACAGATATTCGGTCTATCAACCGCATAACGAGTGTCTCTATAAAATGAAATTCAAGCGGGTATGCTGTTTGTACTGTAAAGTTAACCTTTTTATGAAGTTTCTAGTTATAATTATAGCATACGGAGACGAAAATTTGCCTTGTTGAATACAACTCTCGTACTGTCTGCTCAGAGCTTGCTGGTTAGATGTATCGCTGTACCCTTCCGCTTCTTGTCCTTGTCCTATACCAATGTAAATTATACCGCAGAATTAGAAGAACTTGTTAGATTATAAAGGGTGAATATAAGCCTAATCAATATCAATATCTTGTCTTTATAGCGTAATGGAATAATAAGCCCTCTTATTTCTCCCTCCGGCCTCTCTCCCGGAGCCCTATCGAAATAATGGTTGAATAGGTCCGCTCCTTCACTGATTCCAGGTCATCATCTCTAGGGACATTGCTAACTCTTGCCCGCAGTGTCAAAGGGTGAATTGGAGCAGTGGCATTGAAGGTAGGTTATCTGCGCCTTCATCTCAAGGTAAGGTCAGTGGTGTAAGGGCTCCTTCAGAGATGGAAGTGTGCTTCGTTTTTGGTGTGAGCAGGCACGATATCTTTTCGTTAATGCTGATGTGACAGCGGCAGATTTTCGTGGAATCCCCCCACATTCTCCGCCATTAGTCAAGGCGAACTAGCATGCCGCCCTGTAGCAACGTTGTCACTGAGTGATCTGTCAACTAATGCTGGCAGTCTGGACTTCACGTACTAATCAATCGTTCCCATAGTTCCATAACAAAATGTTGAATAGTTTTAATAATATATAAGCAATATATTTGTCTGAATTTTTATATCAATTCCAATGCATTCCATTTAATAAACCGTACTGTTTCCAAAATTGGTTACAGTTCAGCATACATTTTGAGCTTGAAATCTATATACCCAAAATTTGTGTCATTTTTGACTATAGGAATTAGATAGGAAAGTTCAGTGCATTCTTATTATATGTTAGTGAATTTAGAGCAGTGCTCTGAATTCATGAAATACGGTTGTCTGCTCTTTTCTGCCCTAGAGTAACCTAGAGTAGCGCATTAACAGACCTATAAATATAAAAGTGTACCATTTGCTTTCATGCATTTTTGGTGCAACGAGTAGTTTATTTATATACACGTCAGTGCTCTGAAATATCTGTGTTTTCCTTATTGCCACCGAAATGAAATACATAGCCAAAGCCTGTATCAATTGGTATTTGATATTTGTAACAGCATCGTGTAAGCAAAATATTGAAAACATGAATTTTTATGAAAGATTGGTGGAATTATTTCAGGATAAAAAATTACAATTTAGTAACTTAGGTTCTTTATATTTCCGTTGTTTACATATTGTAAAGTTCCTCTCTTTACCAGAAGACAAATTATACGTTAGTTGCACCGGTACTGACCATACTTAAAATTCACAAAATCTTTAGTAATTTCTTTTCGATATCATCATTAGGTTTTGCATGGCTTTCATACTGGACTGGAATGTACAGAAATTGTTAAATTGTGCAATCACCTGCAGAAATAGAATATTTGGTAGCATCTCAATTGACAAAACTCCAGATACAACCTTTTTTAAATGTAGATTTTGAAAGCCAAAAGAATTAGATTAGGTATGCTGAGATGGTACAAAATTGTTGAAAATAGATCTTCAAATAGAACCGGCAATACAGTCATCAAAGGTCAATAAATGTTTACAGGGCACGTAAAGGACGAGGTTAACTGAACTTTATGATGATGATTGTTATTACCATTTTTTTTTAAATTTACTTTAATCCTAAAACAATTTAAAATGATTGTACTTACCAATGTTAAAGTTTCTTTAAAGCAATGAATGATTGTTTAAGGAACTGCTAGGTATACGTAACAGGACGGCACAAGGTGCAGATATACACAATGCCAAAAATTAATTCAGCTAATTGCAGACCCAACATTAAGGCACATAGAATGTATTCAAGTTTCAGAATGTATGTTTGAAATACTAAAAAGTATAGAGTACCACAGACGCATGGGAATGTAAGTACAACTGATGCAAACACTTGCCATCCTGAAAATAGAAAAATGAATAATTAATCAACAAGAGCTTATGGCTTAAGTTTTAGTTAATTATTTACAATAAACTTTTAATAGTGATTGTATTATTAATGAAAGCATCAATGGTTTTTTAGTGTTTAGAATTTTCGGATCTTATGAGTTAGGAGAAAATTGTTAGCCGTGACTTGGATGAGGTCCCTAGCCATGGCTGATAAGTCACGCCTTCTTGAAATGTCAAACACATTGCTTATACTTTTCGAGTAAAATTTACAGCAGCAATGTTAATTGCAGTGTTTTTATTATTTTTAATTTTTTAGCTCTTGCTTCCACTGATAATTTGAAATTTTTCCATAGTTTTTATTTTGTATACACTTTATTTAGAATAGCTCAAAGAGATAAGTCACCATAAAAATCACATTGTTGGCTTGTTGTAGCTGCTCAGCGATGATTGATTGTTAAGATAAAGATATCAAGTAAACAGCACAGAGACATGGATCAGTTAGCTACTGAGCAAGAAGGTTATAAGGGGGAGCATTTAAAGGTCATTGAAAATTATAAGAAAGACCCCATCGATAGGAAAACTACATCAGCTTACTACAAGGAAGGTCTACGACGCTTAATAGCGGCATGGGATTTATGTGAAGCTGTGGACAATGAAATTCGAATCCTACTTGGACCTCCGTATACTCATGTCTATTTTACATCCAGCTGTTATGAGAAGACAGGAAAATTGTTTGAAAAATATCAGGCTTATTTTACAGAGATGATTCGCGAAAGAGAAGAGCATGCCCAGCAGTTCAGTTAGAACATGGAGCCAACAAGACTAATACAGATTCAAATGTGCCACAGATAGCAAAGGTAGTCACTACAACCCGCAACGAGGACGATATAACACCTGAATTCAAAGCTGATGATTCATTAGAAGTTGTGAGATTGATCCGCCGGCAGAAGGCAATAATAGAAACATGACATTGTCTTATTAAGGGCCTGGAGAATCTAGATCAAGCTGAGTATCCCCGGTGTTTCTACGAATTGAATGGTTAGTCCATAAACAAATACTGGATCCAGCTAGAAGAATACAACCAACGGAACGAATTAATCGAAGATCCAATTGAGATGGGATAAGATGCTACTGAATACATTAAGGTAGAAGAAAGGATGCAATACTACCTTATTTTTATTTCATACGAACTAAATGAACAGCCACAGGCACCAATTACAGGCCAAGTCATCCAGCACGATGCTAAGTTTACCAAAAATTACGCTTCAAAAGTTTGACGGAGATTATGCAAAATGGCTATGACCTATACTCCCAAATGGTCCATAACCATGCCTTAAGCAACTGTCGGAAGATGTGGTACCTGAAAACGAGCCTTATTGGAGAAGCAGAAAAATTAGTCAGACATCTCAGTTTATCTGAAGAAAACTACAATAGTGCCTGGAACAATGGCGGTTCGTGGGATTCAAAAGAAAGGAAGCAATACATTTTGTGTAAACTATAGCTCCGCTTTTCAGACTATTTCATTGCTACTATAAGTAATTATACATGTATCAAAGTCAATGATGTCAATAATGCACAATATAAATATTCATATTTATTCTTGCTCTTGAAAGAGAAGGAAGCCATTATCATCGTTAAATAAATCAGCGATGCAATCATATCTTTCATTTAATCCATCCACAGCAAATACTGCCTGCCCCATAATTAAGTAAATACAAAAATTTCACTTAATATCTACTTTCACAATGTACGCAAAAAATCTAATCATCTAATTCATTCTTTTCTTAAGTATACTCGTTCGCCGGAATACTCAAATAAAAACAAGAATTCTACATTCTCTCGCAATTAAACAGAAACGTACATAATATTATAGATAGTCATTATATTATTTTCGCACAATATGAATAAAATATGTTTAAAAAATTTTTATAATAAAAACATTCAAACATTTAAAGTCAAACGAGATAATATAATTTTAAAATATTGTTATTGGGTAGATTCAGTTTTGCAATGAAACTTTTCTTTGGTGAAAGAGAATACAATTTTTTACTTAGCTTATAATTTATTTATGAAAGTTATTTATTTAAAAAGTTTTTTTAATATATTTTATTTTCTAATCATTACATTTTTGCTAAAAACTCATATAACAGGACACACATGAATACTTGAGTACTTGGCTTGAAATCCACTTGAAGCTCAGGTAGGGCGGTTGATTGAATTAATTCCAATTACTCTTGAGTTGAATTTTTCTTGAATTTAATTTTCCAATTACTTAAGTTGAAATTTACGCATTGAATGAGCGTTTTCATAATATTTTGATTACTTCAAGCATATTTCAAGTATTCATGTAAACGTACTGATAATCTATCTAATCTATCTTTTGGGAATGTTGTGATGTAATTTTTTACCTCTGCGGTAAGTATAGTTTAGAAGATTATCGCACTTTAATGTAAGTACTTCCATGTAAAAACGTTTTACACGAAAAAACTGGAAAATTTATTTCACATCAAAACCCATCGGTTAAACATATAAAATTTAAATGTTCACATGAAATATGTAAAACATTATGCTGAAGCGTTTAAAAGAAAAATCAGCCCCCCCAAGAACTTACACCCCCCCTTTGTACACAAATTCGAAAATCACGCATTTTGAAGATATTCGGGTGAAAAAGTCGGCTATAAAGGTTTTTTTTTTTTTTTTTAGAATAGAATTAACATATATTGAATGTACACAAGATATTATATCTTATATATAAGTACATTAATAGAAAGGACAAAGTTAGTATATAGGCATGAAACAAAATAAAAGCGAGCAAAAGAGATGGCATTATTAAAAAAAAAAAACAAAAAAAATCTATATCCTAAATAAACTAAGGTACATAAAACAAGTAAACAAACTAAAACTAATAACTAATAAACTAAAAACTAACAAAAAATAACTTAGACTAGAAAAAAAACAAAAAAAAAATGAACAAACAAATGTGAAAGCTCAGCACATAAAGATAAAAGAATTCAAAATACAAATCGCGAGCTTACTTGCAAAGGAATTAATTAAAAATAAATAAAAATATAAATACATATTCAACAAAAAGAAACCAAACTTAAATGAAAAATTAAATTAAATTAAAATCCAAAAGAAACAAGAAAAACCCAATTCATTGCCAAGTCGCAGATGTCGTGACGAACGTAGCCGAAAACTGAATGACATTCAATTATTTAATTATTTAATTCAATTTAATATTCACCAGAGAAACGGTATTTTAACAGTGATTTGAACTTTTCGAGGGAACCGGCACCTTGAATGGCTACAGGTAGCTCATTCCATGAGCGAGCAGCCTGAACGAAATAAGAGCGCTCTCGAATGGACCTATGGAAACGTGGAATGAGTAGGTTGTTATTTCGAGGAGTATTTAAAAACTCCAATTCATCATAGAGATAACGTGGGGTTCTAGAGTGCATCAGAGTATACAGAAAGACCAGCATCCTCAACGTACGATGGTCATCTAGAGAGCATCCCACCAGATGGGATCTCAGGTGTTGGACGTGATCAAAGCGTCGAAGTCCGAAAATAAAACGTATACAGTCGTTAAAGGCGACGTTGAGCCTATGAGAGCATGAGCTATCGAGCTTGGGATATATTAAGCTACCAAAATTAAAATGAGGAAGAAGAAGTGCTTTGACTAGTCTCGTACGCATATCTCTCGATAAAATATCAGCTGATAACCAGAGTTGACGAAGGCCTCCATATATTTTCCTCAGCATGAGGTTGATGTGGTCACAACAACTCATAGTAGAGTTGATTATTACTCCCAGATTTTTGACTCGCTGCACTTTAGAGAGAGTGGAACCATTTAGTGTAACCCCAGTCATCAATGTTGGAAATAGCGTTGTTATGCAGGACTATGTATTTGGACTTGCCAGGATTCAACGAGAGTTGATTTCTCATTGACCAATGGCACATTCTATTAAGGTCATCATTTATGCGTGCTAGGCAATCCTCCATCAGTCCAATTGGTCTACTGAGATAAAGCTGCACATCATCAGCATACAAGTGAATTTTCACGTCTTCAACAATATTAGGAAGGTCATTTATAAAAGTGTTGAATAATAGAGGTCCCAATATAGAGCCTTGTGGAACTCCACACAGGACGGGTAGAAGGCTGGAGATAACATTATTCACTTTAACTTGCTGACATCTGTCCCATAAAAAGCTAGATAGATTCGGTAGCTGAAGACGAAAAACCAAAGCGAGCAGATAACTTAGACAGCAGAATTTGATGATTTACGCTCTCAAATGCCTTTGAAAAATCGAGCAACACAAGGACGCCCACATGATTATTATCTAGAGCTAATCACAGATCATTAGTTACCTTTATCAGGGCAGTTTCACAGCTATGCTGGGAGCGAAATCCGGACTGCCATTCTGTTAGTAGTCTGTTTGCACCCAATTGTTCGAGCATTTGAGTATGCATCAATCTTTCCAGGACTTTGGAAAAGAAACAAAAGATACTAATGGGGCGGAAATCGCTCAATTCTTTAGGAGACGATGTCTTGGGAAGTGCGAGAACAGTGGCCACCTTCCATACACGCGGAAATGTAGAACAAGTCAGACATGAACTCAGAACATAGACCAGATGACTAATAATCATGGGTAAAATTAATTTAACGATACGAGGATGTATTTCATCTGGGCCTACCGAATCAGATTTTATAGAGAAGATAGCTTTAATAACTTCATCGCCATCCACACACCTGAAGGAGAGGCTGGATCCAGGAAAATCAACAAAGTGATCTCGATCTTCCGCCAAAGCCTGGACAATATCCTGAGTGGAGGTGAAGAATTTATTTAAGTCATTAGGGCATAGATCGCAAGTGGGATCGCTGACCTTATTACGACTGACACCAGCCTTCCTCAGGTTGTTCCAAAGCAACTTGGGTGGCAACTCAGGGTTCAACTTGTTTTTATAGAACTGTCGCTTTGCCCTGCGTATGGCTGAGATAACACGATTTCGAGCAGATTTATACAAGCGCTTGGTATTGTCAGTTCTTACCCGTCGGTGGAGATGATAAAAATGCTCTCGCTCAGATATTAGAGATGATATTTCGGAAGAGAACCAAGGGCAGCCAGAAGTTTGCCAGAAGTTTCTTAGAGAACAAACGAAAATATGCCATTTAATACATCTCAGCAAAAGCTTTAATTTGGTATTACACACGGCCGAAATTGGACAACGCCATGAGTGTAGTTTCCACTCTCCCCCCAAAAACGTATAAAATTAAGCCCACTGACTAATTCTAAAACAAAAAATCCCATGTAAATCCATCCACTTTTACTATTCTAAAACTATTCCTAAAATTTCACAATATTCGTCACGAAGGTCGGATAAAAGTTATCTAAAAAAATCTACGAATATTATTAACATCTGGCATCATTTAAATAAATCGTGAGGAAGACCGACATCCACCCGCATCTGCATATACTTCTGAATTTACAATGAAAGTTACTATCAGGGGGTGTAATCAATTGCCAAACGCTACGCTGCGACCAGCATACCATAACAATGTACGAATGCAAAATCTTGAGTGAATATGAGTCTAAAAAGTTAAATGCATTTAACTTTTTATATTGGCTTTGTTGTTGTAAATACGCTGTAGGGATTTCAGCGTCACTGCGATGCCAATGGCAACGGTGTTTGATTCTAATGCCGTTCCATCCATAACACGCGGATATTATGTAGCTTGCTTCACAAGACAAATAGGAGCATATCTGGTGTTGGGTGGCAGAGATGGGCGTTTTTGCATTACCACTAAAATTGCAGCAACACTAAATTTTAATGATAGTTAAAATATAGGTTGCACTATCACTAAATGATTAGTGGTAGTGCAAATTTTTTCTCACTATCACTAAACGAATAGTGGTAATGCATAGTCTATTGCATTATCACTAAACGATTAGTGGTAGTGGAGAGTCTATTGCATTATCACTAAACGATTAGTGGTAGTGCAAATACTTTTCACTATCAATGAGTGATAATGAATTCGTGCATTGGTAGTGCAAACATCTTTCACTAGCACTGAACTAGCAACGAGCGAACATACAGAATAAAAAACCTTCCGTTCAGTTTTCTGTTTTGCGGAGATGGAGATGATTCATTAACAATTAACACTAATTTTGATCGAACGAGCTACGCGTAGTGCTGCATATCCGTACCATTAAATTGTCGTTCAGTGCTAGTGAAAGATGTTTGCACTACCAATGCACGAAATCATTATCACTCATTGACAGTGAAAAGTAGGGTGGGTCATACGCTACATTTTGGACAGCGTACCATACAGTATGTTAGTAGCGATATATTGACATTGGGTCGGGTGGTATGTTCTTAGTTTGTAGGATACAATTGGGCGTTACTTATAAAATATTTCAAGCTGTATCTAGTGATGCCAGAGGAGTAAACTTGCTTGAATTTTATACATTTTTTTAAATATTCTAAGAATATTTTAAAGCAAAATGATTTGTCGTTTATGTTTGGATTTTTTTGTTTTGTCAAGGGAAGCAGTGCTTCCTTTGCTTCCAATGAGAAACCGCCCTTGGCTTGGAAGCTTCTTCAAGAGAGATATGAAAATCCAAGGTTGCTAGTTGCTGCACTCATTAACAAATTGTTAATTCAACCATCTCATGCTACAGATGCCCCATCAGCCACTTCAATTAAAACTATGCACGGTGTTACATAAGGATTTATAATGGGGCTACAAAATCATGGAATATCAACTGCTAGCTGGGACTCTTTACACATCTTATTTAAGAAACAGACAGAAGTAAAATACGCTATATTAACAATCGCTATCGAACCCGAAGAGTCTGCAGACATTGAAACATTTTCTTTTGCATTCCTTGAAACACACTTCTAGTCCTTAGAAGATCCGAAGGAATTGGCAAGAATCGAGAAATGTCTAGATCATCATCATTTGCTTCAGTCGTTGAGTCCAACCTGAAGTGTGTAACTTGCCATGTTTTAACTGCTTACAAAGAGGACATAGCGCATCAATATATTCTGTAAGAGGATGTACAAAGTGCAATCGCAAACACAATACTCTAGTGCATAGTGAGGCATCAGTAAGAAAATTGGATACGACATCAAGGGCAATATCCGCCTCATCAAAAGAAGGAGAGTCCAACTTTATCTCAGCTGTCAGCACGAGCTCTGAGCAACACCTATTGACATTGGCCACATCTAGCAAATGCAATCAAGGTAATTACATACTTTTCAGCACAGCACTTGTTATACTCACAGCAACCAGTGACAGGAAATAGAGTGTAGAGCCATTCTCTACTCCGGGTCGCAACTTAACCTAATAAGTGAATGAGCAGTCACGAAACTCGGAATTACTCAATCGCACGCATCCATGCATATTCAAGGCATTGGACAAGCAAGCCAGAAAGCTCAAAAAAGAGTTAACGTTCAGCTTAATTCAAGAATAAATGGCTTTCAACAAGGGTAGAAGCATTTGTTTTAAACAACATCATTTCTCCACATCCGAGCCAACCAATGAATATATCAAACTGGTCCATACCAAAAAATATACAACTGGCTGATCCCGCAAACCTGATCAAATTGATCTTCTATTAGGAGCCGAATTTTTCATGCAGTTATTATCCGTAGGGCAGATTAAGTTAGGAGAAGATCTACCCGCTCTTCGAAACACTTTTCTCGGATGGGTTGTGGCTAAATCAGAGCAACGTGTGGAGTTTGTACTAATGATATGGATATAGACTGCTTATTAGAAAATTTTTGGCAAATTGAAGATGTAGATGAATCTCAAGCCACCACTACAACATCGGCAGAAAGACAACGTGAAGAGCTTTTCAATCAAACAGTAAAAACAAATTCAGAAGGACGATTCATTGTTGGGTTTCCATTTTTAGAAGATCCGAAAACTTTAGGCGAGTCGAAAGAGATTGCCTTGCGAAGGCTCTACGCCTTAAAACGAAAACTCAACAAAAACAGTGACCTGCGACATCAGTACACAACATTTATGTACGAACTTATAGATTTGGGTCACATGGAAAAAGTTAATGTGAAATCTGTACCAACGCATAATTACTTCCTTCCTCATCATTGTGTGTTGAAACCTGATAGCAGCACAACAAAATTAAGGATCGTTTTCCACGCCTCAGCGAAGACTTCCACAAACATATCATTGAACGACACAAGGGCTCGACAATCAAATATGACTTGCTATCAATACTGCTGCGTTTTCGTCTGCCTCGTTTTGTATTGATGGGAGATATAAAGAAAATGTACAGGCAAGTTGTTCTGGAGGAAGAGAACAGAAAATATCATCTTATATGGTGGCTAAGTGATCCACATCAGGAATAAAAGTGCTACCAATTTTACACTGTTACATATGGAACATCATCTGCGCCATACCTAGCAACCAAGTGTCTACAGCGCTGAGCCCAGAGAGAGCTTACTAAGTACCCTGTTGGAGCCCAGGTACTCCTGCGGGATTTCTATGTAGATGACGTGATGACAGGAGCAGATAGTCTTGCCATGGCTTGGCTTGAGACATGCAAACGCAGTTAACCGGAATTTTAAAGGAAGCTGGATTTAAACTACACAAGTGGTGTTCCAACCACTCAACTATTGCAAGGCATACCACCAGCAGATCAAGAAGTAAAACTAGATTTTTCAGATGAAAAAACTTCTTGTATAAAGACATTAGGCTTAATATGGTTACCAAATATGTAAATGAAGAATTGAAATCAACGAAAAGAACAGTGGCATCAGAAACCGCTCGAATCTTCGACCCTCTGGGAATTATGGCTCCAGTTGTTATCAGGGTAAACAATTTCTTGCAAGAACTATGGGAGCTCAAGATTCATTGGGATGCTTCACTCACAGAAGTGGATGAATTTCCGAAAAAATCTCTCAGCACTAAATGACATTCGTATTCCAAGACATATGTTTGCAGGAAACACTCCACGAGTAATCCAAATCCACGCATTTTCAGATGCGTCAGAGTCAGAGAAGACTTTTGTAACTTTTATATACATTAGATCAGTAAATAATGAAGGAAGAGTGATTGTGCGTTTCCTTTGCGCTAAGTCAAGGGTTGCTCCCAAGAAAAAACTAACAGTACCCAGACCCAAATTAAAACAAGTAGCAAGTTATCTTTGGTGTGACTCAAAGATCGTGTTAGATTGGATCAATTCTAACTCTACCTCCTACAAGACCTTTGTAGGTAATAGAATAGCTGCCATTCAAGCATTATCCCTTCCTCAATAATGGAGACATGTCAAATCGGAAGAGATTCCAGCAGATGTCCTCTCAAGACCCGAAAAATTAAAGTCCTGCAATCTTTGGTTCTACGGACCACTTTTTCTACATGGTAGCGAAGACATATGATCTCCACACTACACAAAGTGGAGTTGACTTTTGTGGACCCATCTGGATTCACTGTAAAATTCGAGGTAAACGACCACAAAAGGCGTATGTGGCAATATTCTGCTGCTTCGCAACCAAGGCTGTTCACCTCGAGGTTGTAAGTGATATTACTACGGAGGCATTCATCGGATCATTAAAACGTTTCATAAGTAGACGAGGACATTGTCGCAATTTATACTGCGATAACGCCACCAACTTTGTGGCAGCAAGAAACCAGCTAGCAAAACTATCTGAAGCAATCGATTCCGATCAAGAACAACAAAAACTCATGACCGTGCAGTTAAAAAGGAATCGACTTCCATTTTATTCCTCCGTACTCTCGACATTTTAGCGGGTTGTGGGAGGCCACCGTAAAATCAGCCAAACATATTTTGGTTGGCATAATATCCTCAGATTCATTAACATATTGTTGCGAGCGTGGCTTTTGGTTCGTTATTTAAAACACAATATTAAATATTTAATGTACAATTTTTTTCTTTCACTCTAATAATATAAAATTCACAAACCTTCAATTAATCAACTCAACTTTAATTATCGCTAATACTGTACTTTCAATTATCGCAATCCAATTACAACACTTTCGCCCGTTTATTACTTTCGTTTGTGAACACTGCAACGTCTAAAACAAGACTCCTTTTTCTGGCGGTGACAACTGTTATATTTATACCCTAGAAACTCTCCAGATTATTATGGAGTGTTCTATTCCAGAATCTTCTTAACTATTCTATTCCTGAACCTTCCCCAAGATTCCATCATCGATTCTCCGAACCTGAAGCTGTTTACTCCCTATTCCCAGTAGATGGCACCAGTTGTCGCTTTCTGATGCACGTAACACTGCCTCGTAGTATTGACACAAGCGGTCCAAATGAACAATTTTACGCTTGCCTCTTGTGCCACGTTGAACCCTGTATACCACGTCATTAATTCTAGTTACTACTAGAGCTGAAAATTGGATCCGGATTTGCTAATATCCGGATATCCGGATACCCGGATCTGCGAACTATTCGATTCCTGAGATCCGAATCCGAACTATCCGGATCCATATCCGAACTATCCGGATCCAGATCCGAACTATCCGGATCCAGATCCGAACTATCCGGATCCGGATCCAGACTAAGCAAAAAAGCTTCAAAATTGTGTTGTTTCATTGAGAAAATGAGAATATCATGAAATTTATATTTTCCCAATGAAACAATGCAATCTGAAGGAAATTTTGACCTTTTTTTGCTTAGTCTGGATCCGGATAGTTCGGATCCGAATCCGGATAGTTGGGATCCGGATTATCCGGATACCAGGATTTGAGGATCCAAATTATCTCGAACAATCCGTATAGTAAATTATCCGGATACTTTCAGCTCTAGTTACTAGATACTGAATACGGTCCCTCCCAGTGTTGTTGTCGTTTCGGGTTGTACAGCCAAACAAGATCACCTTCGTTAAATCCTGCTGAATTAGCACGTAAGTCATAGCGGGTCTTCATCCGATTGGCATTTACTGCTAATTTTGCTCTCGTGGCTTCTTGCACATCAGCTCTCCTTTCCAATGGGGCTCTGACATTACACTTCTACATTTCCTTTCTGCTGCTACGTGGCGGTCCTTTGTAAGAAAGAAGCACACACAGTGCATCTGCGACACCACTTCTCCACATCCTCCCGCATATGTAGCCAATAAACTTTTCTCGTATTTTAGAAACTGCTTTATTCACTCCCAAATGTTCACCAGTTGTTCCACGGGGCATTTTACCTAGAACATCGTTGAATTTCGATGCTGGCACGACTATTTGCATTCGGAATGATCCACCGTTAGATGTAAAATTTAAGAAATTAGATTTAACTGTTAGATTTTCTTTAATTTATTCAATATAAATGATTTTATATATTAATTATATAGATTCTTCAAACTTGAAGTTATAAAACGTGTAAGAATATTTCTTGAGTTCAAAAATTAATAAGACAGTACGTGTTAGGCATATTCATAACATAATACCGCTGCCTTAAAAATTTTCTTTTGTCCCGGTAATTAATTATTTCTTCGTCATTTTTGTTATCCTCCACAAATAAAGCCACTACGCTTGAAAAATTCATAAATTTCAATTTTATTATTATTAAAATTTATCAATACCTAGAAAAAGAATCTATAAATGCCATTTGTGCTAGGGGAAAAAATTCGGAAATAATTTCGAAACAAGCAAAATCGCCTGTCGAACGAAAATCTTATAACATACCGCCAGAGCGAAATCTTCGCTTCGATGATTGCTTTCAATGCGAAGTTATAACATGTCGCCACTGCTTTCCAAGCAAGAATAGGCGATATGTCCGGATCTTCTCGTTGCGCTGTTCGCAAGTTTTCGATGTCCCAACCTGTTGATGGTTCCACAGTTACCAACTGTATAGTAGCTGTTGCGTCTTTTTCTTTCTCACAGCCGTAATGCTTACATTCAGGTTCGCATGGACGTTGTACAAAGGCTTGTGCATTTCCATGATTACGTCTTTACATATGTTGAATCTCAAAGCCGTAAGGTTGAAGTCTAGTCTCTCTCCGAATAGCTTGCTCCCTAGCTCGCCAACTTGGACATTCTTCTCTTCTTTCTTTTCTGTTGATTCGCTTCGACGGCGTTTACTGCAGTCACTTTGAAGGTTTCGCAATTTGTTACAATCCCAGCATCGAAGAGCACTACGTGAAGGGGTGCTCAGTGATAACTGCAATCTGTTACAAGTCTGCTGCCCAGCTCGATATCCTTGCAATTCCCCTCTTCTCTCTTCATCTAGAGATTCCACTCGTCGGCGTTTTCTTCAGTCCCTTTGAAGGGGCCCTGGCCTATTACAATTCCAGCATCGAAAGTCACCACGTGAAGGCGGGCTCTGTGATGATTGCACTCTGTTGCAAGTATATTCTTCCACTGAAATTTCTCTCACTCGTACTACACTTCGTGAAGCTTGTCTGGCGGATTTTACGCTAATGGATAGGCTAGTGCTTCTACTGTTGATTTCCTTCCTGCTAGCCTTAACGCTTGTTGTAAGTTTTGATCTGCAATAGCGTTCACAAATGCGTCCATCGCCACTTCATTAAGAAAATCCGCATATACGCTGGAGTATGAAAGATGAGCTAATCTTTCTACGTCAGCCTGCAGTTGTTGTAGTGATTCGCCATGCTTTTGAATCCTGTTGCGTAACTGTAGGCGATATACTTGCTGCATGTGTTCATCTCCGTAACGTAATTCTATCGCCTGTACTAATGTAGTGTAATCACGTTGCTTTTAAATCGGTACAGTTTGTAAGAGCTCTGATGCAGGACCTCGAAGTGCAATTACCGGAGCTGTAGCTTCGTCTCCATCATTCCATCCATTTACCTCTGAAGCTGCCTCGAATTGTCTCTTGAAGATATGCCACGAATTTTGTCCATCAAATATTAGAGGTTTCATTCTACTTGCACCGGATATTTCAGTTGCTACGTTTAGAGGCTGACGATGCTTTATTCTTTCCAGATCTACATTAAAGTTGTCAAGCTGTTCCGTGACATTTTGTTGTACTTCCGACACTTGTTATTGAACTTCCAACACTTCCTGCTGGATTTCTTCAATGTTCACATTTTGTTCGTCTAATGAACCTTTCAGAAAATTCTTCTGTTCCTCCAAGAAATTTTGCAGAGAATTCTTTCGTTCTTGAGAAAGTTCTTTTGTTCCTCAAAAGTTTTCTTTTGTTCATCAAAACGGGCTTCAATTTTGCTCATTAAAGTACTCAAAAGCTGTTCCATTTTCATCGTAGGCTCTTCTTCAGCTTCGGTTTCTTCCAAGTTCTCTTCGAAAACAAATGTCTGAGGATTCTTTCCTTCCTCTATCAAAGCTTGTCTAAGTCTCTCGACTAAAACTTTCTTTGCACCTGTCGTTTGTAATGACCGGTTCCCTAACTCCACTTTCAAATCCTGTATTCGAAACTCCTCCACTTTGCGCCCCATTACTTTAGTAATTCACTTACAGTTGAATATAAATTATTTTCCAGAACTTTCACAATTTAACGCAATTTCTCAAAATTAATCACAATTTGCATTTTTAAGTCAATTGCCACCACTTTATTTCACTACTGACACCAGTTGGCTTTTGGTTCGTTATTTAAAACACAATATTAAATATTTAATGTACAAGTTCTTTATTTCACTCTAATCATAAAATTCGCAAACCTTCAATTAATCAACTCAACTTTAATTATCCCTAATACTGTACTTTCAATTATCGCAATCCAATTACAACACTTTCGCCTGTTTATTATTTTCGCTTGTTAACACTGCAACGTCTAAAGCCTAGTACTAAGGTCCTCGCTAAGCTAAATTTCGCATGAAAATTTAGCAAGCTAAAAGATATTGGCGAAAATTTATCCTGAATTTTAGCGAGAGCGGTACTAAAGTCAACGCGCTAAATTTGCCTTTGGGTTTTGATTAGAGATGGCACCACCAGTAAGTCTCCAAAAAGTTTAGCTTGAATTTATCCGCCCGGGCCGTTATTTAGCGCGCTAAAAATATTTATTGTCAGAGTTCTGAGATTTGATAAATTTATTGACCGGATTGTTGTAGTTAACGTACATAGTTTTGTACGTCTTGTTAATTTTTTTTATTGTATACATTATGCATATTATTTTTATATTTTTAATATTTCCAAATAATTTTAACTACCTGCTTTTAGAAATATTATGACCGCGCGTTGTATTTCCGTAAAAACTTTGCAAAATTCTTCTTCTTCTTGGTTTTAATATATCTTTTCTCTGAGTCTCCACTGTCATATTTTAGCTGCTAAAGAACGGCCCGATATAGGAGACCCGCTAAAATTTAGTTTAGCGCAGACCTTAGGCTTAGGCTTAAGACAAGACTCAATTTCAATTTATTTGATTAAGGCATTGTACAATGAAGATGCGGGATCTTATTATTAGTACAAGTTCAAAAGTATATACAAAATCAAACGAAAAACAAAACTTAACCTATCGAAACTCCAAAATATTGAAATAATGAATACATGTGCAAAAAAAAAAGAAAAAGAAATAATTGTACCTAATAGTAACAAGGAGTATGTAAACCTATAACTAAACTTAAAACTGAAATAATAATTGCAATCATAAAGAAGTAATCAATCGAGCTAGATGCGAATACACAATATACTAAGTTAGAAATTAAAATAAAGTAGAGTTAGATTTCATAAAATCAAATAGTAGGTTTTTGAAGCAGTTGAATGTGAGGATCCCCAAAGAATTTCTCAAAGAAATTGGTAAAATGTTCCAAATTCTGACAGCGTGGACGAAGAACTGGCGCTTTGATGTAATACAATTGGACTGAGGAATAATCAATGTTACAGTCCTGGTAGATCTAGCAAATTGTAAGCAGTCGTATAAATAATTAGGAGACTGAAACTTAATGATCTTAGCCAAGAATAAGGTACACCGAAACTTAAGGTAAAGTGAAAAACTGCATCCGAAAATAGACGAAACGTATCGCAAAACAAGATCGTACCGCCGAAGATTGTAAACATATCGCACTATTGAATTAAAAGCAATATTAAGTTTATAGAAGGACTCCGAGTCAAGTTCACAGAAGACCTCGCACCCATAGGTTACTATAGGAAAAAAAACGCAATGCTGGTAACCCGAATGTTCGGAAGGTATGTATATACCTACCACAGCCTCTTTTTAATACTAAAAAGAAGAAGATTTAATTAATTGCGGGGGAATGTCAAATTGTATTGTGAAATATAGTGCAAATTTCGCGATTTTTAAAGTCGATTATCTTTGAAACTATAACTTTCCGCAAAATTTTGATTTCATATTTGTGATTTGTGAGTAAAAACGAACTAGTGTTGAAAGTTTAAAGAAATTCGGTGGTGTTCAACAATCTGGTCTTGTTCCCGTGACATCATGAAGCAAGTGTTGATAATATGAGCTAAAGGAGAAAGAAGGTTAGGCCCGACTTAAAATTTTTAAAAGCTTCCAATACGTCTATTTCAGAAACTCTTTGGAATGAAAAGTTCGCATGCGATTAAGATGATGACAATGATGAAAATGTCATGTATCCTGTGGAGACAGGAGGTTGATTCGACAAAAAGATGTCATTTAGGGTATCGGGATCAACTTCACAGTTTGTACTTTTAGTTGATTTTACACCCAAAAATTTAATATTTTTCCAAGGCTGCTTATTGGGAAGGTCGGTGCGTAGTATCGATGAGTAATACCTCTTTTTTGAGATGTAAATGGCATTTGTCACACGGTTGCGGAGAATCCGATATTCCTCCCAAAAATTGGAGGAGCGAAAACGATTCCACATAAGGAAAGCTCTGTTACGAGTATGAATCAAATTAAGGATTCTATGTGAAAAGCAAGGACACTGAGAATTAACCACTCTTTTAGTTATAAGAGGAACATTCCTTTCATGTAAGTCTTTCAGGGTATCACACAAACACGTTACCTGCTCATCCACAGTAGTTTTAGATTGTACAATATTCCATGGGATAAAATCTGCCTCATCCGACAACGCCTGGTGATCTACACGCTCATAACAACGATAGGTATATGTGCAGGGGACCAAGATGGACCCCTGAGGAATACCTTTGTGCAGGCCCACAAGATCGGATGTACGATCCTCTGACGTTGTTGTGAAAATAATATTTGTAGATCGAACGCAATGCAATGTGATGACACTCATCAGCTGCACAATTTCATGATGACCCATTAAGCGCCGCTATGAATTGTGTAGCTATGAGGTAATCGCAATACATTTGCGGAACTAAAGTAAATATATGTAATCACAGTGACCACGAATTTAAGCGGCACTGTTTTGAAATTGTACACCTGTGGTCAGTGAGTAAAAATTATTACTCAATGGCCCGGGTAGTACATTAATTCATTGTTTTAATTAAAACAAAAAGAAGTGAAGAGGCAGAGGTACGCGAGAAGTAAAGTTGAGTTTTGTTCTGACCACTCGCGCGATCACAAGTGTCAAATTACTTGTCTTTCGTTAATTACTGATAAGCGCCGAATTACTTATCTTTGAACAGTTATATAGTAATTGTAATAATAAATGACACAGAAAAAATAAGTCAAGTGGTTTTTGTTTTTGGGTGATCACAGTGCAAAAGAACATTCTCCAGTGTTGTGGAAGTTACGTTGAGCAGTCGCAATCGCTCAAAATAATCACAACAAAAATTGGCCGGTAGGATCAAGGAAGCTTGGTTAAATAAACAACCGTAAACGCTTTAAAAGCCTTGATCCTATACGAACAAAAAGGGATACCTGTGACAAAGAGCCATATAAAACGGCCAAGTTACCCCCAACGCTCGGGGTAGATAGCATCTGTAGGCGCCTCTGCTCCAGGAGGGCAAGCGTTCACCCCTGTTAGATAAGAAGGCAACAAGGAATTCTGGCCAGCAACACATCATAGCCAGAGGAAGTCAACGTCACCTCCAACTCGATCTCATCAGCAGCAGACAAACTCATCAGTAGCAGAAAAACTCCATTCCTGTGTTGAAAGGGAAAACGAAGACGGCTTTAAACATCCCCCTTTCAGCAGATCCAGGGGAATTTAAGAAGGTCTAGGGCCCCTTCGGCAGCGATACAACAACAGAAGAGATTTATCTAATTTGATAAGAAGAAAACAGGAAAAATCAACAATACAACGAGATGGGAAACAATAAATGCTCTAAGTATTTAGTTAAGGTAAAAATTCAATTATTTCTTTAGTCTCATATATTTGGATTTAGATATATTATTATATACTTAGATATAAGCTCTACTATATATATATAGAAGGAGGAAAGAAAAGTGATATAAGTATGTACATACAAGAATTTTTTTTTATTTTTTAAAGAAAAAAAGTTAAGCTTTTTACGATCGAGATTGGCAATCAATACATATAAAATTATTAGTTAAAAAAAAAACATAAAAAATAAATGTTTAGTATAGATTTAAGATTTTCTATGAGTGAAACTTCCTTCAATTTGATCGGTTTTAAGTGTGATATTTAATTAAGAACGGCAAGAATTGATATTAGGCGTGATAATTTAAAAAAAAAAAAAAAACACAATTTTGTGTAATTCATCTTGATGATTATAGATCAAGTTAGTCACTTTAAATGTGACACTAGTCAGTTGTCATCTTTCTGTTGATTTTTTTAAATTTACATGCGGATACCAGACGGCATTGCGATTACCTCATAGCTACACAATTCATAGCGGCGCTTAATGGGTCATCATGAAATTGTGCAGCTGATGAGTGTCATCACATTGCATTGCGTTCGATCTACAAATATTATTTTCACTACGTGACACACTGGCGTCTCAAGCTCAAGTAAGAGTAGATCAGGTTACAGGCGGACCGGAAAAAGCGGAAAAGGCTCTGCAGCTTATGCGACAGGATAGTATGATCTAGGCTATCAAAGGCTTTACTAAAGTCGAGTAATAAGAGTATGCTAGCCAGCTTCCGTTCCATGTTAAGGCTTACCAGCCAGATTGCTTGGGGTATATAAGATAGGGGACAGCAGATGCAAAATGGTTATAGGCCTAAAATCCGACGGCTGAGAAGAATTGAAGCACTTAGGAACATGAATTACCTTGCGTGACTTCCAAGCAGTAGGGAACGTTGAAGTGGTCGTATAAAAACTAAAAAAATGGAAAAGTTAAATATAAATTACACTTAATAAAACCCGTTTTCTACCTTGATTTTCCTAGATTTCCCATATTATTTAATTCATTTAAAATTCTATTTAACGGCTCTGGCTCGCGAGCGAGAGCTTTGAAGAAAAGAGCTTTTCGGGAGCGCTCTTTCGAGAGTCGCTCGCGAGCGAACATTTACGTATCTTGGTTTGAAAATATTGCGCTTGGTACCACCGAAACGAAAATGATCTTAGCCTCAGGAGATTCTCACCTGTTTCAAACGTAAACAAATCAAGCAGCTGAACATAAATTTTTCATAAAATATTTCTTTCTTCAATGTATACTGTCCTACTTGAAGCATTTCCTGTTTCCTCTATATTCTAAGGTTTGCAGGCGTAGTACGTTGCATTCTGGTATCAGGTATCAATTACAATGTACTGATATTAAAACAAATTGCTCCAAATAAAATTGTATACATACGCAGTCATTACCTATCTTCAAACCCCCCACGAAACCATTGTGTTCAATGTGAGCGAAGACCACGTTGTGTTACTGGCTAAAAAGCTATACGCAGAGAGCTACTGGACGCCATGAAGTGTTTAATGAATTATAGCGCTTTAATAGGAACAGCACCACAAAGACACAAAGTTTATAATTAATAATACTCTTTCCCAGCTTTTGTCAATACAAAAGAAAAAGGTATTGAATTGCAATGCGTTAAAGAATGTTTAAAGCGCAACACCTCTTTCACATCATCAGATTTATCCACCTGATATTTGTCGGGGTATCTAGCACTTTCGGGTTAGTTCAAGTTTCACATTCTTATTAAGAGGTTAATGATGTTTTTGGTGGTAGAGTTCAAATTCAAATGCAAAATTTATTTATTACAGACCCCGGCATAAGCGACACGTAAATAAACGTTGGGTACAGCAATTGAGGTTGTAAGTACATTGTTGGAATATAGGGAGTTTTATAAGTACAATAGTAGTTGATTAAAATTAGTATAAATAGCAGGTAGTAGAGTAAACATTAAGATAAATTTTGTTCATCTTATACATATAAAGCTAATATTGCATATTAAAAGTTAGAAGCGTTGAAGTGCTTTATTTACAAAATGTATAAAAGGTATATACATATACATTGAATTAATTAATTCTAGTTTAATGTTTCTGTGGCCTTGATATAATTATATACTGTATGCAATCGTTTAAATACACCCCTTGTATTTTTTCTAGATAATTTAATAATCGTAAATATGTAAATCTATTGAACTATCTGACCCACCATCTTAGAACGTAGCTCGTTTGCGGTGGTTGATAATAAATGAATTTTCTATTCTATTCTTTCTTATAGATTTCGTAGACGATTGGATAGTCAATAAGAACGCTCAGAAATTGTATGTATATATTGTTTCCTAGTTGCAACTTTGTAGAAAAGAGATGCTTTTGCAATATTTTCACAATTTAAAATGAATTTTATTTCATTAAAGGTGTAAACAAAAGCTATCCCTGATTTCCCGTTCGAAAGAAAAATTTCTTTACTTTAGTTCTAAATAAAAAATGGCACAATCATGTAAATAACCGGCAACTGTTAATTAATCACCCTTATATTAATATTTATTTTCACACATCTGCTTAGGTTTGTTTACAATATGCAATACCCACTTATTAAATACATATGTACTAGTATTAGAGAACTACACGATTATATTGATATGGAAAGTCAAAGCAAGTTTCTTTTCACAAATTTATAAATAAATATAAAATCTACTAGCTTTTGCTTGAACAAATTATTTTATATTTATGTACATATGCAAATTGTAAGATCAACGGTTATAATGATAAATAAAATGATAGATATAATTTATAATAATAAAATAAATATAAACGCCCGTATCAACAGAAATGTTCCATTAATAGACGACTTATATAAATAACATAATTATTGAATATTAAATAAAATACAGACGTTTACACTAAGCTAATTAAAGCTATAATTTTTAATTTAAAAATACCTCTATCACTTAAACTTCCTTTCCTGCCGAGGATAATACGTAAAGTTTCGAGTAAACATAATCCTAAAACAAGGCACGTCTCCCTCAGGAGCATGTCATCAGGATACGACAAATTGATTGCTTTCAAAGCTCCAATACTTAATTCACAAACAGCAAACATTCCAAAGTAAAATGAATTTAAATACATTAGAATTTCATAAACTAAACTTAAATTAACCATGAGAAATTTATTAGCAGTAATGTAAGTGAAAACAAGAATAAAAAAGCCCAAAGGATTCAGAAAACACACTGAAAACATGGAAACCGCCCAGACGCAAAATCTATTCATGGATATTTTATGGAATGACCATAAATTTGTGTACTAAAAAAATACTTTAGCATCACAAGCGACATCTATAAACGATAATATGTTTTGACGTTTTCGATTGTCATTGTCATGTTTTTTTAAATAATTTAGTTCTTTTATAAAGGTTGGCTGTTTTATTTTAAAAATATCCATAATAAAGCAAGTGTTGAGTTATATTCTAATCGCCAATTCGGTCAAGCAAGATGCCTGCAGATCAAATTCAATATTCGGAAAAATACTTTGATGCCACTTACGAATATAGGTAACTTCAAATGAAATTGATTTTATCTAAAATAAGATCAACTATCAAAATCAAACAATAATTTGACCACAAGACCAGGTCAGTTTGTATATAATAGTGTAAAAGCTCGAATATAAAAAGTGGAACATTAAAATTATACACCTTCTCAGTGAGAGATTATTGAATTCTCATTCGTCGAAGAATATTGCTAAAGAATAGAATAGAAAAATCATTTATTAAAGAACCACAGCTTACACTACTTTACAACGTTAGGTACATCGGGTAAGTAATGGATAGTTTGAATTGTCAATAAAATACAAAGTTGTTTAGCAAACAAACAAAGGAGCAATGAACAGACTCATTGCGGTAGGAGGTAATATTAGCTCTATATAGTTACAAAGCAATTGGGTAGGCCCAACAGACACGATGGAATGTAGAGTCAGTCTAAATTCAAGAGCCAGATTTTACAAAGTATATATTCAACAGAGACGTCCTTTTCAAACTAACTTTTTCCAAAACATAATGCTTTTAAGGAAATCAGTTATAGTAAAGTAAATGTACCACGTCTACGCGCTGCTTAGAACCTTTTTTTGGGTCAACATAATCGCTCAATGGAAGTAAGTTGTGTTTAACATGTTAGATTTTTTTATGTACTTTAAACAAGATGTAAAAAAACGTTTATAAAATGTATATTTATTTTGCTGTAAGTATATTTCTTTTGTCTTTCATCTTCTGGTGCCTTTTATCGTGGGCTTCTTTTCAGCTTCCTTTGATTTCTTTACTCTCGCTAGCTTTTTTCGCTGTTTTTCAATTTTTTTCTTCGTATCCTCTTTTCATTTATAGTAATTGATCCGAACATTTATAGCCATATTACCGCCAGTTAGCTTTTCTACCCTCTCAAATTGAGATGGCTGGTCCTTCGGATGTGGATGTCTGGTCAATAATCTTCATATCAGGAGTTTCCTTCAATGACGAAAATACATTTCTTGAGCTGGTGGTTGTTGAAACAATCTTCTATAATACCGATGTAAATTGTGCATTTGATTGCGTCGTCTACGCAGGCTCTTTTTTATTCCTTGTTACAGGTTGTTTTGTAGTCAATGTTACAAGCTCCTCGGTCATCAATGTAACAGACTTTTGTGTTTTTTATAATATGACACCTGCATCTTTCCATATAATATCGAAATTGTGTAAAATTTAATTTCACATTGTTCTTCTCTCGATCTACATATTAAACAAAATTTTTGAAAGTTTGTGAAGTTTTCTAGAAGTTTTAAGAAAATGTTAGACATAGAACACCCTCTTGAAACTGCCCTAGATCCATCCTGCTTCCCTTAGGAATCACAGGATACTTTGCAGCTCCTCCAGATTTGAAAAGAAGTAGCTATCTAAGAGCGTACACTTACAACGTAAGTGTTGGACGAATTCGATTTCCTCCGAGTCCTTACAGCTCCTGAAGAAATCGTTCACCGCTATACCCATCCTTCTAGCATGGTCTCCCTCAATGATCCCCACTAGATTCCTGGTATATGTTCTGCTGCCATTAAGCAGTTCTCTTCTCCTCTTCCTGTCATATGCAGGCCTCGATTGCCTCGCAATACAGATGATCTCCTCTTTTAAAGATCTGATCAGGATCCTCACAAAGGCCACTGCTGTGTCGTAATCGTGAGTACGCCGAAAATTGGACGATAGTAGTCTATAAACCTAAATAATAATCAAGCATTTTTGATTTTAATTGATTTTTCCAACACTTTAGCCAATAAACAATAAACTGATTGGAAGGGTAGTCAGAAATTGTTTGTTATTATCTTTTTAACAGCGCAAAGTGTAATAGCCTTATGCCATTAAATAGAGGAAATTTGGGAATGAGTTTGGTATGGCCAGTATTAAAAATATTTATCATATGAATAAAATTACTGAAAATAAGAATAGAATTAGAAATCGATGAGGAATATCATCATGGTCCATTACAACATACCTAACACCCTAAAAACTTCATCGTAGTTAACATATCTAAAAGTAAAACCATAATTAACTAGCATTCTATGAATTTTTACTTGATTATTGTGCACTTGCTTCATTAGCAAAGCTACAAATAGAATCATCATACTGCTGGTATTCCCCTTTTGCTATCAGATTGTGAAGTTCTTCCGGAAACCAACGTCGGCTGCCTGATTTTTCTGCCAGAGTTACGTCTTCGAGCTGTTTAGCACCTGCAGTTTTCAAAAATAACAATTTAAAACGGTTATACTTTTTTCCTAGATTTTTCTGTTATCTCTAAGACTATGTATTGAATTGTAAAGAGGTTTCCCATATGTATGGCACAAAATTGATACATGCCTGCAGGCATTGTCTCCAATGATTCTTTTACATAACTAGGATAAATGAACTTCATAAAAGGAAGAGGAATGTTACTAGGGATGAAAACACCCAGGAATATTGCCATTTTCAATGTAACTTTTAGAAAAGTTTTCAAAATTTCTCAGAACTTTCATATTTTTCGCTAGATTCTGCTTCTTTTCTACGTAGTCTTTTTTAACAGACAATTACAGAACTAAAACGAGACGGCAAAAAGGTCTGAAATATTCTAAGGATGCAATAAATATAGATTCAATGAGAACTGAATACCAATTACTAAGACTGTAGAATTTTAATTACGAGGCATGTCCAGAAAGTAAGAGAACTGTTGGGCTTTCGCGCTGTGAGAATTTATTTGTCAAAAGTTGTCAACACGAAGTCTAGTGGTAGTTCTCCTGAACGTAACGAGCACCGGCAACCCTCGTTGAATCGGGTCGCTAGCGCTTACGAGTTCCTTGAGTGATTTGAATTGGAAGGTGAGGATTTTCTGAGCTCCATTATGACGGGTGATGAAATATGGGTGGCTCATTACATCCCTGAGACAAAGAGATAGTCATTAGAGTGACGGCACACTGGCTCCTTATCTGTCAAAAAATTCAGAACCTCAATTTCGGACAAAAAAGACAAAAAAATCATGCCATCCGTGTTTTGGGATCAAAAAGGATCATTTTGATCGAATTTTTACCCCAGAGGGAGACAATTAATACAGCACGCTACTGTGAGACACAACAAAAGCTCAAGAGAGCTATTCAAAACAAAGGGAGAGGAATGTTGACGAAAGGAGTGTGTTTGTTTCACGACAACGTCCGCACACACACAGCCAATGACACTAAGGTTCTTTTGAATTCGTTTGGTTGGGACATTTTGAGCAACCCTGGATACTTTCCTGAGTTGGCACCTTCAGAATTTCATCTTTTCATCCTGAAGACTCATATGGGTGGAAAAAGTTTTTTCAACTGATGAACGGTGAAACAAGAGGTCTTGAAGTAGACGACAAAGATGGCGGAGGAGTTCTATGAGGAGGGCATCAAAAAACTTTTGCCACGGCTTAAAACCTGCATAGAACAGGAAAGCGACTACGTGGAAAAATAAGTAACATATATACCTTCCATATCACGTAATTTTTTTTTTCTTCATAAAATAGAAAAATTGAGTAGGTACTCTTACTTTCTGGACATGCCTCGTATAGTATACTTTTATATACGCATTCCGGTTAGTTTTGACGGTATTTGTATTCAGAAAAATATACATACATGCGTGTAAATATACAAATACTAGTATTTGTTGGTTCTCTCAATTTATATGGTTTCCAGGACTTTTCGATTTCGAGGAAAACAAACGTTCTTCGCCGTTTTCTGGTCGGAAAGAATAGCAAGAACGTAGTAAGTAGCAAAGTGTAAATGTTGTTACTGAACAACAGAATGAAAATTGAAGCACAGATTTCTTGCTAATCAGGTTTAGATAAGAAGGACCATTAGCGTATAAGTCCCATTTTTCGCATTTCATTTTATAAATAAAATAACAAATTAGAACATTTTTTAGCTTTTGCTATATACCGGAAAATCCCAAAAAATTCTTTCTTGAACAAAATTTATTTTTTATATAATTACTAAAACTTAATATAAATATTGCTATCAATTGACGCTGGTCTTCTTAAAATAGCTTTAAACTGGCGTTGTTCATACCTACATTGTGTTTTTTAAATTTAAATTTCTTTGGTAATCACTTCCCATTTTTTATAAACTAATTTATCATAATAATTTTCTTTTAGGCATGTTATTCTGCCTCCGGATCTAGCTCGACATGTACCTAAGTCCCATTTAATGACAGAAACGGAGTGGAGAAACTTAGGCGTTCAACAAAGTCCAGGCTGGGTCCATTATATGTTACATGCCCCAGAGCCACACGTTTTGTTATTCAGAAGAGCTCGGACAGATAATTCCACCTTGCAAGAATCCACGTCTAGTTCTACTTTAATTTTAACTGCTTAAATCATATATTTCTATAATACATACATAATGTTTATAAAGTATATACTTTCATTTAATTATAAGAAATAACCTATATTTTTGTCGTTTATGAGTTTTATCATATCAATGTTAGGCCGTGTTTTAGATGTTGTTCACTTAACGGTGCAGCTAATCGTAAGCCATACGAAAGGAATCAAACCTTAATAATTAAAACGACATAACAACCAAAATAGAACGTAACAATAAAACCTAAAATATTTTAATAAATTGAATAAAAAATGTAGAAGATCAAGAGAAAAATAGTTTAATTAAATAAAAAAAAAATTAATTAAGATTTAAGGGGCTCTGCAACGTTAGCAATCAAAAACAAATGCAAGATGTAATTGACATCAGAATTGCTGTGAGGAATGCTTCTTACGGACTTTATGTCGAATTCGATTGAAATTTAAGTTCGGCCCGGATTCAAAACCATTCATGCAAACAAATTCATATATATATTCAACTATATGCTTATTTGTGAAAAAATTTAAAAAGTTACTTGTTTAGCCTTTATTTTCTGTAGATAAGTTACTGATATATAAATGAACTGATTATCTATACCACTAAGAGATATTTCCAAGCCATGAAATAGAAATGCATACGTATTCGCGCTAGTGCTAGCTTCTGTAGTATCGCTTGCTGTTCAATATATACATACTAGCTGTGTTCTTTTGTGTCAGCAGAACAAAGCCGAACAAAGGATACACAAAAGAACGAACGCCTTATACATTTTCATAGAAAGATTTAAATGAAGCGAACAGTACAAATAGTTCGCTTCAATCGACAGAACAATTTGCTCTCTCCAGCATATGGGAGTTCTAAAACAAGGTACACAAAAGAACACAGCTACTATGTAAGCTGTGATCTTTTGTGTACCTTGTTCTAGAACTCCCATATACTGAAGAGAACAAATTGTTGTGTCGATTGAAGCGAACTATTTGTACTGTTCGCTTCATTTATAAATCTTCTATGAAAATGTATGAGGCGTTCTTTTGTGTATCTTTTGTTCTGCGGATACAGAAGAACATAGCTATAGAAAAATAACTAAATAAAATATTCAGATCCCTATTGCCTAAACTAGCATTCATACTGCAAAATTTGTAGCCGCTAATTTGCTGTTAACAAAACTCACTCACTGGGCACAGGATAAAGCTTAAGGTTGAAGCGCATTACCCCCTCGATTGTTATGCTGTCACAAGGAGGAAGGAATTTAAAAAATCAGGAAAGGTTCTCGACAGAACAATTTTATGACAAGGATACCGAGATGCTCATGGCCGCTTAGCCTCTACCATTGAATAAATAACTAATAAGGAAACGGCATATCGGGTGAAAACGTAAACCACTCGGCGAAATGCATTAGTGTGCTCTGTTTGTATTCGTTTCGTCATGGCAGTAATGAAATTCTGACATTCAGAAGGGGAACATTTTTTATAATCCACATTCCTATGTAAAATAAACAAATTTTTAGCTCCCCATTATTTTCAGATAATATTTCTTGGCGTTGCCTTTGTATGATTGGAATAATTTAGAAACCAATGACAATTCAATTGTAAACAGACAAATGTAAACAAACAAATTTTTTTGCCATGGCTGTTTACAAATATTTCACTTTTATTTTGTTATGGCCGGTTTCACAGTCCAGGCTTAAGCCAGAGCTTAGCTAAGCCACGGGTGTGGCTTATGCCCAGAACTTAAGCCTACTCGGTTTCACAGTACTCGGTAAGCTGAGGTTTAGTTAAGCCACAGATGAAAATTTTGAAGTTGTCAGCATTGCTGTAATTCTGAATTTTTGTAAAGGAAAATTGCCATTGTGCATTAAGAACCAAGCGAAAAAAAGAACTTTTTACTTACCAGTTTGTTGCTACGAGTAAGAAACTAATGGAGAGGCCCATCAACAACAATTTTCGTGCCAATCTCAACAATGTTAAGTTTATACACATACTATAAAAAATTCGCATTGCAGGCGGATGGAAAAAAAAAGTTTATGCAAGGGATTTTGGCGCTGTTTTTGAACGTGTGAGCCAAAATAGGATACTAGCAGCAGCATAGTGAGCGCTAGTAATACAAAACAACTTTTTGACATTCCTTGTTCCCCAGTAAACCTATTTCCATCTTCGGTTGCCCAAAAACTTACCTTAACATTTCATTTTTGGTAACTCCATAATAAAAATTCTTTTACTTTTATTAAAATTACAAACATTTACCAATATTCTAATTCCCAGCTTATTATTAAAAATAAACAAGTATACAGTATTACTAAATTTCCACATAAAAGAATACAAATATTTTTCTATTTAGTACCCTTCCCATCTTAACCTCACCTACGGCTTTTGTGCTAAGGTAAATTTCTTTACCGAACATAAACAAAAGTGACTCTGTATTTAAATTATTTGGGAATTTTCTTACATATTCATGTCAGTGGGATTTATCGAATTTACCACAAAAGTATTTGGGACTATTTGTGTTGTTAAATTTTAATTATAAAGCCAAGGAAGTGTTTTTTACAAGGCTGTTTTGGTTGGAAATACCGCTGAATCGTTACAGTTCAGTGGAAAAGTACGCTCTCATGGAAAGAGACAGGAACGTGAAAGTGGTGCCATTTGCTTTCATGTATTTTTGGTTCAACGAGCAGTCCCTTCTTTAGTTTCTTACTAGTAGGTTTGTCGTGGTATTTATCTGGAAGGATATCAAATCCACAAAACATTGTTGTAGAATGTTTCGACAACGTAAACCATCATAGCTGAATATGTTTATAGTCGGAGCCGAAAATAAAAATCAACGTCATCCCATTTCTCGAAATGTTACAGGCCCTTCTTATAATTTTTTCACGGTTCACACCTTGCGATATTAGGTCTGTCTGTTTACTCGGTGTAAAAACTTTTACGCATTTTTACTCACAAACCGTCTGTTTACTTTTAACTAGTAGAAATCGAGTAAATTTTTACGTTTCCCCTCTTGCACAAAGTTGCACATTTTTACTCATGATCAAGAGGATGTGTAACTTTGATATGCAATCAGCTGACTGTCAAAAGTATTAAATTTGAGGTTAAGCCGTTTGTTGGGTTATCGAAAGAATGTAAAATGATAATCTAAAGAGTCGAAATTAAAAAAAAAATATTAAAGAGGGTGGGTTTTTTAAAACGTATTTCAAATTAATTAATTGTTTTCTGTTTCAAACGGAAAGGTAGCAGCCAAATTTTTGACACATGACAAGCTAAACAAAATTTACTCGAAAAGTGTCTGGTAACTTTTCTTGATTTATCCCCTCTACCGCATAAAAGTTTTTACTTGATTTTTACTCAAAAGTAAACAGACAGACCTATTATATTATACGAATGCGAATGTGGAACAGTCTAAGTTTAAGGGCGACATACATCGGCACCTCCGCCGCTCTCCTCATATCCCTTAATCCTTTCCCTATCTCCTTCCTGCTACGCTGTGCTTTGCATCATAGGGTATCCCCTGAGCTTGGCTTAATAATATATAAAAAAAAAAAATACATTTCTTCGTCGCTTATATCCTCTGCATCGGATAAATAACTCATTTTTGTCTTAAACTGTTTGGTTTCTTCCTAAAACGTCACATGGAATACTGACACTAGCTGCCAGACAGTACTCAAAACTGGTAACTAGATAACTATTTTTCGATCGGAAAAGCTCAATTTAGTTTTAAGTATAATTTTTGAAATATGCACGTTCTTATTAAACGAAAGAAACTAATATTTAGGCAAAATATATATTTAGCAATAATTTCCTGTGTTTCACAGTAACATCTGAGGCTTAAGCCTTCGAGATGACGGGCTTAAGTTAAGCTTGCCTTAAACCAGTGATATCACTTAAGCCTTGACTGTGAAACTGAAATATTTATTAAGCCTTGGCTTAAGCCATCGCTGAGGCTTAAGCCTTGACTGTGAAACCGGCCATGAAACACTATAATTAATAAGTAAAGCTATTAAAGTTACTTGAAGAATGATTTCCCACGACAATAACTCTGTTCGTTCCTGCAGCACAGCACAGCGCACTTCATTATGATAATTTAAGACTCCGGAGTCTCTATTACACAAAATATCGTTCAAAAAAGAATATTTCGCACTTATTTCACATTACTATTACCTAAAAATCACGTTTAATTATTTATTTTTCACAATATCGCGAATTCAAATCCGAGAACTTCTTTTCAAAATTATGAAATGTCAGAATGTTGAACTGACACAAGCTGTGTTCTTTTGTGTACCTTGTTCTGGAACTCCCATATACTGGAGAGAACAAATTTTTCTGTCGATTGAAGCGAACTATTTGTACTGGCCAGGCCGAGAGCAGTGCCTCGCTCGAATATAAAATCTAACAACGATGTACATACTGTATCTGAAAATAAGTCTAGTCGGCCACCAAACTGAATAAAAATTCTACCGACACTTTGTGTAAATTTCTAAAAAAAAAACAATTGCTTATTGCTTGTCTAGCGTCTACGCTCATAAAAATTGTTGTCGCCCTCCAAAAGTGCGTATGAATTCTAAGGAAAAAAATTCCAGTAAATTACTAAGAAAAAATTGTGGCCTTCCCTAAATCAATTCGAGGCATCGTTGTTAGATTTTATATTCGAGCAAGGCACAGGCACAGCTCTCGGCCCGGCCAATGCATAAAAATTCGAAGGAAGAAATTTCCAGTAAATTTCTAAGAAAAACTTGTGGCCGTCTCTTCATCGGATCGAGGCAACCTTAGGCTTACCCTTTGTGTACGTCATCATGTGCCAAGTCGAGGCATCGTTAATTTTTATATTCTAGGCGTTGCATATTTTTGTTCTACGTGTCCAGTCTTTGTATGTTATTAATTTGTCTATGATATTACATTATTTGTTTCATTCTAAAAAACACGAAAAATTTTCAATTGTTCGTCTGCTTCTTATCTTCTTATTAGGTTATCTTTGCTATAAAGTTTCGAACGGGAACATACCAATCCTACTGCAGCAACAGATTACGTGCTGTAAGTTTGTGATACAGTTAATACACAATTAAACTTGGTAATCAGATAAGGAATTACTGCGGAGCAAAATACTCGCCCTTGAAGAACCCAGCTTGAATCTCTATCGATAAAATTTTCAGGCATTGTCATAGACTCTTCATCAGACGAAAATCGTTTGCCTTTGATCTCTTTCAAATATGATCGGAGGCCAAATTTGACGAATACGTTGAGTTTAAGTTGAGATTTTTAGCATCTCGGCCAAATGTTTGTTAGTCAAACAATTATTCTGAAGGTTTTTAGCCATTTCATTAGTAGTCGCTTTGACCAATGACTTTATTTTCAAAAAAACCACTTGACTAACTTCTTCCAATCACTAAGTTTTTTGTTTTGACAGCTAGAAATTATGTCAACGGCGATTTCTCAAATAAGTCACACCTGATCAATACAATCATTTTCTGTTCAGATCGCCAACTGTTTTACTTTCATACCTAGCTATAGTAATCAAATTTTTAACGACTTCCTCCGCATGAAAAATTCGTGTTTTGCTGCTAAAAAAAAAATCTTTTTACTTAAATTGAATACCTGTGAAAGCTACTAACTGCTGGGCTGTTACACTCGACACAGTTCCGCAAAATTTAGTAATTCTTAGGATCTTCTTAATTCAGTGTCTTGCTAACACTAGCCGACTCCCTCTTCTTTAGTAAAACTTTTTCTTAAAAAAAAAAAAAAAAAATAACAAGCTTGTATTACTCATGCAAGCACTCGCAGGGAAAGAGCAACCATAGTAAGCAAAAATAATTCTACATGACAAGGGAGCAATCGTTGAAATTTTAGATAGCACATCCATAATACAGGAAACGACAAATAATAACTCGCTAAGCTACTAATAATGCAAATGCTGTTGCATCTCAATAATAACTTAAACCTGATAATTATCAGTCAAATATTTTCTGGTCAGCACTTGTGATTTTTATGTACATTCTTGCAACGAATGAGCTTTAGACTGTTTTCTCGCCACACCTACATAGGTATTTATAGTTTAGTTAGGATTTTAAGAATTTAAAACTTCTCCAAACATGTAATTTTTAAGCATTGCTTTATTTTTATTTATTTTTTTCAATTGTAACATTTTAATTGACAAAATGACAAAACCACACAACAAAGATGTCACCATGAAGAGATCGACGGCTTCCTGAAATCGGCAATAAAAGGATTTCAACATTAAAAAATTTTAACATAATAAATAAAAATTAGATAGAGTAAAAACATATCAGAATTCATTTACTTTTCATCAAAAGATTTATGCCGGGAAAAGAAGACATTTTTTATTTCTTTCATCATTTAAATTGAACTTTAAGAAAATTATTCAATGACGATACAACATAATGGATATATACGTCTTTTCTTAGAGCTTACCACTTTTAGGCCGCTCCCGTAGTCCTCTCTCCTCTAAGAAATCCATAGTACCTGAAAATAATAATTTATAAAAAACGTGATATATAAATTTATTAGAAGTGTTGTTATATGAAGTCATAAGAAAAGTTTGATAAAAGGTAATCTCTGCTTCGAGAGAAGTTTAATAAATAGGGAAGAGACCGCCAGGAATCAATCTGAATGACTTTCAAAATGATTGGATTTAACAAAAGTAAAAAAAAACAAAAAAAAAAAACGACCAACTACATATTCCTGAAAAATCCGACTGGATATAGTACTTGCAAGATAGGAAAAACAGGAAATGTGATAATCGAAATTTAGCATAGTCAAATTCTGGAGTGTTAGAATCTTTTGCCGTTGTGCAGTATGAATCAACATGGGGGCAACAGGATATGTTTGAAAATATTGCGGTTGCTCCCAAGTCGTTGTCACTACGCCAAGCACCATAGGAGCTTCCCAGCTGCTTCAAACGTACAGATCGTTAACAAATCAAGCAGCTGAATATAGATTTTTCGTAAGATATCTGTCATACTTCAACAACCTCTAACAAAAGCCATGCTCATGTACACGAATTTTTCAACAATACCTGTTCTCTCGGTTACGTGAAGAAGACAGGATTAGTGATAAAACCGGCAGGAGGAAACTAAACAAAATAAGGAAGTTGAACCTAGTGTTTGACGACATAGAAAAATGATCAGCTAATTTTTCATCAAGAGGTAAGCGTAGTAGAATTCTGCACCAAATAATTTAGCAGCTCGCAGAAAGTACTGCTTGGGACTTTAGACCATCCGGAAAACATCATTAACGAGAACATTCCTTAACTTAAATAATAATGACAATTGAATCGAAGTTCATTGCTAAGGTTACAGGAATAAAGCGTTACACAATAACTTTAAGGCTAAGTAACATTTTCCATAATTTCACTTTAGACTGATGACAGTTTTACTGAATTTCAAAACCGAATTTTAGATTGTCCAGTGTTATTAGCCGAAAATTTTATTTTGTTTTTGTGGTTAGTTAAAATGAACTCTTTAATTTTAAGAAATGTAAGACTCATAGTAGACATTTTACGTTCCACAAACATTCTCTCTTTCCTGTAGACGAAATGAAATTCTTTCGTGGACATTTTCACAAAACCTTCTGCATTTGGGTCCACGCCACTCACAATTCAGCAAGTCTTAAAATGTGACAACAGCCATCGAAATTACCAAATTGTAAGAATTTAATAAACTGAAAAATGTGAGACTATCTGAATTTTCAGAAAACGATGACATTGATTGCGTGCATTTCGGTTTTCTTAAATTCAGTAATCTGAATTTCTGGAATTCAGAATATGTACTGATATTACGGTGCCTAAAGCAATGGTCTTTGATACAATGCTAGCTACGACTTTCGGCGCCCCATATTTTGATTAAACTTTGTGGCGCGTTGTCTTTCTACGTTTTCTTCCTGTTCATTTTATGAGAACAATTAAAGTTATTGACAAGTTTGAAATAAGAAATCTAACTTTTTTGATAATAGTTTTTCCATAAACCTTTAGGACAAGAATACTTTACTTGCTTTAATTAGCATACTTCTACATTCGATTTCATCAGACCACGGCATGCCACCACCATTGCCAACTGCTCAGTTTTTGCTGAGAAACTCATTTTTAGCCTGACATGCTCACTTTTCAAATTAAATTTTCTGTTTTTCAGTTGTTCTTATTATTGTCCTTTAAAGCTTTTACTAAAATGGTAAATGAATGAACCAATTATTGAACACCCTTAATACATCCCTGTTCCTTAACAGAAAAGTTTATGGTGTGGATAGACTTATTTCAAATGGAATATAAAGACTAGCAGTTTTTTAAAAGTAGCATTTATTTACCTCTAAGTGTGCAATCTATTTTAAATACAATAAATAAACCAGAAAGAACAGAAGAATTTAATAAAAATTGCTTAGCATTTTATACAGTATTAGTTATTTTCAAAGATTTGTCTTCAGTGATCCTAACTTAAGGAGTTTAAGTATTATAAATCCAGAGAATATCATAATGAAGGGCCAAAATGAAAGTATTTATAGTCTTGCCAAAAACTTTCCAAACTTAAGGCCTAACCACAATGTGCATATGTTAGCATAAGCAAAGACACGAGCAATTTCTTTTCATAATAACAACCCACAATAGGAATAAAGCCGTTCGTCAAGTTTTAATTCCTTTCGTCAATTTGTCTGTACGCTCGTGATCGTACGTTGCATAAGCAAATTTGACAGTTTGTGTAAATACTATACAAATGTTAGTGATACATAAGGAAGCATTTGTGATATTTTCAAGCCTTGCATATGCAAGGTTATGTACATTGTGGTTAAGCCTTTAGTACCAGATCTACAAAAGTTAGATGATGAATGGGGAGAGCTGCAAGCTTTTGATTTTAGGCCTTTTAAAAATCAACGGATAAGGAGTTCTTTAAAAAATTATCACTATCTAAGAGACAAGCGATTCTTTAATTTTTCCTAAACTTTGTAAATTCTTTTTTGAAATGTTATGCCTTCTTCATTCTAGTGCTAATGTAAAAAGGGTATTCTCAGCAATTAACATCAAAACGAAAGTAATAAATAAACTCGGCACAGATACTTTCTGTGGAATTCTTTATTCAAAAGATTACTTAAAACCAAGGAACTTGAATTGCTTTAACGCGAAAGGAACTAAAAATATGCACCAACTATTAAATCAAATTATGTATGTATGTTTTTAAACAAAATAAATAAGGCTGTACTTTTTATTATTTTTATAAAGACAAGAATGTATCTAAATGTTAACTCGTTGTTTTTTGTTATATAATTTATATATTGAATTATATTTATGTTTTCGTTTTCATAACTAATAAAAGAGATTTAGTTATGATTTTTAACTTCTCAGCTGTTTTCTCAGTTTTTCTGATAGACTCAGTTGGCAACGCTGCATGCCACGACGGCACAGGGCCATATACAATGATTACTCAGCTGAGAGTTTTTGTTTGAGGAATCGTAGTCATTCGGTTAAGATAATTTTGTTAAAAAAAGAAAAAAATCTCATTACGGTTCGGAAGATAAGAAAGCAAGCTTAAGATTATCGGAACACCATTATTCTGTATGAATAATAATTTAGGGCGGAGGAGCTATTCAAATCAAACTTTTGTCAGTTTTACATAAGAACACTGCAGATATTTTAGAATGTTAGGACTCCGTTGGGGCTTTCATGTGGTAGTGAGAGAGTCTGTTGCATGGCTTGGGAAATATTCTCGATTTTTTTTGTTTGCCTACGTAAGTACTATCACCTCCTGCCCTGTGGACCCCGTGATCAAAACACCCTGTATGTACCTATCACAATTTTGATCAAAATGATTTTTTCAAAGATATTTCCTACCAGTTTTTAGACTTTAATTGATTTTGATTTTTCATTACAACTGATAAAATTTTAAATGAAAAAATTCGACATGGATAAACTATAATTTGTTGACTATATTAAGATCAGAAATTGGAAACTTATAATCAAAGAAGATCATAAACACGGACCAATTTAATTTCATCACAAGAAAATTCCATCATTTGTAATCGATATTAATTTAAAAATTAATTTACCTGCTTTTAAGCGTAGCATGAAGTTCATTTTTCCAAACTGGGGTTAACCTGAAAAATAATAAAGAAAACATTATTTTTCGTAAGCTGTTGATTTTGTAAAAATTGTGAATTCAAGTTTTAGCTCAGTAATTAAAAAATGTGTAATCAAAAAAGATCATAAACACGGGATTATCTTCATATTGAGGGGCACACTATTTTATTATCTTGTAAATTTAATTTTAATTTGAACGAAGTGGCATTCTAGGCGAATTTTTATACAAAAATACTTTTCGTCAATGCATATATGTATATGAATTTGACACTAGTATTTTTCGTGGAATAGGCTATATTATGTTATAGATAAAGTTATATTATGTGTAATATGATAGTACAGAGTGAGCATTTATCACACCATCCTAATTTTTTCAAATTTTAACGATTTTCCCGCCAATCAGTCAATGATGGATAAAGAAGAATTTTAAGAAGATTTAGAATCGTTAAAAATAAAAGTTCTTAAAATTCTTCTTTATCCATCATTGATTGATTCTAACAAGTGTAGGTTCGATTCCCGTCCGGGAAAAAATAAATGAAAAAGGATAGTTTTAGAACTACTAGAAAGATATCCTGAAGTTAGGAAAGTTTTCATAAAATATAATATAATGCCGTTACCTTGTTGGTCCAGTTAAAAAAGTATTTTTTTCATAGCTATGTGTGTATAGTAAATAAAAGTCAAACAATCTATCTGATGAAATGTTTGACACAAGAGTTCTTTCTTTCCAAAGCTAATTTAAGCTAAGATCTAAAAAATTCTAGGGAATAAATAGGTTTGTTCGATGAAAACACAGAGTAAATTTTCCCTAAATTTACCCGGGGGTTTTATGCACTCATCGACCAAGTTTTTAAAACACCGGGTAAATCTAATGTAATGACATTTGTCTGACAGTTCTCCTGAATATAATTAATTGTAAAAAGTTATTTATAAAATGGGTGAATACAAATAAAATGTGCTCTAGCTATTTTTCTATTTCTTTTCTTCTAATTTTTCCTTATTTCCGCTCAAGGAGTAATTTATATGTCCCAATCAACAACAAATTGCAAGTGACAGTTCTCAAGTGACAACTGTCAAGCCATTACCCCCCGAAATTTTTAGTGTAAGCACGTGGTAACTCAGGTTTTTCAAAAAACAAGATAGTCTAGCCTGGTGTAGCCCGGGGTTTTCATCAAACAGACCTAATGTTAAATTAAATAGCGTATACTTTTATTTCAACTACTAAGCAGATACAAATTTTATTAATAATTGTATAAGCTACAAATGCACAATTGATGCTTTGTGTTCACTGTTCTATCCAAAAACCAGCAAAGCAACAAGATTCAACAATCACTATCTAAAATAATCCCATTTTGAAAAATCAATTGTAATTTTTAATTATTAATCGTGCGTGCAATTTTTTAATTGTGCAATTACAATTAACAATATTGCAATTCAAATTTTGATATTCCATTGGATTTTAAGTGAAAAAATACTGTGCTCGGCAGAGCTTTTCGATAGAATTGATGGGGGCTTAGTCTAGGCCACGTCAGATTACCACTTCAAGACTTACATATTATGTATGTTTACTGGATGGCATGAATAAACAAAACAAAAAGCTTTTAACTAAACTATTTTATAATAAGTTGAGAACCACCTCATTGCAGAATTGAGCCTACATTTCTCGCAACTATACAAGTTTTAAATATTTACGTACCTTTTCCAAAACAGCGTTGCCCTTTTCATTTATTTATCTGTAAAGCAAAAACAAAACAATTGTTTAATGTCAACTAAATTATGCATTGCATTGTATTAAACAATAAAATTAAAATGTTGTCAGTGAATAAACAGCCTTTATTTCTATCAATGGAAATTCAAACGGTAATTACTTTTCATCATATGTATTTGTTTATAAAGAAACTCTTTCATAAATCTTATCTTTTCGTTAGTTTATTGCTTTAACCCTTTCGACCTGGATGGTATACATTGTACCAGTAGAGTTTAAACATCCCTAAAAACGTTCAATGGCACCCTCTTTGGTTGAAAAGTGTACCATTTCGTCCGGGAATAATTTGTTTTGATATTTAAATGTCATTGTTGAAGTAATGTGCTCTCTTTTGAGAGAAATTTTGACATTTGTAATCTGACCTGATCGAAGACGCACGTATTTTGCAACAATTCTTAAGTTTATCTAAAGTTTTTAGTGGTGAATACACAAAAAAATATTTTTATATTATACAGTTTTTGCTAAAAAATAGTTTCCAATAGTTTCGGTAAGATAATTTCTATAATAAGTAGTTTTTTTTACATTTTATTTGAAATGGTACATTTTTGTACCACTCGTCTTTCATGTAACCTCATCTTGGTGCTAAATTGTACCATTCCGTCAGCTAGAAAAAATTTATGCTGTGAATATTTTTCCAGATAAAAATGAATTATGAAGATATTCGAAAAGTTTTGTGAGATGAATTTAGTGGCAGTGAAAAGAGTTCACTTTTGAAAGCGAAGAAGAATATTCTGACTCTGGTTCCAAGTCGTCTGAAGAAAATGCTGAGGAAGAGGTAGATGTTGAAATGGAAAAGTTGTATGAAATTCAGCCAGATTTTGATTGGCATACATCTGATTATAATTTTTCTCCTAAAAAGTTGGTAAGAGAAGTGCAATCCTGCTCAATATCGCCGGACATACAAATCACTGATTCAATTTATATTTTTCATAAATTATTTCCTAAATCGCTATAGATTTATATAGCTCAATCAACGAATGAAAGAATTAATATTTACAACACTAAAAATAAAATAAAAATCATCGATACAAATGCTGGTGACATAGAGTTAGTCATTGGGATTGGCTGCATGTTTGTAATGTGCTACAACCGATTGCCTTCCATCAAGGATTATTGGTCTTGTCATAAATCATTTGGTAACGAATCAATACAAACGGCAATAACTCGAGATCGTTTCGCAGAAATAGTTCCAAATTATATTTCACATGTCCACAGAAACCAACTCAGGCTGTTTAGGAAGACATTGTTGATGATTTGGTAGAATGCCTAAAAAAGACATTTCAAAAATATAGGCAAGAGAGTTCATTTCGAATCGACGAATCAATGACTAAGTTCAAAGGGCGCAGCACACTCAAGCAGTACATGCCGCTCAAGCCTACAAAAAGGGGTTTGTATGTTTGGAATTGTTGGAGAAAGAGTTGTCAACACATTAATTAGTACAATTCAAGCACACGATGTAGTTGTCTGTTTCGATCGTTTTTTTACATCAGTAAATTTATTAGAAAGTATGCGATTTCCAGCTCTTGGCACTGTTATGGCAAACAGAGAAAATTTGCCTAAATTTACTGCGAAAAAAATGAAACGGGGAGATGCTGAAACTTATGTAACTTCTTCAGGACTACTCTGTTTCAAATGGCAGGACACGAAAGAAGTAATAGTATTAAGAATTGCCTAAATCCAGGAGGTTCTATTGTCACAAAAAAAAAAAAAAACATTAAAAACTGGCGTAAAGGTAGAAATACCCTGCCCCAACGCCATAAAATTGTATATGGAAATAATGGGAGATGTCAACCTGGCTGACCAAATGTGTGGTCTTTACAAATTCGTTCGGAAATCAGATAAATGGTGGAAGGAAGTTTTCTATAGATTACTTATGATGACTGCGGTAAATGCTGGGTGATACAGAACGAAATCAAGCGAAAAAAGATTCCTTTCAAGATATTTTTGGTGTCACTTGCTGAAGATCTAATTTCATATGGTTTCAAAACCTCAACGGTGCGTCGATCAGGGAGACAGGGACGGCCTCCATGACTAACAGGCAAACAAAATCATCTTCCTGTTCAAGGAAAAACGAGGCGCCGATGTAAAAACTGTCCAACGATAAAAAGCAGGTTCGCACTAACATGTTGTGCAAGTAATGTAATATTCCATTGTGTAAAAAATGTTTTGAAATTTACCACACTACTCAATAAACAGTAATAAATAATATTTCCATTTCATTTCACTGAATAAAGTGTTTTTTTTTTTAATTTTAGATTATCTTAACATTCCGAATTGGTATATTAATGTACCATTTATTATGGTCAAACATCCCGAGTGGTACAAAAGTGTACCAACCTCCCCTTAGCTCCCCCGGGGATATAATTGGTTTTTTTTTGTTCACTGATTTAAAGTATAAAAAAGCAATTGTGCAAGCAATTTTACTTTAATCGATGCTCCTCGTTATCGGGTCGAAAGGGTTAATCCAGATATAAATATCAGTCTTAAATAAGATTCTAAGCTGTTAAGATGAAAGTATAATGAACTGAGTTGAACGCAATGAAATCTCATCAAATGAGCCTGTTTAAATGGTGTGCAGCGTCTGCCACAGGAAACGGATAGGTACGATGATGGATGGTGGCAGGAATAAACTGCAACTTATCCGAAACGGCGGCACACACTCTTACACAAAAACACAAATTATTATTTAAATTATTCTACTAGAATAGTCCAGAGATTTATTTTTTTCCACAAAAAATGCAATTATTTGAATTGTTATCAGAACTGTCAACACAATTTACAGTTGTCAAATGCCTGCTCTTAGCTTCTCCTTCGAAAAAGGTAGAGGAGAAAATCTTGCTCTAGGTTACTCCAGTTTACTTTAGAGCAGACTCATTAAACACAGTTCAGTTCACTTTAGAGTACTTTCGAGCAGTGCTCTGACTTCATTTAACACGATTTTCTGCTCTAGAGTAACATAGAGCAGCTCATTAAACGATCTAATAAGGCTTCGAAGAAAAATATCACGTCACACCATTCGACAACAACAATACGAAGTGAAGTGACTGCGACCTTGTCACTTCGGTGAGTCGACAACTATAATAAGTGTGATTACATCACCTCAAATCACAGGTAAAGAACTACACAGCCGTCCGATCAGAAATTTCACAATTTCAACCATTTTTGCTTGCAGTAGGATTGGCTGCTGGTTGTTCTACCTAATTTCTCCTTCCCCCGAATTAGTCATCTGCGAAAAGTGAAGCATGCTGTAGCGGGTACGCCCTAGCATACGCAAGACACACGTTACGAATACAACGTATTCTCATTAAATTTGGACACATGAGCGAGCTGTGGTGAAATTTCATCCACTAATTTATATACATTTCTATTGAAAAGACAGATAGAGGAGAGAGTATTGTGTTCTCTGTACCGTGTTTTCCTAGAAATTACACATTTCGTCCACTAAAGGTGGGACGTGATTCGTAATGAGAATACCTTATTTCTCTGTACCGTAAAGCAAGACATATTGCGGTCACAGCGGCATCAAGTTGTAATAAGACTTAAATAATCGAAAGTTTCAAATAGTTCTTTTTGGATGTTACAGAACAAGAACCTAGTATATAGCATTTTAATATTAATTTACCTGCTTTTAAGCGTAACATTCCGTTAAATTTTCCAAATTGGTGTTTATCTGAAATATAAAAAGAGATTATTTTTCGTAAGCTGTTGATTTTGTAAAAATATTGAATTCAAGTTTTAAGTCAGTAATTAAAAATGTGTAATCAAAAAAGATCATAAACACGGGATTATCATCATATTGAGGAACACTACTTTTTATCTTGCTATGTTTAAGAACGTCGTAATTGGTAGGTATAACTTGCGTTCGGGACTATATTCAAAATACCTTTCGTTACATGTCCCATGACACACTCGAGACTAGACACGACGTAAAACCGGTTTTTGTATCGAGTGTGTATCAACCTATGGTACACGTAGTTTATACACGGTTGATACACATTTCTAAGGCAGCAAAGAAAATTCATCATTTCCATATGTTCTATACATTCAATCCGAGTACACACTAACATATGTAATAAAACATTCGTGTATCATCCGAGTCTAGCCCTCTGCTCTAAATTGAGGTATACACGAAAATGTTCTAAAATAGTGCTAAGAAAACCAGTTTTTAGTTTTTTAGTTTTTTTTGATAATATTAATCAGAAAAGAAATCATTTATGGCGATTAATGATTGATCAATCGTAACCGTAATCATGATTACATTTTTTGATTACAAATCTGCAAAAGGTTTAAAATTGTAGTTAAAAAGAAAACAAACATTGTTGTATTTCTATCCCGAAGTCGGTAGTGAATAATTCGCATTGCCTTATTCCACAGCTGCTGCACTCTGCCCTTGAATTTGTTCCAACTAGCATATAACAATGTGGAGCAATATGAAAAGTCTAGCAAAAAGTTTCATTTGTAATCAAAAAAAAAATGTAATCATGATTATGGTTACATTTTCCTAAGATTACTCGATGTAATCATGATTAATGATTGATGGGTAATCATGATTATTAATCTGATTACAAATGTAGTTGATTACGCCCAACACTGATATGAGATGCTATAGAGTTCGGCGTTAATCAATTAATTATACAATTAACTTCAATTGCAATTAAAATTAATTGCAACATTTTTAATTAACTTCTATCGCAGTTAAATTTAATTGCATTTGAAATCAATTGTAATTAATTTTAATTGAAATTCTGCAACGATCACTTGGAATGTAAAGAAACGTAAAGTTCAGATTTTGTTTAGTATGGTAAATGAACCCAACCCAGGCGCTCAATCTTAGTAATATTTTTTATTTGTAAATGTAAACTTTTTCAGTTCATTCTAATCATGCAAGATTTCCTGTACAATAGAATAGAAGGAAAGTTAATTTTATTTAACCGCATATCTTGCTTTACTTTTAAAAGATGTTTGATCAATAGTTTAAATACCTTTAAATATAACCTTTTCAAACAGTCTGCTTTCTCGTTTATTCTTTACAGATTCTGAAATAATTAAATTTTTTTTTATTATTATTTTGTAGAGATAATAGTATTATTCATGGAGAGTAGAGCTATGTTCAGTCAGCATAGAAGTTAATCACTAATAAGTAATAAGCCTTATCGTTTAGAGAAAATCACGTGGAAGTACATGTAGAATCTCATATAACTAAGTCAGCTACATCTCGAATTTTTTTCAATCCACAGTTCAGTTTCGTTTGCATATATATATATTTTATAGTGAACTTAAATCTGTAAAACTGAATACATATATGTATGTAAAAGGATTGACGACTAATCTCCTATTTCATATGCAACCAATTTTGAATTCAGAATATAGAGAGTACATGAAGTGTGATAAGCCAAATTTAGCATAGTCAAACTCTGGTTGTGGTTAGTATCTGTTGCAGCTGCAGTGAAAGCTCAGTACAGCCGTGTAGTATAATCAATATAGATAGAGAGTGGGGCAACAAGAAATATGGTTGAAAATATTGCAGTTGCTTCCACCGAAAATGCTCTTAGTTGCTGCACTGCGTCATGTCAAGATACCCAGCGAGTTTCTCAGCCGTCACAAACGTAAACAAACATTTCATCGTTTTTGTTATTAATTTCAATTTAATTTAATATGAAAATGTGTGTAAAGTACACAAAATAATATTTTATAACTATACTTGCCTAAAAAATGATTTCCCACTTATATTTTCACCAGATTCAAAATTGTTGCAAATTAGGAAACTTCGTTTGAAAGAGGAAAATAATTTGTCTCTTTCTTAAATATAATTCTGACCTACTTCACGATTCCAAGTAAGACTTAAGTACTACTTAAAGTACATTTTCGTTACTTAAGACTTATTACTTTTGAAATGCCCCTACTTAGTATTTGAACATAAGTACTAGCAGTTATTTACTTGTACATAGACCTAGTTTTGTACTTAAGTACCAAGATTTTTACTTAATTATTTTTGAGTCTATTAAGTACCTACAAATATCTAACTCTTCGTAGAAAAGAAAACACAATCTCTAGCGCAACTCCTTTTTTGTCTAGTTTTAAAGCACGCAAAAAACTGTCAAAGCATGTGTCGCACTCAAGCGTCAAGTCAAAATCTTAGCCAAACTAAAAACATACAAGAAGACTGGGCAAGTAGAACAAAAACCAGTAACGTCTTGCCCGAATATAGCCTCGACTTGATGACATAACCACTGATATGTATAATATGGACTGACTACGCTCATAGAAATACACTGCAGAAAGTGGGCTCACTTCTATATTGCTGACTTTCGGTCTAAGCACCAAGTACCAACTGAGAGAGAACTGAAAACAACAAATAAATTAGTGGATTCGTCGAAATACATGATTTTAAATCAATCATTTATGGTTATTACTGATAAAAACAGTTTTCACAAAGGCAATATCATTTGATACGCAGAAGAAATTCTAAATATTGTATTAAAATCACTTTCCGAGCTGTGGCTCACTTTTTCAACTTCCCGCCAATGATGTTTTTATATTGGCACCGACGTAAAAACTCGCTCCAATATAAAATCAACCTCGACCTGATGTAGACAAGGCCTCAATTTTTTCTTAAGAATTTACTGAACATTTTTTCCTTAGAATTGCTATACATTATTGGAGGATAATAGGTGCTTGGGCGGACCTCTAATAGTTTTTATGAGTGTAGCAATGAGAGGGTGAAAGTTTTACTCTACCTGCAGCGCCGAAAACTATAAATAGTAACCACTGGTTACTATACATATTATAGTTTTCAAAAGGTATTTATTTATTAATATCTATTAACTGAACTCGATAAACTTCATTGTATTACTCCCAACGTACATACTTGTACTTGTACTTAAGTATTTTTACTTTGGTACTTGCCCAAGTCTGGTCTAAATTTCAATCGTCTTTATTAAAGTGAAAAAATTTTCGATTTGGAAATTTCTTTGCTTTCCCATTAGCACATAATTACTTTTCCTGAAGTGATTAAACAAAGAAACTAACGTATTTGTTAAATATTTTAATGTATTCAAAACGTATCTCATTCAATAAAATACGAAAAACTCAAAACAAATTCGCTTTGAAATGACTTTAGTCACCTCATGATGTAGCAACAAAAAAAGTTCCTCTCGAATCGGCTTGTTATCTTTGTATCATGGGTATGAACCTTGAGCAATTTATCGTTACAGTTCAGTGGGAAACAATGCCCACGGAAAGAGAAAAATATAAAAGTGGCGTCATTTGTTTTCATTCATTTTTGGTGCAACGTGCAGTCTATTTATATGCATGGCACTGATATGACATGGTTTCAACTTTTCGATTCACTTGATTTTTTTTATTTTGTAGAAAAAAATTATTAGTTTGACAGGTTTATTATAAAGTAGGCACGCAATGGGCCATCCGAGACAAGTATTCTTGATGCATTATGCAAACCGGTTTTTCAGGGAAGGGGTGAAAGGACGTAAAGAGATATTTCTTTGCGCCTACTCACCTCTTACCTAAAAAACGGGTTTGCATACTGCATCAAGAATACTCGTCTGGGATGACCCAATCACATTACTTTTTCAACACGCATTGATTGAAATGCATGGGATGATTGAATGAGATAAATCCGACATGTATTAACTTCATTGCTGACTGAATTTTCGTACTCATCTCAAAATGTAACAACACAATATTTTCAGTAATTAGATCCGTTTTTATAATCATTGTAATAATTATTATAAATGTTTAAAATGTGTATCTTCCATTTACCTTTGCGAATAAAAATTGATCTCGTCAAATTAATAAGCACTGATGACCCTCCTTTCTTGTTTACAATAACAATTGTTAGAAAATTGAGACTTCTTTTCTAAATTTCAAATTGCTGAAAAATAAATTAAGTAAATATCAAATTGCCATTTTTATCTTTTTGTGAGATTAAGTCTTGGGAAAGGTAAATCTCCGAGCATTTGTATGTAATCGCGGTCTACAGAATACAATATATGAATCTATGCAATAATTTCGACCATTGGGTGTCAATTAGACTTTTGGACAGAGTATGCGTTGACGAAGAGAGATGAAATTTTGTGTAAGACGTTTTCATAAAAATAGTTAATACAATTTCAACAAGAATTACAATTGACCTAAGGCCAGTAATATTATACCCAGGATGAAAACTAAAGATAAATAAAGTGAAACTCAGAAGTTCTGTTGGCAGCACCAGGAAAAGGTATTTAGTTTTTATTTAGTTTTTTATTTTTATGAAAAGCTTGTGCACCAAATTTCAGCTCTCTACGTCAACACATTTTCGGGCAGTACCCCCCAAATATATAATGAAAGATGAAATTTTTGTTTGGCAAACCTACGAAGGAGTTTGTCTCATTTTCGAACTTGAATTCACTTTTTTTTAAAGTCCGTGTGCATAATGTCAGCACTCTAAGTGAACGCGTTATCGTGTGAACGGACAGCAAAGTAACTTTTAATATTATGCGTGTGTGTTTAATACATTCTGCTTACACCATATATTTCGATGTGTTAAAATGGAATAAAAAACTTAGTAATCCTTATTATTTCCTCGCCTATGGTTTAATAATGGCTGAAATCGGGCATTCTTGGTATTGCCATACAAAAATTTGGGTTTTTTATGTATACTGTGATAAACGATGCTAATAATTTAAAAATACATTTACCTGTTTGTAGGTATTACGACGTGTTGAGATTTTCTTCAAATGTTGAAAACAGATTTTTATCTGAAAAATAATGAAGAAAACGTTATTTTTCATATGCTATTGATTTTGTAAAAAATGTTGAATTCAAGTTTTAAATTCAGTAATTGGAAGATTATAATCAAAAAAGTTCATAAACACGGACCAATTAATATCATCAAATTGAGGCATACATTCTTCGAATTGGAATTCGAACTAAAGCAGGAATCGGGAACAAATAAAAAAAAAAATATTTATATATTATAATACTTACGTTTAATACACGTGATGCATCTACATATCAAAATCTCCATCGTAGCACATGATATTATGTCTGAAATAAAAAGAGAAAGAAATGTAACATTTGAAAATTATGTCCCACAAAAGAGATGTAAAGACATGGGGCCATATACTTGAATAACGAAGACAACTTCCGTATTTGTTAGGCTGTCAAAATAATTCGGAATAGACACATGTGGTATTCTCAAAATCTTTCGTTATTGGTTCAGCCATTTGTTACGCTGAACGACGAGTGAAGCAGCCATTATTCTATGGTTGGAAAAGGGGAGCATAAAGATGTACACACAGTGGCAAAAATATCAGTGCAATTTGTCGGTAAATAAGGAATACCCTACTATGGAATAGCACCATTGTATTAATTTTACTCTTAGCAATTATTACTGGCTTCTTTTATATTTGCAATACAGAAAAGATAAAATACATCTACTTACACAATTTTTTTTTTCGGAAATAAAGGAATCAAAAATTATTTGCGAGAGCCACTCGGACTTTATTTTCTGATGGTTATGTTCTAACAGCCACTGGAGCTACCGAGAGACATTATTGTCTTTCTCTTTTTCTTATGGCTAATTCTTTATAAATTTGTATTTGTTTTGAAAAACTTTTTCACCACTTATAACGACGAGCTTTTACTACTATGGATACGATCTTCATGTTGGTAGAATAAGAAAGTCAAAGAGAATGCTTTATCTGGAAATTCTACCTGGGATCACATAAAATCCACCGAACGATGTTAACATATATTAAAGACTTTTTTGACAACTTATTCGATAGTTTAACCCTTCCCTTTACTCCTACGGCTAATTCCACTATACATTCACTAAAACTGCACATGTACACGAGTCACTTATCATAAAGTACTAGATACAATGAGCGCCGCGCGTTTTTCTTGCAATGAGAGCAGCGCATTGTTTTACACTTGACAGTTCGAACTATCTGAGGTGTGTTGATTATTTCTGTGAAATTGTAAAAAGTAATTAAAAATGAATAAACAGTCGAACTATCTGAGGTGTGTTGATTATTTCTGTGAAATTGTAAAAAGTAATTAAAAATGAATAAAAAAATTAAGTATGATAATTAAAGCAAGTATTCTTGCCCTAAAAGTTTATTAAAAAACTATTACCAAAAAAGTAAATTTTTTTATTTCAAGCGTGTCAGTAATTTCATTCGTTGTCTTAAAATGAAAATGAAGAAGAAAACAACGCGCTGCAAAGTTTAAAGTTTGTTCAAACTTTGCGGCGCGGCTTACATTGGCTCTAGCTATATATGAAAACCATTGATTTAAACTCATTTTGCGGCGCATTGTATCTAGGGCTTAAGTTTCTTTTCTACTATACTGTTTATTTTTATAAAATTCAGAAACAATTACTACAACACTACTTTATAGTACTGTACTTTCTGTGGTATGGTAAAAAAAAAAAAAAATGGCCTTCCCAAAATATCACATTTCACCCGTGCCAAAGTGCAAAGAGGATATTCTCATTGGAAATTTCTTTGCTTACTCACCACCAGCGCTATACGCTTTTTCCAAACTGTGTCTAAAACACATCGATCCAGTAACGGCAACGGTACATACATTTTGTTTTGCAAGAACCTAATTACTTACAAGAACCAAACACATATACTGCTACCGTGTTGGTGTGTTTCATTCAGCCTTTATACTTATAGGAAGCAAGATTTTTTTAATGTTACTTTTGTAATAAAACTATATCTGCAGGGCTCTACTACTAAATTTACTAAATTTAATTACTCTAAAAAAAAATCAAGTTTTAAATATATACCTTTAAATAAAACCTCTCCAAAGCGGTGTACGCTTCCTTTTATTTATCTGTAAAGGAATAAGAAACAACTGTTTAATGCCAACTAAATTATACATTAGTTTAATACAATAAAATTAAAATGTTGTCAGTGAATAAACAGCCTTTATTTCTATCAATGGAAATTCAAACGGTAATTACTTTTCATCATATGCATATGTTTATAAAGAAAATCTTTCATAAATCATAATATATCTTTTCATTAGCTTATTGTTTTAATCCAGATATAAATATCTCTAAGTCTGCAGTCTTAAATAAGATTCTAAACTGTAAACATGAAAGTTCAAGGAATTGTAGTCGAACGCAATGAAATCTCATCATATCCATTCATATGCAGTGAGCTTTTGATAAGTATCCAGCACAATGAAGACAATAATGCGAATTAATGTAATATAGAAAATATTTATTTAAATAGTTCGGCTCAAATTCAAATATATCTACATAGATGTATATTAGATATTATAATCCTAATATTTTAAAAATTTGTGAATATAGCAATATTTTTGACAATAACAAGGCGAATTCATTAACTAAGATTTTAGGGCATAATTTAACAAGAAAAAAAGCTAGAATTGGTCTAAGACCAATTCTTATGTTACCCTAGATGAATGCCCTTATGAAATTCCGCATTGTCACTTCTGTGCAAGTTTGATTTTTGGAGTGGTTTTTCGCATATATTTCTAGAACGGTTCGTCGGACAGAAAAATGATTCTAACCAATTTTATAGGATTTCGTATTCTGAAGAAGTTTTTGGTACAATAAAAATGTCTTGGACTGATCGTTTTCGCAGTATTTGTAAAAAACCTAAATTTTTATATGGCAACACCAAGGAGTTGCTCGATTTAGTCCATATATGAAACATTATTTGCTAGTACAATGAAAACATCACGTAGCAAATTTCAGCTCTCTACGTCGACGCGTTCTCAGGCAGTGTTCAAATATATATTGGAAAACGAAATTTTTGGAAGGAGTTGCCAGATTTGTCTCATTTTCGAACTTAATTTTACTTTTTTTTTTTAAGTCCGTGTACATAATTTCAGCTCAGACGGACATGCAAAAATCAAAATAACTTTTAATTTTATGCGTGAATGTTCAATCCATTTTGCTCTACCATAATTATTTCGAGGTGTTACAAACGGAATGACAAACTTAGTATACCCTTTAGATTTCATCTAGAGTATAAAAATACCTATTTTTATGATCTATTTTAGGAAGTTTATATTAAAAATCTTACCTTTGAATACGGAGATGTCCAAAGTTATCCAAAATAATTTATAGTCGGGAGATTCTGAAATAATTTTTAATTTGTTATTTATTTTTCAAAGTAGTTACAATATTATTCATGCAAGAGTAGTGTTCAGTCAGCATACAAGCTTTATTTTTAGTCACATTTAAATGATAATACATCCTATGATAATGATTGGAAATTAGATTATTAGGTAATCTTCTCTCCGTTTTAGTGTTCGGATAAAAAAATGAACTTTTCGGAATTTTAACATCGGTGTTGTTGTTGTACCTAATATTTTCTAAATATCGGGGTTTTCGTAGAAATTGATAAAATCAATGGAAGCAAGATTTTAGTTTCGCCAGAAACAAAAATAGTCTTGCATTTAAACAACAAATATATTTTTAGTGAACTTGAAAAAAATTTCGTATATAGCTTATTCTTTTTGTCTTAACTTCATTGCTAACTGAATTTCCGCACTCATCTCAAAATGTAACAACACAATATTTTCAGTAATTAGATCCGTTTATATAATCATTGTGATAATTATTAATATTATAAATTTTTAAAATATATATCTTTTATTTACCTTTGTGAATAAGAATTCATGTGGTCAAATCATCCATTATGCCAATAACAATTAATATAAAATTGTAAGTTCTTTTCTGAATTTCATAGTGCTGAAAAAAAAAAAACAATATAAGAACTAGGTAAATATATACATATGTATCATTGATTTTTAGAATATGGTATAAATAAATGTCTTTTACAGAAGAAACATAAATAAAATATTAGAATGAAGGATTAGAAAAGAAAACAATTTCACCTTGAAAAAACTGGTAGGGACAAATTTATTCAGATATTTAACGCAAAATTGTTCATACCTATGCAACTACTCAAACAATTTTAACTGAAATATACACTCTTCAATGTTTAAAATACTTGACCTAAACTTTAAGGAAAGGTTTCATACATATGTATATACGGGTGTCCCAAGTGGTGTCATATCTAAAGTAGGCAATTATCTTTTGAAAATGACCTTTTTCAGTCATTTTCGCTGGATATGCTTAAGAAAAAGTGCAAAAAACGCCAGAGAGTTACATTTTCAGTGCAGAGTGTGATAGGTCATTTTAAAGCTAAGATGTTGGGCTTTTTAAATCCAATATGAAAAATTGGTAGTGATGACATATTTTTTGATAAAAATAGTAGTTAAATAAAAAAAAACTAGTTATAATTCCGAAATTTGAACTTTGTTGAGCCTAACTTCAAAACGGAGGAGGGTATAGCAAAAATTTATAGACTACTGGAAAGGTACAACGATTATCAATCGAAGACGTAAGTCTCGTTATCTCGGAAACCATTAAGATCCCCAACTCGCACACTTTTTTGCTCAGCTAAGCATGACTTATCCGTAACCTTCAGATATGACACCAATTACGGAACATTCTGTATATGTATTTATACAAAAGCTCTCTATAATGATCATTCCTATATATGCTCAATAATTTAAACTCCAATTTGAGCAATTTTTATTGATAACAAAGAGCATAACTAAGAATCGGTAATTCTTTAGATGCAGGTATGAAGATCTGCTGAAGGAGAAATAAGTAGAGGTATTTAATCTCATGAAGAAGAAAGATATTTTTTGATTTTTAAATAAAATTAATTGAATTGCAGCGATTTGAGTAAATCTGTGTTTAATGAAGATTAAACAAAATTGAAATATTGTTTCAGTCGCCATTTAACAAATTGGTAAGAACTTTGAAAAATTAAGGGCCTAAGACCATAATTGTATCGGCAACTTAGTAGTCTTATGTAAAAACGTTCGAAAATTGTTCCTACTCTTCTGCAACGAAGTCGGCAGTTTAAGTCGAAGTGCTGGTTATAAAATCATCAATTTTATGACATTCTCTTTCCGAAGGTGATATATTAATACGACAGAAAATCAGAGTGAAATAAAGTGAAGTAATATTTAAATGTTTTAGAAAAGTTTGTGAACAACCATTCGAAAATTATATTTTTATAATCCTCCAGCTTTAAGTTATTTGCTTTTTGTTAATTAAGTGAATGTTGTTTTGTACTTTTCTGGTATTATTTATATTTTTTGTTATTGTAAGTCAAGTTTATGAAGACAATTGAAATTGGCGCAATTTAAAATTTTTTTTTTGGAAAAAGTGCAGAAAATTGGCGCAATTTAATTTTTTTTTTGAAAATTTCATCAAATTTACAACCAATTTCTCCAGCTTTGATTTAAATGTGGCTTACTTCAGATTAGCTAGTTTTTTATTTTTTTTATTTTACAGGAAACAGTTGACCGAGCGCAGCTCTAAAAGCTTACATTATTGGACTACACGAAGGTGGGAAATCGGAACGAGCCATCCGAGTTGAGATGATGAAACAAGGTGTAACAGTAAGTACCCCGGGAGGAGTTCAAAAAATTATTTCATTGTACAAAATTCGAGGAACAGTGTGTTTAAAAAGTGGATAATAACGGAAAGATATTCCAACGCGTTGAAGCATCCCAAAAAAGAAAACAACTTTTATGGAGCTCGCGGCAAATTTTCAAACGGTATCTGAATTCCAAGTTACATACTGTTACGACGTTATCTGAAGGATGCGGGATTTCGTAGCTGTCGATGCTGGCAGCAGCTCATAAGCGCAGAAGAATCGAATGGGCCAAAAAGCACAAAGACACATATTGGTTGAAAGTTTTGTTGTCTGACGGGTCCAGGTTTTGCCTTTCAACAGATCGTCCAAAAACTTGTATTAGGCGGTCTGTAGGAGAATATAATCCTCGGTGTGTCCAAACGACAACAAAGGGTAACCAAGGAATTATGGTTTGGGGATATTTTTTCGGCAGTAGGCATTGCAAAGTTGGTGAAAGTGGATCAGGGCGTTAAAATAAATGCGAATATTTATATTAAAATTTTACAAGAAGATTTAATTCCGACTTTGGAAGATGTTCAGAATGGGAATGAGTACATATTCCAACAGGATAATACTCTATGCCATACGGCCCGGAAGACTAAAACCTGATAGCTGAACAGCTGTAGAAAAAGCTTGGAAAGAAATCCATCAAGCTTAATTGAAAATTTAACATCACCCATTCCAAGATGGCTGGAGGACGTAATAAAAAAGGCGAAAATCAAGATATTAGTATATTTAAATAAAAGTATAAAATAATATATTTGTTTTAATTAAAAATATTAGGTGACCTATTTCTATCATTTTTTTTACTATATATTAAACTTTAGTGCCATTTACCATTTTTACAAATATTTTCCTCTGCTCACTTTTTTTTTATAGTGTATATACGATATGGATCGTCTAGTTCAATATAGGAACAAAGAAAAAATTTACTGTTTCGAGATAATTGACATTTAAGTTGTATATATATATATTTTTAAAAAAATATACATATATATTAAAAAAAAAAGTCCAGTTCTGTACTGTAATAGGATTTGTTATCTTGTTTTCATTAGCAAGTCAGCATTTGTCAAATATAGATTCGAATAGTGAATATTGTACTCCACTTATTGCAATGCTTAACTTGAAAACGAATTATCCGACTCGATCCAGTGTTGAACAGACGATCGATATTTGAATCCCGTTAAGGATTGCTTTATTGAATGTCATATAAAATTTAAGTCAATTTCAACTAATGTGATTCTGTTATTCAAAACTTATTTAATGAGAATTTTTCGTGAACTACTAAAAGACACTGACATTATATCTTAGAGCATAACAATGTTTTGAACAGAAGGTAAATTAAAAAAAATTCTTACTTACCAAATTTTACATCAAGGAAAGCTTTATCCAGGTGTTTCCAAGCAGTCAAAATCTGGAAAATTATGCATTATTAAAATGCGTGAATTGCATACAAGAAATTGTTAAATTAAAAAAAAAATAAATGTGTTTTAAATTTTGAAAGATATCGATAATACAAAAATAAAGAATTTTGAATAATTTTGTATATTTCAAAGAAGGAATAAAATATTTGTCTTATTTGCTTGATAACTTTTGCATATCTTTAATTATAGTACATATTACAAGTACGTAGTAATGATAGCTCCAACCCCATAGCTGTGATATAGTACTCGTTCGTATATATATCATAAATTGTCAAGATTGAATAGTAAAAAAAAAGTGGACGTTATATGTCGAATATAATTCTATATTACATTTAAGTAATTTTGAACAAAATTTACGCTAAATGGTAACAAGTAAAGAAGTAGTAAAGCAAACGCTTCCAACTAATGCATAATACGCCTACCTACATCCTTATCTAATTCGAATCCCAAAGTGCTAGTCTTTTTTTAATTTAAACGTTTAAATTCATCTTTATTATATATTAAAGGTATTCATTTCAGCATTTACTGATGCATTTATATTAAAATTCGTTATAAAAATCGCAATCATATCTTGTTAAGGCCTGGCTTACAACTTCTGACATTTATTCGCCGAATGATTGATCTCATAATAAAAGATAATCCCTCTCCTCTTTTACAATTTCCAGACATAATTTTTTTTTTTTTATTTTGAATAAATGCTACATAGTAGTACTGCAAACAACATTCCTCATTCTGTAAAATACAAACAAGTCACAGATTTCTTCTTAGGCAGATGGACGTCACATTTTCCGATTTTCCGTAATTCAAGTATACTGAAATTCAGATTACCGAAATACTCGCAATCAAATGGGCCATTCAGTTTCCAATTTGCTGGTGAAGTATTGTATAGCTTATGAATGTAGTCACACATTTTCCGATTTAAATTTTTGCTGAATTTTCAGTGGCACGAGCACAAATACAGATGCCATGATTTTTTATTATGCAAGTTCGCTGAGAGCTGAGCTCCCAGCATGGCAGTAGGGATTACACATGCAAGAAGTATGGCAGTGCAAGTTGCATGCAAGCTGTACTATCTCGTGTAATCCTCGCGTAACTCTTGGTTTGACTCATTAACAGGTTCCATCACTTTTCGGATTTTTAAGCGTACAAGCAATGACAAATGGAGCTAATTCAAGCCAAAAATATATAGAGGATTTTCTTAAATGTTCTACTTTAATCGATGCTTTCTTTTAATTCGCCGTGGCAATCTTTATAGTTAGACTATGTATTTATGTACTATATAGAAATTATGTGATTATGTCAAAATCGAAACGATTGTAAGATGACATGTTCAAGAATTTTAATCGGGTGGATAAATGTCAGATGTAACAAGGCCTAACGATCGGGCTGTGTGTAGTGCTTTCAGAGTTTAATTTTAATTATTAATTGGATTGTTCGGTAAATTAACCTCAAACTGTTCTATAAGATTTTTAGAGTTTTTTACAACATATATAAATATTTAGATACATTTTAAATTGTTGCGTTCTTTTAGTTCCCACACTTACAATCATTGCTATTTGTACATTTGAGGTAAAGCAATGTAATCACTATCCAACGTTTAAGATTTTATATGTATATGTATATATTTCTACCATTGTTACGGGTAAAAAAAACTAGGAAAATATCAAGATTTCGTTGTACTAATTGCTTTTTTCGGAGGAAAAACTTAAAATCGTGATTCTTTTTATAATTATTATGTTTAGGCAAGAAACTGTTCAGCGACGACGAGCGCATACACATTCAATTTTCGAAACCAAGCTTGAAATAAATGTTATTATAGAACCAAATGAAAAAAATCAATTCAACACATAAATGGATTCTTAGGGCCTGTCCGAATCCAAGTCTTCGTCTTGTTATTACAGCTAGTGCCGTAACATCGAGTCAAGCTCTATCCGAATCCATGTCTATGCCACCGAGCTTTGCTACTTTGTATAACAGTTTAGATATCTGATTAGCTTGATCATCGAGTCAAGGTTCGAGTTGACTATTTTAAATAGACAACATAATTTGCGGTTATGTTTATTCGCTGGCTGTCGAGATCAAGTTAAGCAAACGAATTCCGAGAGGTTAGCTTTGTCTTAAGCTTGATGAAAAAATGGCGAACGCTGATAAAATGAAGCATAAATATTGCGCGCAGGCTTTTTAATGTTTCAAATTCCTTTAAAAACAAAATTATTAATGGAAATAAGCGTTCATAAAGCAGGAATTTTTTCTGGCTAATAAAATGATCTTAATTTTTTGAATTATAGCTTATCGTAGTAAGTAGATACAATATAAATCATGTCGCCAAAAATTTATAATTTTTTGGTGAATTTGATTGCATTTATGAAGGTCAAGAATATGACTGCCTTATAAATATAACCCTAACTTATTTAGAATTTCATAGGCAAGAGAACTTGTTTTCAAGTTAATTAGTGCACAGCGGGAGGTATAAGTACAAGCATCAAGTAAAACAGCACATGCTTTTAACAAAACGTCAAATATCGAGCCAAGTACACAAATTCGGACTGGTTAGCTTCGTCTATCTATTATAATAGCTGAGCTTGTTGTGTTACGTCATTAGCTGTAATAATAAGACGAAGCCATGGATTTGGACAGGCCCTTAATACATACACTAGATCTGTAAGTTATTCTTTTTAATTTTAGTGTAAAAATCATATTTACTTCAATTTTAGAATATTGCATTAGGATTAGACTTTCAATATGCTGGATTTTGTCACCGAAGTTTTTTTTATCCAAACTGCAAGATATCCATATTTTACATTATTCGATTACTATAAAGTTTCGAATGCCTATGCCTATGTACATATATATATACAAAACACAAATCTCCGTAGTTAAGTTTAGCTATATACAGTGTATGCTATTTAGTAAATGGATTATTATATAAGAACTTTCTTAGTTTAGTTTATATAGAAAGTTGTGCTCTATGATTATGAAACATACATAAGTACGTAGTATAAGTAGATTGCTGATCAATAATTTATATAGTCGAAGAAAAGTTGTTTTCATTTACAACACAGTGCTTTGAAACTAAAGCACAAAATAAATATTACATTCATCTTAATCAAGTAGTTTTAGATTTATTTTCAGAGATATTTCAATGTTTTGAATATAGACCAACAGGAGAAAACGAATAAGAGACAAAAACCTTCAATTATGTGTAGTATACATACAATGCTTATTCATTTCTTAAAATCATATGCAACATTTCTTCCCATCAAAACACTAAATCAGACCACAATAATCCCACAAATTTAATAAAGTTTGAAGTAAAATGTTTTTTTTTTATATATATATATCCACATCAGTTTTAAATTGATATTGTTATCAAGCTTAAATATAATTACCTTCATAAAATATACGAAATCATTTTTGAAAATTCCTTTTTATAGTATCGATACCGTTTCCATATAGTACAAATATACTGCAAATATTAAAATGCAGTTATTTTTTTTACCAAGCAACAAATTAGGAAAAGTATTCACTACGTGAATTTGAAATTCGGTGGTAGGTAGTAAGAATTCTGAAATACATATTATTAAAAATTGTTTATAGATTTTAAAGTTTATAAAAAAAAACCTAATGGATCCCAGATATGCCATTAAAATAAGAAAATGTCTTAAGGTTTTTATTAAGGAATAGAATAAATTTACTTAAAAATTATATTTAAATATAGTCTTGTGTTAACTTTCCTTTTCGTCTTATTCACTCATTACAACATAATGATGTCATAATAAATAAGCCAATTTCAAAATTAGTTTGAGAGCTTATACAAAGCCACGAATATAACTAGTTATTTCTGATTTGGGACATTTTATTTTTGTATGATGCAAAAATTACGCATTTATCTTCATAGAAGTTTGAAGTAGAATTGATAACAGATTATATAACTTCTACGGAATATTTAGCTTGCTTCTATATCTTCCCAAATCTGATTAACAATATGGTTAAAACAACGAAAGCTACGATTCCGAAACGCAAAAAAAAAACCAATATATATAACAGAATGATTATGTTCTTCCAATTTAAATTAACACTGCTAAAGTCAAGCTCTATCCGAATCAATATCTGTCATCGAGCCTTGCTACTTTGTATAACAGTTAAACGCTTGATCGCAGAGTCAAATAGACAACATATGGTGAGGTTATGTTTGATTGTTCGCTGACTCTGAAATCAAGCTAAACGCTGACTAAATGAAGCATAATTATTGCGCAGGCTTTTTACTGTTATAATTATTTTTAAAACAAAACTATTAGGATCATATTCATAAAGCAAGCAGTAACATACTGTCGCTGTAATAAAATTAGTCTTTACTCTTTGCGATATAGCTTATCGTATAATTCATGTCGCCAAAAATTTATTATTTTTAATGCTTTGTGATATAACCCTAACACATTTTGAATTTCAGAGAGAAAAGAACACGGGGCGAAAAATACAAACATCATAAAACAGCAAATGCTCTTATGAAACTACGAATATCAAGCAAAGCACACGAGTTTGGAGAGGTAGATTCGTGATCATCTGATTCTTATGAACTTGTTGTGAGACGTCAGTGACTGTTATAACGACGAAGACTGGGATTCGGACAAGAACGATATGTTGACCGATACTAAGGAAAAACTGATAATAAAACAGTCTCACTAGTTCCAATTTCATCGTTCCATTCTTGACAGCGCTAATTCACATACTTTAAAAATGGGACCTTCTGTACTTCAGTGTTCTTATTACTTTATTAGGTAAAGCTTATTACAATTTTTGAAAAATTTAAGAACCCACGCAACAAATTACTGCAATACTGTGCTCAGTATGAGCAATATGTATGAAATTAACTTTAAATTACATATAGTCAAAATTTTGCGCATGTAATCATTTATAAGATAGAGTATGGATAGTAATCCACGAGAATTTGGGCGGAGGACTAGCGACCTTTAATAGCAGTTTTACTCACTCGACTCGAGCTCCGGATGGCTGCTCGAAAACAAAAATTTGCCACAGTAAAAGGTTTCATGACTATTGGAATTGGTGCCAATAAGAAAACAGGGAAAAGGAAAGCTAAACAGATGGAACGAATATTTCTTCCACGCTCTAAACAATGTTATTTACAAGCAACAAAAAAAAAAACAACGCGGAAGTGAAACCATAAAGAATAATGTTTGAAATAATTGCTCCGATATTTAACGCTGGTTAGTTAGTGGCCAAGCTGCAAAAATAAATAGCTTCCTATTTCGAAACTATCAAAGTAAAATAGATATGTATGTTTAACAAACAACTGCATTGAAGATTATGGATTAACTTCTCCCCATTTTCAGAAGATTTCCCACTTTCAATTGAAATTGTAATCCGCATTGCAGTGTGATACAATATTCTACTTCGGAGCAAGGGAATGTTGCACTTATGAATACAGTGTATAATAAAATGCCAAAAATTACGCAGAATAAATCGAACAAAATTTATATGATCACATGAAACATTATTTGCTTTTTTATGAATTTGACAAAATCAATAACAATGCAGTTTGATCTGTCGCAACATTTATGGTTAAACCCTTGTTCACGACCGCGATAATATAGTGGCGTCTCGGTCATCCTATAGAAATATCTCTAACTGCAACTGGTTTTATTGCGCGATATGTTCATCACAAGGTTGATAACAGCTACAACTAATTTGTTTCTTTTGTGGTATGGTGGCAAGAACATATTGTGAAATTTACATATTATATAGTAAATTTCGACATCACTGCGGAACTGTAGCACCCGATTAAAAATGTTCAGGTTAAGTTGTAAAGAACACCAAACTAGAGTGTGATAATTTTTTTCATCGTACAAATCGTAGACAGAATAAGCATATTTAGCGACGTGCTGTCGCATGCGATATAATACCGACTCTTTAACAAGTACTTAATGTTTATTTCTTTTGTCAAGAAGAATACTGTCTAGCTGAGATAATAAAGTGAAATTCCTATTAGCTTAACCATTCGACGCAGGAAGAAGCAAATTATGTATGTCCCAGTGCATTTTTCTCAGGGATACATGTTGCTCACTTTTTGGTGCAGAAAAACCCTAATTATAGTTTTTTTTTCAATAAGCATAATATATGGCAAATTTCATGGTATGCTTCAAGTGCACACGAGCTTTGACACTGTATTATGAAAGTGCTCTGTTGTGCCCCAAAAATATCCCTAATTTTTAACGTCATATAAAAACAAAAATGGAGTAGAAATGTAAACAAATCGAGAATAAAAGTAGAAACCCCCCACAATTAATACATAATATCGTCTTGCTAAGTATATTCATCTATTCTCACAGATCAAAGTGATATTTTCGTATCGAATCGAAGAGGACCATACAGAATACAATATTAATTCCTTTCGTTTGTATTTACTTCTTATGAACACAAAAAAAAAAAAAACATGAAACGATAAATCAATATTCTATAAATATGACCAATTTATAATAGCCCCAAAAATTTAAAAAGTTTCGAATAAAATTTGAGAAGAACTCACTACGTGAACACTATATAGTTCATGAAATTGTTATCCAATTTAGTAATTTTCAAATTCAACGCAATAGACTACCTAAAATATTTGTTTCAAATCCTACAGACTAAAGGTAGAAAAGGATAGTATGATGTATATAGTTAAATTCCTATATTACAATTCCCAAAACCTATTATATAACCTCTCTCATACGAAATATTTTAAATTGGCATATCTGGGTAGAGATCTCATTTTCTTAGCATACATGGGTAATAATTAATATAAAAACAATTCTTGTAAAAAGTCACAATTACATGTTAAAAAGATATCTTACCTCACAAAAATATAATAATTTCAGCAATATTAGTAATGCCTTGTGTTGACTGAAACAGCATTTTGTACCAGACATATAAGTTCAGTTGTATTTCAAGATCCAGAGAAGAATCTTTGGTGATTTGCAGAGATCCTTTCACTTTTATTATTTCTTCAGTAATGGAGAACATATTTGTTTTTCGTCCAGTTGATTAAAATTTTATCTCAAAATTTTTGGTTTCATTAAATTTCTTTTACTTTGTTTTTTTTTTTTTTTAATTCGTACGTTTAAAAACGAAAAAATATATATGTCGAAGTTAAGGTCTGCTAGATGCATTTTCATTCTAGAATATTTTCCAGCAATTGATGTACATCTTCTTTCTTATTTATTTGACAAGATTCTTTACAGAAACGTAGAGGGTTGGCTATTGGTTATTAAAAAAGCTTTGTATGGAGTTTGCCTCAAGTATAACATTTCTAGTACTTATTTACTCCTAATATTTTTAGTCAAACAACAGAATCATTTGATGCATAAAACATTTTAATATTATTTGTCAAGATGAATATGAAATATGCACTACAACTACATATATTCTCTTGTGTAGGTAGCATTACTAACAGTGAACTGAATCAATAAACATTGATTACAATGCAAATTTCAACTTTTTTTTTTTATATATATATATACATCTATACATAATATATTTAAAAGAAGAAATAAAACCAAATACATTGTTAAATGTATTTTTGCAATCCGAAAAAAAAGGAATTGGGTCTTATTATGATCGTTACCTCACTTCAAGTGATACGGACTGTGTAAAATTCATAGGAACCACATCAAATCAAAATCGACATAAGCAGAAACTCTCGACTCGTCACCTGGTTTTTCCACTGAATAAATAACTAATAAGGAAGCGGGGGTATCGTGCGAATACAGTGTACGTGTTTAAGCATTTCAATGACAGTGCGACCTACGGTCAGGGGGCGGAGGGGATGAAAAGTGGGCCTGTGGCTATTTTGTGTCAGTTAAACATTTTGACATTTCATAATTTTGAAAATAAGTTCTCGGATTTGAATTCGCGATATTGTGCAAAATAAATAATTAAACGTGATTTTTACGTAATATTTGAAATAAATGCGAAATATTCTTTTGTGTAATAGAGACTCCGGAGTCTTAAATTATCATAATGAACTGTGCTGTGCTGCAGGAGCGAACCGAGTTATTGTCGTGGGAAAGCATTCTTCAAATAACTTTAATAGGTTTACTAATTAATTATAGTGTTTGTAATAAAATAAAAGTGAAATATTTATAAAAATAAACAGCCATGGCAAAAAATTTAACATTTTACCAATGCCAATTTGTTTGTTTACAATTATTCGAGTCATACAAAGGCAAAGCGAAGAAATATTATCTGAATTTGGATTATAAAAAATGTTCCCCTTCAGAATTTCATTACTGCCATGACGAAATGAATACAAACAGAGCACACTAATACATTTCGCCGAGTGGCTTACGTTTTCAATCGATATGTCGTTTCCTTAATAGTTATTTATTCAATGGGTTTTTCTCATCGACACAATTTTTTCAATGTCTATTCTTCCTTGAATCCTATGAATTTTATACGGCCGTGTCACTTGAAGTGAAGTGACAATCATACTAAGGCTCATATCTCAAGAAAATGACACTGTAATACCCTATACAGACGGGAAAAATCAATATCATTCGTTAGTAAAAGAATTTTTTTTAAAATCGCTTTACCTTTGAATCTTCATTATTAAAAATGTGCTGTCGATTACATATAAAAATTTACAGGAATTTCGTTTTTAATTCACAAAATTTTGGGTAAGTTAATTTTTTCAAAAATCAATTACGAATGAATATCATTGATTTTGATCATCTGCCTAGGGTATTAGAATATTTGAAAATTATTTTTCTCTTTACAGAAAAATTGTACATATTTAAATTGTGTAACATAAAATAATCCCTTGGAAGATTATCGCTAAATAAAAGCAGTTTCACTTAGCGGAAGAAGTTGAACGTTAACCATCCAGGTGTTAGTCTCCTCAACGAAATTTGCTTTCTTTTTCTTTATTCAGAGCGGGAATTCGCACATTTGGGTTTGCTAGTCAAAAATAATCTAAGTACAGTTGATAATAGTTAATGAAGTAAGCTCGTGTATCCACGTCTACGTTCATATATATTTTCATATAATATCATAGTTAAATTTCAAGTTTAACTTTTTAAAAGAGCTCAGATAAAAAATGTAAACTGATTTCAGTTTAAAAAAAAATGCGTTTTGCAAAATGTGTCGAAGACTGGAAATATTGTCAACTATGAACATTTTTTGCTCTGTACTAAAGTAGAATATAATAATACCGATGATAATAGAATCGTGGTGGGCTTCATATCGTGTCAAAAAAATTAAAAACACTAAAAAATAATTAAACATTGATATACAAATATGTACATACATACATACATATACATCCGTAAATAGAGACCACTTCATTCAAATCTGCATAGTAGATGAGAATAGTACAAGTGATTTTTCTTAAAAGACTCGAATCAACTAATTTTTTATGTGACTTCAAAGCATTTGAAAGCTTTTCAAGTTCTGAAACTTTGTGGCAATATCTATAGATACGTGAATGAGATGATACAGGCCTTTTACTAGCACTTTAAGGAAAAACTAAAGCAATTTTATCACACTTATACCTGTGCAATTGGAGTCATCTCGCGGCGCAACGTTTACATATACATATTTCTTTGACAAAACTAAGATTTGCATTTGCATTCTTTCATTAATGTAATAAATTGTAACTACCAAATTTAAAAAATTTGACTTCATTCAGTGTTTAAATTTTATTGGCACGATACTGTAGTTTTCTCCGTGTCAGTTTAGATTTAAGTACAGTCTGTTCCACAAGAGCGTCAATTTTACAACTTCTCTTAAACATGTGTGAAAGGCACATAGTACAAAATATTTAAATTTCTTTGTTATCTATATCGTGCCGGTTTAACAAAATTGCCGGTTGAAAAAACCGAGTTTTTTACACAGTTATTCAAACTGGAGTTTTTAATGTAACTCAGGCAGACAATTGAATGGTGTAGGTTTTTCCAGTTTATTTGAAACTAGATTGAAAAGGATGGCAATCACCGCAATAACTGTATCCGACTGAAAAATGTCGGAATTAACATTTGTAAATGTTGAGTATTGAAACTTTTTAACTGTTATAGTGATGATGACCAGTATGTTGTAGATGAGAAGAGAAACAGAGGAGAGGCCAAAGGTCAATGAATTAACACGTAATACGATCAGCATAACTGAGAAACGTTATCCTTAAAGATTATAAAGTAAGACTCGATATTTAGAAATGTTTATATTTTGTTAATGGCGTTGTTATGGAACATACTGTACATAATTTCTTTCACTGGTGAAGATTAAGAATCAAGTCGAAAACCCTCAATATTTTTAGTTTATGAAGGCAGTAGTCTTTGTTTATACCGAGCAGCTTTAAAAATTTCGAATTTCGTTCATACACTTCAAAATTAATAACTTTGGACGAGCCAGATTTAATCAAAAAGGTTTTAGACTATAATTTAACCTTGGCTTAAACGTCAATTTATTTATGAATACTATTCATAATTAGTGGAAAACAGTTTGGACTCAAGGTAGGTAAATGTATATATGCTCTTACGAGCATTTATTAAATGATTAAAGTATTTGGCCAGAGATTAATGTGATCACCCATTAATAATAGAAAACAAAAATTCAACTAATTTGTAGCTAACAAAAGTTATTAAATTGGAATTTTTACTTGACTAGAAAACTAGTCTCATATTTGACTCTCATAATATGAGTTTTCAGAATTTGACGACGTATATGTAATTTCAGACTATTAGTTGTAAAAGAAATGATTCCCTGAAAAAGGTAATATATGCAGCTTTAAAATATCCAATTGTTATCCAAAATCAGCGAAAAAAGGTAACCTGAAATTGAGTTTTGGTAGTGAATAAATATAAAAGTTTAGATTTTTAAGATTAATACTATAATGTATTCTCTCTATGATATAGCATCTTGTTATACATTACTAAAACAATTTTGTTTGCTCTGACACAACTACGTGCCACAAATACAATACGAACCTAAACGTACTTCTGGAAGAGATACTTCTCGAATATACCTTCATAAAATCCACTAAAACACGTTTACACAAAATGAAATAATTGTAAGTAAGCTTAATAGTAAAAACATGTAAGATGATTTTTTCTATGAAATTATTGGATGCATTATCAGCTCCATTCTAAAGATATTCAAAATTTGTTGTTTAAAATGTTTCCCTCTTATACGATTTTTAAAATCGTCTGCGTTTATTCTGAAAATCATCTCCTCTCCGATCCCATGGTCGGTTATTTCCACGTTGTTGTTGGGCTTGTTGATTCATTTGTCCCATGCCACCACCACCACCACCACCGCCGCCGCCAACACCTTGGCCCTGATCATCAAATCGATTTGTTTTATTTTGACCAATTTCGAATGGATTGAATCCCTGATCCTAACGTAATAAAATTTGACAAAATGCCAAAGTGATGTTTGAATTAGAAAATATTGAGAAAGTGACACGCTGATATTTATTTTATATGTAGGTGTATAGATATGTATGACTAAAATTACAGTAAAACCTCTCTTTGTAATAATTAAAAAAAAAAGTAAAGATTTGTTTACAATAAATTATTAGCGTAGCTGCTTTCATATTACGCTTCTCGACTTGTTCCAAGTATTCAATAAAATTGTCCAATAGAGAAAAAGATTTCTGATAAGTAACATTTTTGGTTTAAAAATCTGTTAAAGTTGCCATTTCAATATTAGGTAATAATGTTTTTTTACAATACATAATAAATTTATGTTTTAAGCTATTATCGTAGATATGTAAATACCTAATTCATTTCAATACCACCAACCCCCTTTTCACTAGCGATTTCTGCTAACCAATTCAAGTCCATTGCTTACAACAAACATCATTGAATGCAGAAAACTTAAACCAGGTGTCCCAATCTACTCAAATAATTACATCTAGAGCAAATGATTTGACAAAATCACAGACCTCCAATACTAATAAGAACTTTAAATGTGTAATTTAATAACAGTTTGCTATCTTTAGAAATCATATTTCATTTTTTTTTTATATAGAATAGTTACAAAATATATGAAATATAAGAACAATGCAACGAATTTTTTGTTAAAAGTTCTTCAATAGATTTTTACATTCAGAGGCATTTCCGTACTTCATATAAATTTATTGAATGTTCAAGTATACAAAATACAGTATCAGATTTTAAAAATTGAATATCTTACGAAAAATCGTCTGCTTTACTTCTAATTTCATAAGACGCCAAAGAAATCACAAAAGTATTCCATATAGAATTCACCTAATGATATTTTGGTGTTGCGACAGGAATTTTTAAGAGGGAGCTGATATAACAAGGATACAAATTATACATCCAAAGAACGAGTTTGTAGAACGAAATCACATCTACATTTTGTCCCCTAATTGGATAATTAGTTCTTGAGTCCGATCAATTGTTTTGGAGAAAGATAACAATCAGATAAATGAGTGTATTTTCAATACTGCGAGGAACAAACTAAAGGAAAAGCAAAAAAGTCAAAATAGAGTAAGTCTTTACTCGTAGATTCAACATAAATACAAATGCTACGAACATAACTAGAATTAAGTTATCACCATTCTTGTTTATTATATTTTCTAAATTTCAAAACTTTTCCCGCGCATTTGACATAAAAACGCAGCTATTAGCATGAATTGGCGGCGGATGCCTTTTAAAGAATAACACCATTAGACATTGCATGTAGACGTACAAACAACAAGAATTTGTCATTCAGTTTCTAATTTGTATATTACGTGAACCCATGGCAAAGTTAATACTTAATACCGATTTGCTCTACAATGCAAAATAAATACATAACTTTTGAAATTACCTGGTAAAAGATATTTCTATATCCATCCCTTATTAAGGTACTATTATTACATATTAAAATATTATAAATGGTAGACGCTTGTATATTAGTAAAATCGTACTAAGTGACAGCCACTCAATATCTCAGCACTGTAAAGTTACAGATTGCAAAGGCACATTAAAAATTGTTTGCAATGTTCCCTTAAATAACATGTTCATGTAAATACTTGCAAAATATGTATTTGTGAAACGCCAATAAACTGGTTTTCCTCGCAAATATTTCCAATTAGATCAATTTTGTTGCTTAATAATAATTTTTTCGGACAAACAAATCGTAAATTGAGAAAATGTTTAAAAATTTAACAAATTTTAACTCTTAGTTATGAATCCAACAAAACGTTTCAGTCTGGTTTTAAGACTAGTTTATCTTTTCTTGTCTGGTTTTCAGACTAGTTTATCTTTTCTTGTCTGGGTTTCAGACTAGTTTATCTTTTCTTGTTTTAAAAAAAAGAGTTGACAAAATGTTATTCTTGAGCACACTACACACTCTTTTCTAGATCTTGAGTTGTTCAGTAACTAGAAAATCTTGTGGGTAACAGCTCAATCTCATGCACCTTCGTAATAATGGATTTCCTATGATGTCTACCTTTTGCTTAAGTATAATATTATACAATTGTTTTTGTGATTAACAATTAACATTATTTTCTTAAACAAGCTTATATTATTCCAAAGCGGAAATATCACATCTAATATATTGCCAATGTATGTATGTATTGTTTCTTCAGTAAGACTTAAAAAGTTAATATTAGCTTTTTCATTAGACATAGTATACATTCGTAAACCATGAACATGAAACATCGATAATTTACCATTTACTCGATAGGTTACATGCTGTTATATATGCACCTTAATAAATTTGATTACTTTTCAGCTAGTGTGTTTTAATTTAACTAGCATTATTATGTATGTGAACATTCATCTATTAAGACTAGGTTATCGTTAATGACCATGAAAAATTAGATTTTTTTTACATAATTTTCATCCCGCTCGGAGCGCCCATGCGGAGACTTTTTCTCACTACCTGAGGTATCCTCAAAAATTTCGTGAAACCGTTAAGCTTCAGATTCAGCACAATTAGTTCTTGGAGGAAAATGACCTCTGTATGGTGCTGGAATAGCTGAAGTAAGTTGTCAAAGATTTTTTATAATGTTAAACTTTAACAAGTTAATACCCTAAGACGATCTAATGAATCATTAGTACGAATTATTAATTAAAATCACATAGTATACGTCATTATGGCTCGAAAATCAGATCATAATGAAGTACACTAATGAAGTTCTTTTTTCCTTAATTAGGGACGCCCTACACCATATTGCACACTGCAAGCGCAATTCACTTTTCGTTGATGAAAGACAGTCGGCGGAAAAAAAATTTTCCTCCCAGACTGTCCTCATCGCCGAAAAGTGAAATGCGCGTACAAGGTATATAGAAGAAAACGTTATTTCCATTAACATTTTGGCACATTGCAGCTGATAACTCTGTGATTAATGTATATATATTTTTATAGGAAAGACAGAGGAGTGAGAGTATTGTGTTCTATGTGCCGTACTTTCCTATACATTTTTACAATATTTCGTCACAATGGCGGAACGTGGTTCGTAATGGGAGTACCTTGTATTCTATATACCTTGATGCGCGTGCAGTATGCGATATAGTGTAGGATGGCCCTTATAGCTATAATGAAGAAAAATGTGCTAGATTTGGCAGATAATATAAAAATGAAGCTCAGCTGTGCATCTGCTCATTTGAAAAATAAGAAGAAATGCAAAGTACAAAATATGATGTCAAAATATTTTTTAATAAATTTAAGTAATAAAAATCAGTTTGACAGCACAACTTAATTAAAGAAATGGTGTCTAGAAAATAAGCGCCATAAGCATGGGATGCACAATCAGATTCCAATAGGGCCACGTGCAGCATTTCAGATACACACACGTAATACTTACGAGCTCGTAGCATCCGTATTAATGCACAGAGCAGCTATAAAAGCATGGGTAACTCAAGTGCGTGACCGCTGCGAGAAATAGTGAAATGGCCCATTATTTTTTGTACCTTGAAAAAAAAATATATATATATATATATATATTTGGGGGTGGCACAAAGAGAAACATTTTTTTTCTAATTGTGACGCTGAACATGTTAAATGCGTTTTTCCGACATTTTTCAGCGCGCGAAGTACTTACACTTCAATGGATGAACCGATTTGAAAGAAAATTCAATTGCGGGGCCTTCAGGAAGCGATTTTTGTCAAAAATTGATTTAGAAAGCAATAAAAATAGCTTTTTTTAACGGCTGGCATTTCAGAGGTTGTTTTTTTAAAACGAAAACCGATTTAGGCCCCAAAGTTTCCTCTAGTTTAATAATTGTCAACCCTTATATATTTTGGGATAATTTATATATCTCGAACACAATTCGATTAGATTCTTTGACTTACGACGAAGTAACTAAACGAGCCCTTACGTCAAAATAGGCGTGGCAAATTTAATGCTTCAATTCAATACATACTCTTAATAAATAAAAAGCATATATTAGATATCGGTAAGTTTAAGAAAAATTAACTAATTACGTAATCAAAGGATTTTATTGCCAATTATGACATTAAAGAAGCGATTCGGATCGAATTAACGCGATAAACTTTGTTTTTATTTATTTCATTATTCAATTTAACAATTTACAAATTAGAAAAACATTATATTAAAAATAATGTTGACAATATAGTTTGTGATTTGCATTTCTTCTTATTTTTCAAAACGGCAGATGCACAGAGGACCCGCACATTTATATTATATGCCAAACCTAGAACATTTCTCCTAATTATAGCTATCTATAATGAATGAAGGAAGAAAACACTTCATTAGTGTACTTCCTTCATTATGATCTGACTTCTTAGCAATGACATACTATGTGACAACGGTATTTTAATGAATAGTTAGTACTAATGATTCATTAGATCGTGCTGTGTGATTAGAGTATTACATTGTTTAATTTCAGAAGATTTCATTCAGTAAAAGTGAATCAAAAACAAATCTTACTAAATGATTTTGTATAAAGGCACTACCCAAATATACTAGCAATTACTGCAATTCAATTCAGTGTTAAAAAATAAACGTTAATTTATACGTAGAGTGTAATAAAATTCTCAAAATTCTGTTAACTTAAATTTGCACAACAGTTTTAAATGTTGTTAGGTCGTGAACTAATAACTGATAATTTAAAGAAGTTGAGAAAGGAAGTAAAATCATTTTGACACGCTTTGATATTTCCACTCCCCTTTACTTTCTCGAAACGTACAGCATCTTCTGAAAGGAACTTTTTTCACCAAGATATTTATTTTCTGATGTATGTATGTAGAGTAAGTTGGAGAAGATTGGAGGTAACATATATTCGTAATGACCCCAGGGTTTTTATTAGTAATGTAAAATAAGATGAAATATTTCGTTTCGGGAAAGGAAAAGATTATAGTTTGTTTTTACTTATACATTTTTTGTTACGTTATTAACGACCTTTGAAAATTGTTGTCTTTTCAATTTCAGAAAAAGAAAATATAGTGTCCTATAAATAATCACAGTATTTCTTAAGCAGTAAAGAAAATTCATAATTAGACGTTCGTGATTTCAGTTTTTTCAATACATTTATTTATTTTATCTTTTTTAGTGAAGAAGACTTGGTGATTTATTTGCAAGCTTCTGCTAATCCCCCCAATTCTTTTTAGATAGTTTTGTTTTAAGCAAGAAAATTTACGAAGAGAGGTTTTACTGTTAAAAAAATACATATATTTTTATACTTGTGAAAGGAACAAGAGTTAAATTCCTATTTAGTCCAAAATGTATTTCAGAAATCAATTCTGAAGTATTCGGTTTCTTATATATTTGGCCTAATATTGAACACTTATGAAAAACTATAAAAGCTACGTATTTATTTTAGTGCAACATCATACGAGAAGAAATTCTACCCCTTTGCAATGGTCCACAAAATGTTATTGCGTTTTTAAGTTAACAGTGAAAATATTTACTAGTAAGTAAAGAGATAGCCTGCAAAGTTGAGCACAACAAATAGTATAACTAAATTCTACAGTAATTAGCTAAAACAAAATGTGTTTTTTATATCACGAGAAAATGACCACTGGCAATAGGGGAATAGAGACCAGAGATAAAATGATGTTGCAAATACACAAAAGTAACGATTTTCTAATTAGTGGGATTTTTGCTTAGGTTTAGACTCTTAATTTCAAACAGTGATCTTGTGAACATAACGATTTATAAAGCAACGACTTACTTGATTTCCTTGGCCCATATTATTATTATTATTATTGTTTCCTAATGAATAAATGTAATTAAGTAAAATTTAAATAATGAAAAATATATTTATGTACCTCCTCCGAAAGGGAAATTTCTGTTCATATTGTTTCCTTCAAAACCTCCTTTTCTGTCCATATTAGCGTTGTTGTTAGGACCAGTATTACCTCCCTGACTTATCTCCTGTTGATCAAGTAATGAATTGAGTTGCTGAGCCTGGATAGTAAATTTTTTTTGTTAATTTAAATAATTTTTTTTGTTAATTTAAACAATTTTTTTATTTAAGCGTATTATTCTAGTAAATGGAATTATATTGTATTATTTGGTTAGACAATAAAAGAGTCAATCACCTGCATGAATAATGTATTTTCCTGTTGGCGCCTTCTCAATTCTTCATCTTGTCGACTCATTCTGATTTGCATATCTTCTTGTTGACGTCTCATCTGTTCTTCATCTCTAGTTCTGTGTTCTTCAGCTTGTCTTTCTTTCATTTCCCATTCCATTTTTTGTCTTTCGCGGGCTTCTTCCCTTTGTCTTAATTCTAATAAAAGAAAAGAAAAATGAATATTACTAATACCCCGACATAATATTACAATTTTTCAATCTACTAAAACGATACTTACGATCTCTCAACAATTCTGTTTCATGTTCATATCGAGCATATTCCATTTGTGCTTCCAACTTCTCTTCTTCCATCTGTAGCTCCCTTTTTAATGCTTCATGTTTCTGCTTGAATAGCTCATGGAGCTGCTTCCAACGCGTACCATATTCATGTTCAAATGTCCCTGGCTCAGCAAACCTTGGTCCAGCTTGACGTGCTTTGAAAAACTCCTGGGTTTTCTTGTTCATCGACTTATCTTGTAAACCATCTGTATCATCGTTAATTTCGTAGGGTTCTACAACACAAGGGCGCAAAGACGATGTCAGGAAGAAGCATTTCTCTGTACAGTATCTGATTGCAGACATAGCGCCAGCCTTTCTGGCAAATTCAACTATACCCTCTCCAGTAGGTTTTCCACGGTCGTCAACAATTATAACGGCTCTTTCAACAGGACCGAAAATTTCGAAAGATTTGAATAATAACTCATTGGATACAAATGGTGTAAGATTTTTAACTCTTACAATTGTAGCATTCGGCGCGAATCTCACTCTTAGAGAACGATTCTTACGAAGAAAGCCATCCAATTCACGTTTTGCTCTTTCGGCATTAACATGATAATCTACCTTTAGGAATGCAAAATTCTTTTCAGCATTAATAAATGCTTCGCTTATTTCTCCGTAAGGTTTGAACATTTCACGAATTTCCTCCTCAGTTACATCATTTGTCAAATTACCTATGTACAAACGATTTCTTCCAGAAAATTTACTTTCCTCTGTTTCAATAGGTGGTAATTCATGTGTTGGACCGGAAAAGTTTTTCAGTTTTTGTTGTATCATGTAATCTTCACCTTTTCTACCACCGCGATCACCTCCCCTACCGCGATCATCGTTGCGATCACGAAAATCACGTCGATCGCCACGATCTCCACCTCGATCACCCCCCATATTCATGCGATCACCTCCTCCCATATTCATTCCTGAATCGTTCTGAAAATAGATAATTGATTTTTTTATGAATTCATAGGATTGTTAACACTAGGTTTACACTTAATTGTAAATTATAAAGATAACATTTTAAAAATCAGCAAGAATTATCTTTTAGAAAATTAATGAAGTGTGCTCACAGGTGGTCAATATGACCTCTTGGTAAACCTGATGTTAAAATGGATAATAGTATTCTGAAAGGTAGACAATGCACTCCATAAGGACTTGTATCAAGAAGTGCAGCCGTTGAGTTCTGTATTAAATAATATGATCTGGCTCAGCTAAGTAATAATAATAATAATCCCGCCAATGATATGTTTAATATTATGCTAAGTATCCAATCTAATTTCGCAGTACCTACCATCATTTATTCTATCTACAAATGGAATGACAAGCTTCGTGGTTTGTATATTCCGGGGGCTACACACCGATTTCCATTGATATTTCAAGAAAAGTGCGCGTCAATCAATGAAAGACAAGTTCAATGTAACAATTTTTAACGCGATGAGAATGTAATAGGAGCACATATCCGTGATTTGTCAGATTGGAATTATTTGGAAAAAAAAAACATCACGAATAACATGAAAATTATAATTTGAAAATTGTTGGCGTGATTTCGGATGAATTTAGTGGAGCATCCGGGGACATGTCAAAGCCATGTCAAAAAGCTGTTAACTCCCAAGTGCCAGGTTCAAGCAGCAAACGTCAAAATTGCCAATCACAAACTTTTTCCTAACCTCTTCTTTCACATTTCAAAACAAGAACCACGGTGCTCCCAGTGAAGAGCAGAAGCAGCTAGGGTTAACCTAAGTAGCAAAAAAAATCAGAAAGTGACAGCGTCGGAAGTCACGAGGACTTTAGGGTTAACACCGAAGCAAAAACAAAAACACCCATAGTTGAAGATGGATATGTGATGCTAAATAACATTCAGCATTGACATTTCTCATGCAGATATATTCGTTTTCAGTGTACCACCAGGGTCGTTTTGACACACTTTTTCTAGTAGTGTATACATCAATGGAATGATTTCAGTTTAACAAAGCAAGAATAACACTTCTGCTAGAAAACGTGATCAATGGAAATCGGTACACATTACGGGACCGGCTACCAGCCATGAAGAGTTGACACATTTATACTCTCATGGAGGAAGATCTATGAATTCATGTGCTGGAGCCACACAGAAAAATAAAGTTATATAACGAATTGCAATCCAATGTTTTCTTCTAATGATGTTTAAATTAAAAAACGTACAGAGCAAAGTTTTGGAAATTATGGTGTTTGAAATCCAAGCTACGTTTACAGAAAAAAAATAAAACTCCTGCAGAAGTGTGTTATGTCGGCCACTAACCGGTCCAGCTCGCATTCAAGACGTAAATAAATTTTTTTAATTCATTTAACTAATGTGGATTTGGATGGGACTTATGTGCAACACTACTGTTCCACTTTTTCTAGTAGTGCACAACTGAAAATGTTCGATGGGATAACAGAAGTGCACACACTGCCTTCCCCTACTTTGCACTGGATATATTCTCGGTGTAACAAATAGATATTCAAGTTGGATTGTCATATGCTGTCAGTGTACTGTCGCGATTGTTTGTGAAATTTTCGAGTTAAATGAATTATTACGTTTGACAGTTCCGTGTATAGAATACGTATCCCCAAACGCAAAGAATACGACAGAAATATGTTCGATGGATTTCAGTGCTACCAGCTCTTCGCTGCCAGAAAAAGTGCAACACTGTAATGGTCCCATCGAAATAGACATTAGAGTAACATGTGGTCTGTTCACGTACTCGAATTTGTGTGAATCACCGTCATATATAACATGGACTGCCTGATTTTCTACTTTATATGGGTCAACTTTTGTTGGCAGTGGTGTGACAATTATCTTGATTTCAAGTTTTACTTTCGCTTTAATATTCATATTAAAAGTTCAATAAATTACAGATGCATTCGAAATTATTTCTATTCTTGGAAGTTTATCTCCTACAACATCAAATATTTCTTAAACTTGATTTTTATAGAAATAAAATTAAGCAATCTTTGTCTGTCTCAGTATTGGGCGTAATCAACTACATTTGTAATCAGATTAATAATCATGATTAAATCAATCATGATTACATCGAGTAATCTTAACCGTAATCATGATTACATTTTTTTTTTATTACAAATGAAACTTTTCAAGAGATTTTAAAATTTAGTTCTAAGAAAACAAACAATCTGTGATCGTAAGAATTTTTATTGTAGAAAACTCCAAGGCACTGTTGAATTATGTATTAATTGAAGTCAGTGTAAAGAATGTAAGTGCTTCTAAAATACAACAATGTTTGTTTTCTTTTAACTATAATTTTAAACCTTTTACAAATTTGTAATCAAAAAATGTAATCATGTAATCATGATTACGGTTACGATTGATCAATCATTAATCGCCATAAATGATTACTTTTCTGATTAATATTATCAATCTGTAATCATGATTACAGATTGTAATCGTAATCATTAATCATCAATCAGATTGCATTTTGCCCAATACTGGTCTGTCTGTCCCTAAAAGTAGGTATGGAGGACAGAGAAGGATTACAAATATCGTATTGCCATCTACTTCTATTCTATATATTCATTTGGAAAACCACTGAAATGAAACTTGACTATGGTGTATTTTTGTATAGAACGTATTGTTTGTAGTTCCGCGGAATAAAGTAGTCCAAAAAGAGACAACTATAGAAAAGTAATCCTATAATAATGTCAAATAATGTAAGCAATTTCAGTAGTATCAGCAGTACATTTTATGTCAGTGGTGTGAATGCATTATAACATTTTCACCCAAAAACTATTCACGTACTCAGAAAATGGGAGAAAATATACAGGGTGTTTTTGTTTTTGCTTCGGTGTTAACCCTAAAGTACATTTGGTGTTCGATTTGCCAGATTCATGGCACTCGTGACTCTCGAAGCTTTCACTTTGTTTTTGTTTGCTACTTGGGTTAACCCTAGCTGCTCCTGCTCTTGACTATGAGCACCGCGGTTCTTGTTTTGAAATGCTACAGAAAGAAGAAGAGGTTAGGAAAAGCATGATTGGTACTTTTGACGTTTATTGCTTTCTTTGCACAAGAACACAAACCTGGCCCTTCGAAGCTAACAGCTTTTTGACATGGTTCTGACATGTCCCCGGATGAACCAGGAGTCCGTTCCGGAAGCAAAAACAAAAACCCTCATAGACGTCACACTTCCCCTTCAATAAAGTTTTAGTCCAAATCCACCCAAGGAAAAACTCGGGGTAACTCACTGACTTGTATATAAATCACTGACCTATAATAAGAATGGACTGAGCGTTCTTGCTTCAAAAATGGCACAAATATTGAACAGACCGTGAAAACCGTTTATTTCGTACAATTGCACACCGATTTATAATTAGTTATTATTTGTTGATTGAAAACACTAAAGATGTTGTAAAATAGCATTGTATTAAATGAAAATTGTTTAGGAAGTTAACTAGTTTTAATTAACCCAAAACTTAATTTTTAATATTACTGAAAAATGTGTTCCTCTGCAGATTTTATGTCAAATATATGCTTGAGCTTGTAAGAGATAGACGTATATAAATAATATATTGGTCTGCATTTTTATGTCAATTCCGATGCATTCCAATCAATACAGCCGTACTGTTTCCAAAATTGGTTACAGTTCAATGTATATTTTGAAAGAGTCAAATAGATTTTAGCCAAAATTTGTGCCATTTTTTACTATAGGAATTAGATAGGATGGCTCAGTCCATTCTTATTATGTCAGTGATATAAATGGACTGACTGATCTCTTGTTTCATGTGGCTCCAGTTTTGATTTCAGAAAGTATGCTCTCACTGGCGCAATGATTGGGGAATTTATTTATATATGAATGTCAGTGGGATTTACCGAATTTACCACAGTAGTATTTGGGACTATTTGTATTGTTAAATTTAATTTTAATTATAAGGCGAAGGAAGTGTTTTTTACAAGGCTGTGTTTTGGTTGGAAATACCGCTGAGTCGTTACAGTTCAGTGGGAAAGTATGCTCTCAGGGAAAGAGACAGGAACATGAAAGTGGTACCATTTGCTTTCATGCATTTTCGGTTCCACGAGCAGATGTTATGTTTGGCATTTTATTATCAAATTAAAGTTGGTAGCTTGACAGTTTATAGTTGTCACTTTCGCTTTTTGTCGAAGAACACAAAAGTTGTTCATGTACTCACTTTCCAAATTTGATAACTTTTTTCACAGAAAAAGGCCCAAGAACGAAAATTTCCGAGAAGTACGTAAACACACCTATGGATTAAATTCAAGTTTCAATGAGAACTAATTCGGATTGAACTCAGCATGGAAATATCGTACTGGTGTTGTACTTCTAGTATAAAAGTTATCCCATTGAACATTTACAGTGGTGCACTGCTATAAAGCACTGAAATATCATCGAATCGACGTTAATGCACCATTTTTGCAAGGAAAATCAACTGCTACCAGAGGTTGTGGCAAAAATTTTACACTGGTAAATGGAAATTCTACACCTAATTAAAGCATTACAAGTGCTTAAATTCCAAACATTATATTGAATTTGCAATGTGAAGTGTCATTTTCAGTTCATTCTACGTCATGCAAGGCTTGCTGAACTGAATAAATACACGAAAAAATAAGTAGAAGTTTATTTCATTTAGTCGATTATTTTGACATTCAAGTTCGACAAAACGCACAGAATCACCCCACAGGACTAATTTACTCGATTTCCACAGTCCGAAAAATTGGTAATTTGTGAGCAAATTCGAGCGAGTACAGGTGTATAATAATCAAGTAAATTAAATAAGCCAAATCACACTTTAACTCACTGAGTCTTTCTTTGACGTTAACAATTTTTACTCAAAGCCAAAACCATTCGCGTACTTTACTAGTTTCACTCTAGATTTCTTTATCATACGAATTGACCTTTCTAATGCTTATACTTGGAAAAGCTCCCGAGCTGACCTGTGCAACTTTGACTAGTGTCAATTTGCTACATTTATACAATACAAAAAGTTAACAAACAGCTTCTGTGGAAGTTCAAATAACAGACGTTTTGTAGGTAAAAATCAAGTAGTTAACGATGAAGATATCTTCAAGATAATTTTTAAAATTCTCCAAGAAACCGCATCTCTATTATTAATATATCTTTCAGTCATGCAACTTAAAATTTTATCATCCAAATTTTCATCGAAAAAGTTGTGGTAAACAGACATACCTATTGAAAATAATTTGCACTGAAGGTTTACGAAAGTGAAATAATCTGGATGAAGTCGACAAATACTATTACCTTTAGACCTAAATATTGCAATGATTTTTACTTAAGAGCAATTTCAAGTAGGTAAAGAACAGACTTAGAAATTAATAGTAATGTGAATGACCTAAAATAAGCTAATCTAATTTTCTGACCTTATTTCGCTGAAGAGCCTAGATAATTATTAATCAATTTTCAAAGCTTTCATGTTTAATTAATGTCATCTAAAATCATTAATCTTTTTTTTTTAGTGAAATACACCGAAAAAGCGGCCTCGTGTTGAGACAGCTTCACCCGCAAATGTAAATCAATAAATCCTATACATCAAAATGGCGTCCACGCCATCTTGAAAATTATTAATTTAGAATTAAGCAAAATATAAATCTGGACAAATAGACCAAAATTATGAAAAACAAAGTGTCGTTCGCATTAATAATTTACTTTCTGTTTAGATTTAGAAGTCATATTTACAAAGTTCACTCACCTCGCCGCGATTTTGATTCCTGCCACCTTGATTACGGCCGCCTCCTCCACCACCAAATCTACCACGGCCCCTACTATTATCACGATTCCCACGATTACCGCCCTGACCAAATCCACCCATATGTCCTTGTCCTTGTCCCTGTCCTTGCTGGCCACCGCCAGGCCCACGATCAAAACGTGGCTTTTTCTCAGCAACTCCATTTTCATTACTTTCTTGTTGCTGTTGTTGTTGTGGCTGTTGCTGCTGATTTTGACTTTGTGCTGCACCGCCACCACCTCCAGCATTAGCAGCTCCTTGATTACCACCTTTTGGGTTACGTTGCGGCAATGGAGTTGCGTTTGGTTCGGCTTTCACAGCATCCATTTTCTAAGAATTCACTTTTATCAATTCACTAAAATTAAAAAGCACGTCTAGTCTCCGTGAACACCTCAGTAAAAGTAGAAGGAGCAAGTGAATAAAATTGTGAACAAGCAATTTAGTACAGCAGACTGCCTAATTTTAGAACATATTTAATTTTTTACTGACATTATAGATGGCGCCAAATAATATATAATATAATGCTACATGGCCTGCTTAGATGGGTCAGTATGCTGCCGCACGTATCTTGTTGTGGGATGAAGGTCGGGGGCAGGAACTTAAAATTCACAGGCAGCTCTTGAGGCAACACGTATTTTGATTGGGCATTATGAGCCATGTGATCATTCCAGTTTCAAGCAGTGCAGTGTGTAGTTGTTACTTTACATGATTTGTCGATATATTTGTTCCACCGACGGAAGGCAACAAGGGCAGCAAGTTGACTGATGTAACATGAAATGTATTTTGAGGCAGCTCAAAGCGCACCTTATACTGATCTGTCTAAACAGAGTCTATATAGAATAGCTTTGTAAAAAACAGTTACTTTGATTCATAAATAAAATTTAACAATATAAATAGTCCCAAATATTTTTGTGGTAAGTCCCATTGACATGCATGATAGTAAATTCCCAAATAATTTAAATATAACGCCAGTTTAGGACAGTTTGAAGCATTGACAGTGGGAGCACACTTTTTGAAATCAAAACTGGTGCCACATGAAACAGGGTCCTTGGGTTTTGATTTCTCCTTTTCATCAACCACAAAATAAACTAAAATGAATTTGCAATGAACTTATGTCAGAATACACTCCTAAAAGTATGATCACTGACTTCTAACAATGGACCTAGCGTATTGCCATTTTCCTATAGGAAAGAATGACACAAGTTTTATAGTTTTCTCTTTCGCCCTATGACAGAGTTACTGAACGTTTTCTTATGCCATTTGATGTTTTTATGTTGGTTACAGTTGTAATCACCGCAGAAAGAATAAGGTAAAGATAGTGTTTACCATGCTCCGTCTCTCTTGCCCACACGCAGGATTCAGGTAAAAATAATTTTTGAAAATTAAAGTCGGAATGAGTCTAATTCCTTATAACCGTTTAAAATATCCCTTGGGCACAAGAAAATACGATTTTTTTAATTACTGATGTTACAGTATATACATTAAAGGAATTTTATTAACTATATCAGAGTGCAATATAGTAATAGATTACGAGCTTACATAGTACTGTCCTTCCGTAGGGGCACCTGAACTAAAAAAAACTTTAATTTAATTTTCACAAATTGAGTGCTATACATTAAAAATATCGCAAAAATATATATATATCGAATAGATTACGGACTTACATAGCGCTATCCTTTTGTAGGAGCATCTAGAATAAAGAAGCTTTAATTTAATTTTCGCTATTTGAGTGCTATACGTTAAAGATACTACAAATATTTAATTTAATTTAATTAAATGGATTGCAAATTTGCCGAGCACCGTCCTTTCGTAGGAGCACCTGAAATCAATAACCTTTAACTTAATTTTCGGTTTTCCCCAACTACGTTAACCATATCGTAGAATAGCCGTCATACGGATTAGTTAATCAAATTAGGAACTTACCTAGTGTTGTTTGTGCAGGAGGACCTTTAAAGTTTATTTTAATTATCGACGTGTGTGTAGACATCCTAGTATCGTTCTACAATTCATCGTCTAATGACTATGTTAAACAGATTGTGAACAACTTACCTATCGTCATCCTTTTGAATAAGCACCTCCAGACACATAAAAAGCTATTTTCGTAATTGATCTTAGTGCACAATATACATTACTAAGGTTACATCATCAAGGAATCAAAACACTGAAGAGTAGTTCAGCGAATAGTCAACGTGTAAAACGGGAGTAACTTCCTCGAGCGCATGTCGAGTCCTCCAGAAGGCATTTTGGATAAATTCAACGGTATGAAGGGGAAGTTTTTTCATTATATCAAGTACGTAAGCATAATTGTGAAGTAAGGAAATTCCATTGGGTCGGTCCTAATGTAGTAGTGAAGTCAGTATGAGAGTCTTTAGAGCTTCGGGGTGATAATAAGAAAAATAAAGGCAAATATTTTTCAAAGAAATCAATCTTATTTTGTATATTTTATAAGTATAATGACCTGTAAAAGTTTAGTGCAACCAGAAAACAAATATCGGAAATAAACTCATGCATAAGATGTATTAAGGCACCTAGGAGTTTCTCTTATCTTTCCCTCTTGAAGTTTCTCTTCCACACAGGGCAGTGGCATGGGCGGCCGGATGGCACAAGGATTCGAACTTTTGATCCTTATGATGAACCTCAGGGGAGTGGTGTATACGGTCCCTTCAGGGCCGGTGTGTTCTTGCAATAGTAGATCTCCGTTTATGACCCCAGACACGAACTTCGTTTTGTCTATGGTGACTTCACAGTTCAGGGTGTCTTTTTTGAAAGCCCACCCCGCACTCTCCGCTCAGTCTAGGTGCTAGCGTGGCGGCCTGAAATTAGCTGTCACGAAGTGATTGTCAGCTCACGCTGGCAGACAGGACTTAACGTCTTTCGGCCATCTTTCGAAGTCAACAACCATAACAAAATCTAGGAAACAATTTAAGTCAACAGTAGTAGTAATATTTAAGTAGTAAAAAAGCTATAATTTGTCTAAGACCAATTTTTATGATACCCTCACAGATGTATGTAATTTCGTATGGTCACCTATATGTGCAAATTTGAACTGGATCGTCAGACAATAAAAATGATTAACAAAATTCATAAGATTTCATCCCCAGAAAGATCTTTGAATATTGATTAATGAGGTCATCTAGAAACGAATTAAATAATACCAGATTATCCTAGAAAGAAAAATTGCAACGATAGACAACCATTAAAATAGTTGGATTCCAATGTTTTCACAACCAGAACCTCCCAACTACTGGCGAGAATGTAAAAGATAATTTTGACTTGCATTGTAATCGCAACATAAATCGGTACTTTTTCTGTTCCAACCCACAATCTGGGTGACAAATTTCTTTCGTCTAAGCCAGAGTAAGCTCGATTCGATCAAAGTCATCATTAATGTACACCCGGACTGACGTACTATTTGGTTGAATAGAATAGAATAAATATTTATTAGCTCAAAAGTTATAACAACAACGTTATACATCATCTAAATCTCTAACTATTTGGATCTATACTGAGCAATTTACTTTTGATTGCTTTTATGGATTTTATCTACGCTCACATGGCTGCATTTACATATCTACATGATACTAACTTTAGTTTTAGTATTTGAGCCAGATGTGTGTTCATCTCATCCCATGTTAATTTAGATAGCCTATGTCGCAATAATATTAAAACTTTAATTGATGATTTGATTTTAAATAACGAACTAAAGCCAGATAAGCAGCAATATGACAAAGTATTGGAACTAACATTTGCGGCCTTTGAGGAATTTAAATAATCTTACATAAAACTATTTGTGTGATCCACTGCCTGTTCATGTCCATTCCACCAGAGAATGCTAGGTTATAGTTCTATTGCATCTAATATGGGAAATGGTGGTTAATCGCCTTCGTTTTTATTTAAAAAAAAAAACTAGTAAATTGAGTGTTTAAATTAATAGCTATGCACACATAAAATAAATAATTTAATATAAGTAAGTAACACACATTTCCATTTTTTTTTTCAGTTTTACCAATGCATGAATAGCTAGCTAATAGAACTTTTCAATTGAGTATAAAATTTATTTATTTAAAATTTTAAAAATTATGTTAACAATAAACAACAATTACGATTAATATTGCTCCTGTTCTTCTAAAATAATCTCATCACCAAATTTAAATAACTATTGACAATGGCTCACTAGGTGTATAAATTTGTAACGGAGAAGTAGGATACAATGTTACGGGAAGATTCCAGACCATTGTTTCAATAGAAATATTTTCTGGTGCGCGCCATTCTCCAGTTTCAATATTCTCTGGACCAAAATCTACCGTAGTACTAGTTACAAACTCGAAATGTAATCTCCACCTAATATCGACCAATTCAGTAGAGAAGGAAGGAGTTACGTATAGTGGCACCGGTAGTAAAACTTGAGTTTGCAACATTGATAGGCTAAACTCATGACATTTTGTATGATCAGTAATTTTTCCACTTATCTCCGCAGATTGAAATGAGGAGTCAGTTTCTTGGTTAGTTGGAGATTCAAAGGAATCTACGATTGTAGTTATTAAGTCATCTTTCAAGTTTTTGTTTTTGAATATTTCTTCTGATTGAAGAGTTACACAAAATTGGACGCAACGTACTTCCCTACATGTAAAATCTAATGCACCCACAATATCTTCGCCTAGCTTATAGGCTGGTTTGAACAAGCAAAAACGACCAACAAATCCTCTTTTGTTTGATATCCGATAGTATTTTGGAAGTCGGCGTGCTGTTATATTCTGAAAAAGATAAATAAACTTTAGTTTGATCCTATATCAAATAGAATTTATAAAATATACTGGACTAGGATAGCATAGGAAAAAAAATTACATACATATATATTTTACATATAAAAAGTTTGCAATATAAATAAAAATATATTAGCCGAACCACAATATAAAAAAACATCCATATGTAAGCACTAAATGTATAATTACTAGAATTCTAAAAACTGCAGATGTATAAACTTGCTACCCACCTTGAGGATAATCCTGACCTACATCAAATCAGAAGAAATTAGAACTGCGATCGATAAAATGCTTAGGAGAACATGCAACTTAAAATCTTTCCTCTTAAACTCCCTTAAATTCCCTTTGGCTACCCCACAGAGTTGACACATTCCCTACCACGTGACTTAGTAATAATATTACACAAATTTTGCCTATTGTAAAAATTAGTAAATCACACGGAAAGATATGATGTCAGTTATGGAATTTAAAGATCATGCGTTTGGATTAAATTTGTCATCATATTGTTGGCATCTCATAAGTTGACATCATGTTTAACGCCAGAAATTGTGAGTTCCTCGCATTTTTTAGGTTTTCAACTGGAGAAATTAAGACTCGTTCCACGCATTTGAAAATATGCCTTCATTAAACCATTGATTTATTATTTAAAAAAAAAAAGAACAGCCTTAATTTATTTGTACTTTTTATTTATTTTATTTATTTTCAGCACATTTATTTACATTACTGAATGCATGTTCTGATATATAATTGATGAGTAAAATTCATAACGCAACCATTTAAAAAATCTACTAATTTATATACTCACTTCTTATACTTAAGTTATAACTAGACATCGGAAGCATTATCAAAGTACTGAAATGCAAATATACACGAAAAAACCCAAAATATGCACTATCAAAAAAGAAACACACTTACTAATGATAATTTTTTTACTGTTTAAATCAACACACGAGTTAAATCTAGAAAATAATTTAAGCCAACAGTAGTAGTAATGTTTAACAAGTAAAAAAGCTAGAATTGGTCTACGACCAATTCTTATGATACCCTAGATAAATGCCCGTATGTAATTTCGTTTGGTCACCCATCTGTGCAAGTTTGATTTTTGAAGCGGTTTTTCGCATATATTTCTAGAACGGTTCGTCGCACAATAAAAATGATTATAACCAATTTTATAAGATTTCATATTCTGAAGAACTTTTCAGTTCAATAAAAACCTCTAGGACTGATCATTTTTACAGTATACGTAGAAAACCTAAATTTTTATATGGCAACACCAAGAATGGGTTGCTCGATTTAGTCCATTTTTGAAGCTTTATTAACTATAACAATGAAAACACAGTATACAAAATTTGTACTCTCTACGTCGGCGCGTGTACAAATATGTATGTAGTGAAAAACGAAATTTTAGTATGGCAACCCTACGAAGGAGCTACGCAATTTGTCGCATTTTCGAGCTTAATTGTACTTTTTTTTAAGTTCGTTTACAAAATTTCAGTTCTCTAAGTATACGCGTTCTCGAATTATCGTGCGTACAGACGGACGGACATGCAAAAATCGAAAGAACTTTTAACATTATGCGTGAGTGTCAGCCCATTTTTTTCTCCACTAGCATTATTTCTAGGTGTTACAAGTGGAATGTGATTTCATCTAGAGTATAAAAATCAACAAAATACACAAGAATTAGAAATTAATTATAGTTTTTATGGCAATATACTTTTCTATATTTTCAATTTAAAATTTGTGACGTTTGTCACTTAACAATAATTAGTACACCGAAAATGAATATTCTACGTCTACCGACGTAAGATGTCAAAATTTAAAATTTGACGCCATATCCGCAGAAATCACCTCAGGCTTTGATCTGTGCTATTAATGTAATCATTTAATTGCTTCAAAACCCGGAATTTTGGCACGAAGTGTTTACCGAAAATGAATTTTCTATGATTGCAGCAATTGAATTATAAATATGATGGTTTTTGGTTTCTAGCTTTTCAAAGACGTCGGGTATTTCACATCTTTCTGGCATACTATCTAACGCATTTGAAATTAATAAACAACTTTTTTTATCGAATTATGCACTATAAACGAGAAAGTCCTATAATATGCAATAACGTTGCAAAAATGCAATTTCATGCAATTGCATATAATCCGATGTCTGCCTATAACTAATGTCTGCAATAGTTAATGATTTTGAATGAGCGATTTGCCTCATACATACATATATTGTTGACATTGAAGCCTACTTCATAGTCTATAAACATATTCGAGGATCGTGTAATCCTCGTGTATTCGTTGAATAGTTGCCTTATCTATTATCTATACTAACTTCCTCAATTTTGCTAGAATACGTATTTTTGTCACTATAGTTTATATTTAAATCAACCATAAATCTAATTTCAACCACCAATCAGGACAATAGGCACAAAACAACTTTCAGATGGACTCGATAACCTAATACAAAACCTATTACACAACTAGTATTTCTAAACCTGAAACCAGTACCTTATTAATAACCCTCAATCATCTCACATACATTTATTTTTCAAAAACTCTACAATACCTCAGGTCATTTAGTTAATCTACTTCTACTAGAAAAAAAAATTAATGTAACGTCAGTAACGTTTCAATTTAAATAGATAACAAGTAAAAAAGCTAGAATTGGTCTAAGACCAATTCTTATGATACCCTAGATGAATGCCCGTATTCAATTTCATATGGTCACCGATCTATTGAAGTATTGATTTTGAAGTTGTTTTTCGCATATATTTCTAGAACAGTTTGTCGCACAGAAAAAATGGTAATAACAAATTTTATAGGATTTCGTATTCTGCAGAAGTTCTTAGTACAATAAAAATGTCTTGGACTGATCGTTTTCAAAGTATACGTAAAAAACCGAAATTTTTATATGGCAACACCAAGGAGTTGCCCGATTTAGTCCATTTTTGAAATTTTATTTGCTAATGTAGTAAAAACATCATATACGAAATTTCAGCTCTCTACGTCGATGCGTTCTCAGGCAGTGTCCAAATATATAGGGGAAAACGGCCGGTGTTTATTTTGACTGCAGTTTCTTAATGGATTTGCGTTGTTTTTGTCATGTCGAAGATCAATGCTGTGAGTTTTTTTCACTCGCATCTTCATTGGATTTGAGTTGCATGAAACTCTTTTGTTTGACGACTCGCTTGAGGCGAATATTTAATTAATTTTTTTTTTTTTTTTTTTTTATCTTTGTTTGAAAAAACGAAGCGTAATTTACTCAATTTAATTAAAATGCGATGCGTCGTTACTAGCTAGGTAATTCTCTAGTTGAGGGGAAAATACCTAAAAAAAAAATGGGAGTGCCGTTTTGTTCAGTTTTACTATTTAGGTACTTACCTGCTGGCGTTTTTTTTTTTTTTTAAGAATTTTATTGGAAATTCCCTGAAATCTCTGAAAATAGGCAACAATTGGAACCTAATGATTTTTATATTTTCATTGTTTTTACTAACATTTCATTGAGAATAATTGTAAATACCTTTTATCTAATTATTTCTCTGAACAACTCACAAGAACTCGTAAGAACTAAGAAGTTTCCTGTGTTAGTTAAGCAGCTAAGCATGCATTCTTGTTCGGTATGCTAATTTAATCTAAGCTTGAAAGTGAGCGAATTTCCTATTAGGTTTGCCATACAAAAACATAATTTACTACTATTGCATTCTGGTATTTCTCACAACTTTTCGCCATTCAATTTTGCCAGGGTAACAGTCAATGATGCTCTATTCCCACGGCGGGGATACAGCGGGGAGCAATCACTCCAATAGCCCCCCCCCTTTCCCCCTGCAATATCGGTAAGCTCTAATAAAATCAAATTTTATACTCTAATCTTTTTAAAAAGGACTGCTTTAATGGGGTACAATCACAAAAGTTCTTAGAGTTTCCCTTCATTTTGCGTTTAATTAAATTTTTAATATCTTAATATATAAAAATCAATGAAATTTTGTGAATGTGTTTGGTTGGTTCCAGCTTGAGAGATTTGATAGTTTTGGACACGACAGATGGCGGTGTTGTCGAGACGTATAAAACTGCCTGGCAACGCGTAGATGTGGAAAGTTGAAATTTTGTACACGGCGTTTTCATAAAAATTGAAAATACATGTTCAAAATTGTACTAAATCGGGCAACACGTTCGTAGGGTTGCCATACAAATATTTCGATATTTGGACACTCGGACAACGAGGCACGTAGAAAGCTGAAATTTGGTACGCGGTGTATTCATAGCAATAGGAAATAAAATTTTAAAAACAGACTGAATCGGGCAGCACCTTTTTGGTGTTGCCATACAAAATTTTGAAACTGTCTGAGAACGCGTCGACGTAGATAGCTCAAATTGTATGTACGGAATTTTTCAAAAACAAGTAAAAAAGCTAGAATTGGTCTAAGACCAATTCTTATGATACCCTAGATGAATGCCCGTATTAAATTTCGTATGGTCACCGATCTATTCAAGTATTGATTTTGAAGTTGTTTTTCACATATATTTCTAGAACAGTTTGTCGCACAGAAAAAATGGTAATAACAAATTTTATAGGATTTCGTATTCTGCAGAAGTTCTTAGTACAATAAAAATGTCTTGGACTGATCGTTTTCAAAGTATACGTAAAAAACCGAAATTTTTATATGGCAACACCAAGAAGGAGTTGCCCGATTTAGTCCATTTTTGAAATTTTATTTGCTAATGTAGTAAAAACATCATGTACGAAATTTCAGCTCTCTACGTCGATGCGTTCTCAGGCAGTGTCCAAATATATAGGGGAAAACGAAATTTTTATATGGCAAGCCCACGAAGGATTTGTCTCATTTTCGAACTTAATTTTACTTTTTTTTTTTAAAGTCCGTGTACAAAATTTCAGCTCTTTAAGTATACGCGTTCTCGATTTATCGTGCGCACAGACGGACGGACATGCAAAAATCGAAATAACTTTTAATATTATGAATGGGTGTCCAATCCATTTTGCTCTACCATCATTATTTCGAGGTGTTACAAACGGAATGACAAACTTAGTATACCCCTATAGATTTCATCTAGGGTATAAAAACAACTGCATATGATATGACAATTCTAATCAGAGAAGCCATGCATATAAATTCCTGTAAATTTTAAAAATGATGAAGTATATAGGAGAGAGTGGACGTGTTATCAAATCGTTACGGAAATTTTTTATCTAATTTACATAAATTTGGTGATCAGAATGGAATCTTGTAATATTCGATCAATATATAGAATAATTACAGTTTATACAGGTGTTTTTTGTACGATAAGGGAAATAGACCCAATAATAAGTTATTATTACAAAATCAGTGAATCATAAACAGTGAAAATGTCGGAAAATTTGAGAAAAGGAATTAGTTCATGTAATGGTACTTGTGGTAAAAAATATTCTGCAAAATGTAGCGATTTATCGGAGTATGATGTTAATACGGTTTTAACAAAAAATAACGTTATTTATGTGTGATAATTGCTTGGATTACAAAAAAGCGGTATTTGAAAAATTTGAATGTGTGCTCGAAGAGATTGAAGACTGTATCTCAGGAAAAAGAGCTTCGAGCTTTTATGGCAAATATGGTGAATGAAGGAGGTGAAAATAAAGCATATTATGCGGATAAATTGAGGTGTGCGTCTCCGATAATAAACTGCGCCAGTGTTGCTAAAGCCAAAATCTAAGCAGAATAGTGAAAAAACCAAAGAAGATTTAAGAAACAAGGTTGATCCAACGGCGTTAAAAATTACCGGATTATCTAAAAAGCAAAACAGTGTAATTGCAATAATGTGTGAAAATGGTCAAGAAAGGAATAAGGCGAAATTAGTTGTTGAAGAGAAAATGAAAGGAAAATATGATGTCCAGCTGCCAGTGCTGAGGAAACCCAAAGTGTACGTTTGTGGAATGAGGGGAGAGTTAGATGCGGGCGATTTGGAAAGAAAATTAAAAGTGCAGAGCGAATTATCAAGTGAAAGTGAGATTAAGTGTTTAAAGGTAGTATAAATTACTAGACAGTTAAGGGAAAAGAAATTCGACAGATTTAATGCGGTAATTGAATTGGATACCAAAACATTTCATAAAGTAATGACTTTAAATAAGCTTAACATTGGATGGGACCAATGTAGCGTTTTTGAATCTCTCAATGTTTTGACGTGTTTCAAGTGTCAAGGTTTTAACCATAAATCGACTGAATGCACCAATAAAGCTATCTGCGCTAGATGTACGGGTGATCATAATACAAGGGAGTGTAAAAATAATGTAGAAAACAAATGTGTTAACTGCATTAAAAGTAATGAAAAGTTGAAACTTAATCTGGATACTAATCATAATACACTAAGTGGGGAATGTCCAGTATATAAACGAAAACTTAAGGTGGAAAAGAATAGAATAGCGTACTAGCAATTAAAAGAAATAAATGGAGTTTATATAAATATTCAAGGACTAATAAATAACTTTGAAGAATTGGAAGAGACTGTGAATAATAATAAATTTGATATAGTCATGCTATCAGAAACCCATTTAACGGAGGATGTCGAAGATGGTGAAGTGGATATGAATAAATATTATTTGATTAGATGTGATTCAATGTCTAATAGAACGGGCGGAGTAGTGATTTATTTAAAAAATGAATGGCAGTTTGAAGAGGTAACTAAGGTAGTGGTTAATAAAGATATATGGTGGTTAGTGGTCTTGTTTGGTAACGTTGACTTATAGATCTCCTAGTTCATCCGAAAGACAATTTTGTGAGTTTTTTGCCGAATATGGCACTCGTTTAGCAGTTATGAATGAAAACAGTCTTGGCGGGTGATTTTAACATCAATTACCTTGAAAATGGTACGTATTCAAATATTGTTAAAGAAATAATAGTGGACAATAGCTTTAAGCAAATTGTTAATGAATATACTAGAATAGCGCGGCTATCAAAAACGTTAATAGACTATGTGGTGACAAATTTGAGTCGTATTACAGTTAAATCGGATTGCAGCTTAAAGATTAGTGATCACGAAACATTAATAATAAATATAGATATAAATGTCCCTATATGTGAAAAGGGAACTTTCGTTAATTGTTTCAGATACAATAAGAGAGATTTTGGTATTAAGTTAAGAAGCCTTGACATGCATCAGTGAATTCCTTGGAGAGCTTGAACGAGCATGCGCGAATGTTTGAGAATAAATGGAATAGTGTGGTGAATGATTTTACAATGAGAAAGCTGGTAAAAGAGAGAGAAAACGGATGGTTCAATAATACACCTCAAAGTATGAGAACAAAAAAAAAAGAACTGAACTAATGAAAAGCTCTTCTATCGGAATGTGACAGGGATTGGAACGAATATAAATTAATTCGAAATAAATATGCAAAAATGATAAAGCAAGCCAAGAACAATTATATTAAAGGAATTATAAATGAAGCAAACAGCCGAAGGAAATGTGGAGATCAATTAAAACGTATGTAATGAAGGACTCTAAAAAAGTAATAAAAAAGGTAAAATTAGGATCTTATTGCTGTTTGGAAGATAATGAATTAGCTGAAAATTTCAATAACTACTTTATTGAGAGTATAGAACAGATCCATCAGTCAATCCCGAATATGATATATAATGACGACCTTCAACAGATTGATAAAAAATTTGTTTTCGGGCACATTTCCCAAACGGAATTGCGACAAATAATTAAGGACATAAATTCTAAACGGGATTACAGTAGAACTAACACAACAATGTTTTTGGATAATTGGGAAGATGTGGGACTTCCTTTATGTAATCTAATTAATAAATCTCTCTTTGCCTGACACATGGAAGGAGTCTATTATTATCCCGATCCAAAAAATTAAAAACACAACGAGATTCGAAGAATTTAGGGCAGTTAATATGCTCCCAACACATGAAAAATTTTTAGAGAAGGTAGTTGGAAAAATATTTAGAAACCAACAAGCTCTTTATAGAACAACAGTCGGGATTTTGAAAAGGGCATTCCTGTAAATCGGCGCTAAACTGGATTATAACTCAGTGGAAATAAGAACTTCAGAGTAAAAGAAAAATATTAGCGGTTTTCTTGGACTTAAGGAGAGCGTTTGAGACAGTGGACAGGTCGATCTTATTGAAGAAGCTATATAAATATGGAATACAAGGAAAAGAATACAGATGGTTTGAGTCATATTTATCAGATAGAAATCAAAGGACGAAAATTAATGAGTACATATCACAGAGACGACAGAATAAATTGGCAGTCCCACAAGGCTCCGTATTGGGAACTCTATTCCTTGTTTATATAAACGACATAACAGATACTTTAAAAAATGTTGGAATTGTGTTGTTCGCGGATGATGGACTTCTTCACATTGCGCGCGATGATATTCAGGAGTGTATTAATCGAATGGAAGAAGATTTGAGTTCATTAATTGTGTGGTTCATATGACTATCAGAACCAGCTTAACACAAGCTCGCTGCATGGACACGTTTAATAAAATAAACGGTCAACAATACATGCGTTTCATCACTTAGGGTAAACAAACTAAAATTAAATATAAATAAAAGTAAGTACATGGCAATAAGCAGTGATTATAATAATGGAATTAGTATGAGTGGAGAATTAATTGAATGTGTAAGTGAAATTAAGTATTTGGATGTAGTGATTGATAGAAAACTCAATTTCAAAAGACATTTTGATTATATTTGCAAAAAATCGGAAAGAAAATCGGTTTTTTTTAGAAGAATCAGAAGCAAAGTGTCCTTACTGACAGCTATATATATATATAACGTGATAATTAAACCTCATTGTGAGTATTGTTCGACAGTTATGTTTCTTGGAACAAAAGAGATGTTAGAGAGAGTGCAGAAGCTGCAGAATAAGGCGATGCGGGTGATATTACGTTGCAGTAGATTTACACCGATATTATCAATGCTTAAGGTATTAATGTGGATGAGCGTAAAGGAAAGAATAGTCTTGAATGTATTGTTGTTTATATTTAAGATAAAAAGTAAGATTCTACCAGAATATTTACATAGGTATTTAAGATTTGTTGGAGACGTGCAACCATTTAACCTCAGGAATGTAAATGAATTCAGATTAAATAATTATAATACAACATGAGCGCAAAATTCACTGCTGTATAAAGGTTTAAAAATGTATGATAAGCTTAACTATTGCAGGAATGATGAAAACTTTGGAAAATTTAAAAGATATTGTATTGAATTTATAAAAACTAAATTAGATGTCCTATTGGCATGATGTTATTTGTTAATTACTAGATTGTTTTTTCATTGTTTTTTTTTTGTGTGAAAATTTTTTTTATTAGCTATTTATTATCGATTTAATGAAGCAAATCATTGGAAATATACAAGCTTTTATATGCTTTTATATGAGCAAGTAAAATGTATTTATTATTATTATATGTACATATTTACAAAACGTATGTTCAGCAGACATTGATCTCAACAAGGAAGAAAGGAGACGTTGCTGGTTGGTAGTTGAAGTTTTTAGTTCTATGCTATAATATTACTAAATATATACTTACCAAAAGATGTTGCCATGCAAGCTCTACTTCCGATATTTTTCTTGGCTCTAAAAAGGGATTCGTAGGAGTCAGCTCTTCATTGGTTTCATTACGAGCATCAGAACCATCTTCTGAACTGGGTGCCCTAGGCAGTGGAAGCACACGAAGTGGTAAACTTAGTGTTTGTACCTTTGATTTTACCCGTTGGGTTGCAACAGTGATTCTATAAAAATATTTAATATTATGTCCGCGATACGTAGGGGGTCCACCTCGGGGAAGTATTTCGCGATAAAAATCTAAGAATGTATTGCATAATTATACTTATTTTCATGTTTAATATATAGCTCATATGATAACATACATGTTCTAGTTTCTCCAGGTTTTAGTCTTAAGTCACAAAATAGTATTTTTGGTTTTGTTGTTGAGATTATTTCAGCACCACCTTTAACAACTACTCCTAGAGCAGTTGAACTTGTCTCTATATCGATGTTGGCACTTTCGAGTTTATCTCCTACAGATGTTTTCTTGTAACAATGAATTTGTGCTGATGCCCACGCTAAGTTCTGAAAAGGATCACTAATATTTGTCTTTTAAAATACTTCTCTATAACTTATTACGTACAATTAAATTTAACCTGTTACTTTGTGACATCTTATGTTGAGGCTGTTCTGGATTTTGGAATTCTACTAGACATTCTACTGCTTCACCACTAAAGTACACCGGTGTTTGTTCCCTAACTAGTTTTGCTGTCATTCTTATCATTTTTGATGGTTTTCTTTAATTTTTTAGTCATGAGGATAATAAAACTAAAGCACACGTACAAGATGTAAACATTTCGGTTTCGGACGTTTCCTTTTTCTTCTTCTTTTTTAAAAGCGAGAAGTACATCTATTCGCCTTCATTAATTGGGCCATCGTAAACGTAGATAGGGTCTACCCACACGAGAAGTTTTTAGCGAAAGAAGGAATTTCCTCACCTTGTGCTTAGACAAGACAAAATTGTATGTCACATGAATAGAATGCTTCTCTCTTCCAACATTTTTAACTAACACACTAGTAATTTTTTAATAATGCTTCCTATGTAAATCTAAAGTGGAAGAAAGAGAATTTACAGCATGCGCAAACTTGTACTAAAGGAAAGGGGGAAAATGACAAACAAAACTATTTCTGCAAGAAAAAAAAGCTAAAAACTATTTGTTCACTTCACAGCCATTTTGCCTGTTACACTGTTCATTGAACGAACACCACTTTACAACTAAACAGCTGTTCAGTAATAGAACAATATATTTGCAGTACTTTTGCATTGATGTGTACTTACATAAAACTAATACTTCTCCCAACCAAATGTAAAACTAGTTACTGTTCGCCCATTTACTTCCGTATCATAGTTAATAGTTCCCCGGAATATAATAGAAGAATCGCATCGATGTGTTTGTTTAGTCTGATGGCTTTTGAATGTATGTAATTAATCCGGCCAATAGCTTCAAGCCATTTTTTACACAGGAACTTATCTTTAGGAAACCTAATTTGCAAAATTTGGAAAAATAAAAGTAAAATTGCGAATAAACGAAATTTAATAGAAAATACTCATTATATCGCAACATTTTTAAATTATTTTTAAAATTTAAAATTTTTAAAATTTTTAAGAATCTTCCAAATGCCCCATTTATTTGCTGATAATATTTCTTGTCGTTGCCTTTGCTTGACTGACATCAAACAAGACAAAACACTATAATTTATTAGTAAAACTTTTAAACTTGCTTGAAAAATCCTTTCCCACGACACAAACTCCGCTTGTCTCTGCAGCACAGCACAGCGCAATTCAACATCATAATTATGGACTCCGGAGTCTCGATTATATCAATTCTCTTGCACAGAAAAAATAATTTCTATAGGTTTTCACTATTACAAAATTATAAAACACTTTTATTAATGTTTACACTCACAAATCACTAAAACAACACCGGACCTAAGAAATGACAAATGAGAAATGTCAGAAATATTGAACTGACAAAAACTAAAAACCCAGCCCTCTTGTCATTTCCCTCCCGTGTCAACAAAAAAATTGCTTATCACACGTACAAGAATTTCGTTATATGATCTAAGTTCTACTATCAAGTTAAAAATCTAGTTGGAAGGGAGGCTTGCATGCAAGCTGTACTATCTCATGTAATCCCCGCGTGAAAAAAGCTGAAAAATCTATTGGTTACAGTTGGCGTGGCGAACTTTTTTGATTTTTCTACGCCCCGGAGGGCGGCTGTGAAACGGAAAAGAAGGAAAACCGTGGCGCCAGTGTCAGTTTTCTAGCAGAACTCCAAACCGTTAAGTGTCCACTGAACCAGAATTCGATTGTAGCGATTACGAGTTTTTGACGTACGTGTGCGGTAGGTGTTTTACAATTTGTTGAGAGATTTCTAAGGAATTTTCATTAATTTTCCTTTTAAGTAAGTAAAATTTTATTTTAACAATAATGTAAGTTCTTGGTGATTCTTGTTAGAACTTAAGCAATTACCGTTTAGTCAATAAAACATTTAAATTTCTCTGAACTTTTGTGAACTATTGACTTGGTGACGGTTGTCGGCAACTACAATGGCGGTGTATGTGCTTTTGTACGTCACAATTTTTAATGTATATTGAAAAGACTGTAAAAAATAGTATAAACCGAGATTTTTTATGCTTTTATTGAAATTATTAGATTGGTAAAACTTGGTAATATTTCGGGGGCCTTGATTATAGAGTTGTGATTGTAGTGACATCATCAAAAGTTGGCCGGGCTCTCTGAGCTGAGGTCGAACTCTGTAAATAATACCTATATTATTCAGGGCTATTTTTTCCATAAATTAGTAATTTAAGTCTTGCGTTAGCAATTTGAAGATTTAAAATTATGTTTGAAGTCTGTTTCTAACTGGAACCATAATGGAGTTATTTCGTGACCCCATTGCTTGACCTGCCACTCAGCATTTGCTGAGGTCTTGAAAATCTTAGGAGGGAGTTTCAAATGAGATAATATTTCAGAAAGATAATTCGGTCTCATTTGCATTTTTACTGCTAGTGAGTAGAAGCCATTTTCCCTGAATTTATGATAACGTCGATTTTTTACGACTGTTCTTTATTTTAGTTTTTAGCTGTAGATGCATTTAAACTATAGGAGTAAGCGCAATTAATCTTTTTCATATGACGTAATACGGTATACATATTTTTAATCTATTAAAATTGGTTGTAAAATTTGTAGTAGAGCTTTGTGGGTTTTTATATTTCAAGAGATTCTACTGGAGCCCGGCCGATAGCGCATGTTACAAAACGAAAACGTCCAATTTTAAAATATTTAAATTGATTTCTGTTTCACTTCGGTTGTATTTAATACGTTAATGGAAGGGAATAGGAACAAATTCATCAGTCGATCTTGCAAATAAATGGTCTTTGAATTTGAATCCAAGTTTATTATAGACACTGTGATTATAGACACTGTGATTTTACAGGCCTCATATTGGCGACTACCCGGGACGATCTTTTGTAACAAATCTATATATTCAAATACTACAGTGCAATTTTAGGTTGCTGAGAAAGGTAAGACTCTACTCAAAACTAACTATCATATAGATAAGTATTGTCTTATTGAATACTAAAAAAGTTTGTATAGATCCTCACCAGTAATAAAGAGCAGTGTGCATGTGAGAATGCTCGATATTAGCCTATTAATTACATGGGGGCCGTTAGACAGCATCCTCTTCTCATCCTGTCACTGGACGCGTTTAGGCGGAGACCAAAACAGTTTGGAAGAATTGGAAGCGTTTGGCCCCAACCATGTAAAAGTATGTTTTGCAATTACGCGGAGGAAAAATCAGTAACTTTAACCGGTTTGGTCTCTGCCAAAAGGCGCCCACTGAAATCATCGTTAAAAAAAAATCAGATGCTTACTGGTTTGGTTTATTTTCGAGGTATGCTCAAAAAACTGGTTAATTATGTGAGACTTACACTTCTGTTGGAAGTTGACTATTTTGCCTTTTCATTGCAGGATGGTTTGTAATCTTATTACTATGAAAAACTTCGGTTTTTGAAAGTATTATGAGGCAAAATTGTATACCAGCAGCAGTATAATGGGCGCTAGTAATAAAAAACAACCTTTTGAGGTTCCCAGTTTCCCACTAAGACTATTGCCATCTTCGGTTGCCCAATAACTTACCTTAAAATCTCATTTTTATTAATCTATATCAAGAAAATGTATTAAAAATTTAGTACTTTTATCGAAATTACAAGTATTTGCCAATATTCTAATTCCCAGTTTATTATTAAAAAAGAAACAAATACAGTATTACTAAATCTCCACATAAAAGAGTGTTAATATTTTTCTATTAAATTCCCTTCTAATTTTAACCTTACCTATGGCCTTTGTGCTAGGGTAAATTCATTATCGAACATATTCAAAATTGACACCTAGGGTACATGTAGACAGAGATGTAACCATATGTTAGAAAGTGAGAAAAATCATCACTCGTAGGGTTTGTTCGCACTGACATATATACAATGGACTGCTGACGCTACAAAAATTGCTTACATTATTTGACATTATTATGGGATCACTTTTCTATAGTCCTCTCTTTTTGGTTTAACTACTTTTTTTCGCTGAACTATAAATCATAAGTTCTATACAAAATCCACCATAGTCCAGTTTCAGTTCAGTGGTTTTCCAAATGATTATATAGAATAGAAATAGATGGCAATACAGTATTTGTAATCCTTTCTCTGTCCCCCATAGCTACTTTTAGGGACAGGCAGACAAAAATTGCAAAAAATTATTTCTTTAAAACTCAAGTTTTAAAAATATTTGATGTTGTAGAAGATAAGCTTCCAAGAATAGAAATAATTTCGAATGCATCTGTAATTTGCTGAACTTTTAATATGAGTATTAAAACGAAAGTAAAACTTGAAATTAAGATAATTGTCACACCCTGCCAAAAAAAGTTGACCCATATGAAATAGAAAATCAGGCAGTCCATGTTATATATGTCAGTGGTTTGTTCGACGAAACACAGTGTAAATTTTCCCCTCCAATATTTACCCAGGGTTTTTGCGTTCATCGAACAAGTTTTTAAAACACCGGGAGTGCATTTTAAAACAGCCACAGTTGACTACAGCTGACTTCATAACACACAAAAGTCAACTTAGCTAACATAATTGAATTTACAAATTTGTGTGTTTTCGTACTGGTTAACGCCAGCTGAAAGAAAACGTGGCTGAGTAGGCTAGTTACAAATTATGAAATGCAAGAGGGAAAATCATCTGTCTCGTTAGCTCAGTGGTAAGATCAGTCGCCCGGCAAGCGGAAGGTCCCGGTTTCAAACTCCGGACGAGGCGGTTGTTTTTATACCCTAGATGAAATCGTAGGGGTATACTAAGTTTGTCATTCCGTTTGTAACACCTCGAAATAATGATGGTAGAGCAAAATGGATTGGACACCCATTCATAATATTAAAAGTTATTTCGATTTTTGCATGTCCGTCCGTCCGTGCGCATGATAACTAGAGAACGCGTATACTTAGAGAGCTGAAATTTTGTACACGGACTTTTAAAAAAAAAGTAAAATTAAAATCGAAAATGAGACAAATCGGGCAACTCCTTCGTGGGGTTGCCATGTAAAAATTTCGTTTTCCGGCTATATATTTGGACACTGCCTGAGAACGCGTCGACGTAGAGAGCTGAAATTTCGTACATGATGTTTTTACTGCATTAGCAAATAAAATTTCAAAAATGGACTAAATCGGGCAACACCTTCTTGGTGTTGACAAATAAGAATTTCGGTTTTTTACGTATACTTTGAAAACGATCAGTCCAAGACATTTTTATTGTACTAAAAACTTCTGCAGAATACGAAATCCTATAAAATTCGTTATAATCATTTTTTCTGTGCGACAAACCGTTCTAGAAATATATGCGAAAAACAACTTTAAAATCAATACTTGAATAGATCGGTGACCATACGAAATTTAATACGGGCATTCATCTAGGGTATCATAAGAATTGGTCTTAGACCAATTCTAGCTTTTTTACTTGTTTCCTCTTGTATTTGATTTGATTTAGAATCGTTAAAAATAAAACTTCTTAAAAATTCTTCTATTCTTTAACTTTGGCCGATTCTAACAAGTGTAGGCTCGATTCCCGTCCGCAGGAAAAATAAATAACATAATTCAGTTGACAAATTGGTTTTGAAACGATTGAATTCAGCTGTAGTCAACTGTAGCTATGTTATGAAACGCACTCCGGGTAAACCTAGTGTAATGACATTTCTCCCGAGTATAATTAATTACAAAAAGTTATTTATAAAATGGGTGAAGACAAATAAAATGTGCTCTAGCTATTTTTCTATTTCTTTTCTTCTAATTTTTGCTTATTTGTTCTCAAGAAGTAATTTATATGCCCCAATCCAAGTGACAAATGTCAAACCATTACCCCAAGATATTTTTAGTGTAAGCTCTGGGTAGCCCTAGGTTTTTCAAAAAAACAAGATAATCTAGCCCGGTGTAGGCCTAGGTTTACCCGGGGTTTTTATCAAACAGACCTATTTGCATCCATTGTGCTCACTGACATATAATAAGAATGGACTGAGCGTTCGCGCTTTCAAAAATGGCACAAATTTTGAACAGGCTGTGAAAACCCTAAATTGCGTACAATTGTACAGCGATTCATAATTTATTATGATTTGTCAATTAGATTTTTTGATTGATTGATTGATTTGATTTATTTAGTTATCTTACTATTTTTTCGATATTTTTTTTTGTAACATAATTCACATGAAGATTAAATTTAAGTCTATAATCCAAAATTACACCAAGATATTTGATTTCTTCCACTTGTTCAATACGTTCACTGTTTATGCTAAGTTAACACTACATTGGTGTTTAAACACCATACACTTAGATTTATTTATATTAAGCTTTAATTTATTATACTGAAACCATTTACTCAATCTAACCAGACCTTGAACTTTTTCTTCGCACGCATAAATATAATTACCGGATAGAAACAACAGGGCATCATCGGCAAAGAGGACTATCTTGCAATGTTCAAGAACTTCGTTAATATCATTTTTACAGGGATATTCAGATCAAGATACCTTCCGGTATACCACGCGATTCCTTGAGATAAGCTGATCAAAAAATTGTTCCACATAACCCGGCTATCAGTAGTTTCAAATGCCCTCTTAAAGTCGAGGAAGACAGCAATAACACTATTTCCTGAAGATATATCCTCTTTCCAATCAATGATTACTTGATTCAGCGCACTTTCAAATGAGCGTTGACTCCTAAAGGCTGACGACTCAAGTATTCATCAAACTGCATCTGAACGATTTTTTCCAATATTTTTTCATACGTTAGTAGAGCATTAATTGGGCGGAAGTCTTCACAGTTATCCTATTCAATAACCTTCGCTATTGGTGTAACTACTGACTCCTTCCATTTATCGGGAAAGCAAACTGATCTTAGTGATGTATTTATTAAGTGAACAAGTGCCGGACCACATACTTCAAAACAGTCCACAAGTATCTTGGCACCAACAAAATTAAAGGCTTTTTTTTTTTTGCTTATTGATCTCAAAGCTTTTCTTATATCCAATTGCTCTATAAGTCTGAATTGAAGGATCGATTGCACATTTTCTATTAAGTTGACAAATGGTGCACTTGCAATGGATTTATTTATTGCTTCAATTCTCTCAACGAAATAATTATTAAATTTATTAGCATGTTTTTCACACCATTCATACTCACACCATTGAATTTTATATTTCTAAACATTTTTTCACAATCTTCACCCAATATATATCATTTTAATAATAATACGACCCGTCGAATAAAACTTCAAAATACGAGATGCGTATTCTGTCTGTTAGATGTTCTTTGGTTTAAGCCTTCCTTTAGATAGGATGGCTCAGTCCATTCCTATTATATGTCAGTGATTGTGCTGAACACTACTTCCATAACAAATGCGTAAAAAAAATTTCATGAAAGTATTAATTTATTATTTATTTATTTTATCGGCTAAATGTAACATAAATGCTTATATAACCCTACTTCCACGCACTCGGTGACTTAGACCATATGGCGCCCTATCTCTGCATAACTAAACTGACTATATATAAATTTATTGAAAATATAAATATGTATGTACATTTTTTTTTATTGAGGGCTTTACTAAATGGGCAGTGAAGATGGCTTAGCAGTTGGAAAAGAGAGGAGTCCACGGAGACTAGCTAGGGATAAGGATGGTAACTAATTCTGAGGAGGGTAGGATACTTTGGGATCTTGGGAAATTAGTTAAAAGGTGAGGAACTGTCATTGGCGTCCTTAGAAAGCGAGCAGGAAGATCTCGGGGCTCTGTTAATGATGTGTCCGTGCGTGAGTTTCGTATGTCCTAGTCTTAGTCTAGTAAACGTTACAGTTTGTCTTCTACTAAGCGAACTGTTGTATTTTGGTTGAGCGACTGTTGGCCAGTGTTAGTGGAAGAAGGTGTTTGTTTGGTCCCACGGGCTGGCTTTAGTCTTTCCAGCTCCTTATTTCCCAAACGGATCAATGTTTTAGTTTCTGCCGGCGGCCTGGTGTCTTCATGGCTGTTTCTGGCTGCTAATCTTGCTTGCTGGTCAGCTTTTTCATTCCCTATGATACCAACGTGTCCGGGAACCCATATTATGGTGGTGTTGGTGAATTTCACGGTGTTTCATATCACTTGAATGAGGGGTGCGTCGTTTTTCCTATTATTAAGATTGTCAATCGTTGCCTTGCAGTCGGTGCATATAGTGATCGATCTCCTTTGACTTTTAGTAATTTTTGTAGCTTCCAGGATTGCAATGAGTTCCGCTGGTTGTGCTGGGGTATCAGGATGTAGCCTGGCTGACAAAGTTTGTTGCCATGTCCCCTCGTGTTCTCTGACAATAGCTACTCCCACGCCGTCTATTGAGCAGCAAGGGTCCGTAAACCAGAATTCTTCGCTTTGGTGTTTTTCTTGAATTTCTAAGAACCTTTTCCTGTAGACTTCAGGAGGTGTCTCGTTCTTTCTGTCTCTGTACATGTCCAGTCTGAAATGTCTGTGTAGGGGATAGTGATAAGGGATAAAGACTGTGGTTTCTTTGTTCCGGGTGGGGGGAGGGGGGATACCTAACTCTAAAGCTCGTGAGATACATTTAGCTAAGGTGGAAGGAGTGTGTGAAGGTTAGGTTTCTTGTTGGATCAGGAGAATAGGGTAGGTTAGATTGGGAGAAGTTTTGTTTCTCGACAATAAAGTCCTGAGAAAAATTAGTGTCAGATGAGTTGCGCGGCCATGTTTGAGCAAACTCATTACCTTCTAGCTGTTTATGTGTACTCCAGAAAAAAAGGGGCCAGGTTCGGGGTAGTGAGGGTCAGGTCAATGTGTGTGAGGGTTTTCCGGGTACTCAGATGTGTAGCCGATCCGTCATTAAGCACGACATATCTCATTTCCTGTATCCAATCACCAATAAAATTTCCTCTGCGATTTGTGCAAGGGGAACCCCAGATTGAGCTAAGGGCGTTGAAATCGCCCGCCACAATAGAGTATCCTGACCTATCGGTGAGCAGATTTATAAGGGTTTCTGGTTACAGATAGTTATCGTTTTCCAAATATATATTGCTGATGGTCATCTGGGAGTTTGAGTGGATGGTTATGGAAAGGGAAAGGTTGTTGTGATCCGTGGGAATTTCTGAAAAGGAAAGTGAATTGAGGCCAAGAGTGGCTACTCGACCTATTCTGGTCTCGTACGTTTTATTGTGATATAGGCATTTGTATTGTCCTACTCTGTCTGCTCTGTCACCGTCTAGAATTTTCGTCTCCTGTAATAATATGATGTGAGGTGAGTAGTTATGTACAAAGATTTGGAGATGGTTAGCCCTCTGGTGGAGTTTGTCAGGGAAGAAGGGAGGCTTGGGTTGTTGTTGGATGTTGGGATGTGGGCATTGGATAAAAAGCTCCATCAGGGGAGGCCATTATCATTAAAATTCATCGTCTATGAAGATTGATTCAGTCTCAGGCTTGTTATGGTCTAACGTTAAGTGTATGGGTTGATCACAGGGATCTGAACTACCCTTATCTATATTCAAAACTGAGCTTCAAAGGTGTCTTATTGGTAGTCTGTAACGCTCAGCACCTTATCAGTCAATAGTTGCTTAATGTAGTCTTGTGATTTTGGAGTAAAATGGAGAGTTTGCTTGTTTTAGCTATAAGGCTTTGTCTTTTTGGAGTTGTACGTGTTTGTAGGAATGTTGTTTTTTTAGTAGGGTTCGGGTTTAGCTTGCGGTGTATGTAGTTTTTCAGATGTTTGTGGTATGGTTATGGTGATTTGATCATTTTGAATTATTGTGTTGCTTTTTTGTTTTGTTGAGTTAGTTGGTTGTTTGTTAGCTTGTGGTGGAAGAGGTGATTGGTTGGTGAGGCGAGTGTTATTAGGAGGAGTTATTGGGGGGATTTGTTGATTAGTGTCAGTTTTTAAGTTGTTTTTTCGTTGCAGTTTGAGGTAGTATGAGCGAATTTTTCAGCGAAGCTGGGTTAGCTGTCTTGCTCTATAGATTGCTGGATCGTTCTTGCGCTGGATATAGGCCGGCTTGCAAAGTATATCTTTTTAGCTTCATATTTCGAGCATTTCTTCTGCGTCCTAATACGCAGGATATCTTTCTCCTGGGCATACATGGGGCAATTTTTGTCGGTGGAAGCGGGTTCCTGTACGTTGCAGTTTATACTTGCTGGAACGTCATTAGCGCCGTGGCCTTTTTCATGTGGGAGGTCCTTATCACAAAAAGCGCATATCTCCTTTTCTTCTGAGCACCATTTACTGGTGTGCCCAAGTCGTTGACATTTCCTACACCTCATCGGATTAGGGATGTATTCCTTCACTTCCGTCATTTCAAAGCTTACCGAGATTTTGTTGGGCAGAGTGAAACGATCAAAGGAAAGGATCACTAAGCCCGATTTCCTTTCCGCGCGTCCTTTCTTTGTCTTTATGTGGACGGCCTCCACAACGCCACTGCCTTTGAGTCCCTCTACAATTTCTTTTTCCTCTAAGGATATTAAAGACGAGTTATAGAAAATCCCTTTGGTTTTATTGAGGGAGTCGTGGAAATTGCATTTTATGGAAATGTCTCCTGAGAGTTTCGTTTTACATATGATTCGTTCTGCAACACTCTTGCTATTGCAGAGAAGAAGGAGACTACCATCCCTGAGGAAGGAGGACGATGTGAATCTCGTCTAGATTGCGTCATCGGCCTTCCGCAAGACAAATACGTTTACCTCTTTGAGGATCTTATTTGGGGTAGTGGTTTGTATCACAATGATCTTGGCTTCATCATCAGGATTGGAAGTTTTTTTCCACTAAGCTTGGGAAGTGTTCCGAGGTAGCTTTAGGGGCTCCTCTACGCTTTTTGCCACCTCTACTATCGGGGACTTTCTTAAAGCCATCCAATAGATAAAAGGTGTTTTGGTTACTTGGCCCGGAGGCCATGTTGCCTAGGGGTGATTCCCTGGCTAATGCTTTGAAAACCTACCTAGGCCACCACGGGTATGTTTACCAATTTGAATGGAAATTTTAATTAGAAAAGTATTTCCTCTAGTTGCTTGATCCGCCCTCTGTTGGGAATGTTTGATAGCTTAAACCTTGATCTTAATCACTGCTGGTTTCGGAGTTGGTGTGTTTCACTAAAGTGGTATGGTTTAGACCTCCAACTTGTCGACAAAATTTCCAACGCACTCTATTCTAGTAGTTAGCAGTTCAACCCTATCTACTTTCATCCCACCACGTGTTTTCCGTTGGGGGCTGTCACACCAATGTTAATGGTCACTGATTATGAATTTCACTTTACTCAGTTTTATTGTTAATGCTTGTCAATAACCTGTGCACTTTTGGTGCCACTCACTTACTTTATTAATAATTAATTGATTTAAAAAGCCAAGAAAAAAATGAAATTTGCCAGGGTCATCTTCAAGTCAACTTGTCGATTCGAAGTCTTGCCGATGACTGTTGTTCATGAAAGTAATTGTGGTGACATTTACTTACGAACGTTACTGTCGCCGTGTAAATGTTGCATTAAGCTGAATTCCAAGACTTTCGAGTGGTCTTTCTCTGTACCCTTCCAGTAGAAATTTAGTTAATTAGTTGGGGTAAGTAGAACCATCCACAAAGCTCCTTTCTCTTTGTCTGCTAATTCCCGAAATATGTAGCTACTAATTCGTGCCTTTCCTACCGTCTTCCGGTCAGATTGTCAGTATCCTGTTGTACTGTGTATTCTGTGTTCTGCAAAGGCTTATTGCTTTTTAATGAAATGCCAAATCATATTAAAAATGAGTTAAACATAAATGGTTTTGAGAGACAAATAATTAAATATATTAAGGGAAATTTAAAAAAAAAAACATTTTTGTATGGCAAAAAATTGTTGCAAATAAATATTATCTATCTTCTATTAAAAATGCGTGCTGCTTTCTTTTCACTTATCTATTATCCTTTGATGCTTAATCTCTCAATCAGAGTAAGGAAACGCACACCCACGTGCGCACACGAAAAACACATGTGCGTTTTTAAAAACTATTGTGGGCGTGACAAATATTTTATATTATATTAAAAAAAACACGAAATAAAAAGATTCACTTGTTTAAAATAATACTTTATTTTGTTTTAATTAATTTCGTGTTACAAAAAAAGATTTATCGAGCTAAATATTTAACCGGCGGAAAAAGAACTAACTTAGATAAAATCGTTTAACTTTAACGTTCCCATTGAGCAAAGCAGAAAAACTCAGTAATAATACGCCCAGACGTAATTGGATAATTTTGTTTTCAACGTGACTTTTCTCATGGGAAAGTGTTCTCATGGGAGAATGAATATTATGTTAGGTTAGGTAAGAGGGGTGCCGCAAGACAACTAGCCTGCATCACTTAGACCTCTAGTGGGTTCATTGTGCCCCTAGGTCCCATGGGATAACCTTTTTTCAAGTCGCCCCAGATCCATCCTGCTTCTCTTAGGGAACTCAAGATATCTCCAAGACTCTTTACCTAGATCCCTCCTACTTCTCTCAGAAAACTCAGGATATATCTGATTTCTTTGTTTTGCAGCTTCCCAGACTTGAAAAGAAGTAGCTATCCAATAGATGATTTCCCCTTTTATTGCTGCGATTGGGATCCTCACATAAGCTACCTCTGCGGAGCTATCCAATTTTGAGCCTTTTTTGGCCAACTCATCAGCCATCTCGTTGTCTGATATATCTTTATGGCCAGGTACCCAGCATAGGGTCACTGCGAGTTCTGCCAGGAAAACACTGCATTTGCCAGGCAGTCTATAAGACTTGTTTCACTGAAGATCTCTGGAGTACACTCCAACCCATGTGCCCGCCCTTTAAACCACCCGTAAAAATATAAAGATCGGATGCTACGACCATCTTTTTCCCATCCCAGTCACTCCTGGTAGGCACCATTGCATTGGCACCCCCACCAAAAGTCAATATGGGTACTTGGTAGTCTGTTTCTTCCCTGCAATAACTGCAGTCTATCTTCTGGAGTATATTGGAGTGCCCAACACCCCTCTCCATCCACCAACCCCCCGTCCTCAGCCTGATAGCGCTAATTGCCACTACACCTGTGCAATAGAGGTCCAGCGGCAGTAAGTCGAGCCGTGGGCGTGGTGGGCAGATAGCCAGTTATTCCCACACATGGATTTTTGACAGCACATCCAGGTTACATTTCCCCATCAGCGCCGTCCCCCAGACCGTGGAGCCGTAGCAGAGGATGGGCCGAACTATGACTGTGTACATCCACCATATCACTGGGTTTTAATCCCCAATTTCTGCCAAATATTCTCTTGCATGTATAGAAGGCCACACTGGCCTTCTTCACGCGTTCTTCTACATTAACCTTTAGCTCATCTTGAGTATGATTCCCAAATACTTTGCTTCGCTGGAGAGAGTAAGATCCTCTCCACCCAGCATTGGAAGTCTGAAACTTTGTACCCGCCTCCTTCTTGTAAAAAGGTGTAAAGAGGACCAGCTTTGTCCTCGAGGGGTTTACCCTCATCCACTATTATTGACCCAGTTATCCAGCTTAAGCAGCGCATACTCGAGCCTTTCACTAATAGTAGAGAGAAATTTGTCAGTTACCAGAATGCATATGTCATCCGCGTAGAACTGCCTTTAATCCCTCTCTCTCTAATTTGATGAGGATTTCATCCATTACCACAGGAGTGGTGGTAGTAACCCACTATATTGTATAAATTTTTTTGGAAGAATGTTCTCGTTTCCGCCGCTGTAACTCATTACACATCAGACTTACATAAAAAGTGTCTTTACAAAAAATGTGGGGAATTTAGTCTTCTTCAAATTTATATTTTTACATTTCTGTCGTAGAATCAACCGTTGAGGAATTATTTTGTAAAAAACAATTTTTGGTACCTTTAATCCAAGATGGCGGACCGTTCGGAGCACCCCCCAAGGGTCTAAACTTGGATTTTTCATCGGGGCCCGTAACTGAATAACATATATAAAAATCACAGCTACCCCACCTTTTGTAGGGCAAGGACCTTATTTAGTGCCTATTGACTGGACTAAAAGAAAAAAATTCCGGGTATCGAAAGCTATGAGTTGTCTTATCCCTGGCTTTGGACTATATTTAATCACATATGATATACTTAAGTGTATATATGTAGATAGTAGTACTTGTTCGGGACTATTCAATCTATTGCCTAATTAAATTAGCGCCCTTTGGCTAGACAACAAAAATTTACTATCACTTAAAACATTTGCAGATTGGCATGCTGTTATGGTAGTCTGTTGAGAGTGATTTGCTTGGACGTGAAGTCCAGACTGCCAGCATGAGCTGACAGATCACTCGGTGGACAGCGTTGACTGCAGAGCGGCACGCTAGCTCGCCTCGGCTATTGGCGGAGAGTGTGGGGATGTTCCACGAAGACCTGCCGCTGCCACCAGCCATATACAAAATTTTTCGTGTCTATAAATCAAAAGGCCGTAGCACACATTCAGTCCTTAAGGGACTTTTACACCACTTACCTACATCCATTGGAAAGGCACAGATGTTTGACCTTCTCTGCTTGCCCCAACCACCCAACTGACTCTGAGGGGAGATAATTTTCAGAGTCGCTGTGTTGACCTGAAAAGAGAAGAGTAGCGGACCTATTCGACATTCAAATCAAAATAAATCCATTTAATCAATATATTAACAAACAATCTAAATTAACTTCAGCACATCTATCCATTGTCTGACTACAATTTTAGTTTTTCTTATTAGATTAAAGTACACTGTTGCGAGCGATCACACCGTATCAATTGGGAGTTTATACAGCATCAATACAAAATTCAAATAGCATCGCGACAAATTCAATATGCTAACAATATAAAATATAAAGGAATATCCGTAAGAAGTTCAGGGTAATATCATAAAATTTTAACATAGTATCTCTATCATATTCGTTCAAGGCAAAGGTACGCAACAATGATCTACTTGACATTAAACAATCCCTCCAAGAAGCTCCCTGGAGGCGGAATGTTTCGGCTTACTGAAAAATCGAATCAAAAGGAAATTGTCGCAAAATAAATTTGATTATGTAGCCCTCACTGGACAGGTCACTTAATGTCCTTGCCTAATTTACGGTTCAAAGGAACTAACTTTGTATATATCTATAGCCAAACTGCACGAATCTTGGATCTATGTATGTAAACAAGATTAACTTTTCCAAATTCAATAAAATAACTTCACGTAGTTCTAAGTTCTAATAATTAAAATAAAAAAACCCTGTTACCCCTTTTCTAAAGTCGCAAGTTATTAACAAGGCTTTGACAGCAGCGTATTAACGTTAATACCTACTGTAAAAAGGAAATAAAACCCCAGTCCACAATAATTCAGTCTAGACTACTATAGAAGACAAGATAACTGATACGAAATAGGGTTAACATTGTTACACATGCACTAAAAGTAATTTACCTAAAAAAAATAAAAAGAGACGAGAGGAATTCGATCAAACTTGTAAACACTGAGTTACGTGTAATAGTAGATATGTACAAAGGGTCGTTCTTTACGCAAGGCTTACCTCGATTATGTCGTGATATCATTAAAAAAACCAAGTTCAAAATAATCAATAATAGCAACACGAATAATATTATTGAAAATGCTCACAGCAATTCTGGAGCACTAAAATACGGGGCGAGCGCTGGTAAACACCTTGCCTTAAAATATACTAGGTTATGCTACTCTCCCAGCTGATGCCGCGTAAAATCCTAAATTAGTAGGTTATGAGTATTCATATTTTTAACAATAAAAGCTATACGGAAATATATATAAGATTATTCAATACCGAATGCAATTGTCAAATTTGATAGCACTTTAGATTATCTTAAGCGATTAATACTAAACCAATATTAGTGGCTAACTGTAACGTAAAGCACGAATTGAATACCTCTAATTCATATTTATCAAACTAAAATCGTCATATATTAGGTAATCTTACTCCTTTCTGATTAGCAGTTCCGCAGTTGGTAACAGAATAAGGTTCAGCATGTCACTTATATGCACCTCCATAGTAAAGGCAAGCCAACTTGAGGCCAGCCAGAGTGTTTACCCCAGATGCTATGAACTTCGGTTATGACTATGCACTGCTTATTGTTCGATGATTTTCTTGGGACTCGAAAACTGCAACCAATCTGCTACGGGTGGTTCAAAGAGACCAAAATGCCTGCCTTGTCTCTTTCGTTAGACTTATATAACGCCGCCGGAGATCCCTGGGGATGCCTCTGGCGCTTACAATGGCAGCGTAGGAATTTGAGGGCCCATTTTTGCATATAAATTCAAATAAGGTGCGCCCTTTTTGTTGCTTTGTCTTGTTTTGTTGCCTGTCAACGAAGTTTCGTGAGTATTGCGAGCATTTATAATAAGTGGACAAAATTTATTTTTACCTTTTTTGGATTTCCTGAATTTATTTGTTGCCTGTGGCAATGGATCCTTTTTTTGGACTAGGCCTTCTGATCCCGACAGCCGACGGATGTTACTTGGAACTGGGATACCCGAGCAAAACGCACACTAACGATAGAGAAATTCCCAGGCGTAGGTTACTTCCGCTCCGCCACTGATTAGGTTGACATTTTTTGGCAGACCTCACCAATTGGTTACACGATTATTTATTACGTCGCGTGTAATTGATAAAAGGAAGTTAACTCTCTTTACCTATGGAGATTAACACGATTTTCACGTCTGCAATAAGGTCGCGTCACTTTCGCTCTTTTCTTTCACATGCCAAAAGTTCAACTAATTAGCGCTCTTCTTCATCCTGTCAGGGTGCTTTCGGCGCGTATAGATCTTCATCCATACAGAAAAAAGTAGGCCGAGTGCACATGGTGTATCTAGTCTCAGTGTAGCATATTGCTACATGCAGTATGCTACGACCATAACAGTGCTGAGACTATTTATCATGAATCGCATTAATTCAATTTAGGAACAAAATCTATAATAATATTATCGTTATGCTTGTAGAGTTCTTCCAGTTTGCAAGGAAACTTCTCTGCCCAACGTTTAGGTGCTTAAAATGAATGAAACGCCTTTTGGCTATCGGGAGATTTTTTCTTATTTAACATTTTGTTTAATTTTAGAAACTATAAGCCAAAGGATAGAAATGATTTTCTTAACAGCTAAGGCAAAATATGTGAATGCTGTACTTAAGCTAGTCAGGACAACACTAATCGATTACAATATACTTGGCAGAAGTAAACTGACTTCTTAAAACTAAAATCTTAAATTACCAGCTCCGCTATCCGTTTCAATGGTTTTACGGGATTGTAAGATGTGCAGCCCGCTTCTTTTTGGTTTTATATAATACGATAAATTTTTCTTCGTCTTCTTGGTCTTAGCGTGTATAATAAAAGGAAATTCCAATACCACACTATCACATATACTTGTACATTCAAACGTAGCTCGCATTTTGAAACATTAGAAACCCAACCCAGCGGAAAATGGAACCATAAAATCATGCATCTGAGAGGCCTTTTAAAGGAGGTGAGCAGTGCTCTTTTTTGGCTCCCCCTACATCGTAATTTAACACGACGATGTAATTAGAATTTGCGTATATAATAAAAGGAAATTCCAATACCACACTATCACATATACTTGTACATTCAAACGTAGCTCGCATTTTGAAACATTAGAAACCCAACCCAGCGGAAAATGGAACCATAAAATCATGCATCTGAGAGGCCTTTTAAAGGAGGTGAGCAGTGCTCTTTTTTGGCTCCCCCTACATCGTAATTTAACACGACGATGTAATTAGAATGGGCCACCAAAAATTTCATTTTATCGAATTTTTTTTTGTCAGATTTCAAAATTAGTATGCCGGTAACTTTAAATATACTCAAAACTTACTCCGGCGTTTCGGTGTTTCAATTACTCCCATTGTACTTTTCAAATATTAACCAATAATTTTCTTTTTTCAGGAATACGTTCAAATCACCCACAGAAGTCCGTGATAATTAAAATAAAGTGCAATAAACTATGCCAAAATGGATTTCCATGTGCTCATTGTAATTGCTTGTGTTTTTTTGGCCTCGCTTTCATCTCTGTTGTTCATTAATAAATTTTTCCGGGGAAAAACTTTTGAAGAAGTTGCAGCTGAAAAAAAACTTTTAGCTGAGAAACTTTATGGTCCTTCAAAACCGAAACGACAACAGCGTAAAGTTTCGAATAAGAAAGAGATAAAAAAGGATAAAAAACAGAGACAAAAGGAATCTATTACTAAGGAAGCTGATATCGATTCTCATAATGACAGCGACGCTCAATCCGACACTCAGTCATTGGAAAGCAGCCCTTCCCACAAGAAAGCGCATGTAGAATTTTCCGAGCCAGAAATAATTATCGATGAAGACGGTAGCACTAATAATATCAGGCGTTCAAGTTCTGTTGGCGAAAAGGGGAAACAAGGAAAGCGTAAAGTAAGCAATACAAAACTACCAGGAAGTGGTATTTTGATAAATAAAAGTGAAGCTGTTCTTGTGAGAGATACAGCTGTTGCGGAAACACTAAATAATTTCGAAGTGAAACAACCTAAAGATATGCTAGAGCTGAGAAAAGTATCTAAAGATGATATTTTCGACAATAAAAAAGAGAAGGATAAATCTAATGCTAAGGATATAAAGAAAATAAATAAAACAATTAAAAAAGAACAGAAGGAGTCTGAAAAGATCTTGGAACCTCAAACCTCAGCAGTAGAAGAAATTCCTATTGTAAAAGAAACAAAAAAGATAGAAGAAAAATTAAGTAAAAGCCACGATTCTCCTAAAAATCAAAATAAACAGAAGAAAGAAAAGAAAAAGATGGAACAGACTGGTTCTATTCTCAATAAATTGGATGGATCCGATGTTATCGGTGTTAATTGCCTAATGGCACTGTTCAATCGTGCAGAACTTAATCGCACCGAAATTCAAATGCTTATTGATTATTTGCTTAATAAACAACAAGATACATTGGCTAACCACGCAGAATGGAGTGATGATATTGTCCAAAAATTAAAAAAACAGCTTTCAGAAAAAGACAAGGCTCTTCAAGAAGAGCAAGAAGCTTCAATTGGCATCCAAGCTAAATTACGTGATCTTCGAACGGAAATAAATGCAGAGCGTGTTCAGTATAATGTAAAAATTAAAACTTTCACTGAAGAAATCCAATCTAAAAAAACTGAAATTCATAGTTTATCTCAAGAAATACAAAATCTCACAGAAAAAATGAGCTTGGAGAGACAACAATTTCAGGCGAAATTACGTCATGAAAAACAAACTGCATCACAAGAGCTTCTTGCTCAAATACAACAATTGAATGATCGCAATAATATTTTGCAAAGTGAAATTGTTCAAAAAAACACTTTCATCAATGAACTGCAAATTATTGCGAACGCCTCCCATCAAGATGAAGAAGAGACTAAAGTCAAACTTAACGAAATCATTCAACAGCAAGCCGGCCAAATTCATGCTCTTGAACAGAATATTACAAAAGCTGAAAAGACCATTGCTCTTCAACAGTATGATCTTGAATTTGCGAAAAATGGCAAAGTTGAAGTACGTAATCTGCAAAATGCGCTGGATTCTACCAAATCTGAATTGAATCTTTCGCGTAACGAGATAAATGATGGAAAACAGCGTATTGAGGTTCTTTCGGCTCAAATTGAAGAACTTAATAATAAAATTATGAATGCTAATAGTATGTGTCAGCAACACATAAATGAATCGAATGAACTACGAAACGTTTTGGCTAATTATAAAGCCAGTATCGATGAAAGAGACGAGAAACTCTCCGAATATGAAGTTTCTCTCAAGGCATGGGCCAGTAAGGAGGACGAATTGATGAAACAAATTCGGGAACAAAAGGAAAAGAATAATGTAAGTTTTAAGAATTGTTTTTTTTTTGTGCATGCCTTCAAATTTATGAACTTGATTGTTTACTCTCCTTATTTATTTTACAAATAATTGGATAAAAGTAAAATTTCGAAATTGTAGAAGTTCTCAACTAAGGCAAAATATCTTCACGTTCAATGATGGTCAGGATTAGCATGTTAGGAATTTAGCTGAAGCTATTTTTTTAGTAATTCTGGAGCCTGAAAGCGGTTGCTCGATAATTTTATCAAAGATAGTAATTCCGATGACAGTTTGTTTTTATAACTGGGAAGAGAGATCAGTTCTGTGTCTGTTTTACTAAAACTATTTTTGAATTTTAACTTTGAATTAATTTAATTCAAAATTTTGATCAAACTTTGGGCAAACTTCCAATAATCATTAACTATGGTTTGTTTGTAATATACAACTCACGTGTATTTAATAGAGATAGTTTGTTCAATATATTCCGACAGCGTAACAGATTGCTTCTTGAAGCTAAAAAAAAGTATTTGATTTGAACCCTTTTGCTATGGAGCTTCTGCCACATCATCTCTAGTTGAAGAATAAATAAGAGAAAAAAATGTTTATTTTTTAGTCGGACCCTCTCGTGGTGAAATACATACATATAACGTGTATTGTCTTTTGAGGGGAAGTAAATTATCTTTTTCTAGATTTCTGCTACATAAGAAGGGATTATATTGCAGGTGATCAAGGCCATAGCGGCTCCAACGTATGAAACGTATATGAAAATTCCGGGAGGTATAGATTTTGATTGTTATTGTCATACACGATTGTTATGGTTACACATTTAATGATCTAAACAAGTAGTAGTTTATCGAATACCGCTTTCTGAGCTCAAGACAAAGCAATTTAAACCTTATTTAGCGCTTTGACTATCTTCTAGTTTTAATTGATATTTCTCTCGAAGATCAATTTTAGAGATTTTGGGAAATAGATGTTCATTCTTAGAACGTTTTTACAGCATTTAAATCTGCTGAATTTCATAAAATTCATATTATTAGAAGTGGAGTCAATATTTTGGATGGATGGATTGAAAAGAAGTTGACATCCGAGAGACTTCTGAATTTAGATCATTAATATGCCCATGCCCATCATTCACCCTCAAGATTTACAAGAGTGCGCTATGAAATTATATATGGATTTTCAACCTTCACTGCCTATTCTATGCAGTTTATTGTGAAAGCAAAACGAGTTGTATTTCTTCACAAAAAGTGCCCTACAATAGCCCAGCCAGAAAATATGTCCATCCATATATCCATCAGTCTTATCCTGGCTTGAGAATATTTAAGTTTACCTTTGCAGATGTTTTTTCTTTAAGTGTGAGGAGGAATTTCTGCAATTTTTCTTCGGATAAAAAAATTATGTCTGCCTTGCTCTGATTTCCATATTAATTTTAAAGTACCTACAAAAGATTTTTTTTCTTTCAAATATAATTTAAGTAGGTTTAAGTTTTTCATGTTTTCTTTTTATTTTTCACTTTTCTACTACGCGGCTTAAAAGGATTTACGCACGAAGAATTGGAAATTGGTTGAAGCTTTACAAAATGCCGAGAAAAGTGCTTTTAAAGTTGATAAAAAGCATTTTAATAATTTAGTTGTAAGTTTGCGTGTTTTTATTATTTACTATTTACATAATTAAAAATATTAATGTACATGCAAGATTGCAGTTACGAGAATTATACTCAGATAGGTATGTGTACGAGGTGTGATAAAAAAATACGATGAATGAATTTTTATAGCAGCAACTTGAAGTTATCCGCCTGATAGCCTGATTCTTTCGGAAAGTTAGTGTTAAGTTTGAACAAGCTGTGACTTGTCAGTCGGCTTCCAGAATAGGAAGAGTGAGATCATGTGGTGACTCTGAACACTGTCTACTAGTGGTATGAGCAATTTAAAAGCGGAAATGAGCCGGTTGAAGTCGAGCATCAGTCGCGATGTTTTCGAGCTCAAAAACACACGAAAATGTGCAAAAAGTGTCAAAACCGATTCGATCAAACAGGCGATTGACTATTCGAGAGCTTAGAGAAGAACTAAGCATCTCTTATGGGTCGTGAAAAGTAAAAATAATTGGTTCAATGGCTTCCTGTCTGTCCACATCCACCGTACTCTCTAGATTTAGCATATGCGACTTCTGGCACTTCCTAAAAAATAAAAACTGCACTAAAAGGAAAATGGCTTGACACCTTTTTCGACATTTAGAGGGCCACGACAGTGCAGCTGAAGGCCCTGCCGATAGAAGCCTTCCAGAAATGCATCCGATCACGGAATCAACGTTGGAATAAGTGCATCGCTAGCCAAAAACAGTACATTGAAAGAGATTAATTCAAATTTGATGCGAACTTATTACTTTGTTTGTAATAAAACCATTCACCGCATTTTTTTATCACACCTCGTATATTTGTATATTGAATATGATTTTTGTAAAACTATTCTGAGTATAATTCGTATTTTCAGGCACTCACATTCTTTTGATTTTAATCCAACAATAAGTTACAAATACAATATTTTTACAAATCATTTTTGTTAGCATCAACCTACGGATACATCATCAAAAGATGAACACGGAGTTCGTGAGCTATTTCAACGTTTATTCCCGGAAGCTGCAAAAAGTACAGCAGGTTCAGCTCTATCATTGTCTTTTGATCAATGGATCGAGGAAGTTGTTGCCACTCATATAAAACAATATGTTCAGCGTATTCCACAAAAGGAACAAATTAACAATAAATTACAACAAGAAAACAGGCACAATCATCAATCTAGCACACAATCAACAAACCATAATCATCTTAATAATAGTGATGAAAGTAGTAATAGCAGTAATGGTAATAATAGCAACAATAGTAGCGAAGATGCTACACAAAATTTAATAATACAAAATGCCCAATTACGGGCACACATAGAGGAACTGACTGCAATAGTCACAAGAACTGTAAGTAAACAATTTATTAAATTTTAAATTATTATTAAATTATAAATAGGTATATACATATATTGGTCCTATGCATAACTATATAGAACATTCAGTTCGATAGAAACAAAGCCAAAGTGTTAAACTATTGACTAAAAGCTCAGGATTTTTAAGACATTTTGAATAAGCTACATTCTAGGATATATCTATAAATGTATATTCTGCATTTAAGAGTTGGCTTAACAGATAAATAATGCATCGTGTAAGAGGTAGCGAACAGTTTAGTGTCAATATACCAATGGAATTGGGCGATATCTACAAACGTCGCATTTTGTATTTTTTTTTTCTTTATTAGAAAAAACAAATCTGTATTCATGGAACTATATTAGTGAAAGAACAGCGTGAAAGTGGTTCCAAAGATTTAGAGCTGGAGATATTTTCGCGGAGGATATTCAAATATCAGGTCGTCCTGTTTAATTTGTGTTTAATTTGATAACGACGCCCTCGTCGCCATTATTGGAAATGATTTGAGCCTTGCGGTGGATGAAAAGACTTTTGGCTCTTTGCATGGTACAGCTAATCCATAGCTGCAGTACCTTGCTTTCAAGACACGCTAGAGAGCCTAATCCAAGTTTCATTTTCCCATTCTTCTCATGTTATTGAAATGATTTATTGCTCTGTTATATTTTTCACAATAGCGCCGACGCGTGTCATAATGGAAAATGAAACTATTCAGCGTGAAGATCAATGATGACGGCGGCGGTTTATGCCATATGGAGCAATTGTGAATACAATTGCAACTAACATATATATATATGGGAAATTTTCTGGGGACGTCTCTCAGTAATATTTTTCGGACCCGGTGTTAGATGGCGGTATGAAACCATATGATTGTAGAAGACAGACTTGACTATAAGTTGGTAATATTGAATGATCTAGCTCGTCCAAAAATAAGAAAAATGCATTCTAGTAGTTCTTGCAGTCTAAAACTTTCGTTTTGATCTTTTTTATTGATTTTGATCATATTTATAATTGAAATCTACTGCAGAATAAATATTTGCTATGATAATTTTTGTCAAATTCTAACAGAATATTTTTTCTTAATTTTGTATAAGCTATAATTTTTGTTTCGAAACAAATTATTGGATCTCATCAGGCTATAAGGCCTATTAGGTCTATCGGAAAAATCTGCATTTTGTGATCGGTGACGATAGTGTTAGGACCATTATATAGCGAAATTCTTTTTGATCAGATCAGAGATAGCAGAAAAGCTCAACTCAACACCATTTCGAACCTTGGATTGGTGTACATATAAATATTCCAGATGGCAGCTTCAGAAGTTAAGATAAAAAGTTAACAGGATCTGAGTCTTCATTTGCAAATCTGTGTTTGTTTGGAACAAAAACGAACCTTTCTTAGATCGGATGATAATCAGTGATGAGAAGTGTGAGAAGAAGAGTATACTGTGTGCCCGGATTGTCTTACTCCTCCAAATTGAAACGAAGCTTAAGCCTCAATAAGAGAATGTTGCGTATATGGACGTCAAAGAAATGACCAATACAATATAAGCTTCTGAAACGTGTATTGTCAAATCATACTGTATCACGACAATACCAGGTCACATGTTGCTTTGACAGCTCGCCAGAAAATCGCAAGTTAGGTTGGGAAATTCGGTCAGATCTACCATCTCTTCGGATTTAGAAATATGCGATTATCATGTTTCTCTCCCTGCTTTGCAGGGAAAAATGAAGCAAAAATCAGCCAAGCACTTCTTGAGTTTTTCTCCTTCAAAGATAAGTCATTCACTACAGTAATGCAATTCACAAATTTCCATCACGCTGAGAAGATAAATAAATGTATTGCAAATATATTATTTTCTTTTAATTCAAAAGCAGACATACATCATAACTTTCCGTTAGACCTAATATATGTACATTGTGTACATTTATTTTTTGTTTTTGTAAATAAAAGGTTTTTTTTTTCCTTTGAATTTTTCGAATGAATTCTTGCCTGACTTTTTTCTCAAATTCATTTGCAGGAAAATATGTTAACAAATTTAGAAACACAAGCTCGCGAACAGGATACATATTGGCGTAGTGTTGTACAGTCTAAACAAGAAGAAATTAATTTACTAAAAAATTCTAACGGACAGGTAAGGACAATATTTATTAAATAACTATTATTTATCTTATAATCATGGATTAACGGAATTGGATAATTATCAGGGATGGTTTTTCCTTCCTTCTTCACTTGTCTTGGTTTAATAAGGCCCTCCACCTGAATCTGTTCTAGTCCATCCGATTTGAATTTTGCCTGGGTTTTTCCATTCAGTTTTTTGAATCGCCTTTGTTCACTATGCTAGATGATAAGATTATAGTAGTTATCACAATGATGGCGCTAGCTGTCGCTTATTATGAGCATTGAATAAATAACTAATAAGGAAACGGCATATCGGGTGAAAACCTAAACCACTCGGCGAAATGTATGTGCTGTGTTTGTATTCGTTTCGTCATGGCAGTAATGAAATCCTGACATTCTGAAGGGGAACATTTTTTATAATCCAAATTGCTAAGTTAAATAAACAAATTTTTAGCTCCCCCTTATTTTCAGAAAATATTTCTTGGCGTTGTCTTTTTATGACTGCCATAATTTAGCCACCAATGACAATTCAATTGTAAACAAACAAACCGGCGTTGGTAAAATGTTAAATTTTTTGCCAGGGCTGTTTATTTTTATAAATATTTCACTTTTATTTTGTTTAATACACTATAATTAATTAGTAAAGCTATTAAAGTTACTTGAAGAATGCTTTCCCACGACAATAACTCTTTTCGTTCCTGCAGCACAGCACAGCGATCTTCATTATGATAATTTAAGACACCAGAGCCTCTATTACACAAAATATCGTTCACAAAAGAACATTTCACACTACTATTACGTAAAAATCACGTTTAATTATTTATTTTTCACAATATCGCGAATTCAAATCCGAGAACTTCTTTTCAAAATTATGAAATATCAAAATGTTTAACTGACACAAAATAGCTACTAGGCCCTCTTGTCACAAAAAAATCGGAAAGCAAGACCGAACTGACGGTCCTTAGGGCAGAAGTCAGCACGCTGAGCTACCGAGGGCATATATAATAAAATTAGTGTTATAAAATTATCAAATAAGCCAATATTTTTAGGTTTTAAACAGACTTTTTATCATATTTTAAAATGGTATACAATCTTCAAAAAAACTATATTTTAGGAGTAATGTGTAAAAATTTTCAATTGCAACTTAACACTTAAAGTAACAATTCAAAATTTTATTTCAGCGCATTTTAAAGATTCTGAAACATTATATTTGTTTAATAAATATATAAATAATAATAATAAATAAACGGTCAGTAATGCATGCTTTCATCACTTAGTCGGTGTTAGTATTCGTATGATAAACAAAAGAATATATAAGTTAAAAGGAAGTTCTTTCTGGCCTCTCAAAATGCACTTGTATGCAGCGTTGTCAACTGCTCAGTTTTTACCCTGAAATGCTCAATTATTATGTTGCCATTTACAGTTGTCACTTAAATTATTATCGAATACTCTTAATACATCCCTGTACTTTACAGACAAGTTTGTAGTGTGATTACTACACTGTGGCAGCAGCTTGTGGTAACAGAGTAGGCTTGGATATGGAAATATTAGGGCCAATATACACGCTGCTAGAAGGCATCACCACAGTATATATCATACAGTAGCCCAGCTCTGTCAAAACTGTCAAGTGAGTAGGATGCTTCTATAAAGAGACTATACTTTCTCTTTCAACAGTTTTAACTAACACACTAGTCAATTTTTAATACATGGATTCCTATGTAAATCTAAAGTGGAAGAAAGAGAACTGATGGCATTCTTAAACTTTTACTAGAGGGAAAGAGGCAAAATGACACCACTTTACCGTCAAACAGCTGTTTAGTAATGGAACAATACATTTGTCGCCGATTGCCGATATGTGTACATACATAAAACTAATACTTCCGTCAACGGTCGTGCAGCTAGCTACTGTTCGCCCATTTATGTCCGTATCATACTTAATAGTTCCCTCTAGTGGGAGAAATTTTAAGGTTATGTTTTTTTAATTAAAATTCTAAAATTCACTTTTCAGTAGTTAGTTCTAAGCTATTCTACTGTATGATATATACTGTGGCATCACTTTGCATCACATTTCGTGGATGAGATACACTCGGGGGGAAGAAAAAGTCTAGGCTTATGGGATTATGATTATGACATGGCAGACAGTTGACTGCGTTTATGCCGTAGCTCAAATAGAAATATGGGATAGGAACTATGAAACAAAAGTTTTATTAATCTAAACTTTCTTATTCTAGTTCTTTGTTTCAAATCTACAAAAGATAGACGATGAATAGAGAAAGCTGTGAGTTTTGATCTTAGCTTCTTTAAAAATTTAACGGATGAGGAATCTTTAAACAAATTTTTACTTGTTCACGACTCGATGACTCTTTAGTTTGATAGTTTTGATATGTTATGTCCTCCTCATTCCGCTGTTCATGTAGAAAGGGATTAAGATTAATAAAACCAAAATAAGAAATAAACTCAGCGCAGATACCATTTTTGGAATTCTTTATTCAAAATATTACTCAAAACTAAAACACATGACCTGCTCTAACGTGAGAGGAACTCCAAAATCATAACATGATGATTATAAACGCAACGAATAACAAATAAATCTATTATTTTTTTGTACGACATATCTGTTTATAACTATTCTTTCTTAATTTAATTTGACTTTATTTTTGTTTACATTATAAATATTAAAAGAAATTTAGTTGATATGTCATTGCTCAGTTTTTTCTGAAAGGGGGGAACAGACTGGAAGAAGCAAAGATTTGAGATGGAGAATATTGCTCTTTTCTCTCTGCCTCCGCCCCCCATAGCTGTACTGAGTGTACACACGCCGACTCCATCTGACCTGCCTGATTACATGTCGGCCACCGGCATTTCACTAATTTTTATCCCATCCGCTAATTTACTATTCTCTCTCTGCTCTACTGCAATGTAAATGAAAGTTCTCTAAAACAAAATGTTATGGCAAACGCAATGCAATGCATGAGCATGATGCGGAGTGCAGGTCCGAGCTCTGGTGCTGGTACTTTGACGACCCGCCACTCACCAGTGGCGAGTGGCTTGGGGGGTTGTCAAAGCAGAGTTTTCATACAATTTGTGAGAGTAGGTCGTAATATTACCACCCGCCATATACAATTTTTCAATATACCAGATGCATATTCTTTCTGTTATATGTTCTTTGGTTAAACTAAATATTAACCAAACACCGGATGAAATGATACGCAATTCAACATGGAAATAGAAAACTAAGTATTATAAAGACATTTTTTTAAAACATGCTTAGAAACGTCAAGACAAAATCAAAATCACTATAGAAATTGGAGAGAGTAATTGCTGTAACCTTTCAAAATTAAACTTCACACTAGAGCCCAAAAACTTTTTCGAAATCAGAAAAAAAGCGTATAACTTCCAAACTATTCGTGATATAAATGCTGTTTTTGGAAAGCTCTTTAAAAAATTATATCCACAATTTGCAACAAGTAAAATTACGCTAAATTTAGTCGTAGTATATAACTTATTTTGGACATATTGGTCGGTTACAGCAATTTGCTTTCCAGCGTTGAATGGGTTAGTACATACTATCGTTAGAACGTGCGGAGTTAGCATACAAAAGAAGTAAACCCCTCTCAAATTGTGCCCACTATCACAGAAAGAGATTTTGCTAAGTAGCAACGGAGAATCAGCATTCGCGTTTAATGCACAGTGCAAGTGGGGTAGAGAGAGTGGCGTTGCGTGGCAACTGGCTTGCTTTTTTTTTACGCGGCAGTGTATATGGCCATCTCTATATGGTTCAGAGCAGAGCAGAGTGGACTTCTTCTTTTTTCACGCTAATTTCCGAAAGCTTACAAACTACTAACATGTAGATGGCGTGGAAAAAGTTCCATACTTCTTTTTATTATAACTAGCATGTTTTAATGTTATTTCCTGATTTAATAGCTTTTATGAATGCTAATAAAAAACTAGAAGTATTTTTTGCAAGTTTCATGATTTAAAAACAAACAAACAAAATACTTTAATTTCTAGCTAGTTTCGAAGAAATCTGATGGTGCCAACAGTGGCTCCTTTTTTTAATGTATTGAGTCTGTTCAGAGCAATACGCTATAGTGACTTCGAAAGCGTTTTGAAGTGATTCTGTGAATTTGACGATAGCGCAAAAAGCAACTTTGTTGCTCTGAACGAGAAAAAGCGTTTTGAAAGAAAATACGTAACGTGTCTCTGGGCATTTTTCTCGAAAATGTGCGGAGTTATCGGAAAAGTCCTAATAATAAAAGTGACGTATCATTAGTCCCTCTGGCATAGCCAAAGTCCTTGAAAAAGGACTTGGGAAAGGATATATTTAAAAAATGTCCTTATTAGGGATACATTTAGATTATATTTTTGAATTTCGCAAATAAAACTAAAACGAAAATGTTATATTGAAAATTCCAGTTTAATCCTTTATTATCGAGATATAAGGTCTCAAATTGTACTCTATGTACCGCGTTCCTTTGCCATTTTTCTCAAAAATACATACAGGTGTCATCGAAGTGCTAGTAACAAAAGCTACCCATCATAAGCCGGGCTATCTTTTGGTATGGTAAATATTTCAAAAAAAGCACACGAAAAAAGGATTACTTCGGCTTGGTCCTTTTCGTCCTTACAGAGGATACATTTTGGCTTCAATGAATAACTGCAAATCAAATTGGAAAGAAAGCGGTATATGGTCTTCGTAAAGAAAAGGTCATTCATTTACAGGTATGTAATATGTTGTTATGTTATGTCTATTGGGCTCATTCGAATTCCTAAATGTAGCTTCATCGGTAAATAATACATTATTGAAGAAATTTGTATCTTCGCGTAGTTTCTGTTGAGCCCAGTTGCAAAATTGTGTTCTACTACTGAAATCCCTTTCCTCTAATTTCTTGAAAGGTATAAGTGGTAGGGGTGCATTCTTAATCCTCTCAACGTCCTTTGTATGATACCTTTTGAGCATCCAGAATCTCGCTATATTTCGCGAATGCTGGCGTGAGGATTTCTAGCAATATGTTGCCGAATAATACTGGTCCTGGATCTTGCTCTCGTTCTATTATTCGCACTAAGTGTTGCCTAATTGCGCACCATCTTTGTGGAAAGCGTTCAGCATAACTCCTTACAGCTTTGCGGCATTATGGTTACATTCCATGTATGTAATCAGCAGCTCTACCAATGCACTATTTGCAAGGTGCGACATTACAAGAATATTTATATCAAAGATCAAACTTAGAATAAAATTTTCGTACTGCATATCACCAATTTATCCTATTTCAAGCGTGCACCGAAGATATCCTTTTTTTTTTTAATGTTTACCATACCAAAAGATAGCCCAGCTTATGATGGGTAACTTTTGTTACTAGCACTTCGACGATATCTGTGTGCATTTTTGAGAAAAACGGCAAAGGAACACGGTACATAGAGTACAATTTGAGACCTTATATCTCGATAATAAAGGGTTAAACTGAAATTTTCAATATAACACTTTCGTTTTATTCGCGGAATTCAAAAATGTAATCTAAATATATCCTTAATAAGGACGAAAAGGACATTTTTTAATATATCCTTTTCCAAGGACTTTGGCTACGCCAAAGGATACCTTGACTAATGATACGTAACTTTTATTATTAGTACTTTTTCGATACTTTTCCGCACATTTTCGAGAAAAATGCCCAGGGAGCACGTTACGTGGGACACCCTGGATATATGTATACGGTCAGAAAACAAACTCAGTTTTTTTCGTAAATTGGTAAATTGGGACTTCAATTAATTAAAACTATAAACAACAATAAAATAATTTTCTTCTTTACATCAATTTTATTTTTATTCATTTATTTACTTTCAATTTTACGTGCTCTTTGACAATTCAAACACGAAAGTAACTATTTTGATAGCAGTCCCGAGTTCTATCAAGAAAGGTGACTTCTATAGTGACTATAGCGTCCACTCTGAACACATTTTTCTGTCAAAAGTGAGGGGGAAAAAAGTTACTTTTTGGCTGCTCTGAACGCAAAAAGCCACTATAGTCATTATAGCGTGTTGCTCTGAACAGACTCATTGTTTTGACAATAATAATTGTTTGCTTGTTTGTTGATTCGGCGTTGTTATAGCATTTTGTTATGTTAATTTCAAAGTTCGCAATTCACTCTGCGCTGCATTGTGAACACCTTCGTTCTGGACCCAAACCTCACACTGCTCCAATCTGCATTGTGAATTCGGCATAAGGCAGCATAGATTAGACATAATGGTGTCATCACAGTTTCTTGTCGGATGGGGCCCAGTAATAACAATAATGTAGCCATCGGCACATAGAGTAAGAAAAGTTTTCAGCAAGTTCTTATATTTGTGTAGACTGTGTAGGTCTGTTTTTGAAAACTGATGTTAGATTTTTTTTTGGATATCACTATAAGTTCCATCAAACCAACCTGTGCACGGTTGTGCTTAAAATCGTCTTGTGCAAAGTATAGTAGACTACCCACAAGTTACACACAGTCCACTCTTAGCACCAATATTTGTAACGAAATCTGCCAACTTGTGAATTAATGAGAGAATGAATCTGTTTTCAATGATAAGGCTCATTGCGCGAGTAGCGAAATGTAGCAGTTAACTTCACTGCTTATAACTTTTTACACTTACCAATATTTGAATTTGACGTCATAAACAAATGTTATAATTCAAAACTAGATATTTTCCATTGCCGACAAAATTAGATTCTTCATACATTTTTATTTTTAATAAGTCGTCCTTTTTTAACTTTATAAAACCAAAAACTAATAATTATTTTTCTTTTATCCGTTACAGACCATTTAATATCGTTTGTGTGCATAGATTCGATTAAATAAATAATCTACGTTCTGCCTTCCATTGATCGATGTGAAAATTTATTTACATATTCACAGAAAATAAGAAGGAAACAATAAAGCTAAATATGCATTGTATAAAAAAAATAAGAGTAATAAACGAAGCCCAGATAAAAGACAGAATGCTGAAGGGAATGGAAAAAATAAATAACACAAAGTAACTAGCAGCGGACATTTTTAGACATTAATAATTTACTTATTCTACCATTATGATGTCGTAATTATTTTTATATATTAGTTCATTAACTTACTATTTACACTTTGATATTTCCATTTATATTAATTTTACCAGTAAAAAAATAAATAAACAAAAACCAGTAGAAAGAAGCAACTGCAAAACAACAGGAAGAAGAGCAAATAAGTAATAAAGTGAATTATTTTTATCCAGTTTGTTATATAAATTAATTTTAAGAATTTTCACACGATGTGAAAAAGATATGTGCGAAAATGCATGAAAGAAACGAATCTACTCATCGAGATTAATAACAATTCTTATCTGTTTTTTTATGTTAAGCAATAAAATGATAAAACAAGAAGTATTTTCGAAATTTTAAATAAAATAAAAGAAATTTTGTAGAAGAACATGAAAACGATCTTGTTTGATTTTCTACTCTTCTTTTTTTTTATATTATTCTGATTTGTTGTGCAATTATTGTATATTAAGAGGGAATTATTCTTTGCGTGTATTCCTTTTCGGCTAATGTTTTACGTTCTTTTCCATTTTCTAAAAATATGTATGATTTATTTAAAGAAAAAAAAATGAACTTTTATCTATTCCAATTTTTATTTTTTTTTTATTTTATTTTAAACATTATTCCATTATTATACACACTTGTTTTTTCTATTTTAACCTTTAATTAATATTATATTAAAAGCATTTATTTCGAATCTTTATTTGTTTGTTGATGTTTTTATTTATTGGATATCTCAAATATATGAAAAGGGTAAATTTTTTAATTTCATTTTTCCAAAAATATTTCATGCACTTAATAGAAATTTCAGTGGCGGTTCGTGTGCTTCAGAAGAATGGAAGTAATTTATTTTTTGTATAATTTGCAGCGATGTCTTACTTTGGAAACATGCACATGCAATGCACTACGATTCTGGGCAACGCTGGAAGGAATATCGTTCTGAGCTCTGCTCAGCTAGGAGCGGAAAAATCTTGTTAAAAATCGTATTTTATCCCAGTTGGAGCAAACAAAATTTTTCAATTGAAAGGTAGAACTCTGGAGGGAAGCTTTTCCAAAGGAGCATATTTTAGCTCCACTAAGATGCTCCAGATATGAATAAAAAATATAAAGCACCCTTAGAAATACTCGAAATTTAAGGTTTTCAATAAATTTTTAAAGCTTTTAGGGTTTATTAAAAAAAATTTTGCACCTATATATCATATCGGGTATAATTTCTTGTGCCAACTTATTGTCCACTTAGTCTCCTAAGTCCTTATTTTAATTAGCTTTACAAAGAGCTATATTATTTGTGAGCAAAAAATTTAGCTCCAAATGGAGTTTAGAATTTGTTGGAGCATTTCAAAAATTTCAGGCGAAAACACGCTCTAATGTAGAGTATTTACTTCAAATCAGATTGAATTTTGCTCCAGAAGAAAATAATCAATAAAGAGTTTAAAATATAACGATGTATGTTCAGCTGCTTAGTTTGTTTACGTTTGAAACAGCTGAGGAACTCCTGAGGTTCTTGGTGCAGTGACAGCGACTAGGAGCATTTTCGGTGGGAGCAAGCGCACTGAGCTTTCATTATGCTAAATTTGGCTTATCAGACTTCCTGATATCTCTTTAAGGTCTGTATTCACGATAACTCGAAAACACGTGTACTTAGAGAGCTGAAACTATTCACACCGGTGTTTTTTTAAGAAAGACAGATCGGTTAACTCCTTCGCGTCAAAGAAGAGAGCTGAATTCTTGTACAAGTTAATAAAATTTATTTAAAAAATCTCAAAAAAATATATTTCTAGGCAGGCAGGTTACCTGCACCTTTATTTTCCGAATATAGAATTAAGACTAAAAATTACAAGTTTCTCTAAACGTAAATTATCTCTAACTTAAAATTACCAGACGCGTGGTCAGCAGAAATTTCCTGGGAACCGAAATGTATTTTCCAGGTTGACGGAGAAGTTGTTGTCGCATCAAATTACGGCGAATGTTGCTTCTGGTGTTAACTCTTCCCCTCTTACGTTCGAATGTCCGCATTCGTTCTTTTCAAAGATCGTAAAATTTTCGTCTGCATGTTGCCTGAGGTGGAGCTAATGTTGCTAAAGGCATATTGTCTGATTTCATCTCGAGAGCAGTGAGTTTTCCATGGGATGTTTTTTCGGTTTCCTTTTCAGGTACATGTGCTACAGATTCATTTGGTTGGCTGATAGTCGCTTCTTCTTTTGGTTTTTCCAGCTTCTGTTGAATGGTGATTTTAGCATTTCCGAATTTTGGCATCGCTTTAAGTATCCATATGATGGCTAATATTATGCAGATTACCATGGCTAATCCATAACTGGTCCATTGATTTATTTTCTTTTCAGTTTGTAGCAGCTCAATTCTATTGGTGTTGTTAATTTGAATCTCTTTCATCATTTCTAGTGACAGGACTTCTCGAAATTCTTTTTCTTGCGGAGTTGGGTGTAAAATAGCTGGTAGGGCTTGAAGAGTAGAGGCTTTATTAAGAATGTTCCATTAAGGCTGTGTAAGGTATCTTCAACATGAATACTTCCATTAAATTGATTAAGAAGAATGATTCCTGGTACTATTTCATCTATGGTGGGTACGTGCTGGTTGTTGATTTTGTTGCATGTCGACTTTAAACTCTTCAGAAGGTTCGGAAGACAGGTAGAGTTGCTAATATTTACAACACTATTTTGATTACATATTGACAAATGGTTGAATGTTTTACAGTCTCTTGTGATTCCAAAATTTTTTTCATTACCTTTTAAGATCCTATTAAAAGATATTTCGTTTACAATATGATTCCTTTTAACAGCTTTAATTAACAATTCTTCATATAAATCTTCTGTTGTCATTGGGATATTTACAATATAGAGTAGACAAGTGCTATTTGTAATGATTTTAGTAGATGCGAAATCTAGAGCTTCCTCCGGTGTACTGTATGGGAGGTTTTCTTTATCTAAAGTACTAGTAGCTAGTTGAATATCTGTCTTAGATAACATCATTGAATTTATAATACCTAACCTAGACCAATGAATGGCATATCTAATATTAACTAATTCTTCTTTTATTAATTTTAACTTATACTGAAGATTAAGGGCTAGCAGACCATTGAATATCTTTTCTTTTCCGATTGCACTTAGGATCTCATTTGTCATTTTAGTTATATTGTTTATTCTCTCATTATGCAATTGGTTAATTATTAACTGCTTATTGTTATTTTTTAGTACGTTATTCATTTTATCTTTTATTATCTCAAAATCTTCGTGGTCTGGATTTCCAGCTATCCATTTCCACGCTGTACCTATCAAATTGATGGATCTTTTGATTTTATGTACCTTTAAGTTGTCTAATAAGTCTTGAATTTGAAGTAGCTCATAATTAAGGTAAGGGAATAATGGATGTGATTTAGTGATTTCGTTCTCAAGGATTGGATTTATCTCGGTTACTAGTTTCTGGTATCTATCGAGCTCAATGACATGGATTAATTTGTAATTTCCGTTTTGTATCTTTGCTTTTCCAACACTAATGGCAACTATCTGGGAGTTAGAGTAATCCAGGATTTGAATTCCACTTGTAACAGCGCGAATAGCACATCTGAAATAAAAGACTAGTTCAATTCCTAATGTTACTTTTGTGTATGGTTTTCCCTGATTCTGTTATAACTACTGTATTCTTATTTTCTCTAACTATTTCTGCTTTATACCTAACTGTAAGTTTCGATCCTATTCGTTTATTATGCTTGACGTAAATGGTTTGCCCTGGCTCGTAATTTTTTATTGGTTTTCTTTTTTTTATTATGGTATTTAATATCCTTCTGCTGTTTCTGTTTCAATTTCTCTATATTACTTAAGCGCGTTCTTTCAAATTGTTCGGGACTAACGTTTGGATTCCTTCCGAAAAATAATTCGACAGTTTTTTTTCCTGTACTGGAATGGATAGTAAAATTATATTCGTTTATGGAACGTTCTAAGAGTTCCTCAAAATTACGAGGCATTCCTTCTGTCTTCAGGCATCGCATGATTTCCGACAGGGTGGAATGAAAACGCTCGATTTGACCGTTAACTTCGCTTTTGTATGGTGGTGTCTTAAAAATTGTGATACTCAATTCATCTTCCATCATGGAAGTTATTGATGCGGAGTTTAACGCTTTTTCATTATCGATAACTACAATTTCAGGTATGCCAAAGAAAAATAACAGGTCCCTTAGGGGTCGTCTGATATCTTCAATCGATCTAGATTTAATTACCTTGGCTTGTGCTAGTTTGGTGAATTTGTCTATAGCCGTTAATACTAATTTATTTTCTGTTGAGTAGATGTCGATATGGAGGGTATGACCTGGATAATTTGGGATAGGAGTAGGATTAATGAATTGATTATTCGGATGCCTTTCATACTTGTTTTCTTTACAGACTGTGCAGCGCTTCACTAAATGATTAATTATTTTGCTCATTCTTGGAAAGTAGAATTTCTCTAAGACTTGTTGTCTGTTTTCCTGTGGGTTACGATGGGCTCTGCGATGGATAGTTAATATTACCTCTTCCTGCTGTGTTTCATCAGACACGTCTCTTACTAGTGTTTGTGAAAATCTAATCTTATAACTTTTGAAATGAATGGGATATATTTCTTGAATTTGGCCCATTATTGCTTCTTCTGTCATTAAGCCGTTTATAGTATTTGGATTGAGGTATCTTTTAAATATATTAATTAGATCGCTTTCTGTATATTGGGGTTGAATTATCGTATGTCTTGAGTAGTTTGGAAAAGGGTTTTGTAATTGATAGCTAGTTTCGTCATCTCTTTTTAGTATCAACTGATTTCGAAAGACGTTTACGGGAACTTCTACTGAAGGAATTAAATTATGCGAAGAGCTTTCGTCGCTATGCTGGGTCGTAGTCATAGGATTTACCAAAGTTGTTTGGGGAGGTCGCGATAGAGTATCAGCGACAACGTTTGTTCTTCCTGGCTTATATTTAAGCTCGTAGTTATACTCTTCAAGTATGGCCTTCCATCGTTTCATTTTAGCGTTAGTATTCTTGTTACTTAAGGCATATGTTAGAGGTTGATGGTCAGTGAATATCTTAACTTTTCTAGATCCATATAGGAAGTTTCTTAGAGAATTTAACGACCAGATAATGGCAAGCATTTCCTTCTCATTTGTGGCATAACACTCTTCCGTTTTGGTTAAGGTTCTAGATAGAAAGGTTATTGGTCTGTTATCTTTAGACAATACTGCGCCGATGGCATAGTCAGAAGCATCAGTTGTAAGTTCAAAATCTTTTTCAAAATTTGGATGTGAGAGTATTACTTCTTTGGAAATTAGTGAGCTCTTGATATTATTAAATGCATCAATTGCTTCATCATTTAGGTAAATGGTTTTGGTTTTAGAGAAATTTTTGGACACACGTCCATCTTCCCCTCTTAAAAGGGCTGTCAGGGGTTTCGCTAATTTCGCGTAATCTTTTATAAAGCGGCGATAGTAGCCTGACATGCCAAGAAATGACCGAAGATCTTTTAATGTTTTAGGAATTGGGAAGTCAACCATTGCTTGTACCTTTTTGGGATTGGTTTTAATTCCGTTTGTTGAAACAATGAAGCCTAGAAATTCAACTTCGTTTTGTAAAAACTCGCACTTATCCAGTTGAATTTTCATATTCGCTGCCTCTAGGGTTTTAAATATTATTTCAAGGTTTCTGAAATGTTCGCTTTCATTCTTACCAAAGATGATGATATCATCTATATAGACGTAACATCTTATTCCAATATGGTCTCTAAGAATATCATCTAGAGTCCTTTGGAATATGGAAGGGGCGTTCTTGAGCCCAAATGGTAAGCGTGTGAACTCATATTTCCCATTGTTCACGGAAAATGCGGTTTTTTCGATGTCAGATTCCTTTAATGGAATTTGATGAAATCCGCTTTTCAAGTCTGCGATTGTGAACCATTTATTCTTTCCTAGATTTGCTAGAACCTCGTTGATTTCGGGAATGGGATATCGATCAGGTATGGTAACTGTATTTAATTTTCGGTAGTCGATAACCATTCTATACTTTTTTTCTCCGGATGCATCCGCTTTTTTGGGGACAATCCACACAGGAGAATTGTATGGTGATTTCGATGGTCTGATGATTCCATCTTCGAGCAATTTTTTTATTTGACTTTCGACTTCACTTTTTAGAGCCATAGGATATGGATAGGACTTGGAGTAAATAGGATCACTAGTGGTGGTACGTATTTCTCCTTTGACCGTTGTTGTGTAGGTCAATTTCTCGTCCGGATCGGAAAATAAATTAGGACATTTCTTTATAGCATTATTTAATTCTTTTTTCTGTTCGGCATTCATGTGGGATGTTCTGATATTAATGGTGTTTACTGAATCGGAAATATGCTGTTTCAAGTAAATTGGAATATCGGGTTGAATGGTCATGTAGTTTTTGTTTGTATGAATTACAGCTCCTAGATCTTTTAAACTATCATTGCCGATAATACCGTCAAAAGAAATGAGACTGGGTAAGATGAAGAATTTCAGTTTTTTTACGTTATGTCCAAATAAGTTTATTATGGCGTGATGGGTGATCAGAATGTTGCCTCCTACAGAATTGGCATAAAAGGCTTTTTCATTTGGAATGGGATTTTTTATATGGCGGGGTTGAATATAATTTTTGTTTGAACCTGTGTCCACTAGAAATTTTAAAATTTCGCCGCTCTTCGCTACGTGCTCAAAGTAGGGAAGCGAAGAGCTCCTTAGCCTAAAAAATAAATGTCATCTAATTCTTCTGGTTGTCCTAAGCTTGGATTATCATGAGAATCGATGTAGTCAACGAGAGTTTGGTCAAGATGCTCGTCTTGGTAATTTAAGCTTTTATCGTAATTGCTTATATCATTTTGCTCGTCGGCTTGGACTTGATCCGTATGGTAAACTCGTTGAAATTTATTATTCTGGTGAGTTTGATATGAAGGGGGTCTCTTAGCATTAAATTGTTGCATTGGGGGTCGATTCTGATAATTTACTGCTCGTGAGTGTATTGAGTGATCGACTTCCATTGGTTCTGCTTTTGGAACAGGTTTATGAAAAGGAGGATGCTGATTGATAAATGGCTGTCTTGGTGGCCGTTGAATATACTGGACTGGTTTAGAGAAATTAGATGCAACAGGTCTCTGAGGATTGTGCACTAGTTCTGGATAAAAATTCATTCTGGGTGCTGGAATTGGGTTAACATTTTGTGTAAAAAATTTATTTCTTCTGGGTGGAACAGAAGGAGGTGATGTCTGGTGTTGTATTCTTCGAAAGGTTCCGTGGCTATGGTGAACTCGATAATCAACATTTTGTAGTTTAAGACATAAATGAAGGGCTTGTGGTAAGTCCACTGGTTCTCTCATGCTGAGTAATCTGGGTAGATCTCCCTGGAGTCCCCTAACAAATGTATCTAGTGCTTTATCACGATACGATTGAGTCATTATGTTGAGTGATTCATGGCTCATTTCCATGGAAGAAAGTTTATTTAAGATTAATGAAAGATGATGATACACTGTTTGATAAAATTCATGAATTGTGTTATTCCCTTGAACTATCGTGGTCATCTGGTACTCTAAGGTACCCAAATCTCTTTTGTCTGCGTAATGAAGTGTGAGACATTTAGAAATTTTCTCCCAATTCAAAGGAGTATTGTAAGATTCGAGTGCAACATCTGCACAACCCGTAATTTTGTTCCGAATGACACTGAGGATGCCGTAATATTTTGGCGTTCCTTTAAGATGTTCATAAATTCTTAAAATACGATCTACACTTTTTTTCCAAGAACTGAATTCTCCTGGTTGGCCAGAGAATTCCCTTAAGCTTTTCACAACATCAGGAATCTTGTCCATGGCAGACAAATTCGCGTCTTGCCCGACTTCGATATTTTGGTCGATATCATTGTTTATGTCTACACCTGGATTGATAATTGAGTTAAAAATGTGCCTACCTTCCCTTCTTACGATTTCAGATATAAGGGCTGTTAAATCAGCTACAGTAATATTCTGTACAGGAGGATTCTGTACAGGAAGATTCTGTACAGGAGGATTAGGTGGAGGATTTTGAGCATCTTCATTTCCAGGTACTAATCTAGCTGCTCTAATTATATTATTATTATTTTGTTCCATTCTGTATTTTCTTTTAATTTACTTTCGCACGAATGGATAAACAAATATGTTTTGTAGAAATTTCTACCTTAATGATTTTTGTTTTAAATAGTTTATTTTTTTAAAGATTTGTTAAATATTTGATTTTCAGAGTTGAAAAGAAAATTTATAATTTATTGATTTAAAACTTAAGGAGAAAGAATTTACTTTAGAAAGTACTAAATTTCTTTTTCTGGAAATTATGAAAGTTTTAGATTCGTTTCTATTTCACTTGCATTGATCAGCGTTAAGATTGAATAAGGAGAGATAAACTTTCAAAATATAATCAATTAATTTATATTTAAATTCTCAGTTTTCCTGACTTTTCACTTGATCACTTTTTTTCAATAATTTTTCTTCGATATTTAAAATATTTCACTTCTTATTTAAGTAATAATTTCTTAATTCAATGGAATGCAAAAATAAATGACTTACATTACAACTAACAGATGAAGGACGTACATCTGGATGAGTCTTAAGATTTTTGAGCTTTATGTAACGTATAGATGCTCCGGTGCTTTTTGTCCTTATTCTATACGTGTAGGACCGCTTGTGGTATTTCCTCTTGAACAGATCAGGCGGCTGTCGGCGGGTATTTGTATCCTTGGCTATGGTTATCCAAATGATTACTCGTCGACTTCGTTTTTTCCTAAGCTGGTTGGCTTTGGTGACTCCGGGGCCTCGTTTCCTGGTCTTTCCGTTAAAGATGACTTCAAAGGATTTTATCCCTTCTACTTGCCTCAGTAGCAAACGTGGAATATTTTTTTTGAAGTGGTTATTTTATTGAACACACTCCCTTGCACTAATTAAGATTATGATCAGAGTGGCAATGGTTAGCACTTTCACAAATTAATTATTTAATCGTGATTATAATTTAAGTTTTCACTTTTTATTTTTATAATCACAGAGTGGCAATGATTAGCGCACAAATTAATTAATTGATAGTGATCACACAAGAACTTAATTTTGCACAAAAAATATTTTTTCCGTTAATGATCAAACGCGGCGATGGTTAGCACACCGTTTATAATTGATAAATTAATTATGATCGCGGAAAATATTAATTCACGAATTGCTTGAGCGGTCCCTGCTCGGGCGCCAGTTAATAAAATTTATTTAAAAAATCTCAAAAAAATATATTTCTAGGCAGGCAGGTTACCTGCACCTTTATTTTCCGAATATAGAATTAAGACTAAAAATTACAAGTTTCTCTAAACGTAAATTATCTCTAACTTAAAATTACCAGACGCGTGGTCAGCAGAAATTTCCTGGGAACCGAAATGTATTTTCCAGGTTGACGGAGAAGTTGTTGTCGCATCAAATTACGGCGAATGTTGCTTCTGGTGTTAACTTACACAGCGGTTTCATAAAAATAGTAAATACTATTTCAAAAATGGGCTAAATCTAAGGGATAGTCCGATTTGGTGCACCTTCTTTCTAAATTGATTTGCAATTATTTTATGTTGTTATTTTAGTTTGACTAATGCTACGTAACTTATTATTCGAACCTTAAAATGCCCAGGGAACAGGTTACGTGGGACACCTTGTATACATTTTGTACAAAATATTTGTTTATTACATTAAGCCTGTGTATCAACAGCAAGTTTTCTTACTTTTCACCTCAGATTACCTAGGATGAAATGTAAAAAAATAGTTTCATTTAACAATGATGGCATACATCCTACAGCCAGATTCGTAAACGTGTGACATTTTCATTGTATGTATGCCTGGTGATATACTTGCCATAAAATTAACATCGAAAAAAAACTTTGCGCAACATTAACTATTATCTTTAGACGCTTTTCAGTCCACTAAAAGATTCCACGCCGTCGATTATATATACGATTTTAAGTTTGCCTAAGCTGTATACCGTGATGTGAATTCGCAAATCCAATAAACAAACAATTTCCAAATCAATTGAAAATACAAGAATGCACATTCTGCATTCTTGTATTATTCAATTGACCCAAAACCCATCGCTCAATTAATCAATCACAAGCTTCTCCCAGAACGTCGTTGTCCTAAGCTCGACGGGACACGATTGGATGAAGCTGGCGGAAACTAGGTAGAATTTTGTCCACGTTGACTGGATGCAGACGCTGGTCTATAAAACGACTGTCTACGCGGGTCGTGAAAATCCTGCGGTGGTATCGGTTCACCCACAGGGGGAGGTGGCCATGAAAAGTCGACTGCTGGCATTGCAGCTGATATTTGCTGCCTGACGCTATTTGGCAGCTCCGTTCGCAAGGTATTCAGGCTCTGCTCGAGGCCTTCGCGAACTAAGTCCTGCAGCTGCATGCGCAGACCTGCCATCAAGGCCTCTGTCGCTACTGAGTTTTGGCCCTGAGCAGTAGGTAGTGGACTATTTCGTCGTGAGCTGGGATTTTAAAAAGTCATGGAACGTGGATCTGGCATTCCAGGTGATAGGGATCCTCGACTAACTGGTGGGATCGTTAGAGGGAGTAAATCAAATTTTGGTGCGGGCTGTTTACGCTCGTTATTGGCAGGTTTCGTCTTCGGTTTCTTTGGGACGGCTCCCGTATATTCGGTAAAATCATATTGTGTGAGGTGGACCCGATAGTTTGGACGCGTGTCCACATATAGTCTTGACAGGCTTTCGTTCGACCGACCAGTCTCTACCTTGACAGATAGAGCACTGTTCAGGCAACTTGTTCACACTGTCTGTCGCGGAAGGGGAGGGGGGGGGGTTCTCACGGTCGGCATTATGAAACAGAAAAAGTCTTACAATCCTCCACGAGTTTAACGAAATTGAGCGTATAGCCAATAGTCAAATCGATTCAGTTTCTGCAGCTTGTACAGAGGTTTGTCGTAATTTAGTTTAGAGACACGTGGGTCTCGACAAAATTCAGAGAAAGTCTAGACTCGAAAACAAAAAGAAAATAAATCTCAAAAATTTGAAACGAAAGTCCTCAGGACTATCCACCGAGTATAAAAGTTCAGAGTTCGACAGGTCAAAAAAATAATTTATAATCAAGTAAGGAATGTCGCAAACCTTCAACACAAGCGAAATTTAATTTATCAGGGAATTCACAATAAAGACGCTTGAAGCTGAGATCAATACTTGCACTTGCAAAATCGCACAGAAAAATAAACGCTAATTTGTGAGATAAGATATACTCAAATTTCCGTTCGGACGTTCAACAAAAATCAAAAATTTCACGAAAGTTCGTGATCAATGTAAATATATGTTGCCCGTCACTCTGATGCAGGTTACGATAAAACGTGACTCGCTGTCTTTTGCTGGTAATGATAAAAAACGAGGCCCGCTCCCTTTTGCAGATAATGGGCCTCCGTAGGGGTATAGTTGTAATGAGCGGGTTTCTTGGAATATTGCACGCGCACAGTATAACCTGTAATTTTTGTGCGCACTTTTTCTTTCGGTCCGCCGCCTAGTAAACTCTGTTGTCTTGTTCAGGCTCAGGTTCCATTGTGGGAGACTCAGGGTATGCTCCGTGGGGAAAACCACGATTCTTGAAACTGTCGTTTTTCCTCACTTTAGGTATAGATAGAATAAATTTCTTCACTAGGTCACTGTTCCTATTATTTTTCTTAACCGCTGCCGGAATTTCGATGTTTTTCTTTTTCTCCCGATTTTCTCGTGCTAATGAGGAGAATATTTTTACTAATTGAAAATATGCTATTAGCAGGGATAAATAATCTTTTAAACTTACGTGAGGGGTTGTTTTGCTCGCCGAGGTCGATGGAAAATTTTTGATTTTGTTCGGGCTCCAATTTTCACGTCTTTTCGTTGCAAGGTTTGACAAGACAGATGTGGATTGTCTTCTTCTTCTCAATCGCCAAGTAAGAGCTCGTCGATTGTGGGGTGCGTTCGGGCTGTCGGTTTGACCGCAGGCCGGCATAGATGCTGCAGTACGTCTCAGTGTAACATTCTGCTATATGCATTCCGCTACGACCATAACATATTCTCTACGGTCATCTTGGCGATACATAACGACGAGCTTTCTTCATCTTCAGTTACTACCACATGGTGACCAACGCATATAAAATTATTACATGGCGACAGGAATACAACATTTATAAAAATATTTCATGGCGACCGTGATAATTAACTTGTAATCTTCGGACCATGACTTTAAAAAGAACGATATATTCGGAACATGATAATGAAATTGCAATCTTTGAACGATTGAAATAATCAGCAATCTTCAGATATTGAAATTAAACTGACAATAGAGGAGCATGATGAAAAAAAAAACAATTTTCGGACCGTAACGTTAACAAGAATCTTCGGTTAACTAGCATTGCCAACGGCTCAACTACAACTTCGCAACCAATTTAAAAACAAACTACAGACGACAACGAGAAGACGATCTTCATGTTAATAGAGCGAATTAGAACTTCGAAATCAAACAATATCAGGAAAAAACGGAAGAGGTTTCAAAGTAGAATCAAGTAGTTCTGATCCTACAGTAAAAAAAAAAAATTGATCAAACGTAAATGATAGTTTATCAATTTAAAAATCTCATTTATAAATAATGCGCGTTATAATCATTTAACTTAGTTACAATAATAATATGTACAGGTATATAAGCAATAGGCATAAATAATATAGATATCGTCATAATAGATTTTTTTTGTAGATAGGTACTGAATATACTATAAGTAAAATTAATATTTAAATTTTAAATTTTTTTTTTGAAAAAAAAAAAAATAATATATATATAGCGTTGCAGCTTAATAAAATTTTGGTTATCAATTATACAGTTATAGTACAATTATAATGAATTATAGTAAAATATCGACGTTTTAACAATATGAGGAAAACAAATTCTAAAGTAGCTGACAATAACGGTGAGATCGTGAACAACCTGATCATAGAAGATAGTGGCAATCATAGCAGTTGTAAAGGTTATAGAATTAGTATACACTTTGTACCGAGACCAACGAAGGTAACTTAGAAAAAAATACCTCAATAGCCCAGTACAGTACAGTTCCGAAATAAAAACTTGTATATTATCGTAGAAAGCCCGTATGGATTAAACGGATAAATATGCACAATATAAATTAAACGAAACAAAAAAAAATTTTAAACAAAAATGGCAATATATATTAATACTCTGATATCTATTTTTAGCCTTTGTGAATATTGTGACAGCGAATGCGTGATAGAACATGCGCATTGTAGATTAAATTCGCTACAGGTCTATGTAGATTGATACTTCTTTTTATTCCTAATTAAGGGAATCAGTTTTTTCCCTAGCTTGTTATTTTTTATTTTTTTTCAGTTTAATTTTTCATCAATTGCAATCCCCTGGGCAGACGGGCAAAATCAATGATCATTCGTTCGTAATTGAATTTTGTAAAAAAAGGATTTACCTTTGAATTTTAATTATTACAAGACTTTCGTTTTAATCCACAAAACCTAGGGTAACTTGATTTTTGAAAAAATCAATTACGAATCACTGACATATATAACATGGACTGCCTGATTTTCTATTTCATATGGGTCAACTTTTGTTGGCAGGGGTGTGACAATTATATTAATTTCAAGTTTTACTTTCGATTTAATATTCATATTAAAAGTTCAACAAAGTACAGAAGCATTTGAAATTATTTCTATTCTTGGAAGCTTATCTCCCACAACATCAAATATTTTTTAAACTTGATTTTTAAAGAAATAATATTAAGCAATTTTTGTCTACTTGCCCCTAAAAGTAACTATGGGAGACAGAGAAAGGATTACAAATATTGTATTGCCATCTATTTCTATTCTATATATTCGTTTGGAAAACCACTGAACTGATACTGGACTATGGTGTATTTTGTATAGAACTTATTGCTTGTAGTTTCGCGGACAAAGTAGTTAAACCAAAGCGAGACAACTATAGAAAAGTGATCCCATAATAATGTCAAATAATGTAAGCAATTTCAGTAGTATCAGCAGTCCATTATATATATATATATATATATGTCAGTGTTACGAATGAATTATCATTGATTTTATCCGTCTGCCTAGGGTATAATTTGTTTCACATCAGTGAAGCTGTCTTCCCCTCATAATATCTCGAAGGGGGCGACCTTAACGAAGGACGAAAAATGCAGAGCAAATGAGATTGAAGCACAAAAATGATAAGCAACAAGTGGGACCAACGACGATAAAGCAACGACAGCGCGTAGAAATGGCAACAAATTTGCAATCCTATTAGAAAAATTTTACTGCCTCTTACCGAGTTTTTCTAGCTGTTTATACCTTGCACCTAGCTGCCACACTAAAAAACTTGAGCAGTGAAGTTTCACTAAATTTGGTTTAGATGCATTCTTGTTTGATATATGTTGTATGAAAATGCTGGCATTATACTGGATAGTATTACAATTAAGATCATAGCACATAGGGACCTCATCTGGAAGAAAAGTCTGCTAGATATTTACTCGGGAACATGATTTATTCAAGTTTGTACTTTCTGTACAAATCAGGAAATTGAAACTAAATTCTGCATAGTATTTCTATGTATAGTCCATATTTATCTGGATAAAGCCTTTTCTCTATTTATAATTTCTGGTTTTGTTGTTTGCTTTGCTATAATCATACTCAATGTTGATTTAAATCCATAGTGACATAAATAAACATAAATTTATTTGAGTACCCGTACCAAAGGCACGCATAGCGCTGGGCACATCTTAGAAAGTTACATAGTAGATTTACGCTGTAGCAAAACAATCATGCGCTTGTTCAGTTGTTCATGCCTGAACCCCTCCCCAAGCTTCTGGAACTCAGAGTGTTATGCTTCATTCACAAAGCAAGATGTGGCTCTCTACCCTCATACATATGTCAATCGCTCTCATGGAGCAACCTTAATGATACTAGACTTGTCCTGCACAGAACCCGCACTCGATTTGGGTCTAACGACGTATTTGGTCAGGGGGCTGTGCTCTGGAACTCGCTCCCTGAATCAATCAGAAGAATAAGCCCTCATAAGCAATTCAAGGAGCAAGCTCTGGGCCATCTCATGGCTGCCTAAGCGGCTCAACTCATTCCGTACTCTATTATTATTATTATTAATTTCTTTATTTTTCTTTTCATTTTCTTTTCGTTTCAGCTTTGTTGGAGTTTTTCGAATATTTAATGAGCTATACTTTACTTTATTTTTACGACTTATAATTTAGTGATAGCTGCTATTGTTACTATTACTTATTCTACATTTCAAACTTTATATTAAGCACTTTATGCTTGCTATTATTTGTCATCATAAAGCTAACCATATTACTGTTGTCTCAATCTACCGCAGTGAGCCTGTTCATTGCTCATTTTTTAGTTTGCTTAATAACTTTGTACAATGCCAATTATGCCAATCATCTAATGTTAACTCGATGTACCTAACGTTGTTACGTAGCTTAAGCTGAGGTTCTTCAATAAATGATTTTTCTATTCTATTCTATTCTATTCTATTAAACGATAACAGAGAGATAACGTTTTCGAATAGACTACATAATAGGTCTGATCTACAGTTAATTATATATTAATTTTTTTATGAAACATCACAATTTCAGCATAATATCGAGTTAATAGACCTAATTGGACGTATCTTCTAACATATATTCTGAACTGAATTATAAGAAACTTGTATGTTAGTGGGTCATTTGTGAGTAAATTAGAACTAGTAAGCAAAGTTTGAAGAAAATCGGAGAATAGCCGCGGATGTAAACTTGTTCCGTTTTTTCGTATTGCTTCTCAAAAACATCACGAATAATGTCTAATTAGTCAAATCCTAATGTAATTTATTTTTTTCTCCAATGCACATTAAAGCTAATTTAATATCAACACGCTTTTTAATACTTTCCTCTCTAATAACATCAATTTCCTTATTAAGCACTTTAATCTTAAATTGTATAAATATTAAAGCTTCATCTAATGTGAAATCTACGTAAATATCTTTTCCAATATTAAGCAATATACTGTTAGTATTCGATACTTTCGCTTGCATGAAGATGTTCCCACCAATATTGACTTGTGTCTTGAAACCATCTGAAAAGTGTTGTTTCATCGTTTCAATTGTATTTTTTAATTGGATCAATTCCATAATTTCTTCATTCCTAATATTTAGATGCTTTTCCAAGTCCTTTAAATCTTCCTTTAAATAATCGTTGACAAATGACTCAAGTTTGTCTGAAGTTAGAGCATCAGGCGGCATTGTGTAAGTCTAACCTATAAAATTAAGTGAATTTCAAATAAATTAAACAAAAATAATAGCAAAAATTATACTGCTCACGTAATTCCATAAAATTTCTCTCAAAAGATTTGTTAAATGATTTATTCAATCGTTACATGTCTAATTTGGTTTCTTCTTCTTCTTTCCAAAAGGTGAAATGTACAACTGTCGCTCCGATATCCGAGCCGGCCGCCAAACTGCGGCAGCGTTCAGATATAAAACATATAAGGCCGAAACACAATGATGCCGACACGACATTTACGACGACAAATTAAATGTTGACCTAAAGGCTTAAACACAATTGCGACGAAGAGCGACAGACGACAACGAAAAATTCGCTGCGAAACAGGCAGTCGAAAAATTTGGAACACAATTGCAACGACAGGCGATTAGCGACGATTGTGAAAGAAGAAGTTATTGAAATTTCATTTGTTAAATGTTTCGAGCGTTTTGAAAGGAGATTTTTATCAAGAATATTTTATATTATATTGAAAGAAATGCAATGAACCAAAGTGTGGAAAAAAACTGAAAATGCGGACATTAAGTAAATTAAAAGCTTTAATATATCCATCCAACCCTTGTCTTGCCTGGCTTGTAAACTATAAATTATTTTATGGATTTCGCATTTCCTCGATCAATTTTTCCTCGAAGCTCATTATTTTAAAATTACCGCGGCGTGCTACCACCTAAAAAAGACAAAAGTGAATGCCACAACCATTTCATTCGATTAATTTTGTTGGTAAGACTGCAGCGACGACGGCAAAATTAGAAATTGATCAATCCGGACGATAATATCGTCGATTGCTCAACGTCGCTCGTCGCAATTTGGTGCATTCGCATAAGATGCTGTGCTTTTAGAAGACAGCGATATTTCGTCGTCGTTTGTCGTCTGTCGTCGCAATGAGGTTCAACGACTATTTTAGTTAATTATGCAGAATCATAGTCACAAAAAAAAAACAATTAATTCAGTGAAAGAATTATTGATTTTAGTGCCGCATTCTCAAAAACGCGCTCTAAAGCCTGAAACACAATACGATACAGTGCAGTGCTTTGACAATCATTTTTTGAAGATTTCATATCTAAATTTTTTGTATTGTAGATTCATTATTTTGAGAAAAACTCTACCCATTTTTTTCTAATGTCATTTTAAAATTAATTAATCCATTTTAAATTGAACAATTCCTCTATTCTTTAGTATTTAACAAACGTCAACTAATGCAGTGTGCAGTGTTTTAGAAATTAGCCTAAAAGTTGCAGTGCATGTGACGTGCCACATGCTATTACATGGGCTCTAAATTTCAATGCAGTGCAGTACACTGCACTGCATCGTATTGTGTTTCAGCCTTAACCTGATGACGTCACGATACACAACACAATTCGCGGTCTAGCGCAGCGCAAGTGTAGTCGCTGCACGGCCGTGATAGAAAGCGGTCGGGATTGGATTTGTTTTGGATTTATCTCATAAAATGTCGTCTTATAAATATTATATTGTGCAGACTGGCATCGTGCCTGCTGTGTACCGTGTGTACCATTAATCATGAAATATAATTCTCCGCTGCCACACCCCAAATCAGCCTTTATGAATTCAAGTAACTTAATCGGTTCTTTTAGGCCTTAGAGGTCATCCCGCAATGCCCAACACCACTGATAGCCACACAGGCTTCCAAGTTATCAACGATTTTAAGAGAGTATAATAAGATGGACAATTTTGGTCGCCAGCTCTTAAGTATAGTTTACACAAGCGAAGTTACTGTCCCAAGTAACCTCGATTTCAGTCCCTCACCTCCTCTTGACATACTCACCAGTTTACTTGCGCCAGTACGAAAACGAGTTCCACTCACTTCAACTTTTTAGGGAAGTGGAACCTGAGAAATAGTCAAATTGAGTGTATTTTCTGCAATTACATAGTATACAATTAAAAAAAGGAAAATGTGGGATATAATTAGCCCTACCATCTTTGGTGAAAGCTCCCAATATAGAAAGAAGCTAAATATCTCGGGATGACCTTCGATGATAAGAGAAATAGAGCTTATTGAAGCCGCTGTCAACTGTGCCGTTTACTAGTCATATGAAAGGTAGCGACAATTTAGGAATAAATACTTTGAAAAGTTAGCTCTTACTAAAAAAGTATCTTTCGCTCATGTCGGCGATGCCAAAATGATACAACTTTCAACCAAAAAGAAATCGAAAGATTTGTTGAGTATTTGAAAAATATATTTCTTTTATTTATTTTATAAATTACAAGATTTGCTAGTTTACAAATAAGTTTATTGCAAAAATGGTATAATAATTAATAAGCCTAATGAAAAGATTCATTAAAAAGAATTGAAAATAATCATTATCTAGTCTGTGGCGTTCCAAGTGTTTAAAGGGTTTTCTTCTATCCATTGGGCTAATAACTCTCTATTTTGCAATGCCACTTGGGTTGAATTCCGAGATCCTAGTTCCAAACCATGATTATTATCTCGTAAAGCATTCGATTCATTCAATGATTGTGCAGGGCTCATTAAGTTACGCTCAAATGCATTTGCAGTTTGAGTTTTTCTTATAAAATTTTGTAACACACATGTGGCTTTAACAATTTTATTTACTGTGTCTGGCTTCACATTCATAACTCTTTGATAAATACGAAAACGAAGGTATTATCGATTACACGACTAAGTTTCACACAATTAAAACTGTTTTCAATGGTAAGGCCTCATTTCCTACAATATAGTGAGGTACTATTATAGATGACCCGGGTAATTGTTTTGAAGCCGGAAAATCGGCGGTTCCGCTTTGTAATAATTCCCCGAAGACACTTTTAGCAAGAATACCACCTATGAAGAAAGCATATTGTTTTTCTTTTTTGGACAAATGTTTACATATACAAGATGATGCTCTAAGTTTTTTTTGTAGTTGAAGAAAAGTGACCCACTTTTGGCAGGGCACTTGATGACGACATGCTTGCTTGCCATCAATTGTTTTACATTGTTCGTTTGTAGGAAATGCTAAATATTGTTACGTGCAATAGAAAGAGACAACTGGTGACATCTACTGGCAATGTGGCAATGGAGAAGTAAACGACTTTAGGTTCGGAGAATTGATTATGGTATCTACAGGAAGGTTCAGGAATAGAATGAATAGAACAGTCAAGAAGCTTCTGGAAAATAGAACACTCGAGAATAATCTGGAGAGTTTCTAGGGTATAAATATAACAGTTGTCATAGCCAGAATAAGAGTCTTGTCTTAGACGTTGCAGTGTTAACAAGCGAAAGTAATAACGTGCGGAAGTGTTGTAATTAGATTGCGATAATTGAAAGTACAGTATTAAGCGATAATTAAAGTGTAGTTGATTAATTGAAAGTTTATGAATTTTGTATGATTAGAGTCAAATAAAGAACTTATACATTAAATATTTAATATTGTGTTTTAAATAACGAACCAAAAGCCACGCTCGCAACAACTGGTGTCAGAAGTGAAATAAATTCGCGAAATAAAGTGGTGGCAATTGACTTTAAAATTCAAAGTGTGATTAATTTTGTGAAATTGTGTTAAATTTTGAAAGTTCTTGAAAATAATTTATATTCAACTTAAAGTGAATTACTAAAGTAATGGGGCGAAAATTCGAGGAGCTTCGAACGCAGGATTTGAAAGTGGAGTTAGGGAACCGGTCATTACAAACGACAGGTGCAAAGAAAGTTCTAGTCGAGCGACTCAGACAAGCTTTGATAGAGGAAGGAAAGAATCCTGAAACATTTGTTTTCGAAGATAACTTGGAAGAAACCGAAGTTGAAGAAGAGCCTACAATGAAAATGGAACAGCTTTTGAGTGCTTTAATGAGCAAAATGGAAGCCCGTTTTGATGAACAAAAGAATTCTCTCGAGGAACAAAAGAAATCTATGGAAGCCCGTTTTGATGAACAGAAGAATTCCAATGAGGAACAAAAGAATGCTCTGGAATCCCGTTTAGATGAGCAAAAGAAATCTATGGAAGCTGGTTTTGATGAACAAAAGAATTCTCTCGAGGAACAAAAGAATTCTCTCGAGGAGCAAAAGAATTCTCTGGAATCCCGTTTAGATGAGCAGAAGAAATCTATGGAAACCCGTCTGGACGAGCAAAAGAATGCTTTTGAGGAACAAAAGAATTCTCTGCAGAATAGTCTAGAAACTTGTTTGGAGGAACAGAAGAACTTTCTGAAAGGTTCATTAGACGAACAAAATGTGAAAATTGAGGAAATCCAGCAGGAAGTGTTGGAAGTTCGACAACAAGTGTCGGGAGTACAACAAAATGTTACAGAACAGCTTGACAGTTTTAAAGCAGATCTGGAAAGAATAAGGCATCGTCAGCCTCTAAACGTAGCAGCTGAATTATCTGGCGCAGGTAGAATGAAACCTCCAATATTTGATGGACAAAATTCATGGCATATCTTCAAGAGACAATTCGAGGCAGCTTCAGAGGTAAATGGATGGAATGATGAAGACAAAGCTATAGCTCTGGTGTTAGCACTTCGAGCTCCTGCGTCAGAACTCTTACAAACTGTACCAATTGAAAATCAACGTGATTACTCTTCATTAGTACAGGCGATAGAATTACGTTACGGAGATGAGCACATGCAGCAAGTATATCGCCTACAGTTGCGCAACAGGATTCAAAAGCATGGCGAATCACTACAACAATTGCAGGCTGATGTGGAAAGATTAGCGCATCTTTCATACTCCAGCGTAAATGCGGATTTCCTTAATGAAGTGGCGACGGAGGCATTTGTGAACGCTATTGCAGATCAAAATTTACAACAAGCGTTAAGGCTAGCAGGAAAGAAATCAACAGCAGAAGCACTAGCCTATGCATTAGCGTATGAATCCGCCAGACAAGCTTCACGGAGTGCAGTACGAGTAAGAGAAATTTCAGTGGAAGAATGTACTTGTAACAGAGTGCAATCATCACAGAGCCCGCCCTCACGTGGTGTCCTTCGATGCTGGAATTGTAATAGATCAGGGCACCTTCAAAGAGACTGCAGAAAACGTCGACGAGTGGAATCACCTGAAGAAGGGAAAGAAGAATGCCAAAGATGTCGAGCCAGGGAACAAGCTATTCATGGAGAGACTAGATATCAAGCAGCGACTAGTCGCATCAGCTCTCCTGTTGAGCAATCGGAAAACTAGTAAAAACCAACTTTGTGGGGCAGAAGTTGGTTGGTGGAATCGGCAGCCCCGAAGTCATCATTCAAGTAGGCCAGTTGCAGAGAAATAATAGCAGTCTTATTATATATGGAAGTGTAGGAAAAAATGACTGCGCAGTCACTATCGATACTGGAGCTGCAAGATCAATTATTAGAACAGATCTTGTTAAGAACAAATGGCTTCATAATACCACCAAATATCTACTAAGAACAGCAACTGGAGCAGCAGCACGGGTGTTTGGAGAAATAACTTTAGATGTTCAACTAGGCGAACTACTATTTCCTCACACTTTCCTGGTTTCAGACATAATGGATGAATGCATTCTTGGAATAGATTTCATGACCACATACAAAATAAATCTGGATGTCGGAGAGCGGACTCTCAAATATGGGAACATAGAAATTCCTATGAAACTAGGAGAAGGAGCAGATCATCCTGTGAAAGTAAGGACGATGGTCTGCGAAAATATAACTCTTTCGCCGTGCTCCGAGACACTAATATGGACAAAGCTTACTGATGACATCGGGACCTGCAGGTTCTATCTGGTGGAGCCTAACCCCACAAAAGTCACATCGGGCATCATTGTGGGGAAGACTTTAGTGAAGGCAGAAGGTGCAACATTAATACCAGTCAGAGTGCTTAACACATCCGAAAATGAGGTACAACTAAAAGAAGGTGCTATAATTGGAAATTGTGAACCCGTTTACCAAATCGTCAATTTGGGTAATGGTAGTAATGTCAAGGAGACAAAAACTATACCAGCTACTACCCAACAGGTTCAGAAACTTCTTTCGTCCAGTGCCTTAAGTAAACAACAACACAACGATGCCAAAGAGGTGATCGATGAATTTTCGGAAGTATTTGCAATGAATGATGATGACTATGGTAAAACAAATCTTGTCCAGCATCGAATCGATACAGGAGAGTCCAGGCCCATTCGACAGACACCACGAAGATTGCCATTAGCCAAACAACCAGAAGTTGCAGACATGATGAACTCTATGAAGAAACAAGGCATAATAGAGGAATCTAACAGCCCTTGGACATCGCCGGTTGTCCTGGTTAGGAAAAAGGATGGCAGCACCCGATTCTGTGTAGATTACCGCCAACTAAATAACGTGACGAGAAAAGATAGCTATCCATTACCAAGGATTGATGACACGTTGGATACCCTTTCCGGAGCGCAATGGTTTTCCACGCTGGATTTAAAGAGTGGTTACTGGCAAGTGGAAATACATCCCGAGGACCGAGAGAAAACTGCTTTCTCAGTTGGCAGTGGCTTATGGCAATTCAAAGTAATGCCATTTGGGTTATGTAATGCTCCAGCCACATTCGAACGACTAATGGAATGTGTTCTACGTGGTTTAACCTGGAAAACATGTCTTGTCTACTTGGATGACATAATAGTTATCGGAAGGACATTCAAGGAACATAAAAACAACTTACGGGACGTACTTCAAAGACTCAAAGATGCAAAATTGAAGCTCAGTGCGAGTAAATGTGCTCTATTCAAAGATGAAGTTAAATATTTAGGGCACATAGTTTCATCACAAGGAGTAAGAACCGATCCAGAGAAGATAGAAGCCGTCAAAAATTGGCCAGTTCCAAAGGACAAACATCAATTACGGAGTTTTCTTGGTTTAGCTACCTACTACAGGCGATTCGTGAAAGGTTTTGCAGATATAGCAAGAAGCCTACATCAACTTACAGAAAAGGGAAGGCCGTTCATATGGTCGGATAAATGCAACGAAAGTTTTGAAAATTTGAAGCAACAGCTCTGTGAAGCTCCAGTACTTCATTATCCAAAGCTGGGAAAAACATTTATATTAGACACTGATGCCAGCAATGAAGGTATTGGTGCAGTGCTTTCGCAGGAGGAGAATGGTCAAGAAGTTCCAGTAGCTTACTATAGCAAAGCACTTTCAAAGCCAGAGAAAAATTATTGTGCTACAAGAAAAGAGCTACTTGCTATTGTAAGTTCAACAAAACATTTTCATAAATATCTCTACGGGCAGAAATTCATCCTTCGCACCGACCATGCAGCACTTAAATGGCTTCTGCAGTTTAAGAACCCTGAGGGACAAGTCGCGAGATGGATAGAGCGACTCCAGGCTTATGATCTTGAGATCCAACACCGAAGAGGTCGTATCCATGGAAATGCAGACGCCCTTTCACGACGTCCATGCAAACTTGAATGCAAACATTGCGCACGGGTGGAAGAAAAAGAAACAACAGCAACTATACAGTTGGTAACCGTGGAACCATCTACAGGTTGGGACAACGAGGACCTGAGAACAGCACAACGAGAAGATCCGGACATTTCACCTATTCTCGCTTGGAAAGAAGATATGGAAAGACCAGACTGGAAGGATATTTCGGAACGGAGTGAGAAGCTGAAAAGTTACTGGGCTCAATGGAACTCTCTTCATGTTGAATGTGGTATATTAAAACGCAAATGGGAAGCACCTAACGGCGAATATTTCCGAATGCAGATAGTCGTGCCAGCATCAAACGTCAAAGATGTTCTAGAAGAAATGCACGGTGGAACCTCTGGAGGACATTTGGGAGTGAACAAAACAATTTCCAAAATACGGGAAAGGTTTTATTGGCTACATATGCGAGAAGATGTGGAGGAGTGGTGCCGCAGATGCACTGTCTGCGCTGCTTGCAAAGGACCGCAACACAGAAGCAGAGGTGAAATGCATAAGTATAATGTCGGAGCCCCCTTTGAAAGGATAGCTGTAGACATCGCTGGACCTTTTCCTGAAACGGATGGCGGTAACCGTTATATTTTAGTTGCCATTGACTATTTCAGTAAATGGCCTGAAGCTTATGCAATCCCTAATCAAGAGGCAGCCACAGTTGCGGAACAAATAATAACGAATTGGGTCAGTAGGTTTGGAGTACCTCACGAACTTCATTCGGACCAAGGACGGAACTTCGAATCGCGGACTTTCCAGGAGATGTGTAAAATGTTGGGAATAAGAAAAACTAGAACAACTCCTCTACATCCACAATCTGATGGCATGGTAGAGCGCTTCAACAGAACATTGATCGAGCATCTAAAGAAAGTAGTTGATTATCATCAACGCGATTGGGATCGACACATTCCTATATTCCTAATGGCTTATAGATCAGCTATTCATAGTGCTACCGGACAAACCCCAGCTAAAGTCATATTTGGAAGAGAGATGCGTTTACCTAGCGACCTCAAATTCGGTACCCCCAGAGGTGAACAAAAGTTACCAGAAGACTACGTATCGGAGCTCAAACAACAATTAGCTGATGTGCACGAGGCCACGAGGACGAAATTAGCAACAAATACTGATCGGATGAAGACCCGCTATGACCTACGTGCTAATTCCGCAGGATTTAATGAAGGTGATCTTGTTTGGCTCTACAATCCAAGACGACGTAAGGGACGTTCTCCAAAATTGCAACAACACTGGGAAGGACCGTATTCAGTAGTAACTAGAATTAATGACGTGGTATACAGGATTCAGCGAGGCACAAGAGGCAAGCATAAGATTGTTCATTTGGACCGCTTGTGTCAATACTACGAGCATCAAGACCGTGGACCACCTGTTGTTCGGGACGAACAAACTTAAGAAGGGGGCAGTGTTACGTGCAATAGAAAGAGACAACTGGTGACATCTACTGGCAATGTGGCAATGGAGAAGTAAACGACTTTAGGTTCGGAGAATTGATTATGGTATCTACAGGAAGGTTCAGGAATAGAATGAATAGAACAGTCAAGAAGCTTCTGGAAAATAGAACACTCGAGAATAATCTGGAGAGTTTCTAGGGTATAAATATAACAGTTGTCATAGCCAGAATAAGAGTCTTGTCTTAGACGTTGCAGTGTTAACAAGCGAAAGTAATAACGTGCGGAAGTGTTGTAATTAGATTGCGATAATTGAAAGTACAGTATTAAGCGATAATTAAAGTGTAGTTGATTAATTGAAAGTTTATGAATTTTGTATGATTAGAGTCAAATAAAGAACTTATACATTAAATATTTAATATTGTGTTTTAAATAACGAACCAAAAGCCACGCTCGCAACAATATTTATCTTTTAAACATGTCCAAATAACCTCAGTTGTTTCTTTAATAATCTAGCACACAGTACTTTTACCGCTTCTAAAACCGTAACTTAACGTTGGATAACTATCCCCAGTTGCAAGAAATCTAACAATATAGAACATAATAGAAAATAACATATATGAATTATGTAATGTATGTATAGCGCTAGGCTTCGTACCTTATTGTTAGAAGCAAACGAAGTCTCTCGAACAGCGGTTGTCGAAAACTACATTTTGATAGCCTTTCCCGAGTCATTGAAAAGAGCATATCAAACTGGGCTCGGTTAATTCTCGGATAGTTAAAAAAATTCTCATCATCACTCGCAATTCCTGATATAAATGAAGAAAGTCTCCTTGAGCAGGGCGATTTTTAAAAATTGGATTAACCCAAAATCGCTTTTTTTTTGTAACGACGGAGGATCAATTTAGACCTGTTTTGCACATTATGACTAACGTTTTTTTGCTTAAGTTCACTATCTTTATAATTAAAGCAACCACATTTAAGAAGTCTTTGTATCCATTTATTTGGTCGCACATATTGACAAAATAATTCAGTACTTGACTTCACTGTAAAAGGCACAGAAATTAAGTTTTTTTTCTACAAAGGTTATATAAGAATAAATTACTGTTGTACTCCAGTAAACAATATTAGACTAATATTTAACCAATGTAGGAAGCTTTGATATATTGTACGAAATTTGTTGTTGTATTCTTGACAAAAATAGCCATAACGGCGCAAAATTAATTAATATTTAGAACACCCATAAACGTAAGCGTAACTTAACTATGAAAATGAGGCTTAATTCAAAATTTGATGCTCACTTTCAGTGGTACCAATAAAAAAATTATATTTGGGGCATTGAATAAATAACTAATAAGGAAACGGCATATCGGAAGAAAACCTAAGCAACCCGGCGAAATGTATTAGTGTGCTCTGTTTGTATTCGTTTCGTCATGGCAGTAATGAAATCGTAACATTTTGAAGGGGGACATTTTTTATAATCTAAATTGCTATGTAAAATAAACAAATTTTTAGCGCCACCTTATTTTCAGATAATATTTCTTGGCGTTGCCTTTGATAATTTAATGCACTTGTCACAATTAAATGTCAGAAATCAAACAGAATTGTCAAATAATGCACAGACCTCTTGTCATTTCCACCCCCCCCGATCTTAGGGTCTGACTGTCATTGAATTGCTTAAACACGTACACTGTATTCGCTCGATACCCCGCTTCCTTATTAGTTATTTATAATGACTTGGGATAGGCAAATTCTCATGAAAATATGTAGTACCAATATAAGAGTGCTGTATCAAGCCTGCTGCGCTCTTATTGCAATCTGTGTCACAGCGCGGCGGAACAATTTCGCGCCGCGTTGAATGAGCGTTTTCATGATATTTTGATTACTTTAAGCATACTTCAAGTATATTTCAAGTATTCATGTAAACGTACTGAAGAGGTTCAACCAGGAACAAATTCCTTGACACCAACAGCTAGCAATGAACATAGTAGAGAAACAGATTTAAATCAAAATCATGTGGCTTCATTTGCACAAAAGGAATACTTTTCGTTTCGAGATATCAAAGAGAGTATTTCCCCATTCTCAGGCAATCCGACAGTTTCAATAAGAAAGTGGATGCAGGATTTCGAAAATATCAGTGCTATAGTCGGTTGGAGTGATCTTCAAAAGCTTGTATGTATACGGTAAAAAATTAATTACGAATTCAGCCACACTTTATCTATTCTGCAAAGAGCGTAAGCAATTGGCCAGCGTTAAAGACGGAACTTATTAGGGAGCTTGACACAGCTGTAAATAGTGCTGAAGTTCATAAGCAATTACGAAATCGCAGAAAACAACACGATGAAAGTCTACGAGATTATGTATCTTTACAACATGGCGCAAATTGCTAAATGGAATTCGAGATGACAAAGTGAACAAGATTGTCTTATATGAAGTTTCGACAATAGCGGAACTGAAAAAGCGGTTAAAAATATACGAAAAATTGAGAGGAACTCATCAAACTCCCTACACTCAAGAGCGGCACAGAAATATGAAAAAAAGGAAATGCTAAGACCTGTTCATGATGTGGTGATGTAAAGCATATACCCTATGATGGTCCACACAAAGTGAAAGGATTTAAGTGCTTCAAGTGTAACACATTCGGACACATCGTTCGAGTGTAGCAAGTTAACGAAATTTGTGAATTTCAGACCTAAAGCTTAGATTAATTTCGGTATCAAAAGGATGCGAAAGAAGTTGAAAACTTTTTAGAGTTAACATCGTATTTTCGAAAATTCTTTCCGAATTAGGCGATTTGTTGCGTTAAAATGTAATGTTCAGAATAAAGGAAGAAGAAGAAGAAAAAGCTTTCACTAATTTAAAAGAGATATTGTCGAATAAACCTGTTCTTAAATTGTATAACCCAAGAGCATACACTGAGTTGAATACCAACGACAGCAAAGTTGGCTACGGAGTCATATATCTTCAGAGAGATTGCGATGAGCGGGAATTACATCCTATTCAATACATGAGCCGGAAGACAAGTGTTACCGAAGAAAAATATCACTCGTACGAATAGAAGGTTTTAGCAATAATTAACGACTTAAAGAAATGGCGCATTTATTTATTGGGGAAGCATTTTAAACTAATTACGGATTGCAATGCTTTCGCTATGACAATGAATAAAAAAGGTATTCCACTAAGAGTACTACTTCAATCATGTTATGAACACAGGCCAGGCACCAAAATGTGCCATGTCGATGCGCTCAGTTGTCATATTATGATTATTCAAGAAGGTGTGTTGCAACGAATTGGAGAAGCTCAGTCAAGAGCTATCCAAGAAATTCTATACATGAAAGAAAATATGAAGACTTTTTCCTGAAAAATGAATTATTGCATAAGAATTTTATAAAAGAACGTCTAGTGATACCAAGAACAAGGTCACTTTTCGGTTGGAAAAACTCAAGATTTATTAATGAGATCGTATCATATTCCGAACATTAAAGTGAAAATAATGAATGTCATAAATCCTTGTATACCATGCTCTGCTGTAAAGCTGGAACACAAACAGAATTTGTAAATCTAATTAATAAAGATGGAATGCCGCTATACAATCTTATCATGGAATCATGGACCTATGGAAAATACGAAGAAAAGGTACAATCATATTTTGGTTGTGATCGATAGAGTCTCTAAGTTTGTATGGCTGCATCCAACAAGAAGTACGTCCAGCAATGAAATGATTGATAATATGAAGAAACAAGCAGCGACATTTGGTAATCCCGTGCGTATAGTGTCTGACAGATAGGACGTCTATTTCTAAAATATTTAAGGAATATTGTCTGGAAGAAGGTATTCAGCATTGTTTAATAACGACCGGAGTTCCCTAAGGTTTGGTATAAACACGTAGATCAATCTCAAGAGTTTATAAATTCCACCATAAGTCGAAGTATACCAAGTTTTCTTCATTTAAAATTCTAACCGGACTAGATATGATGTTGAAAAATAATGAAGATTTACGCTGTTTAATAGAAGATTAATTAGTTACTAAACTTCGTGATGAAAGAGATGACATACGTGTTCTAGCTAGAGAAAACATACTAAAGATGCAACAAGAAAACATGTGACAATATAACAAAAAAAGGAAGCAGGCACGAATGTGATCTGTAAACAACCTTGTTGCCACCAAATGGACACAGAGCATGGTCCAGGAATGAAACTAAATCCAAAGTATTTAGGACCTTATAAAGTAATATGTGTTGAAAATCATGATCGATACCGAGTTGAAAGGGTTGGTGAACATGAAGGGCGCAGGCTAACTACGAGTGCGGCTAATTTCATGAAGAAATGGGCAGAGTCATACGAGTCGAAGGCCGATTGGGGGTTTTTGGCAACACCATACTATATAACTTTCGTTCCAAACGCCTCAGTTTCCGCTGTGTTCTAGTTCACCTGAGTAAAATATACTTTTGCTATACACCGGAGAATAAAAAAAATGCCTTCTTGAACAAATATAAGTTTGCCCCGGTAAAAAATCTTAAAAAGTAATCTCTAATTTTATTTCTTCCTCCTTGGTGCAATATAGCAGTTTTTGCCTTCTATAATTCACACCCAGAATTTATTCGGAGTTTATATGAGAAGAGATCAATTTGATCTGTTTCAAGCACCTACAGCAGGCAGAAAACAAGGCTGTACCGATGAGTGTAAGGTTTTCTGCTAACACGAAACGCTTCTTCTTCTTCCTTTCTCTTTTTTCTTTTTTCAGTCCACTGTGGTCGTGCACAGGTTCGATTCATTTCGAATGAATTGTTTTTTAAATTTTTTTAATAAAAAAATGTTTTTTCTATTTTTCTCAATTTTTTGGTTTTTTTTCATTTTTTCATTTCTTCTCTTTGTTCTATTTTTTTATTTGTTTTTCAAGTCACTCAATGTCGCTATTTGGGAACTGTTGATGAGTCAAAACCAAGACTTGAAACTTGTCACCAAAAATAAAATGGGTTGTGTGATGAAATAACAAATAAAAAAGTTTTTTAGCTTTTGCTATATACCGGAGAATTCAAAAATATGCCTTCTTGAACAAATATAGCTTGCCCCGGTAAAAAATCTAAAAAAATAATCTCTATTTTGATAGAAATAGAATAAGTAAAAGGAAGAAGTCTACCAAGTAAATTGTCATTGACTCGTGTAAGCAAAAAACTTATTCAATTAACTGGTTAGAGAATTTGGTTTTTTAGAAATAAGTTGTAAAAAGAGTCGTTAAACTCTTTTAGATTTATATAAAAGTTGTACGAGACGGTAATAATTGACGCAGTAATTGAAAGAAGTCAATAAAAGCCACAATAATAGATCGTGAAGATTCGTGTTTTCTTTCTTTCTGTGCAATAGTGAAATCGCTATTAACTACGGCGAAAGATATTTTTGTGAGATCATCACAAGAAATCTGTGTTCAGAACGTCCGAAGGGCTCTGAGCAGAATAAAGATACGCGCTCAAAATTTCAAAGACGGAGCAAATCGGGCAACGCCTTCTTGGTGTTGCCATACAAAGCTCTGGTTTTTCAATTTATTTCACTCTCATTTTCATCTAGGGTGTAATATTGTTGGTGACCAATTATAACTTTTTCTGTTATTGACCACTATGTTGGGTAATTGACTCTATCCGAATAGTAACGATGCTATCTGTCGCCTCTGTTCACAATGAAAGCTTTACAATTCGTTTAAAACACCGAAAATGTTTCTTTGCTTCCTAGAGTATTGTGGTGCTGCTTAAAGAGAGGACGCTAACGTCGCGTCCAAAACTCCAATCTAACTCTATCTTAAATCACGCAATGGAACAAAGGGCTGCCAGACCAGTTAATTATTCATAATAATATGTTAAATTACATTGGATGCTATTCGGCGGTATTATCAAGTGAACTGATTCAGGTGATCTGATTTTTTTTCTTTTTTCTTTTCGGTTTCGCTCCTGACCATCGAGTAATCTCATCTTATGGTTAATCGGCTTGATGGATCTATCTAGTAGTAGCAGTAGTATCAGAAAATATTATATTTCATCTTTCAATTCCACGATAGCGTACTTTATGGTTCAAGGAAATGGATTTTTTGTGTAAGTTAATTTTTTATTTTATTTTAATGGCACTTCGAGTAATGAGCGTCGCTTTAGTATGGCAACTTTCCTGTTCTCGTCACCTCAGAAATATGGCCAGATTATATGGGTGATGAATGCAGTTTTGAATAAATATAAATATTAGTTCGTTTGTAATGTGCAGATATCGATTTTGAGTCAAATTGCAGACCATAAATGACGAAATTTGTTCGCTATTCTGAATTTATAAATGTTGAGTGAAAATTTGTGATCAGCGTCCTTGAAATCTCGAGATATCGTGCTTGAGCCAAATCGGACTATAAATTATAAAATTCATCGGCCGTTTTGAATTTCTAAGCTTTGGGCAAGAATTTGTAATCCATGAACTCGGAAGACTTCCATGTATCTACATACTATGTAGAATTTGAATCGAATTGGATCATAAATAATAAAATTTGTACGCCGTTTTGAATTTTTATTATACAAAAGGGTTCAAGTGCATTGTTACGGGAATCATGTAACACACGTATATTTTCCAGATTACCAACTGATATATTTATTTTTTCCATTAGTTTCCGCGCAAACAAAATTCCCAAAGAATTTGTTCAATGAGAACATGTGTGTTATGTATATATATTTGTAACTACACGAATATCTAATAGATTTTGCTTTGTATCATACTTCCACTTAAATAATATTTAAAATCTCCCGCCATTAATTAGCATGGCGACTCCATATGCCGAGTAATGTTCTCGACTTCACTGATGTACCCACACAACTTAAAAGTTGTTACGCTCTAATTTAGTTTCCTGCTCGAAGAGTATGACTAAAGCTATATTTACACGGCGATAGTAGCTTTCGTAAGTAGTTTGATTTTGACGTTTCAATATAAATTTTCTAATTACAAAAGTAACTTTCCACTTTCCGGGCCTACGGAAGTAAAGGTCATGAAAGTTGAAAGTGATGCAAGTGAGAAGAAGATAACAACATCGCGAGAGCAGGACCTAAGTTTATTTGCATCCATATGCTGAACACTACTCACGTAACAGACGGTACCAAACGTGTAAACATGTAAACAAAATTTCATGAAAGTAGGTACTTGTCATGAAATTTACTTACAAAAGCTACTTTCGCCGTGTAAATGCAGCTTAATATTAACCACGGTCGATCATCTTGAGCGTCACGGCATCAGGCGATTGCACTACTAAAGATATTTTATATTAATTCATTTCCAAAATCATGAGCAAAATATTAGCACTTCAATGTACGGAATAAAAATGTCTGTTATCTCTTGTCTAATTCTATCAAAAAGGAGTTATTACTTTTTTTTTTATACTTTTAACTGACAGGTCATTATAAATTTCCTAAAATATTGAGATCTTTATTTACTATGATAGTACCTATCCATTGTAATTTGTCAAAGCTGTTACCAAATAATTGATTTTAATATTTTTTCAGAATTCTTCAAATGAATTGTGACGCCATGACTTTACAGCTCTAGTGTCAAATATTTAGTAGGCATACCTTGTTAACTGTGATATGGAAGTAGGTGAAAATTAAGTTACACAAGATTTTCTTACAAATAAGTTTCTTTTAGGCTTTTGAAAGCTAAATATCATATTATCATCGAAATTCAATAAATATGTATGCAAAATTTGGAGTCAATTGGACATTAGGATCATCTACTTCCTAATGTCCAATCGAATGAATGAAATCAATTACAAAATTATAACCCAAATTAAATTAAAAATATTATCCAGTTACCTAAAAACTATTTGAGCTTCTTATATAGAAATCGAAAGTTGAATACTAGTTGTCTTTTTTTTCTTTCTCTCAACGGTTTGTTGTACTCATTTTTAGATATGGCTCCTGATCTGCATGCAGAATTGCCAAAATATTTTAAAGTCTGCTATCACATCCCAATAGTCGTAAATGTTTTTCTTTTTCTGCTTTAGATTCCTCTATACGTACGTATCATGTACACGTACACGTAAACACATATACAATAAACCCATATGATATTTTATTTTTGTTAAAAATCCCATATCTTCTTCAAACTTAACATTCAAATCACAGTCCCCAACAGATTCAGAAGAGCGGCAGTTCATCTTCATAATTGGCATTTTAACTCGAGTATGTAGGTATGTATGGATGTATGGATGTAGGGCTTTTTAAAATTATCTAACAGAAAAACAAGCTCCATTTTACTTTCTTTAAAACTTATACTTCTTTAGGGCATAGTTTAAATCAATTTGCCTGTGTTGACACCCATTCAAGATTCAACAAGCCTTTAACTATATGTAAATTATAGATAGAAGAGGAACATGTGAATTTTACTCGCGTCGACACCATACGCTCTTTACTCCAATTCAACATTTTTCGAACTATACTTGTAACAGTGGCGGGGGTAGAACGATTGCAGAGTGGGGCCCTGACTATAAAACTAAAGCATTGCTTGTCTTTTTGCGTTAATTAACTATACCTAGTATTGTGGATTAAGTCGTTAGTGCAAGAAAGAAATTTAGATAGTTCGTTACTAACTACACTACATAGTAGTTGTGAAAAAGATTTCTATAGTGACCAGGAAAACTATAGGGCATGGAGTTACCAACGACTGTGGTATGTGGTCAGGAATTTTTTTTTTTGTTTAATTATTTTTTTTTTATTTGGTTCGTGTAATTGCTGTGCAGTTTAAGATAAAAAGTAGAACAGACATGTTTTGTTATTACAAAAAAAAAAAAACAAAAAAAAAACAAATGTTGATTGCATTGATTCGTGCCATGAATTGATACCTAGTTTATTTGAGATTTGCAATATTTTCAAAGGTTACTTTTTATAATATTTTAGTAGGTAAATATGTTGTGCTTAATGGTTCACAAGAGTGTTTTGTAAGATCGTATTTAGTGACAATTAATCAAGCTAGAAAAAAGTCATATACATTTTTCCCCTAAGGAAATTTAAAATTTTATTTAACGGCATTCAGAGTGAAGTATATATATATATATATATATATTGTGGAGATGAATTAAATTTTATTTAATTGCTTCTCTTACCCTTTTTTTGTGTGATATGTTTTTACTCTATTGCGCTTGCTTTAAGTTTTTAATAATTTTGATTTTTTAATATTCATGGCTAACTCGTTGGTAGATATTAATTTCTGTCATAGATATACATGTTAATTACAACAAAACCATTCTTGATTATGATTCAATTCTGATCGAATCGAGCGTATAAGATCATACGAATATTTATGAATTGTGTGCAAAAAGAAGCAGTGGGTGAAACCAAGCAACAAATGTAGAGCCCTCTTGAGTTATCGCTTCAAGTTAGGTGCTCCAAATCAGAAGATCTTGTAGATATTAGATATTTTATTTACTAGCTCATTTCGTGAAATTTTGCTCATTCCTCATGCGTTTTTGATTTGATTAGTTCCTGTTTTCTCTTTCAAAAATATAATTTTTCATTATTGCGTGTGTAAGAGAATTTTTTTTATGATAGCATTTTTAGGGGACTTGAGTAATATGTATAATATTGAACCAATTGAAATTGCAAAAAAATTGGTCTCTTGTTTGTAGATTCATACTTCTTCATTTCAGTACGGTATGGAGATTGTGGTTCTGTTAAATTTAAATAATGGTGTAAAAGGAAAAATATATGAAAATATAATTTATTAAAATAAACTTTCTTTCAAACTATTATGTATGTATAGTTATTGTGGCCTAATGTATAGTAAGGTTTCAGCAATGTTTGATAGTTTTCTATTTACCTCAAATAATTGATCAGCCTTCGAATTAAATAGAAGTAAAACAAAAATCATTAAACCATAGACAACATAATATCTCTGATAATAAATTAAAGTGAAAAATTACACTACACAAAATAAATTTTAACTTCTTGTCTGTAAATTTAAGACTACGCAGCTGGTGTGTAACACGGGTTATACTGGAAGCCCCAACAAAATCTATGTAAATTTATTTTCGACCCACTTCTATCGGCTCGATCTTTTTGAAACTTGGCATGTATGCAAAAAGGGTCCTTCATCGCTGAAATATCTTGAAGCATGTTTTTGATCAAACTCTACCGAACCGATGAAAATATTGTATTATTATCGGAACTATTCTTTTGTGACCTTAATAGGCCTTGTTCCTTTCCTGCCAAGGCCGCGCTATGGCATCATGGGCACATAAATATATAGCATATGGACTGCTTCATTTTCTACTTCATATGGGAGAAATTTGGCAGGGTTGTGACAATTATTTTCATTTCATTTCGTACAGAAATTGTTTTTTGAAGTTTAGCGGAATCGTATAGTATACTTAAACGAAAAAGAGAAACTATAGAAATGTGATCCCATATTAATGTAAGTATCTCAATGATCATGGGGTATCCACCGACATTAGTTCTATACGAAATCTACCATAATTCAGTTTCTTTAGGTGAATTTTCCAAATGATTATATAGAATAGAAATAGATGGCAATACAACATTTGTAATAATTTTTTCGTATGTATAACTGCCCAGAAAACATTTTAGTGAATTTCGTTTTCAGCGTAATATTATCGAATTCCGAAATTCGAGATTTTTCCGAGGGTTGTTTAGCGATGTGTCATTGGTACGTTCATTCTTTTTTTTTTTACTTATTCTTTAATTAAATTTTATTGTAGAATATCATTTGTTGTCTAAAAGTGCCGTAAACCCCATAGAAGTATTATTATCGAATTTGAAAAGAATATTCTGCAACATATGAGCAGAGTTTCCATTTACTTCTATTCAAAAAATGACCTTATTTGACCCACATGGTTTCATTTCATTATGAACTTAGTGAAATGTCTTAAATCTCCTACAAATGAATATGTCAAGTTTAATTGGAGACGACGAATCAGTCCCCAAGTGTTGTTACGAATTGTTAACGAATCGATGTTACGAGTCTTTATTGAATCGGTTTTACGAACCGTTATCGAATTGTTGTTACGATTCAATATAAAAGGTTCCTCTCAATCGTGGCCGGATCGGAATCGAAGTCAAACTCCGCTAAAATTAATCGTTTTCGAATCACAATATCTGTTGAGTGCACTCTGAATATTATACAAATCATTATTCAATTTTACTTTCGTTTAATTGGGACGATTTTTATATCTGAAACATGGTTCATTGAATAATAACCCTTTCAAAAATATAATACAGGATTTCATTTACATTTATTGTTTAGTGTTATTTATACCACCCGAGCAAACATTGCAATTCGAGATCGATGCGAAATCGATTCATTTAAGTGAAGCTATATTTCGATATCAAAGACGAATACGGATTGGTTTCGATCCGAAAATTAAGGAATGTTATATTGAATAATAGCGATTCGATATCTATTTATATTTTCAAAAATATTTCGAATGATTCAGGTGTGTTTGTATAGTATTTATTAGCTTTATGTACTGGTTTTCAAATCGGAAAATAGGATTGATTTTGATTTTGTACGCTGTAACCTATTCACAGGTAAAAAGTTCAAATCACTCCCACATTCTTGAAGATCTGGAGTACTGTACTTAGTAAGTTTCCGTGGAAAACCTTGTATAATAAAAACTATTGAATTTATGTTTTCTATTTTTTTCAAACTTCGAACACGAGCAGCACGACGTACATAAAAAACAAAAAAAAAAAAAAACGAAATATAAAAAATATAAAACAAAAGCAAAAAACAGACGTAAATCTTCTCAACTTCAACTATCAGTACGTTTACATGAATACTTGACTTGAAATCCACTTGAAACTCAAGTAGGGTTTTTGGTTGAATTAAATCCAATTACTTGACTTGAAATTTACTTGTAGTGACATTTTACTTTTGATAACTCTGCATTAACTTAAATACATAATTGCGGATATTTAGATAAATGTCTTGAGAAAAGTTCTAAGAATTACAGTCTGAATTACCAACGATAATCTTCTTCTTGTTCCTCTTTGCCGCTTTCATATCTCGCACAAATGAAAAATTTTCAAGTACATACTGCAGTTGCGTTTACATGAATTTTTTCAAGTAAATCGAACAAAATTTTGTGATTTACTTGACTCAAGTATACTTGAAGTCAATGCGCGTTTAAATGATATTTTGATTACTTGATCTCTACTTGAAGTATACTTAAAGTATTCATGTAAACGTACGTAAAACTGATCGGTGGCGTACCTACATATGTACGCGTGACTAGCTAAACAAATTTCTAACGAGAATAATTTTCATTTAAGTGAAAAATTATCAAAAAACTTACTACGTAGAAACTAAATCAAAAAATATTCTCGGATACGAAATATTTTCGAAATTGCGCGAATGGAAAATGATTCGTTGAAACGTAAAGTTATCGAAGCAAGCAAATAAAAATAAACAAAATAAAATGCATGCATACTAAGAATTGTGTCAGAAAATGTTGTAGGACACCGTTCTAAAAAAATTTTAAATTATATTTTTATTTTTGTGATGTTTTATTAATTCATAAGAAAAAGTAAGCACCAAACTTAAATTATAAATAAAAACTATTGTTTTACACGTTTTCTTCAATATAACCTAAATTTTCTCTTCAGAAATATACAAAATTTTTGGCATTTTATAATGACGTTGCCATCTAAAGACACTTTCACATCAAAACCGAAAAGCTCAATTTACTCCACTTTAAAACAAGATTTTTCTCCAATAATTAATAAAATCATGGGAAATATGATAAATTAATAATTTTACCAATAAAATAGTATATTTATCTCAGATTTTTTAAGAAAAACACAACTTTTAGGCCGTTTGCACATCGAAAAACGAAAACGAAAACACTAAACCGAATAACACAAATTTTGTCCTAAACTAACAGAAATTTTACGCAATACATGTAATAAAATATTGGATATTTATTCTAATTGTAGTTTCAATAAAAAAATATTCATATTTAAAGCTTTAATTCAATTAAAACACATTCTTATGTTTATTCGTACGAGAAACAAATTTTCGTTCCGAACTGTCAAGTATATTTTCGTTCCACACACGAACGAATATTCTTTTCGTTCTTACATAACCTCTTTTCCGTTTATTTACATTTGATACAAACCCAACCCAACTTTTATTCGTTCGTTTTTGATATGTAAGCATAAACGAATTTTCAGTGTGGAACTGTTTATTCGTTCGTTTTCGTTTTTCGATGTGTAAGCGGCCTTACCTTTTTTCGGCCGAAAAACGAAATTTCGGTTGCATTTGTCAATTTATTTTCAGTTTCCACATGTGGAACGCTTCGGGATGAAAAATTTTTTCGGTCGTACTAAACCTCACTTTTATGTTTAGATTGAAAATTATACATTACATTTATAATATGGATAGGGATTTCGAAGTAAAATTAAAATACGCTTTTTCGTATGAGCTCTCATAATACAACTTTTATGATAATTAAATGTTTTACTTCTATTTAACGGGAGAAAAGTTTTCGGTTTTTGATGTGAAAGCAAAGCGAATTTTCGGTGTACCGGTTTTCGGTTTCTATGTGAAAGTGCCTTAATACCTTTCGATAGGCCTGAGCTCTGGTACGTTCACCACAACACAACCTTGGCACCATATTTTGTTCCTATCCACTGACTTATAACAATGGACTGAGCGTATTGCCATTTTCCTATAGGAAAGAATGGCACAAGTTTTACAGTTTTCTCTTTCACCCTATGGCAGAGTTGGGGCTACCAACACAAAATATTGCTTACTGATCGTTTTCTTATGCCATTTGATGTTTTTATGTTGGCTGCAGATGAAATCATCTCAGAAAGAATAAGGTAAAGATAGTGCTTACCATGCTCCGTCTTTCTTGCCCATATGCAGGATTCAGGTAAAAATAACTTTTGAAAATTAAAGTTGGAATGAGTTTAACTCCTTATAAGCGATTAAAATATCACTTGGACACAAGAAAATATATTTTTTTAATTTAATTCGATTTTCGGGTGTAAAATTTCATCTGATTGGTTTTACATGTTTTACATGTTTTTTATGTAGTAAACGTTTTAAAGGATGCTCTTATGGTGATATACAGAAACACAATATTTGTGCCACATGAAATAGGAAATCGCTCAGTCCATTGTTATAAGTCAGTGTTTCTAACCATTTTAAAGTCCAAACTATTATGGATCCAGTGTGGGATTTTAAAGTAAATAACGGGTGAAGGAAAGCATAGTAGTGGTAGTTAAAAAAGTATTCACATGTTCAACAGTTTTTTTTTTAGCTCTATTGGTATTACTGACGGATTGCTCTAAATGCTCAGAGGTCTACCTACGATTTGTTTGATCATTCCGAGCAATAATAAAGTAAAGTTACACGTTCAGAGCGATCGGAGCACTCTGAAACAGTGTTGGAAACTTTACAATCTCGAAAATCCCACATATTCCCCAAATTTTTCCCACATTTCGCACAGTTCGAAAGCTGAAATTACCACAAAAATCCTAGCATATATATACCTATATATTTATTAATTTAAATTTAAATAAAAAAAATATATATTTTAATTGTACTACTGTAAAAATGTGCATGAATGTATAAGCAGAAGATCTCACACCAAACTATTCGTCCACAAATCGATAAAACTCTTCTAAGAATTTCTAAAACTCCAACAGACCAACTCAGACCTTTTAGTAGAAAGCTCTTCTAGGAAAATGTTGCTGATGAATTTTCCCACAAATTGTCCTACTGTAAAAAAGTTTTCCCTTTTTCCCACAGTGATGATTTAGAGTGCAGAAATTCCCACAAAATGGGATTTTTCCCATAAGTTCCCAACACTGCTCTGAAAGTAAATAAAGTTACAAGAAATCGGTGTTCAGAGCGCTCGGAGTGCTCTGAGCAGAATAAAGATACACGCCCAATACTTTCAGATTAAAGAAGATTTCAAGTCGATTTTCTTGAAACTAAATCAATTTTTGACCTACTTCCACCGATCGATTTTCTTAAAATTGATGCACTTCATCTTTTGATTGTGTATGACGATTACGTTCCAGTTCCAACCGAACTTCACGTTACTTTTCTGTTTCTTATTGTAAGCGTTCACATTGCCGTTCAAGTCGTTTGTGCTTTACATTTTCATTCTCTTCTCATTGGCTCGCTTAACTTAGTACTTTCGCCTTGCTTTCTTTGTTTGTGATGTTGTATTTTTTCTTGTTGATTAATTTTTCAAGAAAATGTATTTTTTTCTTAAGAAAAACTTCCATTGACACAATATTTGATTTCACTTTGCTTTAACTTGAAAATATTCCATCTCATCGACACTGCCAAGTTTCAAACAATTCGGTTCGGCAAAAATTTGGGTTCAGGATTTTTTAGATTAACCTGTGACAGTGGGACCGTTTCTAAATGCCACTCAATTGCTTTGACTTGAAACTGTGCATTTTTGTCGAAAATCGGTTCGGTAAAAGTGGGTAAAAAAATTACTTCAAGATTTGACTCAGCCAAGCAAAGTTTCTGAACTAAATAAAGCAATGAAAAAAAAAAAGACTCTTTACCTTATTAGATTCAGGAATTAGACTAAAGACGAAGGAAAAATTATCTTGAGTGATGAAGATATTGACAATGCGTTTAACAACTACTTTATTAGTGTAACTTGCAATTCAAACCATGTGCAATCTACTCGTAACGTTAACTTATTTTAAATATAATGAAACCAGCACCTTTTATCCTTTTTCAACAACAAGTTCAGTTTCTATTACCTACATATGTAGATATATTTTCACTTGAAAACAAACATCGTGGAATTAGACAACATTAGCACTAATACGATGAAAATAATTTCACCCTTATGTTAAATGCAAATCACAAACATAAGTTTTCAGACGGAGATTTCCTTGAACGGTTGAAAAAAAAAACTATCATTAAGCTGATCGAAAGAATCCGAAAATTTATCCTAAAATTTAAAAAATTTTTGATAAAGTAATGGTAAATGGCAAGGTAATATGAATTCTTTAGTTTAAATCAGTTCTTACTGAAGATTGCTCGACTTTCTAAATACCATAAACAAGAATTTAGAGAATTTAGCATTCGATGGCTTATTACTTGAAAAATCAGAGAAATCTAAATTATCAGGTGAGGTTAAAAATTGATATACATACCTACTTAATCTAGATGGTTGCAGACAAGTAAAAGGCGGTTTTCCATAAGGAACCGTACCTACTTGGTAAATTTTTTTGTGAAATTTATTTCAACATGTTCTTAAAGATGATATTGAAGGTGTTGAAATGGGATTGATTTATTCAAATGCCCAAACAATGGTACTATATTAAACAGCTATACTTATCTATGTACCACGGTACAGAAATACAAGGTATTCTCATTACGAACCACGTTGCGCCATTTGTGTCCCAATGTATAGGAAAGTACGGCACAGAAAACACAATTATCTCTTTCCTCTCTCTGTCTTTTCAATAGAAATGTATCTACGTTATAGGATGAAACACGTCGCAGCTCTATGGTAAAATTTTTAATGAGAATAACTTGTATTCTACATAAGGTAAATTTAAGCTATAAAAGTCAGCTCATGATTGAATTCCTGGGTATAATTTTTGATATGAATTTACAATATTGAAAAGTCATATAAATTAGATTTCTTGAAAAATCTCATTCCTTACACAGTTCTTTGTTTATTTTTCCTTGTATCACCAGTTAGAGTGAATACTTATAGCAATTCACTGAATCTAATAAACGATCAAAAACACATTCTAGTTATATTCAATTTTAAATGCAGGACAGAGCTCTTGAATCCATTTCAGGTCTTATACATTTACGTAGTATACGCAGTGAAAAACGTTCCATCTTGCAAAATTTGTTCTAGATGTTATTTCATTGTACCTACCTACCTCGTTCATATACGCTCTGCATTATCTTTTAATGAAAGGCGTCATATTAAAGAAAATTGTGTAATTTTTCAAAATACATAAAAAATAAAATACAAAAATTATGTATACATAAATAAAACTGCAATAAGGAACGCGGCTATTATAGTAGTTATTCATATACCTATGTATATTAAAGTAAGACTGAGAGATATTCTTAAAGCTTTTACAAAACAAATGTGAGGTCGTTAAAGTGATTTGTATCATAGAACTAAATAGCTATACATAAGTACAATGAAAAGTTGTCCGTTTTCTAAGTTGCACCTCAATAAGATTGCTACCACGAATGGAAAAAATAATTGACAGAGTTCCACATCGAAATTACGCTTACGCCATTATTTTCAATAATTTATTTTTGCTAATTTTCTAGAAAAATTTTGTTTTCTGCATTTTTATGCAACACTAGTTGGATTAAGATTTTTATTAGCACAAATAAGAACTAATTTTCGGTAATTTTTCTGCATTGTAATTAGTAGCCAACAACAAACAGTCCAAAAAGCCCGCCACAGACAGGTAGCCATGACTGTGAGCAACTTATAATAATGATATCAATAGATAAATCAGTTTTCTGAGGTTATGAAATATATTTTTGATAAAAAACTAATTAATCTGTTAGTTACAAGACCAGTACTGGTCTGCTAATCCTATCCTAGTTTGGTTTTTGTTTATTTGTGCGATCAAACTGTTTTTTCTGTTTTTCAGTTTAATTAGACGGTTTTGGTCTGCACATAAACACAATCATTGATTCTTTTTAAAAAGTAATGTAATTTTTCTCGAAGAAAATAAATATCGAAGGCTAATGATCACAACTGTTGGACGATCCGATGTAAGAAAATGAAAGCGGCTGCAAATTATTTTCATTTTCACAAAACAGAAAAACAAATGATAAAATGTAAGTAATGAAAGCAATCCATTTGATATTCCTGTGTAACGGTAAACAACAAAATTTTTTTTATTCATGTTATTCACTTTATTACAAAAATTTATTTTCACCTACTTTTTCTTATTTACATCGCAGAGTTGTGGCGTTTATAATTTATGAAGCAGGACATAAATTTGCTTGTCCACTGATTTTCTGACTTTGATCCTTTGAAATCAATTAAATATGTTTAGATTTGAGCTAAATGTAAGTCTAGTCTAAGTTGATTTGATAAAAGTAAAAGAAAACTCAAATCCATAGCAGTTATGGGCTGCTGATAATTTTTATCCCGTTCTTTATGACACAATGTAATGCTACATTTACACGGTGACAGTGGATTACGTAAGTAATTGCATTCCATACAAATCTTCTACTTACGTAAGTATCTCTTAGAATTTTGCAACCATGTAAGGAAGTGTCACGACGGCTACTGCCGCCGTATAAGTGTAGCTTAACTTCAACAAGTCAAAAAGCTAGATTTGGTCTAAGACCAATTCTTACGATACCCTACTAGATGAATGCCCGTATGTAATTTCGTATGGTCACCCATCTGTGTTAGTTTGATTTTTGAAATGGTTTTTCGCATATATATATTTCTAGAACGGTTCGTCGGACAGTAAAAATTATTATAACCGATTTCATATTATTTAATATTTTGAAGAACTTTTTAGTAGGTATAATAAAAGCGTCGAGAACATTTTCACAGTATACGTAAAAAATCTAAATTTTTGAATGGCAACATCAGGCCTGAATTGCAATTACGACTGATCTGTCGAATGCGTCTTGATTTTAAGCCGAAGTCGACGCTGAGGTGAAATTTGTAATTAAATTAAAGCTTCAACTGCTTGAACAAACCAGAAGTCCCAACTTCTGTGATTGAACTGAAGTTGGTCGCAGCCAACAACAACTTTGCACTTTGAGCAAAGTTTAGTTTCACTCGCAGTCACAGCCGAAGTGGAAGTTTCAATTGTATCTTGTCACATGCATTTATCATTTGGGCAAAGTCGCAGTCGACAGATCAGTTGTAATTGTAATTCATTCTTCAAGAGGCTGCCCGATTTCGTTCATTTTTGTAATTGTTATACTATTTAAATTAAAATGTCTTGCGCAACATTTCACCTCTCTACGCAGACGCATTCTCAGTCAGTGTCAAAATATATAGTGAAAACGTAATTTTTGTATGGCAACCCTGCGAAGGAGTTACCTGATTTATCCAATTGCGAACTTAAATTTACAATTTTTTTTTAAAAGGCCGCATGCAAAATTTCAGTTCTCTAAGTATATGCGTTCTCGAGTTATCGTGCGGATAAACAGACCGACGACATGCAGATATCAAAATAACTTTTAATATTATGCGTGGGTGTTCTGCTCTAGCAGCATTTTTTCTATGCGTTACAAACGCAGTGACAAACTTAGTAATATCCTGTAGGTTTCACCTAGGATATAAAAATGCGTTAATGCAAAGCTTTTCAAAGAACACTCACTTACTATCTACATATTCCTCTCAACTCCTAGCTTATAATGTTCTAAAGTTGAAATTTTACCATATATCCTACAACTTACATTTTTTTATTTTTTATTTTTTGAAAATATGTTATTTATATTTTTTTAATCAAAAATAGATAGAATAGTGTTTACTTTAATAAAATCGATTAACTCGCAATAGCAATCTATTGTAAACTTGGATCTTAGCATCATCTAGGTTGAAAGAACCCGGCACTCTGCCCATTTATCCTTCATTAACTTACTTTAGCCATAGGCCACACGCGGAAGTTTTTAGGCAGTTTTTATGGGTGAGAAGTATTCGGGGGTAGGAAAATTTCCGTGCTACCAAATTTCAATCGGGAGTACGTGCAGCATACCAATACTACTACAAGCAAATTAGCTCCGACCATTTTGAAATTGCGAAGTTTCTGATCGGACGGCTGTACAGATCTTTACCTGCGATCTGTGATACAGTTATTGTTTATATAAAAACCTGTGACTTAATTGAACACACACAAAATATTAATTTCCGTAATCATATAAGGAACTACGCGAAGCAACATTATTGTGCTGGGACGTCTAAGCACAAGGTGAGGAAAATCCTTCCTTCCTTGAAAACTTCTCGTGTAGGAAGGCCCTTAGTTATACTCCCCAATTATACCGGCAATAAACCTAAACAAAAAACATTTGTAGAACCATAGATGACACAAGAGCTAGATGTCGCATGCAGTACCAAAAAAGTATACAAATTTTATATGGCTGGGTGGTCCATTCCGGAATGGACCACAACATTTGAAATGTTGTATACGTCAAGTGATTCATATTTTTTCGTATCTGAAGTGTTGGGGAAGTCGATCAAATGTATACAAAACTACTATTATAAAATCATTTGCATTCGTCACAATCTGAAACATATTATGGTCCATTTCAGAATGCACTACTCATTTCACAATGTGTATACTCTGCTTTAGTATGGCATGCGACATCTAGTTCTTGTGCCATCTATGGTAGAACGTAAAACACACAGTACCAGACCTCACCTGTCTTATTTATCTAATGTCCTACCTCTGTCGAGGGGCTTAATTCCCAACATTTATTCATAGTACTGGAATGTAATACTAGACTAAGCCTTGATCAATTTCCTCTAATGGATATTTTCCATATGTATGCTACAAACAAAACTCAATTCCAAACGTATAACTTTTAAATTTTTTTACGTATCACTCCACATTCTGTGGTTCATCCATAAAATTGTATCTATCAAAAATTTCAGCAAAATAGTGCGTCAGAAATAATAGAGGAACGGACTGGTCAGCAGTAGCTCGATCTTCGTCTATTCTATTAATTTTTTTGAATCTTAAAAAAATTATGTTACGTTTTATATAACTTCGAAAAGGGGAAATGTACTTTTTGAGGTTAACATTCTTCATAATACACCGGATGTAAACATTCATTTGAAGTTTAGTATCCGCAATTTTCCATGCATCTCAATTTCCCATGTAACGGTTTCTTTAATTATTTCGAATAAAAAAATAATTTCGCACGAGCTGTGTACAAACAAATATACTTTCAAGCCAGTCATTCATGGAGATCAATCGAGCTAGTTCGCTGTATAATCTCTGACTGAGGCTAATTTCGAATTGCGATAATCTCTACTTTTGCAATCAGGTTGATCCAGCGAACCATAAAAATTCTTGAAATTCCATAGACTAGCCGTCCAAGAGAGCTTTAGGTCAGAATTTTTGCACTTTGGCATAGTTTCATATACATAGTATCATTTGCTGTCTGAGAAAACTAATTTCCCTATACCAGTCTAAGGTAAAATGAAAATTTTCCTGGTATTTTACTGGTTAACGGAATTTTGAATTCTGAGCAAACCTGGTCAGCTATTGAATTCAGTTTTTTAAGTGATTTTTTTTTTATTTTGCTTCTTTATGTACATACCTATGTAGGCGCATACTAGCGAAAAGCAGCACTTTTACCACGCTCCATTGAGTTTGGCTCCACTTCATTTCTTTTTCTTACGGAGGGAGTAGGATTGAATTGTTAATTTGTTTTCTATTTTTACGGAAGGATTGCTTGCTTAAGTATTTTCACATTTTCTATCGAAATATATGAGATACTCCTAAGATATTTATAGCATCGTTTGTGATTGAATTGAAAGCCTGGTACAAGGGCATTTTTAGTTTGATTGTTTTTTTCTTAGCATTTTTGCTCACAACTTGTGCAAAAAGCTGACCTCAATGCATTAATTTGCAGTTTTGCAGATCTGTTCATATGTCGCTTTTTATTGATTTCTTATAAATATTTTATTACAGGATAATTCACGTAGATATATATCTACTATTTATATCAATATCTTTTGACGTTTTATCCATTATGTAATCAAAACAAATCTTTTTTAGTGCGGGTGAGTTATAGCCCAACAGCTGATTTCTTTTTTACCATCGCTGTGGGCGAAAATTGTAAGCAAAAACGAGTTTGCTTTAAAAATGGACAAATACGGCTCGACTAGTAGAAATTATAGGTATAGCCAAGGGCAGATTTGATAACTTGGCCGCCCTAGGCATATGGAAGATTGCCGCCCTTCTACTCCCTGTAAAACACGAAAAGTGGCAACGAAAATACCAAATAACCCAATGTAGTCTGTAGTGGAGAAAAATTAAAATGATGCGCTTGAACTTGGAGTAAATTAGTAAGCAAAGATCCAGTTCAATGATCCAAAATTTTCATAATTGTAATCTCCACACTTGTAAATTTCTTTTTCGGTGCTATGGACACATTTTTGAATTTTTAAACGTTGACGTGAGGGTTCACAGAGTGCGACTACTAAAAAAAAAAAATCTCACCAAGTTTTGGCGCCCTAGGCCCGGGCCTACTCGGCCTATAGGTAAATCCGCCCCAGGGTATAGCACATTGCAAGGGCCGAGAATAACTGCTAAATTTTGGAAATCAGCTAAAAAACTCCCATCAAGACTGATTGGTATACTTTGGACAACTAATGACAAATAGTTACTAATTGCTCAAAAGTTGTTTTTGATTCTCATAATAAGGATTTGAACAGAATTTTAGATTTTGTTGTTATAGTCATAATTGTTGTATGAGAAATAGTCCCACCAATGGCCTTAATTTTGTAAGTTTTATAGTAACACTCTAGTAGACTTCCATATTTTTAGTTCAGTGCTAATAATTTTCGCAGATTTTTAATAATTAGTCTCTTCATTAAACTCCCATAACACTTAATCTTTTAGTCTCAAGACTTAGCACACTTTTATATGTTTCAGTCAATTAGGACGATTACCCGAAATTTGGTTATTTAAGTGCTATGATAAAAGTTCTATAAGACTTGCGATAACAATCTGACTATAAAAGTCTATTGGCATTGAATTTTAAGTATAAAAGTCTACTGTTACTATAAAACTTACCAAATGAAAATCTTTGGGATTGTTATCATAAGATAAGTATTTTCTAACTGTTATATAGAACTAAATAACATTTTAACCATAATTTCAAGATTTTTTTTAAAAGTTCCATAACATTTACGGTCCTTGTAACATTGTTGTTGGTCGCTTCGACGTGACGATGAAAAGCCAACCTGTTTGACTTTCCTTTCTGAGAAAGCGACATTTTGGTATACCTGTTTTTTATTTTTATTTCGCTCACTTCATCACATCAGTCCCAGTGAGGTAGGAATTTAAACTCATCCGACGATAGAAGTGCAGACACAAGATTATCTCAATGTCAGTTTCGAGTTTAGGCTGACACCAAGATGCTTAGTACAGATTGGAGCCAAAAAACTTTGGAGGAATACGCTTTCTCGTAAAGAGCAGCAATTTGGTGCTCGTCGGATTCACCGTCATATAATGGTGGATGAATCAGTTAGTCCCCGCCTTTTGAAAATTCGGAAAAATTCCATCTGAACGCGGGGCTTAAAAGACTGAGAAGGTTAAAATTTGCCATTTCAACATCTCGACATCAACCACTTTCGCAGCAGCGCACTAATCCCCGTAAGTGCAAAGATGTAATTTCAGCTCACCACGAAACCGTAGGCCTTCTTCAAGTCTATAGCCTGCGAAATAAGTCGACCACAGAAGCCTACAGATTTCTTCCTTTGACGCCGTAAAGCATCCACCCGAACTTCTTAGAACACCCATGGTCTGGTTGGTGTTATTTAAGTCAAACAACTTTGATGAGGGCTCTATACTACTACGGTGGTAATACCACATATGGTGATTGAATGAAATGATAAGCATTGTCCAACTTCATATTGTTTGTGATTTAAAATTCTTGACTGCAAACCCAATGACAATATAAATTTTATTGTTATTTTAACTCGGCAGCACCCGCACAGGGTAAATAAGTTACCCCAATTTCTAAATGCCGTTGGCTTAAAAAATATCATCATTTTTATCAGAAATGTGCTTAATGAAAATATGAAGTAAGGTTTTCATTTTTTTGTTTTCTAAAACTCATGTTTGAAGTGAAAAGGTGACGTTTGCTTTGGGGTAACTGAGTCACCCCACGTGATTGAATTTTCACTGGGAATTGTCTCGAGTGCTGCCGGGTTAATTGTATGATTCTATTTCTATTGAATTATAAAAGAAAAACAGATTGCGAAAATTTGCCTGCATAACGTAGTACTTATTTATTGAATATTGTAATTGAATTGCCATTGGTTTGCATAATGAATAATAATATTAATAAAACCGGCCAAGTGCGTGTCGGACTGGCACACGAAGGAAGGGTTCCGTACCATCGTACAAAATTTAACACTATGAACCTACTTTTATTTATTTTTTCAAATGAGAGTAGGCGTGCGGAACCCTAAAAAGGAATTAGTGAAACATATAAGGTCTGTTCGATGAAAACCCCGGGTAAACATAGGGCATCACCGGGCTAGACTATCTTGTTTTTTGAAAAACCTGGGTTACCTCGAGCTTACACCAAAATTTTCTTCGGGTAATGGTTTGACATTTGTCACTTGAGAACTATCACTTGCAATTTGTTGCTGATTGAAACATTTAAATTACTTCTTGAGCAAAAATTAGAAGAAAAGAAATAGATAAATAGCTAGAGCACATTTTATTTGTATTCACCCATTTTATAAATAACTTTTTACAATTAATTATACTGAGGAGAACTGTCAGAGAAATGTTATTACACTAGATTTACCCGGCGTTTTAACAACTTGTTCGATGAGTGCACAAAACCCCGGGAAAATTGTAGGGGAAAATTTACACGATGTTTTCACTGAATAAACCTATAATGAATTTTCCAATCTAGAGTAGATTCAATAAGAGAAATATTAAAATCAACAAGGAAAGCATTCACGATAAATATCTTCATGTTCTGATAATTTCCTTCACGGTCGCCTCAGCATATTCGAAAGAAAAATCCTAGGAGCATGTACATGGCTCCATAGAAAAGCCAACGGAAAATTCCCAAACATTGTAGTCGACAGTAAGCCCGATGATGAGTAGTTTCCCTTTATTATCACAGATTTTGCGTTGAATTGTTGAATTTTAGAAGTTCGTGGAAGTTCTGATACCAAGGTATTTTACTTTGAGTGCGTTGTATACAGCTTCAATGGTCTTCGCTTTTGTCTGTTTCACCCTATGCCCCCAGCATAGAAGTAGATGACTTCAGATCTTTAGACATTTATTTTTTATCTCCCATTTTTTGTGATACGAGTCGAGCTGTAGGTTGACTCTCTTTGTGCAGTTCTCGTTTTGAGGTTTGCTGAAAGTATTTAGGTTGGAAAGTATCGGGCCTTGTATGTATAGCCTTGGAGAAACCTATTTCAATCGCCAAGAGCACCGACTTGTGACTTTCTAGTTCCATAGATATTTTTCTGGACAATGGAAATCTTTGAATTATTCTGTTAATGTGTTAAAGAAAACCGAATTTTTTAAGCTTAAATATAGTCCCTGACATCCATACAGAGTCAGAAAGTTAAGATTAAGATTATGGATTAAGCGGGCCTATGCACTGGCTTATTGTGCACCGCTTTCTTTATAGTTCATCCAACAATCCCACAATTCCTTGTAAAAGCAGTATTTTATTGTGTGAAATCTTTTCGAAGTCGGCAGAGGCAGACTTTAAGAAGTATGAGCCAAAAGTCTGGAATCTACAATATTCAATGGCCTCACATTCCGATGGTCATCCTCTTCGAGACATAGCCTATATACATCAGTGTGTGATATACCTATCCGATGCATCTGTTTGTTTAACTTGCAGTGTCTGGTTAGGTATGACTCCTGTAATGATTCTAAGCTGATTCCTAGACAGTCGCAAAAGATCAAGGCTCTTCTTTGGTAAAGGTTCTTTTATAAATGTTTTGGCTTGTCTGGAGCCTATCATTGAAGTCCATCTCTTGTCCATTCGACTCTAGATCCAACTCTAAATGTTAAGTGACAGCAAAATGATTCCAGTCCTATGAGGGGCATGGATGCTCCTTTTTTACCAGTAAGTTTGCCTTGTTATTCCCATCAATTCCCAAGTGAATCAGAGAGTTACTTAGAAAAAGTTCTTTCCAAAATTTATGTGGAAAGGTGGCAACTGGAAGGCGTGGAAACGAAAATAAACGAAATATGACCAAACGGTGAAGAATGTATATAGAACGTTGGGACAACTAATGCGAAAATTAAGGAAGCAAATTGTCATTATTTCAAGGTATAGAAGAATATTTATAAAAAGCCATTGATCAATTTCTAAATTTATTAGGTCAATGCGTTCTCATGTTGCATGACGAGTTTATCTAGACCGAGAGTATAAATATAAAATAATATCTACATGAATTGCGTAAAATGCCTTGGACATTATATACTACTAAAAAGCATTGCATCACATACAAATATCCTGTTTACATCTCCGATAAAACCAATATTACATTTAAGTCATTGCTAACCTTCATCAGTTTTATTCTAGTATAGCAACAATTGCTCACAAGAACGTTACTAGGTGAAATGTAGTTACCAAGTAGATTAACAACTATGTATATATTATGTACATATAAATACATATATTATATTTTGAAAAACCTTTAGCTATTTATATAATATTTTACATTCAATCATCCTATGTGAACTTACTGTTATTGTTGTACATATTTATTATAGTTACCGCACTCCACAAATAAACCGGATTAATTGAAATGTGGGGGTTAAGCTTCATGTTATGACCAGGAAACCACATACAAAGTAAAATTTCTCTATTCTTTATTTATCACAGGTTAGGCATTCATATAACAACGTAACTCGTGCACTGACGATCTTATGAAAGTAACCTGTATCAATAACAAGTTAAGGTGCAAGAGTGGACCAATTAAAAAAAGCATTATGCAAGTATACAGATGTAGAACCTCAATCTAATTCGAACCTAACGATCTTGCTGAGAAAATGTGTATTGAATTGAGATGAAGTCATGATCGGGGAAATATAAGATGCCGCCAAGTGTAACTCACTTGGGTTACTTACTGTTTTTATTGGCATGCCGTTGACCTTGCAACGTTTCTTTAATTCTTCACCTTTGCATATACTATGTACATATATAGCTCCATTACCCACAGAGGCAGCGAGACTTCTCCAGGCTAAACCGGGTGTGGTAAACATTCACCTAAATCACAATATTGAAAATGATCCAATCCAGATTCAAGTGAAACTGAAAGTACTTACAAAATCGAAAGTGGAAACGAGAAAGCAGCAGTAACCGCGAACCTGGAAAGTGGCTACATATAATACAAATCTACATTATTTATACAAGATGGGTGTTGGAGGATAGCTGAAGCATATATTTACATATGTATAGTATGTATTAAGGGACTATGATTTAATCTTGTACTGTTTTCATTGTTTTTTATTTTTATTTTTAATGTCACCCAGAAAAATTTTCTAGTGCATAAAATTGCAAGGCTAACCGCTTTAATTCCTCCTTGGGTACATGATTGATACTCATGTGAATTATAATATATATGTATATGACTTGTGGCACTTTTTGCGTATACACATACGTACTGGTTTGTATTAAAAATCGAAAATACGGTGCATTTCATACAACCTCCACATAACCGCATTCAGATTGGATACGCAGTTTAATAATTATGTTAATCAAGCCAAATTACTTTTGATGTTATTGTCTCGTCGAAAGGCGAATTGAGATATTCCACTGTTACTTTTATAGCCACCAAAAATCTAGTTCGAGTTGATTCACAAAAATTGCTTTTGTATGCAGACGCACCTCTGTACCTTTGTTACCAAACACTTGGTAAGGTTGCGCCTTATAATTTGTGTACCATGAATGTATATCTATTGAAAATATGTAGGTAGATATTTGGATAGTCAACAATTCATTCGCATTATCATTAAAAATTTAGCCATGGTAAGAATTAAGAAATTATCTCTCTATCCATTCACCAAAGTACGTTCAATAAATTAAGAGAAGCAAATTGTAAAAAAAAAAAACAAAAAACTTATTAATATTTTTGCTTCGAGTTGAGGAAACCTTTAACAGCGCATTTTTGGGATTTCTTAGAGATTGGAAGTAATAAAAATGTAAATAGAAATACTAATAATAAAATTCCTGTTTTTTGAGTGGGAAGATCAATGCACGCAATGCTATTGAACGCAACGAATTGATGTGGTAAAAAAATTTAAATTTTTTTATGCACCATATAGCTAAAAGGTGAGAAGTTTTATTGATTATTGATTTGATTTATTTAGTTATATGACTATTTTTTACAATAGTTGTGTACCTTGCTTTAGAACTCTCATATATTGGAGAGAACAAATTGTTCTGTCGATTGAAGCAAACTATTTGTAATGTTCGCTTCATTTAAATCATCTATGAAAATGTATGAGGAATTCTTTTGTGTATATTTTGTTCTGCCCTGTTCTGCGGATACAAAAGAACAGAGCTAATATCTTAACATTATTATTTCAGAAACTATTTTTAACAAATTAGATTATGTGTCTTTTAACAATGCTAATATTTGTTTCTGATTTAACATTGGATGGTAGGAAACATATTAAACAATTGAAAACTTGTGTACAGTAATTAATTTTGAGCTTATCGGTTGCTAAACAATAGCAATCTTAAGCCATTGTATATTTCAACAACGAACAAAGCTTTTAGGGCCTTTGTAATGTGTTGCAGAGAAATTGGGAAAAAAATGGACTAAAGCCGCGGATGATTCTATGGACTTACACTACTTTTATCCGACCCATTTTAACCTATGGCTCTGTGGTGTGTTGGAAAGCAATAGATCTTGTTAATCATCGCAAGATATTGGAAAAGATTGAAAGAATGTGCCTCATTAGCATATGTGGCGCACTCAAGTCAACTATAGTACTCGGGCTCTTGAGGTTATTCTCAATATTAGCCCTGTACAAATTTACATTAATAAGGAGGCGGTATTAATCGAAGCGCTAAGAATGCATGTCAACCAGAGCTGGATTCGGACTGGAGCAACATATCCACACGAATTCATCTGTGAATTTGTGCAGTCGGTTGTTGATGCTGGGTCAACAGGGATAGCAATCACCTTCTTGAGACCATACTAAAACCTAATTGTAAGACAAAAATTGCATCTAGGGCAGAATAAGAGTCACAATTGTGCTTAAACTCTTGAAACACCCTATTCTTTACACGGACGTTTCCAAATCGAAGGAAAACACTGGAGTAATCGTTTTCTGCGGGGACCCTAATGTAGAAATCAAGGATATCTTGGAAGCGTTAAGGTATATTCTCAACTCAGATACTGGGAATAAAGAGATTGCCATAATGCCATAATGCAAAAATCAAAATAACTTTTAATATTATACATGGATCCATTTTGCTCTAACAGCAGCATTATTTCTAAGCGCTACAAATGGCATGACAAACTTAGTATACCCTATACGCCTATACATTTCATCTAGGGTATTAAAAGACAAACTGACAAATGTGTACGTTTGTGTGACACGAGGTGTACTTGTAATAAATAGTCATTAAAAAAACAGCAAGCAAAAACTTTTTTCTTTTTAATATCATTCCTAAAAATGTTTATATGGAATTTACTATTCTTTCAGATATTAGTATTGGCTATTGGCCTAGCAGAATTTGTAGTATCACAAGATGGGCCTGTTCCACCTAGATTAGCTATTCCAGGAGCGATCCCAATTCCAGCTAAACCACAATTTAGGAACGAGAAATTAGCAGGAGGACCAATTCGAGTAAGAAGACCTCTTTACCGTCCACAGGGTGGCAATGTTTCACCTGCTCCAATTAGAATACAAGAAGAAGCTAAACCAGTTACAGAGGAACCTGAAGAAAATATTTCAGAGTCATTCCTTCCTCAAATCATTCAACAACAACAACAACAGCAGCAGCAACAACAACAACAACCACAAGCGCAACCATTATTTCAAGAACAAAACTCAATTCAGCAAGATCCAATTAATGAGGAACCACAAATTGTTTTACCACGTTTTACTCCACAAGAAAGACCAGTTCCTCAAAGATTACAAGATATCCAAAATAGCGCAGGTGCCCAAAGGTTTTCTGTGAGTGGAGGAGATCGTCCAAAAGTTCGAGTTAGACCAATACAACGTGAACAAAGACCACAATTTGATCATGAACCGATTCAAAGTAGACAAAGTGCACTTCGTCCTCATTCTGTTAGACCCATACAACCCATTGTGAATGCTGTCCACGAACATGAAATCCGAGTCAGAAGGCCGGTATCACAAATTGTCCGAAAGTATCAAGAGGAACATGAAGATGGAGGAATTACATGGGGTTATGAAAACGATGACGGATCATGGAAAGAAGAAACTATTGGAATCGATTGTATTACAAGGTACTTTCGTTTATTGTTTATATGATACATATTAAGATAAAACTAAAAATTATTTATTCAAAAAATTTCAGAGGTCGTTATGGTTACGTAGATCCTGATGGTGTTAAACGTGAATACAATTATGAAACGGGGATACTATGTGATCCAAATAAACGCAATCAGTCTGAAGACCCGGAACAAGCTGGATTTGTTGATTACGAAGGTAATCGAGCGATTTTACCCAACGGAGTGGAAATTAATTTGGCCAGCATGGGAAAGAAAAAATCTAAACGACCAGGAGCTATACTGCAACAACCTCAACAATTTTACAGAAATTAGCAGTGAGAAAATCACATTCATAGATAAAGTAAGGAATTAGAGTAAGAACAAAAAGTCAACGTCATTGGCATTTTGTATTTATTTTTAAAGTCTGTAAATAAACATAAAAAAAATTATAAAACATAAGCTATTTTTATGGAACTGCTTCATTAATACTGTCGTGGTCGTCTCATAGGCGGTGGCAACCGATTCGGCGGAGTGATATTAATGTCCATATAATCTCCAATACAAAATTTTGCTTGTGCCAATGTTTTCGAGTCGTCGGCTCCCTTTTGTCCAGAGCATGTAACACCTATTTCCCGCATACGATAACCATTATTCCGTGGATCTGGAAAAACGATCGCGAAATCAAAGTATGTTCCTTTCTTACGAGTTTCAGGATTCACATCACGTACAAGTGATGTTAATTCACGTAACGTTGCATCTTGCCAAGTATAGATCTGTAATTCATTGCTCGGAACGTTGCCATGCAAGTATTCAGAGGCCGAATGATGTCGACCAGTTGAACAAAAAACTCGTAGCAGTAATGGACAAGTCTATTAAAAAATTTATAATTATTTAGAAGAAATATTTAAAAAAAAAAACGATAATTGATGTTGTGGAAAAATTAATTATAGACCTATTGAACAATTGTTATTTATCTCAAGATTAGAAACAGATTTTTAGTCAGTTAATTAGAAAATCTCCTTATTAACAGCTCTGGTCTAGTTGAGATTACTAAATAGATCCACATAAAAGACATTCAGCCTCGCAAAAGGTCTGCATGTTTATATTTGGGGATATCTTTGGTATAAGTAAATGGGCTTTTCTTGACTGGAATTGCTTCAAGTGCTTCTGTGAATATCGTTAACCTTTTTTTTTCGATGTTGCCAAAGCAGGAATGGAAATGAGGATTATTGGGTAGAGTCAAGGAGGTGAAGGTGTGCATGTTCGTTCCAACATTCCATTGTTTTGCTTATGAAGGATTTCATCAGTGCAATAGCCATAAAAGTAGCTATAAAAAACAGACATTCGATGCTACGCCGGAACTCTTTCACTCGATCTAATTTCACTGTTTTTTAATAGCTAATATTGGAACCCTTCGGCCCTTAGTAGATAATTACAAGGCAGAGGTTCTGTTGTTTCAATCAGCTACATACAGCTACATACAGATGAAGATCATATCTATTTGAAATTGTATGGCAGAGTTTCATGTGGACTACTTGCAGACATGTAATATTGCTGGATATTATCAGGTCCAATAGAATAGAATAGAAAATTTGTTTATCTACCACCCCGGCCACATAGCCACGTCCTATAACGTAAAGTATCACGATGTTACAAAGAATTACATTAGATGATTCTTAATTATATTGAATACAAAACAAATAGCGTGATTAAAAATAGCATATAGAATAAAATTTTAGTTGTGTCAAAAGATATATTGAATAAGACTATAAAGAAATGAACAAGAACATAAATGTCGATATAAGATATGAAAATATACGTAATCTCGTAAAGTTACCAAAGTATTTGCTACTAAATAGATGCTCTAAAATATTTTGCATACTTAATACAAATAATATAAAGCAGAAGTGAAATATCAGGTATGTAAGACTAGCGGTATCTAAAGATCGACATGTTAACTAAGATAATTGGGTGACAATTGATAAAAATATATAAACAAACATTACAATGAAAAAAAAATAAAGCTTGATATATCTGTTGTAGTATAATATAAGGTGAGACAGCAAATTGGGCAGGTGGGATGGCTTGGATACAGACTCCGAGATATATGACCCAACATCACAATAGTCAATATCACAATCACAATAAATAAAAATAATAAGTTATAAATTTTACCCCTGAATTCATTTTTTTTTTTAAAGACAGATAGCGTAACCGTCAGACTCGAATATGTGGCTTGGCGCACATGACTTAGCGTCGCAGCGGCTAATATCACAGTCACCATATAAGATAGTGTTCTGTTAACATACTTTACACTTAAACCCGTAAATTCAGTCATCGGGAGGGATTAAACCCGATAATTAGTATTGTACTGTATCGCTAGCTCTCATTCAAGCCAGATTACCTGACCTGTCTTGGCAGAGAGTACCAGAGCCTCGCTCCAACATGGTAGATATATCTACCTCCAAAATGTATCCTGAATCTAGACAGGACCAGTCTAAAGTTATAATAACTACTCCAGATTATTTTCTCTTGGATGTACATCATGCCTGCCCCTAAAATTGAGGCTCGTATACCTTGTTCATTGGTCCCGGTAGTAACAAATTAATAAGTGAATATATGAGACTAGCGCCCAATTCTGAAAGCATAGCACAAGCAAGCCTTGAAAGTAAGTTCCAGCTTTACTAAGGCTGTACATTTCAGTACATACATCTGTATAAAACAGCAAGGGTAGAACTAGTGCGGACAACAGACAAGACTATCAAAATATACCCTTGAGCACACCAGCTTTGTGCTTGATTGTTTTCAAGGAGTGTGCTTTAAGAATAAGAAGAAAATATTACTTTTCGTCTTAAATAATAGTGAATGTGGCGAAGATTGCTTACTGCTTTTCACCGGAAGAGAATTTTGATACTTTGTTTGTTCAAGACTTTTTGGACACATCTCCCCTTGTTAAACGATTTCATTGTGAACGTAGGCTCATATGCATATGAAAAATGGATGAAATATGTTTATTATGACTTAAGGATCTTTGGTCTTTCGCGAGGTAAAAAAAATGTACACGGCAATAGTGATACCAATGCTCAGTTTTTCACCGGGTGTGTAATGGAAGAAGACTTAACTTGGAATTCGAACACAAGGATAACAGGTCTGCCTGGGTATCATTCACGAATAGAATAGAAAAGCATTTATTGAAGAACCTCAGCTTACGCTACGTTACAACGTTAGGTACATCGAGTAAGTAATAGATAGTTGGTACAAGCGATAGAATCAAATTTTATAAGAAAACTAACAAAGGAGCAACGAAAAAACTCATTGCAGTAGAAACTAATTAGTATTATACATTAATTTAATGACTTCAAGCAATAGAGAACTCATACGTTATATTGAGACTATAGCCAAAGATAATGAAACAAAAAGGAAACAAAATAAACACAATAATAATAATGACAGTAATAAAATCATGAAAGCGTTATTCAAAGCTAAAAAGGAAATAGCAGTCAGATACAAGATCAGTAGTGAGAGTAAATAAATATACAGTGGTACAATGTTAATGTGAATCATCACATATGAAAATGTGGAGTAAGAAATTCAAGGTACTAGATACTAAAATAAGCCTTAACTTAAAATAAAGATTAAAAATTGGATAAAAATTAAAGTTTAGAATTTAGAAACCACAAGCTAGGAACTAGAAGCAACCACCAAAGCGCAGAGTGCATCGGAAATGATTGCTAGTGTGCCAACGAAGTATACTTTAGCGTGCATTGGGGTCCATAAGGTGAAGCAAAGCGAGTTCCTTGAACTGCTTGCAGGAGCAGATCTTCCTAACCGCCTCAGGAAGTGTGTTCCTGAGGCAAACTCCCTGTCCAAAAATGTCATTGGATCCAAATCGGGCTCGTGTCCTCTGAAGGATAAGTCTAGTGCCGTTAAGACTGCAGGCCCTTAGTGCTTTGTTCAATTTAGAAATTTCAAAGGCCATAGCAACATCGACACAAAAAAAAAGTGGGATAATCAGGGATGTTACCAGGGATTGTCTGATGTGCCGGTCAAGGTGGTGCGAGACTGCGTAACGAGAGTGAAAGTCGTGATAGATTCGGTAGCACACTTTGCCAATCTGAGCCCGCCATGTGAGATGTGAATCCATGAGAAGACCAAGGTTCTTGACATGTCTAGTAGAGAGAGGGATGATCTCGTTGAAAAGAAGCAGGCTGGGAAGCGTGTCATTAGCAATATGAGCATTATCATTAATGGAAAAGCTTATGGCTTGAGTTTTCAAGGGATTGATCCCTAGCTCACTAGTTCGGCATCATTCAGAAATATCACCCAGAGTTATATTGAGTGACTCAATCAGAGATGAGAGATCATTAACACCTGAAGCACCGTGTATTTGCAAATCGTCTGCATAAAGGTGATATCGCCCATCACTTCAGTGATACCGTTGATATAAAGGCTGAACAAGAGCAGAGGTAGGACAGCTCCTTGCGGAACCCCAGAGGCAATAGCCCTGGGGAGCGAGAATCGGTTATCACTGTTAACAACAAATGTCCTGTCTGCCAAATACGCAGAAATAAGCCCTTCAGCAGTGGACCCAAAACCAAATACATTCACCAGCCTGGCAACGAGTAGGTTATGCGGTACTGAGTCAAATGCCCTGCTTAAGTCCAATAGCACGTGCACGACATGTTTGCCTTCGTCACACAGCTTGCGATGCAGGTCCGAACTTAGTGGTAACATCTGCTCTTGATTTTTCTTAATATTTGCCCTTGGAACTGGTCATCAAGTCGAGGTCAACTGTGCTGTTTGCAGTGTGGTCATGCATGTATTAAAAATTGCAAAAAAATACAAATGATTGCGCATTTAAGGAAGTGATCTAACGGACAATATGCAATTTTGTTCACAGCGCCGTGACCTTACTCGTTTTTCATACCATGAATGTACACATCCCACAAAAAAAATCTGCATTGATTATTTAATGCTTATTTTTCAGTTCGCGAAGTTGTATAAAGCTTAGAGCTCACTGAATTTAATAAAAATACCCGGCAAATGTATCCATACTTAACCTTAACGCAATAAGAGATTAACTTTACCTTTTCTCTATCTACTTGTTTCGGTGGTGGAGGCTTTTCTTCTACAATCATAGATTCTACATTAGCCATTTATTTACTTGAAAAAAAAATAGTTTGTTTTTTAAAAACTTTTAATAGTATCTATATCGTAAAAACAATGATAGTAACGTGAACGTCAATGTCAATCGAGCTTCGATATGTACTTGTAGGAAACTGTTCAACATAAAATAATGCTCATGTTTCACGATTCTATTCACAATTGACTACTACTTGCATTGCCTTCTTACACGAAAGTTTTTAGAGAATTTCCTCCTCTTGTGCTGAGACATGCCAGCACAATAATGTTGCTCCGCGGAGTTCCTTATATGATTACCGAAATTAATTGTGTGCGTGTTCAATTAAGTAACAGTTTTTGATATTGAAAATAACTGTATCACAAATTCACAGCATGTACGTACAGCCATCCGATCACATATTTCAAAAATTTCGCAATTTCAAAATGTTTGCAGCTAATTTGCTTGGATTGGTATGCTGCACTTACTCTCGATTGAAACTTGGTAGCACGAAATTTTTCCTACCCCCGAGTATTGTGCTCTCTGTACCGTACTTTCCTATACATTTCTCAATTACGTCACTAATGGCGGTCCGTGGTTCGTAATGGGAATATATGTATTCTATATACCATGCGGCCATGATACAAAGATAAAAGATAACAATATATGGCCGATTCGAGAGGAATTTTTTATGTTGCTACGTCTTGAGGTGCCTACTGTCATTTCCAGCGAATTTGTTTTGAGTTTTTCGTATTTTATTGACTGAAATACGTTTTAAATATATTAAAATATTTAACAAAATATTAGTTTCTTCGTTTAAATCACATCGGGAAAAGTAATTATGTGCTAGTGGGAAAGCAAAGAAATTTAAAAATAGAAAATTTTTTTTCACTGTGAAAGGACGATTGAAATTTAGACGAACAAATTTCTGACATTTGTCGCCAAATGAGGCAAGCAATCAATTGACAGATTTTCCTGCCTTAGAGCTACCCCAGCTTTTGCTCAGTGCAGTGGGCACTGCCACTGTGTTTCTGCCTTTGTTTGCGCAATACTGCCAACATCTGCGAATTGGAAAATAAATTAATGTGAATTGAATTGGGAATCCGATTCCGATCCGACTGGGTGAGTGATGGTCATTTGACATTTTGATTTATATAAAAAGGGTAGTTCGTGCGTTAGAGAACTGATATTCCGGTGTTGTCTGATGGTTAAAGAAAATTGTGATTTATTAGAAAAGTAAGTTTTCAAGTGCAGTGTGTGTAAATTAAACATCGAAAACCTATTGTTCATGTAAAAAAAATACCTAAAACTAGCGCAGAAAGAGTTAAGTCAAAGTGTTTTTGTTATTTGTTTGTCCTTGAATGAAGTTAATTTGTGATAAGCACATATTGAAATCTTTGAAAAGATAACTACTTAGCCGTTAATAAGATATTGCTTAGTATTACATTTGAACAATTTTACTAGAAAATTTAACAAGGTAAGCTCAGTGCAGTGCATTAATTTTAGAAATTAGCCTTATGTAACTTCAACACTTTGTTTGTGGTAGGTATGTATTTCTAATTTCCCATATTTTCATCTTTAATAAAAAATTAATCTTCTTTGGTCACGAAGGAAGATAATTATAGTCAATATTTCTTTCTAATGTGTGCATTCAATAAAATGTAAAATGTTCAAGTAAGACAAATATCTTGTAAAAATCTTCTCCGCTATTGTTTTGTTGGGACTGTTTTTAAATTTGATGCAAGGAAAAACAAGAAGAAAATCTGAAGGTATAAAAATATATGGGTACTGTTATACCCTATTATTTTGGCAGTAATTTTCAGAACCGCCAAATATGTTTATGTTTAAAACGTTTTGCTCTTATCATGGATGTTTAACATTAGTTAGAATTGTGAACCGTGATTCAATCTCAATTGATCGTTGGGATTTACCATAAAAAAAGCTAAAAAAAACCTCTCATTATCAGAATTGAGAGTACTGAGAGAATGCAAAAACGAGCTTTATCATTTTTCGCGGTAAGGAAAACTAAGATAGTTAAGCTACTATATGTAGATCTGATGAAAACATCTGGTAAACTAAGAATACTAATTCTATTCTCACCTTGATTTTTAAAAGCACCAGGTAGGTATAAATTTTTATGGGACAAACTTTTATTGCTTCAGTTTCAAGAATCGTTTTTTCTTCACCAGGGTAGGAGGAGCAAATTACTTCTTGCCTTTTCTGATATCATAAAGAAAAGCCACTGATTTTTTAGGACACGAAGCTCTAGCGAAAAATAACCCTTACTTGATCCGCGCAACTTAGGTTCATTAAAGTTGATTTGTCAATAGCACAGCCCGTAAGAATAGGTATTCAAATATATAAATTTTTTAGAATCAAAATTTCGAATGAAAAGACTACCAAAATTGAAAATGTAATCGATTTCTTAGAAGAGCAGAGCTCGGGCTTAATACAGGTATTATGACGGCCACTCGAAGCAGAATTTCTAAGAGAAAGTCATTTATCGTGTACAACTGCTCCTCATTTAACTTTTTATTTGAATAAAAAGAGAAAAAGTTATAATGGGTTCAAGACCAATACCCACGATAAAAATAAACGTTAAAACCAAAAGTTTTGCTTGACAACACCAAGAAGGGGTTACCCGATTTAGTTTATTTTTAAAATGTTACTATTTTTATGAAAACAAAAATTTCCGTTCTCTCCGTCGACGAGCTCATGCAGTGTCCAAAAATATAGTAAAAAACCAAAATTTTGTATGGTAACACCAAGAAAAAGTTGCTTGCTTTGGTCAATTTTGAATTTGTATTTGCAATTTTTTAAGAAAGTCCATGTACAAACAAAATTTCAGCTCTCTACATCAACGCGTTCTCAGGCAGTTCCCAAATATCATTGCATAAATAACTAATAAGGAAACGGCATATCGTGTAAAAACTTAAGTCACTCGACGAAATGTATTAGTGTGCTCTGTTTGTATTCGTTTCGTCATGGCAGTAACGAATTCGTGACATTTTGAAGGTGGACATTTTTTATAATCCAAGTTGTTGTGTAAAATAAATAAATCGTTAGTGCCCCCTTTCTTTAGGTAAATGGAATAAAGGGCTGCCATTGAAAAGAATAAACCTTCTAACGTTTCTCAAATTAACAAATCGAACATGATTTATACCGATTTCCATTGATCACGCTTTCTAGCGGAAGTGTTACACTTTTCATGCAGTGCTACACTGAAATTGTTCCATTGACCTGAACTGTTAGAAAAAGTGTATGTCAAAATGACCCTGGTGCTACACTCAAAAAATCGGCGGTTTTACATCGGAAAACGCACACATATATCTCTGAGAAATGTCTCTGCTGAATGTCAAAACAAATGTCAAGTGAAATTAATTTTAAAGCAAAATAAAGTTGTAATAACTCATTTAATTAATAAAATAAAATGGAAAATCCTCGGTGTTGTTTTTTCAGAAATTTTCAATCTGGCAAATTACACGGATATGAGCTAGAATATCCATCCTCATCGCGTTAAAAGTTGTGCCATTGAACTCGTTTGTCATTGATTCTAGTGCACTTTTTGTAAAATATCAATGGAAATCGACATTCAACTTTAGTATATTTTTCTGCTTCTGTTTTATATGTATATTTAAAAGTTTTTTTTTTATGAATAATTATAAAAAAGAAAGATATATTTTTTAAAATATATTCACCTGCCTAAAAAACGATTTTCCACCGGAATATCGGCAGTGCACCGCACAATTCATAACGTTAAATTAAGAACTCAACAGATTTAATTTCACAAATCACGGATCTCTACACAATACACTACAAGCTTCTGTAATAACACAATTTAAAATTTCTAATATTTATTAAATTTAACTAATTTATACCGATTTCCATTGATCAAGTGTGCTAGGAGAAGTGTTACAGTTTTCTTGCAGTGCTACACATAAATCGCTCCATTGACATACACTGCTAGAAAAAGTGTAGGTCAAATGACCCTGACGCTACACCAAAACCCTCGAAAATATTTCCCAAACCATGAAACAGAAATCCATATATGCACGTGCGAGCCAGTTTCTCTTAAATGTTCTATCTTGATACATATGGAAAAATTACAACATTGATTTTATATGAGCTATAGAGCTCAAACTACTATCCATACAGGAAAATAGTCTTTTAGTAATTTCAAGCTTGGCTCCTTACCATCCCAAAGGCTACATTTACTATAACCTTACAAGATAATAAAAAATTTTGATTTAAAAGTAACCTTACCATTTTACGCTCAATAGCTCTCAGCTGAGTAATAGTTGCAATAGTGTATGTGCACCCGGAGTCCGACCACTTGAATAGAATTGAATGTACCAAAATGTCTTCATGTGATGTACCAAAAATGTACCAGGGTATTTCATTACCAATAACGTATCAAAGTTATATGTCAAATATACTCTTCAATTGACAAATTTAAATGTTAAAATTGTACTTGCTTTGAAAAATATAAAAATTGGTTTTCAACAAAAATATATGTACTATATTAACATGAAGTAAACCTTATTATTTACCAAAAATCAACAAATATGCATAAGAAAATAACTTCACAGGAGAAAATACCTACCTTAATTCAAACAGTCTTACAAATGCATTAAAAGGTTAATTAAAGAATTATTGTATTTATAGAACTTAAAACGTATGAAACGGAAATTTCTCTTAGCGAAAAACTAATGGAAATATAAGAGAAGATAAGATATTGCAATTCTTCTCCTTTAATTTAAAAGTTACGTGACTGAGAAGAGTTTGCTGAAGGAATGTAATGATCGGTTCAAAATTTTACAGTTATGGAAAAATATTATAAAAGAAGATTGAGGGAAGGGGCCCAGCGGAAAAAGTACCTACCATTCTTGATTAAATTGTAACTTTGTACCAAAATTTAATAAAGTAAGAAATATGTACCACTGTTGAATCCGAAAACGAATCTGTAGGTAGACCACTGACATGTATAATATGGACTGACTATGTTAATAGAAATGCACTGCAAAAAGTGGGCTCAAATGTTTTTAAATTAATTATTTAGGGTTATTACTGATAAAATTGTTTTACCAAACGCAATATATTCATAAGATATGAAGCAGAAGTTCGAAACGAGGTTTTATAATCACTTTTCGAGCTGCGCGCTTATTTTTTCAACTTCCCGCCAATGATTTTTTCAATGTTGGCATCGGCGCAAGAACTTTTATTGACACAAGCAATTGAGCCCACGTGAAATAGAAAGTTAAGCAGTCCATATTATATATGTCAGTGAGGTAGACTGATTGGATTTCACCCACAGACTTCAATAAGACTGATGACAGCTCGCAAAAAGCGTGGTATACAGACCTTCGAGGAGGGAACTAAAAGAGGCGACATGTGATGAAAAAAGCGTAGCAACTATCGTTCTTCTTCTTGTTTTGTCGAGTTGCCAGAGGCGGCGTTAAAAATTTTTGATGCCTTAAATATCACAACAAATTAATGGCGCGAAAATTCAAACACATTTCTTAGAAACTCCGCACAATCTTCCGCACCACACACTGACATGTATATAAATGGACTGACTGATCTTCTGTTTCATTTGGCATCATTATTTAAATTATTTGCGAATTTGCTTATATATGCATGTCCGAATTTACCGAATTTACCACAAAAGTACTTTAAAAGTATTTTCCTCAACACGGCTTGTTGTATCTAAATCTTCGAGCATATATAACTCCTTTTTTTATTACTATCACTTAGTCCAATAGCCATTAACCATTTCCTATAAAAAGTAAATTATTCCTTTTGTAACTACATCTCTGCGCCAAACACACTTCGCGGCTCTTTGTTTATAGAAACGTGACAGTCAAACACCCCGCAAATGGCGAAAATTTTTGGCTACGCTGCCATATATATACTTTACTATGGGATGTCATCTCCCTTAGTTCTCTCCTCAAAGATACAGACTAACAAGTATAACTATCCGGCACCATAGATTCGCCAGTTTCTATATTAGTCGATTCGGATGACGCGTTTCTTGAAAATTGAAAAATATCAAGTTTTATATTTATGTAAATTTATTCTATTGGATCCAATTAAAATCTTAAAATATAAAGATATATTGAAGGAAGATTATTAGAATTGTATTCCACATTTTAATTTGCCACTAACCCCATATTTTTACACTTCGCATTGCAAATTTTCCTTATATTTGAGACAATTACCATTACCACTCACTAATTTCACTATAGAAATAATAAAAAGAACTTAAATAAACAATTAAGAGTGCAAATTATAGGTATTTCAGTCTTATTTTGCATTAGTGGCAGTTTGTCTTGATCCGAACTGATTTCCCTGAAATGAGTTTTAAATTGACAAATCAAACATAAACATAAACATTTATTTATTTGAGTACCCGTGCCAAAGGCACGCATAGCGCTGGGCACATCTTAGAATGTAGATTTAGTAGATTAGTAGATTTACATATTAGCAAAACAAATAATAAAATAATGCGAATAACATTAGTCTTAATATATAGTACAGTATAAAATATAACAAGATAGAAGTAATAGCTTAATGTACAGCACACTACAGTACAATATAGCACAGTCCAGTGCAAAGTGCATCCGGCAAATAGACTTGCATAGCTTAAAAAAAATAAAATAAGACAAGATAAAGGTTCAGCACAGATCGTTGAAGCTTCTGAATGGTGGATATCCGGTAACCAATCCAATGTATATTTTTGGTAACAAACTCATATTATAATTATTGCAACATTTTCAATGGATCCAGTGGAATAAAATTACAAAAATATTAGCACTTTATTTTTCTCGTTTTAAGAATCGATTCGTGGACGTCACAGGCACTTGACAGTCCGGACGATCATACCTTGTTATTCTGTATATCGTGGCAAAAAGTGAAGCCAGCATAAAATATGCTTTTTATGTTGCGAGCGATTTGTGCTGGCACAAGTAAGAAAAATATTTCTACAAGCGAAATTGCTATACATAAAAAATTATAATTTATTGCAATTATATGTTATTAGCTTGATAATTTATAGTAATATTTCAAGCTAATAACAAAAATTATGTGCTTTAACATCTATTTTTAACACGAAAATGGTTTTTATTAATTGCAAAAAAATCTTATAGAAGATTAAATGGTGTAATGCGAAAAAAAAAAAAATAACAAAATTAACATTAAAAATTTACGAGTTTCTACGCCACCTTAGAGGTTAATAATTTATTTAATGTTTTTTTTTTCACTTTAAAATACATAATTGTATGCCCAGATGTGACAAAAATTTAAGTGTATATATTTCATTCATTTACTCTGCTGTAATAAACACTCTCTCTGCTAAGTTCTTTAAACTTTGCATCGTATTTATTATATAAAGGAGGACATGTACCCACCTACATATGTATAATAACAACAATAAGCACTCTGAAGAATAGAGAATTTTTCCATAATATTCCATATAATACAAATATTCGTTATTGACTACCAGAAAAACCTCTAAGCGTACAGTTTTAATGTATTGAAACAAATTTTGATTGAAATATGTTCTTATAGGATATGTAAGAATGATTCATATTAGACCAAGTATTATTCAGGTATTTGGAGTAGTATCTACATAGATACCTACACCGATATGATAGATAATTCACCTTCCAACCTGGAATGTGAGAGTGGTGGCTTTATTCTGGCTATAGCGACTAAATTTATAATAAATCGAAACAATGGTTTATGTATTGTGACATCAGGGTACTAAATATTTTGCTCCTTTACTTAGGAAATTATAATGCATTCGTCGTCGATAATTTTAGAAACCTATTCCCTTCCTCATTCATTCTTTCATTCATTTTTGATGATGCCAAAACTGCCACTCCTCAAGAAAAATTAAGAGTTTTACAGTATGTCTGCTTACCTTCGTTTTTTTGACTACATAATAGATTAAGAGTGATAATATCGTCACTCAGAAGATATTTTTTTCGATAATTCCGAAAATTTAAAAAGTGATATTAATAACTTTAAAATTGTATGTCCACTGACATTTGTATAAATGTACTGACTAATCTCCTGTTTCATGTAGCACCAGTTTTGATTTCAGAAAGTATGCTCTCACTGACAATGCTACCAACTGTCGTAAATTGGCGCTATATTTAAATTATTTGGGAATTTATTTATATGCATGTCAGTGGGATTTACCGAATTTACCACAAAAGTATTTTGGACTATTTATATTGTTAAATTTTAATTATGAGCCGAAGGAAGTGTTTTTTAGAAGACTGTTTTGCTAGGAAAGTTTTGATTACCAAGTTGCCAGTTATGGAAATACCGCTGAACTTCAAGCAATTTCTTGTTCCCAATCGGTGCAGTTCAGTGGGAAAGTATGCTTTCACGGAAAGGAAAGGAAAGGACAGGAATACTTATGAAAGTGGTACCATTTGCTTTCATGCATTTTGGTTCAACTAGCAGTCCATTTATATACATGTCAGTGGTTCCGATGCAGAAGAAGACATCAAAATAAAATATTTTTATCACTCGTTTATTTAAACTGTGTGCAGTTTTTCCAGTCAGCCGAGCTTTTTATCTGTGAGTGTATCAGATTCAAGATCATCATTGCCGAATGTTTCGATAGTCGGAACCCAAAATAAAAATCAACGTCATCCATTTCTCTAATTTTTCACGGGTCACACTGCGATATTATATTATACATTTGCTCGTCTCTTATATCCTCTGCATTAGATAAATAACTAATATTTGTCTTAAACTGTTTGGTTTCTTCCTAAAACGTCAAATGGAATGCTGACACTAACTGCCAGACAGTACTCAATACTGCTAACTAGATAACTATATTTCGCTTGCAAAATTTCAATTTAGTTTTAAAATATAACTTCTAAAATATCTACGTTCGTTTAATAACAAAAATTATAATTTTTCGTGATTTCTAGAAAGAAATAATGTCATATATGCTATGTTTCCATGAGCTAGAATTGAGTTAGGATTGAGTTAGAGTTAAGTTTTGCTGGCTGAGTTAACTCGATGCTGTTTCCATGAACGACTTGAGTTGAGTTGACAGATGAAATATTTCATACAAAGTAGCCGGATTTGTGTTGGTTGAAACACTCATCCGCACTATTCTAACTAATACTTAGACAAAATCCAACTCAACTCGACTGGTTTCGTGGAGTTAACATCGATTGAACGAAACTCAACTCAATTCACGTTTCCATGAGCACTAATTCGGATTCAATTCGAATTGAACTCCGCATGGAAACATAGTAATACTCTCGTCTTTTGAATGAATGGGTGAAAAGAACTATGCACTATTGTAGTGCGATTGAGACAACGAGTTAAAAACAAAAATCGAGAGAACGAACCCGAACGACAAAATCTTATTGAATCCCTCAAAATCCTATAGAACTATTCATAATATCGGGTCACACTAAATTTCCCTTTGGCCAAGGTGCTGAAAGAAGATGTAAAATTTCTGTCAAATAAAATTCACATTTCTCCCAAAAATATCAGAGAATCCAGCATAAGAGCATCCCACTTATGTCGATTTCCATTGATATTTTAAGAAAAGTGCACGTCAATCAGTAAAAAAACGAGTTCAATGGAACAACTTTTGACGCGATGAGAATGAGATTGAAATTTTCTGGGAAAAAAAACATCACGAATAACGTAAAAATTATGAAAATTTTTATTTAAAAGATTTTGGCGTGATTGCGGATGAATTTGGTAGAGTAATAGTTGAAGATTGATATGTAATGCTCAATGACATGCAGTTGTGACATTTATCATGTAGATGTGTGCGTTTTCGGTGTAACACCGACGATTTTTCGGATGTAGCACCAGACTCATTTGACGTACACTTTTTCTAGCAGTGCAGGTCAATGGAACAATTTCGGTGTAACACTTCTGCTAGAAAACTTGATCAATGGAAATCGGTATTATATCTTCAGGTCAGAGCAAAACGAATGTAAACAAAAGCATGTGCTGTTCAAATATCATACGCGTACAGCAACAACATGCGACCTAACTCTGTCAATATTTCAGAAAAACCTGTTTTCACAAAAGCGCGGAATATTTTATGAGAATAAAATCTGAAAACTCTGCCCCTTCTCATTTATTTACGAGAATGGGCGCGTTCACTGCCACTTTGGTAGCGTAGTCATTGGCGTAGTGTAGTTCTATCAAACTGACCACGATCGACTATCCTCCTGAGCCTGAGCGTAGTCGAATGTAGTCGACTATTTGGTACATTCAAAGTGCGGAGTGAACGATAGTCGTAGTCAAGCGTAGTTGTTTACTGTCAAAATTTGGCGGAGTGAACGCTCGGTAGTGACTCGTAGTCGACAAAAAGTCACTATTTCATAATAATCATTTGCAATTCTGTTTCGTTGCATGTAATTTACGACTTCACATTTTTTGTCTTTATTCGTAAAAGTTTTAAAGGGAGTTTGATTTTCTTGTTATTTCTTCTTCTTCTTCTTTTTTTTCTTTTTCTAGCCGTGTGCATTTTAAATGTAAAACAGTCGGAAATCTCGCCTGCTTTTAACTTAAGGAGCGTTTACAATGGCAGAGTTGAGTGGAGTCACCAGATTGCATTTTCTCTCATCATCTCACCAACGTGAGATTAGGAATTTTTCAAATCTGACTCTACTCTGTCTGGTGGGAAGCGCGAAGAACTTGTATTAGAGTGCAAGCTTGAGAAAAGGAGAGACAATGCAATCTGGTGAGTCCACTTTACTCTGCCATTGTAAACGCTCCTTAATTGTTAAGTTAATAACTTTGACCAGGGCATGCCACGGCACAGCGACATATACACAATTATTATTCAGCTGAGAATTTTTGTTTGAGCAATCGTAGTCAATTGGTTAAGATAATTCTTTTTAAAATAATTTTGTTAGGAAAGGTATACAATTTTTATTTCGGTTCGGAAGATAAGGAAGTAAGCTTAAGATTATCACAACATAATTTTTCTGTATGAATATTAGTTTGGGGCGCAGGACCTATTCAAATCAAACTTTTGTCAGTTTTACGTAAGATCACTGCAAATATTTTAGAATGTTAGGACTCCGTTGGGGCTCTCATCTTATGTGGTAGTGAGGGAGTCTGTTTCATAGCTTCTGAAATATCCTCGAGGGTTTTGACTACACTCGAAAAATCGGCGGTGTTACACCGAAAAACGCACACATTTACATGAGAAATGTCACAACTGACTGTCATTGAGCATCACACATTCATCTTCAACTATTACTCCACCGAATTCATCCGCAATCACACCAAAATCTTTGATACTATAATTTTCATCACCATCACTTTTACGTTATTCGTGAAGTTGTTTTTCTCAAAAAATTTCAGTCTGACAAATTACACGGTTATGAGCTACTATAGCATTCTCATCGTGTTAAAAGTTGTTCCATTAAACTAGTTTTTCATTGGTTGACGTGCTCTTTTCTTAAAATATCAATGGAAATCGAGATTTGTTAGATCTGAACGTCAAAGTGTAGGTGACTCACGTACGATGTATTCGCACGATGCCCCGCTTCCTTATTAGTTATTTATTATTTATTCAATTATTTTGTGTGGTTGATGAAAAGGATAAATCAAAATCAATGTGGTGAAAATAAAACTACGACAAATTTGTGGTGACATGTCAACACATATGACAAAAATATCCGTCTAAGCTAAGACAAAAGATCAGAGTAACTTCATAACTGACTTTTTACCGCCGAAAGACAATTTTTTTTTCACTTGGGTCATATACACCCCAGTTCCTATATTTTGCATATATTTCTTCTGTTTTTTTATTTCACATTCATTAGTATCTACTCTGTTGCAAACATTTTTCTCCTGAAAAGTGAATTTTCACGACTTACCAGTTCTTCATAATGATGAGTTGAAAATATGTCCATTTTTGTACCAAAAAACGCCCATTTTTTCATCTTAAGAAGGACTGATTCACTTCTTTTGCAGTTATCTCTAAAACCATTTATGGGACTCAAAAACTAATTACATATCTAATTAGGGAACAAAATGTAGATGCGATCTTACATGACAGCTTTAACGTGATATTAAACATTTTTATAGCATCTCTTCTGTACTGGAAGACGACCAAATTGACCATTTTTGCGTGATTTAAAATTTTTAGCGGGTACCTTGAGACACCAAAATCCATATTTCTCTGTACATATTGCAAGGATTTCCATAATTTGTTTTTGTAAACATAGCCAGGATATGCGGTGAGCCCATAATTTAATTTGAAAATACTAGTTACCTAGGTATCTTCCCAAAACCCAACAAAAGCAGACAGTACTGTCAGTTGAGAAACATTCTTCTTACTCCTCCACAACTAACACAGCCGAGAGTTTTGTCGAGTGGAATAGAGAATTTGGTAATTCTTAATACAAATTCTCCGAGTTACAGAATTCCGAGTGCAGAGTTAAGTGTCAAAAGAACTCTCATCTCCACAACTCCCCGAGTTATTGAATCCGGCCCCTGGATCCTAGATGTGAGTAGCGCCGTATTTAAGGCCGATTTACACCGCGATTGCGAGAACGATAGCGATAATTATAGCGATAAACTAGCGACACAATTCCTTTCACACCCAACGCGATAGATCACAGCGATAGTTACATGCAATATGCCTGAACCAAATAAAGACATTTGGGAAAAATCTGAACAGGACAAATTAGAATTTTCCAATTGTATTGGCTAGTATCGATGGTGGACATGCTACGATTATGTGTCAATTGAATGTGTACTAGGTCGACTTATACTGGCTCGACTTATTTTTTCAATTTGAAAAAGTTTGTCTTATTGACCATCGTTGATATCGAATATAAAGTTTTATATATCGACGTTGAGAGGTATGGAAAAAGTAGTGACTCAGTTGTTTTATAGAGATGAAATCTGAATACGGTTTGTTCGCGAAGAATACCACCAAATGTTTGCCTGATCAGTATCAAAGAACATCTCATACCTCGATTGTCGATTAGTCAGAACAGTACAATACATAAATTTACACACCCTTATAAGTAGATAATTGAAAACGCGTTTAGAATTTTGTCGCAAAATGGAGAGTTCTTGTCAATCCTACTGCAACACAACCTGAAATAAATATTAAAACTGTTCAAGCCCCATACGCTCTTCATATTTTTTTTACAAACCGCGAATGAGAACGATAATTATTAAACTCAACATTTAGAGCCTTCTTAATATAAAATGGGGGGGTTGATAAATTTTGAAGTTAATGGAAAAAGACCAACGGATAAAATTTTCCAAACCCGCCAACGTTTTTCCACTTGTAAAATAACCTCACTTCGTTTAATATTTCCCAGATGTATTCTAAACTCAACATTTAGAGCCTTCTTAATATAAAATGGGGGGGTTGATAAATTTTGAAGTTAATGGAAAAAGACCAACGGATAAAATTTTCCAAACCCGCCAACGTTTTTCCACTTGTAAAATAACCTCACTTCGTTTAATATTTCCCACATGTATTCTAAGCTTGATTTAGACTCTAGGGAAGGACACAATATCAACTCTGGTCGTGGTGTCCGCAGGATCCTAGTGGCCAAGTTACCAATACTCTTAAGCTAATCCAACCTGTATTCAATTCCTTGGCAACATCAACCTCACTTTGTCTTTTTTTCTACTATTTTGATTGTTTTAAAATCAATTCATATAAAATTGTGTATTTCTTTATATGATTTTAATTCATTTTCAACACCCACTTGAATTTGCACTATCCATTTGGATTTCATAGCTCGCGATAGATGACTAAAATTGTGCATGCTGCGATGGACAATTCAATCACTGGTCAAACGCTACAGAAATGCTTTGTATCGCTGTGATCTATCGCGTTGGTGTGAGCGTTTACATTGAAAACTATGTGTAGTGATCTATCGCTGTCGCTTCGTTATCGCTATCGCTACGTTATCGCAATCGCTGTCGCGGTGCGGCGGTGTGAATCGCCCTTTATACTCTACAAATTATCCTAGAACCTTCCTAAATATTCCGTTCTCCGAACCAAAAGTTTACTAGGATGCCAACCTAAAGTTGTTTCCATTTCCAACAGATGTCGCTTGTGTCACTTTGCTGCGCGTAACAGTATTCTTAAATCGCGAGTCTAAGTGGTGAAAAAGCTTTTCAACATAACGAGTGTGGTAAGATTAAATCTGTCCATTTATTGCTTTTTAAAAAATGGCTTACTTACTTATTTTTTGCCTCTGAAATGGTTGTGAATTACTTCGAATCCGTTGTTGTTGTTGATGAGAATTACTTCGAATCAGTGATGGGACCTCTACTACAATCGGAGTAGATCTACTCCACTTGCAGGGCTGATAACATTATATGTACGTACTTAACGAAATGTACTCCATTTTCATCATCGTCACAAATGCTACAACATAACAAATTTGTTTTACCATCTACATACTGTTATAAACATGAAAATTAAAAAAAATGAGGTTTGTTCGATGAAAACACCGTGTAAATTTTGACTTCCTATAGGAAAGAATGACACAAGTTTTACAGTTCTCTCTTTCGCCCTATGGCAGAGTTGGAGCTACCAACACTAAATATTGTTCACTGAACGTTTAGTTAAGCCATTTCATGTTTTTATGTTGGCTGCAGATGAAATCACCGCAGAAAGAATAAGGTAAAGATTCAGTTAAGAATAACTTTTGAAAATTAAAGTCGGAATTAGTTTAATTTCTTATAAGAGTGCTTATAAGCGATTAAAATATCACTTGGACACAAGAAAATAATTTTTTTTAATTTAATTGGATTTACGGGTGTAAAATTTCATCTGATTGGTTGAGTTTTACTTTACATATTTTTATGTAGTAAACGTTTTAAAGGGTGCTCTAACGGTGATATATAGAAACACAATATTTTTTGTGCCACATGAAATAGCAAATCGCTCAGTGCATTGTTATAAGTTAGTGGTGAAGACAAATAAAATGTGCTCTAGATATTTATCTATTTCTTTTCCAATCAACAACATATTGCAAGTGACAGTTCTCAAGTGACAAATGTCAAGCCATTACCCCAAGAAAATTTTAGTGTAAGCTCGGGGTAGCCCAGGTTTTTCAAAAAACAAGATAGTCTAGCCCTGTGTGACCTAGGTTTACCTGGGGTTTTCATCGAACAGACCTATGGACTTGGTCAATACATGTATAGCGAACTGGCAACATATGTATACGTTAATTTATGCTGCTTACCTCACAGTAGTGCTGCTGCTCACCGAATTATTTTTTCACATCAAATTTGATAAAAAACAACAAAACGAATAAACCTTGCATTAGCACAGTCAGAAATCTTATGTTAAGTAAGGAATTGATAAAGGATGCAAAAGATGAAGTCATATAACAACCCAATGTTGAGTTATTATCACGGTGCTTATTTTTGCAAAAAAATTTTAATTCTACTCTATTTTTTTCAAATCTACTCCGATTTGTGAGGCAGCCTACTCCGCTAATTCTGGCCTGGGGTCCAATCACTGCTTCGAATTCGTCAAATGGGGGAAATATATGTAACATAGCTCCTTCGGTTTTAACAATGCAACGCATTTGTGGCAAAAGCTAACCTCAATATTGAATTCCATAACTGGGGCACAAAAAGATTCGAATCTAACAAGAGTCAATCCAACCATTATAAATTATTCAATGCCCTAACCTTAATCTTCAATATCAATAGCTGATGAACCTTATGCACCAACGAATATGTATGGATTTAACTTACAGATAAGGGGGCCTATTCTTGAATTACGAATGGTTTTTACATATTCGATATATAACGAATCGAATACCCCGTTCCTTTCTTGAACCTCATCGTTATAAAGTCGAAGTGGTGAAAAAGGTTTTCAACATAACGAGTGTGGTAAGATTAAATCTGTCAATTTACAAATTGAATATTGTCAGCTGTTTCATATTTTAAAATATAATTTGTAAAAATAGCTAGTTTCAGTGAATTGTCATTATTGTTTGCGTCTGAAATTGTTGAAGAATCTATGAAAAATGAATTACGTCAATTGTTAATCAGTTCCTGCACCCTTAATTCATCGCTGGATAGGAAAAATTTTGCAGAAGGATCTCCACCAGTGCCATGCAAATATTTTTTTGCCACCGCAGATTTTCCTTTCACCATACATTTTAAATCCTGATCACTCTGGAAATTTTCTATTAGCTCTGTTTTGAATATTATATCATAAAAAAAAATTATTATGAATTTGTGTACATTCCTTTCTCTAACTTTTCCAGTCCTTTTGCGCTCCGGGTATGGAATTTAATACTGATGCTAGCTTTTGCCACAATTCCTTGGCATCTTTTGAACTGAAAGAATTATTATATTTATCAAGTTTCAGTTTCGGGCTTTCCTCTAAAAACTCAATTATTTTAGTTTTTTGAGCACATGACATTTTCGCACATCTTTTATCTCCTATTATCATCCGTAAAATAGCAGCTGATTCACTCTTCGTTTGGCATAACGCGAATGGTTGAACCCACTCGTTAAATAACGAAGGGTTTGCGTTCGGTATATAACGAATGCAAATTTCAGGAATACCACTTGTGTCGATTCCGAATGGTTTTGACAGTACAACGAATACGGAGTGTGCCTTCGTTATTCAAGAATAGGCCCCAAGATCATCAACCATATTTTTCTTTAGTCGAAAACTCTTCATAAATTTATGGTCGGGGAGGCCGAAGAAAAAGAGAGTTTCGGGCTGTCCTCTAAAAACTCTATTATCTTATTTTTTGTAGCAGATAACATTTTTCCACACATTTACCTTCCACCTTCAACCGTAGCATACTAGATAGCTGGTTCAATCTTTGTTTAGCATAACGAATGGTTGAGCCCATTCGTTAAATAACGAAGGGCTTGTGTTCGGTATATAGCTTTTTCGGATTTTAAGAATACCCATATGCGTCGATTCCAAATGGTTTTCAGCTAAACGAATACGGAATCTGTTTTTGTTATTAAATAATAGGGCCCCAAGTGTATAGTTGCACTTGCAACACTTGAGAAGTTTGAAACCTCTAAAGGTTCCTCAAAAGCTTTGCTCAGCTGCAGGAACTTGTGTAACTGGTTGGTTATACAGGGTGTTTCCCACTAGGAGGTCAATAGAGCAGAGGGCGATAACACTCACCTAGACGAACCAAAAATTGTATGGCAGGGGGGGGGGGGGGGACATATCACCCGTTTAGGAGTTACGTTACACGGTGATTAAGAAAAGCCTGTATCTACCTATAGGGCGTACGTTTACAGTTAAGAGCTCATTGTATGCAGAACTTCATGGCCTTTCCAACGACTGCTCAACCAGAATTATGGTTATCTAAACTAAAAATTTGGGGTCATCTTCCTTTTTCATTTAACCTCTTATGTTTTCATAAAGGTCGTTAACATAAATTTTTTATATAAAAACTACAAACTGTAGACTCTCCTCTTTAAATTGACCTATTACACTCTATGTGTTAACTGTAGCCGTTAAACAGTTATTAACTCATAACCTATTCAGGTCACACCGAAATTAGACGATATTTTTTAAAATGATTCGCTCAGGGAACAAATTATCGTTAAGAATAGGTTTGAAAATAGGTTTGAGAATAGGTTTAGAGCTAATAACTCTTAAAGGGCTTCAGATAGCACATTGGCGGTAATAGGTCACATTAAAGAGGAGAGTCAACAGTTTGCAGTTTTTATAAAAAAAAAGTTATGTTAACGACATTTTTGCAAAAGAGGTTAAATTAAAAAAAAGGTAAGAACCATAATTCTTAATGGGGCTGATTGAGTAGTCGTTGGAAAGGCCATAAAGTTCTGCATACAATGAGTTCTTAACTGTCACCGTACGCCCTTTAGTTTTTAAGATACAGGGTGTTTTGTGAAAAACTAGCGTTTTTTCTTAACCACCCTGTAACTCCTGCTCTATTGACCTCCTAGTGTATTTTTAGTACATATAAGAGGAGATATTAGCGCTATGCTCAGCAAATTTTAAGTGTCTTAGCAATTTAAATTATTTTTCATTGCTTTGATTTTACAAAATATGTAGAGATTTTTTAGTCTAAATTGAATGATTTTGTTAAATAAATTTTATAAAAATTTGTTGTACAAAATTATTTCTGCCATAGAGTTGATAATTTTTAGCGGTAATTTTGAAGACAAAGATTTTGATAGAAAAAACTAGGGCAGTCTGATGGATTCGATTGTATTGTTAGATTGCTTTGTTTTGATGTTCTAAGGGTGCACTGATGATCTCCTGTTTCATGTGGCTCCAGTTTTGATTTTAGAAAGTATGCTCTCACTGTCAATGCTGTCGTAAACTGGCGCTATATTTAAATTATTTGGGAATTTATTTATATGCATGTCAGTGGGATTTACCGAGCTCACCCCTAAAGTATTTAGAACTATTTGTATTGTTAAATTTTAATTATGAGCCGAAGGAAGTGTTTTTTTACAAAGCTGTTTTGGTATAAGAAAGTTTTGATTACCAAGTTGCCAGTTCTCGAAATACCGCTGAACTTCAAGCAATTTATCGTTCCCAATCGTTACAGTTCAGTGAAAAAGCATGCCCCCACGGAAAGAGACAGGAATATGGTATGAAAGTGGTGCCATTTGCTTTCATGCATTTTCGATTCAACGAGCAATCCATTTATATACATGTCAGTGGCACTTGGATAAATCATGGCTTGTTAATATCTCTTTGGGGGAGTTTTTGTTATAATCCATTCACACAATATTAGATGTGTTTTCGGTTGATGCATATGTGTCCTTCGAATAACTGTTTGTTAGTAACAATTGGAATTTCATAGAAACGATATAAGACATCAATGCGCATTACGAATGTGTTATTACAAATGATTGCATCATCCTTGAAAGTGAGGCTTGACAATGACAATCCACACTATATAATGTATCCTCAGTTGTTTCTATGAAAATTTAATTAATTAAAATTCTCTTTAAAGTCATATTTACATGATTGTAATAAGAATTTCTTCAGCAGCCATTTTTAAACAAGCGACAACTATCGCTTCAGGCTTCTCGTTTTTGTAAAAATAAACTTGGTGGTCTACTTTCACGTTTAGAGACACAAAAATAAGACAAAACGCAAAAATCCATAAACTATTTCCCTGGCAATGACAACTTCACAGTCCCAATACAAATTTCTAGGACTTCGAAGGAGAGAGGGAAAAATGAGAAATTGCAAAGTGCCTTGTAACAGTGACATAAACGTTTTCAACAGTTCTATAGCTTTCGATTATTATCATATTCAGAACATACGTATGAACATTCTACTATACATCTATGTATATGTCAGTAGGCATGTACATATATATGCATGCTATGATATGTGGTATATGATTATATGTAGGTTAATATTTTATACCGGAACAGTTATCTCCAGTAGGAGTTTGTTCCTAGAAGCATTGATTTTATCGATTTCAGTTTATTGGTTTTTGAAAAAAAATTACAAAGAATGCAAATTAGTTATAACAATTTCATAAACAAACCTTTAATAACCTTGTTTCGAGCTAATATGTGTTGAGATAATTGCCGATTTATTGAGTTAATTATTATACATTTCGCAATTATTTCTGTAAGAAAATTTGCGTCTTCTAAAGAAACTTCAGAGCTGTTGGTGCAGTGAGCTTATAGGTATACATGTAGGTAAGTGATCTTATTAGACTTTTTATTTATTATTTTTATAGTTCTTGTTGATTGAAGAGAAAAAGGATGTATGTATTGTATGTGTATTCATACTGACTATGTATATTGGCTTACAGGAAAATGATTTACTGGATAAAAGTTTCTCGTCGTTATTGTTAATTTAATTTGACTTGAAGGCTTCCTTAGTCTTGAATCTAAATATTTTAAAGGAGCATATTTCTTGCATATCTTTGATTTGAAAATTTGAAAATAACTGGAATAGACATAACTCACTTAAAAAGTGATATGCATTTATATATATGCATATTTAGACGAAATACCTTTACTCGTTCTCGTACATTCTTGTTGTTTCCGCCAAAATACCATTCCATTCGGAATCCAATGCTAATTGAATTGAGATCTAAACGGTATCCCATTCTGATTACATTAGGAATAGTCCTGGACTCAATTTGCTAGAAAATTAGTTACATAATAAATGTATACAGGATGTCCCGGATGTAGACAGAGTGTTTCGGAGTTACAGGCACAGAGAAAAAAGTCCACCTAAAATTGAACAAAATTAATAGGATTTCCCTATGATTTTTCATCCAAGAAGAAAGTTCACTTCATACCATACAGGAAATCTATTTAAAGCTTTGATGGCCTTTTATGAAGTATTCACATGAAACCAAATAGAACTCGGATGGTTTTTCAAAGTGGATTCTTATTGAAAAAAGGTGGTTATTTTAAATTGAAATCTTTTTAACGCAAAAAGAAATCTTATTAATTATGAAAAGTGAAATCTACGTGATATAATATGAAGTCTTCTTAATATTTAAGAAGAAATCTCCTTATTTTAAAAAGACATTTATAAATAAAAAAGCAGTAAATTTTTTGACTAATTTTTTATTGACATATTTTTTAAAAATATACAGAACAATTTTTCAATAAAAACATAACGAATAACATAACAAAAATAGAAATAGAAATATATTTAAAATTAATAAGAATGTATTACACTTACAATTCAATAATGCAAAATTATGCCTCTACCCGATATTATTTTTGAAAATGAATATCTAACCTTTTGAAAATCCATCGTCGTCCAATAGCTTGAGCAGTTCTTTAGATGCCTTATCCTTAACTTCGCACCTAAGATAGTAAAATCTTAACAAGGAAATCTTCCTACTTTGTGAAAAAGAGATTTCCTTTTTCAGGGTGTAGCGTGTGAAAATCGATGTCAATCTGTATTTATTGTGCAATTATACATAGTGAAGAAAATTTCATAGTAAAATCCTCCCAGTTCATGACCATCAGGGTCATTAAAACGTGGCCATTCCTTTAGCAGAGTCGACAAATCAGATTTTGCTTCAGACTGAAATTGAGCAGTTCTCCATTTGCTGGTATCTCTCCAATTATTTCGAACTGTTTCCCATGACGAACAGTTATTTTGAAGCCAACACCTTTTTTTCGTACAGTTCCTCTGAAAATTCACGTAGCCGCAGAATAACTTTATTAATAATTTGAAGATTGATTTACCTTATGTTAAACCATCCCATTCCTGGGTCTCTTCCAGACTATATTTGCCTGAATTTTGTATTCCCGGATTTGCGAGGTGTTTCGTATTACAGCAACGCGAATGTAATTTTCCTGTAGGGTTCTTTTTACCAGTTTTGCGAGGTATGAAGTATGTTGCTTGTAACTAAAAATATAATATAGGAAAAGCGTACACATATTATGAATTATGTGAGAATTAAAATACATGAACAAAAGAAAGTGAAAATAAAATGAGTAAAAAACGACTTTTCAAACAAAACTGAGGCCAAGCCGCATGAAAAAGTAGAAAATAAACTTTTCTTCACACACAGAAGTGGACTCAGATTTTATTCGCTGACAATCACCGATATATTTCAGTATGATCAATCAGAGGTAATAAGTGATTTGATTCATGAAGAGAAAGAATATTCAAGAGAAATGTCCCAATCAAAAAATCTGAGTCCACCTCTGTGTGTGAAGAAAAGTTTATTTTCTACTTTTTCATGCGGCTTGGCCTCAGTTTTGTTTGAAAACTCATTTTTTACTTATTTTATTTGTTGCCTTTTTCACGTTAACTACATTGTTCTAATATCAATTTAACCGAACTTAATTATATTTTTACTTAATTCTAATTTAATTTTAGTTTCTTATATTTCTATATTTCTATATTTCTTTCTTTCTTCTTTATTTTGAGTCAATTTTTGAATATTCGCAGTGAAATTTTTTTGCGTCCATACGACTCGAGAGTTTCCAATCGACTGACCGTACTTCGAACACAATCCGAACAGTTTCGAAAACTCGGAGGTATCGAAAAATTTGAAATTTTGAAGGCAGTTACGATGAGATGATTGGAAGTCAGCACTGTGGTTGCCTGGAAGTTTTTGTTCAGCTTATCATTAACGACATTTTAAGTCATGTTTGGTGCCGATCCGAAAACCAAAATTTATCGAGTATCAAATCGTTGAAGTACTGCAACGGTTTTCTGAAATTCAAATTATGTTTTAAACAGCGCTTTTTAGCTGTATTCCAACTTGATCCCATATAACATGAATTTTCCCGATTTTCCATGTTTTCCACAGACTTTTCCTATTACTATGAATTTTTTTTAAAAATTTACATGAATTTTCTTCGATTTTTCAATCAAGTTTTCATGATTGTTGAAGAGAAAGTATTGATGCCAGTAGGACGGAAAAAAAAATGATTCCGCATAGCTTATAAAACTTTTTTGTCGGAAAATTTTCCGAAAAAGTCGAAAAATTCCGGAAATTGTCGGAAAATTTTCCAGAAAAATTGGAAAATTCTGCATTTTTCCTGAAACAGATTTATCACTAATCATTTTGATGAAAATTGTTCCGATGATTTTCCCGCTTTTCCGGGTTTTCCATTGAGTTTTCCACAAAAGCAACTTTATGCAACTCATTTCGCTCTACAACTTTATTTTAGGTTGCAAAACGCTCAAACGCTTCCTTGGTCGGGAAAACTCCGGAAAAGCGTTTTACATGAATTTTCCTCGATTTTTTCTGCAAGTTTTCACCATTGTCGGAGAGAAAGTAATGATGCCAGTTGATAGGGAACTTGATCCTGCATAATTTAGAAAACTTTTTTACCGGAAAATTTTCCGGAAAAGTCGGAAAATTCCGGAAATTTTTTTCGGAAAAATCGGAAAACTCTGCATTTTTCCTGAAACGGATTTATCACTAATCAAATTTGTACCAAATTTTCAAATGATTTTTCGCGATTTTCCGGGTTTTCCATGGAAATTTCCTGTTCAAATTTTGATAGATTCAATTGTCACGCGACATGAACCTGTGTGCCAAATTTTAGCTCGCTGTGATAACGAAAAGTGGGTCTACGAGAGTGTCGAAATAGTAAAAAAGAAATATATATAAATAGGCAGACAAATTCGTGTACGAGTTAAAGGGACGGGCTGGCCTCAAAAAAACAAGTTACTTTGTTCATAATGTTGGTGCCTCTTACTGCTTTTTCTGTAGGGAGATATTCATCAATAGCGTTGGCCGAGTATTGCATATCTCTGTATGTCATTTTTATTTTTTTTTTCCAACAAAACTGTCAATAATGCAATGGGTCAAATCTTTTTGCTTTTTGTTGTCAAGATTTCCATTTTTTTCGTAGTAGGCCAGAATTAATGTACCCTTTATAGTCGACTTCAAAAGTGGAGAGACGTCTTGACCCCATAGAATTATAGCGTAATGATTTGACTCCCGCTTATTCGACGTTAACGGGCTGGAGCTTCTAGTAGAATTTCCACTTAAATCACTTGATATTTTTTCCAACCAGTCTAAGATCTTTGTTGAGGTGGCTGCTGATAACGTATCTTGCTCACATATCATAGGCTTGTTCTGAAAATTGTTAGTAATTCAAAAAAGCAGGAATTGAGAACATACAAAATCTTCAAATGCTGTTGCTGAATGCTGCAGCAATAGCAAAATTTTAAATTGATTTGTTGTGGAAGCTGCCACTTATTAAACTTATTAAATTACTCGTATTTCAAAATAAAATTTATTCTCAGTCACAGCAAAGGCAGTATACCATAGCAAAGCACATTTACATATAAATGCATTTGAACTGGAAATACTTTCACAGCAATTCAGCAAACTACAAAATAACATTCAGCTGAACTGCAGCATATCAGTTGGAAATATAACTGGATTGCTGCAGCATATCATAACAAAAAAAGGCTATTTGCTGTTTGATTGCTTTAATCCACTGCATATGTATTAGCTTTAAAACTACGTAAAAAATAAACCAAACTAAATGTTAACCAACTTACTCTGTCTCTTCTCCATTTTTTAAGCCCTGCGGTAAATGTAATTCGATCCCCGAGTAGCCAGAACTGTCAATTGTCGAAAATTTTTTTCGATATGATCTAATTCCATGTCTTCCAAGATTCTTTTTGTGTTCACTCCATACACTTTTAGAAAGCACAAACAGATTCTGACAATCCCTAAGAACGAAATATAGCTTACGTTTCTAAAATATCACTTTCCTCCCATACTAATGGGGGCACTAAAATACACTGAGCACTAATATCACTTTGATTTTCTAAATTATTTTCCAATGACAAAGACGCAACTTACTGAAACAAGGTTAGTTGCAACAATGGCCACATTCTTCGCAAAACGATTATCATGCCACTGTGATCTATGTATCCCTCTTAAAAATTCCTAATAATTTGAAAAACGCTTGTTCGTAAGGGGAACGTCACATACATTAAGTTTATCTCTTTGGAATTGTAAAGATTTTTCAATAAGAAAGCCACATTGCCCTATATTTCCAAAGTGAATTCTTTAAAATAGCGTAAAGTGGAGATCTCTTTGAAAATAGGTGGCATTTTTTTCTCTGTGTGATTGAGAAAATTAACTAGTTTTTCACAAATCCGTAACTTCCTTATTATATGTATAACCGATCAAGGTGATTTTGCTCAGATGATAGTAAACCATCTAAGTCTTCCATTTTTACCGACGGCTCTCTCACTAATGAAGGAGTCGGTGCGGGTGTATACTTTCTTGAACCTGACATTGGGTTGGAGTACTCACTTGGAAGGCACACCACTGTCTTCCAGGCTGAAGTCTTCGCCATCAGAATGGCAGCGAATATAGCCCGTGATATGGAGATCAAGGGAAAGGACATTTCTATCATTTCGGCTAGTCAGGCAGCCTTAATTGCAGTTGCACAAAATTTTTTCTTGATGGACCCAATAGGAATTTCTCCGATTTTCTCTTGGGGCTCGGAGGTTGGCCTCATCACCGGCCACAACTCACTTCATGCTCATCTAACAAGTATGGGAGTTGTTGACAGCCCTGAGTGTCTGTCCTGCCTGGAAGGAGAGCCTGAGGTAAACGAAGACTTTCTGTTTGCCCGGAGCAGGCTGGATAACCCTGGGTCTGCCCTCCTATCTGTGAATGAGCTGAAAAGCTTACCTCACCAAGACCAGCTACGCTTCATTAAGAGGACTGGAAGGTTTTGGTGAAAGGGTTTCTAACATTGACATTTCACCACAAATTTGTCGTATTTTTATATTCACCATATTCATTTTGATTTATCCTTTTCATCAACCGCAAAATAAACTAAAACGAATTTGCAATGAATAAACGTCAGAATATACGCTTAAAAGTACGACAAATTAGTCAACTGCTTCCGAGGCTGTGATTTTTTTTTTAAATTTATAGTAAATGGATATTTTACACCAGTTTCAAGTTGTACATCAACGCGATGCCTTCAATGCATCATCGGATTTGCAATATCTTGGATATATTTTTGGTGTTTAGTGTGTAGTGTTCGTCATCAAAATTTTTACTTACCAGTTGATCTTATCAACTGTAACAGTGAATTAAGCGTGGCGTCGGTAACGGTAGTTTCAATCTCATGAAACATACCTGTGTTCCGTCGACTTATACATAACAACAAAACAAAATAAAACAAATACAGTTATAAATAATAATACAACCACAAATATATAAACAAATTAACAATTATAACAAAATACAACTATATAACAAATTGCAACTTAAAAATAATACAAGCACAAATACAATACATACAACATTTACCCGGACATGGCAATCAACATACAGCCGGACACGGCATACTTTTTGGCTATATACCCCATAGGGTCAGGCCATTGTGAAAGAGCTCCAGCTCGCTAGTTGAGTCCATAGTTCTGGCTCATAACCAATAGGAAAAGAAGAAGAAGAAGAAATTATACACTTTCTGAGAGCATTACAAGCGCTTAAATTCGAAATAATAGTTTTGAATTTGTAATATAAAGTGTCATAAAAAAAGCAGTGAGGAAGTTCATTTAATTTTGTCGTATATTCTGACATTAAAGTACGACAAAAGATCAGAATCCCCCCTGGCCACCGTTCGTGCTAAAAAAAAAACAACTTTCCAACTAATGTTGATTCATCACTCCACTCCAAAATTAGAAAAACTTTCATAATTTCTTTTATTTTTATGGATTTTCTCGCCAAAATGCGTGATACGGTTATCTCTTGCAAGTTTTTGAGGTCTTTGATTTGTTCCTATACATGTACCCGTTTGCAACCGTTTTTCAGATAAACCTGTACCGAGATTCAGCTACGTCGAAATTGGCAAAAAGTGAGTGAAGTGAGTCACTTTTCTGCAAATTTGATTCTGCTAAGAAATTCACTCACTCACTTCACTCACCTTCAATTTTGCGGTGAGTTGGGAGTGAAATCATCAAGCAGCGATTTTATTTTAGAAATGGTAAGTACGTATAGTAATTAATTATCACTAATAAATTGTAACTCGCCATTTGCATACTAGAAAGTTCTAATTGATGGACTACAATAAAGTTATAATGTATTAGAGGGGATGCTTGTTAGTGCACAGGGACCCCAATGCACGGGAGAAATGAGCTGAAAAATTAAATTCTTAGAATATGTTATATTATATTTCTCCTATTATCTGTATAAAATGTTTAGAGGACAATATTTCGCAGCCGTGTCATTTTCACACATAAAAAAGCCAAAAAGCTGTGAAAATGACATTCGAAGTTAATATTCGAAAATACTCACTTCACTTTTTTAAAGGAATCATTTTATTTTCAAAAGTGAGTGAATGAAGTGAGTGAAAGAAGTGACTGAAGTGAATCACTCACAAATTAGCTGAATCTCGGTACTGTTTTACTTATTAATATACAGGGTGTTTCCTCCATGGTGGTCCATAGAGCAGGAGGTGATAGTACTCACCTAAACAAACAAAAAATCGTATGGCAGGGGTGGGGGGCATATCAACAGTTTCGGAGTTACAGGGTGATTAAGAAAAAAAGCTAGTTTTGCACAAAACACCCTGTATCTTAAAAAGTACAGGGCGTACGGTCACAGTTAAGAGCTCATTGTATGTAGAGCTTCATGGCCCTTCCAAGGACTGCTCAACCAGCCCCGTACCCCACTCCCCTCAAGAATTATGGTTGTCTAAACTCAAAATTTCGAATTTTTTTACCTTTTTTTTAATATGACCTCTATTATTTTTGCAAAAAGGTCGTTAACATAACTTTTTTTTATAAAAACTGTAAGCTGTAGACTCTCCTCTTTAAGTTGACCTATTACACGCAATGTGTATAATTGAAAGTAGATTTGTTCATACAAAAGTATTGAAGAAACTTCTGCTCATCACACTTTAAGTGAGAATGCACGAGATGATTTCATTCTTATAAATAGGGTGTACACCAAATTTTTTTTTTCTTCTTCTAAGTGTCGGTTAAGTACAACAGAACTATCTAATAAATAAAATTCTCTACTCGCGGAAGGTGTTATTATTAATTGGAAATGCCAAATACCATGTCGCAAGCGATCAAACACTTCTTAGTTGAGAGTCGTAAGCTTCCACAGGCATGCAGACCGCTTGTAGTCGCTGGTGGCAGTATTGGGCGTAGTAGCGCTTGCTTAGCATAAATGTAAACGTAATTCCCATATACTACGTTCCTTTTCTCTCTCATTCACGATTTAGTTTTTTCCTGACTCCGAATAGTTCTGAACGTATCTGACGTTTCCTCGGATTCAAACAGAACGATTTTCACTTATATTCGTGAATGTGTTGTTTAAGTTTTGGCCAGTGTGGTTGAGGTTAAGTTCCCTCTGTTATACCCTAGATGAAATCTAAGTTTGTCATTCCGTTTGTACCGCATAGAAACAATGTTGGTAGAACAAAATGGGTTGAATACCATAGCATAATTACATTATATAAAAGTTATTTTGATTTTTGCATGTCCGCCTGTCTGTCCTCACGATAACTAGAGAACGCGTTCACTTAGAGAGTTGAAATTCTGCATACGACTTTAAAAAAAATGTAGATTTAAGTTCAAAAATGGGACAAATCGGGTAATTTTTTAGTAGGGTTGCCATATAAAAATTTCACATTTCACTATATGTATATTTGGGCACTAAATGACAACGCTTCGGCATAGAGAGTTGAAATTTTGTACACGGCGTTTTCGTAAAAATAGCAAAAACTATTTCAAAAATGAACTAAAGCGGGAAACCCCTTTTTGGTGTTGCAATACAATAATTGAGAATTTTTACGTGTAGTACTGTGAAAACGATCAGTTCTAGAAATTTTTATTGTACTGAAAAGTTCTTGAGAATATAAAATCCTATGAAATTGGTTATAATCATTTTTACTGTCCTACGAACCGTTATATTTGCTGTGTTCTTTTGTATCCGCAGAACAGAGCTGAACAAAAGAAACACAAAAGAACGCTTTAAGAGAACAGCCTTTTTATATCCAGCAGTTGGCACTACTTTTAAGTTTATTTATGAAAAAGTTGATAGTGTGAAGCGTTTGTTATATTTTCTGAGGTGTCAAGAGCTATTACCCGGGGGTTACACCTGCAAGTACAGCTTGCATGCAACTTGCACTGCCATCCTTCTTGCACGTGTAATCCAACTGCCATGCAACTTTCAGCGAACTTGCATGATGAAAAATCATGGCAGCTGGGGGATAGTAATTTGACATTTATACAGTTTTCAAAATGGCGGAAACGAAATGCTTGAGAGAAATTCATAAATTTATACCGGGAAAATGAAATTTTCTGGAATCATTTGCAACACATCATTTACCAACACCTTCATTTTCCTTTTTTCTTGGGTTTTTATCATTGTGATACTTCCTTTATTGCCATAATTTTCCAATATACGCAAAAGTTTACGTCTCAATGCCATTTTTTAAATGAACATGCATGCAAGCTGATAAGACATCAACCGAACTGCCTTCCGCTGTCAAGTTAAAAATCGTGTTGGAAGGGAGGCTTGCATGCAAGCTGTACTTGCAGGTGTAACCCCCGGGTTAGATATTTTATTCAATGGTGACAGTTCACAAATTAGAAAAAAAAAATTTATGATGTTACAGCGGTCAGCTGAGTTTGACCAACTTCTACAACTAAAAAATTGGAGAACAGCGCCCCTAAATTTTCATACAAGATTTAAATGAAGCGAACTAACAAATAGTTCGCTTCAATCGACAGAACAAATTTGTTCTCTCCAATGTATGGGAGTTCTAGGACAAGGTACACAAAAGAACACAGCTATTTTAAAATAAAATTGAATTTGGGTAACAAAAATTTCTCGTATCTACCGGCTTTATTGTAATCTAACACTCCCCGCATAATTTTACTTTTTTTGTTTATTTGTTCCTATTGAATTTAGTCCCGAATAAGTCTTAAAAGGTAACGCCCCTTAATTATAAATAAATACTCTCAAGTCATTTAAAAGAATTGATAAATTAATGTCATACTGTTTATGATGAGCTGCCGTTAGTTATTCTTTTACAACTTAACGAACACACAATCATCCTCAATTATGTATTTGCATGGGCAGTACCGCGGCTCGAATAAGTCTTTCATTATAAATCGATTGTTTTGTTTTCGTATATTAAGGCCAAACCGACTGCCAATAACAAATCTAATTTTAGGTATCGCAAGAATGGTTATCAATTTTGATCGGGTAATGCGGAGAAGAGCGGAGGTCAATTATTACGTGTCACTTGACCGATTGAACACTTACAATATTTCGGAAATATGTGGAAATTCCAATTTTGCAATTATATTAATAATGGAAGTTTTGGCGTGTTGTTATTATCACAAATACATTTTCGTAAAAGCATGCTAGGGTCACAGAATTTAAAAGAATTTGAATTTTTAGATTTATTAGGCTGTCGCCATAGACAAATAAATAACGAACAAGAATGTGCAACTCTTTCCTGGAATATAAAATCGATGATGCCTCGACTTGCTGACGTAAGCAATGGGTAAGCCAGCAATGCCTCGCTCTAATATAAAATCAACGATGTCTCGACCTGATTTAGGGAAGGTCTCATTTTTTTCCTAGAAATTTATTGGAAATTCGTTAGAATTTGTATGCATTATTGGAGGCCGACACATGAAAATCTGAAAATAGATTCAGTTTTTTAAAAGTTTTTCTATATTAATTTGATCTCTTTTTTATTTATTGCTCTTCTCGATATATTACAAACGTAAATACTTTTAGTATTTTCACAAAATACATATGTATATATAGGGTGATCCACGGAACAATATCGTTGGCCTGTTTTTTGACAATGTTCATAGTGTGATATCTAAGTCCTAATAAATTTTTTTTTATATAATTAGCTTGACTATATTTTTTGGCGGAACAAAGAAAGTCTTTGAAATTAGGATACGAAAAAGAATTTTGTTCGAAATTGTCCCTTTTCATTCTTATTATACGCTAGATGAAATCATAGGGTATACTGTGTTTGTCATTCCGTTTGTAACACATAGAAATAATGATGGTAGAACAAAATGGATTGGACAAATCAGATTACTCTTTCGTGGGGTTAATAATGTTGTTTTTCACTATGCACTTGGACACTGCCTGAGAACGCGTCAACGTAGAGCTCCGAAATTTTGTACATAGAGTTTAAATAAAAATAGTAAATACAATTTCAAAATTTGGCTAAATCGAACAACTTCTTCTTGGTGTTGCCATATAACAATTTTGGTATTTAAGTATACTGTGAAAACTATCAGTTCTAGACATTTTTTTGCACTGAATATGCAAACTTATGAGATTGAATATAATAATTTTTACTGTCCGACGAACCGTTCTAGAAATATATGCGAGAAACCACTTCAAAAATCAAACTTGCACAGGTGGGTGACTTTACGAATTTACATGCGGGCATTCATCTAAGGTTCATGAGAACTGGTCTTGACCAATTTTAGCTTTTTTATTTGTTAAGCTTGAAAATGGTCGTTTTTGAGGCCAGCCCGTCCCTTTAACTCGTACACGAATTTGTCTGTCTATTTATATATTTCTTTTTTACTATTTTCGACACTCTCGTAGACCCACTTTTCGTTATCACAGCGAGCTGAAATTTGGCACACAGGTTCATGTGGCGTGACAATTGAATCTATCAAAATTTGAACCGGAAATTTCCATGGAAAACTCGGAAAATCGGGAAAAATCATTTGAAAATTTGGTACAAATTTGATTAGTGATAAATCCGTTTCAGGAAATATGTAGAGTTTTTTGATTTTTCCGAAAAAAATTTCCAGAATTTTCCGACTTTTCCGGAAAATTTTCCAGGAAAAAAGTTTTCTAAATTATGCAGGATCAAGTTCCCTATCAACTGGCATCATAACTTTCTCTCCGACAATGGTGAAAACTTGCAGAAAAAATCGAGGAAAATTCTTGTAAAACGCTTTTCCGGAGTTTTTCCGACCAAGGAAGCGTTTGAGCGTTTTGCAAACTAAGACAAAGTTGTAGAGCGAAATGAGTTTCATAAATTGCTTTTGTGGAAAACCCGGAAAAGCGGGAAAATCATCGGAAAAATATTTTCATCAAAATGATTAGTGATAAATCTGTTTCAGGAAAAATGCAGAATTTTCCAATTTAGTTAACGTGAAAAAGACAGAAAATAAAATAAGTAAAAAACGAGTTTTCAAACAAAACTGAGGTCAAGTCGCATGAAAAAGTACAAAATAAACTTTTCTTCACACACAGAGGTGCACTCAGAGGTGCGATTTGATTCATGAAGAGAAAGAATATTCAAGAGAAATGTCAGAGGTGGACTCAGATTTTTTGATTGGGACATTTCTTTAGAGTCTTTTAATGTCGAAGTGGTATTGTGTGTGATTATACTACATTTTAATTTCATCTACTACACTTTTTGTCTGGGATCTTCTACATACTATACCCCAATTGTGGGCATCACTGGGTTGGGTGAATCTGGCCGCTAAACCAGGAAACCTTGCGTAACGCTTGGCCGTGTCTCTGATCCACATACTTATACATTTCTTTAGACTGCCAGCTACTGCGAAAGTGAAAATAACAACCCAACAGCGGTCGAAGTCATTGCTGACCTAGTTCTAGAAGTACTTACCAGAAGTTGCAAGTATGACTCCACTCCATGTAAACAACTCATTACTTTTACATGGTGGTTGTCACAGGGCGGAACCAGTTCATCCCTGCTTGTATTACCAGTATAGTATATTGTAGAAGTAATAACCGGAAGCATTACTGAAAGAGATAAAATAATCTTGAAGTAATTATATTATGTATTTGAAAAACGGGAAGAAATAAAAAGTTCATAATAACGAAAACATTCCAAAGAATTTATAGTTTACAATTTTCCTGATGATAAAAACCTTTTTTCTAACTAGCAATGTAACCCAAACGTATTTGCACACAAAATTTTAGGAACGTATTTTTTTTCAACCACTAGTTTTTATATTGCAATTGAAATATGATATATAATGTTTACTAACCTATCCGTCATTATTATATGATAAAATCGAGTACTGAAGTCATTCATTCTATAATCACTTTCCCTTGTACGAACGTGAAACCATTTTCAAAGTAGTTCTAGAACAATTTCAGAAAAAGGTTTCAAATTCGATGTTGGGAAGTTTCACAATTGTACAAAGACATTATTTGCCCCTTATTTCGTGTATTTGTCATGTATAACACAGGAATGTCTTTCAATTTACATCACTGGGCATAGCAACAGTTCCGTGTGTATATTGTAAGCTTTTCCCAGTAAAATTTAAACAAAGAAAAACAAATTGTTGTAGATCATTTCAAGGCTAAACATCGCGAGAATTACAATTTCTTCGATATTAAAAAATAAGAATACTGAAAATAATTACCAAAGAGAAGCATAGCATATGTAGTTGCCCATAACATAAGACAACCAGAAACAACAAGTAAATTTAATTAGTGTAAAGTGTTGAAAAAGCTTAAATATAACACCGAACCATAAATTGTTTTTATTAAATTGAATTGACGTTGTATATGCAAAAAAATTTCTCGGAAAATAAATTCTTCGAATGAATAAAGGTATTTTTCTCTGAACACTGTACACGTGCCTTCTGGAAATACACATTTTCATCCAATAATCCTTAAAAAACATCCCCGAATGCCAAATATAAAGTTTGAATAGAAGCTCATCCTGTAAATCGCAATACCTACAAATATGTCTCGGGACAACATTTTAAAACCACGTGGACTTTCTATAAATCAAGAAGTGTAAAAGAAAAAAACATCTGACCAACATTTTGATATCATTCCTTTGTAAATATCATAACAGGATTTGATAAGGCCTCATCTCACTATGCATACAAAAACTTTAGAGCTATGGATAACAATAATTTTCCGCATTTTTGCAAAATGAAACCCTATAAACTTGTCGTAAGGTCATCCATCGAGGTTTTTTTTTTAGGCTAGTGGAAAAGATATTTATAATAATTATTGGAAAAAAAAAGTGCGTCACATAAAAAAAAAATATTTGACAAACATTAATACGAATGGTGGTGCCAACGTGCTTGCAGATAAATTTACACGAAACTTTGAGGAATAGCAGACAAGGGTCCATGTAATGAAATTCACTAATTGAATTCGTATTTTTTGTATGCGGATTAAGCATTTCAATCTAATTCAAGATTGTTTTTTAAATAACCTTCACTTTGAAGCCCTCTACTCATTTTCAACTTTTTTCATTTACTTCCACTTTGGGTAATAACTTAATGACATTTTCAAAATTGGTTCATTATTTAGTGAACAACTTACAGCTGCTGCTTTCTGTTATTGTTATTGTGCACATTTACCCGCTCTCTTTAACCATATTGAATTTTTAGAGTTCTGAAAATATTGCTTTCATATTTAAGTTCTTAAGTTCATTAAGTGAGTTTAAAATTTGAAGAAAGTTGTATCCAAAGAGAAAAAGAAGAAGTTGATTGCAGCTTGCATTAAAAATTCTTCTTTGCGGAGATTTTTATGAATTAAAAAAAAAAAAATTCAATCTGCATGCAACAAACATATCAAGTGGATATTGTCCTTGAAACTCTTTTTCACCATCCATGTAGACTTCAATCTCCAAAGGAAGTAGTTCCTCAACAATTTCATACCTACCTCCCACAATTTCCTCTTTGAACAATCCTTTTACTTCCGGTCGATTTTCTTCCACAATTTCATGGTCACATTTTAATTTACATCGTAGCATCGTTTCTATCGCCTTCGGTTCAATATATAGAATCGTTCAATTAAATTTCCTCTATTATCGTTGCGATGCTCTATGAAGACATTTTGAAAGGTTTAAAATAATAATCATTTCTTGATGGACAAATAAAACACATAGAAAAACGAGTAAAGCTTACAACTAAGTATGTTGCTATATTCCATTCCCCAACTTAATGTTCATCAGAAGAGTTTACCAACATATAAATGAATTTTGACAGGATACTATAAAAGAACAGCTTTATAATTTTATTCTTTTCTTATATATCTTGATAAAACTTTAAAATAATTAGCAAGCACATGCAAGAGTGACTCGGTCAAACTTTTCTGAAAGCATACAGTCTATATAAAATTTTGTGAACGTCCAGTAAAGTTGCCAACCATGTCATCATGCCAACATAATCTAAAACATTAACTGTAATGCATTGTGTATGACCTTGTCAAAGGAGTGCCTTGCATTGAAAATGTACATCAAAGAATTAATAACTAAAGAACGGACAAAAACTGATAGAAGTGTACCATGTCAACTTCATCATGACCAAGTGACCACTACAAAGTAAGTGGTCAGTGACTCTGGAAAAAGGGGCGCACAAAAACAATCTAAAGTTCTTTGAATTGCATTCTTATACTCTAGATGAAATCGTATAGGATAGACTATAAGTTCTCCTTGTTATATGAAACCGAGGGTAAATTGACGATGTTTGGTCAGATCATTCCCGTTATAGAAATTGTAATATATGTATATGCACAACAAAAAGATAATTAATGTTTCATCAGTACTTCATGGTAATAATTTCAGACATTCTTATGATTAATCCTCGATAATCCGAAAGGAATTTATTTGAGCGGCTTCGCTACGGCTAACACAGTATGTCCTGATCCAGTTTTTAAGTAAGTGAATATTCAAGTCAGGAACTAATGTGAGTCTTGCAAATAAATGCACGATTCATAGGGGAGAAGTACATACACATACATGTGTATGTATTATGTATAGATATAAATAAATGGAAGCTAAGGCTATGGGGTTTCTTCCGAGCCAACTTCGAATCTGAGGGAATGATGGATATTGAAAACGTAAATAAACTAAATTTTTATATGACAACACCAAGAATGGTTTGTCCAATTTAGTTATTTTTTTAATGTTTTTTTTTATTATTTTTATGAAAAAACCGTGTACAAAATTACAGCTCTATGTCGACGCATCATCGGGCAGTGTCCAAATATATAGTAAAAAAACAAATTTTTGTATAGTCTAACGAACGAGTTACCCGATATTTGTCCCATCTTCGAACTTAAGTCTACAATTGATTTAAAAAGGCCGTGTGGAAAATTTCAGGTCTCTAAATGAACGCGTTCTCGAGTTATCATGTGGACGGACAGACATGCAAAAATCAAAATAACTTTTAATATTATGCGTGGGTGTCCAACCCATTTTGCTCTACCAGCATTATTTCTGTGCATTACAAACGGAATGACACTCTATAGATTTCATCTAGGGTATAAGAATTGTTAATTTCATGCAACCTCCAAACCGCTGGAATTTACTCCGCATCTGCCATTAAATTGTTTGCTTGTCTTACCGAAACCTATCCACCAGTTCACTGATGCCGTTTCTACCGATTTGTTAGATTTCTACAGATTTTTTTGGTTTAAAACTTGAATCTACTGACATCCCTTTTTCTGTCAAAATGAAGTGAAGTATCTAAGAATTTTTATACCCTCGATGAAATCTATAGAGTATACCCATTTGTCATTCAGTTTGTAACGCACAGAAATAATGCTGCTATCGCGAAATGCGTTGGACACCCACGTATATTATTAAGAGTTATTTTGATTTTTGCATGTCCGTTTGGCTGTTCGTACGTCCGTCCATCTGTCTGTCCGTATGTTTGCTGTGTGTTCGGCCGTCCGCTCGTCCTCACGATATCTCGAGAACGCGTTCACTTAGAGTACTGGCTGACATTTTGCACACAGGCTTTTAAAAAAACAAGAAAGTAAATTTAAGTTCGAAAATGGGACCAATCGGGTAACTCTTTCGTAGGGTTGGCATACAAAAATTTCGATTTCACTATATTTGGGCACTGCCTGAGAACGCGGACGTAGATATTTGAATGAGAAAAAGATGTTTTGTGGGCCTTAGATTCCTTTAGATATGGAACCATATGTTTTTTTCTTAAATAAACTGGATCACCAGGTCGTATAACATGTAGATAGTTGAAATTTGGCAAGAACATGGTGCTTTCATGGCAATAGTAAAAAAAAAGCTTCAAAAATAGACTACATCTGGTAACCTCTTCTTGGTGTTGCCATACAAAAAACTTTGATTATTCACTATATATTTGGAGACTGCCTGAGAGCGCGGTGACTTGGAGAGCTAAAATTTGCAAAAACAAGTTCAAAAATAGACCAAATCGGGCACCTTTTTCTTCGTGTACAAAATAGTTTTTTTTTATATATTTGGACACTGCCTGAGAACGCGTGGACGTAGAGAGCTGAAATTTTGTACATAGTGTTTTCATAAAAATAATAAACAAAATTTCTTGGTATTGCCATAACAAAAACTGAGATTTTTTACGCATACAGTGAAAAGGATCAGTCTTGGACATTTTTATTGTACTGAAAAAGAGTAGCAATCAAATCCTATGTAATTGGTTATGATCAGTTTTACAATCCAAAGCAAACTTGCATAGAGGGGTGACAAGACGAAATTACATACGGACGCAGCGCTGATCTAGAGTATCATAAGACTTGGTCTTATAACAATTCTATTTTTTTCCTCGTTTCTAATTATTTTCTCTTCCCTTTGAAGACAAAATTTATATTTATTTCCTTGAGCACTTTTCATGCAAATATTTAAAATCTGTGCCGATTTCTATCGACCTGTCAACAGTCATCTACAGAATTTCTACCTTTTATTAACACTGCAGCTGTCCGGGTGTCAATTATTCGTAGTACATCATATATATCATTGCTCCGAAGATAATTCGACCATTATAAAAAATACTTGGTAATCGATTCAGAAAAATTGCCTATATGAGCTTAGAGGTGATTAAGCTTGTTTGAAGCGAGGTACGATTCATTGTCCTTTTTCAATATTCGGCAACTATGTAGATGATCCTTTTTTGAAACGAAAATTGTAAACTATTATTTCCTTCCAGATAGACATCGAAAATTTAATTGTCCTCAAATCGCTTTGGATAAATCAATATTCAACACAGAGTGGCAAACATACTAACCGACCGATTCTTCTTTTTTGAGCTATCTTAAAAAGTTGCCTATAGAATATATGCCAGCTTGGCTATGAACGTCTTTAGTTGGCTATAGTTAAGGTCAAGGCGAAAATCAAAAACACCCAAAGCAAACATAAGGTTAGTACATATGTATATAGGTTGTTAACTAGGCTATTTCATGGCTTTTGGAAATGTATTTTTTTTTTACGTTTTATCAGCGGTAACAAATAACAAAAATTGTTGTCTTAAAGACGGATTGACTTGATAACAGAGCTCGCAAAAACTAAAATGGTTATTTGAGAAAGAATCTCATATCTTGGCCAATGTATAATGGTGGTTCAATAAGTTCAAACCCGGGCTAGCTTGCTCACGAGATATTTACCGGGGACTGATAAAGCTCGGAAAATTCGTAGCCAAGAAAACATTGATACTACAAGGGAAAGTTTGGCTGGAAATACAGGCATCTTCGTTAGACGTTGTGCCCAAGAAGTTGATATTTTCGTAACCTCTGTATGGAACATACAGAAAGATTTACAGCTTTTTTAGGTAAATTAATTTAAGTCACACAATCATTTCAAGAAAATATTCATGGACGTTGTCATTACGGGAGTAAAAAGTTTCTAAGGTTCCACAGTGACAATCCTGATTTTTGTTTAGAAATTTAATTATGAGTAAAAAAGAAATTTTACGATGAATGAATACATGCATAAACAAGCACAATAGTCGGTTTTGGCCAACAGGGAACCAGAGATTAATCCATGAATAACGTCTACACCGACAACCTCTATTTGGGATAGTGGATCATTTTTTTTTAAATACCAGAGAGAATACAGTGACTGTTACTGGACGCTGCAAGATGTGCATTTTTTTACATTCAAGGAAATAATGTACCTACCTGTAACGGATTGTATGATAATATGTAGAACTATGACATCACATCGATTATTTATTGAACATTCATTTTCTGGGATATTATACGCACGTTGAATCAAATGTTAAAATTAAACTAAGACGGAAGGGCTGTTTCACTTTATTTACAAACATCTGTACTACCACTGATCTTTGGTTAATATCTGCGTATATGTCCAATTTCTCATTCTACATACATATGTATGTACATCTCTATAAATTATGCCATTACGCCTCTCTTGTCTTATTTTGTAGGTACTAAAATTGAAAATCAACATATCTTATGAGAAATAATATTCATGTCCGATGATTCAACGTATGAATATATTCTCTGTCTCTCTCTTTCTCTCTCTCTCTCATTCCCTCTCCCTACCTTTGAAGTACTCTCATCTAATCGTATTTTTAAATAGCATTTAATTTGTAATGTGATATTTGCTAAATAATGATTTCACACTAGCACACAGGCGTGCTAGTTAATCGATAAAGCCTTGAATAAAAAAAAATATATTTATTAAAATAGCTCAAAATTTATTGCAATCCTATTAGTGTTTGCTTATATGTAGCTATGGCTGCTGACAGATATATTCTTGTTTGTAAAACTCTCATTAATCAAAATATCATGTTCAAAATGAATTTTCATAAAATTGATTTTCTTCTAATGAAATTTTAATATTTTTTTTTTCTTCTTTCTTATATTCCATGATCATCATCACAGAAAATTCCTGTAGCCGGAGTGTAGTATTGTCGCAGCGTTAAAGACAACAGTAATCACCGTAATGTCACAAAGCGAAGAATACGGTGATAAACTATCACCAGACGAAAATATTTTCATAAATCCCGCTGATGGACTAACGAATAAACATCCAACACTTCGAGAACTGGACTCTGATAATGAACATGAAGTTATTGATCCTGACTCGTTTGATGATCTCCCAACATCTATTATAGTGACAAACATTCATTCCGAGGTTTTTGTTAATGACAATTTAAAAGCAAAAATGGAGGAACTATTTAAGGTATTCTCTGACAATGTAACGTTCCAGTGGTTAAGAAGTTTTAAACGATTGCGAGTCAATTATGATAATGCCATATCAGCAGCGAATGCACGTCTTCAGCTACATCAATATGAATTCAATAAGAAATCTGTAATTACTTGTTATTTTGCTCAACCTGTAACACCAGTCTCAAATAAGAATCTTCAGCCACCTGCACCAGTTAAACAATATCTTATATCACCACCGGCAAGTCCTCCAGCTGGATGGGAGCCACGAGAAGAAAATGAACCTCTTGTTAATCATGACTTATTAGCAGCTCTAGCCAATCTTACACCTGGCGAAAGTCATGAACTTCATCCACAGACTGAGGATCAACCTGGTATTATTGTTCATACTGCTATTAAACCGGATACGGATGCAATCGGCGATCAAAAAGCTCCAATTATGCATACAAAATGTCCGGAACGAACGTAAAGAGTAATTTTAATTTTGGTACTTATTTTATTATTCGGTCTTGTTGCGATATCTATTAATTTTGTATATAAAAAAAAAAAAAAAAAAAAAAAAACTTTATGTACATACATTATATAAATATGGAGAGAAAGTTTAAAATTGAATGCTTGCTGCTAGGTATTTTAGATATATATTTATTTATGTACCTTATTGTTTGTATTAACATGTGTACTCGTCGATTAGAGGGCGTGTGAGGTTCTTTTTTTTTGTATATTGCCAAATTTATGTAATACTAGAATTCTATATTCAATGATGTTGTTGAATTGAAGAGTTCCATTTTATTTAGAATTTTTTTACGCGGTAAATATTTTCTGTGATAGTTCTCTCGCTGAGTTTTAGATGACCTAACTAATTTTGATGAAATTTTGCGGGCTACTTTCATAGGTAGCTTTATGTTATTATCTGATTTAAAAAAAACTTACTCGTGATGTTAAGATAATTCTAAAATTCTTTATAAAATGCTGTAAAAGTGCCTAGCTTTCCATTAAGTTACAAAAATAACAACAACAAAAATTAATTAATTATTGAAAATCACTCAATACCTTATGTCGCAGTAAAAGTACAGATAAATAATAACTATATATAACCGGCCAGTGGCATCAAAGTGAGTTAGAGTAGTCCCAGCTTATAATCAAGATAATTTTCCAGAGAAAAATCGTGCTTTTAACAGGGATTTATTTTTTTATTATAGATGAATCCCGCTAGAAGCAAACGAAATGCATATAAAGGTATCCCGCTTATAAGTAAATAAAGCTATCAATAAAGGGATTACAATGAGTAGGTAGTGAATTAAATATTTTGTAATAGGAGTTCAAGTAAAAAAAAAAAAAGCCCCTGGAATAGGTTTAAGAACTTGCAAATCGATTTATCCATTAACTCAACAGAGTCTATCTGTGTTTACTAAAGGATGCCATTCTACACTATCGACGGGCAATCACACAAGATATCACACATCGGCAACGATAGTGTCATAATACAAAAAAAAGATCGACAGTCTCGAATTTTATCTGCTAAAAAAACCTCATAATTATTGCGCAATTCCTTGCCGAGAGGCGCAAAATACCCTTAGTAAATTTTAAATACGATTTTTAGAGATTTTCTGATACAAAAAATAACTACATTTTTTTATGTTGTGACACTCTCGCTTTTGATGTACCATATGTAAAGCAGTTCTATTATCTTCCCAACTGAACTTGCAGATGGGATCAGAGCCCACGCTAATGTGACAAGGTGCTTTCTCATTTGACAGTTACCGTTAATCAGACCTGTTAAAAGTCTACCATCCGTCCCACTGTACTTTCAAAGCTACTTGCCCTTTTCATAGTCATCGTGACTGGCTTCCGTGATGCTCCTTCAGTACATGCTGTTGCCCTATGACACACGTTTGAGTATGGCTCCCTTTGTTGCACACAGAGGAAACCCACACATTAGCCATAAGCCATCCAGAGGTATTACTGAGCCATGCCTAGCAACCTCATCAGCTTTTTCGTTGCTAGGAAGGCCTTGATATCCCGGAACAGGGTTTTAGGCTCCATGTCGCACCACACGTTCTGCTGCAAGCTCAGTTCGGCGTTTTTTGCGGTGATGTCTGGTGCAAATTCTCGTATAACCGAGTTAAGCATTAATACTAGCCGTGCGTTCAGGTGCACGCAGAATGTCATATAATGTCACATTTTTGCACACCATGTTGTTCAGGTGACCGAAGCGTTGTCATTTCCCCAGCACATCGGTGCGCACATTTTACACTACGGTCTAGTAGCGTCGTGTCTCGGTGCGCTTAGTAGGTTTGACGTTTAGCGTAGTTTTATTCTTAAAGAACTTTCAAAAATGACATTTCGAATCGAAGTGCACACCAACCGTTCAGGTGCTATCCCTACTTTTTCAATGATGTGATGTGCGCACCGATGTGCTTTTCAGCACATCGGTGTGTACACCTGAACGCACGGTAGATATTACGCTTGGTTATTAAAGACTAGAGTTGTCCCTAACAGATTACGTTTGAAAACAGGGTTTTTCAACACATTGAGTTGCTTTAAAATGACTTGTTGTACTAGTGTACTTGAACCTAAAGGTAAACATAAATGTCCTTGCTATTTGTTTTGAGGTAAATAATATTCATATCTATAATTCCTCTAAACTAGAGACAATACATTTATAGTCCTCCGATCGTACTTTTTGCATAAGCAAATTTGACAGTTTCTGTAAATGATATACAAATGTTAGTGATGCATAAGGAAGCATTCGTGATATTTTCAAGGCTTGCATATGCAAGCTTATTCACATTGTGGTTAGGCCTTTAGTTCAGTTCCATCACTGACTTATAACAATGGACTGAGCGCTTTACTATTTCTGGCACAAAAATTGGGCCCTATTCTGTAATTTTTCATAAAATAATATTTTATGTTATTTTATGGCGAAAAAATCCCTTCTTCATAAAATGAAAATAAAATATTTTAAAAATTCGTATTCTGTCGTGGTTCCATAAAATTATTTTATGAATTCTTTTATGAACACGTAACATAAAATATTTAGTACATTCCGCTATGTTTTCTATTACTTTTTGAACAGCTGGTCAATTGACATTTGCGTGATACTCTATCAAATCACCCACTAAATAATCATTTATGAAAGCAGCTGCTTTCTTAATAGCTCTTGAGATACTTTGGGTGTAAAAGTTCTAAAATATGACAAAGCAGTAGAAAGACGTCCTTTCCGTTCAATTTTAGATTCCTAACTCAAAGTGAACGGAATAGATGTCTTTCCGGTATGAGGCTATAGTTACTCTATAAGTATTTGAATTTGTTTTCTTAAAACGAAACATTTGCAAAATAACTTTACAAATGACAATATAAGAAGTTTATTAATTATCCAGCCGGAAGAACTTTTGAAGCCTAAGGCTGGGCAACTCACATGGATCGTAGGAATCGCGAAGATATCGTATCGTATGATCTCTTCTGCATAAAATTAAAACCTAGGCAAATATAATTAACTTTTTATATTTTATCATACACTGCACTGGTGCGAATTTCTACAATTTCTAACAAAATTGTAATTTTTATGTATGGCGGTGGACATTTTAGTTTTTAATTAAAACAATTTTCGCACAACAAATGTTAATTGATGCATATAATTTTCATAAAATGTGTCAAAATACCTTTAAAATGTGCTGCTTAGGATCTTTTATGTTATGCTCCATAACAGGAAATATTTTATGTTACGATGCATAAAATAAAATAAAATTTCTGGTACAGAATAGGATTTTAGGGAAATATTTTATTTTAAGGCATAACATAACATAAAATGATAAAATTTTACCGACAGAATAGGGCCCATTGTGCTTCTGTATATCAGGGCTTGAGCACCCTTTATAACGTTTACTACATAAAAAACATGTAAAACTTAATCAATCAAATGAAATTTTACACGCGAGAATCAAATTAAATTAAAAAAAGTAAAAAAGCTAGAATTAGTCTAAGACCAATTCTTATGATACCCTAGATGACTGCCCGTATGTCATTTCGTATGGTCATCCATTTGTGTAAGTTTGATTCTTGATGTGGCTTTTTACATATACATATTTCTAGAACGGCCCGTCGGACATTAAAAATTATTATAACCAATTTTATAGGATTTCATATTCTGAAGAAATTTTCAGTACATTAAAATCGTATAGGACTTATTGTTTTCGCAGTATACATAAAAATCCTAAATTTTTTTATGGTAACAGCGAGAAGGGGTTGCCCGATTTAGTCAATTTTTTAAAATATATTTACTATTTTTATGAAAACGCTGTACAAATTTTCAGTTCATTTTCGATGTTAACGCGTTCTCACGTAGTGTCCAAATATGTAGTGAAAAACGCAATTTTTTTATGGCAGCCCAACGTAGGAGTTACCCAATTTGTCGCATTTCCGATCTTAATTATACTTTTTTTTTAAAGGCCAATATGCAAGATAGCAGCTCTCTAGGTACACGCGTTCTCGAGTTATCGTATGGACGGACGGATGGACATGCGAAAATCAAAATAACTTTTTATGCATTGGTGCCAAATCCATTTTGCTCCACCATTATTATTTTTAGGTGTTACAAACGGAATGACAAATTTAGTATACCTTTTAGATTTCATGTAGGGTATAAAAATATCTTTCTTGTGTTTAAGTGATATTTTCATCGCTTATAAGGAATTAAACTCATTCCGACTTTAATTTTCAAAAGGTTATTTTTACCTGAGTCCTCCGTATGGACAAGAGAGACGGAGTATAGTAAACACTATCTTTACCTTATTCTTCCTGCGGTGATTACATTTGCAGTCAACATGAAAACATCAAATGATGTTGGTAGTCCAACTCTGCTATAGCGCGAAAGAGAAAACTATAAAATTTGTGCCATTCTTTCCTAGAGGAAAATGACAATACGCTCAGTCTATTGTTATAAGTCAGTGAGTTTCATGCACTGACATTTATATAATATGGACTGCTTAACTTCCTTTTTCATGTAGGCACAATTTTTTTGTGTCAAAAAGAGTTCTTACATTGGTGCCAGAATTGAAAAAATCATTGGCGAAAAATTGAAAAATATCAGCGCGCAGCTCGAGAAGTGATTTTAGTAAAACCGCGTATCTGATGAAAACATCGCTTTTGGTGGAACACTTTTCATCAGTAATAACCCTAAATAATTAATTTAAAAACATTTATTTCGACGGGACGAACCCACTTATTTATTTGTTGCTTACAGTTCTCTCTCAGTTGGTACTTGGGGCTTAGACCGAAAGAGTAAGCAATATAGAAGTGAGCCAACCTACTTTCTGCAGTGTATTTATATGAACATAGTCAGTCTATATTATACTTGTCAGTCGATCCATGTAGCGCTAGCTTCCTTCATTGTAGCAACTCTGAGGCCTCTGAAACTAAGTATATACCATGATTTAGACCTTATTTGATAATGCCGGTAATATGGTTATCAATAAATACCAAAAATAGTCATAATTTAACAGATAAGGCATAAAGAGATATATTTTAATTTAAAAAATGAAACAATTAAATTTATTTTTTATAAAATGTAAAACATAAATTTGGCTTTTCTTATATACATAATATGTGTGTACTGGTCATATTTAGAGAATATCCCTACTTCGTGGTTATTTAACGTTGAAATGTGTATTTCGTGTGCCAATTATAAAAAGTATCCTTAATAATGCAAAGCAAAAAAAAAACAAAAACAAAAAAACGTCTTAATTTATAACAAGTACATAAAACTTAAATATTTTATCGGTGTGAGTAATGTTAACAAAATATTCCATCAATTTTTCGAGGTATCTAAGTGTCTTGTACAAGTATTTCGCAGTTTCGCAGTTATTAAAAGGATATATATGTAATTATGTGTACATCGATATAGAAGAAAAATTAAACATACCATAAAAAATGAAAAGAATATGACAAGTGAATAGGGATTAGGTCTCGCAAATATTTTGGAAGATTTAAGTATTTAAAAAGTGATATAAAAGTTCAGATGAGAATAAAAACAACTCGGAATAGAATTGATGAAATGCATATGAAAACATGTCAACAAAAGCAGTCAGTCTTCTTTGTAAATGTGTGAAATTATTAATATTAATAATTGAAAAATTTATGTAAAAATTTAAACTCAGAGTTGAAACTTATGTATTGATAAAAAAAAAAATTTCCGAAAAAACAAAAGAATCTTGTAACAAAATTTCTTTAAGAAAAACAAATTTAAGGGAAAGACATTTGTGTAAATAAAACAAAAGAGAAAAAAATACAATACAGATAAAAAATAAGAAAAATTACATTTGAATTTGTTGCTCGTATTTGTTTGGTTTATATTTTGTAAAGTAGCAGTTATGCCATATATTCTGTCCCTACTTAACGAGAGCCTCTACAATATTTTTGTGTTTGTACATGGTGTTGGGTAAATAAATAGGATGGAGTATGCCAATGGATTCCTTGGAGTGTCCTGGACAAACTTTTGCTCTACACCCCCCCCCCCCTCCTAAAATTACTCCTTCTCTCAAATTTACATATGAAAATTTTTAGTTTGACAAAGGAAGTGTAGTCATTTAAATGCTCTTAAGTCCTCTCGAGGATATCGCAAGCTTGAGTACTTGTTCCAAAGAGGACCTTTCATCCTTACCTTGGAAAATGTGAACCGTTAACAGTCCTTTGAAACAAAAAAAAAATTACCTCAATATATGCTTCCGTTCAAAAGATATTAATATTTTAAGTTAGCGAAAAGTGAAAAAGTTTGATTTCCAGAGCAAAAATGTGAATCTTGAGGGGGGGGGGGGGGCGCTTCACCAAAGTTTACCTAATAAGTATTAGGTAAACTTTGGCTTCATGTAGAACACTTAGACCAATGCTACACGAGCGCCTTATGCCGCGCTCCCTTTTGACCGCGTGGCATGAGAGTATGTACATATAATAGAGCTGTACACAAGAGCTCCCCGTAACCAAAAGGATGTGCTGTGGTTGCAGGTACCAATTTGGTCTGGCGTTCTCCCCTGAAGACGCGCGAACTGTAAAATTGAGGCTACTGCTAATCATCTGCATTGTCACACGAGCTGCCAAATGGTCGCGCGTCATTTGAAATTAGAAGCGTATAGTGCTTTTGATATGAGGCAAAACTTTTAAGTTATAAATAGGAAAATTGATGTTGATACAGGAGATATGTCAAGGACCAGATCTTCGGGATACTAGCAACGAAATATGTAAGTATACAAAGATCAGAATATGACATGATAATAGTACCTCTGAAAATTTCGTCAATTTAGGATGTTGCAAAGAGAAATGCCTGGTGAAATATCTTTCGTTTTTTGATTTTTTAAAAGCTTTCCATTAGAATATAAAACTAAGACATTATTTGGAACATTCATTTTGATCGAACGTTATAATTAAACTAAATAGCTAATAGAAAAGACCAACATAATTGTCCATTGTACGAATAAAGTTATGTTTTTCGTGTGACATTGGTCTTATCGTGCTCTGGATTTTGAACTTTTTACTTTTTCGAATAACTCAAAATATTAATAATTTGAACGGTACCAGGTATTGGGGAAATTCGTTCTGTTTAAAGGGCTGTTAACGGTTCACATTTTTCAAGAAATATAAAAGTTATCTAGTTACTGTAAAAATTGTCCGGGATCAATGATAACACAGCAAATTTGTATGAACTATTTTCATGAATTCAACTTTAATGTTTAATAACTGAAGTATTTGACCATAAATTGTAACATGTTGGATAAAAAGGATGAAAGATTTTCTCTGGAACAAATGCTCCTGCGATATTCTAACAAAAATTTACTGCGGCCTCTTTTTTATTTTTATTTTTTAAACATCAGTAAGGCACAATTACGTTCTTGATTTTCCTGGTATGTACTCTTTGATAATGCCATTGACGTATGTTTATGTAAGCGACGGATTCTTCCATTTGTTGTTTGGAATGACTCATAAGCCTGATTCACACCGCGCGGCGTGATAGCGATTGCAATTGCATAACATATTAACAAAATTTAACATAAATGTCATCTTAATTTATTGTTTCAAAATTGTTATAATAAGTGCAGATGTCGGATTTGGAAAACTTCTTTCGTTGTTTTTCTTTCATTCACTTTAAAATGTATCAAATTCCTTATTTCTGGCGATTTTGCTCAGATGGTAGTAAACTGTCTACGAATGTCATCACACCACCACGCTAGTTATAGGACGTCAAAGTAAAATATATGCGGAAAATTTAATTTGAACAATCTTTCCGCCAAAATCCATCATAACCATTACATTTGCTTGCGAGATTTGGAACCGTCTGTTTTTATGATGTCTAATTTAATTTATTTCCGTCATCTTGTGATTTCGCTGGGAATTGCATAAAATTAGGCGTCATTTATGTCATCAGTAGCAAAATTAATGAAATAATGCGTTATAAAAATAGGTTTATCTGAAAAACGGCTGCATGTAGGTAGGTACATGTGTAGTATCAAAGTAGCATTCTGAGATTTGAACAAGCTTACGACCTAGGTGAGGTGGCTTATGCACATTTTCTAACAGCTTTTTTCTTAGAGCTGATTCGGAAATCTTTTTCTCTTCGCATAATATCATTTTTTTTTAAATCCTTCGATATATGATATTTTTCCAATTTGTTGATTTTGACGTCTTTTAGCTAGCGATATGAAGGGGGATGGAATGATGGTTCGACATTCGCTGGAAAGCTTAAACGGTTTACTATTATGACCTTCATAGGTTGTACACAAATAAAAAGGAAGATACGAGGTATCTTGTGAAATATGTACTAGCAATTTTCTTTAAAGAGCTGTAATTCTTCAGGGAGGTATCTAGGGGGTATATGGAACGAGTTTTTTTTTACCAGATCACCTCAAGGAATCGCGTGGTATGCCGGAAGGCACCTTGTTCTGAAACACTGTATATGCAATAAAAGTAATCATTGAGAATCTTAATTGGTTTTTGTTTTTATTGAAGCAAGAAAGAGGACCCTAACCACTGGTATGTACTTAAATAAAATTGTAAAAAACTGAATTATCCAACGGAAACAGAGAAGGCAGACGATTACAATACGAATTCGGAGGAAAGGGCAACCTTAAGGCACCGAAACCGAATGCAACTTTGTTTAAAAGCAGATAAACTTGGTATGCTGTTAATCAATGACGATTTCGGTAACAATACTTTCCGACATTGAGAGTTTTGCAGTCGTTTATAAATAATTGTATGGAAACTTTAACCGATAATGATTTACTGCCCTCTCGGATGCTTAGGAGCTACGGACTGACTGTTGATCCGATCTTCCTATGTCTTAAATGGTGGCGATGCCATGCGGTAAGTCGCAACAACTCTAGTCATCTTGAATAATTATGTATATAATTTGTTTTAAATAAGTGTAATTCAAGTGCCTAGAGTTATGCAATAAAAAATATTAAAATCGTGCGCCTATCGCACTAGTCAGTATGAATGGTCAAATTTTGTGTTTATCCAGAGACCGAAAATAACTGGTATTTTGAAAATTTTAAACAAAAAAAGCTGGGATAAATCATGATCGTGGAATTTAGTGGAATATACCAAAAGATGTCGTGAAACCCGTTTCGATTCCTATAAAGCTTTTGAAAACTTAACTTTTTATAAAAGAAAGCTAAAAAAACTAAGCTGGAACGGCTTTTTATTTTTTCGAGCTGGAAGTAACAGGTTTTGAAGCCGGAAATATAAAAAGCCAAGCTGGCTTCTTATTTTTAGGGACCGAATCACTTCTGAATTTTTACGAAAAAAGCTTAATTTACTTGTTATTCCTGACCGGTAATAGTTTTGAAGCTAGAAAAGCAAGCGCAACGGCTTGATACTTTTTTTCGGTAAAAATATAAAAAGCGAGACCAGCTTTTTATTTATTTTAGCCAAGCTGGCTTTTTATTTTTGACAGATAAAATAAAAAGCCTTTCCAGCTTAGTTTTTTTAGCTTCAAATTATCGGTCAGGAATAACAAGTGAAGTTGGCTTTTTTCGAAAAAAGTCGTAACTGATTCGGTCCCTGGTTTATTCTACATTTTTAGGGCATACGAATCAAAATTATTTTTTTAGCATATATTACTTGCTTAATATATATGCGCAGGCTTATATCACAACCATATATATGGCTATGCAAAAATATGGGCGTGTGTTTTGATTAAGCGCAAAATAATTATTATCATTACAGATGCATGATTTTGCATGGCGTGTGATTTTAGATTTTCGGACGAAAATTAAAGGGTCGAGCGATATTCTCAAATTTAGTGGGAACCTCAAGCTGGGGTCAAGACAATTTTTTGACTGGTTTTTCTGAGCACGGCTATAATTTATAAAGCTGGCTTCAACAAGCAACAAGCCCTGCAGTCAACGCTGTCCACCGAGTGATCTGTCAGCTCATGCTGGCAGTCTGGACTTCACGTCCAAGTCATTCACCCAACATACTTCCATAACACATTTTACGTTCAGCTGAGTAATAATTGCATGTGTGTATGTGCAGCCGGAGTACGAATCTCTAGGCTCGATATCACACCAGCGTACGGCATGCAATGACGGCACAGCGACATATACAATGATTACTCAGCTGAGAGTTTTTGTTTAAGGAATCGTAGTCATTTGGTTCAGATGAATTTTTTTTTATAATTATGTTAGGAAAGGTATACAATTTTTATTTCGGTTCGAAAGATAAGAAAGCAAGCTTAAGATTATCACAACACCATTTTTCTATATGAGTAGTAGCTTAGGGCGGAGTAACTATTCAAATCAAAGTTTTGTCCGTTTTACATAAGAACAATGCAAATATTTTAGAATGTTAGGACTCCATTGGCGCTCTCATGTGGTAGTGAGGGAGTTTGTTTCATGGCTTGCGAAGTATTTGCGAGGGTTTTGACAGTGCGGCTGTACAGTGTTGGCAACGACTCTATTTACCTAGAAGACTCCACATTAATGTAATTGAAAAAAATTCATAAAAAATAGAACAAAAATTTAATGCAATAAAATATTTACACATTTTTTTCTTTTAACAATATCGAACAATCGAGGAATGTGTCTGTTACGAATCCACGTTTGTGCTTAAAACTAGTAAACAAAATTTTGTTTTATGTCTTAACATATAAATATCAACAATTTGCAACAACCAAACAACAGTTTTTATCTAAAAAAAAAAAACTACCTACATACTCTTACTACACTGACATTTATCGATCCACCGATTGCAGAGGTATTTGGACCTCAAGCTTTTCCCCTTCAGTTGCATAAATTTTTCGCTTTCTGAAACAAGCAGTAAACCAGGTATCTCCTTTACCAAAATTTTCACCATCCTCTATGCTTTCTGGCATTGGTTGATTCATAGTTTCTGGCAGGAACATAACCCAAAATCCTGACAGAAGAGATAATACTCCAAAAATTACAGCTGGAATGGTTGGATCAAAAGAATCCAAAAGTGTTATGAGTGGTGTTAGAGCACCAGATAAACGTGCGCACATGGATCCCAAGCCCATTGCTGAGTTTCGTACAACTGTTGGGAAAAGTTCTGCTGAATAATTATAAATAACTGCAAATGATCCTGCAATAAATAATTTTCCCATCATTACAATGGACGTTGCAGCTGTACTACCTTGTTCTATATAAGCTGCAATTATACAGCACAAGCCTCCAGCTAACATAAGTGTACTGGTTATTGGACGTCGTCCAAGTTTGTCCAGAACTAATACTATTGCAAAATAGCTTGGGTACTCGACTAGGCCCATTATGAATAGAATTAAATGAGGATTTCCGTACAATTTTCCAGTACTTAAAGATAGTCCATAGTATGTCAGTGAATTAGAAAACCAACACAGGCAAACATTTAAGGTTTTTACTCTTAAATTTGGTGTCTTGAAAAGATCCTGAATTCCGGCGGTTGATTTCTCTTCTATAGCCGTTCGAATTTTAGCTTTTGATACATAATATTCTTTGTCAATTTTAATTCCAGATCCGTTTATACGTAGTCCTTTTTGTATTATATTAACCGCCTCTGCAGCTCTTCCTTGCATCCACAGCCATCGTGGAGATTCATCCATAATCCAAAAATGAGCTAAGAGAAGACAACTATGTAAGCCGTATACTATCTGAAGGATCATTCTATCGGGAATTAAAGCACCCCAGCCAGCAACCAACATAATTCCAATAGCGAAAACTGCTTGAAATGATATTCCACAAACTGTTCGCTTACTAGATCCGACCAGTTCCATTGTTAGTACAAATCCCGTAATATAGCTTCCAGCACTTCCGAAGATTCCATAGAAAAATCGAACAACTAAAAATGAAAAATATTCTGGAATAAAGGCAACTCCAACTCCGAGGATCAATTGAAGAAGTGCTGACCAACAAAAGACTGTTTTTCGACCAACTTTATCAGCTAAGCCACCCAAAGTGACAGCACCTGTGAACACACCCAACATATAAATTGTTTGAGCTATTGAGCCCATCCATCGTTTGTTGCAAACGAAATCCCAATCTATAGATCTTGAGGATTTGTAGTAAGTCGTATCGTACACGTATGACTGGCATGGAATAGTTTCATTGTTGCTTCCATACATATGACATGAGTCAAGTCCTCCATCTTTCCATGGAATGGCTTCTAAAATACCACTAGAATTCCATGGAGCTTGTGTGGTATTTGTGTCTATTCCATCGATGAAACATCGATGTTCAGGTACTGCGGCTACTGTGACTAGGGAAAGCATATGAACACCAGCCGTTAGTGCTGATAGAACATGCAGGAAAAATTGGAATGCCTGATATCGTCCGAAGTCACCTGAAAGAGGAAAGAAAAGTTTTTAGAATTTAGTTTTTTTTTTTTTTTGTTGGAGAGTAGTTCTACATATAATAATAAAAAGGTTTAATTATTTTACAATAGAAAAATGTGGCTTAGTTATGAACTAAAAACTCTGTTGATAATGAATATATTTGTACATAGCCTAAGAACGTGGAGTCGGCGCTGCAATGGATAGCAACCGGATCATGTTTATTTTTGTCTAAATTTCATGATCGTGACCTTAGTAGCTCAGTCAGTATCGAATATCGTGTTTGAATCCCACCTCGACACGGTCCACGTTTTTCCTCATACCTAATTTTCCTTCCGACTTTTGTAGATTCTTCTTTTCCGTATTACTTAGGTACTACCCAACATATGAAAATTAAAATTCAGCCATCTTTTCCAGCAGCACCACAATAATAATTTGTAAGGCTTTACAATGAGCGGATGTGTTAAACCAAAAAATCATGTATGAAGAAATGTAGAAATCCTCTACCAAAACGGTGCGCTTTTCTAAATAAGCAACAGATGGCGCCCTAATTAATGAGTAGCTAATGAAGGCCAAAAACGATTCAAGAAACTAATGGCCGCTTTCATAGTCAAGGCTTAAGTGACAGCGATAGCTTAAGCCAAGGCTTAATAAATATTTCGGTTTCACAGTCAAGCTTGAATAATATCACTTGAAATTTTCCAAGCAAAAATAGTTATCTATAGTTAGCAGTTTTGAGTACTGTCTGGCAGCTAGTGTCGGCATTCCATTTGATGTTTTAGGAAGAAACTAAACAGTATAAGACAAAAATGAGTTATTTATCTGATGCAGAGAATATAAGCGACGAGGAAATGTATAATATAATATCGCAAAGTGTGATCCGTGAAAAAATTATAAAAAGGCACCCGCAACATTGCGAGAAATGGGATGACGTTGATTTTTATTCTCTGTTCCGACTGTAGACACATTTGGCTACGATGATTTACGTTGTCGAAACATTCTGCAACAATGGTTTTTGGGTTTGATATTCTTCCATATAAAAACCACAACAAAATGGTAAGTAAAAAGCTCTTCTTTCGCTTGGTTTTTAATCTACAATGGCAATTTTCCTTTACAAAAATTCACAATTACAGCAGTGCTGACAACTTAAAAATTTTTATCTGCGGCTTAACTAAGCCTCAGCTTACCGAGAGCTGTAAGACCGAGTAGGCTTAAGTTCTGGACTTAAGCCACACCCGTGGCTTAGCTAAGCTCTGACTTAAGCCTGGACTGTGAAACCGGCCATAAGGATAACAAAGACAGGTGATGATGCTGTTATGTGGAAGCCCTATGAGAAGTTCTAGCCAGTTTTTTTTTTGTATTCATACTTTGAAGCTAGAAGCTTTATATATTTATATGTAACGGGTGGGCCAAAAGTCACCATGGGGTTTAAAAATAACTAACTTTTTCGTTTGTACATTGCTCCACACCCTGTTGACCGTTTCTCTTCATTCCTTTTTTACATGATAGCCAACTGTCTGTTCTTCATGTAAAAAAGGAATGAAGAGAAACGGTCAACAGGGTGTGGAGCAATGTACAAACGAAAAAGTTAGTTATTTTTAAACCCCATGGTGACTTTTGGCCCACCCTGTACATATATGTACGTACAAACATTTGCGATGGTTATACAGTACCTATAGAAAATCACCAGAACAAGAAATTTCACTTGACGAAGGATGATCCCGTGGCGAGGGAAACTTTGCTTCCGTTCATATAACCCGATGAAACCTACAAAATACGGCATATTAGTGAGAATAGTGTGCGAAAGCAAAACAGGATACATTTCTAATTTTGAAATTTATATTGCAAAAAGGAAAAAAAATTGAAGAAACAATTATGTCGGTTATGATTCCTCGTTTTAATGTTTGGTATCATCTTTACCAAGATTATTTTTATAATAGCGTAAAACCTACATAACTGTTCTTACAAAATAAGGTAAAAGTTCGTGGAACGATGAGATTGAATCGAGGCTTACCACCATGATTCAAAGCAAATGTGATATTTTTTTACAAGTGTGGCAAGACAAACGAGATGTCAAAATGATATCATCAATTCATAATGCGGAAATGATTGATACCAACAACAAAAACTAAATATGATGAAAAAAAAATTTAAATCTACCCACCAGGAAATGTGGTCAATGACCACGAAGTCAACAATGCTTCATTATTGACCGTTTACTTTATGTGCCAACAGTATGAGCATGTATAGTTGAAATATTTTAAGAGCGTTAGTATTGTTGCCACATCAAAGCCTTGTCAACGATGAAATAGCGTTGAAATTGTAGACAACTTAAAACAATACAGGTAAAAAAGCTAGAATTGGTCTAAGACCAATTCTTATGATACCCTAGATGAATGCCCGTATTTAATTTCGTATGGTCACCGATCTATTCAAGTATTGATTTTGAAGTTGTTTGTCGCACAGAAAAAATGGTTATTTTATAGGATTCCGTATTCTGCAGAAGTTTTTAGTACAATAAAAATGTCTTGGACTGATCGTTTTCAAAGTATACGTAAAAAACTGAAATTTTTATATGGCAACACCAAGAAGGAGTTGCCCGATTTTGTCCATTTTTGACATTTTATTTGCTAATGTAGTAGAAACATCATGTACTAAATTTCAGCTCTCTACGTCGATGCGTTCTCAGGCAGTGTCCAAATATATAGCGGAAAACGAAATTTTTATATGGCAACCCCACGAAGGAGTTGCCCGATTTGTCTCATTTTCGAACTTAATTTTACTTTTTTTTTTAAAGTCCGTGTACAAAATTTCAGCTCTCTAAGTATACGCGTTCTCGAGTTATCGTGCGCACAGACGGACGGACGGACATGCAATAACTTTTAATTTTATGAATGGGTGTCCAATCCATTTTGCTCTACCATCATTATTTCGAGGTGTTACAAACGGAATGACTAACTTAGTATACCCCTATGATTTCATCTAGGGTATAACAAGTGCTTAAGATCGAAAAATATTTTTGAATTTGTTATGTGAATTGTCAGTTTCAGTTCATTCTACGTACTGCAAGGCTTGCTGAACTGAATAAAAAGACGAAAAAATCAGTAGAAAAGTTCATTTCATTCAGGCGTATATTTTAACATTAAAGTACGACAAAAGGTCAGAATCACCCTCCAAACTGCTATCTAAGGGATAAACCGTGATCTGTCAAGTTGAAATATTTTGTTTATAAATTTATAATTTAATTTAATTTTAATTTTCTCTGGTTCATTGCGGATTAACACATAGTTATACATTTTATAAAACATTAGTTTTAAGTATTAATAAAATTATACAATCAGTATAAATGACAGATCTAATACTTTTAGCTCACTCAGATTGTTCTAAAACCTAAAACAGATCTAGTTAACTTTAAACAACTTGACAAAACTCTGGCACAGCTAGATAGCTGCAGTTGTGTTCTTGAACGCACTCCTGGTAAGTCGTTGAAATTTACTTGCCATGAGAAAAATGTTCACAACAGATCACTAATGGATTTGAAACAAATAATGTAAGAAATATATTGAAAATATAGAAAGTGGGGTGTGTAAGACCCAAGTGACAAAAATCCGTTTTTCGACGGTAAAAAGTCACACAGTCAAAAATTTACTACTCATAGGTTGCCTACTCTAATAAGTGTAGTAATTTTACTAGCTCAAAATATATGCAAACACCTGATTGAAATTTACACATTTTAGAAGAAATATTTTACTATACGAGTTTAAAATTACACAAGAGTTATAATAGGTGTAAATAGTTGTAAAGGGTTTTCCAATAAGAGGTGTTATTTTAATTAGCCCGCTATTTCGGTAGATGTCACTTTTGGAGCTGTTATTTTTTTACATTTGACAAGTAGAAACTATACGCAACTAATAAAAATGGAACGATACACGATTCAACAACGCATTGAAATTATTAAAATTCACTATAAAAATGGTGAAAATGTGGCAGAGACGGTTCGTAAAACTCGAACATTTTTGGGTCGTCGTGAAGCACCTTGTCGGACCGCAATACAGAAATTGGTAGAAAAATTCGAGCTGTCGGGACAAGTTAGTAATGTGAAGAATAAAACCCGCGCACGTCGCTCAAGAACAGCCGAGAATATTGCTGCTGTAGCCGAAAGTGTTGAAGAAAACCCAGGTTTGTCCATTCCTCGTCGTTCCTTGGAATTAGGCATTCCACAAACGTCATTACACCGTATTTTGCATAAAGATTTGGGTCTTAAGGCTTATAAAGTTCAGTTAACACAAGAACTCAAGCCGGCCGATCATCAACAACGTCGAGTCTTTGCTGATTGGGTCCTTGAAATGCATGAAAATGATCCGGAATTCCATCGAAAACTCATCTTGAGTGATGAGGCCCATTTCCACCTCGATAGCTTCGTCAACAAGCAAAATTGTCGCATTGTTGAAAAGAATCGCTATCGTCAACGTGTGACTGTTTGGTGCGGTTTATGGTCCCGCGGGGTCATTGAAACTTACTTTTTCGAAAATGAGGCTGGAGCAACAGTTACGGTGAATGGATTGCGCTATCGACAGATGATTAATGATTTTTTATGGCCGCAATTGGATGGTATTGATCTGGACAACGTTTACTTTCAACAAGACAGCGCTACGTGCCATACAAGCAACGAAACCATTGATCTTTTACGGGAAAAGTTTCCGGACCGTGTTATCTCTCGAAGAGGTGATCACAATTGGCCACCGAGATCTTGTGACTTAACACCTTGCGACTTCTTCTTTTGGGGCCACGTGAAAGAGAAGGTCTACGCCAACAGCCAAGCGTCGATTCAAGACCTCAAAGATGGAATTCGTGAGGCTATCGAGGACATAGGGCAGCCACTTTGCGATTTGGTTATGGAAAATTTCATGAAAAGGATATGGTCCTGTAGGCGTGGTCGTGGTGGTCATTTGGCTGATGTTATTTTCCATTATTAACGGCATGTGTTTCATGTGGCATCAGTTTTGATTTCAGAAAGTATGCTCTCACTGTCAATGCTACCAACTGTCGTAAACTGCCGCTATATTTAAATAATTTTGGAATTTACATATATGCATGTCAGTGGGATTTACCGAATTTACCACAAAGGTATTTGGGACTCTTTCTGTCGTTAATTTTTAATTATGCGTCGAAGGAAGTGTTTTTTACAAGGATTTTTACAAGCAATTTCTCGTTCCTAATCGTTACAGTTCAGTGGGAAAGTATGCTCTCACGGAAAGAGTCAGGAATATGAAACTGGTGCCATTTGCTTTCATGCATTTTTGGTTCAACAAGCAGTCTATTTATATACATGTCAGTGACTGCATTGCACTGTTTTCAATGTGCGCTGCATTGCATTGCATCGTATTGTATTTCTGGCTTTCAAAGTTCGAATTTCACTCTGCCCTGCGTTGTAAGCATACTCATTCCGGACTTAAAAGCTCACTCTGCTCCACTCTGCATTGTAAATGCGGCATAATACTTTATATTTTTCATAAAAAATATAGCAGTGCCGAACAAAAAAAAAAAAAACATTTTTGTTAATAATAATAAATTTATTAAACAAATAATATTTTTTACTATTGAGGACTTCTAGTACTTTTTTTTTTGTATTTTTATTTTGAAGCTATAATCTTCCTCTATCTATGTACAAAAAAAATTGCGATGGTGTTCGGCTGCGATATGAATTTACAAATATAGGTATTCCAATCAGTGCTGTGCTCCCATACAGGTAACTTTGTGTACACAGTGATTTTAAAAATTCATATCTAAAAAACAAAGCCGAACACGATCGTAATTTTTTATACACATAGATAGATAAGAATCCTAGCTTCAAAATAAAAATATAAAAACAAAAAGTATTAGAACATCTCAATAGTAAATAAAATTATTTGTTGTATATTTGAATCAGAAAAATCTGATATTCTGTTCTCGTGATATGATTTTTTGAAAATGATGTTTCATCGTAAAATCACGAAATTTCTAACGCACCTATCGGGGGATGGGACATGGTAGGGGAAAAAAAAATGGGTGAGTTATTTTGGTGTTCTATGCAAACTGTGAAAGTTTCATACAAATCAAATATGGTCAGGTTAGAAGGTGATTGGTTTAGAGACCGACCTTAGAGTATGCCTACTGGAAATAATATTCGGTAATTTAGCTTATATCAGAGATTTTCTTAATATTAGAGGTGTAAGTGATGTCACAGCACATCAGCTGTAATGTGAATGTGTCAAAATTTAAGGAAAATATCTTATATTGTCTGTACCATAGCCCATCTCTGCTGTCAAAATAGCGCTTCCAGCTTCAATTGGTATAAGTCAATCTGAATAAAATTCATTTGTCTTATTTTTTTCTGTACATTATAAGTGACCGTAATGCTCTGCTATTATCTCTCAGTTTTCTCACAAAATTTAAATAATCAGTGATCGATAAAAACTTTGTTTGAATATCAACGATTATTTGCACTTCAAAGATGTGTGAGGGGTACAAATATTTAAAAATTTACTTAACGATTTTCTCACGATTTGGAAAGTGTTTGCATATATCAGATAAAACACAGTAATTCTCCCCGATAAGTTGGTAAAATTGTATAAAAATAATATTTATTTATTTATTTATGTACATAAACTCTTGTCACGAGCTGATTAATAAGCACCACAAGCAAACAAAATTTTCGTTCGGACAATTGAAATTAATTAAAATATTATTTAGTTGATGATAAGAAATAATAGAACAGATTTTTAGTTTTATTTCGTATGATTATGATTATTATTGTAATATTATATTTTTTCGGTGGAAAATTTAGATGTATACCTACATCTATATGGCAATGATTATAAATACACACTTTTATGGTAAAATAATCAGCTTTGATTAAAATTATAATTGCCAATAAAAATAAATGAAACGTTGTTTGTGACATGTACAATCTTTTTTGATAGTTCATCTTAAATAAATATTTCATAATTATTATATTTGGTATCGATTTGATTTAGAACGGCTGATATTGATTGTGCTATAAATTGTGGTGCTGAAGACACGGAAGAGTAAATAAAAAAGAAATAAAAAATATTGAACTGTAGTTGGTATCTTAAATGCTTACGTAAAGTCGACGCTTCCTCTTCTCATTTAAATGAGATCAACGTCAAACATTTCGTCCAATTAATCGAATGAGCCCCACTAGAAAAACAAGTTTTGTTATCACACTTACTTCAATAAAACTCGTGTCGTTTTGACGATAGTTTATTATTGGCAATAAATTTTGATGATTTTTTTCTCAATTATTTTTGTTGTTGTCATGTATTGCGTAAAAAAATCTTTGGGAATGATGTGATTTTTAAAAGAATACATATATATTTAATTCTGAAGGAAGATTATATTATAAGACGATTTCTTATAAGTTTTGTTCATATAGGAATCAGGGTTGAAAGAAACAGAGATGGCTTTCTAATGGAAGTTGGCTGCAAGCGGGTTGTGTTTCCTTATTTGGTTGATGTAGAGGAAAATACGATAAATATGAAATATCAGTTCGTTTTTGTTTTAAATATTTTTATTTCAAATCTTCTTCTTCTTCTTCTTCGTCTTATTATAACAGCTAGTGATGATTTATCAGCGAGTAATACCCTAGACAGGTTGTCTTCATAATGACTTAATTTTTAAGTAAATGGAGTCAAAAGTGCAGTGCGTCACATAAATGAACTCCATCATGGACCCATTGACAAAAAACTTTTCGCTTTATTTTCAAATGAAGCAAATTTTATGTCATTTAGTGATTTAGTGAAATTGCAGTAAAAGTGCCACCTATCATCATTAAAGTCAGCTAGTTTTTCCAATAAAGTCAGCAGCGTAGCTATCAGCTGATCATGAACAGGGTTGCCCACTTTGGTCCAATTGGACCAAAATTGGTCCTTTTTTCCTCCTTGATCCCACGGTCCTTTTTTTCTAAAAGAAGACCATTTATGTTTTATCTATAAATGAAAAATAAGCCTCGTTTTTTTTCCTCTTTCTAAAAATCCACATTGCTCCAAATTATTCTGAAACGAAATAGAACGAGAAAATGAACGCCGCCAGAGTACCAATCGAAATTTCCCTATGTAGAAGATTTTGTAGTCTGAGTCTGATACATGAAATTAGGAAGAATATTATTCAATTGTCTATCATTTGTGTTGCGAAATTGTATTGTTTGTTCTTACTTATGAAAGTAATTTGGGAAATCTGACTGTGCTTAACATATATAAGCCTATCTTACACCTAATTCTGAGTCTAAAATAAACTTCTTGAATTTCGTATTCTGCTTGGCTGTATTTATATTTTCTGAAATCAATCGCGCCAGTGAATAACCAAAAAGAAAATCTGCGATAATTTAAGAACACGTGTAAATATGGATAGGTAAGTAAACTTATTATACTCCAAATGTACTGAAAAAATTGTAAGTAAATTATAGGTTTGTTATAAGAAAAAATAATACTCCCCAAAAAACGACACAGGTTGGTGGAAAATGCCACAGCATCAACGGAGGTCAACAATATTTCGGAATCGTCGGAGAGGTTAGCACTTAGCAATTGAAATATTAGTAGAAGCTTTTTACTCCCAGATTTTTTTTAGTGATTCAGAATTGAGTGACATTCAGGATATTCATCCTCATCTTACCGAGTTTAAATATCGTAATTTTTGGGGAACTTGGCAGTAAACTTTTTCGTGAAAAATTACAAGAGAAATGTTACTGTAAGGTATGTAATAAAACGTGTCAAAATCACATTGGTCATCTGAAGCGCCACAGTAGAACACCACTTCATAAGAAGAATTTTGAAAACAAAAAGAACCAAGTTTTAATTAAATCATTCTGTGACGCAGAAGAGGTGACTTTAAAACGGTAAATAGAATTTGCAGAAACGACAATGGTAATGTTTTGTATAATTCACAACTTGTCATTTCTAATTATGGACTATTTGCCAAATTTATTGCGCGAGTGCTGTCCAGATTAAAGAATTGCATCAGCTGTGCGTTGCGGTAAGTAAGACCAAGGCAAAACATGCAGTGGAAGCTTTAGGCATACGAGACAGAGAAAGTGTTATTGCTGGTTTAAGAGATAACAAATTCTAATTGATAATAGATGAAACAACTGATTTTTCTACTAAGAAAGCCCTCGTCTTAGTTGCGCGCTACTTTGACAAAAAAAAAAAGAGGATAATTAAAGATCGATTTTTGGCCTTAATAGAGTTAGTTAGAGCTGACGCTGATGCAATTGCCGAATCAATAATAATTTTTTTCGAGAAATTTGATGTTCCATTGGCAAATATGATAGGATAGCTACTGATAATGCCAGTGTAATGGCAGGGGAGCTAAATGGCGAAAGCACAGAAACATAAATTTATTTTTATCAGATGCACTTGTCATTCACTTCACCTTTGTGCGTCTTATGCTACAAAGAAACTACCCATTACTGTTGAACGTCTTTCAAGAGATATTTTTAACTTTTTTGCACATAGTGCAAAACGAATAAATGATTTTAAAGAGTTTCAAGAATTTTGTGAAGTGCAATCACACAAGGTTTTAGGTCTATCACAAACCATATGGGTATATCTAGAGAGAACGTAGTAAATAGAATTATTGAACAGTGGGATGCACTGAAACTGTATTATATATCTTGTTGCTTAGAAAATAATGGTGTCCTTTCGAGGAATTTAGGTGAATTAATAGATAAGGTAGAATACAAAACTTATTTTCTTTCCTTACCTTATATATTAAAAGTAATAAATGATTTACATAAAGAGTTCCAATCGTTTATTTTATGTATACTATTTACAAAGCCTAATATAGATTGTTATACTTCTTTAACGTAAGAATAAAGAATTAAAAACAACTAGGCCTACTTAAATTTGTTGGTCCCTATTTTTACACTTTAGACTTTTTTTGAATCCGAAATGGTCCCCTTTGTATATTTTGAGTGGCAACCCTGATCATGAATGGAATTTCTTCGCAGCTTTTCTTCTCTTTTTGAGCTTTCTCAACAAAATAAATTGTCTTCTGCTAAATGCTCTCCAACTACAGCAAAAACTCGACAATTTTCTTGATATCATTTAATTGAATTATTGAATTCTGTCAAGATTTTTGTTGACAAGTGAGGAACTGTCAATGTCATTCCAAATGAAATAATTTTCTTTCACAGTCTGTCACCTTTTCATTTCCTTGAAATGATTGAATTTTAAATTAAGTTATTTATGGAGACATTCTGACTAGGGTATCAAACTCTATCCCAATTCATGGCTATGCCACCAAGCTTAGCTATTTTGTATAATAGTTAAAACATTTGGTTAATAAAATAGATAAAAAGATAACATATTATGAGGCTATGTTTGTTCGCTGTCTGTCAAAATCAAGCTAGGAAAACGAGTTTTGACAGGTTAGTCTTCGTCAAGCTAGTATAATACTTGTTTGACGATACTAACTGTTATAACAAGACTTAGAGGAAATTATTAAAAATTAATATAGGTTTTTTAACTATCACAACAATCCAATGAAAATGTGAACAAAAAGAAATATGTAGGGAAGGGCGGAGATTAGCTATTACCAAAAAGATATTGTATTTTTTTTTTTAATATAAGGAAATTGTTCGATTTGCTAATGCATTACTTAAGCACTTCTACAATCTTCAAGCATTTAGGTACAAAACTATTGAAGTTTGGAAATTATCGGAGAAAACATAATTATTTTTATGCAGAAAATCAACATCTAACCCCATAGATGGGGAAGGGTAACATTCTATACCATGTCAGTGAAATTAGATAAACATGAATTTTTAGTGATGAAACATTCAAAGATGTGACAACAATCTTATATAAACAAGAGTCAATGATTTTTATATGTAAGCTTGCTGAAAGCTCTACCGTTGCTCGTATATTGAATATCATGTGCTAATACATTCCATTTGTGAGTACATCGAAAGAAATAAGCGTTCTGGCTATATTGAGATCTACAGCGAGGTATCAGGAGATTCTTATGTCTAGCCGATTACCAGAAAGTTAAACTATTTGAATACATACGCAGGATGTTGATTATGAGAACTGTTTTTTTTTTTTTTTTTATTAAGCCAAGCTCAGGGGATACCCTATGATGCAAAGCACAGCATGGCAGGAAGGAGATAGGGAAAGGATTAGGGGATATTCGGAGAGTGGCGGAGGTGCCGATGTATGTCGCCCTTAAACTTCCGCAGATTGTATGCCGGGGGAAAAACAGAAGATGGTAAGCTGTTTCACATTCGCACTGTTTGGGATAAAAAAGCATGACGGAATTTTAATGTACGGCCGAAAGTAATTTGAAGGGTTAAAGGATGTGCGCAGATAGCAGCGTGAGTATTGCATGCAGGAATCATTCTACAAGGGATTAGACTAGATATTTCATCAGAACATTGACCATGCATATAGCGATAAAGGAGCGAAAGGCATACAACATTGCGGTGGTGCTCGAGTGAGTCGATATGACAAGTTATTGTCAAATTGCCAATGAGCTTGAAGGCTCTCTTTTGGACAATATCCAATCAAGCTAAGGCTGTGCGACCAGCTCCGGCCCATATATGGGAGTTGTATTCCATTCTAGGTCTAATGTAGGACTTGTAGAGGAGCGCTGGATTTGACGGGCTGAAATATTTCTTACACCTTTTCAGAAATCCAAGACATTTCGATGCTTCTTTGGCAACAGAAAAGATGTGATCTGTCCAGTTTAACTTACTGGAAATATTAATGCCAAGAATGCTTAGTGACGGTGAATCAGAAATTAATGCTCCATCAAAAGAAACGGGTGTGGTTAAGTTATGATCTTGTTTTAATGAAATGAGACAGCTTTGGGTCTTAGATGCATTGAATTCGACGCGATTCGCTTTGCCCCAAGCGAGGATATTGTTAAGATCGTTATTCAATGATCTAATCATGCAATCTCTTTTAACACATGCGGCATTCCCCCTGGAGTCCGCAAGAGTGTCAAAGGAGTAAGCGAAATCAAGAGTACTGTCATCTGCGAAACTATGGACGGGATTGAAAGTAAGGGAAAGCAGATCATTAATGAAAATTAAAAAGAGAGCTGGAGAGATAACAGAGCCTTGAAGCACATCGGCATTTATGGGATGCGGTTCAGATGTAACGCCATCTAATACAACACGTATTTGGCGACTAGATAGGAAACTTTCAATCCATAATAGAAGAGGAGGAGAGAGACCAAGTGCCTTAAGTTTGGCTAAAAGGGCTGGATGCCAGACTCTATCAAAGGATTTTGAAATATCTAGGGCAACGATTTTAGACTCACCAAAATTGTGAAGACTACGGTTCCAACGTTCCGTAAGAAAGGTCAGCAAGTCTCCAGATGAGCGTCCAGCTCGAAAGCCATATTGGCGATCGTTGATGAGATGATTAGTTTCTAGATACTTCATTAATTTAGAGTTAATGATAGATTCAAAAACCTTTGAAAGAATTGGTCGATAATTTGAGGGATCGCTACCCTCTCCTTTCTTGGGAATAGGCTGAACGTGAGCTAGTTTCCAAGTAGTTGGACATTTTCCTGTCGAATAAGACAAGTAGAATAGTTTGCGCAGAGGTGTAGCCAAGGATGAGGCTCAGCTTTTAAGAGAGACGTTGATCCCCTTAAGAACCCTGAATACATCCCTTGTACGAACGTGTATTGGCTCTTGTACACATTCATACGGGCGATGTAAAACAGATGTTTGTGAAGTGGGTGGAAGACAAGAATTTGAAGCGAATCTAGCAGCTAAAATATTAGCTTTATCCAGGGAGTCAACAATCACTTCACCATTATTAAGTAGTGAAGGTATTAAGGAACTGGTAAAGTTGTTCCTGATGGTTTTGACCAGGGACCAGAAACCTTTTCTACCTTTGCGGCTTCCCAAGATTCTTTGTCTTATATTCTGGTCAAAAAGAAATTTTTCACTCTGGATAATGGACTTGCAGGTGTTCCGTGCAGTCTTGTAGACTTGTTTCATTTCCGGACATGGATGCAATTGATAGGCACGAAAAGCAGACCACTACCGAAAAACCGACCACCTATCCCCTCCCATTATTCATCACCAGGTAAAAAAAATTAGGGAACGTTGGTAAGATTGCATTTATAAAAATGTGTGCAGTTATAATTGTAAGCCATGAAGTTCAAAGTTCTCGTGTAGTGAAAATGGAAATCAGCCGTCGGAAATTAATTGTTTCCACACATATGGAAAATCCGAATATGTCTCAAAGAGACTTAACTAAAAAGTTGAAAATCCCGAAGAAGACCAATCAAAATATTCTCAGTACATTTTGGGGAATCTTGAAGTGTCCAAAGAAAGTCCAGGTCAGGAAGGAAATCAGGTTCGGTAAACCAAAAATTGGCCAAAGAAGTGGTAGACAACTTTCAACGAAATTCCAACATATCGTTGAGAGTTATGGCTGATAAGGCTGGAACGTCATCTGCTACGGTCCATAAAATTAAAAGAAGAGAAGACCTACGTAGCTTCCATGTTCAGAAAACACTGGACAGAACTTCAGAAAAGAACCAAGTTGCAAAATCCAGCAGTCGGATTATGTATGAAAATTTCCTAACGAAATTCGACTGCTGCATTATGAATGATGACATTTACGTGAAAGCAACACAGACCCCAAGTTTAACAATCGTCGATACACAAAATTTCTCTTTAAATACTTAATTTGGCAAGCAATATGTTCGTGTGGCCAGAAATTATTACCTTTCGTGATAACATGCACAGTCAATACGTTAAGGACTGTCTTCAGAAGCGTCTTCTTCCATTCTTTAGACAGCACGATGCATCAGCTTTCTTTTACTCGGATTTACTAACTTGTCATTACAGAATGCCCAATGCATACCGGTAGTACCCAAGGAAACGAATATCCTGCAAATTGTCCGGAACTAAGGCCAATCGACAAATATTGGGCTAAAATTAAAAGAAAATTAAAAAAAAAAACTCCTCTAATGGTAATTTCGAATGGGAGATCTAGATTTGACCTTGCTCCGAGGCGGGCTCTGAACTCTGCTCTAGATATGCTTCGTTTTCTGCTCTCCGATCGATTGTGATTGCATGTACTCTTGAAGTCTATATGTGCTTTTGACAGAAGGGAGTAAGAAGAAGATGATTGTTGGAAAAAAATTTGTAACTGCAAAAATGGGAAGTGAAGATATTGATGGTAAGAAATTAATACACAACTACTTATTTGCAAAACATTGAAAGTAATTCTTTTGTAGATTGTTGTAAGTACTCCTTTCTGGCGGAAAGTCATTCGATAAAAATAAGTAAATTTATAATACGAACTTTTAGCAATTGAGCATATAATTTCTAAATATCCTTGTTTGTTCGTAGCCTGGTATGATGTGGAAACAAAAGCGCTCCTTGATAAATACTACAACAATATAAGTGAAAAACATTTAAAAATAAAAAAGAGATGTGGGCAATGATTGCTGAAGACTTGGTAAAGCAATTTGCGTTATATTTTAGTCCAACACAGTGTGAAAGTCGGTATAAAACGGTGACTATAATAAAAAGTCTGGATCTTCTCGAGTAACAGTCCCTTTTGAAGAAGAGTTTATTCTAATTAGCTCCATTGATGACAGTATTGAACCTGAGATAAAAAAAGCAGATCAAACTAAAGATGTTTTAAAGGACTCCAAAACTTTGAAAAATGTTATAAGAGATACCTTGTTCGAGCTAACATTACAAAAAGGAAGAAGCAAAAGAGCGTAGGCACAGAGAGAAAATGGAGCTAATAAGAGAATTTATATGGTAAAATGATTTAAAAATATTTAATTTAGCAGAAGCCTTATTTCTATACTTCACACATAAACATCGTTTGATAGAATGGAATTGTTTTCGTATAGTAAAGTTGAAAACCTTTGTTTTTATATTATTCACATATTTTTAGTTTATTAAAATGAATTCACATAAAATATGTGGCCTTTATTTCTATCCTAAGTTTGTGGTCTTTCGCCAATAATTAAATCTTTTAAGTTGTTTCTTTTTATTTCCCCTTTGTTGCGCAAATGCTGGGTTCCAGAAACTGTTACTGTACTTGATACGTCTTCAACATGTGTGGTTTTAGTTTCCAGTTCAAAATTTTCTTCCCAATCATCATCATCATTGTGTACCATAAAAAAAGGAGGTGAACTATATTATCAGGTTGAGTAACACCTCCATGGTTCAAACTCTGCGGACTGAATGTCGCGTAACGCTTTGCGAGAAAATCTATAGCTGTTTTTGAAGTGTACGAAGTAATTGTCGCCCCAAAATTACACACTTTTATTCTTTTGGTGGAGCTATTGTAAACCAAAGCTATCACGGAAAATTCTTCTTCGTCATCACTTAATGAAGATGAGCTTAATAGCTCGGCCAACCTTAAAGCATCCATAACTACAGAACCAGAAATAGAAATAGTATTTCACAAGCAATTTTAAACATTCGATTTAACAACAAGGAATATGTACGTTTTACTTGTCAAATTTTTTATAACCTAATAGAGCAACCTCAAATCTCACTTCACTTTACAGAGTTGAAAAAGTGCTCTTTTCGCTCTCTCTGCGATTAATTTTTTTTTTCATTCGAACACGAAATCTGACAGAGAGCAAATTGAAAATGTCATTCGAACAAAAGTTCTAAGGTCGAGCAATTCTAGAGCAAATAGAGCAGCCCATTCGAATTCGCTATAACATAGATTCTTTTAAGAGTAAGTATAAAGGAGCTTTATGGACATTGCCCAGAATTTAGTAAATAAACTTGAAATTCAAGAGGAGCAGTTCTTAAGTGCTTAGATGGACACAGGACGCGAGTTTACTGCCCTCTTTTTCCGACCATTCTTTGGACTGGGAACACCTATGCCCCCAAGCGAAATCCTGAATGCGCTACTGGCCATATTTTAATTTATCAATAAAATGATGCCATTTCTAATGTCTTGAAAATTGACTAACAAGGTTCGATTTCTTAATTTCTCATGTCACTCATGTCACTCAGGGGAGCAGGATGAAGCTAAGAGCAATTCCACTAAATTTAATATTCCCGTGATATTACTTTGGGTATATGAGGTGACTTTAAAAATTAATGTATCATTTTTGTACATAGATAGATAAGGCTTTTGCATCAAAATAAATATATAAACAAAATATGTTAGAAGTCCTCAAAAATAAACAATACTACTTCAGAAAAAAATACTTTTATTAACAACAATTTGTTTTCGTTTGGTGCTGCTATATTTTTATTAGCATTAAGCCTAGTATCGAGTTCGGGCAAAGACAAATTTAAAGCGGTCTCAAAATTTTTCACATTAAAATCGCTGATTCGAGTTCGAGTAAAATGTGACATTTCCATACAAATTTTAGCTCTGCTAAAATCGCAAGCAAAACTTTTACTGATGGCACTATAAATTCTCCACACATTTTACTAGGCATTTTAATGCACGAAGCATTAAATTACTGGTAAAATTTTGACATTCCTATTTCTAAGAAAATTTGCATATTGTTTTTCGATTGATTGAGAGGTTTCGTTATCAAGATATAAAAATTAATTATTTTATTTTCTCCAAATTAACATACGTCAAAATTTTACCATCAATTTTAATGTAAATTATTTGGAGACCGCGTTATATTTTACTTTGCCTGAACTGGATACTAGGCCTAAAATTTGACGTTGTTAATTTGGAGAAAACAATGTGAGAGGTGTTTAAAAATTTTATCGCCGAAAAACTTCAAATTGTTTATAAAGTTTAGATGACCGTTTTTACAAAAAAAAAATGGACTTAACCAATCTGAAAATTGCTACAAAATAAAAAAATAATAAAAAAAGCAATCTGAAAATTTTCAAAGAAATAAAATGTCAAAATTTTACCAGCATTTTAATGCTCCGCGCATTAAAATGTTCAGTAAAATAAGTGAAGACATACAAAGCGCCATCTATCTTGAAATAGAGAAATATTCACTTTTTATCAGTGAACTCCGTACTGCACTAGTAAAATTATCAATAAAATGTTTGCTTGCGATTTTACCAACGCTAAAATTTGTATGGAAATGTCACATTTTACTCGAACTTGGCTATAGGCTTTAAATCCTAGTACGGAGTTCGAGTAAAACAGTACGGAGTTCACTGGTAAAAAGTGCCATATTTTCTATTATTTGATAGATGGCGTTTTGTACGTCTCCACTCATTTTACTCACCATTTTAATATGCGGAGCATTAAAATTGTGGTAAAATTTTGACATTTATTTGATTGTTCAAAAAGCGAGTTTATTTAGTTTTTTCAGTGGATTTCCTTGACGACGATATACACTTAGACCTGCCGCAGCAGCAATCTCGTCATCGATATGATGATTTATATCCTTTATAAATAATTATCACTTAACATTTTTAAAAATATTTCCGATTAATTGTGATTTTAACATCTGTCACGTCGTTTTCTCCACACAAAAATTTACGTCAATATTTTACCAGCGTTAAAATGCTATTTTTTGGTAACCGCATTAAATTTTACCAATACCCGAACTCCATACTAGGCTTAAGCTTCATTTGGTATTTGAATCAGAAAAATCGGTTGCTCTGTTCACCAGATATGATCACGAAATTTCTAAGCGGGGGTGGGGGGCGTGATAGGAGGAAAAAAAAAATATTTTGGTATTCCATACAATTCCATACAAAGTTTCATACAAATCGGAGATGGTCGGGTTTCGGTTTAGTGTGGAATGGCTGCAAAAGAAAATCAATTAAAATTCATGTTTTGTTGTCTGAATATTAAATTAATGGTGGAGAAAAATTATAGTTCTTTTCATTAATATTGAACAAATTATGTTCCAACTTCATTTGGAAAAAAAAACCTGTTAAATCTCTTAATTAATTAATCAAAAACATAATGATATTCTTAACTTAACTCGATTCTTAACCGCTTGCTTTTCTAAACTGTTAATTAAGAAAGAGCAATAAATTATATAATTGTGTCTTTTTTTTTTTTTGCAAACTTCCGGTAATTTTTTATTATTACTTAACTAGCTTGGAAATGCTCAATATTTTTTTCTACACCGAAAAATCTGAAGTTTTAATTAGATTAAGTCGTACTTTAGTAATCAATGGGTATAATGCGCTTGTCTCTTTCTAGTATGGTTGTTTTTTCAATTTAATTTTTATATAAAATAACTATCTTATCCCGATGCAGTTAAAATAATATGAAAAAGATAGGTACAAGGCCGATAAAATGAGGGACCTTTATAGAGGGCATAATAATATAAAAATATTTTTAATAAAAAAAAAAAAAAAATTCAAACCACTTTTCGAAACTAAATTGATTCAGCCATACATTCACGTAGCCAAGGGTATTAAATTTCTAGACCAGTTCTGAAAATTTATTGCTTCTGTTACAAGGCACACCTGACTAATTTAAGAAAATTTTAATATTAATTTCATATTAATGAATTTAATAAATTTTTTGCCTTAATTACATATTAATGTAAAGTCTAGCTGGACATGGTCAACATTATTAAGATATGGAATAATTACGGCCATTTAACTCACTTGCTCACTTGATCATGTTATAGAAAATTTATTATTTTTATATTCGGATCTTATTTCATATTTTGTCTTAATTATTCATGTGCTATAGAAATGTTAGTAGATGTTTTTATAAAAACAATAATTTTTGTTAATAGCGGCTACCTATTTGTACCACATTGTTCTGGACCATTAGTTAATACGTTATCGATTATTGTATAGGCCCGATACAAGCTGTGTAATAAAATTATCATAACCAATTTTGACTAATTTTAACTAAATTTACATGGGTTAGGATTTTACTGCGACTTCGTAATTTGTGGCATGTGTATGTTTCCAAAATGAATGATTTCGCTTCGCTTATTATATATCGCGATATAGCAGATGGACAAAATAAAAGAAACTACGATAATCACATTGGAACGGTAAATTTATTATGTACATATACATAATATACTGCTTAAATTTGATTACTAGTTCAGGCAATTTTGCCAGAGGTAGAGGCATTTTTTGGAGTACTCGTACCAATAAATTGAATTTTGTGGTCTTTTGGAAAAATGGCTCCCAATAACTAGAACGGGACTTAAATATTAAAAGTTATTAAAGATTATGAAGATGAAGCTTCACAAAAAGGTATTTGTGCAAAAAACATAAATGTAGAAAAATGTGAAAAACTACCCTAATGATGGATGGATCGCAAACATGTTGAACAATAGAATTGTCTTTGCTGATCTGAGTGGGATAAGAGAATTAAAAGAGTTCATACTTGCTTCCTGCAAGGTCGTATCCTATCACCTTTATTATGGGTACTCATTATGGATGACCTCTTTCTAACGAGCTGGTGGTCTTAGTCACCGGGATTTATGAGTCCGAACCCTGAGAATTGATGCAAAACGCGATTCGACTTGTCATAAACTTAGCTACGGATTTCGGAATGTGCATCAATCCACAGAAAATTGATTTATGCCTTTTTCCTAGTAAAAGGAACACCGTCAGATTAAACCTGCCCTATATGGGCTCCACACGCTTGGAGCTAAAGGACAGAGTAACATACCTAGGTATCATTCTGGATAAAAAGATAAACTGGAATTGACACCTTGAGGACAGAGAGAACAAAGCTCCTAGAGCCTTCACAACGTGCCGCAGAACTATTGAAAAAAACTAGGAACTTAAACCGTGGATCATCCTATACGGTTCTGTGGTGTGGTGGAAAGCAATGTATTTCGCCAATCATCGAAGATATTGGAAAAGATTCAAAGATTGTGCCTCATCAGTGTAAGTGATGCTCTCAAGCCAATTAGCACGCGGGCTCTTGATGTTATCCTCAACACAACATAAATCCTGTACAAATACATATCAAGAAGGGAGTGCTATTTGTAGCGCTAAGACTGCATCTTAATTAGAGCTGGATTCACACTGGAAGAAGAGTTCCGTATGAATCCATCTTTGAATTCATGCAATCTATAGCACCTGACATCGGCAGGAATTGCGACCACATCCTTGAGGCTATGCTAAAAAGCAATTTTAAATCTAGAATTCCATCCAGGGAAGAATCGGAATCAAATTCTGTGCTTCAGCCATTGACAAATCCTGTTATTATTTACACAAATCACTCCAAATCCGAAGAAAACACCATCTTTGAAGCGGGAAGGTATCTCCTCAACTCAGACACTGAGAACAAGGAGATTGCCATCTGTTCAGACAGCCAAGTAGCGATCAAGGCTTTATCTAAACCATCTTAAAACCTCCAAACTGGTACTGGAATGTAAAACCACACTGAATTCCTCTCTCGGAATACCAAGGTACTTGGTTTTGTGGATGCCAGGGCACAGCAATTTCAGCGGGAACGAAAAGGTGGACGAGCTTGCTCATCTTCGTGCAGCCTCGGAGAAATCTTCCTCCATAATCGGGATTTCACCGAAACACCCCACCACTATTATTATCAACACAGTCGCTTTTGGTTAGATGACCCTTCGGGTAGAACTATACAAAGGAACTGTGGGGTAAACCCTACCAAAACTTAACAAATAAGCTCTTGGGACTAAAGAAGCCAACTCTAAGAATGTCACTTCTCACTGGGCACTTTCCTCAGGGATCACCTTTACAGGATGAGATTTGTTGACGATCATATATGCAGGAATTTCTTCCATCAGTTTAAAAATAGTCCCCACCTACAATGGGCTCTGTTCTGGCCTACGTTCGGATCCCTGGAACCCGGGGACCCAAACTCCTTTCAATCCATCCATCCAAATGATAAAAAGAATAAAAAAGGCTGCGTCAGGCTGCGTAGGAGTCTTGATAAAAAATTCAATCTTTACAATACGGAAATAACAACGCCACAAAGGCGAACTGTTGAAGTAAAATTAAGGTAGAGAGGGGGCCCGATCACGCCTTCAATTCCTAAAGGAACAAGGAAAAACACTAGAATTGGTCTAAGGTTAATTCTTACGATATCCTCTTAGGTGAATGCCCGTATGTATGCCGCTCTGTGCAAGTTTGATTATTATTTATATGGCAACACCATTAATGGGAAAAAGCTCGACCGATGTTATTGAAATCATACAAAAATGCTGGGTGGCGGGGTGTGGGGTGGAACGAATCGGGCCGAATATAGAAGAATACACCGATTTCAGTATAAGGAAATTTTGGAGAAGGTCATGCTGCCGTATGCCGAGGAGATGAGATGCCAGTTATATGGAGATTTCAGAATGGAAATGATCCGCATCATATGTAAGCTGTGGTAAAAAATTGGATTAATGCGAATAATATTGAAACGACATATTCAATTATCTTTCCATTCGCTGGATTTAAATCTAATCGAGAACTTGTGGGAATTGCCGAACGCAAATTGAGGGTTCGACACTTCGGAAACCATAGGTCCAATTTTTCAGTGTAATTCTGTCGAGATCTCGTCATTAGTAAAATCGGTCCTCATATTTTCACATCAAAGCAATTATTGCATATTTTGAAAATGTTCAACTCTTGCGTTTTATATACATATCTACATAAATGTTTTCAGAAATTATTGATAAGTAAATATCTCAGAAGAAATTTTATTCCAGCGTTCATTTAAAAAAGAAACTGGCCCTAATTTTACTTAAATACGAGTGCGCACAGAAGAATGGATTGAAGAATTCCTTCTTGAAAAATTATAAAAAGAATAGGCTTTTAGAGACTACATCAGGATGATCATGGTAAGATGTTTGTAAAATGTTTTCACATTGCAATGGCTAAGACGTAAAAAATTCAAGTTACTAATCATGGAAACTCCGCAAAAAAAACTTAACAATTATAAACTCAAAGTTTTCTTAAGTTAACATAAAACGAATGGCCAAGATAAGACTTACGGATATGCACAAAATCAAAATCTTTTTTGATCGTGATAATTGCCTTTACCTTCATATATAGTTATCTATTACAAGTTTATTCTATTTAGAAGAATAGTTACAGTTACAGATATGATTGGCCTAATTAGGACTTATCAGAGAATACGATAATTTCATAAAACCACTTAATTAAGATCAATAAAATCGATAAAAATTTTAAAATGTGGCTTACGGAATTTATAGGTAGGTAACAAGCACTTACACTAAATTGATAGCTTAAAGATGAGTATTTGTCTTGAGATAAATTACTAGAGGAAATTCAATCGTTTTTAGTATTACTTATCATCCTTATCTGCGTATAGTTGATCAAGTAGATAAAAATAAACAAATTTCAAAATACACGTAGGTACTTTGATTGCAGCAAGATAGTGCACAATTTATCTATGTATGCAATGCACATATGACGTAACTACTTACCTTATCATATTTATATTGTTTCGTTTCATGAAAAGCAGTTGCTTAAGTCGAGCGACTTATTAATCCACTCAAGATGAATTGAAATTTGAGCAATTATGTGTAAAAATTAAGTCAATGCCAGGATTTAGATTTATAATTCGTTACTCACTTCACTACATGGATTTCAAATCCTTACCCTCCTTATTCTTGTATGAAAAGAAGAATTAAAAGGAAATACTGTTCTCTAAATGTCCATATTTATTGATTACTGATAAAATTGACTAATAGGGAGTTTTCACTCTTTATACTGTTTTTTTTTTTTATTTTTAAGGCAGTAGGACAGGAGATCTCATCCCAAGCAAGGAGGCCAGAGCGGCCCATCATGTTATCCTGCCAGAATCCCTTTCACCAAAACCTTCCTGTCCACTCAATGAAGCGCATCAGATCTTGGTGAGGAAGGATTTTCAGCTCATCTATAGATATACGGGCAGACCCTAGAGTATCCAACCTGCAACGGGCAAAGGCCGGGCACGCACACAAAAAGTTTTCGGTTGTCTCAGGCTTTTCTTCTAGGCAGCACAGACACTCAGGACTGACGACAACTCCAATCCTTGTTAGATGAGCGTGAAGTGAGCTCTGGCCGGTGATGATGCCAAACATAGTTTTACATTGTTTCCTTCTGAGCGCCTTAAGAAAATCGAAGATATTCCGATTGAGCCCATCAAGAAACAGCTTTGTACACCTGCAAGTACTTAGGTTCCCCCATCTCTGATGATGCTTCCTATGAACATCCGCTTTGATGAGAGACCCAATACTCGAGGTGGCAACACCTACGGCAGGTTCCGGTTCGAGGAGAATCAGAGCCATCCCTAGCTAAAAGATCAGCCCTTCAATTCCCCATGATCCCCATGTAACCAGGAACCCACTGAAGGGACACCTTGAGGTGGATACACAATTTATCCACAGCTGATCTGCAATCTCCCAGTAACTTAGATGTTATCCGAGGGCCACTCAGGCTGCCCGACTACCCGAAAGGATAGCAATAGCTTTTCCCTTGATTTGCATATCAAGGGCTATCTTCGCTGCTATTGCGATGGCGAAGACTTCAGCCTGGAGGACGTTTTTTACTGTTGATGATTTTGTTTGACATATTGTGCCAAACCTACTGTCAAATTTCTTTTTATAGACCTTATTTCGTTTTCGTTTGAGAAATCAGGTTCGCTCTGGAGGCAACCTCGAGTGAAATTTCAGAGCGAACCTGGTACTTTTTGGGCTGCCTCCAGAGACAACCTATGACGTCATTTTTGCTTCAAACGAACGTTTTGACAGCACTTAGATTGGCTTCAGACCAAACGTGATGTTCAAACGAAAATGACATTAGTGAACTGAATTTCCTTTTAGGTTTTCAAAATAAAAGCTACGTTCTTTTGGTTCCATGCAGAGCACAGGAGATTGCGAATTGAATTGATTTGTTGGGGTGCATAGAAATAGCGAGCATATACTAACAAGAGAAATCTCCTGAACAGCTGTTCAATACACTCTTATTCGCCAGTGTGTAAAAATCAACAGTGAACCACTACACCGTTATTCGCCAGTGTGTAATAAAATATATTGAAAAAACTTTGAAAATAAAATAACTTTCGTAAAAAAATTGCACTAAAAAGTAAAAAATAATTGTTTTTATTCTCAGTGATTTAGGTAACTTTCCTAGTGTTTCATTTCAAAATAAGAAATGCTAGAACTCAGATTAAATCTTAAAAGTTTGAGCATGAATTGCACTTAGACAAGTGTGGTTTATAGTTGTAGATGCCCAAACTTTTAAGATTTAATCTGAGTTCTAGCATTTCTTATTTTGCAATTAAACTTTTCTAGTGGGAAGGTAACCTATAATGAGATAGTCGGGTAAAACGTAAAATTTTTGCTTTCCACGAAATCTAAGTGTTCGACGCACTCACATGTATGTTTTTGTTCAAGAAAGAATTTTTTGGGATTCTCCGGTATATAGCATAAGCTAAAAAGTGTTCTAATTTGTTATTTCATCACACAACCCATTAATTTTTGGTGACAAGTTTCAAGTCTTGGTTTGACTCATCAACAAGTCCCAAATAGCGAAATTGGGTGATTTGAAAAACAAATGCAAAGATGAAAAAAAGAAGAAAGAAATGAAAAGTTTGAGAAAAATAGAAAAAAAAACAATTTTTTTGTTTATTTAAAAAAATTTTAAATTTTTTTAAAAACACAGATTTATTCTAAGCGAATCGAACCTGTATACGCCACGCAGTGGGCTGAAAAATAAAGAAGAAAAGGAAGAAGAAGAAGCGTTTCGTGTCAGCAGAAAACCTTACACTCATCGGTGCAGCTTGGTTTTCTGCCTGCTGCAGACGCTTGAAAATAGATCAAACTGATCTCTTCTCATATAAACTCAGAATAAATTCTGGGTGTGAATTATATGAGGAAAAAATACTCCCATACAAGCCCAGGAGGAAAAATAAATAAAAAGATTGCTATTTTGGACTTTTTACTTTTTTACTTTTTAGCTTATGCTATATACCGGAGAATCCCAAAAAATTCTTTCTTGAACAAAATTAAGTTTAACCCGGTAAAAAGTCCAAAATAGCAATCTTTTTATTCACATGTACATATGTATAACATGGACCGATGACACCACTGAAATCGCTTACATTATCATGGGATCACTTTTCTATAGTTGCCTCTTTTTGGTTTAACGACTCGATTCCACTGAACTTGAAATAATAAGTTCTATACGAAATTCATCATAGTTCAGTTTCAGTTCAGTGGATTTTCCAAATGAATATATATAGAATAGAAATCGATGGCAATATAACATTTGTAATCTTTTCTCTGAATATTTTTGGAATTTTTTGAGCTTGTAGCATAACTGTTAAAGCGAAAATGAAACTTGAAATTAAGTTAATTGTCACACCCCTACCAACAAAATTGGACCCATATGAAATAGAAGATGAAGCAGTCCATGTTATGCATGTCAGTGGTCCGACGCATTCCAAACAGTATTGGTCGTATTCTTCAGTTGTTTTGCAGCCGATAACGAGAATAGCAGTTTCCAAAACAATCTTGGAGCGAATTAGTGGAGAAAAAAAAGTGAATCCTGAAGTATTTTTACAGTGACCAGTATTGATTATTTTTAATATGCTATTTTTTCCCGATTGCCCCTATTCTTAAAAAGCACTTGATGTGACATTCGTAGATATGTGATGAATAATATTATAAGTTATATTATTATTATAAATATTTTGTTTTACTCTTGGCCATTTTGGTAAACTGATAGACCTTGGCCAGGGGAAAATTGGTATACCTTGGCCAAGGGCAAGATGACATACCTGTGTCATTTTACTGATGGATTCTAAAAATTATGCTATTTTCAGAGGGGTAGCCTAAAATGACACAAAGTATGTCGTTTTATATACACGCTGCCAAAATAACACATTTATGAAAAAAAAATTTCGTCTTTGTTTTAATGCCTAACATTCTTTAAAACATTAAAGCAAACATTTTTAAGCTGCTAAATGTGTACCTAAAATGTTCTTAAATATAAAGGGTTAAGATTCACAAGGTAAAATGTTAATGGTATGTCATTATACGCAACTTTCCCCTATATCACTGAGAAAGAAAAACAATATTTTTTTACGTTTTAGTGCAATTTATTTTAAAAGTTGTTTTTAATATATTTTATTTTCTACTTTTTAGTCATTAAATTTTCACTAAAAACTCATATAATGGTACATAATCTATTTAATATATGCATATTAATACGCATGTACACTCTCTTTTGCGAGCGTTGTTAGGTAATTGTCTTTTCTCTGTGGGAAGTAGTTTAGAAGATTATCGTACTTCAATGTAGGTACTTTACTTTAGTTTCCTTTAGTTTACATGAAACATCTGGAAAAATATATTTCACATCAAAACCCATATAACGGTTAAATAGTGAGAAAGGTCTGTTATAAAGTTTCTCACAGAAGAAAAGCAAAATTCCATTTAATAGCACTCAGCAAGAGCTATAATTTAATATCACACGGCCCAAATTGGACAATAAGAAGGGATGTAGTTACCACCCATGAAGTTCTACATACAATGAGCTCTTAACTGTGACCATACGCCATGGAGTTTTTAAGGCTGTTTTGTGAAAAACTATCTTTTTTTCTTAATCACCCTGTAACTCCTAAACGGTTGATATGGCCGCCCCCCCCCCCCACTCTTGTCACACATCTTTTTGTTAGCCTGGGTGAGTACTATCACCTCCTGCTCTATTGACCTCCTAGGCGGAAACCCCTGTATATGTAGTTATATAGCATATAGTTACACTTACATTAGCTTACATTGCCCTGAAGACTTCATGTGAAAGTGACGTGCTGAGTTAAGCTGAACTTAAAAATTTCAGTACAATTAACGAAATTTTAAAAGTGATTTTACGAAAATTATATCTTAATGACATGATTTTGAGATGATCTTAATGTATGGGAAACAATGTGTTTTTGAGATGATTTTGGGATATAATATTCACAATTTAGATGATACCGGTGAAGGAATAACGGCATATTATAATGCCCATTCTCACAAAAACCAAGGCCTAACCAATAGCCATGGTTAGAATTTAGTACGTTATCAATACCCGAAAATGAGATCTTAAGCATGTTTGTGTAGCACAGGTATGAAGAGCAATTCCTGTGTAGGAATACTACAGTCCGCGCCACGAAAAGTAAGCTATCAAGGTCACCAGAGAGAAATTTGTAAGTTTATACTATTGTGTATATTCCAAGTGGCAAAAGAGCTTTCGAAGGGCATTGCCAGTACATAAAAATTATTTCCAGATGTAAAGTAAGAATATCGGCAAATAACTGTTTAAAAAAACAATTTTATTTGTAAATAAAGAACTCCAACTTAAGGTACACGACATAAAACATTTTTTCGTGACGAAATTTATCTGATTTTGTACAAAATCAATAAAATAACTTAATTGAAATGGAAAAATTACAAAATTTTGCTCTGGTTACAGGCCTAAGCACAATTGCGATGGCAGAGCGGAAAACAGCAGATGGCAGCGAGAAATTCGGTTGTCAAAACAGGCCGTCGAAAGATTGGGAGCACAATTGCAACGACAGGCGGTGAGCGACGATTATGAAAGAAGAAGATACCGAAATTGCATTGATTCAATGTTTCAATTGTTTTAAAAGGAGATTTTTAATAAGAGTATTTTATATTATATTGAAAGGAATGCAATGAACCAAAGTGTGAAAAAAAAAACTGAAAATACAGAAATTAACTAAATTAAGCGCCTCGCAATATCAATCCAAACCATGTCTATTTTGTCCACCAGTCTTGCCTGTCTTGCAAATCATGAATTATTCTATGATTTCGTACTTCCTCAATAAATTTTTCTTCAAAGTTCATTATTTGATATTTACCGCGGCGTGCTACCACCTCAAAAAGACAAAACTGAATGTCAAAACAATTTCATTCGATTAATTTTGTTGGTAACACTGCAGCGACGACGGCAAAATTAGAATTTGATCAATCTCGACGGCAACATCGTCGCCCGCTTACCGTCGTTCGTCGTAATTTGGTGCATTTGGATAAGACGCTGTGCTTTTAGAAGTTTAACAGCGGAATTTCATCGTCGTTCTCCGTCTGCCGTCGCAATTGTGCTTAGGCCTTGCAGCTAAAAACTGAAAATTCCCTGACCTTGATATATCAATTTTCGTGGCGCGGACTATCGGGCTCTGGTAAGCCTTTCATTCTACACCTGCAAATACAGAGAGAAGCTAGGCTTACAACTTACAGACTTCTAACTGTTGAAGATAAGGAATTGAGGAAAACCTGTGAATTGCTAGCACAAAAAAGACTCTCAGACTTTCTGGGAAATATTTCTTCACACGAATAGAAGTAATGGTCACTGCAGAAAATTCTGGAGTTCGTCGAACTAGCTCCATCCAATGAACTTTAAAAATGAGAAAATCTGCAGTGAATCGGACGTAAAACCACTCTGACTATTTAATATAATCTGATCTAATGTACGAGTGTCGAAAATTTTATTTCTGCAATTATACTTCACCAAAATGTATAATCTCTGCCTGGAAAAATGTTAATTCAACTGTAGCAAAAAAATAAAAGCTGTAAATGAGGAAAAATCTTATGTTGATTTAGCTGACAAAATTTATTGTTGAACTCGTGGCTGTAGCCGTCTCCAGCCAAATTGGGTTGTGCTTTCGAGATGAACAGCCTTGACGTTTACGTATTTGCTTACTTTGTATCAGTAAAACAAATCAGCAAAAAGATAATAATTACTAAGCTTATTATATAATAAGAAGATGAATGCTCTTACCACTGAGCTAACGAGGCGGATGCTTTCATACCTACCTACCTATAAATGAACATTCAAGAACATTATCGAGCATCTGCACTCTGCACGTCTGCACTCATCGTCCAGCATGAATGATCATGATAAGGCAGGTGAGAGTAATCTTATATGCAAGTATATCAGTGCTGGAACTTCTACTATATTTGAAGTAGATTTACTACACTTTAGCTCTTAGAATTGTTTACTATACTCCAACTCAATTTTACTACACTTTTGAGAATTATGGAAAATAAGCAATAAATATTTCATTAAATTACCAATCAAGAAATTTTGCGATATACACATAAGTTTCATAAAAAATCTCTTAGTTTTTCAGAAGTTTGATAATTGACAATCATATGATTATCCCGAGCTTTTGTGGGAAAATATTGAAAAATCTAGTAAGGAAAAATTCGTATGTAATAAGTCATAGAAATTTGCAAAATTACACTGTGTTACATAAAAAAGATATACTCGATATACTTTTGTCGAGACATAGTGCAGGTTGTGTGTCTAGTGGAACTAAAAGCAGAAACTTCTCATACACCCTCAAAATCTCATTTTAGAAAAAAAAAAACTGTTATTCCATGTATATAATAATGTATAACTCCGCTATTTTTCATTCTATGTGGAATTTTTGTGTAGTATATGAATGAACAGAGATAGACCTTTCTAACCGTATGTTCCTTATTTCGTTGCGATGAATAGTCACGAAGTTACAGTGGAAATCATTTTGAAATTTACCATTTTTTACAAATTTAATCAACTTTGACAACAATTTGATGGCTTCTTTTGCTGTACAATATTTTTTTTTTCGGTTCAAATCGCTAATAGCGAATTCTAAGTTCGTGTTGCTGACAACGGCTTTTGAATTTGTTGTTGTTTTAGTTGTTGTAATGTGTTGCATTTTTTCACGTTTTCACAGTTTGCGCGGTTAAAGCCCAGTGCTTCTTCAACTTTCTCTGTAGTTAAATATTATACGGAAATATAGCTGCTTAATGAGCAAAAATTCCATAACTCAGTCAAATTTCAACCAATTTTAGTTAACAAATGCTCATTAGACGCGGAATCGAATTCGTTATTAGCGATATGAACAGAAAAAAAAAAAATATTGTACAGCAAAATAAGCCATCAAATTGATGTTAAAGTTGAATAAATGTGTAAAAAATGGTAAATCTCGAAATGTTTTTGACTGTAACTTCGTGACTATTCGTCGCAACGAAATAAGGAACATATGGTTAGAAAAGCCTATCTCTCTTCATTCATATACTACACAAAAATTCCACATAGAATAAAAAATGGCGGAGTTATACATTATTATAGTATATAGTACATGGAACCTACAACCTACACTATGTCTCGTCAAAAGTATATTTTCGCTGTAACACAGTGTTATCATCAAAATGAAATTAACACCTACTTCGTCTCACATTGTCACATTTAAAAATTATTTTTAGTGCATATATGGATGAGGTCAGCTTGGCTGTTCACTTTGGCGTATCTGGCAAACAGGAACCAAGCCGTACTAATGTGCAGATACAAAGCGCCCTCTTTTTGCAAAGAAATTTCTTTTTCAAAGATTTTTCGATGTAAAAAGTGTTCTTTTTCATTCAATTTTCATAAAATTACTTAATTTACCAATTTAACGATTTAACAACTCAATTTCTTAACTATTTAATGAGTTATCTTTACCAAAATTTGTACTTGTCATCTCATGTTTATGAAATGATCACATGATCACATCAAGCTAAGAATGATTAATAAAACAGTACTGTACTTAGTACCTACTTACAGAAAATTTTCAATTAATCTTAGTGGAAGTTATTTACTACACTTTTGTATTCGAATTTACTACACTTTCAATATACTGAAGTTTCAGCACTGAATATTGCTGCGTTCTGTTTCTCGTCCTGGATGAATTTATGTGAATCGACAGAACGATGTCATAATTTAGTTTGGTGCACATAGAAAAGAAATGAAACAGAAATATTTCAAGTGTTCGAAATTTTCTTTATTTGACAAAATCAAGTAATTTTCCTGGTAGTCCTTTTCCTAGTACACAAACAACAAACAGAACCTTTTTCTTTATAAAAGTTAAAACAAAAATTCCGGACTTTTATCATTCAAAAATATATTGATAGAATTCAACAAATTACAGTATAAATTTAAAAACACGAAAGAAAACACAACAAAATACAAATTAATATATGATGAACAAAACATTTGATTAAGAAAAATAATGGAACCTTGTCCTTACTCTCCGTGGCTTTTAATTACGATGTTGTATTTCAACTGCCCGCTTTCTGCCTACCATACCATGAGGCTCCTATTTTCACACGTAAAGGAAGCGCAAAAAGTTTGCTTCTTCTGGTGAGTCTCCTCTGATGAATTTTGCTGATAATTTCCATACACGGCATTCTTTTGTAAACATCGTATAAAAACAAAGCCATTTTCCAACACAGAAAACTTAACCTCAACTATTACCCCGCCTAAAATGCAAACAACACGAATTCAAATGAAAATAGTTCTGCTTGTATCCGAAAAAAATCCCAGGTGCATTTAGAACCATTTGGAGACCGAAAAAAGCGACGACAGATTGAATTGAAACTAAAAAATCGTGCGGCCAGAGAAAAAGAACGACATGGATTGAAACAAATTCATTCTGAAGGAGAAAAGGAACGCAGCAGGGTTAAAAATAATAAAATAACTGTATCTTTTTTGTTTTTATTTTTTATTAATTTTTTTTTTCTTAAATAATAATTTATCCACATACATTTTTTACAACTAAGTGTGAAATATGACATCTCTCAAATGGTTTCCATTTTTTTGCTGACAAATATTCGCTCTTTCCAGGCCATTTTCCATTACCGACTGAAAAGTTTCGGACTCAAAGTTTGTTATTTCAGCATAAATATTTATTTAAAACTGTTGAATTGTTTGGGGTTTATTGACATACACCAGCCCCTTCAAATAACCCTACAAAAAGAAATCATTAGCAGTTAAATCTGGTGAACGAGAAAATCAAGCGAAAGCTGAATTTCTTGAAACTTTTCGCTAACCAAAAAGGTTACGTAGAAGTTCCATTGTGGCTTGCTGTATGCTCGGTGGTTCAATCATGCTGAAACCATATGTTCGGATTATTCTAAACTTCCGAATTCAAAAAGAAAATACAGAGCCCCGTTAATGTTTTTTGGTTGACCCTCCTCATTTTTGAAAAAATATGGATCGATAACTTTATCAACTATAACACTACTACATCTGGGGGGATGTAATACCCTAAGATTTTGAGTGACCCAAAGTCTACGATTCTGCTTATTCATGGCATATTGCAGGGGTGCCTGAAGATCTTGAGGCAGCAGTTGTTGTACCATTTGAATTTTATACGGTAACTTTTTAAGATTCAGTTTCAAAATTCGTTGAAGGGATATTCTGGAAATTCCCAATTGAGTAGAAAGACGACGAGTAGAGAAATATGCATCTTTATATTATAAACTGTGCCGTACAGCCTTTATAGCTGCTTCAATGCGCACAGACCGATGAGTACCTCTTCCCGGAAGATCTTAAAAAGATCAAAACGGGAGACTCAGTTCTTAATCATGTGTATCACTAGGTGCTGTTCTAACATTGAAATGATGACGGTATTTTCATTGAGTTGAGATAATAAACCTTTCAAAAGAATAAAAAAATTCCATAATTTTGACGGGTTATTGAACATCATATTTAGCCACAAAAAATTAAATAACTTGTAAAAGAGAAAAAACAAAATAATTAAGAATAATTTTAACCCTTCAGTTTTACTTGGGCCACCCTATGTAATGTACCTAGTCCTGTATTTCTTCGAAAGTGTATCGTTTTTGTTAAGAAAAACATAAAAAGACTAAAATAAGCTAAAGGACTTCCGTACGTAATATGACTGTATGTGTGGTTATAATTTTTTTTACCTTTAACAAAAGTCGCAAAAAACATCTTGTGGTTTTGAATTCTTTTGAAAGTTGAATCTGGATTCTGAGTTTTTTATGAAATTCGAAATGCATGGTCATAATGGGGGGAATACTACCATTCGGTTCTCCCAACAATAAATAGATTGGTCAATGTTTCAGCTTCTTCCTTCTCTTCCCCTTTCCTATTCCCTTGCTGAAACCTGTCACGAGGTGAGCTGTACTTTGAAGACATTCCTGTTATTGTGGTTAGGTGCATTACTTTATTTTGACATAAAACAATAAAATAGCTTAAAACAGATAAGTTTAAATTTAATTTAAAATTTTACAAATTGAATATCACAAGAAACAAATCTGATGCACATCGACGTTAATATGCAAACTCGTCTTTTTAAAAAAAAAAGTTTAATAATTTGTTCGGTACATACCTTACATATTTTATACAACAAAATTTAGAAAAAATATGGCTGTTTTTACTTAGTAAAAAAAGCTATCTTATAATGAGTTTAAATATTTATATTAGTGATCTTTCAAAAACACCTTGAAAAGAATGTTTAGTTATTTACGTAAATATGTAAATACAATGTTGTGTACATTCGGTGTGCTATTTGAGGTTGTTTTTTTTTTTTACATATATTACAAAATAATAATTCTTCATACTCTCATACATAAATAACATTTCTTTTTTCACCCAGAAGTAGGATTTTATCATTTTATCAAGATTACCATCTTAATAGCAGAAGTAAATAATCTTGGGTAAAAATTTATTAATTTATAGCTGCAAACTTGACATATCATTGTTGGGTATGCTAATGCAATCACGAGCCATGCCTTCTAATTGGAATCTTTTAGCATACTTAATAAAAAAAAAATCTATTTGAAGATTCTTTATCAGTGGTAATAACAATTAATTGAAATTAGATTTCAACTTCTTACGTCGGTACCACACGTGAAACGTTTTAAGCAAATGAATAATAGGTAGGTTCATGTTTATTCTAAGCTATTTCCTACTGGTCTATTTAAACATAGGCACACAATGACTATGCAAACATTTTGTTTGTTCTAAAATTGTAGATAAATTCTGCATACAATGACGTTAATAAGAAATTTTAATTTTTGCAAAAAAATATAATATATGTATAAACAGCAATTTCATAGCAAAACGATCCCCTCCGCTTTAGAGAAGCGTTCAGAATTTGTTAAATATTACAAAATATTTGACCAATATTTTCTTGTTAAGCTTGCCCCAAGCTGAGGTTTTGGATACAGGGTGACTCAAATTTGAACGTTTTCAACGTAGTTATGTTTTTTAATTTACTGTTTACTTGGGATTGGGTTACTCGATTCTTTTATGCAATATTTCAAATGAATGGTAATAAATGGGGCTTCTTTTCCAAAGAAATAAAAATATTTAAAAAAAACACTGAATTTTTATCAGTTTTGGATTTTTGGTCCCCTCCTAAAGAGAAACACCCCCCCCCCATAATTGGCGTAACTAGCTAGGGGCCAGGGAGGGCCACCTAGAATGTGGACTCCCCCGCCCCTCCCAGGAAATTATGCAAATTCGCGAAAAAAAATCGTTAATTCGTAGAATCTTAGCCTTGATTAAATTGAATCCGTTCGGATCAGAATCGTAAAGGCTTTAATGAGTTTTTTTCTGCTTCAGGAGAGGATTTCGAACATGGCACTCATAAACTAAAGCGTATAAAGACTTTAACTATCTATTTATTAGTATTTAATAAAAACATAAATAATTGATCTAAAATGTGTATCTAACTTCAGACCTGTACATTGGTACTTAAGTATTAGTACCAGTACCAGGACCTGGATTTAAATGTTTTTTAAGTACAAGTCTCGGTACTGGTACTCAAAAAAAATAAATAAATTCGATACTGTTACTTAACGCACTTACTACAAATACGCCATAAGGCGAAGTACTTCAGATCTTGTAAATTATTTAAATACGCCTTCTAATAATAAGGTACCTGCGGCAAATAAGGCCCACCTAATTTGAAAATGCAATAAATTAAGTATTTGGTGATATGGAACTCCAAAAACAAGTTTTCCGTGAAGAGTTATTTATTTACACAACTAAAAAAAATAGAAAAACTATAACAGAGAGAGTGAGTATTTGAAAATAAAAATTAAGTTTTATAAAACCTTTTCCAAGGGCCTTATTAAACTACCACAGTATAATAAGGCCCAAAGTATATATAAATTATATTTTTCAAATTCTTCCCATTAAGCTTGCTAAAACTAAGAAAATCATCAAAATTCGGTTCTTTTTAATAATTTCGAATAAAAATAAAAATTGGTCCTTTTACCTCCCAAAAAAACGTGGCTTAGTAGGCTAGTGACAAAAGCAACAAATTGATAAATGCAAGAGGAAAAATCATCTGTCTCGTTAGCTCAGTGGTAAGAGCAGTCACCCGGCAAGCGGAAGGTCTCGGTTTCAAACCCCGGACGAGGCGGTTGTTTTTTCTTCTTGCATTTATAAAATTTGATTTGAATCATTAAAAATAAAAGTTCTTAAAGTTCTTCTTTTCACCATCATTAAATAGTAGGTATTGTCACAGTAGTAGTCCAGTCAATAGAGGTTTTTTGCCCTACAAAAGGTGGGGTAGTTGTGACTTTTATATATGTTATTTAATTCGGGGCCTCCGATGAAAAATCCAAGTTTTCACCCATGGAGGGGTCTGCGTGGTCCGGCATCTTGGTTTCAAGGTACAAAAAATTGTTTTTTATTTTCAAAATAATTCCTCAAAAATTTATTCTACGACAAAAATGGCTGATATAAATTTAAAAAAGACTAAATTCCCTACATTTTTTGTAGCTCTGAAAACGTGAACATTCTTCCAAAAAGATTTATAAGTTTGTACCGTTTATACAGGGTGTTTCGTCAATGGTGGTCCATAGGACAGGATGTGGTAGTATTCACCTGGTCAAACAAAAAATTGTATGGCAAGGGGGCGGCGGCATCTCAACTATTTCGAAATTACAGGGTGATTTTAAGAAAATATACAAACCTTACACAAAATACCCTGTGTATTACAAACTTCAAGGTGTACGGTCCCTTACAGAGCTCCTTGCCCTACAATTTTTTTTTTTTTACTAGGTAACTACTATCACATCCTGTCCTATGGACCACCATGGATGAAATACCCTGTATAAACGGTACAAACGTATAAATTATTTCGGAAGAATATTCGTTTCCACTGTAAATCGTTACACATCAGACTTATAAAAAAAAAAAGTGTTTATACAAAAACTATAGGAAATTTAGTCTTTTTCAAATTTGTATCAGCCATTTTTATAGTAGGATCACCTTTTGTAGGGCAAAGGCCTTATTTAGTCCCTATTGATTAGACTAAAGTGTGCACTGCATAATATTTTAGGGGTCAATTAGGGCTAATTTAATGCCACATCTATGAATTTAATGCTCTAGTATGTTTTAAAAAATCCCATTTTCAGTAGTGGTGGTCCTAACTTTTAATAAAGTTGGATTATCCATGGATTTTTTTAAAAGCATTAAATTAGGGGTAGTGGCAATTAAATTCGTCCTAATTGAGACCTAAATTTTGACGTATTCAAAATCTGTCTACCATGAAATGGCGGTCCCAATTTAATTGACGTAGCAACAATTTTGCTTGTTTTAATCCTTGCATTCAAAATAAAATAGATTAATGTATTTTTACACATTATGTACATAATTAAATTAAATTAATCATTTACACAACGTTATTGAAGACCAAAATTTATCTGCCAGACTTATGTACATTTAGTATGTAGCAAAAAGTTCATGAATCTATGCAAAATATCTGCTTAAAAAGTCAAATATGCAAATGCAAAAAAAAAGTTAAAATAACGCCAATTAATCTATTAATCTTTAATATGCAGAACTAATTTTAATAAATCTGAAAAATTAGATAACAAACAATATATTATCATAATTTTAAGTATAGCATAGTGAAGTCTATCAGTTATGTCAACGAACCCATTCAAAACGTCTTCTATTTCAAACACTTTTAATCTTGACTTTGAAAAAAAAAAAAAAAGTTATCACAGAAATGCGCAAACGCCTCTGGAAGTGATTTCCAATTATAGAAAATGATCGTTGATTTAATGTTGTGGACAAAATAATAATGAACAAATTCAAGAGTAATTTAAAAGCCTTCGGATGAAAATTCATTTAAAATTAATTGAGTGGAGTGTTACAAATCATGTATCGACCCGAACTATTTCACATCAATTTAATCTTGATCCAATCTATCAGCGAGCGGTAGGTATCTACTCGTACATTTGTAATGCTCAAAGTGCGTAATTTTATCTAAATGTTTGAGTTTTTTTTTTTATTTTTATTTTTTTATAAATCGAGGCAATAACTATTTACCTACCTATGTACATACAGAAATATACTACACGTAACCTGCTATAATAATTCTTATTATTTCTTGATAAGCAATAATTATTGCAGTTTCGCGGTCACTGGACCATGCTGTACAAAGTGCTAACACATTTTAAAAAAAAAACAAAAACGATTGCAAGTCAGGAAAAGAAAAGCTACAGCTAAATTTTTTTATATAAATATTTCATGAGCTTTTTTCAATTCCCGCCAATTTCGCCCCATTTTTATTCAGTGATAAGATTTTTTTCATCAGCAGTTATCTCTGTCTCTGGTATTTTCATTCTTTTCAGATTTTGATATCAAAACGGGCAACGTAATAAGAACTTATTGTGTAGTGTGAAAGTTAAACGGTAATGACATTTTTACAACAAACTTTTTACAACTCCAAGGCCATGTATAATTCATTTACATTTAGTTAACGTAAGATGATTTATTTGAAAACTGCTAAATGGCAGAGAATTTTTGCTGGAGAGCTATTGCTTTTCTTATTGTTGTTTACTAACTTTTTGAAAAGTCTGGCATATGGACACGCACTGCTTGCAAGAAAATGTCACTCGTTTTGTTGTATATGAGAAATTAGTTTAAAGTCATTTCGTATACACTTGCTAAACTTGTTAAGATCTACTTGTCAAGAGACTAAAATTAAGAGAAATTATCATGTTTAAAGTACTTTGAAGTAAGTATCTAAAATATCGGCTTAGAGCGAAACTTGAAGGTCAAGAAAAAATTCAAAACGTGTTGGAACACTTTTCATGAAGGTATGAAGAAATCTCGATACAGCACGTCGTTAATGGGGAAAATGTTTTCATTTCCTGGTTAAAATTATTTAATTCTATACCGTACCGTTAGACCATATTAAATTAGTTTTAGTTGGCCTTGAAATTATAGTTCTGTATGTACTACGTATACTTCCAATTAAATTCTAAACTTGTAATAAAACAAAACAGTTGAATCACTTTCAAAAATAAGTGTTTCTTTTTTTTTATATAAATTTGGAATTTTTGAAGTGAACGCCAAAATTAATGATATTTTATTGAAATTGTAGCTTTGTTATTTATGAATTTGTTTAAAAACATACCGTGAAGGTTTTTAGTAGGTATTTTAGCATGTGATAACAGCACACAGTGCATCAGTAGGTATTGTCAGAAAGTTATAGATTTTTTTTTTACAGATTACTTATTAATTTGGTACTACTGACTGATGTATGTTTGTAGTTTGAATTAGATTTGTAAGCAGCTTAAGCATGAATAACCTTTATAGGGCAATGTATACCTAAACAGTGTCGATATTTGAGGAGGAAAATGATAACAAGCTTTAGAACATTGACAGGAATGCAAGTATCGTATAAAATTCGTATACCCTACCTACATATACAGGGTGGGCCAAAAGTCACCATGGGGTTTAAAAATAACTGTACATTGTACATTGCTCCACACCCTGTTGACCGTTTCTCTTCATTCCTTTTTTACATGATAGCCAACTGTCTGTTCTTCATAGGTAAGCATGTTTCCCCACCCCACCTTACCCCTCCTTTTTTTCATCCTGCCATATGTTACCAATTTAATTTTTAAACCCCATGATGACTTTTGGGCCACCCTGTATATAAATGAAGCGAAAATCCCTAAAATATCTCGAAGAGGTATGTGATAACAAAGATGGAAAATCAGATGCAAGCACAAAGACCAGAAGACAAGTAACAACTGAAAGCTTGGGTGATGACTTACCCTTCAGTAAATGTGTAGAAATGTCAATAAATTTGCACTCTAATTAATTAGAAAAACTTCGTGAATTCTGCTAGGTGTTTACTATACGTGCAATGTGCTCTCATAATAGAAAGCTTTAGCTCAACACAAATATTGGTCCGGCATTCATGTTTGTTATATAATCCAAGGAAATAACGAAGTAATAACAGATAAAATTATCTGTAACTACGATATGTATAACCATGAACGTAAACTGAATATTTTGCATTTCTATAGCTTTTGATGTTTTTCTTTCTAATTTTACCTTAGAATATAGAGAGAACAGGAAGTGTGATAAGCCAAATTTAGTGTAGTCAAATTTTAGTTGTTTTAGAAACTGTTGTCTCCCATTGAAAATGCTCTTAGTCGCTGTCACTACGCCAAGCACCTTAGCAGTTTCTCAACTGTTTCAAATGTAAACAAGCCAAGCAGCTGAACATATATTTTTTATAAATAATCACTTTCTTCAATATATTCTGTCCTATTTCAAATATAACTCTAAAGCTGGATGAAAATTTCAAACGTGTAGCTCGCGTAGCACGCGTTGACAGGTAATATCGAATATACGCTTGTTTACCACCGCCCGCGACGCTCGCAATGTAAAAATCGGGCAAACTTCTACTTTTCGTCGCGTACGCGTTCAATTTAAACTAACAGTTGGGAGATTGTACTGCTGCCTGGATTATTTTAGATTTTATTGTTATTTCTGAAGGCAAAAAGGAATTTGAGATATGTTTGTTGTGTAATTTGTATAAATGTGAGCTAATGTATAACAAAAAATTAAAAAAAAAAAAATGGCGGAACTCAAATGTCAATGCGTTCAATCTGATAGCATATTTTTTCCAACACGTCGTACGCGGCGCTAGCCTTGCGTCCACAATTCCAATCTAACTCGATCTTAAGAAAAGTAACGTTCATGTATACGAATTTTATAGGTATCAACACTTCCTGTTCTTTCTATATTCTAAGAATTTTACCCACCATTTTTAGTCTTGGCTGTCAAAAACCAAATTCGGTAAAATGTATTTTATTTTGGACGATTTTATTTTTACTGTTTGCTTTGCCGCATTGACGTAGGAAAATCTGTAAAATAATCGAAAGGCATGAATCAACTTTAAATTTAAAATTCAATTGTGTTATGGGCGCAGACGGCACTTGTCAAAAATTTTCTAATGGATTAGTCACCAGCTGTCTGATGGGTCCCACAAATCTCCTTCAGCCCTGCGTACAAAAAGAAGAAGTATAAAGTGAAGTTCGTAGAGCTATGTAATGTCACAATAATTGCAAAATATTAGAAGGGGCTTATTTTGATAATCCAAAATATATGAAATAGATATATATATAGACAAAATTTCAAGTTCGAGTCCACCATTGTACAAGATCAAATATAAATAAAAAATTATAAATTTATTTGTTCGCTTCCATCGTTACTATTAATGCTGGAAGCAAATGTGGCTTAATAGTTAGATAAATTAATAAATACAAGAAGTAAAGACATCTGTTTCGTTAACACAGTGGTGAGAATAGTCCCCCGGAAAGTGGCAGGTCCCGGATTCAAAAATCAGACGAGGCGGCTGTTTTTTCTCTTGGATTTAATAATTTGATTTGAATCATAAAAATAAAAAGTTTTTTTTTTAAATTCTTCTATTCCTTTTTTTTTACTTTGACATATTTTGTTTTATTATGTATAAATAGGTAGTTAACATATTTTTTTCTTAAAAACTGTAAACTGTGGACTCTCCTCTTTAATTTGAGCTATTGCACCCTGTATCTGCAGCCGTTAAAGAGTTATTAGCTCTTAACCTATTCTGAAAGCCATTATATGGAGTAACAGATATGTTCTATCTGTGATGTAATTGTCAAATTTTCAAGGAAATGTATGGGAATTTTTTTTTTTTTGCAACCTTTTTCTGCATAATTAACCATTTTAAAAGATTTCCTTTGCTTAACATTTCTTTTCTTCTATTAAATATGCACTTACAAGCTCAACTCGATTTATTCGCTTACACTTTCTTCACAGCTATCAAAATTTTGGCAACTGATGACGCCAATGAAAAAAGAAAAAGTGTTTCTCTCATACTGAGATGAAACATACCTTCATACAATTTATATCATGCTGAAAACTATTTTCAAACCTATTCTCAAAGATAATTTGTTCCCTTAGTTACTGAAAACACGTGTACGGGTCTGGTTGAGCAGTAGTTGGAAAGGCCATGAAGTTCTGCATAGAATGAGCTTTCAACTGTGACCGTATGCCCTGTTCTTTTAAGATACAGGGTGTTTTGTGAAAAACTGTCTTTTTTTCTTAATCACCCTGTAACTTTTAAATGGTTAATATGCTCCCCCCCCCATACCATACAATTTTTGGTTTGTATAGGTGAGTACTATATCACCGCCTGCTCTATTGACCTCCTAGGCGGAAACATCCTGTATAATTGAACACTGCCTGAGAGCGCTTCGACGTAGAGAAATTTAATTTTGTACACGGTGTTTTCATAGTAATAGTAAATAAATCTTCAAGAATTTACTTAATCGGGCAACCCCTTCTTGGTGTTGCCACATAAAAATTTAGGTTTTTTACGTATTACTGTAAAACCGATCAGTCCTAGACGTTTTCATTTTACTGAAAAGTTCTTCAGAATATGAAATTCTATGAAATTTGTTGTAATAATTTTTACTGTCCGACGAACCGTTCTAGAAATATATGCGAAAAACCAATTCAAAAATCCAAACTTGCGGTGATGGGTGACCATACGAAATTTCATCTAGGGTATCATAGGAATTGGTCTTAGACCTGGGGCGCGATTCTGATTTCTTTGTCGTAGCTTAGGATATATTTTTGTTACATATTTTAGCAATTCACCTTAAATTTGTCGTACTTTTATAATCCCCATATTCATTTTGATTTATCCTCTTTTTCATCAAAATTAACTAAAATGAATTTGCAATGAATTAATGTCAGAATACATGCCTAAAGGTACGACAAATTAGTCAACTGCTTCTGAGGTTGTGGCAAAAATTTTATGCTATGATAAATGGATAGTCTACACCTAATTAGAGCAATACAAGTGCTGTCATGTGAAGTGTCATTTTCAGTTCATTCTATGTAATCCAAGGCTTACTGAGCTGAATAAAAACACGAAAAAATCAGTAAAAAAGTTCATTTCATTTAGGCGTTTATTTTGACAGTAAGGTAACAAATTTATCATGGGTTTAGGCGTATTTCTGACGTTAATTCATCATATTCATTTTAGTTCATTTTATGGTTGATGAAAACGATAATTCAAAATGAATATGGTGAATATAAAAGTACGACAAATTTGTGGTGAAATGTGAAAATATGTGACTAAAATATACGCCTAAGCTACGACAAAAGATCAGAATCACCCCTCAGTTCTAGCTTTTGCACCAAGGGTGGCTTTTATACGAAACCTAAGAAATATAGCCTTCCCGAGACGATTTAGATCATTAAAATCGGCTTAGTATAACCGGAGATATGAATTTTTGAAGTTAGTTCGAAAGGACAAAAATTGGTCTTTTTTGCGATTTTCAAAGAACATTTGTTAAATTCTAATAATTATTATTTATAGTATAAGATGAACAAATTTTACCAAAATCGGTGACGTCGGTTCAGAAAGTTGTTCAGCTACAGGAGCTGGCCAACGTACCCGTAGAATGACGAAATTATGATATTGTTACATACAATGGCTTTACATACTACGTACTGTGACAACTTTAACAAACAAAAACATCTCAATATGATCCATATGAGATGCACGAGATGCTCGTCTCATCTACCTACCACGGCACCAAAGAAATGGAGAAAATACTACTCTTCACAGACGACATATGAATGTATGTCTGGCAGTAAATAATTTTACAAGATTGATGCTCATTGATCTCATCTCATTTGCAGAAATGGTTATATCCACGAGATTGAAGGATGCTGCACATTTTAACTTTACTTTTTACCTCTTACAAAATCTTACATGTACGTGACCTTCATAAAAACCTTACGAGTAATATCGTTTTTCGATTGTAACTTTAGTGATTCAATGCATATTGTGGCTGTTGTTGCATAATTTAGAAACATATACAAAAAGTATAGCAGATCAGTCTCAGAAAGAGTAACACGCCTTATTAACTTGAAATTTACTTGCCGTGTTATTGTTTGATTTATAAAAACCCATAACCAATGATTTGCGGTGTCATTTATTTTTGTTTTACTCGCTTCCTTGTTCCAGTGTTTGCGGCTAAGCTCGAGATCCATGAATTCAAGTACTTCTTGAGTTATAACTTAATTATAAGACATTTTTTATATTTAATTAACAAATTTGTGGACGCAGAAAAATTATGGAGTGTGACTGATGGGCTACTTTCAATAATGCGCAGTCGTGCTGCAAGATAAATTGAATATATACAAAAATTAAAGATCATCTTACACTGGGGTTAGAAAAAACAACAATTTGATTCCTCTATCAATGTTTTTTTTTTTTATTAATGATTTTGGAATTCGGTTACAGTTTGTTATTGAGACTTTTATTTTACTAGACCTACCTCACGTTATTTAACAAGGTATGCTCAATATTAACAGTTGTCTGCCATTATTACATCCAGGGACAGTGGCAGGAATTTTTCATGGCGGAGATTCAAGGAAGGAATTATTGCTGGAATTGGAAATACTCCAAAAAAATCTTAGGGACGCGGTATAAGGCCGACGAATACCAAAAGAGGATGAAGACGAAGGACAGTTGCGTACATTAGTATTAATGAAGGATATATTGAACATTTTTTTAAATAATATAATAATATTATTTGATTTAGTTTTATCTTATCCCAACTCTCGAACTCACAATTTTTAGAATCGGTCGTAGATGTAGAATAGAAAAATTTTAAGAAGTTTTTTTTTTAACAATTCTAAATTAAATCATAAATATAAGACAGAAAAAACAACAATCGCCTCATCCGGTCTTTGAAGCCGAAACTATCCGCTTTTCGAGCGACTGCCTTTGAGCCACTGACATATATAAAATGGACTGCTGATACTACTGAAATTGCTTACATTATTTGACATTATTATGGGATCACTTTTCTATAGTTGTCTCTTTTTGGTTTAACTACTTTATTCCGCTGAACCTCAAATAATAAATTCTATACTAAATCCACCATAATCCAGTTTCAGTTCAGTGGTTTTCCAAATGAATATATAGGATAGAAATAGATGGCAATACAATATTTGTAATTCTTTCTCTGTCCCCCATACCTACTTTTAGGGGTAGGTAGACAAAAATTGCTTAATTTTATTTCTATAAAAATCAAGTTTAAGAAATATTTGATGTTGTAGGAAATAAACTTCTAAGAATAGAAATAATTTCGAATGCATCTGTAATTTGTTGAACTTTTAATATGAATATTAAAGCGAAAGTAAAACTTGAAATTAATATAATTGTCACACCCCTGCCAACAAAAGTTGACACATATGAAATAGAAAATCAGGCAGTCCATGTTATATACCTAGTCATATCATAAGTTCTGACACAAGACTTTAGCAATGAAATTTTGACACTTAAGTATTCTAGAACAAGTGGCAGCACCCATTTTTAGATTCCACACATAAAATTTAGTTCAGTTTTCTTTAAGCATTAAAATGGAATGGACCGTAAAGGAAAATCGGATCGCAATCATTGCGTTGCACAAGCGCAATCACTCTGCAAGTGACATTTTTAAATTGCTCGGGCAACTTAATTTGTCACGTAGTTTTCTTTATCGACCCATAAAACGGTACAATGAGGTCAGCTCAGCAGATGACCGAACAAAATCCGGTCGACCACGTTCTGTACGGACAACAGCCGCCATAAATGCGGTAAAGGCCCGAATTCGCAGACATCTGATTCGACGACAAAAAGTAATGGCTCAGCAGATGAATATAAGCAAGATAAGCATGTCAAGAGTTATATCCGAGGATCTCAAGTTAAAAGCTTATCGTAGAAGGACTGGCCAACTTTTGACACCTGCTTTAAAAAAAATACGACTGGAAAGATCAAAAAAGCTTCTGCGACGATACGCTAGCAACAAACACCGGGACATCCTTTTCACTGATGAGAAAATTTTCACCATCGAGGAAATAGTAAATAGGCAAAATAGTAGAGTTTATGCACATAGCAGTAAAGAAGCGGAAGAAGCGATTCCCCGTATTCAGCGTGGCCACCATCTCGTTTCTGTAATGGTTTGGCTAGGAGTGTCTTATCTTGGTGCAACAGAGATGCATTTTTGTGAAAAAGGTGTCAAAACTGGTGCCAAAGTTTATCAAGACACCATCATGGAAAACGTAGTGAAGCCTCTCAGTGCAACAATGTTCAACCAACAACACTGGGTTTTCCAACAGGATTCAGCTCCTGCTCATAAAGCCAGATCCACTCAGGCATGGTTACAAACCAATGTTCCGGAATTTATTGCTCATGAAGATTGGCCGTCAGGAAGCCCGCACCTGAACCCACTGGATTATAAAATATGGAGCGTTTTAGAGGAAAATGTCTGCTCGTCCCGCCACAGGAACTTAGAAGGCTTGTAGCGAGCTTTGATAAAAGCTGTGGCGAATTTAAGCTTAGAAACCGTCCGTGATTCAATAGATGATTGGCCTCGTCGTTTGAGGGCTTGTGTTAAGGCTAAGGGTGGCCACTTTGAATAATTTGTAGTGTACGCGTCTAGTAATAGGTTGTGAATTAATTTATATAAAAGCTTTTAATAAAGGCCTTTTTATTTTTCTAATATCCTTTCTTATATTTGTGTCAGAACTTATGAAATGAGTGCTCTGAGCTAATGAGATAGATGCTTTTTCTCTTGTATTTCTTATTTTTATATAGCCTGCTAAGCATGCTAATTTTTAGAATCGTTAACTAAAAAGTTCGTAAAATTCTTCTATTCTCCATCTATGATCGATTCTAAAAATTGTGAGTTCGAGAGTCGGGATAAGATAAAAAAAAAATTGATAAAATTGACAATTTATTTTGTGCGCTTTCATCGTTACTTAGGAGGCTAGTTAAAATTAAGAAATATGTACATGGAAAAAAAAATCCTCTGTCTCGTTAGCTTAGAGGTAAGTAAGAACAGTCGTCCGGAAAGCGGAAGATCCCGATTTCAAAACCCGGACGAGGTGGTTGTTTTTTTCTCTTTTGTATTTATAATTTTATTTAGAATCGTTAAAAATAAGAGTTCATAAAATTCTTCTATTCTCCATATTAAAAGTATGTTGAAAAAAGTAGTGTAATAAAGTTGTGGTTGTTGTTCTTGTTGTGATCTATCTGCATATTTCGATGTCATAACAGTTTTATACGAAAATCTCTCATTATTTTATATATAAATATATTTGAATATTGTACAAGTATGTAAAATGTCATCTATATAAAATAGTTTTTATTATTCTGGAAGCTATAATTTATAAGAAGCATTTTGGAATTTGTAAACGCTAGAGTTATAATTAAAGCATCTAATATTAAATTTATATTGAAAGAATTTATGATCTACGTTGATATATAAATATATAAATAATACAATTTAAAATAAATAATACATATATATACGGAGTTCTATATAGTATTGTAGACAATATTAAATTATTATATTATTCTCATTATATCAAAAGCATTGTCATTTAATTTTGGTTGTAATTCACTGGTATGCATTAGAACTAAGGATTTATATATTAGAAGGCTCTGTGCTATTATATTTTTCCAATTCGATTTGAAAATAATGACCACCTTTCTACCAATAGCATTCGATGTAACTTAATTTTAGTTGTAAAAAATAATAAAGCGATTTACTTTTCCTCACATACTTTTTTTGTTTTACCATCAGAAATTATAAAAATTACAGTCATATTCATTGGCACAAGTTTATTCATGTTTATTCACGTTGTAGCGAATATGATAAGATTAAATGGGTAGCCAAGTCATATAAATATTGCACGCATACTTCATCTTGAAGAGCTTCAGCTTATAGGACTCACTATGAAGACTACAGTACATAATGTAGATTTAATTTTTGGTTTAAACGGAAGTATCCGGGAAAGTGTGGTTTAAAGTTTTTTTGTAATATATTTTTGGTTATTGTTCAAGTGTAATCGAAATGGCAGAAGAATTTGTCGTTAATCTGCTCAATGAATGGAGATTGAACTATTTAGTAAGCAAATTTAATGATAAGTATGCAAGTATCCTTTAGACCTTTACTAAATCAGGAAAAAATTTCTTTTTTTTGGAACGATACTTGACATTGACACCATGAGAGAAAACAATATCATTTTGGAAATGATACTAAGGGCCTGTCCAGATCCAAGTCTTCGTCTTCGTCTTTATCTTGTTATTACAGCTAGTGACCAAACACAACAAGCACAGCTATTATAATAGTTAGACGAAGACGAAGCTAACCTGTCCGAATTCATTCGTTTGCTCAGCTTAATTTCACAGACAGCAAACAAACATAACCTCACAATACGTTGTCTATTTAAATAAGTCAACTCGAACCTTGACTCGGTGATCAAACTAACCAAATGTCAAAACTGTTATACAAACTAGCAAAGCTCGGTGGCATAGACATGGATTCGGATAGAGCTTGTCTTGATGTTACGTCACTAGCTGTAATAACAAGACAAAGACGAAGACTTGGATCCGGACAGGCCCTGAATATTTTAGATTTCAATTGCTAAATTCAAAAGATAATACAATAAATATATAAACATATTGACAAATTTTTCCAGTTTTAAGGGGTGGATACCAACGGCTGTCATCTATTGTTGCAAGACTTTGACGACAAATATAAAGAGAATACAAATCTCTCTTTTCTCTATATGACGAGAATTAAACGAAAATGCTTACTGGAAGAAAAAACTTAAAAGGAATTTATTCAAAGTGTTGTCATCACACGGAGGAAAGTCGAAAATAAAAGCCCTGTTGGAAAACGTTAAAACTGATGGAAGCTGAGGTCCTTCAGTCGTTTTAACTTCTTGAAGCGGTAATTTTAAAATACTTTGTAAATCAGTCATTCCATTCAAAATCGATCATTTTGGAACCCGACTATCTCCGATAATCTCAACCATATTTTTTTGTTTCTTCCACGGTTTCCCCCACCCCCCGCTAGGGGGTTAGGTTAGGTTAGGTTAGGTTTCTTGATTTTACGATGAAACGTCATTTTCAAAAAATTACATCTCCGAGAAGGGAATAACCGGTTTTTCTGATTCAAATACCATATGAACAGTAATGCTGAGCACCGAACGCACCAAACGAAAGAATTATTTTTTTTTTTTTCAAAGAAAAAAAAACAGTATTATTTACTATTGAGGACTTCTAGCATTTATTTGAAGCTAAAAGTTTTATCTATCAATGTACAAAGAAATAGCGATAGTGTTCGGATTCGTTTTTGAGATATGAATTTTTTAAGTCACCGTATACCAATAGTAATCTGTATGGGAGCACCTCACTGAGGGGAATTTATTGTTTTTAGTTAGGGTAAATGGGAGATAGTTGGAACAGATGCAACTTGAAACAGTCCGATTTTAGCTCCTCGGAAACAATTTCAACAATTTCAACCAAAAGTCATACGTCCTGTCAAGCATCTCTCTTAGATGTTTCATTCAATGTGCTTATTCACTCTCTCACAGACCGTGAAAATGAGCAGTACGGAAAAACTTGTTTTTGGAATAATTTTGTAAAAATTGTCTAACATTAACATTATTTTTGCATTATTTCTTGGTAAGTTCTTGCTATACACATTATTACACTCTAATATGTATTTTATTGTTTACATAGTATTGCGCAAGAATGAATAAATGTAGTGATTCATTGTTTTACAGTCTGGAGTGTGATGTGAGGCAAGTTGCAACAAACAGCTATGTAAAAACACTAAAGTATGATTTAGTCCTTATTTTTTCGTTGAAATATTGTTATTTTCTGTATTATATGTATGTGTATATTAAAAATGAAAATGCCTAGGTGCCTATATGTATATGTACGGCCTAGATTAAATTTTGTTATATTAATAACCTTTAAGGTAATAGAGCTCGCGTAAGAGACTCAAATGGCCGGATTACATTAACAACGCCGACGCCGGCGTGGTCGTCGTTTTATGTCAAAAATATTTACAGACAGTACTGCATGTATGAGATGCATTACCAACATTGAAGATCTAAATCTATTATGAAAAAACATGAAAAAATTAAACGATATTTGAATTTCTGAAAATAAATGATTTTATATTAAAAAAATTTGGACTTGAAGGAAAACAAAAAAATTTGTTTTTTATTATTATTTAAAATTTTATTGCAAACCGGCAGAGATTACAAGCAAATAACTCAACTGTAAAATGTAAGAGAAATTAAGGTATGGCGCTGCCGCCTAGTGTTAATGTAACTTTCCCAGCGTTTTCTTCGGCGTTTGACGATGACGACGACGACCACGCCGACGTCAGCGTTGTTAATGTAATTCAGCCAATACAATGTAAGTCAAAACAACTTTTAAAACTATTTATTTATTTAGAAAATCCACTTTTAGTTAAGTTGATTTGATTTACATAACATTACACCTGGTAGTTGCAATACACTCCATCTAATGTTGAAAATAATCCCAAACATGGGGTACTTTTCAACATGGGAAGCTCTTAAATAAAATGGCTTACTTTTCGCAAAAAATAAACATAACATCTAAAGTTTATTAACTTTCAATACTTCTCAAATAATTGAGCTTTTTCTAAAACTAAATTTTCTTTCTTCATATGACGTAAAATCCGGAGTTATTAACAGAAATAGTAAATTTGTTGCAACTATCCCCCATTTCCCCTACGTTTTTTTTTTTATTTTAGATCACATATTGTCAAATTATGTTGCAGTAGACGATGTTTCAAATTATTTTACGTATTAAACTCTAAGTATCCCGCCCGCACTTCGTTCGAACCGGACTTGGACTTTCATAAAAAAAAAACAGTGTACAAATTATACAACTGCTTTTGATAAATAATTTACAAAGGTAAATTCCTTAATAGTAAGATTAAGAAATTTTTGCCCAGATGGCCTTGCAGCCGTGGGCCTCACAGCATTAGTTGAGTTTAACCAATTAATGTTTTTAATAAATAATTAAATAATAAAAAAAAATAATGAAAAAGAAATAAATAAGATAAATGTTAAGTCTTTAAAAACTTAAAATCAATATTAAACCCTAAAAATTATTGTAATATTGATTGTATTAAATGTTTGAAGTTTCTGCCAACAAATAAGAAGTATATATGAGGCACATAAAATTTTATTACAAATTTATATTATACATATATATTTTTTTTAAGCAAATTAATTCCTTTAACAAATATATTAAGAAACATTACACAATTTTTTTATTTAATTTTATCTATATCTAAAATAAATGATAAGATACCATGACTAACTATAAACTATTAATAGTTTTAAAACATATCATTTTTTATCAACACAGCACTTTAAATAAATATTTGTTTTAGGTACCAAAATTTAAAGTTACTGATAAGCTAGAAATCAGCGAAATTGATGAATAGTTATTTACTGACTGGAGATAACCGCGCGCCGAAAGCATTTTTGGAGCACAGAGGAATAGAAAAGTACTTTTAGACCAGTCGGATAAAAAAGAAGGTCTTACCTCAGGAAAAATTCCCGCCAGCAATTTTATTGCTATAAGGTTTCGGGGTGGGGGTGGGGGGTCACTGATAGTCCATATTCAATATGGCGACCAAGTTCCACAGGTGGAATTGTTTTTGCTCAATATCTCAACCATTTTCAACAAAAATTTAAGGACTTAAATTGTTGTAAATTTGATTCTTTTAGTCCTTACATTTTTTATCGTGCGTTCGATATTTTTCGAATTAAGCGGAAAAAAAGTGATAAAGTATAATTATCCAATTATCTCGTTTATTATTAACTTTACGACATAAATGTACAGGAACAAAATTGTATAGAATAACATTTTCTACAATTTTGATCTCTACTAATTTTTCCTAGAATCTCTATTTAAGGTCCTACCCTTGCGGTAAAAGCACAGAGCACAACGTTAATCGTTCCTAATACCGGCCAATTTTTCTTTTCCGTGATAAAGAATTTTTACATTCCCAGTTTCTAAGATGGCGACGGAAGTTATATGTATGTCAGTGGTTACGACTTACGAGAATATAAATACAGACATCATGGTGTTAACTGTATAAAGTAGAGCTGGCGCTCGTAGCTCGTAGCGCTGTAACGCAAACTGGCAAAATATAACAGAAACGATTTTTATATGATAGCGACACCATGCGTAGATAGCGCTGTAGCGCACTTTTAACAACTTTTAATGACTAATGTATATACATTTTTATAAGAAAGATAGAGAGAGGAAGGAGAGTATTGTGTTCTCTGTACCTAACTTTCCTATACATTTCACGATATTGCGTCAGCTAATGGTGGAACATGGTTCGTAATGGGAATACCTTGTATTTTATATACCTTACCATGCGGCATTGCATACCAAACTACACTGTTAAAAATAATGGACAAACCTGGGTTTTCTTCAACACTTTCGGCTACAGCAGCAATATTCTCGGCTGTTCTTGAGCGACGTGCACGGGTTGTATTCTTCACGACAGCTCGAATTTTTCTACCAATTTCTGTATTGCGGTCCGACAAGGTGCTTCACGACGACCTAAAAATGTTCGAGTTTTACGAACCGTCTTTGCCACATTTTCACCATTTTTATAGTGAATTTTAATAATTTCAATGCGTTGTTGAATCGTGTATAGTTCCATTTTTGTTAATGGCGTAGTTTCTACTTGTCAAATGTCAAAAATGACAGGTCCAAAAGTGACATCTACCGAAATAGCGGGCTAATTAAAATAACAGCTCTTATTGGAAAATACTTTACAATATTTGTCAATTGCTTTAAGTTTTGTGACTTTCGAAATCAATTTTGCTAAGACGTGCTTCGAGTCGTCCCCGATTGCGAAGATTAATGCAAAGTGCGCGAATATCAAATTTTGAGTAAAACTTAAATAAAAAACACTGTTTCAGACTTTTGAATTGCTTCGCTATAGGTTTACGGTGATGAGTTGCTATAAGTGGTATTGATGTTTTAAAAATGATCAAATGTCACTTGTGGACAATGCGTCTCTATACCAAAACAATTCACAGAATTATTCAGGGAAATTTACGATTATCAATCAGAGGGGGTTTCTGACATGGTTGGAATGTCATTTATGTCGTTTCCGTTTGAACATCCCGGTTCGTTCTGGAGGCAACCCCGTTCAACCGAACGGTTTCAGAGTGCACCTGAAAAAGTTCGCTTGACTATGTATACTAACGTCAAAGTACGCTATGAATTTTGTGCGGCAAGTGGTTGGTAATTTGTTTGCGGAATAATTTTGAGGACAATATGATATAATAATAGTAGAGTGGGCTTGTTGCCATTAAAATAATGTCAAATGACATTAATAGCAAATCAACCCTAGACTTTGTTTATGTGAGTGAAATCATAGTGTACCCGAGAAAATTTTCACGGCGAACCTGATGCTTTCTGGGTTCCCACCAGAGACAACCCATGACGTCATTTTTGTTTCAAACGAACGCTTTGCCTCTCGAGTGAAACTGATGTTCAAACGAAAACGACATTAGTATAACTTAATCTATCTCAAGAAACATTTTGAACATGCCTCGCATTGTGGCCAAATATGTTACCCGATTGTCGACAATACACCAATGAAGACTTGATTTTCATTTCAAGGCTAATTATAAATGATAAGAATTGATTTTAATGGTATGACCCTGAAACAAAGCAACAATCGTCGGAATACGAAAAATCCAACCTCACCACATCCATCCCAAGATGGCCAAGTCAGAAGTCAATGGATTAGTTATTGTTGGTATATCTGGGATACATGAATTCAACCACATTCTTGGAGTATGGTTTCGTGATATATTTTTCACACTAAGTCGACTGTAAATGATTGCATCTTAGATCATCACTTTTCCACATCACTTTTTTGAGGTTATCGATCTGCGTCAAGAAAATATAATAATTGCTTTTAAGATCAGCACTATACAACAATCATCGTATGCAAACATAAGATTAAGCTTCATAAAACAAAATTTTCCACAAAGTATGTCTACTGGCAAGAGTCAAATCCGGGTTGTATAATATTACAAAGTTTCAAGTTGCCAAAATATTTGAAGAAGCTTAATACGGTAAAGCAGCGTGCGTAAAAAAAGCATATTGTCATTCAATGATCAGATTTTTGATGATTTAGATTTTGCTCCCTTCTAAGTAACAGACGGCCCATATCGATTTCTACCGTGAAAATAACGTCAAAATAGCGAAAAAGTAAAGAAGCCAACTGTCGTCGACTTTAACTTTAATTTTTTTAGTGAATGACGAGGAGACATCTGAGATGATACAAAAAGAATGGAAATTAGATCAAATTGGTCCGAAATGGTGAAATTACCATCGAATTCGATTTCAAAAGCAGAGTGACACCAAAAACGCAGGACTAATAAAATTTAATAAAACGGGGATGTCCTGTGACATCAAATACTGAGTGAAAAATCTTCTTTTAACACGTTCGCGGACGTGAATGCTATGGCATTCATTTTCATTATGATGCAAAATGACATGAATGCTATAGCATTCAAATTTTAAATGCAATTTTTATACATTTAATTGTATATAAGCTTAAGTTTTTATAATTATTATGAACTTTATAGTAATCACCAACTGATTCATTAGGTGCTTTCATATTATTTGGCGTGAATTTCTGGGAATTGTGTGAATCTCCGTTATCTGCTTCAGTTCAAAATTTGAGATCAAAGTGAAAACATCAGTTTTTTTACGTTATTGTATAAATTTGTTGGAGAAAAATGAATTCTCAAAAGGAGCGTACACGAATTTCAAGGTTGTTAGATAATTCTGAATCAGATCAATCTATAGGTAAGTGTACCACTGAAATAATTGAAAATGAAAGCAATTTGATGGATATCCTTCTGATAGGATATGAAAACCTCAGCGAAAATTCAAGGGAGAGTTCTCCTAATATATTTTTGACAAACAATTTGGGTTTATCAACATCATCATCTTCTGATTCAGAGGATACTAGCAACATAAACATTTCAAATCAGATAAATGAGACAACTGTGTTGTGGAATGAAGATACTGCAGAAATACAGGACTTTCACTTTGATTCTTCTTCAATGGGTGTAGCTAACGATATTAGAATGTGTAAAACTCCAAAAGATAAAATTTGGTATAGGGAAATAATGGAGTTAATTGTTAGCTACACAAACGAATATGGGAACAAATTGTTGTCACTAACACGTCCGCATAAGAGAAATTGCCGGATGCAGAGCTTCAAGGAAACAAACGTTGATGAAATGGAGTTATTCTTTGGCCTTTGTTGTTGCATTCTCAAATAAAGACACCTACAATTCATTCAAACTGGTCAAACAATCCATAATATTACCATCCAATTTTCGGGGCATCTATGACAGGGCGCAGGTTTGAACAATTATTGCGTTGTTTGAATTGTGAACCCGTACCAAATAATGACAGACTATCTAATATTTCCGAGCTTCTGAAACTTGTAAATACTTCATTTCAAACCGCATATAAACCTGGAAAAAATTTATCGCTAGATGAATCAATGATGCTTCATCGTGGAAGACTAAGTTTTCGGCAATTTATGAAATCAAAAAAACATAAGAATGGGATTAAATTATATGAGCTTTGTGCACATGATGGCTATGCTCTCAATATAGATAATATATATAAAGGCAAAGTATCAAATGAAGCGCCTTCCTAATCTGTAGTGGATTCTGTAGTTAGAGAGTAATGGAAGCGTATTTATCGAAGGGTCATTCGTTATTTATGGACAACTACTATAATAGTGTCGGACTGAGCAATCAATTACTTGGTTTCAAAACTCAGAGAAGACAAGGAAACGTGTATGTTAGTAAGTGGAAGGATAAACGGGAGGTGCTTTGTATTACAACGGAAAATCATCCCAAAATAATTGACGTACAGAATAAATATGGTATCTGGAAAAAAAAAAGCCGATAGAAATTGCTAATTACAATGCAAATATGTCTGGCATAGATAGATGTGATCAAATGATATCATATTATTCCTCACCCAAAAAATCTATCCGTTGGTACAAAAAGGTACTATAGATACTAGATATTGCTGTATGGAATTCTTATTACATTTATAAGAAGATAAATGCTTCAAGTATCAGTTTTCTCGATTTTAGAGACAATCTAATAAATACGGTTTTAAAAATACCACAGAATTCAAACGGGCGTGATTTCGTGCATGGCAACTCACCAAGGCATGTTAGATACACTCTTCAAGATGCCCACTATCAGGAAAAAATTCCGGCGCCTTCAAATTACAAGCGCAAAACATATTTCCTAAAATGCAAGTACTGCTATAGGCAGAAAATAATCAAGTTCACTTCATACCGATGTCAGGACTGCACAAATAAGCCTCCACTATGTCCTGGACAGTGCTTCCGATAATGGCATTTACCTCCTGCAGATCACAATAACTCCAATTGTTCGAATGTGGAGTCTTAAAAACATTCAATTATAATGATCAACTTTTTTTTGTTTTATTTTTTTGTACTCGTATATATTTTATGAACTTATGGATTTAATTTTTTTATTTTTTTTTAATATATAATGTACTGAAACTATACATAAATCTCTTTTTCTCATGTATTCTATGAGAGAATGCTATAGCATTCACGTCATGCTAGTTGAAAAATTTGCTCTGTATCGTCATGGATGTTATAGCATTCATTGCAAATAACGGTTAAAATATGATATTCTGACTACTCTTACAAAATGTGTCTAATAAGATTTCGGATTTCACAACTAATTTCTAAAAAAAAATTGCCTGTCAATTTTTGCAGCTCACTGAAATTTTTACTGTCCGCGAACGTGTTAACCTCTTTGTCATGAAATTTATGTAGATCCTCTATATATAGGCTGGATACATTCATGCAGGTGTTGTTGTTGTGAGAAGAAAGTAATGGCATGACTGCATCAATTATATATAGGCGGAGGTGAATTTATGTATGTATATGTATACGACTTTTTTTCATTAATATTGTTAAACAGAACTACGTACCAAGTCTTATATAAATGCTTACTATTGATAAAAATTTTTGTATTGCACTGCAACTCCTCAGGGTTTAGTAGTAACCTGTTACATAGATATGGACCAAAAGTTGATTCTGTCCAGATTACAGTTTACCATGTACAAACTAAACAGCAAAGGACCTTGTACATACCCTTCAGGTATACCGCATATTAGAAGTAGTTCCATAGAAAATTCATCATTGACCTTAACTTTCTGAATACGCCCCGTCAAAAGTTTCCTATCATGGATACAACTGCAGTACTGTAGTTAAATCGGGTGAAGAATCTTTGAAGAATAATGCAGTGGTCGATACTGTTGAAGGTTATAATAATGAGTAGGTACCTACTAGGATAACAAAATCATCAACATCAGATGAAATTTTTAGAATAAAAGGAAATGAAACCTCCGCTGTCAACGCGATATTTGACCTAATGTAAATAGGAAATTGTGGAGAATTTTTTTTTTTGTTTTTTTTTTGGTATAGGCAAAACTGTAGTTGTTTTCCAGTTATTAGAGAAAGTGTACATAGATATCGATGTTTACTATATAAAAATGTATTTAACAATTAATGATAAGCTGTGTGGTCCTGTTGCATCGAACTTGATACGATGCCAGAGATAAATTCAAATCAAGGCCAATTCAACGGAAGGAGAAAATGCAACCAGAGAAGCATTCTGAGCATTGGCCCTATACTCTTTTTTATCTTCTTTCCCGTATACTGTCATAAATCTCTTAAAGGGCAAAAGAATACTGGTATGTATCTAGCTCAGCGAATTACTACAGTAGCTCTATTATGGGAGAAACATTATACAATAAATGCGCTTTATAATTTCGTGAGACTTATCTGCAGCGTTGATATAAATATTTCCGTTTTGGAATGAAATATTAAAGTCTTCATGAGTATCATATGGATAGCTGTTGATGGCAACGCATTACTTTCTAGAAGATACATAATATACATACATATTTACTTGTTTTTCAAATATTTATGAAATAATACAGCTTAGAAACGTAACTAAGTGCGGCCTACTGAGACGAAATATTTTATATTAATTGCAAAAAGATTTTCTCAAAAGTCAAAGATTAACATTTTATGGATTTTCAAATGAGATTTAGTATACTTTCCGATTAAAAGATAAAAGCTTAGCGCAAAATAATTATTGTTGGCCCACATTTTCTTTAGACGTTTTACATTTTGATCAATCGCATTACAAAGTGCTAATAAAAAAATTTCAAGGTTTCCCTTCAAATACGATCGTTGCACTTGTTGAATTAGAAAGTTTAACTGCTTACAAGTGTTATACTCTGCCACTCATTAGAATTGGTTTTTATTTGCAACAACACTGACACACAAATAAATTAAATAATTCCTTAAAATTTATAAAAAGGCACAATTTTAGGAACTTACCTAACTTTCCCATAAGTTCTTCCAAATTATGATCTACACCCATTTTCGATTAATTTCCGTTATAAAAAACAAAAAAAAAAACAGATACAAAAAACACTTTCTATTTTTCTTTTTAAATCACAGCAAAATATTGTTACAACGATAATAATTCAACAAAAATATCACATAGTCAATAAATTATATATAGAAAAAGTATTAATATTCTTGAAAACGTCAGAAAAAAAAAAATCTCTCAGAATCAACAGGTAACCATGATGAAGTTCTCCGTCAGATTACCTCAAAATAACAGATAGACCGGTTTTTAACAGAGCGAATCTTTTTAATTTCACTTCACTGGAAAACATCAAATCGCAAAAAGTTGCTTGCGAGAACCTCCAAAAAATGCAAACTTGCAAAAATATTTCTTTGCGCCAGCGGCGTACACGTTCGAATCGATCTGAATATTTTCAATCTAACTTTTCCATTGAGTGAGGACGAAATTTCAATATTTCGATAGTGGCAGGCACAGAGGAGCACTTTGTAATGTTGCGATTTTGGCTTGAAATTTCGTACTAACTATGCTAAGTTTTGTGCAGCCTGGATAAGACACGGGTTTCACTAAAACCAAATCAATTCGCGATTGCTCCCTCCAACTTCAATTCTACTCTAGCGCGAGGTCTAAAGTAATTCTGCCTGCCTAACCAAGTTGCCATCAGTTTCTGAGCCTCTGTATTTACTGTATATTCGCGCACCGCGCAACACTTAACTGCTAACACTTAAGCTTACATATTTTTTCTAGTTTAAGCTGAGATGAAAAGAAATAGCTCATCGAATATTTATTTGTACTCTTATGGTGGTCATCAGATTTTTTTCTTTCTTTGCTATCAGCAGCTAATGATTCGTGCCAATTTTTAATATCTTAAAAGTGACGTACGAAGAATAGGGAAAGTTATACTGTGTAAAAGATAGCATCACGCACTGGCGCCAACCATACATATTTAGTTAATTTTTTGATTTTTTTTTTTTAATTAAAACTAAGAGCATGCTTATCTTTTTACAAACGTTGAAATAATCTTTGTGAGAACCTCTTCCATGATCAACGCCCTCTAAATAAATTTTGTATGTTTCTGACTAAAAATTTTGTCACGTGAGTATTCACGAAATTCTCAAGTTTATTTAGTTTCATAAATAAAGTTCATTTGCATAAATGGAAAATATATACATTGAAAATTTTTGTGTATTAATGTAGATGTGACCAATTCATGAATCGTCGTGGAACACGTAATTATGAACCGATTTACATAAAAAAATTGAAACGCTTTCTGTAAGTAAATGCACTTTCAATAAGCCTGTGTAAAATTCCTCCTCCAGTAATATTCCTTTAACAAAATTGTAAAAGAAATATTTTTAATGGAACTATAATGCTTATGGTGGTGTTTGAGCTGTATGCAGCACAAGTGAAGAATGTCTCTCAACAAGAGGCAGAAAAGGACAGAATATAAATGCTTATATGTCCAAATCCCAGCAAAGAATACATCTCAGAACGTGGCTGGGGAGAGGGAGCGAATATAAATGCGTATAGGTGTCCAAGGCCCTGCCAATGACTCTCAACGCAAGGCAGGAGAGAGAAGGAATATAAATGCTTAACGGTCCAAAGCTCAGCTAAGAATGCCTCTTAACGTGACGTAACAAAATAATACTAGCAGTTGCTTGGCGGTCTAAGGCCAAGCCAATATTTACCTCTCAACGCAAGCCAACAAAACAAAACTAGCAGACGGTTCAAAACCCAGCCAAGAATGCCTCTTAATGTAAAGCAAAATAGAGAGGGAATATAAATGCTTACCGGTCTAAAAACCTAGCCAAGAATGCCTCTCAACACGAGGCAGGGTAGAGAGAGAGGGAAGAATGCCTCTCAACGCGACGTAACAAAACAACACTAGGAGACGCTTGACGGTCCAAGGCCCAGCTAAGATTTACCTTTCAACTCGAGGCCATAAAACAACAGTAGAAGATTCTTGAAGGTCCAAAGCCCAGCCAATAAGGGCTTTCGACGCGTGAGGCAGAAGAGGAGAGAGAGGGAATATAAATGTTTAGCGGTCCAAGGCCCAGCCAAGATATACCTCTCAACTTGTGGCCACAAAACAACAATAAGAAGTGCTTCGCTGTTCAAAACCTAAAATATAGGCGTAACCCCCGGAATATACGAACCATGAAGTAAGTCTAAAAAAGAGAGCAGCGGGTTGGTTAGCAGGCGACATCCACAGTCTTCTTGCTTTGTCTTACTGCAGGATTTTTTCATATAAAAGTAGCTCGTATTTTGTTCAAACGCTATAATTTCCATAAGTTTGTTCTATATGCTATTTCTTTTTTTTAACTATTAGAAAGAAAACATATTTGGCTGCAATTTGTTTTAACTTCATTTTTCTGTAGGAGCGACAGTTTTAGGCTTTAGGACTTGTTTAGGATGAAATTTTATTTTCTTCCTCCATAAAGAGTATACAAAGTGAGTGAGCTCTTGCCTCTTATTGCATGACTGTAGCAGGCTCGTTTAGACCTTTTAATGTGTCGGTGTTTTCGATGACTTCATGGCTTGTATTATGGCAGAAACACATCCAGGCCTCGAGGCTTCCTCGAGGTGTTGTCAAAATTTCCAACACGGGTTTTTAAATGATGCAATACAAAACCAAGCCAGCAGCTAGCCTCAAGACCTAGCCGCAAAGCGCGATTTGCTGAATGTTGGAAATTTTTCTCTCTCAGGCCTACTTCTGTCAACAGATGTACTAACAAAATTACAATTACAAGCACCGAGCCCAGTGGTATCATTTTAATTTCATTTCTCTGAGGCAAGCCTTGAGACGAGCTGCGAGGAAGCCTGAGAGAGGCCAGGCCTGAGGTTTGCTTGGATGTGTTTCTGCCTTTATATTCCGGGGTTACGATATAGGAGGTTTGCTTGCAATGAGTTGATATGTGTCTACGTTAATTATTGATATACATATATTCAGAATACTGTTGCGTGCGTGGCCTTTGGTTCGTTATTTAAAACACAATATTAAATTTTTAATAAGCAAGTTCTTTATTTCACTCTAATCTTATAGAATTCACAAACTTTCAATTAATCAACTCAACTTTAATTATCGCTTAATACTCTACTTTCAATTATCGCAATCTAATTACAACACTTTCGCACGTTTATTACTTTCGCTTGTTAACACTGCAACGTCTAAGACAAGACTCTTTCTTGGCGGTGACAACTGTTATTTTTATACCCTAGAAACTCTCCAGATTATTCTAGAGTGTTCTATTCCAGAACCTTCTTGACTTTTCTATTCATTCTATTCCTGAACCTTCCCGAACATTCCGTCATCGATTCTCCGAACCTGAAGTTGTTTACTATCCATTGCCAGTAGATGTCACCAGTTGTCTCTTTCTATTGCACGTAAGAATACCATGGAATCTTAGTTCAAACAAAGAATGTAAATTTTAAGCAAATAAAGTTTTCTTAATTGCATTTTTCTTCCCTTCTTATTTGTGTCGCTCAGACAGGTAGAAAGAACAAAGCAAATGTAAGTAATATTGGGGTGTATGTGACCCAGATGAAGAAAAACTTTGAAATTCGAGAGTAGAAGCTTCTCAGATTTAGAACAATAGCATGCAATTCAATTAAGTAGGGAATTTCGATTGGTTTAATTTAATACCCAAAGTTTCGTTCTGAAGATGAACTGTATTAACATAGAATGCGATAATATAAAATAGAGTGATAATCTACTGCGAAGTATGACGGTTTGAGAAAGGAATAATTCTGTTTGAAAGAGATCAGAGAGATCCTTGAAGGGGTGAGGGCAGCAACACTGCATCCAAATAAGTCCCCACCCAATTTTTTTTTTCACAGTTTAATTATATTATCAACATAGGTAGGAATCTCGGATCAGTATTTTGATCCGAGTTTTCCTCACTCCGCTAGAGGCATTAAAACTACGAATTCAATTTGTAAACTTCCCTCCTTCAACGTCCAGTCATTAAAAGCTCGATTGCAATGACATATAAAGCCTGATAGAATTACGAAAGTATTATCTTTTCATAATGATATACATAGTTTATTTAATTCTTTTTTGTGCTTTAAGACGAAAATGGTCAATTGGCAAAAACTCCAAAATTTCGTACATGTAAAATAATCAAAGTTACATAACGCACTTTCAAGCCGACAGAGTAAACGTCACCAAATTGATAAATATAAAAAAAAATAGTACTTGAAGAGATCTTTCATTTGGCATTCAACAAAAGCACGCCCTATTAAGTTCAATCCGACTGTCAAGCGAGTCGCTTATTCACGACGTACACTGTATTTACTCGCTTCTCCTGTTAGTTATTTACTCAATGGTTGAAGAAAAATAAATTGAATCGGTGCATTAAAATTGTAAAATTTGACAATTTGGGATTGAAATCATTCAAAATAATTGTCAAAATTTTGAAATATATAAGATGGCTGAGGTCCATGATACAAAGATAACAAGTATGGCCGATTCGAGAGGAATTTTTTGTGTTGTTACGTCATGAGATGACTAAAGTCATTTCCAGAAAATTTGTTTTGAATTTTTCGTATTTTATTGACTGAAAAAAATTTTGAATATATTAAAATAATTCACAAATACATTAGTTTCTTCGTTTAAATCATTTTGGGAAAAGTATTTATGTGCTAGTGGGAAAGCAAAGAAATTTCCAAAAAGAAAATTTTTTTCACTATGATAAGGACGATTGAAATTGAGACGATCAAATTTCTGACAATTGTCGCCAAAGAAGGCAAGCAACCAATTGACAGATTTTCCGGCCATACCTTGTTAATCTTTGTATCATGAGCAACTTAGCATTTTCTTCATGTAGTAGAGCCGCATCGTTGTGTTCGTTTTAGGCATGGGAGTAGTCGTAACCCCCGGAATATAATACAAGCCATGAAGTCGCCGAAGGCACCGACACATTAAAAGGCATTAACGTGCCGAGTACAGCATGCAGTAAGAGCTCACTCTCAATGCTTTTCATATACTCGTCATGGAGGAAAAACTAAAATTTCTCCTTAAACAGGTCCTAAAGCCCAAAACTGTCGCTCCCACAGCATGTAGTTAAAACAAATTGCAGCCAAATATGTTTTCTTTCTAATAGTTAAAAAAAATTAACATGTAGAACAAATTTATGGAAATTATAGCGTTTGAACAAAATACAAACAACATTTATATGACCTGCAGTAAGACAAGGCAAGAAGACTGTGGATGTCGCCTGCTGACCGACCCGCTGCCCTCTTTTTTCGACTTTGTTCATGGCTTGTATATTCTGGGGGTTACGGAGTAGTAGACCACGATATTTTCAGAGCAGACACATTATTTAGTGGTGAAACTTTATTAAAATATTGAAGAAATTTAATACAAGAGATTATATCGCATTATATCGCAAAATTTGTAAATTTATAATTTATTTATAATTTTTTTAATTTTTAAGAATTTTCCTAGTGCCCCATTTATTTTCTGATAATATTTTTTGGCGTTGCCTTTATATGGCTGACATATAAACCACCATAAACCTTCCGTCAACTAACAATGACAATTCAATTGTAAACAAACAAACAAACCGGCATTGAAAAATATTAAATTTCCTAGGCAATAACTCCGGTTGTTTCTGCAGCACAACACAGCACACCTCTTCACCATAATTCAAGACTCCGAGAAGTTTCGCTTATATAAGATCTCTTTCACAGATACTTCACTTTTGTTTGTCACTATTATCACTTTCAATCACTTCTTTAATAACAAAAACTCACTAAGAAAAGACCGGACTATTTTTCGTAAATTCAGAAATGTCAAATATCCAGAACTGATGCTAAATATATAACCCAGCCCTCTTGCGACCCCCCTCCCCTCCACCACCCGCGTTTAGAAAAAGAAATGCTTATCACACAAACACGAATTTTACACAGCATAGCTTATCCTTTTTGCTATATAATTTAAGGGGCTGAGTAGACGAAACGTTTCAGATTATATTAATTATTTTAAGGCTTTCGGAGAATTATATTATACTAGAAGGGGCCCGCCGGCGTTGCACGGCTATAATATAAATACTTACATGGGTGCGGGTGGGCTGGGGTGGTTACAGATAAATAATATCAAAGCTATTATCTGACTCGATCGCACGATTCCGTACTTTAAGGTTTTCAATCTGTGTTGTATGTGTGTGTGCGTGTATGAGTGTACGTGCATAAATTCATATGTGTGGGAGAGTGTAGCTCTCTACGTCGACGCGCTCTCATGCAGTGCCCAAATTTATAGTAAAACACGAAATTTTGGTATGGCAACCCTACGAAGGAGTTGTTCGATTGGTCACATTTTCGAACTGTATACGCAATTTTTATGAAAACGCCGTGTACAAAATATGAGCTCTCCACGTCGACGCGTTCTTGGACAGTTTACAAATATATAGTGAAACGCCAAAATTTTGTATGTCAACACCAAGAAGAGGTTACCCGTTCTAACCAATTTTTTAAATTTTATTTACTATTGCTATGAAAAAACCACGTACCGGATTTCAGCTCTCTACGTGTACTCGCTGTCAGACAACGTCTAAATATATACTAAAAAACACCCTACTAAGGAGTTGCCCGATTTAAACCATTTTTGAACTTGTATTTGCAATTTTTATGAAGACGCCGTATACAAAATTTCAGCTAACCAGGTCGAAGCGTTCTGAGGCAGCTTTCTAGACATCGACAATAGCGCCATCTATCGTGTCCATCAAGCTGGTACCAACCAAACACATTCACAAAAATTCATTGAAATCGGTTGGGAGGCTTAGGAGATTAGCGTGTACGAACACAGTGACACGGGATTTTTATATATTAAATTAAGTTCAATCCTATTTTTCTTTCCCGATATCCCAGCTTTTCTATTTCTTTTCGTAATAGCTTTAATTTGTCCTTTTCTAGTATTGCCTATTCTATTTCAATTTCATTTCGTTCTTGAAGCCTTCGAAAGAAATTTTGTTCTTGAATTCTTTCTGAATAAGCTTTACACTTTCTGGAGCATTTGTTTCTACGGGCGGGTTTGCCGGTGTTGTTGAGTTTGAGCGTTTGAGTTTAATTTTCAAGCAACTAATTTAGGTCCGAATTACAATTACGACTGATCAGTCGACTGCAACTTTGTTCAAATGGTATAATTGCTTCGACTGCGACTGTGATTGAAACTGAACTTTGCTCAAAGTGTAAAGTTGGTGTCGGCTGCGGCCAAGTTTAGTTCCGAAATGTCCACGTTAAGAGCAGTCAGTACTCAGTAAAACTGTCAATTTAGATACCAGCGAGCCTGTGGCCTGAAAGTGAGAAAATTCATATAAAATTAGTCTAGACCTTAGACCACGGGCCACATTAGAGACATCTAGCGTAAAAGACAGAAACCCATCATGCGACAAATTTATACAATTTAAGACGAAAAATGAATATTTGCAGTTCAAATAAATTGAAAATTTTTAACGAGAATTAACTCTCCTAATATTTTTTGCACACAATTGTTAAACATACTCTTTTGCTTTGTATTAAACAACTTTCAAATAAATATTGCAATTTCTCGTCGGTCAAATATTTACTATTCCAAGCAAATAATGAAAAAAAGCTCCACTAAAAATGAAAAAAGCTCGAAGTTATTTGCTAGATCTAGGCTTTATTTTTCTAAAATAACAGGAATTTGATTTAAAAAGCATCAATTTTTACCATTTTTTAAAAGTTTCTGAGCTAATGATGCCTATTCTTGAATTGCGAATGGTTTTGGAAAAAGAAATAAGTACGAAAAATCCCATAATTTGATGTACTTTATTGCTCACGCCAAAAACTTACATCGACAGAAAATCAAAATGTTCGTCTGGACAGCAAGGATTTTTCAAAACTGGCTATTCGTAATGTTTCAAAAATAGAAGTAACTACTAAATAAATCTAAAAATTTATAAAACCCAAACTAATACTTTTAGCAAATGGTGAGCAATAAAAGTTTTTTCTACTTCACGTTTAGTTGCGTTAGTTTAAATGGTATAACTAACCAATTTTCAAACGTCCCGATTCGTATAACCCAAAGAAAATGTCAACCTAAATTAAATAAACGCAACACTCATGTATAACTGTTTTTTTTTACTAATAGTATTCTTAAAGACTAAACACAATTTTACAATTCTTATAAAACTTTTTTACAACTTACGAGTAGAACATATTGTAAATTTACATTTGATCTTAAAATTTATTTTCAATAAATGTGTGTGTGATATGCCAACAGTTTTATTTATATTCTTAAGAACAATAAGTTGCGAACTTAAAATAAGTTATAAATTAAAAGCAAAGCAAAAAACAAATCATTTATGTAGGGAGCAACATTTATTTTAATTTAAAAAAGAAAAAAATATATTTATCGTTAAAATGAACAATAATTGAAGTACTGCGCTTCAATAGTTTTGGGTGAATTTGTTTTTCTCTCTATTTCTCTCTTTTTATATCCTTTCTTCTTCTGCCTCTTGAAATATTTATCCTGAGTTAGAATACATAAATGCTTTTTTAAATCGCTGAATTATTCCAATTATGTGCAGAGTTAATTCTCAAGTACTGTATACACGTCGTTAAGAGATTCTGAAAATGATATAAAAACGAAAATTATATTAATTACGCTCTCCTTCCGTATGTTCAATTTTTTTTTTTTCAAAAATATAAAGATAAATATATGTGCTACAGTCATGCAAAGTTATGTTAAAAGAAAAATATTATCACACGCTCGTGAATTATTTTGAGTCACCTTGTATATTGGAGCGCCTGTATATATGCAATATTCAATATTTCAAAGCTTTTTTATATTTTTATCTGTTAATTCTTTTAGAAACGGTTTTATTTGAAAAAAAAAAACAATTATCCACTACTTGTGGAGAATTTACAGTGTAACTCGGTTTTGTTAAGGATAGGGCAATTACTAAGATCATGCCATGTGTGGCAGTTTTGTTTAAGCCTTTAAATTTCTTCCAATTCCATAACTCATCTCTCAGGATCTAGTTGCTTCCTTTGTGGAATTGCTGGCGATTCGGACCTACTACCTCGTCCAAAGAAATTTCACGGAATTCTGAAAGAGAAAGGAAAAAACCTTTGGTCATCATCACCTGTGTCGTTAATGTGCCTCAAATTTTAGGAGGAAGTAGCGACACCAACAGATGGGGTGAGAACTTCTGGACCTAATACTAATAGGAATTGATAATTGCCATGTTTTAGGTGAGTTCTCACAATCGCACTACAGTCGCATTAGGTTCAACATTAAAGCTTTCCGTTCCCTATGCAAAGGTAGGAGATAAAAGCTCCTCGACTCACTGATTAGAGAGGGTTTTTGAAAGATTGACGATAGGTCAATAGAGAACTCAAGCACCTTAGACCTTATCTCATCTCATACGTTAGTTTTATGAGAATCTAAGCTATGGAACTAGTAAAGAGGCCCTTAGAAAGCGGTGAAGCGATATCAGTTTTATTATAGTCTTTTGATTGATAGAAAAACCAGTCTGTCAGACTAAAAAACATCATAAAGAAGGCGGCTTCTTTGCATAAGCTAGTTCAAGAACTTTCAAGGTAATAAGAAGATATGGCATTAGGACAGAAATGAATATCGACATTCGAATACAATGCAAATGCAAACTAATCACAAAGATTGAATAAAAAAAAATTGTTGTCCAGCGTCAGCCACATAATAAATTCTGAAGAAAAAGATCAAGTAATTTTTTAAGAAAAAATTCATTCTTGTTAACGCTCATAAATATTTTTAGCAGATCATCAGGGTCGGCAAGGCACCCGAATTTGCCCAAGTCCAACTGTCATGGACCGTTGTTTTTATGACGGCCACTGATATTTCGTTCCTAATGGGAGTTGTTTTATTTAGTTATATATTTTTTGCTACTAATCGAAACAAAATTTGTAAAATTTCGGGAATGTTATTAGGTCGATAGAAATAATATTTTCTGTGCCTACCAGATCGGGCTTTTGCACAAGTCGATTGAAATGGTAATTTAATTTAGAAGCTATAGGCTAATACCGCAGTAAATACACAGCACGATCCAATGAATCATTAGTAGGTACTAATTATTCATTAAAAAGCCGTGTGTCACATTATGGCTCGAAAATCAGGTCATATTTCATACACTAATGAAGTGGTTTTTCCTTCATTAGAGCTCTAATGAGGAAAAATGTGTTAGAACTGAGTGTATTTTGACATATCATATGAATCTGAAGCTCCGCTGTGCATCTGTCCATTTGAAAAATAAGAAGAAGAAATGCAAAGCACAAACTATTATCAAAATACTTTTTAATAATGCTTTTCATTTCCAAAATGTTAAATTGAAAAATAAAATAAATAAAAACTAAGTTTATAGCGTTGATTCGATCTATTTCTCTTCTTCACTGTCATAAGTATGTCAACACCAGTTTGACAGTAAAACTTAATTAAAGAAATGGCTGTGTGTCTGCAGTTTCCTAATGAATCATTATAGTTTAATGAGTCGTTAGGTAATTATTTAGTATGAGCGCTGTGTGTCTAGGGCATAATCAGTTTATGTTAATAAGCGATAGTCTTTCCTGAAATCGGAAAAACTATAAAAGTTTTACATCTTATACATCCGGGAAATCTAAATTTCAAAGGGGTATGCCCACTTTTCATACAACTTTAGGCCCGACACCTCCAAATATGAGAGATGTCTCAAACGATTATGATACTCTGAACATTTTTTATTAACAATGTTTATTTCCATTAGGCGAGGGTCGAATGTAGATTGAGCGACTTTCTTAGGTGAAAAAGTGGACTTTTCTACTTCTCGTGATTGCGCGGAATTCGTAAGTCGTGAAAAATTACTTGCTATGAATATTCATAACAGGACACTAATGGCCATGGAAGAAAGAACTGCAAAAATGTATGCTAAATGTAGTATCAGGGGTGTATTTGACCCAAGTGCATGAAAATGGGTTATCCGGCGGCAAAAACTTTCCGAGAAACTTTTCTGAATCTGGAAAAAAGGATACTACCCGGTACTTTTTGGCGGGACCCCCCCCCCGCCGGGGGTTACTACCCCCTACCCTAAAAGAACGCAGAGAAGACATTTCTTTTATGAATTGTAGCTAGTAATAGGCTGAGGCGAACAGTGAAATTAGTTTTCCGAGCGGACATAACCCTACCGAGTTAGAGCCGATCCAGGGTCCGAAAAATCTAGTACCTCAGTTCGAATAAAAAAGAGAAAAATACTAAAAAAGTGAGTATTGGGATGGCTATAAATAGCTATTTAAGCCTCCGAATATAGGAGTGTGGGTACTCAAACTTCCTCTCGGGACCCAAGAGATTCGGTTTTGTATTAGATTTCCCAAAATGTACTAGATCAAACTATGACCCCCCTTCCCCCAGCTTTCATCTGCTGTAAAAAAGCTAGAAGTGGTCTAGGACCAATTCTTATGATACCCTAGATGAATGCCTGTATAAAATTTCGTAAAGTCACTGATCTATGCAAGTTGAATTTTTGAAATGGTTTTTCGCATATATTTCTAAAACGGTTTGTCGCACAGAAAAAATGACTACAACCAATTTTATAGGATTTCGTATTATGAAAAAGTTTTTACTACAATAAAAATGTCTTGGACTGATCGTTTTCAAAGTATACGTAGAAAACCTAAATTTTTGTATGGTAACACCAAGAAGGAGTTGCCCGGATTAGGCCATTTTTTAATTTTTTTTCCCTAGTACAATGAACACACCATGTTCTAAATTTCAACTCTCTACGTCCAAATATATAATGGAAAACGAAATTTTTGTATATCAACCCCACGAAGGAGTTGCCCGATTTGTCTCATTTTCGAACTTAATTTTACTTTTTTTTTAAAGTCTGTGTACCAAATTTCAGCTCTCTAAGTATACGCGTTCTCGAGTTATCGTGTGCACAGACGGACGGACATGCAAAAATCAAAATAACTTTTAATATTATATTATAATTGGTTAAGACTGGGAAATAATTCACAAAATTCAATTTTATAAACTATAATTTGAGGATGGAATTGAGGTGGTCTGCTATTCAATTTGTGAAAGGCAAGCATTACAATGGAACAAGAAATAATCTTGCATACAGCTCTTTCACACCCAAATCGCGTTTTAAAATATAAAATCCTCCTTAATCCAAAATACCTATTTCCAATACAACTTTGACTCATCAATCTAGCCAGAACCATATCATAGATCTTGTAGATGATTTCTGGTATTGTAACATCTTTCGGACGACAATTATAGTCATCTTCAACGCTTGTGTGACCACAGAATAATTTAACATTCTTTTTTTTTTAAGTCTTTCAGGAATTTTGATAGCCGATTAATCTTCCGAAATCAAAAATTTAATCCCAGAACGAATTTAAGTTTTTTTTTTTCATTTTCGAAAATTACAGACAGCGTTTAATTAGATACAGGTCTGTTGACGTACTTTTTGATGGCTTTTTTGGGTAAAATTTTATTGTCAAATTTCGAAAGTACATGAACAACTTTGTGTGTTCTTGAACAGAGAGCGGAAGTGACAAGTGCAAACTGTTAAGCTAACATAATTATACTTGAAATAAAAATAAACCTTTTCTACCAAGTGTTAAATGAAAATTCGATAAATTTCACTGTTGTAATATTAATTTGACTTAATAAGTAAAAATGGCCAATGTGCCAATCATCAGAATTCTCAAAATTAAATTTATATTTTGTGTGACATTTTGCTACACAACTTACCTCGAGTTTTTCCTTGGGTGGATTTGGATTAAAACTTTATAAAATGGGAAGTGTGATGTCTGCATATTTTCTCCTATTTTCTGAGTACGCGAACAGAGCTTGGGTGCTTTTGGGTGAAAATGTTATAATGTATTCACCCAAATCTGAGTACGTGAACAGACCTACTGTTTGAGAGCAACACATTGACATTGGCAGATGAAATTTCAAAATAAGTTCAAATACAGCATCCTAGAGTAAGGGCGTACTCAAGCAGTGGCAGGGGGGGGGGGGGGGCAGATGCCCCCTCCCTGTAATTTATTGAACAATAACAAAAGCATAAAGCTGGGTTCAAACTAGGAAAGTTAAAATTTCTCTAAGGCCAATTTTAAAGAGACTCTGGATGAATATCTAAAAATATAATCACCCCGTTGTTTCAAATATATGGAAATTATATCTTTCAGGTTGTTTTAGCATTTTCATATAAGTAAAAATGAGTTTTGATGTCCCGAAGTTCTTTCAGTGTACGATTTTGAGCACAATCTCACCGGCTACGTCGATCGTAGAATGGTCATTCAGCACACTTCGAAGAGTTAAAATCTAGCTGAGGAGTACGATGAGAGAGCAAAGGCTGACCGGATTATGTCTGCTGACTGTGCATTGAAATTTTGTTAAAGAAAATCGGGAGAAGGACGAAAAGTAAGTTTTAGAAGGATTTTCAACAAACTCGAGAAAATTGTTATTAGCGCAAAAATTAAACTCTTTTTAGGTAAAAGAATTAATAAGAAAATAAGGCAATAGTATTTATGGTGACTAATAAAATTTCATTTTCCAAGATCTTATATGTAAATGCCGTAAGCTTACACCTCACCGCAATCATGCCCTTCCCCCTTTCGATCTGGCTTGAGCTGCTTCCACATATGTAGTATACCTACTTGTATACATTTAATCTTTACGCATAATTTATTGCTGTATATTGCGAATAAAAAAATAAAAATGCAAGCTTAGGTAATGTACATATTTACATAGTGCATTATTATATGTAAAGCAGTAAAAAGCGCAACAAAAGCGAAAATAAATAGAAATTTAAACTACAAACATGTATAAAAGCCAAAAATAAAAAAAAAATAGGAAATAAAATCCAAAACTATAAATATTACTACAACACCGAATAGGTATAGCGGCGCCCATCTAAGTAAGGTGATGTGCTATTATTTAATAAACACGAGTCCATCACCGAAGTAGACATGCTGGTGCTTTTAAGCAAAGCAGTATCATCTGAAGTACCTGTTTTTGCTAATGATGGCTCTCTCTCATCCTGGATCGTATGTACTGTGTTACCATTAGAAATAAATCTTTCAGTCTTTAGCTCTAAAACAAACAAAAAATTATAAATCTCACAATAATAAATTGCAAATAGTTAATAATAAAAAAAAAATACCTTCATCCCATTTAGTATTTGTCAATGGAACTATTGTTACATCTTTATCTAGAGCCGATTTATTGATACTGCTGTGACTATCATCTCGTACACATCGAATTAAGAACATCACCGTAGCTCCAATAATTGGCGGTATACCAGCTAGTAAAAGTGGCAGAGTATATGATCCAGTTTTATCGAATATTTTTCCAGCTATCGGTGGTCCCACTGTTAAAGGTAACGAACTTAATCCTAAAAGAAATCCTATAGCCTGTGTAGCTCCTTGTGGTCCACAAATTTCATAAGCTATAGGTCCTAGAAGTGAAATAAAACATCCATCGAAGAGTCCCATCATAAGGGTAAAAACTATAAGTAGACTATAAGAATTGGTAGCTGGAAGAAGCATCGTAAGAAATCCGATGCATGCTAAAGATGCTTGCTGCAGTAGAATACGATTGATTTTTGGTAAATCCGCTAGTATTCCAAACATTAAACGTCCAAGTCCAGAAGAAATGCCAATACACATCACTGGTAAATTTTCGCTCTGCCCCGAAAAGCTTGTTTGCACAAACTTTACCATATGTACATATGGAACGAAATAACCAAATAATGCAAGTGGTACACATAGAGCCCAGATAACGTACCGTTTTCTTTTCCAAATATCCACATTCACTAGTGATCTAATGAAGATATTCAACTGTGATCGTCCAGGTTTTTTTTTTGGTGGCGCCAATGGTGGATGCAATGGCTTATAAACAATAGCACTTAAAATGATAATACATGATATTGCGGCCATAGCTTGAAGGGTGAGACTTAAACCATATCGTTTAATTAGATAATCTAGCCCAGGAGGCATTATGGCTGTAAATACACTTGATCCGGCCGTAACGAAACCGCTTACTTTGCCATGATACCTTTTGAAATAGTGCCCCAAGATTGCAAGTGTTGGTGTATATGCTAATGACGCTCCCAGACCAAACATAATGCCATATGTTATATATAATGCTTCTATGCTATGTGTAAAGAACGAAGACAGTAATAATCCTCCAGCGCAAAGTGCACCTCCAATTAATGTTGTCGTCCGCAAACCAATTTTATCTGTAAGCATGCCAGCAATTGGTGACATCAGGAATGTTGTGCCAATGGTTAAAGAACCAACGAGAGCTGAAATTAAACGAAAATAAAAATGTAATTGTTGTAATTACAAAGACAAGCCAAAAAAAAAACTGAAAAAGTTATATGCTACTTAAGCCGACCTTCCCCCCCCCCCTTCCAGCCTTTCGACAGCAAGTAATCTGCACCATAGTATAAGTAAATCCCGTCCAAGAAGCACACAAGTATCTAACACATTTAAAGCGCTTTCTTCCCGCTAGGGTGTTACTTGCGAAAATTATACACGAAGGTCCAAATGAGGACACAAATAGATTCATCAAATCCAGGTTTGAAACAATAAAAACTTATTTGGAATGCATTTTGATCTGGGTTAGGAGCATTCAGTGGAGTGGGAGTCATTTGCTTAATTAATGTCTTCTTCCTTCCTGATTCTTACTTATATACAAGCAGTGTATACAGGGTGTCCCAGGCTGATATGACTATATTTTGCCAAATGATTCCTCTCATCCAGAAAAGTAAAAGATTGTTTGGAAGGGAGGGAGGGGGGGGGGGGGCAAAATGTCTAACTTTTTGTTTTTTTCAAAAAGCCTGTGTGTAAAATTTCAGCCCTCTAAGTTAACGCGTTCTCGACTTATCGTGCAGACGGACGGACGGACATGCAAAATTCAAAATAAATTTTAATTTTATGCGTGGGTGTCCACTCCATTTTGCTCTACCATCATTATTTCTGTGCGTTACAAACGGAATGACAAACTTAGTATACCCTTTAGATTTTATCTAGTCTATATAAAAAGCTGGAATTGGTCTAAGACCAGTTCTTTTGATACCCTAGATCAGGGGTGGACATGACTTCGACCGCGGTCTACCGGTCGATGGCGTAGACGTTTTTGGTAGCCCGCGAGAGTAAAATCAATTGAACAAATGTTACAATAAATTGTAATTTTCAGATAATTGCACCGCCTCACGTGGCGTGAGTAACGGATAACCCACCCCTCGCCAACATCAAAGTTAACCTAGTTAACGTAGGATTACCCGAACGACAAAATCTTATTAAATTCCTCAAAATCCTTTCATCCTATTCATAATAATGTACATCAGGTCACACTACCTCCCATTTTTAAGAAAAAGATAAATTTCGCTTTGGCCCAGATGCTGAAAGGAGATGTAAAATTCCTCTCAAATGAAATTCTCATTTTTCCCGAAAATATTAGAGAATCCAGCATGCGTTCTCCCACTTAATCTCTTCATAGCAAAACGAATGTAAACAGAAACACGTGTTGTTCAAATATCATAGGATTACAGCAACAACATGTTTCCTTTTTACAGCAACAACATGTGAGCAAAACATTGTCAATATTTTATGAAAACGGGTTTTACAAAAGCCCGGGAACATTTTATGAGAGTAAAACGTGAAAACTCCGCCCCTTCTCATTTATTTACGAAAATGAAACATTTGCCATTCTGTTTCGTTGCATGCAACTTACGCTTTCACATTTTTTGTCTTTAAATGTAAAACACTCGGACCTCTCGCAAGCTTCCTAACTTGTCATTCATTAGGTTAACTTTGCCAATATGGTGCCATGTCTTCGCCTCACTTGTCTATCACACTCTCTTTATTTCTCTCGATATCTCTCTCTCTTTATCTCCTGTATTAATAAAAATGCGCCTTTGTGTTCTCAGTCAGTGTAGTCAGCTAGTATTTATCTCTGACGATTGTTTTGTTACGTAATGATAATAATGCGACTAAAATGAGCGGGCAAGGTTGTCGAGTGCGGAAAAAGCTTAACATTATCAGAGGAGTTATTTACCTTTATGTTCAAGAATAAATGTGTTTGTTCTATTTGTAAATCAGGAGGTGTAGTACTACAAAAAAAAACAAAAACAAACGTCGGCAAGCATCTTAAAACTATACACACACAAAATACGTGATTTTCTGTTTGGAAGTAAAATCTAAAAAATAGAAGAACGTGAGCTAAAAACTGGCTTATCTGCACAGCAATAGGTGGTTTTTACGAAGCCAGGCCCAAAATTTAAAACAGCGACATTGGTATCGTAAAAATAAAAAGGAAATTCTTTTGTAAATCAACTACATTTCCCTGCCTTGAAACACTGTCATGCTTCGTCTAAGTCTGCAAAGAATCACAAAACTTTGATTGATATGAAAAGTTTAGTTAAAACATTCAGAGAAAAGATTCAGGTGTATGCATCCCAACTAAGAATAGGCGAATTGCAGAATTACCAATAACTTGGAGCAAGAGTACACATAATTTAAAACAGGAATTCCAAAGTTTCGCCGAACAGTTGGAGAACTTACACGAGAAGTTCGAAAGAAGTTTTTGGAGCTAGGCAAGAAGTCATCAGTTTCATGGTGTTCCCTTTTATCGAAGGTATTAATTAATATTGACAGAGGAAAAAATTATAGTTGGTGCGACATAAGTACTTTTCAAATCTGGAGCATTCGGAAGCACCTACAGATTTTTTGAAGAAAAGTTTTTGCGTTTTATTGAAAACCGTTGGTGACGGTAGATCGCTACGATATTTTGAATTATAATGTAGACCCCGCACTTCAAAAGTTTGGCCATCCCTGCCCTAGATGAATGTCCGTATGTAATTTCGTATGGTCATCTCTCTGTACAAGTTTGATTGTCAAAGTGATTTTTCGCAAATATTTGTAGAGCGGTTCGGCGGAAAGTAAAAAACAAAAACGTCTAAAACTACTGATCATTTTCACAGCATAAGTAATAAAAAGCTAAATTTTTATATGGCAACACCAAGAAGAGGTTGCCCAACTTAGCCCATTCTTAAAATTGTATTTATTATTTTTTATAAAAACGCCGTGTATAAAATTTCAGGCCTTTAGGTTAACGCGCACTCAAGCAGTGTCCAAATAAATAGCGAAAAATGAATTTGTTTTTTTCTGCCAACCCCACGAAGGAGTTACCCGATTTGTCTCATTTTCGAACTTAAATTTACTTTTTTTTTTTTTTTTTAAAATGCCTGTATGCAAGATTTCAGCCCTCTAATCGCGTTCTCGAGATATCGTGCGGAAGGACAGACAAACAGACAGACGATCGTGCAAAAATCAAAATAACTTTGAATGTTTATGCGTGGGAGTTTTGCTCTAGCAGCATTATTTCTATGCGCTACAAACGGAATGACAAACTTAAAACCTATACCCTATGATTTCATCATCCACGGTATAAAAATGGGCTAAATCAGGCAACCCCTTCTTAGTATTGCCATATAAAAATTTAGATTTTTTACGTATGCTGTGAAAATGATCAGTATAGTCCTAGACGTTTTTATTGTATTGAAAAGCTCTTCAAAATATGAAATCCTGTGAAATTGGTTATAATAATTTTTACTGTTCGACGAACTGTTCTAGAAATATATGCGAAAAGCCATTTCAACAATCAAACTTTCACAGAGAGATGACCACCATTCGAGATTACATTCGGACATTCATCTGGGGTATTATAAGAACTGATCTTAAACCAATTCTAGCTTTTTTACTTTTTTTATTCCAAGCTACATAGACAAGGGTATTCGTACTAGTTAAAGGGCTAACGAATAATCGCTTCACAATATTATTTAGTCATGATGCGTGCTAGTTTCGGTTTCTGTCTCTAATCTAATATTTGGAGGATTATTTGAACGAAAATTCCACAGAATACTTTCGTTGATATAAGCAAAGGATGTGGGGCTAATTTTAGACGATATTTTGATTAGCTCAACTTGTACTTCATGCCCTAGCCGGTTATATTTAGTTATTATTTATAATAATAAGTATTGAGTACCTACATACATATATACCAATTGTTAAACAAATATGTACAAATAATAAATATTTTTTTACTTTTATCGTAAAAATCATGCGCCATTTGGCGAGATATCTCTGATCAGTGGGCGAGAAGTAGCGATCAGTGGACAGCAGACAACTCCAGGGCAGTAAAAATTCTTACATAAAAACGGTGAGCTTCTGGGAAATTTGTATGTCGACTTTTCTGTAGAATTTCTTGGGAATTTAGTGAAAAGCGTCTGCTTTTTAAATTAATTGTATTTTTTTTTTTCGGCGAGCGAATTATGGCTATCAGCTACTTGATATGTTCGATTATTTCAGCCTTAGGTATATTCATCATGCCCCTAGCTCGTCGGGTAGTGAAACGGTAACCAAACTCTGCCGTTAATTAAAATTACCTCATAAACAAACTTAAGTACATTTACATTTGGTGCCATGCAGTGCACTACGGAACACAGGAGATTACGAATATGAGCTACGTTTTTTTATCTCTCTGATTTGATCCGGTTCAATTTTATGTACGTAAAACAACAACAATGCCTGATCCATTGTTGTTGTTTTAAGTACATAAAATTGAACCAGATCAAATTAGAGAGATAAAAAAAAAGGCAGCTAATATTGACTTGTAGAGTGAATAGAAGTAGAAAAGGTTTTGAAAGTATAGAGAAAATGATCAGTCTTGAATACTTGCAAAATGTCAAACTAGAACTGATAAGTTTCGGGGCAAAATTTGTTAGATTTAACATTTTGTAAGAATTAAAGTCATGGCATTTCTACTTCTATGCAATCTACAAGTCAATTCTATTCGCAATCTCCTGAGTTCTGCAGGCGCACTGCACAGCACCAAAAGAATACAGCTATTATTATGTATTAATTCGAAAAATTAATTTCGAAATTTGAATTTTAATGATTGCGTCTTTGGATTAATTATTCATAGAGCCATTACAATTTTATGAGATCCTGGAGTCAACTGAAGGCTATCGGATGAAACTGGGTCCGATGTAGAACTACTATTGCTACCCTATGTCCCTCGCTTACCAGAAAATTTTTTTAATTAATTCATCCAAAATCAACCCACAATTCAGCAACCAGACATATGAAAAGCAGCCGACGCTACTACTTGCTCTTCGTAAACAATTGTATGGAAAATCGCGCACAAAACTTCCTTGAAGCTTATCGTGCATATACATAAGAATTTTCCACTACCATGATGCTGCTGGGAAGTGCGTTGCTTCCTACTTGCCCGCTACTGCTACGCCCCAGCTCGTTAAGTAGGGAGATATCTCAAAATAGGATGTGAATGTGATGTTAGAAGTGGAGACCCTTTATTATATTTATTTGTCTAAGATGAATTTTATTGAGAGAACATATTTGTCCACGTGCAGAATCCTTCTTGTACCAGTACCGTAGTGGTCCAATGGAATAACTTGGCTTGACATAATATTCATTGAAAAAACCAAGTCCTACCAACACCAGACTACAGAAAAAAAAGAAAGACTAGGTTATGTTCTACAGGGCCAACAAGAATAAAAGACCGACATAACAGAAAATCAAACGTGCTTAAAAACTCCATCAGTTGCATTAGCAATCCACGAATATTCTCCATAAGTAAATCAAAATTACATAGACAGTATCTGGCTAGACCTATCAAAAACAGATCCGCACTTAATTGCAATTTAACTCCAACCGATCCTTGAAACACCTGTGCCTGTGCCTTTCAGGCTGATTGAATGGAAGACATGATCGTGAAGCTTAAAAACAAGGTCCCCCTATTGACTGTTACAACTTGAGAGGTATCTGCTTAAATTATCAAGCACGAGCAACATCTTGCAGGCTGTGCATCACCGAGAATAACAATGTGAAGGTTGTTAAGTATTTCTGTCACCTCAATAGCGTTTTTACTAATTTTACTGAAAGAGAAAAAGATGTCGGTACAAATTTAGAAGCATTTTTCTCAGCTTACTCCGATATGAAATTTTAGATAGAGCCCACACAATGCTAGCATACTACACTTTTTATGATAATTGATAAGCATTCGGGGGAGGAAAACTTCCGTGCTACACTTTTCTAAACTGCAGCACGGGAAGCATACCAATACTACTATAAGTAACAATACAATTCTCATGACGTGCTATGAATTTCTAATACAAATATTATTTATATCAATAAACGGTAGCTTGATTGAACACGCACACAATTAAGCACAGTAATCATTTAAGGAACTACTATACGGAACAAAATTATTATGATGACTCGTCTGGACACAAGTGTAGCAAAATGTTCATACTTCGTGCTTACTACATGGGATGGCCTCGGTAGTTTTACAAGATCATCTAATCCATAAATGTCGTTTGAAGACTTTCGTAAATCGATGTCTAATGTCGCAACCTAAAATTTTTTGAACAGATCGAATATAAAATGAGAAACCGTAAAAATGATTAGGTCAAGACACGATCGTTGAAAAAAATCGAAAGAAGAAAGTGGTTTTGGATTTGCACATCCTATGACATGAAAGAAACAACATTTAGAGATCAAGAGCAGCACATAAAGAAGAAGGAAATATACGAGAAGTGATCATGAAGCTAACTGAAAGCTGTTGCTCAGAATAGAGTCGACGCAGATAACAAATCGTTTGACACACAGATTATGTCATTTAAAAAACAAAAAACAAAAACGAAATTTTTAAATCAGACATTTTGGCGTCAGCGTGGAGTTTTATGATTGCAACCTTGCATGCCTCAACTAACGAAAGGGGATGAATCGAAAATATAGACTGAAGTTTAAGCTAGCTCATGTGAGTCAGGATATCTACTCTCAAAAACTAATAGCCATAGAACTAAATATGTGTGAAAAGAATATAATAAAAGGTTATTCAGTGTTAGTAATGTAAGAATTTAAATCCACTCCCACAGTCAAGCCACCTTAAATGCTTTAAGTTCCTCCATACTTTGTGATGAGTTTATTCAAAGCATGCGTGCTAAATTATTTAGTGATCCACGGATATTTTTTAAATTTATTAATATGAAGAAAAAAACAGACAACTATCCCTATACCATGAAGTACAGAGACTCTGCTAGCGATGATTCGTCTGAAATTCGTAATATGTTTGCCTCTTTTTTTGACAATGCCTTTGCCTCGTTAAATTTTCAACCTCAAAATTGCAACTTCAGTCATATGAACGACCTTCATAACGTTTCATTCACTATCCCTTCAATTACACAAGAGAATATACTCATTCATATTAATGCGCTTCCAAATGACTTCACAGCGGGTCCGGATGGGATCCCTTCAGCCTTTTTTAAGTCAGTCTTGCTGCCTTTCTCTGGTAGCTCCGTTGAGAATTATTTTCCAAAAATCGCTCGATAGTGGTTGTTTCCCCCAGCTATGGAAAAATTACTTTATCATACCTATCCACAAAAAAGGTAGTAAAAATGATATTTGTAACTATAGGCCTATTGCAAAATTATCTTGCATGCCCAAATTATTCGAATCTATAATTTCTTCTCAATTATCAATCTCCTGTAGTAATTTACTCTCTTTAAACCAACATGGGCTTATTTCGGGCAGATCTACAACCACTAACTTGTTGGAATTTGTCTCAGATACCATTGGCGGATTTGCAAAAGGCTACCAGACAGACTGTATTTATGCAGACTTTGGTAAAGCGTTCGACAAGTTATCTCACTCCGTGATACTCTTTAAAATGGAAAAGTATGAGTTTCCTCTAACATTTCTTAAATGGACGGAGTCTTACTTAAATAACAGAACATATCAAATCTTGTTTCGACATTCCATCTCAAGAGTCTTGAAAGCTTCGTCTGGCGTACCTCAAGGGAGTCACTTAGGCCCCTTCTTCTTTATTCTGTCTATTGATGACATTGTCTCTGTTGTGAAGTACTGCAAGGTCTTGATTTATGCTGACGACATTAAACTTTTCGCCCAGATTAAATCTTTTAACGATTGTGAGCAGCTACAGAGTGACCTTCACAGATTTTACGATTGGTGTAAAAGCAATAACTTGACACTCAATATAGACAAATGTGAGGTTATGACTTTCCACAGAAATCAGAAACCAATTTCTTACGATTATGTGTTCTCGAGTTCCTCGATTCGCTGTGTGGGTGCTGACTGTGACTTGGGTATCAAATGTGACCATAGATTGAATTTTATCTCCCACATAAACTACACAGTATCAAAGAGTACTTCCATACTGGGCTTTATAAAACGTTGGTCCCGAGAGTTCTCGAATCCTACCATAACTTTGCGTTTGTACACTTGCTTTGTAAGAGCACTTCTTGAATACGCTAACCAGGTCTGGTCTCCATTTGACGGTACACACATCGACCGTATCGAGTCTGTTCAACGGAACTTCCTACGATTTGCTCTCAGGCACCTACCCTGGAATAATTCATTAAGTCTTCCACCTTATGAGGATCGCTTGAAGCTTTTAAATATGCACTCGCTCAAGAAACGTCGCATAGTTGCCGATGTAGCTTTTGTGCATCAGCTCTTAAACGCGAATATTGATTCCCCGTTGTTGCTTAACAAAATCTCTTTTCGTGATAGTAGGCACAATTTGAGAAGGCTACCTCTGTTGCATTTTAACTCCTCAAGGTCTAACTTTAGCGTGTATGAACCTGTTAATCGCATGTGCATTACTGTTAATAATATGGCTGAGCAGTTTGTTCTTGACGTTTCTAAGCATATTTAAAAAAAAAACGTTTATATAATATTTAATATTTTTTGTATTGTTTTTTGTGCATTGCATGTAATTTTATCCGGTGTTTGGCTTATGTTTATTTTAACATACTAATACTAACACTGACTAAATGTTGAAACGCATGTATTGTTGCCCGTTTATTTATTAAACGTGTCCATGCAGCGAGCTTGTGTTAAGCTGGTTCTGATAGTCAAATAAAAAAAATAATGGGATGGGACTGTCTGTCAATTTCCAAGCAACTGACCGTGAGGAACAAGTGAGTATTGATTGAGGAAAACAAGACTATCGATAAACTTGCACTGAAATTGGTTAAAAATCTAAAGATCACATGAAGAAAATCGTAAAACTGTGGCAGATATGTAACTCCACCTTAAGGAAGTGTACAGTCATACATATAAGGTCGATGACAGCTATATACAGGGTTGTTATTATATTCTGTCAGTAAATAAAATACGTGTAACTTTTGAACAAATTAATTAATTTTATTTATTTGTTTGAAAGTAATAAAAAGGCTTATTAAAATTTAAAATATAGAACTTATAATTCAATTTGACTACCTTTGGACTTAATACCAACTCATAATCCCTTTGGGAACGAAGAGCAAGCGGCACGCACTACCTCTAATGGAATATCGTACCAAACTTTCAACGAAACTCACTAATATTTCTGACGTCCCAGTAGGCCAAGCATATAACCCCATATGGAAAAGTCTAGTGGGCTCAGATGGGGGAGGATGGATGCCATTCGTCCTTTGGTATAAAATCTGGCAAATTTACTTTGCACCAATCTTGAACCACGTTTGCTGAGTAAGGCAGCATATGATTTTGCAAAACATCCGTCAAATAATAACTGGAGTTAATTTTAACACCTTTATCGATGAATAGCAATGGAAATTTTCCCCTGCTACAAATAGCTCCTCAAACCATTATGCGAGATGAAGATTGAAAGTTTTCAATAGCGCGTTTTTCTCTTGGAATGTCAGTGATATTAACTGCATAGCACCTATCGTTTTGCGAATTGAATGTTTCTTCTAAAACAAAAAGCTTTTCATCTGAAAAAATTATTTCGGAATCAGCGTGCCATTCAAGCAAAATCTTGGAACGTTGATTTCGTTTTGCTTCCTGCAATTTCGTTATACCATGAATTGTTCTTTTTTTATATGGTTTCATTTTCAGATCCTTTATTAATATATTTCTGGCTGTTGATCGACTGATTCCATGTTGTTTAGAGATTTGATTTTGCGAACGATTACAATTTCTTCTAATTTTTTCTCGAACTTGTTTGATAACCGCTGGTGTACGAACCGTACGCTTTCTACCTGATCTTAGCCTATCTTTCACTGAATCAGTTTCCCGAAATCTTTTTATTGTACGAAAAACAAATCTATCGGCAATTCCCACTTTTCTGCACTCACGAAAAATTGCCTTCAATTTCAAATTTCGCGAATATAACGCAATAACTAACGCACGCTTTCCTTCTAGATTCATTTTCTTCTGTTACAAATTACTGCGGAAACTGAACTGTCAAAATATTTCTCCCGCACTCTTGGATGACTTAATAAAAAATATTAGTTACCATTGTTTACTTACCGCAAAGGGTTAATACGCAGTTGAATTTTACTGACAGAATATAATAATAACCCGTACATAAGTGACTGATTTAATACGGAACTGCTGAGGGATACAGCAATAGTTAAGAATATGTAACAATTTTTTGCCACCCCACTTTAGTATTTAATGGAGTAAGTTATAAAAATCATACCTTTTTTGATAAGTTTTTGTTTTGTGTACTACTTATGTAGAGTTAATTGTATTTCCTTCTTAGCTAGCTTGACAGGAAGTAAAGAGCAACAGAAGTGTTTTGCTGATTAAATCTTAGACCTTGACAGTTATTGATAACTCTGCGTCGAACAGGTCTCCTTCATTACCGTCTCCATCTACCTTAAGCTGTAAAGATTCTAAAGCTTGACCCAAATCTGTCCGAACCCTTATCTTCTCGGCTAACTGGCTATCTTTTCTTGCTTCCATCCTGTCCAATCTACATAAAGCCCATTTTTCGATACTCCGCACTACTGGAGTCCCCTTCAAATCTATCTAAAAACTCCTTCGCCTCTCTAGCTGTTTTTTGTAATGCTAACAGGTCTTCAGAAAACATATATGGATAGGGATCCACTAGATAGGTTCTACGTACATGAAGAAATTCCATCCTAAATATTTCCAGAATATAATAATAGCTGTGTAAAATACTCCCAAGTACTTCTGCCTACTCGCAACTGAGTAGTTTCGCAAGAATTTTCCGCTAGGTGGATTTGAATGCTAAGCCGTTATTGAAATGTCAAATAGATGAAATTTGAGAGAAAATGTTTATAAAAAAAAAAACAAATAAAATTATTTAACTCATCGAGAACAGGAGAATTATTCAAATTTATATATTATCGTTATGAAAATAAATACCGTAAGAACTCTTAATATAGTAAATATCGAACAAAGATGAACTTTTACTTAAATTTTCTAGGTAGCAGATACTCCTCGAGGAAAGTAGCTCGGATATTGGTCCAGTTTTTCATAATTTTATTTTCAGCAGCCTTTAATGAAATTAATTTGAGTAATATTGCTAATAATCCTAACTATTTTCATAAGAAACTTGGTATAACAGAAACATAACAGAAATGTCTGAAATTGGAGGCTATGTTTTACTGTTGACAACACAAACTTGCGTTCTATTCGGAAAGTGCTCGCGAGTACTTTACGCAACCCAATGGAACACAGCTAATGTTGCACATTTTAAGAATCTCCGAGAATTTTAATATTTTACACACCTGGAACGAGACAGCCCGACCCAGTTCTTTTGTTTTGATTTTTTTTTTTTTTTACGGAAACATGAATTTGTGGTGTAAATGATTATTGGCAATTTATTTTTAGAAATCTATAAAATCTCACGGTCTATACCAACCATTCATTAATTTTCCTATTAGTTTTAGTAAAACCGTCTAACTATTATAAACTTAACAAAACAGATATTTCTATTTACATATTCTACCTCGTGTAGTTAGTATTTTGTTAGACGCCTACCCGTATTCCTCCCTCCAACAGATTCCCATTGACTGATAAAATCCATTGTGTAAATTTCGTCAGTTCTTGTAGAACTATGGAAAGCGAGTTAAAAATAGATTTAAAGTTCACTGAAATAATGAAGGTCTGCTAGCGCATTCTTTTTTGGGACATCTGATTCAAATGCTGGCACGCTGGCAGACACTTAAACATTTTCTATGATGCAATCGAATGTGTGCATGGCGATAGAAATGAATCTACTTAATGACGGGGATAGTACGGATTTCTTTTAATACTTAGTTTACAACCACTTGTTCTAATATTAGTAAAATAGGTATGTATAGTAAGGAATCAATCGTGAATAGCGCCACATCACAAACATATGTACATACTTAGGTGTACGATTAAGAATATCTCGAGTTTTTTCGTATGTTTCTACCTTGAAATGGCTGGTGTCTATACTTAAATCTAATTGCGAGGAAGTTGCGTGCGCTTCGATATCATCTGAGAAGATTTTATATACCGAAAGTATTTTAAGCATTAAAATTTGAGGGAATGAAGCAGAAATTTGGCACGCAAAGAAATATTTTAGATTAAAAGTAGGTTGCAGGCGCGATATATGTCGTACCTACATTCTATGAAAGATGATACATCGTCAATTGCAAAGGTGAAAGAAAATATATGTATATATTTTTTTAAACTCTTTAAACCATTTTGTATTTTTATATATATTTCAGTGGGATAAATATATTTAGATGAAATTAAATAAGACATATTTTTTAAAAAATGTGTATCCTGTCCAACTAATTTTCATTAGGATTAAGAGGAGTCAGTACCAAGATTTCCAAGTTTCATACATTTTTCAATGCGAATTTCTAGCAAACTATTTGATTTATATCTTAAATTAAAGGTAACGAAGAGGTCTAGTAAATAACGTCGAGAAAAATAAAAAAAAAAATGTATTGGAATGGAGATATTAGCTCGGTAACTTGTAAAAAATGGTAAAAATTGATTTTTTTCAAATCAAATTCCTCTTAGTAGGTATTCTCATTTCTTTATATTGTGACTATTTTAGAGAGATAAAGCCTAGATCTAGCAAATAACGTCGAGTTTTTTTCATTTTTAGTGGCGCATTTTGTAAGTGTTTAACTCTAATAGTACTTGTTTTTTCTCTCGATATTTCACCGACGAGAAATTGCAATATTTCGTTGAAAGTTTTAGAAATATAAAGCAAAATAGCATATTTAACAATTATGTGCAAAATAAAATTTAGGAGAGTTAATTCTCTTTAAAAATTTTCAATTTCTTTGAACTGCAAATTTTCATTTTCGTCTTAAATTGTCGCATGTTGGGTTTCTGACTTTTACGATAGATGTCTCTAATGTGACTTGTGGTCTAGGTCTAGGCTAATTTTATATGTATTTTCATACTTTCAGGACACACACCTACGTATAGTAATTTTTATTGCCTACAGGCTCGCTGGGATCTAAATTGAAATTTTTGCTGAGTACTGACTCCTCTTAAGATAAAATAATTTTCTATTAGAAAACGATTAAATATAAGCAACATTCAAACAAATTCAGATATTCGCAGTTACTACCTGGTAATACCGGATTAGTGAATATTAAAATTTAATTCTCTTTTTGAGTTTAACCAAGTTTGTTTTCGTTGTACTACTAAAACCTTGTTGCTTAACAACTAAAATCTTATTATAGGATTAAATAAAATCAGTATTTTCATAGTACTTTACTATTGTGTGTTTATTAAATAGAGATCAGACCACAATCTCTACAAAAAAAAAAAGAACATAGAAAATTTCTCTAAAAACATCACAAATTCAAGTCTGAGCACACAAAATCATTCATTTTTAATGAAATTTTGATATATTACTACAGATTGAGATTATTTTTCAATCCTGGAAACTACAATTAGTTCGAAATTTTAATTCGAAAATACATATTATTAAATAGAGAGAGTTTTTGATTTGTCTGATAAGCTTGTGTTTATGTTTATCCTGTCTGATCATATGTAAAAGACTTTGTTTTATACATATACATAAATGTGTATATTAGAGATGAAACGGATATCCGGTAATTATCTGGTATCCGGCCTATCTGCAATACATTTATATTCATAAGGTAAAATAATACGGCAGTAGCTTATATTACTTACATAGAGACCATTTATTTTAAACTAAGAGAAACAAAAATTAGTACTCCAAGTAGTAAATTATGGTGAATAAACCCTAAATTCTCTGAATTTTCCTGCAACACGCGATATCGCTTATTTTCATAAATAAGGTCAGCTTCGGTGAAAAGGCCTTCGATACAGACGCTGCTGTAAGGACCTGAAAGACACAATTTGGCAAACTTTATCAAATGTGGGTAATATTGTTTCGAATAAACTGATCACCAAATGTAAGGGTCCCGACTGCGATCGATTCGACCTGTCTTCAAGTAATAGTCAATCTCACTTGTAATAGCGTTTTTTTCTTGACTGTGATATTGACTATTATTTTCATTTGCCACTTCATCACTGACATGTATATAAATGGACTGCTCGTTGAACCAAAAATGCATGAAATCTCAAATGGCACCACTTTCATATTCCTGTCTCTTTCCGTGAAAGCATACTTTCACACTGAACTGTAACGATTGGGAACGAGCAATTTCTTGAGTTTCAGTGGTATTTCCAACCAAAACAGCCTTGTAAAAAACACTTCCTTCGACCCATAATTAAAATTTAACAATATAAAAAGTCCCAAATACTTTTGTGGTAAATTTAGTAAATCTGACTGACATGTATATAAGTAAATTTCGAAATAATTTAAATATAGCGCCAGTTTACGACAGTTGGTAGCATTGACAGTGACAGCATACTTTCTGAAATCAAAACTGGTGCCACATGAAACAGAAGGTCAGTCAGTCCATTTATATACATGTCAGTGCATTTCATTGAAACAATCCTAAAAGTTGTCGTGAGCTTTGCGAGTGACATTTGATTCAGTTTCAACTTCTTCGTTTTTTGTTTTTTAACAGGCGTTGGAGAGGGAGATAGCGATGAGTTGTCACTGTTAGAGGACTCGTCACAAGATATTTTTATATGCTCTAATAAAATCTTTTGTTGAGCTCTTTCAACTTTAAGTGCTCCCAAATAGTTTCTTTTGAATCTTGGGTCTAGGAATGTTGCAATAAGGAAATTTGAATCTTGTCCTAACGAGTTCAAACGACTTTCAAATTCAGCTTTCAAGGAGGCTCTCATGTGAGGTAAGTTAATTGTTCTTTAGGTAGTCTCATCCTTGTCCAAGTACTTTTTTAATATAGCAATAAGCGGTATTACTTCGGATATGCAGAAAAGGCCTGAACTAGTAATTTTTGTTATTTCCTCAAATGGCTTCAACAGTTTTTCACACTGCTCCATTAAATACCAATGTTGAGTCATTAAATTAGTAAGTGTGCCGTTATTAGCCACATGAAGCCAGATAGCCCGTTTTTGTTTCGACGAACGCTCTTTCATATAGAAGGTAGAATTCGAACTCGTGCTGATATCCTGCACTAATCGATGCTCTCGTAAGCTTAGCTCCTATTAAATCGCTAGCAGTTTTCTTGTGTCAAACTCGAATTATTGAAGTGAGTTACAAGACTTCTATCAGTGTCAATCACTTCTAATACTTCAGACTGGACTTTCAATAGCGCATTCATAACTATCTGTTAGCGCCACTTTCATTAATGAGAAGTATTTTGCTTTGCTAAATATTCCAGCGAGCTGCGATAATATTCAATTCCTTTGCAATATTATCTCCTGTGTGAGATCCTGAAAACGGCTTCATAGCAAGAACTCCGTGCGGCAGCTGGAATTTTGCAGACAACCCATGACCTATGAAACTCAGCCATGTTTTCGTTAATTAATATTTTTTTCTACATCGTGTTAAAAATTGTGAAACCTACACCAAAAATAAAATTATTATACAAAGAAGATCTAAGATATTTATTTTTACTATTAATCAAGATTTTTCAAGATTTTTTGAGCTAAGTTCAAGATTTTAAGCTAATTTTTGTTGACAACTCTGCGGTTACATTTAACGCAATAATAAACCGCATATTCGGCCGCCAGATATCCGGCTTGGAATCTTGTCGGATATCCAGTATCCGACCAAATGACTATCCATTTCATCTGTAGTGTACATAATACCATGTCTCCTGCTCCACAGGGGGCAACTTCTATATGAACCAATACTAACTTGACAAAAAAAACAAACATCAAGGTGTTTGTAAATTGTTAAATATAAGGAAAACAGTTTTTTAAATAAAAAAACAAATGCAACTAGGAATAAACTGTACTGTACTGTCATAAACAGCAATTTGTACACTCAGAGTGCAGACATCCCATGATCAATCTTTAGTCGCTTACATGTACCCTGTCTCCATAAGGGCAATAAAATAATTAAAACTTAAAAGTATTACGAACGGATATTTTCTTAAGAGCTAAACATTTTACTTGAACCTATTTGTCCTTTTCCATGAATTATTCTGTCACCGCTGAGTTTTGATGAGTCTTCCGATGAGCATCGAGTAAATCCCCTTGAAGGCCCCATTAAATATCATCAAACTGCTCCGTATATTTATACTAAGCCAGCAATAAATAAATATGTTTTCCTTAAATTGACACGTTGATGACATTTCTACTAGGAACTTGTATTTATTTTTGTAATTTATTGAATTTTAAATAATTTTTTTATTATACTGAACAGGACTTTATGCCCAAATCCTTGAGCCTCAGTGTCTCTGCATCTAATGCCGCTGGACTGATCTAACTCTTGTGCAAAATTCTGTACAATCATGCAGATTATTGCATTCATTTTAAAAAACATAAAATTCGTTTATAAACTCATCATTATACTCATTGAATTATACTCATTGATATGTTCATCGTATCGTAACACTCATTACATACCTACTCATCGAAGTACTAATCTAATGTTGCAATATGCACAAAAGAGAAGCACGGTATGCATTACTACAAAAAGGTGAAAGAAATGAAGTATCATCGAATGTATACAAATTTAGTCAATATGAAATTGACCGACTTTTTGCTGCCAAATCCACAGCTCGAGAATTGAGTGGAAAAAACTTTTTTACAAACGAAAAAACCTTTAAACAAGACATGTATATGCAAAAGCAGGCGTTTTGTATCAGCAGAAACCATATACTCATCAGTACGGCTTGGTTCCTGCCTGCCGTATACGCCAAAGTGAACAGGCAAGCTGACCTCATATAATATGCACTTAAAATAATTTTTAAGTGTGAATGACAGTATAGTAGTAGGAGTAGGAGTAGAGTATACGATACCTGTTGATAAAAAATGCTTGCTTTTGCAAATAAATTTCTTGTTTAAAGATTTTTCGTTTGTAAAAGAGTTTTTTCCTCTAGATTTTCGAATTATTATAAAAGTTTCTCAAAACTAGTAGGAATGTAAGCTAAAGAGTTCCTATTAGGTTCTAAGTCTCCTTTCCGATTATATAGAATCAAATCTCATCCCAAATCGTTTTTTGTTTATTTTTAGAAGACAATTTGGGGCCTACAATTAAAATGAAAAAGATGTAAAATTGTATATCCAATGATAACCATTCACATTCAAAAAGTAAAGGTACAATTACATATCTAGAGAAAACTCTAGCTTAGATTAAAATCTAATTGGAATTCTCTAGCTCTTATACTGTTTACACGCTCTGGCTTTAGGTAAAATAATCTATCTAGAATAGTTAATAAAGCTCTAGCTAGTGTGTATATCTTTCCTATTACGTGCGAATCAAGTGCCAATTTTGAAACACATGTCTCGTGCGCATTAGTGAAATATTCCATAATTCAGGAAATAATCGCTACTTAGAGCAGCGTTAAAGAATTATTCAGTAGAACTGCAGCTATAGTTGACAATTTCAAGTTAAGCTTTTCTAAGCCCCCCCCCCCCCCGCTCCCTTCCCTATATCCAAAAATCAGCTTGCTCGGTTCACTTGCATTTTCAAAAGTGTACAAATGACTGGACTAATTAATATAATTTGTACATGTGTGACTTAATGTCAAAAAAATAAAATAAAAAGAATAAAAAACTTTGTTTAAAGAAAAATAGGCAATGAATGCAATAGAACAACACAACAAATCAATGAAATAATAAAATTATTTCTTCTTTTTTCCGTAAAATTACTATATTTAATCACAGTCCTCGGACTAACAAAAGAACGTATTTCAATTATCCCTGCAAAAATTTTGAGTTTCATATAAAGCCGAAAATAACTGGTATTTTGAAAATTTTAAACAAAAAAAAAAAGCTGGCATAAGTCATGGTCGTGGAATTTAGTGGAATATACCAAAAGATGTCTCGTAAAACCCGTTTCGATTCCTGTAAAGCTTTTGAAAACTTAACTTTTTATAAAAAAAAACAGCTAAAAAAACTAAGCTGGAACGGCTTTTTATTTTTTCTGGCAAATATAAAAAGCCAGCTTGACTTTTTATTTTTTCGAGCTGGAAGTAACAGGTTTTGAAGCCGGAAGTATAAAAACCCAAGCTGGCTTCTTATTTTTAGGGACCGAATCAGCTATGAATTTTTACGAAAAAAGATTAATTTACTTGTTATTTCTGGCCGGTAATAGTTTTGAAGCTAGAAAAGAGTTTTTATTTTTTTTAGCCAAGCTGGCTTTTATTTTTGCCAGAAAAAATAAAAACCCGTTCCAGCTTAGTATTTTTAGCTTCAAATTATTATCGGTCGTCAGGAATAACAAGTAAAGTTGGCTTTTTTCGTAAAAAGTCAAAACTGATTTGATCCCTGATTAAACATTTCTTAAGTCTACTATTAAAGAATTTACTAAAAGTTTTTTACTAAAATGCTATTTTAGTAGTTAACCACATAAAAACTTTGAAGTTGATTTTCTTCAAAAATTTATGAGTTACGACCTTTTTTGGAGCTAAGAACAATAATTATATTTTCTAATGACGAATTTCTTTTTCTCTCCGCCAATATTTAATTCAAAATTTCTCTATACATCAAAATTTTGACAATGAATAATTCAATAATTTTTTTAACTTATAACGTTACAACGTTAAGTTTTTTCATTGTTTGGAATTTAATCAGAAAAATGCCTCCATCAATAAGGTCATATTTATAAGAGTGCCCGCCTTCTGTGGGGGACGTTCGCGTATGTATATACACACATATATGAAACCTTAGTCTAATTACTTTAAAACAGTTTGTTATCTATTAATTTGCCATGTATATATTACATAACTAATGGTCAAGCTCAAGATAACCTTATTCTAGACTTGTTTCTGATGACAAACTATTTACTCAATTTAATTATTTAGTTATCATATAATTGTCGTTATTGGATTCTTCATAATTTGGTATCTTAAGAGTGCTCTCAATTAAGAATATCATTTTATTCACTGTGGAGTGGTATAGTAGCAACACTCCATCACTCAGTATCTAAGCATAAGGGAAGGGTGTAAAATAAATGCATAAAAAAGTACATCGTTCACTATTTTAATGCAATAAAATCATATTCGCAATTTCTAGACTGCAATTCTAAGCAATATTAAGATAAGAAAGTACTGCACCATGAGCAAAAGGAAAAAGAAGCAAACATGTCTATTTCACTAGGGTCGAGATAAGTAAAAAATTAAGAGAGGGAATAAACTGCAATATTTTGCGTATATTTTATGAATCACCTTATAACTTTTGAGCGATACACCTTATTATGGTGATGATTTAATTTTTTTATGTAGATAGATTAATCAGTTTTCAATGTTCTATAGCTTTTTTTCGGGATTTTAACCATATAACCATAGACAAGTAATACAGGTACCTATACAAAGCAAATAGGCAAAAGTGATTTTAAACAAGATTAAAGAAGAATATGTTGAAAAGTTTTTTGCATGCCTTTACATATGTAAGTAAATCGGCCACACTCTGCAGTCATTTAAAATTTTAATGATTTCATCTAAAGAGAGCCACTTTTACTTTCGACTCTGATGACATTATTTTTGGAATTTAGTTATTTTTGGTTTTGTTACAAATATAATTGAGAAATTTTCTTCCGAATTTCTATGAACAATTATAAAGGGTTTTCCAATAAGAGGTGTTATTTTAATTAGTCCGCTATTTCGGTAGATGTCACTTTTGGAGCTGTCATTTTTTGACATTTGACAAGTAGAAACTACGCCATTAATAAAAATGGAACGATACACGATTCAACAACGCATTGAAATTATTAAAATTCACTATAAAAATGGTGAAAATGTGGCAGAGACGGTTCGTAAAACTCGAACATTTTTGGGTCGTCGTGAAGCACCTTGTCGGACCGCAATACAGAAATTGGTAGAAAAATTCGAGCTGTCGGGACAAGTTAGTGATGTGAAGAATAAAACCCGTGCACGTCGCTCAAGAGCAGCCGAGAATATTGCTGCTGTAGCCGAAAGTGTTGAAGAAAACCCAGGTTTGTCCATTCCTCGTCGTTCTTTGGAATTAGGCATTCCACAAACGTCATTACACCGTATTTTGCATAAAGATTTGGGTCTTATAAAGTTCGCCCAAATCGCCCCCTATAACCGCAATTGCCATCAGTCGTAGCCCCCGGAATATACAAGCCATAAAGTATGACTTGACTGCGAGTATAGTGCACCAACAGCGGCCGACATTAAACACTTCTTATTTGTCTTACTGATGGTATTGTTCGTACAAAGGTCGCTTGCATGTCGTTCAAACACACTAATTTTCTGGGCTGGACAGCAATTTCTTGCAAATTAAATGGTTAAAGAAATTTTCGGGGAATGTTAATTCGGTAGGGTTAATATACATATGTATAAAATTAAATTAAATATTTGCAGGAAAACTGAATCTTAGATTAATTAACCCGGCTATGATAATTTTCCCAACATACTACTTTTCATCAAAATACCCGGCTTTTGTGAGCTTTCGACCGCAAAAAACTGCACAAATTTTGCTTGTACTGAAAATTCCTTAGTGGTATAATTTTAACTTTGTTGAGAATAATTTATGGCTAAAAAAGGAAAAATAATAAATATAACAAATAAATTTTTAAAAAACTATCTAGAGTTTTCCATTTAATTAAATATGAAAATTACATTACATTTTGATAAACATTAGGAGTTTCAGTTTCATTGTTATTCAATGTAGTGTTAAAACTAAAACTACCCAGAGGCTAGACTCCGCAACTGTGAACAATTTTCCAGTGCACACGATTTAACAAACTCACCGAGAGAGCAAGTGTACACTTAAATGCTGAATGAACATTTTTCTGTGCTGAATGTTGTTTGAGTGCGGAAATATTCGTTTTGAAGAAGTTAAGTTCAGTTATAAGAAATGAGTTACATGAATTCACTAGTATTAAGGCGACTACAGCTTAGAAACAGGGCAATATAAATAATATAACAAATAATTTTGAAAATAACGCTTGACAAAAACTCACAGGGACCTCTTCAAAATTCGCGGCCGAAATGACGGGGAGAAAATATCAGTTAAAGTGTACAAAATTTTGACAGGAAAACTCATTTCCATTTTTGCAGAATCGAAACAAAGTGGTGTCCACAAAATTTTGTGTGCATGCGTAAACTAATAGTTGAGGAATGCGGCCCAGATTTTGCTATCTTTGTATACCTTGAAAATTTTAAAATTTATACACAAATTAAATGCAAAATGAAGGGAAACTCTTGAGAACTTTTGTGATGTATTCATTATTATTTTCTATTTTTTCAATGCGGATTTAGAAGATTTGAAAAGATTTTTTTTTTTATTTTCTATTTGATTTGATTAGAGTATAAATTTTGATTTATTAGAGCTCTAGGGAGCGCGATCGCCCCGATCGCCCCCGCTGTATCCGCCCTTGACCGATTTGTCCCATTTTCTTAGTTTTTTAAAGGCTTTTTTTTTTTAAATATTATAAAGCCAAGCTCAGTAGATATGATGCAAAGCACAGCATGGCAGGAAGGAGATAGGGAAAGGATTAAGGGGGACATGGGGAAAGTGGTGGAGGTGCTGATGTAAGTCACTCTTAAATTTTCACAGGTTGTATGCCCGAGGAAAAACAGAAGATGGTAGATTGTTCCACATTCGCACAGTTCGGGATAAAAAAGCCTCACGGAATTTTACTGTACGACCGAAAATATGTTGAAGGTTGAAAGATGTGTGCGACTTGCAGCGCCAGTATTGAGTGCACGAATCATTCTACAAAAGATCAGACTAAATATTTCATCGGAACATTGACCATACATGTATAGCGATAAAGGAGAAAAAGGCATCCCACATTGCGGCGGTGCTCGGGTGAGTCGATATGATGAGTTATTGCTACATCGCCAATGAGCTGAGTCCTTGAAGACGTCGATTCTCTTAAGAATCTTGAACACATCTCTCGTACGGATGTGTATTGGCTCTTGGCACACATCCACACGAGAAATGCAAAATAGGTATCTGTGCAGTGGATGGAAGACAAGCATTTGAAACGAATCTAGCAGAAAAAATATTGGTCTTATCCAGAGAGTCAACAACCACTTCACCATTGTTAAGTAGTGAACTGGTAAAGTTGTTCCTGATGGTTTTGACGGACTTGCAGGCGTTCCGTGCAGTCCTTAGCTCTTATAGCTTCCTTGCACTTATCATTAAACCAAGAGCGATCTTGCTGTTGCTTAGATCTGCTCGTCTTGATTGGGGACCAATATTGAACTTTGTAAGAGCATCCGGTTGTGACCTATGAGCAATTGCTCATAAGTCTGGAGGGTGAACAATGGGCCTTGTTGGGGCCTACGTTCCACGGACCTCGTAATCAACCTCACTTCAATCCATTCATCCAACTCGTATCAATTCGCATTTCCAAATGCCAGCATGCAATCAGGCATTGTTGAGCACAAAAATAGATTGAACAGTCCAATTCGGATCCATTCGTCTCCAGTACCTATATGTATATACGTATATAGCTAAGATTAAAATGAAATAAATAGTTTCTAAGTTTCAAAATGGGAAAAATCGGCCAAGACCTTTATAGACTTAGATAGCTGAACTTCAGTTTACGGCTACCTATTTATTATTTAAAATTACTCTTTAAGATTTTTTACCGGCTCAAACTTATATTTGTTCAAGAAGGCATTTTTTTTTTTTGATTCTCCGGTATATAGCAAAAACTAAAAAAAAAGTTTTATTTGTTATTTCATCACACAACCGATTTGATTTTGGGTAACAAGTTTCAAATCTTGGTTTTGACTCATCAACAGGTCCCAAATAGCGAAATTGAGTTACTAGAAAAACAAATGAAAAAATATAACAAAGAAAAGAAATGAAAAAATGAAAAATAGATAGGATTGGATCTTTCACGAACTGTTTTACACAAAATTTTAACAAAAAATTTGAAGTTGTTTCTATAAGAATAAAATGGATGGAAAGAATGTGATGCCAACATGATAGTTTCATTACACATGAAATAAAGTTTCATTACACATGAAATAACTCATTTTCACCCTTTAGAAATTATTCAAAACCAAAATAGGGCAGGGGTGGCCAAACTTTTGATCACTACGGGAGACCTATTTTGAAAAATTATAGGTATAGGTATAGGTAGTAATTTAAAGACAAAAATTAGTTTAAACTTAAAATAAACATAGATAATACTAATACATAGATATTCAATATAAAGTTATTTTAATAAGAGAAAATGATGATTTCTTCTCACAAACTAATTAGTTTATAACTAAAATAATATGTTCTTGTGTTTTATTATTATTAATGCAAACAATGCTATTGTAAATATATATTAACTATTATTTTTCATATGGTATCAGAAAGCGTGCTAGAAACATGACATTGCATAATTTCGGCAAGCTTTTCATATTGTGGTTCATATAGTAGGTATGTATACTTTAAGTATTCGTTAACATGCTACGAAATGGTCATCTGTCTAACGATAGCAATGTTTTGTTTTAATTGAATCCATATTAAAAAAAAAAATTTGTTTCACACAGATAAGTAGAACCGAAAAAGATTGTTAATTATGCTATAAATCTTCATAAACATAAATATTTACAGAAAATATTTCAGTGGAATTTTTATTCACTTTGGTGACTAACTGGAGTTATTTTCAGATACAATACTTTTATGTGTGTCGTTTTCAGCCTCCAATAATGCATAAAAATCCTAAAGAAAAAACTTCCAGTTCATTTTTAAGAAAAAATTGAGGATTTCTCTACATAACATCGAATCATCTTATATTGGAGCGAAACATTAATTTTCTCACTTTCAGGACACAAACCTACGTATAATAAATTTTATTGCCTACAGGCTCGCTGGTATCTAAATTTAAACTTTTGCTGAGTACTGACTCCTCTTAAGGCTGAACCATAATAACCGTAAATGACTTTACGAATTTAAATAAGACTGAGGTTTACTTACTTAGCCTAAATAGATGTCACAGTCCGTGCACGTACAATCCCTACTGTCATGCTGGCAGCTCAACTTTCAGTGAACTTGCATGATGAAAAATCATGGCAGCTGAAGAGGTGATAATAATTTGACGTTATACAGTTTTCAAGTTGGTGGAAAAGAAAAATTTGATTGAAATTGATAAATTTATACTGGGAAAATGAGAATTTTCTTACTAACATCTTCCTCTTCCTTTTTCCTTGGCCATTATCTATCATTCTGATACTTCCTTTATTACTATAATTTTCCAATATACGCAAGACTTTATGACTCAATGCCGTTTTTTAAATGAAGTTGAATGCAAGATTATAAGACATCAACCGAACTACCTACTGCTGTCAAGTTTAAAATCGCATTGGAAGGGAGACTTGCATGCAAGCTGTACTATCTCGTGTAACCCCCGGGTAATGGATTTATTTTCAAAAAATTTCAGTTTGCTTTCCTTTTAACCGAAATACTTGGGCTATTGAGGTTGGCTATCAGATTATTTGTACCTAGTTCCCTTTCATTCAACTGCCGATTGGTAAAATTCACAAAATTCCTACTCCAAAAGTTGCACCTTAACTTGTAAATTTGAAGAGTAGGGAGACTCACCTGTAGCGTTTAAATATGTACATACATATATGCCACCAAAAAAATTCTTCCATAATTAGATTATTGCAATCACCGCTTCCACCTTATACACTTTATACGTACATACATAATCCAGCAACTGCCTTTGAACCATCAGTGAAAGTGTATACAGCATAATCAGCTGTCATTCCCCACATTTCTTAATTTTTTTCACCTAGTTAATATGGCGTCAGATGGATTTTCCGTCATACATATACATATGTAGGTATGTACTTACCTAGAGTAGGGCAGAAGAATCGAATTTCCATTATAAAATTACCTGCGGACAGTGACAACAAAATAAGTAATAAGATGAAACCCACTTGAAGTCAGCTTGAAGCACATTGAATTTGGATCTTTTTCTTTCGAACTGAACTTCTATAATTCTACGAGTCGAGAGGTAAGGTAAAGTACTCCTCCGTGCTTGGGATTCGATTCCTCTGTACGAAGAAAAAAAAAGAAAATCAGCAACGGTAAAGTGAATTCTGAAATGAAAACTTGCATATGAGAGTAGGCACATATGAAACTGAAAACTAATATCTCCGTATATGATGAAATAGATTGCGGTGATGGTCCCAAGGATTAATATCAGAAAAATGGTTCCATTTAGCAAACTGGAAAAATGTACTTCACACCTTTCAGTATCACTTTCTTGAGGGGTCGGGGGGTGAAAAAAGAAGCGACACAGGTACTGGTCATATTTGGCCTTATAGGATTTGAATCATCCATGCCGCTCCCAATAAGTAAACATTTTATTTTGATACCATGTAACCGAGATCTTTTATCTGTCCGTCAAGAATAATAATTTTATGAGACATTAAGCTACTTTTTTTTTATCATGACAGATTTTAATAAATCGCTTAATGGGTTTTCACAAGTAGGTACTACTACTGGACAACAACAGCCGTCTTAGAAATTTTAGATCTTTCAAAAGCTTTCGATAGGGTTATTGACAATCTGCTCTTTGCCAGAGGAATTTTACCTCTTAGCAATTGAGTAACGCATGGATAAATATTCCAAGTATTATTAATATTTAATTTGCTCATTCAAAATCTCTCGAAAGTTATAAAAAAGTTCTCTGAATTATACTGATTATATCCAAATCTACCTGTGTCGCCAATAGAGCCCGCCATTCACTAACAGATTATCTACAGATCCGAACTGTAGATATATTTGAATTCCGCCACCCATTAACAGTTCAAATCGTACGATTTGATCTACAGTCTAGGTAATCTGCGTGTGTATGTTGAAAATTTGTACGATTAGATTGTCAAACAGATCGGCAGTTCATGGACTGCAGACTGTAGATCTGTAGATAAATACACCACACACATGCAGTTTATCGTCAGATAACAGGACTGCAGATTTGTAAACTGCATACATAGTGTACAATTTCATCGTCAATCATTATTTTCAGATCAGTTTGGTATTTTCGTCAGATAATTGTAGTTTCTCATCATACCCAACATGGATAGAAGTACAACATTCAATGAATTCTGAAGTATACAAGAAACATGGGAAGTAAAATATGACAGAAAAAAAAAAGAAAGAAAAACTTTATCAGGAATAAATAGAACGTTATAAAGCTACTACTAATTCTGATAGGAAAAAAATTAATAACCTCATATGTGAGATGCTTTGTGAAGCAACCAATTTTTTCACCCAGAAACGTTTTTACTCTTCACTGGTACTTCTGATAAAACAATTATTAATATCAGAGCACCAATTTTCTTCTTTGATAAAATCATTTTAAAAATTCAACCGAATTTCATGAGAATCGTGAACAGACTAATTACGATATGGACTGAAGACCCAACTATAGGTGTGTGCTTAATCGTCAGTTTATCTTAAGCTTTCTATCTGTCAAATTTCAAACTTACGATCTGATTTGATACTAATGGGTGGACGAAAACAGATTTGGACTGACAGATGCCATCTACAGGCTGAATCTGCAGATAATCTGTAAATGAATGGGGACCATAAGACTAATTAAGATCTGTATCGAAAGACGTACTTTCAAACCTTAGATGAAATCTATAGGATATACTAAATTTGTCATTCCGTTTGTAACACCTCGATATAATGATGGCAGAGCAAAATGGATTGGACACCCATGCATAATATTAAGATTTTTGCATGTCCGTCCGTCTGTCAGTCTGTCCGTTCGTCCGTGCACAAAATAACTCGAGAGCGCGTTCACGTAGAAAGCTAAAACTTTGTATACGGACTTTTAAAAAAAGTAAAATTAAGTTCGAATATGAGACAAATCGGGCAACTCCTTCGTCGGGTTGCCATACAAAAATTTCGTTTTCCACTATATATTTGGACACTGCCTGGGAACGCGTCGACATAGAGAAGTGAAATTTGGTACGTGGTATTTTTATAGAAAATGGACTAAATCAAGTAACCTCTTCTTGGTGTTGCCATATAAAAAATTTGGTTTTTCACATATACTGTGAAAACGATCAGTCGTAGAGATTTTCATTCTACTAAAAACTTCTTCAGAATACAAAATCCTATAAAATTGGTTATAATCATTTTTTCTGTCCGACGAACAATTCTAGAAATATATGCGAAAAACTACTTCAAAAATCAAGCATAGATCGGTGACCATACGAAATTTTATACGGGCATTCATCTAGGCTAGGGTATCATAAGAATTGGTCTTAGACTAATTCTAGCTTTTTTACTTGTTTTAAATAGTCCTTGTGCAAAATTTCATAGCTCTCTAAGTAAACGCGCTCTCGATTTATCGTCTGGACAGACAGACAGACAGACAGACAGACACACAGACAGACAGACAGTTGGACAGACGAACAGGCGGACATGCAAAAATAAAGGGTTTTCCAATAAGAGGTGTTATTTTAATTAGCCCGCTATTTCGGTAGATGTCACTTTTGGAGCTGTCATTTTTTGACATTTGACAAGTAGAAACTACGCCATTAATAAAAATGGAACGATGCACGATTCAACAACGCACTGAAATTATTAAAATTCACTATAAAAATGGTGAAAATGTGGCAGAGACGATTCGTAATACTCGAACTTTTTTGGGTCGTCGTGAAGCACCTTGTCGGACCGCAATACAGAAATTGGTAGAAAAATTCGAGCTGTTGGGACAAGTTAGTGATGTGAAGAATAGAACCTTCTGTAGCCGAAAGTGTTGAAGAAAACTCAGGTTTGTCCATTCCTCGTCGTTCTTTGGAATTAGGCATTCCACAAACGTCATTACACCGTATTTTGCATAAAGATTTGGGTCTTAAGACTTACAAAGTTCAGTTAACACAAGAACTCAAGCCGGCCGATCATCAACAACGTCGAGTCTTTGCTGATTGGGCCCTTGAAATGCATGAAAATGATCCCGAATTCCATCGAAAACTCATCTTGAGTGATGAGGCACATTTCCACCTCGATGGCTTCGTCAACAAGCAAAATTGTCGCATCTGGGGCTCGGAAAACCCAAGAGTTATTGTTGAAAAGCCTCTCTATCCTCAACGTGTGACTGTTTGGTGCGGTTTATGGTCCCGCGAGGCTGGAGCAACAGTTACGGTGAATGGATCGCGCTATCGACAGATGATTAATGATTTTTTATGGCCGCAATAAGATGGTATTGATCTGGACAACGTTTACTTTCAACAAGACGGCGCTACGTGCCATACAAGCAACGAAACCTTTGATCTTTTACTGGAAAAGTTTCCGGACCGTGTTATCTCTCGAAGAGGTGATCACAATTGGCCACCTAGCGATTTCTTCCTTTGGGGCCACGTGATAGAGAAGGTCTACGCCAACAGCACAGCGTCGATTCAAGACCTCAAAGATGGAATTCGTGAGGCTATCGAGGACATAGGACAGCCACTTTGCGATTTGGTTATGGAAAATTTCATGAAAAGGATATGGTCCTGTAGGCGTGGTCGTGGTGATGTTATTTTCCATTATTAACGGCATACCTTCCTTTTTATAATGAAATAAAGATCCGATCATTTATCTCAAAAAATGGCATTTTTCTTTGAATATCAAAATAGCACCTCTTATTGGAAAACCCTTTAGAATAATTTTTAATAATTTTGTTCTACACGCTGGCAAATGGTTCTATGCGTTACGAACGGAAGGACAAACTTAGTATACCCTATGATTTTATTATCTATGCAATGGGCCATTAAACCTCTACACACTTTTCGAGCAAGCTTTACCTACGAATACATACCTAGTGCATAGTGAAAAGTGATGTTGTTTATATCTAAAGCATGCGATAGCCCTAATAACCAATTTAAGTCAGATAGTCCCATCAGTCAAACCTGAGAACCATAAATGAATAAATCAATAGAAATAGCGTTATTAAATCTAATAAATTGAATAAAAAAAGCTGTTGAGGACATAATAGAGCAATCACTCTATGCTCACATTACTTTTAGTAAGAATGTAAGAATGTACAAAAGGATAATAAAAGCATAATTAATTGATGATACACTATCAGCCCGTGTCATCAAAAGATGCTGAAAAGTGTAGTGCTGTCACTATGGTTGTCTATAATGGTTTAAGAGATGCTGGTTTAATTAAATAATCCCGGGACAATTTTGTTAAGTTCAATTTCAAAATTTACTCTTAAAGAAGCTAAAAGATCAAAGCATATGTACAAATATCAAACACCAACAAAACATTAATTATATTTTTCATTAAATATAGTTAAATCTGTCTGCCATACCATCTGTGGTGAAAGTTTGGAACTAAGTACTGTCCACGGAAGCTGAATATCAAGGATGATAAGTAAAACTGAAATATAGTCGCATACATATATGTATGTAGATAAGAACCATAATACAAGGATAACAAGGTATGACCGATTCAAGAGGAACTTTTTGCGTTACTACGTTATTTGAACGCAAATGTCATTTCCAGCGAATTTGTTTTGAGTTTTTCGTATTTTATTGACTGAAATACGTTTTGAATATATTAAAATAATTAACAAGTTCATTAGTTTCTTCGTTTAAATCACTTCGGAAAAAAAATTTAAATGCTAGTGGGAAAGCAAAGAGATTTCCAAACAGCTAAATTTAGCTACCAACAAATTAATTTGGCTACAAAGATTTTCACTTTGCTACCGGTAGCTATTTAGCCACCGCTTTTTTAACTACCAAATTGTGGCTAAAATTTTCTTTTATTTTGACAATAAATAACATTTTTACCAAATTGTGGGAAAAATTTTATGCTGTACGCCAATCTAAACTGCTAAAAAATTTACTTTGGCACTGGTTGTATTGGCACTGCTGTAATTGTATATACAGAAATGGGAACATCGTACATTAGTAAAGCCAAAAAGGGATAGAATGGGCTGAACGAAGGACAAAAAACCACCGTTTTGTAAAAAAAGAGGCCAAAGTAAAAAAAAAAAAAGAATCCACCATAACTTCTGATAGGAAAGGAGTACGGATCTGTGGGGTGATTCTGTGGGTTTTGTCGAACTTGAATGTCAAAATAATCGACTAAATGAAATGAACTTTTCTACTGATTTTTTCGTTGTGTTTATTCAGGTCAGCAACCCTTGTATAACGTAGAATGAACTGAAAATGACACTTCACATTACAAATTCAAAATAATATTTCGAATTTAAGCACTTGTAATGCTCTAATTAGGTGTAGAATTTCCATTTACCAGTGTAAAATTTTTGTCACAACCTCTGGGAGCAGTTGACTAATTTGTCGATTATTTAGTCGTGTTTTTTGACGTTTGTTCATCGGAAATCCATTATAGTTCATTTTGTGGTAGATAATAGTGCAGACACAAAATGAGCTGTGTTGAAAAAAAAAAGTAGACAAAATATGTCAAAATTCACGACTAAATAGAACGACAAAGAGCACAGAATCACCCTCCTGGTTGAACAGTCATTGGAAAGGCCATGAAGTTCTGCACACTGTACGTTTTAAGATACAGGATTTTTGTGAAAAACTAGATTTTTTCTTGATCACTCTGTAACTCCGAAATAGTTGATGCTGATGTAATGGTGTCGCGACCTATAACTACCACCTAGTTGGAAACACCCTGTAGTATAATACGTGTAGATGTTTAGCTATCATTTAGTTACGAAGAAAATATGAAGAGAAGGAGATGGGCAGTAACTAAATTTAGCTACTAGAGTAAACTCAGAGTTGGAACCACTGAGAAGCATACTTACCCGTCCAGACAGGTCTAAACTCGTGCCAGCTGCTCAGCTTGTATTACACTGGTATGCAACGACACACCGTGGTTTATGCGTATACTGCGCACTCACAGAAATTTTGTTGTAAAAAAAAAAACATTTTGTAAAGCTTGAGAATAAAAGTTTCGTTCACGTGAAAGAATGTTTGTTAATACTACTAAGCTTTTGTTGCAGCAATTATTGTTAAAGAACCAACATTTGTTGATCCCACAAATTAGATTTTGTTGAAAATAGGGAAATACTTCTTACAAAAATGCGTTAATATAAAATAAATATTTTCCTCAGAAAGAGTAAGAATATTTTCCGTCAACAATTTGTGTTGAAAAAATAATTTTGTGTTGACTAAAAATTTCTTTTATACGAAAAAAAAAATAACTTAATTTCAAATAAAAATTATCTTTTTCAATTGTAAAAAATGGAATTCGTTAAATTACAAAGGTTTTTTTTTTAATTAATTTTGTTAAATTACAAAATTTTTGTCTTTTTTAACAAATTATTTTGTTAAATTACAAGATTTTTGCCTTTATTGACAATTCATTTTGTTAAAGAACGAATTATTCTTAAGAATTTTTTTCTTTTTGCGTCAACCATTCTCATTCAATCTTCATTACAGTGTGACTTCTTGTAATTGACGGTCACGTTTTAGGAGGAAGGAGGAACTGTTGTGTTTTTATTGGCTAATAGTGTAAAGAGTGAAGTGTCAGTATGCAGAGGTATTAATTGATTGAAATAAGGTGAATATATTTCATATTTTATATAATATTATATAATTGTGCTTTTTGTTATTTAAAAAATAAGAGGTTTTTCCAATATAAGATATAAAACAATTGATTTTAATGTTCTAGCGTACGGCAATTTTTTTCCATTTTAGAAGTAATGATCCATTTTATTTGCAATAAAATATTTTACAATATAAACGCACTAATTATACACTTTCGCATTTGTCACGGATTAACATCATTCAGTAAAATCATAAGTAAATTTTGGTATGCAGCAAGATATGAGATATGAGTATAAATAATTTAAACCAAAATGAAAATCATCAAGTGGAAAATAATGCGAATAATTTATCATTAGAGGGAAATAATATCATTTCTCCCGAATTGAATTTAGAGAACCTTCAAAATGAAATATCAAAAAATGCAATAGAATTTCTTTTGCAACTGCACAATAATAACAAATTCACTAGAAAAGATGTTTCAACAATACAATTAGCAACAGTAAACTCCTTTATAATCCCAATAATTGACATCATTAAAACGCTGGTAAATAGACTGGTATACATAAAAAATTATAATTATTTCCACTACCTTTTTAGATAAACATTGATTTTTGTGGTACATTTATTTAGACCAACCTACCCTATGATACACAAAAGTAAAATCCTCAAAATATTTTATTAAAAGGTGAGAGATTCCAACAGTCGCCACATATTAGAAGACTTGAAGAACTCAAGTGATAATATAACATAAAGTAAGTTCCAACTCGTTTATTAATCTTAATAGAACAATATATTGTTTATAGTGGAATGTTAATGGGACACTTTATGAACCATCTAGACGTATTCTTAAATGAAAACACGAAATTAGAAATTAATCTAATCTAATTATTTATAGATGGATATAATGCTGGAATATTTTGCATTCTTCATGGACTTCTGGTATCATCAACAAAAAAATTTAGTCGTGATGAAGATGGAACTAAATCACTTATCAAATATGCAATTAAAGATTCCCAAATGTCTTTTATTTATTTTGGAATAACTACGGCAGAAGTTGAAGCCCATATAAAGAGCCTTCAAGAAAATGGAGACCCAATACAACCCTTTGTGATTATCATTGGCAAATCTTTGACCGATCTCTCAGATATCCTATTATATTTTGATGTAACAAAATAGAAATTTTATAATGTTTTGAAGGCAGTGGATACTTGTTTCAAACTGTTCCAAGTTTTTAATTTAGGATATCCCTTGCAATGTTATTCTGTTTGGCAATTTTTGCAAAAATATTTTTATAAAATCAACCATAAAAATGAATCAGAATTTCATGCTACTAAAAGAGCTATAAAAAGAAAAAAACTCCTAAATTAAAATGTGACTAACTAAAACGCCAAACGCCAACGCTAAAAAAACACCAATTAATGAATAATGAAATGCAATACTAACGAAACGAATCTTGAAAGTCCTGATAAAATTGGACCAGTGCTGAATAATCGCCACAAATATTATTGTAAGATTTACAGAAAGTTTCGTTTAGAGTAAAACAACAGCATTGTTGATTGAAATGAAACGGTTTTTACTATTTACAAAACGAAACTGAAAGCTTAACAATAACATTTTTATTTAACAAATTATATTTGATATGCAATTAAAATTTTGTTCCACTAAAAAATATATTTTGTCTACTTTAAAATATATTTCGTAGAATATGGAAAATATTTTAAATTTAACGTATTTCCGAATTTACTATAAAAAAACTTTTTTTTTAAGTGTCCAAATATTTGTTACTTGAGAGGGGAAATGGAATTTAACAAAACCGGGTTTGTGTCAAGAACGAATAGTTTATTTACATAGATATTTCTCTGGGTGAGTATCAGTACTACCTGTGAGGTGTATCACTACGCTGGCCCCAATTCTAAAATTTCTGTTGCTGTGATATTATGTTTCAAAAATTTTAGTTTTAATTTTATAAAGTATAGTTCACATCTAATGAAAATACATAAAATATAACATTAACTAAAATATTTAAAGAATAATAATATTTATAAAAAGTATGTTCTTATAGAACAAAAAAAAAATCAAATATGTGTTTAAAGAAATTTTCAAAAAGTTGTGTTTCTACAAGACACAGTTCTTTATGACAAATCTAAGAAAAACTGAGATTGGATAGGCAATATTAATTTTGTGATGAGTAAATTTTAGGTTAATTGTAATGTAACAACTGAATTAAAAGGATATCTGCAACCAATTTTTTTGTTTTCTAGACTTATATTCATTTTATTTTATTTGTAATCTGTAGTCATTTTGCTAACTTCTTGCAGAATTCCAATCACTGATTGTTTTGTCAATCTCTCATCCTCTTTCTAATACCAGTAATAGCTGTCTGAAAGAGCGGATAGAGTGAAATAAAGTGAACTAAATTAGATTTAATTATGTATACAAAAAAATTTATTAGCTTAAAAACTCTTCTTGTTTTAATCAATATATATGACGCATACTTATTACAATGAATAACGCCCATTTCTACACATTAGTAAAATTATCCATAATGAAATCCTTAAAATAGAAAACGAAAAGCGCCTGTCCAAAGTTAAACTGATAAAACATTACAACAACAACAACAGAGTAATATTCATAAAATGTGTAAACTTTATGCGGTCAATGGATTTTCTTAACACGATCGTCTCGCAGACGGTGATGATCAACATTCGTTCAGCTGGCTGTAATTAGTATATGTATAGTTGCAAGCATCGATACATATATACACTGCGCATATGTAAACATTTATATATTTGTATATACAAATCGGAAATTACGGCTACAGTAAGTTCTAAGAAAATTTACACATCAGAAGCGACCAAAATTCAAATTTGATTGTATTCTAATTTAGCCTGGCCTTAATCGTATTTGATTGGTTCATAAAGCGCCCCTGCATACTCGCACCATTAGCAAAAAAGGAAGAAAAAAAAAACAATGTATATATGTATGTAGTACATAAGAATGTCCATAAGTAAAATGACTTCTATTAGGTACCATCTACCTAATCAGCTGTTAAATAAATATCCGAGATCCTGGATTGGGGTATCTAAAAATATTTCGGTGGCACTCCTTTTTTAATTCATCATACTGCTGTTAGCCCTTTAAATCAATTTCAACATGTCTCCCAGTCCCAGTAGAGAACGTTGAGTAAAATGTTAACGCGGCATGCATGTTTTTTTTCATATTTGGGTATGATTGGGTGCTAGTAACTACTACTAGTACCAACTACTAAAAATAATACTATATACTACTTACCAGCTTTACTAGAAGCCTCAGTGTCATGCTGTTCGGTTAGTTTATCTTGAAGATGCGAATGAATTACGCTGTATGTATTAATGACACCAAAGATAACACCATTACAAAGGAATGCACTAAACATAACGACCCATGCTCTTAGACCACCATCAGGAGGTTCTTTATAACTGACGCTGTTCAACTTTTCGGATAAAGGTATTTTACAATCATGTTTAACTTTTGTTGTACCGTTACCGATGCTAACATTTTTAATAAAATTGTTATTTTTCTTACTATTATAGTTATTTTCACCACTATGATTACAGTTACCGTTTATCACAGATGTTTTGCCATTGTTCACATTCGCAGTGACTGATGGATTCACTGCAAAGTGACCGTTTGAAACATATCCATTTAATTGCTCCTTATCAGCCATTTTTAACATAAAACCAAATAAATTAAAAAATTTTATTTTCTTTCAACCAATTTTCTTGACAATCACTTGAACATTTTTTTTTTTGTTTTACAATAATAAATTTTACACAATTTTAATTGAATTTGATGTAAATTCGTACATGCTTGCTGCTATCACTTCAGTTCACCTATCACTGACTGGCCGACTCCAATCGCTTAACAAAATAATCACAAGTGGGTTTGGGTACTCTACTCGTTCACTGTGCGTCGTAACGTAACAGATAAGAAAGAGCAGGTGTTGGTATACTGTAAATTCTTATAAAAATGATTTCGCCGTAAAAATTTATTACTTTCCGATTTTTAATGACAACAACAGTCCGAAACAAAACGTCTTAAACACAAAGTAACTATTCAAAAATGAAACAAAATCCGGAAATTATTCTAGCCGGTCAATAACTCTTATATACATATGTGTGTACACCGACCACGTACGAAATAAGAACAGAAATAAAATAAAAGAATAATTGAAATGGCCGGCGCCGTTCAGTGAAAAGTTATTTAAAAATATTTTTTCCTGTCCGTTATTTTTCTTGTGATTTAAAATTATTTCTTCCCTTAAATGATATCTACTCGATGAGATCTAGTCATCAACTGTACTTAGTTGGTTTGGTTTGGTGTGGTGGACACACTTTGTGGGACGCTTTCCGTACTAGCATGCCAGTTCTACTCACTGCTTAGCTTATATAGACGGGGCAGCTGATGGACGCCAGCTAGCGGTTTTTGATGCACATATGCCTACGCCTAGGTGTACCTTTGGTTCTTTGGGGATAGTGGCTTGCGGGGCTTTAATATAAGCTTTTTTTCACCTCTCTCTCTCTCACTCTCTCTCTCCTAGTGTGCTCCAACTTAGTATTCACATATGTAGTTTTAGATTATATACCTATATATAAATAAGGCAAATTTCTTAGAACCTTCAAAAGCTCATGAAATTGGTAAAATAGACACGTGGATGATGCTGAACTGCTGTAAATTATTGAAGCGTTAATATTAACAAAGCCCGGCGTTGGAGCGTTTAATTTTGGAAATAAAAAAGTTTTTCTTAAGTAGTTTTAAAATAATGATTTTACCCGGAAAACATATTTAAAAAAAAAAAAAAACTACAAATCACGTGTGAAGCTTGTTAGATCATTGGAAAAAATTTCTTACAATTGTCTTTTCTGAAGTTGTTGCAATTGAATCTGATTTAATTATCCTCAATTGGCGCGCAGAGTTGTATGTAGTTAGAGTGACAGATTGCTGAATTAAATAGATGATAATTGAATTTAAGTGTAAATATAAATTGGAGAAGGTATAGGTAAGCGAATTTGAGCAGAATATTCATCTTTGATTTGAATGCGTTACGAATATCGAATTTGTAAAATTCGTCTATTAGTAGTTAAGCAAAACTAGTAAGTACTTTTTCATATTATGAATTTTCGAGATATAAAATCTTTAATGAAGTCGAAAAAAATTTAGAGGATCTCAAAGCAGAGGAGAGCAATTCATCTGTCAAATTAAAATTAGAGCGGAACGGAGCAGGAAGCTCATGAAACACACAAGATTAATGTAAAAACACCTTTATTTCACACACAAATCACAATTATTATTTAAATTATTGCACTAGAATAGTCCAGACATTTATTCTTTTAATTATTTGAATTCTTATCAGAACTGTCAACACAATTTATAGTTGTCAAATGCCTGCTCTAAGTTACTCCTTCGAAAATGGTAGAGCAGAAAATTTTGCTCTACGTCACTCCAGTACACTTGAGAGCAGATTCATTACACACAGTTTAGCTCACTTTAGAGTAGGTACTAGTTAAGAATAGTGTTCTGAATTCATTAAACACGGTTTTCTACTCTTTTCTGCTCTAGAGTAACATAGAGCAGCTCATTAAACCGACCTAGGTATAATTGAAAAAAAAAAAAAAACAGTTACGATTTTAATAAGGAAATTTTGAAAGGAAAAAACCGTTATATTTTCATATTTTATATGCACTTTGTTCATTTATTGTAATACGTCTTCTGTTAAATTAGCTTTAATTTCTTATTTTAGCACTCGCTATGCACTGAACCTCTTCGACTATTCTACATAATGTTTCTGACAATGATATCCTAGATATAATAGTAATATGCAATAATTCCATACCATTTTCAGGGCAAGTATTGTTTTTGGATATGTCCCTGAAGTTTGGACGAAGGTAAAGTGTTTTCGAACCATAAGCCTTTCCTCTTTCGTTTTAAAAGGCTTCTCCCTTGAACACTTCACAGCATACGCTTACCGGAGAGGCAGATCTATTGAGACGGCTCTCAATTCAATGGTTACTGTCATCGAACGGGGATTGGATCGTTGACTGTTTACTTTGGAAGCCTTTCTGAACACCGAAGAGTCTTTTGATAAGGCCACCCCCGGGTCGCTGTATGGGACAGCTCATCGGCATTGTGTTGACCAGACTATCGTGCGATGGATCGGCCAAATGCTAAGACGACGATATTTAACCATGGAGTTGGGTGGCCAGACCTCTCTCAGTGTGCTGCTGGAAAGAGGCTACGCGCAGGGTGGCATGGCGTGCTCTCCCTGGTACTCTGTTGTATGTCGGTTGCCTCATTCATCACGGTTCTGAAAAGTGTGGAATTCTTATGCGGATAACATCCCTCTACTTATCACCTCCAGGCATAGCATAGCTGCGGCCTGTGCCCTCATAAAACTAGGACTCAATACTGTTGTGGACCGGTGCACTCGTCATGATATGACAGTGAATCCTAAAAAGACAAGGTTGGTGCTCTTCTCCAGGTGATGTAAGCTTTGGTACTTTGTTCCTCCAAAGTTCTTTTGGACACACTCTGAAATTGTCGGCTCATATCAAGCACCTCGGAGCCCTTGGCTGTACGTGGGGCTTAACATCGAGTGTTCGATCGTAAGACCCATCCTCACATGTGCCTCTTGTGTATGGTGGTAGTTGGTAGCTTGGATACGCTGGGTCTGTCCTCCTATCTATGGATGAGCTGTAAATCTTAGCTCACCAAGACCTGATACGCTACATTAAGAGGACATGAAGGTTTTGGTCGACCTGCCTTGAAAAAAATACAATAAGGTTAATTTTAAGAGTATGATGGACTAAGCCACTACGACAGTAGTACCTTCCTACATTCTCTGCATGATGGGAAATTACAAAAATAGCAAAAACGATTGGGTACCTAGCCTGTATAAGATTCGTGGACGTATGATAGGCATGTTTTTTTTTTTTTGGAAATAACAAATGGGCTTGGTACTTTATTTGTTATCAGTTCGACATTTCTGCTAATTTCTGACATTTCTGAATTTACGAGAAGAGGCCCGGTGTTCTTTTAGTGATTTTATCATTGTCATGTGTGATTAAAAGGGATTTAGACTTTATAATAGTGAGAGTCAATAGTGAAATATTGCTTTGTGTAAGAGATTTTATATAATCGATGCCAGTTTGTTTCTTTACAATTGAAATAGTCATTGATAGTTGACGGAAGGTTTACGGTTGTTTATATTGATGTAAGCCATATAAAGGCAACACCAAGAAATATTATCAGAAAATATATACTAGGAAAATTTTTAAAAATTCCAAAAGAGTATAAAACCATTATAAATTATAAATTTAAAAATTTTGCGATATAATGGGATCTCTTCTATTAATATTTCTTCAATATTTAATAAAGTTTCAATCACTGAACTATGTGCCTGCTCTGAAAATATCGTAGCTTACTACTTCCATGACTAAAACGAACACAACGTTGCGGTTCTACTACATGGAAAAAAAATGTTTTTCTTCCTCACAGCCTATCCTTTTTGCTATATAAGAGCATAGTTATTGAAAACTTGAATAAAATTAATTTCTTTAATTAGTCTGAGAAATTATGGGTTTTGAGGTACAATTGATAGAGAATATTACTTTGAACGAAATTTCAAAAAATCCCAACCTTTCCCGATCCTTATTAATTTCACGGACCCCCGATATTCCCTTTTGTTTTGTTTTTTTTTTTTCTTTATGCTTTGAATTTTTAAGTAAGCCGCATAAGCTGTAATGCTATACTTAAAGATTTTCTTTAATTTTTTCCTTGTTGCCATTTCTTTGACCATGACAGTTGTCAAACACACTTGTCGCATCGCATTCACTGTATTTCAAATGTGACATTGTCGCCAACTAAATCGCCATTGTTGTGTCGGTCTCACTCTGTTTTGGCCTTACAGTCGTACAGGTTCGTCTTTCTTGGAACTTTGACTATTCCTGCCAATCCTTAGGAAGGTACAGGCACAGACAACATACAACTAGATAAGAAAATCTCCATATAAGCCCGGATCACTGTTTCAAGCTCTTACCTTTACATTCAACCAAAGAAAACTTTCAATAATAAATATTGCGAAGAATTTATGTGTCATAATACGGCAGAGAAAGTGAATGTAATGAGCTTTATATGAGGGGACCTTTAGCACGTTTAAAAATATATCTATCGTACAGCTTCTTTTTGAGGTTTTTTCATATCCAAATGTAGGTTGTCTGTGGTACAGGCTTTCAATGCCTTCTCAAGTTTTGCTGGAAACCATTTTCAACAGGAAAAATGCTGTTTATAATGCAGCAATATCAGTCCGCAGAGATTATTATTTTAGATTTGAAACATACCTACTCGAACATTAATTCGTAAACTTTGCATATTTGTTTGAGGAACAGTTTAGAGCCTACAAGTTAACCCACTAAGGCATTTCGAGCCCAGTATTCTAGTACATAAAGTTGATTATATTTTTTAACATCCTCGAAATTTACTCTATTGAACTTCCCTGTGTAAAATCTAAGCTACGCAAACTATTTAGATTAAATTTACTTACGTACTATTCAATATCCAATAATCGCGATGATGTTTTGTCTGTTCTCTAATCTGAAAATTTAATTTAATTCTCAATTTAGTAATAATGTTCTTCCACAAATAATACCAATTTATTAGTCAAGGTAAGATTTTACGAGAGAAGGTGATTATCATTCAAGAATACCAGAGACACACTTCAAGATTTTAGGGGTGACCAAAGATTGCCACGAGCAGATATGTCGAATATTTGATAAGGTTAGCAACAGCTTTGTCATTGAGATATCTCCAAGTAGAAACGTATCTAATCAATGCTTTCTATGCAGCCTTGACCTCGAAATTATTTTCATCTAAACTTATAAAAACTTTTATTATTTTCACAAGGTTACAAACATAACAACAAATATATGTATACTAAACTTTGAAATAAAGCGAATGATTAAAAATATGATTCTGTCAAAACAAAAAAAGAAATTCATCAAATCATTATCAAAGTTCATCCACATCAATTCGATTGCTCCTGAAAGTATTTAATTTTTCAATCTCTAACTTAATAATCATTTTCAAGTAAGACAACTTTTTTTTTTTATTTATTAAAAATGTCTGATTATTTTGATGTGGCCTGCGTCATTCTAATTAAACTGTTTAAAATATCTAGTGAAAAGATGAAAGGCAATTAAATTCCTCAGATTAAAACAATTTAAAAAAAAAATTAGGAGATTGAATCTAGAAACTGAAATTGTTTCGCATGCAGCAATTTCGTAGAACCACAAATAAGTAAATATACAGATGAAGAACGCATATCAGAAAAATGAAAACCTTATCAACATTTCTGGTAACCAAGCTAGTTAGTTATGACGAAAATTGTAGCTAATTAACAGAAAATGTTGCTAATGTTCAGGCACACACCCAAGTTTCTATCAATGCAATGCTTCGCTACAATATAAGATCAACTATGCCTCGTACAAAGTAAATTTCTAAGAAAAAATTACATCAGAAGCCCTCATTTTTTTCTTAGAAATTTACTGGAATTTTTTTCTTTGAATTTAGACTAATTTTTGAAGGCCGACAACAATTTTTATGAACGTAGAAGCATAGACAAATTAATAACATACAAAGACTGGGCACGTAGAACAAAAATATGTAACGCTTTTCTAGCATATAAAATTAACGATGCCTCGGCTTGGCACTTGATGACGTGCCCAAAGGGTAAGCCACCAATGCCTCGCTCCATACAAAATCACTGTTGCCTCGATCTGATGAAGAGAAGGCCACAAGTTTTTCTTATAAATTTACTGGAAATTCCTTCCTTCGAATTTTTATGCATTGGCCGGGCCGAGAGCAGTGCCTCACTCGAATATAAAATCTAACCTTTGAGGAGAGAACTAAAGGAGATGACATCCCATTGTAAGTATTTATATGATATTGAATATATTGAAGAAATAAATATTTCATTAAAATAATTGATAAAATTATGTTCATGTATTATTTCTTCCTTTTTGGGAAGGGGCCCCGCATGTAATATTTTCCCGAGGCCCCGCAAAACCCACAGCCGGCCCTGATTCTAGCGTTTTATTTTTACTTGTTATTTATATAGACAGATAGAAGAAAAATGTGCAAAGATGTGGTCCCTTAAGAGAAAAGTTTTGGAAGAAGTTAACCTGGGGATTAAAGGAGGAAGTACAGATAGCATGCAATATATGTACTGCCATAATTCTTGCACGTGTAATCCATACTTCCATATAGGCAGCTCAGATTTCAGCGCACTTGTATGCTGAAAAATTATAGCAGCTCAGGTGACAGTAATTTGATATAATACAGTTTTCTTTCAAGATGGCTGAAAAAATATTTGAGAGCGGAGCTTCTTAAATTAAAAAATTTATACCGTTAAAATGAGTGATTCTGGGTACATATACATTTCATAATTTACCAACACCTTCCTCTTCTTTTTTCCTTCTGTTTTTCCAATTCTTCTACTTCCTTTATTGTTCAAAACTTTATGTCTCAATGCCATTTTTTTTAAATGAACTTGCATGCAGGCGAAATGTGTTCTGCTGTTAAATTTAAAAATGCTTTGGAGCAGAGGGTCGCAAGTAAGCTGTACTTACTCATGTTATCCTCAGGTAAGAAAGCGAGATGTTGCTTCTGGAAGTGCTGTCGTTTTTTCTTCAGATTATTATTTAGATTCTTCTTAGGTATATTTTTTTATATAAATAAAAAGGTACAAATCTTCAATTAAATCAATTTCTTTTTTTTTTAATTTTCTTGCTTTTACTACTTTTTAAAACATTACATTTAAAAAATCTAAAATGTTCCAAGATACGTCACGACAGCAAAACATGATCGCAAATATTGTGCAACATAACTATGTATAGTCCGATAACTTTCTTCACTCCCCCCGTTTTTCCGTTCGTTCCTCGAAAAATTCTTAAGAAATAGCTAATATTATTATACATGTTTTTTTTTTTAGTTTTTCAATATAAATATTAAACATTTATTTAAGTTTTATTATACGCTATTTTGCCCCATACTTAGTCCTAAATCGGCAGAGTAAAGGCCAAAACACAGTGATAACGACACAACAATGTTGGCAACTTAGTTGGCGATAATGTCGCATTTAAAACACAGTGAACGCGACTCGACAAAGGTTTTTGACAGCTATCTCCGTTTTATTTATTATAAAAGAAATGTCAAAAAGGAAAAAATTAAGGAAAATCGCTAGTATAGCTTATGCGGCATACTTAAAATTGCAAAGAAAAAACTAAAAAGAAGACTAAGAAGAGATTTCTATAAAGGGTTTTCCAATAAGAGATGTTATTTTAATTAGCCCGCTATTTCGGTAGATGTCACTTTTGGAGCTGTCATTTTTTGACATTTGACAATTAGTGGGATGACGTTTACTGCACAACTTAACTTTTTCTCTCATTTTCTCTATTAATTCCTCCTCAAAACCCATAATTTGTCAAACTAATAAATGAAATTAATTTTATACAAGTTTTTAATAACTAGTTTATTTACTATTATCTTTTAATTTACTATGTTTCATAAAAATATCTAAATCCACATAACATGAATGTCTATTATTCACTATCCACACAGAAATTTCAATTATGTTGGCGACTAATTTACAGATTTTCCCAAACTTTTTGTTGGCAACTTATCGCGTCGTCCTCATTGTATCAAGTATATGGGACTTCCACATATTCGAATCTTTGACAGCAACCAATTTACGGCGACTTTGTTGTGTCGTTCTCACTGTGTTTTGGCCTTAACCCATTTTTTAAAGCCTTAATTTTCGAAAAAAAAATGTATGAATTTTTATAATAGTGTTCAAAAAAGTTTGTATTTATTCTCGTATACATAGTTCAATGTGAGCTCTCAATTAAAAATTACAGATTCTATAGGCCGGAAACAAAAAGTATGCCATTTTGGAACCATTTTAGAACCATAATTACAATTAGTTGATATCGCTCTTCGAAAGTACGAGGGCAGGCTAAAAAGTCATCAGCCTAGGCAGAATGATAGACCGGCATACAAGTCCTCAGTAGCAATATTACATGAATTGCGCTACGAACTGACTGATTCCTCAATTTCCAGATTTGGCCGCCTGCGATTATTATCTATTTCCAAACCTGAAGAAATGGCTCGCTGGTAAGAGACTTGGACGAATTGAGGAAATCATTGCTAAAACAGAAGCCTATTTTGAGGGATTCCAGAAATTCTATTATCAAATTTTCCTGGTAGATTCGGCAATTTCGCACGTTTAATTTTTCCTCATAAATTTGATTGTTTAATTTTTTTAAACAGAATTAAAACGAATACTTTTTTAACATTTTTTTTTTTAATAAAAATGTAAAATAAATATTACGTAAGCATTGCCAAAAATGCATAAAGGCATAAACTAAAAATGACACTTCACGTAAAATAAGGCCGTCAATCGTTTGCGCATACCGAAGTCTCTGTAATATCCGCATTACACATGGAAAGTAAAAATAAATCGAGACAATATCGTAGCTTAATATTTTTGGCGCCTCGCCTCTTCTACCTGCCATCACTATTATACCAAAAAGCTTATTTTCTGGAGAACGAAAAAATGAATTCGACATAGCGCTCACTTTGTTTTTGTTTTTTTGTTGTAGGAAAGTTAGCTGGTTATGCGAGGGATGGCGGAAGTATGGAGAGATATTTTGTCACCTGCTTAGATCACTTCGCTATACTATTTGTCTCTTTGACTTGACTTTGCTTTGCCATATGAGAAATATGATTATATTAACGTTCCATCATAGCGCGTGAACAAAAACAACCTGCGACTGCGTGTACGTGAGTGAGATATATATTTATACTTCGCCGCCAGAAGTTTCATTACCGCTGATTTCTACGAATGATCTCAGTGTGTATTGTCATAGACAAACTATAGCATCCAAAGAGTAGGCAAGTAGAACAAAAATATATAACGCCTCGCTCAAATATAAAATCGACCATGCTTCAACTTGGCTGACGTAACCAGAGGGTAAGCCCTTAGAATGTAGAGAGAACAGGATGTGTTCATACATATAAAATTCGTGTACATAGCGTGGCTTTTCTTAGAGGTGCTTGAAGTAGGACAAAATATATCGAAGATAGAGATATCTTATGAAAAATGTATGTTCACCTGCTTGATTTGTTTATATTTTAAATAGCTGAGAAACTCCTGAGCTCTGAGGTGCTTGGCATAGTGAACTAAGAGCATTTTCGGTGGGAGCAAACTCAATATTTGCAAACATATATCTTGTTGCCCAGCTCTCTATCTTGATTCATACTTCACGCCTCTACTGAGCTTTCACTACAGCGGCAACAGATCGTCCTAACACAACCAGAATTTGACAACGTTAAATTTGGCTTATCACACTTCCTGTTCTCTCTATATTCTAAAGGTGCATCTGCACATAACAAACATTGGCAAAAAACATTTGTAACACATTTGCGAAAAAAATTTATTGGCAGTTGACAAATGTTTGACAAATGTTTGACAAATGTTTTTCAAATATTTTTCAAGCATCTGATAGAATATTTGTGTGAAAAATATTTTCCAAATGTTTAGTTTTAATCATGTATTCTCCGACTGAATGAAGTAACGTACTTGCCCCAAACTTTTGAGGAAATTTTGTTTAAAAAAGGATGGTAAAAAAGAAAATTTCTAGATAGAAGATTAGAGTATAGTGCTCGTGATTTATTAAATGATTCAAAAAGTGACGATCTTTCCTGTTTTCGAAATTTCGCAAGAATCTTTTCAAGTGATTTCGAAATTCTAGTTAATAGAATCGGGCCAAAAATAAGAAGACGAAATACAAACTGGCGAAATAATGTAAGTGATTCTTATAATTTTTGAATGTACTTGTTTAAAGTCTTAAAACAGTTGATTTCAAACTATGTTCCTGAAGTATCTGAGGCATTAATATTTGTATTGCAACCATATGTATGTCGGTAAGTATTAACATAGTAAAAAAATTACTTTTACTGGCCCTTTGTGCCTGTTTTTCACGCCGGCTCTGAATAAGAAATGAGTTAAGCCTTATGCTTACTTCACCCACAGCCACTGATAACTCACTTTGAACTCATATGAAGGAGTCATTACGTTTTAATTTGTCCTTGTACACTTCACTGTCGATTTATCCTACAAATGTCGGAGTGTAGAATATAGTTCTATTAATTTTATAATATTAATTTTCTCCCATTTCTTACTCATAATTACTCTATTATTAAAACATTCCAAAATTCCAAAATGAATTCTCACTACTGTTTTCTACAGCTGTTGAAAACTAACTGAAAGTACTGTACAAACTTTAACAAACTTCTAATGTTTTCCATTTCATTTTGATTAAATTGGAATTTTTTTAAACATCCATTAATGTAAAATTTGCGTCCACACATAACAAACATTCCACAAACGTTTGATAAACGTTTGGAAAATGTGTGACAATTGTTAACCAAACATTTGGGAAATGTTTGTTATGTGTGGACTCTTAAGGGTAAGCCAGCAATGCTTCGCTTCCAATATAAAATTAACGATGCGTCGACGTGGTGCAAGGAAGCAGTGAATTTTTTTTTTAGAATCTTTAAGCATTATCGTAAGTCAAAACTCAAGTCAATCATCAAACTGAATAAACTATCTGCCGATACATTTTCTGTAAATTTGTAAAAACCAAAAATTAATGCTTATCTACGCCTCTACTCTTATACAAATTTTTAGCAGCTCAAGCACCCGTTGTCGGCACCGAATAATGCATCAAAATTCTAAAAAAAAAAGTTTCCATTAAATTTCTATTAAAAAATTGAGGGCTTCCTTACATCCAGGTCGAGGCTTCGTTGATTTTACCCTTTGGCAAGCCGAGGCATCATCGATTTGTATTCGAACGAAGCGTTACAGATTTTTGTTCTACTTGCCCAGACTTGGTATTTTGTCTATGTTAATGTCCTAAGATCTTAAACTTTGCTGCCCCAATTAGAGATATCATCATATTTTATGCCCTTTTGTGTCTCATTTGAGAGATGCGTCCCGATGGTAAAAAAATTGTATGAAATTTACTGCCCCATATACCAATTGAGAGATATCCCCATTATCTAGAATACTTTAGAACAAAATTCCGAGGATGTGGGTGGGAAGTAGATGTTCCAATTGAGGGTTTGCCCCATTTATCGAATATCCCAGTTAGGAGGAATTACAAAAACTTGTAACTAGGTACATACTCTAAATGCACAGTATACCTACATTAGATTAGATTAAATTAGCTTATTATTATGTAATGAGAATTGTCTTATGTCCTATTCACTGCGGCCACCATGTGACTATGTATTGTGATCCCCTCATTTTTAAAGCTAATTTCTTCAGTTAGCTAAACATTACTTCGGTTGGTGTCTAGAAGTATTGCCCAAGCCAAGAGTCTGAGCCTTCGATGTGCTAACACTTCAGTTTAGTTGCAAAGAAGTTGCTCTACATTTTCCGCTTCATCTTCGCATAACCTGCACATGCTACCTCTAGAGAGTTGTGCAGATACTTATTTAGCCAACAGTGCCCGGTCAATGATGTCTGTTCAATTATAGAAGCTTCTTCCTTTGGAGTGATTTTCCAAGAATAGTTTTGATTATTTGTAACCCTTATTTTCCCTTCAGTGGAGTTTGACTTAAGTTGTTGGTCACTCCGATAGTCTTTCTTTAGCTGCCATGGTCGGGATCCCACAGAAAAATATCGGTTTCGTGAAGTTCAACTTTCATCCTTTTTTTGCCAGCTGGTCTGCATTGTCCTTAACATTACCAACAATGTTACTATATCCAGGGCACCCAAATTATGTTTGAGTGTGTTAATTTTATTAGGTCTTGTAGAAAATCTCAGCCAATTTATTTCTCATTTATTGATCTTTTCGCACATGTAGAAATGGCATGGATATCCGCTTGGAAGGCACTACCCTAGTAGAAATTTCTCACAGTTTTACCTTGTCTCTTGCCCCGCAAGGGGCAGTTATTATATAAACCAATACTAATTTGATTGAAAAGCATCAAGGTGTTTGCAATTCATGAAGAAACACATAGAAAATTAAATCCTGATGAGCCTCCTGATGAGCATTCATTAAATCTCATCGAAGGGCTCATTGGATATCATAAAACTGCTCCATATATATACTAAACCAGCAATAAATAAATATTTATTCTTGTCATCACCGTGTCAGATGACATTTCTACTAGGAAAATTTTAATTGATTTTTGTGATTTATTTATTTAAATTTTTAAATTATTTATTTTAAAAATTAATTTTTTGATTTGTTTTTCCGCGGAAAGACTGACACCCATATGCTGTCCATATCCTTACGCCTCAACGTCGAATTCGGAAAAATATATGAAATCAATCGTAAAATCAGATTCTCATCTATGAACTCATCATGACACTCATTGCTATGCTCATTAATAAGCTCATCGTGACACTCATTATGTACTCATCGAAGCGCTCATTTAACATTGTAAAATGCACGAAAGAGAAGCAATGTATACATTTCGAAATAAGTGAAAGAGATGCAATATCTCATGCATACTATCTGTAAATAAGTAAATAAATGATTTTTTTCCGCTTTTGATTCAAACGCGAATAAATTTAATCAGTACGTTCATCTGATTGCTCATGATGAGGTCATTGATGAGCTATCATGATATATCTACCAGGGTATATTGTTTGCTTACATATGTAGTAGGTATAAGCATACTAAACAATCTGAATGAAGTTGATTTATATGTAGGGTAGACTGGGGTCAATTGAAACGGGAGTCGATTGAAACAAATCGAGTAAGTCGGAAACGGTTAGTGAGAGTGGCAAAATCCCAAAGAGAAAAGGTAGCGGTTTTCGTGTTGGAACGTGTCATTCAGTGTTTGGCATCGCTCCCAGTACGACTCGTATTTTTATGTGAAGCTATTACTTTTTTGTCACCAAAAGTAAATATTTCAATTTGCATTCTTTTGTGTATTAATCAAAAATTATTGTACTTACGCGAGTGTGGTTTAGAATGCAATAACTATTGATATTCAGGTTCAGAGAGATACGATTATTAGCTAAGGAGTGGTCCAGAAAAAATTGACCCATTTATTTTTGTTTACAGTAAAAACACTAATGGCAATTTTTTTATAAAATTTCTATATTTTGTTTCTTACAACTTAAACTTTAAAATACAAAAGTTATTTCTAATCCATTATTTGTTTTGGAAGAATGTTTTAACTTTGTTATTCAAGCCGCGCATTAGATTTAGAACAGTTATATTAGTAACATTTCTATATGCTCTTTTCCATTTATCTCTGAAATCAACATAATTTTTGGCAAGTTTCTTTGTTGTTCTAAGCTCTTTTTTCATTAATTCCCAGTACCTCTCTAGTGGACGAAGTTGGGGGCAGTTTGCTGGATTGGATTCCCTTGGCACGATATTGACCTCATTGGTTCTGTACCATTCCATCGTTGCTTTTGCGTAATGACTGGTGGCCAAATCTGGCCAGAAAATAACAGACCCTTGATGCTGTTGAATAAAAGGTAGAAGTCGTTTTTGAAGGCACTCTTTGAGGTACACATCTGAGTTTATTGTTCCTTTGATGAAATTCACTGCTTCGTAAACCGCAAGAACAGATCGCCTGCCAAATCATGTACTTCTTGGGAAATATTATCATTCCTGTTGTAGAAAATTTTCTGGATACTCCACTCCGACTTTTTGCAGTAAAATATTCGTCACCTGGTATCTGCGAAAAGTCAGCTTTGCAATAGGTTTCATCATCCATAACGACACAATCATATTTCGTCAGGTGGTTCTCATAAAGTTTTCTCGCTCTTCTTCTTGCTGTTTTCTCTTCTTCTTCCTTCCTCAGCGGCACTTTTTGAACCTTATTGCTCCTTAATCCACAGATTTTTTTATATCTGTGCACTGTAGACTTTGATGTTCCTGACAATGTCTTCATATTTCTTTCCGAAGTTCCCGGTTTCCGAGAATAAGTACCCTTCATCTGTTTTATGACGTCTGGACGGGATGGCTCTGGTTTTCTACCTGACCCACGTATCCTTTCTATTGACAAGCCTCGCCTATACTTGGCTGTTGTCCTTTTTACCGTGGAATAAATTGTATTCAGGTCTTTTGAAATTTTTAACAATGAAATTGTGGCATTTTCCAAATATTTGGACAAAATCATTTCACGTACTTCTTTTTCGCTTCGAGACATTTTAACTATTTCACTTCCAATACACGAATGATTCATATAAACTCAGAGTTCAGTATTTATGGAATATTTTAACAAAAAAATCCAGACCTGGATTATTGTAATTTTGCAGGTATAAAAATAACTTAATGGGTCAATTTTTTCTGGACCACTCCTTACTTATGACATTTAGTTTTTTTTGCTGCATAATGAAATTTATGAAAAGAGGTGCTGGGGACGTTTGATACGTTTTCCCTGGGGTCGGTTGAAACGCGTTTCAACAGACCCTTATACTCTTTTTGAAATAAATGATTATCATATATACTTTGTAGATGCCAAGAAATCGTGCAAATAAGACATATCGTGGCTAGTGTGGCTTAGATCAGTACAAAGATGCATATGAAGCCATAAAAGAAGGCATTTCGTTGAGGACAGCAGCTGAAAAACATGGATTGAATTTCACGTCTTTGTATCGGTGCAAGAAGAAATGGGAAAAGTCCAAGGAAGATAGCGTAGTATCTGTTTCGATAGGCTATGTACCCCACAACAGAGTGTTTAATGAGCCACAGGAGAGGGCGTTATCGAAATAGTTGATAAGATGGGCTGATATTTACTTTAGATTTTCCACAAAGGAGGTAAAAAAAATTAGAGTACGAATTGGGCAAAGTATATAACCTGAAAAAACCAGGCCCCTGGGAAATAAATGCATTAGCTGGTGAAGATTGATTCAGAAATTTTATGGCGAGAAACCCAGAGTTGTCTATGAGAGCTGCTCAACCTAGGAGTTTAACAAGAGCTACTAGTTTCAACCGAACAATAGTGGACGCATTTTACGATAACTTGCAAATAGTTATGGATCGCCACCACTTTGAGCCCCGAGATATTTATAATGTCAATGAAACTGGCAAACGACGGTCCAGAAACCTGATAGAGTTTTGGCGAGACGGGGAACAACACAAGTTGGTTCAGTAATATCAGCAGAACGGGCACTCTCGTTACGGTGGCTTTTGCAGAAAATGCTATAAGGAATGCATTTCCTCCTTTGTTTGTATTTCCTCGCGGCCAATTCCAGGATCACTTCATAACAGATGGACTCGTGGGTGCAGTGGGCACTAGTAACCCTTCAGGATGGATGCAAGACGAAGGTTTTCTCTTATTTTTAGCACATTTTAAAAAACATACCAATGATTCCGCTGTCCCAAAGTATTGCTGGTGCTGGGCAACCCCTCGTCACATATCCATAATAACTGCCTTGACTTCTGTAAATAAAATGGCATTGTGTTACTGTAGTTCCCACCACATTGCTCCCATAAGCTCCAGCCATTAGACCGATCTCGCTATGGACCATTCAAAAAAGCAATAAATTCCAGCTGTGACGCTTGGATGAGGAGTTATCCTGGAAAAACAATAAGCACAGCACAATTGTGAATCTGATTGATTTGTTTTATTTAAATTGTTTTTGAACATATATGTTTCTTTTCTCGTTTTTAAAGTAGAAAAGCTATTTTTTATTAATTCTGTGATTTATTTCCAAAGAATTAGGAATAAAATTATTATAAGTAATTAATTGTATTTTAATTTACAAATGTTTCAATTGACCCCAGGTACTGTTTCTATTGACCCAGGTATAGGGGTCAGTTGAAACATTTGCCATGTTTTTTTTTTAATTCTTCTTCTACTTGAGTACTGCATATGAAGCTAAAACAATATTGCTATTTTATACCCAGGTAAGCTGGTTGCAATTGTAGCGCATTCCCAAACTGATCGAAGTTGAAATGTAGTAACAGTATGCGATTTTCTCAAAAACGTTTCAATTGACCCCAGTCTACCCTACCTATACACAGATGCACTACCTTAAATTAATTTCCATTTTAAAGGAAATATCTTTAACAGTGATATACCTACTAATAATTCATAATCAACGCATATAATTCTTAAATATTTAGTTGTAACATGTATGTGAGTTCAAAATTATATTTGTGTCACTGTTTTCATTGTATACAATTCTTTACTTCTTCCTTCCTCCGAAAGCTTTTTTATTAGTGTTTGTAAAGAAATGCGACTCTTGAATTATAAATCGTAAATTTCTTCTCTCTAGTTTAAAAATAACAACTTCAAATGGCATTCCATAAACATAACAATAATATTTGACGCCATTCAGTCGACTAGAACGGATAGAACTAATTCAACCGGAGAGAGTGCATGTATCAAGTATCAATGAACATTTTAGAAGTCGATTATATAACACAATTAGAGCTCATGAAATATGGAACAGAAGAACATCAATTGCAATTATACAATTATCTACATCTTAATCGGTAACTCCCATGCGGAAGATACAATTCGAAGTATACCGAAGAACCAATTAAGCATCAACACTTTCTAGTTCCTACTATACCTAACCTACATTCATTTAGTAAATTAAAGGATGGAAGAACATAATCATTATAAGGTAGAGGGTGTGTCCGACTATCGATTCATAGTAATTGGACTTCATTAAACCACTTTGCCCAGTTGTCTTGCCTTGCCGAATATTTCATAGTAAATATAGTTTGTGCGTTTGATAATATTTTTGGATCGATTCTTAATTTTTAAAGGTAAAATTACATACGGTATAAATACATACCTATATTAAGTAAATATTATGAAATGCACTTGAAAGTGTAACTTTTGACTCGATTATATAATAAGCCTGAGTCGGAATACTTATGCAGTAGAAATACCTGTATACAACAAATTAATTAATAATAATCAAAGACAACTATAGGTAGGTACGGATCAGATTTCCAAGTCGCTTGACCTGATTTGAATGATTCTCAAACTATGAGTAAATTAGACACGCGTGGAAGGTACGACATACATACATACATATATGCCACGTTTCTATTCTAAATTTAGATAAATTCATTTTGCGGTGAAGTTAATTCTGTGTAGAAAAAAATAAATATTTCTTTTAGCGTTAAACAAAAGTATTTCGTTTCTGATTAGTTTTTTAGTATGCTGATATAGATATTTTATCTTCATTGACTTGGAAACGAACTCTTGCAGACTTTTGTATATTTTATATATACATGCGCGGCTTTTTCAAGAAAATATTTTTATTTCCAACCACAATCCTGAAGAAATCTTTGTTTAATGAGAATTGCGTTTCTTGAATGGTGTGCCTTTGTTTTGTAATGATTGAGAACTATGACGTTACGAATTTAGAAATTTTTTAAAATAAACTAAATACCTACAGGATGTTATATTATATTTTTTAAACACTATTATAAACCATAACAGATCAGTGTAGAAGGGGGGGGGGGGGGAACATTTTTATAATACACAATTCGACATGTAAGTACAATTAAATTAGTGCAGGAATCTTTCTTTGGATTCAATGTTATTTTTCATAAACTGGCTCGTGTTGTTGTTTAGTCCTAAAAGATTTAACGTTGAAAATATATTTTTTTGTTTTTCTAGCAAAGACACGATTTGGATAACAAAATACCATAAAATAATCAAGTTAAAGAAATAGCAAACAGTAAAACGAAATACATATATATTATTGGTCGTTTGCAGTTCATCTATTCTAAAGATTGCATTCACTTAGCATCCACTTTTAGTAAACGATTCCACAACGGAAAGATAAATTTGGCTTGGCGACAAAAACAAGGTTAATCAAGATACAGAAAAACACAATGAAAGTAGTACTTTCAGTTGCACTGTCATTAAAATATCCAATTTTTAAATATTTGAATTGAAAAATCCCATTATTCCGCTTAAGCCAAATTAAAAAAGTTAAAATTAATAGAATTTCCAAAGTAGATATAACAAAACAATACAAAAAATAGAAAAGAAATAAAGCCAAAACCAATTTACTGTGAAATTCATTTTAGGCAATGAAAAAACGTTTTAAAACTAGATATTCATCTAAGCAAATTTAAGATGACCTTCTATGAGGCTAGTTTTGAAGTTTGCTTCATGTAAAATAAAACAAAATAAAGTATGCTGTTTATTTACTTTACTTTTTTAAATTTTTTTTGTTTTTGTTTACTAAATCCTCCAACGTACGTGACAGTGTTCAATGTTTGAAAATTCTCGAAAAGTCAAAACATATAAAAAGCAATTTTTTTCTTTGCCAGAAAAATAAACTTTCAACATTGAACGGAGCGAGCTAAAAGACTTGGGAGAGCAGTGCCATCTTTACGCATATGCCCGCTAGGCCTGAGCGCAATGCTCCCACATTCTGGGGGCCCCCTAACCCCCTCCAAGAGTAGACCAACCGGTGAACAATTTTTCTACCAGTACAACAACCTATTACAAGTTTGTTTAGCTGTAAGAACTTAGCTACTGAAAGTAGACCATGCGATTTATACGAAATGGCACACAATTTTCCATACAAAGTAATATATAACATATTGTATAGTGTCAGTGTTTACAGCCCCAGTTAGTTTTTTAATTCCTCGCCTTCTTTTCAGTACGTTTACATGAATACTTGAGTACTTGACTTGAAATCCACTAGAAGCTCAGGTAGTGCGATTGATTGAATTAATTCCAATTACATGACTTGAATTTTTCTTGAATTTAATTTTCGAAGTTTTAAGTTGAAATTTACACGTTGAATGAGTGTTTTCATGATATTTTGATTACTTCAAGCATACTTCAAGTATATTTCTAATATTCCTGTAAACGTACTGTATGTTGAATGGGTGTGCGACCATATTAAAAAACAAGTAAAAAATCTAGAGTTGGTCTAAGACCAATTCTTAGTGCCCTAGTTGAATTCCCCTATATAATTTCGTATGGTCAGCACCACCCTCTGTGTACTTTCGATTGTTGAAGTGGTTTCTCGCATCTATTTCTAGAACGGTTCGTCGGACAGTAAATATGATTCTGACAAATTTTATAGGATTTCATATTCTGAAGAAGTTTCTAGTACAATAAAAACATCTAGGATTGATCGTTTTCACAGTATACGTAAAAATCCTAAATTTTTATATGGTAACACCAAGAAGGAAGCGGCTGCCCGACTTAGCCCACTGCTGAAATAATATTTTATTATTTTTTGAAAGCACCATGTACAAAATTTTTGCTGTCTACGTTGACGCGTTCTCAGGCAGTGTTCAAATATGTAGTGAAAAACAGACTTCAAGTATATATGTACATACTTGAGTCAAGTAAATCACAAAGTTTTTATTCAATTTACTTGAAAAAATTCATGCAAACGCAACTTCAGTACCTACTTGAACATTTTTCAATTCTGCGAGCTATGAAAATGGCAAAGAGCAAACAAGAAGAAGATTATTCAGGTTGTTTATTTTGAGCACAGTTCCCAAAATATTTATCTAAACATCCGTCCTACATATGAATTGAACCTAATGCAGGATTATCAAAAGTAAAATAGCACTTCAAGAAAATTGCAATTCAAGTAATTCGAATTAATTCAACCAAAAACCCTACTTGAATTTCAAGTCAAGTACTCAAGTATTCATGTAAACGTACTGAATAATGCCTGCATGTAAGAATGCACGCAAGTGCATGCCGAATCAATGTAGTAATTGGCAGCCAGATGCGGTCACGATATACAGAGTAACAATGTATGATCGTCCGGGCTGTCAAGTACGTGTGACGTCACACAAATCGATTCTTAAAACAGGAAAAATAAAGTGCTAATATTTATGTAAATTTATTCCACTGGATCCATTGAAAATGTTGCAATAAATATAATATGAGCCTTTTACCATAAATATACATTGAATTTGTTAGTTTTGAGCTCATTTCAAGGAAATTAGTTCGAATCAAAACAAAATGCCTCGAAAATTTTATTGATAAAAAAATTCAAAATAAGACTAAAATACTTGTAATTTGCACTCTTAATTGATTATTTAAGATCTTTATTTTCTATAGTGAAATTAGTTAGTGGTGATGGTAATTATAAATTTCTTTTCTCTATTACAGGGGCGGATTTATTAACTTGGCCGCCCTAGACTTATGGAAGATTGCCGCCCCTCTACTCCCTGTAAAAAACAAAAAGTGGAAGCGAAAATACAAAATAACCCTGTATACCTATTACCTGATTTACTTTGGTAGCTTTACTATCCTATACAACCTTGTCATTATTGAATGCCTTGTCTATTCACTGCTAGGCTTTCGCTGGGCGTAGAATAATAATAACCTCGGCCGAAGATTTCGTCTAAAGAAAAATTGCCACAAAATATTTCACGTAAATTTCAGTTTATCATCATGAGCCAGAGTAAATTGCAGCCTGACATCTACTTTTTGATTTTTGAATTGCGTATGCTCTGATTTTCTTTTCTTTAAAGCAGGCCATACACCATCAGTTTGGCCGTGGTTTTACTGTAAAACCACGGCAAAACTGATGGTGTATGGCGAACCCCACGTTTTGAGGTTCGGATATCTACTAAAACCAGAATTCAGGTCATGCCAGAAATATCTTTCTCAAAACGTGGGCAAGGCCATACACCATCAGTTTTGCCGTGGTTTTACTGTTTTGCTCGTTCATAATAAAAATTTAATTTAATAATAAGCTAAGATGTAGGCGACATTTAAATGTACACGGCAAGAAAAGGAAGAAATAAAGAAAAAAATAATAAAAAAAAAATCAAACTCTCTTTAAAATTTTTATGAATAAAGATAAAAATGTGAAAGCGCAAATTGCATGCAACGAAACAGAATGGAACATATTTCTTTTTCGTAAATAAATGAGAAGTGGCGGAGTTTTCACGTTTTACCCTCATAAAATGTTCCCGCGCTTCTGTGATAACCGATTTTCATGAAATAATCACAATGTTTGGTCACATGTTGTTGCTGTAAATGGACACTACAAGATGACGGCAAGACGTGGTCAAGTTGAATGGTGTGTGGGGCTTTGGGGCTTTAAGGGCGCCATACACCATCAGTTTTGCCGTGGTTTTAAAAACCACGTTTTAGTCGAGATAAGAACCTAAAACGTGGTCAAGAAAAAGCCCCACACACCATCCAACTTGACCACGTCTTGCCGTCATCTTGTAGTGTCCATTTACAGCACCAACATGTGACCAAACATTGTGATTATTTCATAAAAACCGATTTTCACAGAAGCGCGGGAACATTTTATGAGAGTAAAACGTGAAAACTCCGCCACTTCTCATTTATTTACGAAAACGAAATATTTTCCATTCTGTTTCGTTGCATGCAATTTGCGCTTTCACATTTTTTATCTTTATTCATAAAAATTTTTAAAGAGTTTGATTTTTTTTTTATTATTTTTTTCTTTATTTCTTCCTTTTCTTGCCGTGTACATTAAAATGTAAAACACTCAGAAATGTCGCCTACTTCTTAGCTTATTATTAAGTTAACTTTGATTAAGAACGAGCCAAACAGTAAAACCACGGCAAAACTGATGGTGTATGGCCTTGCCCACGTCTTGCCCACTTTTTGAGAAAGATATTTCTGGCATGACCTGAATTCTGGTTTTAGTAGATATCCGAACCTCAAAACGTGGGGTTCGCCATACACCATCAGTTTTGCCGTGGTTTTACTGTAAAACCACGGCAAAACTGATGGTGTATGGCCTGCTTAAGGCAGCAAAAGTTTCAATTTAGATACCAGCGAACCTGTACGTAATAAAATTTACTATACGTAGGTTTGTGTCTTGAAAGTGAGAAAATTCATATACAGGGTGGGCCAAAAGTCACCATGGGGTTTAAACATTAAATTGGTAACATATGGTAGGATGAAAAAAAGGAGGGGTAAGGTGGGGTGGGGAAACATGCTTACCTATGAAGAACAGACAGTTGGCTATCATGTAAAAAAGGAATGAAGAGAAACGGTCAACAGGGTGTGGAGCAATGTACAAACGAAAAAGTTAGTTATTTTTAAACCCCATGGTGACTTTTGGCCCACCCTGTAAAATTAGCCAAGGCCTAGACCACAGAGCACATTAGAGACATCTACCGCAAAAGACAGAAACCCAACAACCGACAAAACCATACAATTTAAGGCGAAAAAAAAAAAATTTAAGGCAAATTTGCTGTTCACATAAATTGAAAATTTTTAACGAGAATTAACTCTCCTAAATTTTTTTGCCCATAATTTTTAAATATGATATTTTTCTTTGTATTTAAACAACTTTCAAATAACTATGGCACTTTCTTGTCGGAGAAATGTCGGAAGAAAAAACAAGTACTCTTAGAGTCTAATAATAATGAAAAGCGCCACTAAAATGAAAAAACCACACGTTATTTGCTAGATCACAGGAATTTGATTTAAAAGACTTCAATTTTTACCATTTTTTACAAGTTTCCGAGCTGTTAATATCTCCATTCCAATACACTTTTTTTAATTTTTGCCGACGTTATTTACTAGACTTCTTCATTACCTTTAATTTAAGATATAAATCATTATCCTTCTACAAATAGTTTGCCAGAAATTTGCATTGAAAAACGTATGAAACTTGCAAATATTGGTACTGACTCCTCTTAAACACAATTGCGACGATAGAGCGACCGACGAATTCCTATGCAATATACTCTCCACAAAATGTTCCTAGAGAAAATTGTTCCTATGACTACAATAGTCGTCGCTCGTCGGCCTCTCTGGTCGTCTTAAGGTTTAAACACAATTGCAACGACATTGCGTTAGAGCGACAGACGACAACGAAAATTTCGCTGCGAAACAGGCAGTCGAAAAATTTGGAACACAATTGCAACAACAAGCGATGAGCGACGATTGTGAAAGAAGAAGTTATTGAAATTTCATTTGTTAAATGTTTCGAGCGTTTTAAAAGGAGATTTTTATCAAGAATATTTTATATTATATTGAAAGAAATGCAATGAACCAAAGTGTGGAAAAAAACTGAAAATGCGGAAATTAAGTAAATTAAACGCTTTGAAATATCCATCCAACCCACGTCTTTTTTGTCCACTTGTCTTGCCTGTCTTGTAAAATATAAATTATTTTATGGATTTCGCATTTCCTCGATCAGTTTTTCCTCAAAGCTCATTATTTTAAAATTACCGCGGCGTGCTGCAGTACTACCAACAAAATTAATCGAATGAAATGGTTTTAGCATTCAGTTTTGTCTTTTTTCAGGTGGCAGCACGCCACGGTAATTTTAAAATAATGAGTTTTGAGGAAAAATATATTGAGGAAGTACGAAATCATAGAATAATTTATGATTTGCAAGACAGGCAAAACAAGTGGACAAAAAAGACGTGATTTGGATTGATATTGCGCGGCGCTTAATTTAGCTAATTTCTGCATTTTCAGTTTTTTTTTTCACACTTTGGTTCATTGCATATCTTTCCATATAATATAAAATATTCTTGATAAAAATCTCCTTTTAAAACTCTCGAAACATTTAACAAATGAAATTTTAATATCTTCTTCTTTCACAATCGTCGCTCACTGCCTGTCGTTGCAATTGTGTTCCCAATTTTTCGACTATTTGTTTCGCAGCGAATTTTCCGCTGTCGTCTGTCGCTCTGCCGTCGCAATTGTGTTTAAGCCTTAAAGGCTTAAACACAATTGCGACGATAGGGCGATCGACGAATTCCTATGCAATATACGCTCCATAAAATGTTCCTAGAGAAAATTGTTCCTATGACTGCAATAGTCGTCGCTCGTCGGCCTCTCTGTTCGTCGTAATTGAAGTAATTCAATAAAGTGGTCGACGACAAAGAAAACTGCAGATTCCTATGTAATACACGCTCCATAAAACTTTCCTGGAGAAAATTGTTCCTATTACTGCAATAGTCGTCGGTCGTCGCAATTGTGTTTAAGCCTTTAATTCAATAAAGTGGTCGACGACAACGACAGCTGCAAATTCCGATAATAAAACACGCTCCATAAAACGTTCCTGGAGAAAATTGGTCCTATTACTGCAATAGCCGTCGGTCGTCGCAATTGTGTTTAATCCTAAGTCTTCTTCCAGTTGTTATTTATGCTTATTTTATTATCTGCGCTTAAATTAAAGTTTTATATTGTCACCCTTTTCACAGTATTATACCTTTTCATACTACTGATGATTTGCTCATCTTCTTTCTTGAATGTTCTTCTTTTTCTTCCTCTACTTTGAACAATTGTTTCACAACTTGATAAAAAATTGTGTACTCTGCAACACTAGCAGCTCTATTTACAGCAATAGTTCATATTTTCGAGATTTTTTTACTTCACTATGTATATAATTTAACTCACATGTACAGAAACTTAATTAAATTGAAATACAATTATTTCCTAGAATAATAAACCCAAGCTGCACAAATCTTTAGTGCAAAAGAATTCTGCAAGCACAAATAATTTTGCACTGTGAGTTTTTATTGTCTTATTTTTAAGTCCAGTCCAGATTCCAATTCTTCGGAGCCAGCTGAACTTGTTCATGACGTTCCTATGACTGTGATCGAAGCGATAAACAGCAACCAAATAGAAACGGATCGCAATGATGATCGTCATCATCACAAGTCCAGTTGACCGAAGCTGTAATATCTGAGGATAGAGATGCGGTAACCGTAGATCAAAATGCGATTAAACGAGAAGGCGAAGACCAAGAAGCAGAAAAAGGGAAAAGTGAAGCGAAATGGAAGCGATGCGGAAGAAAGCGAAAGTCTAGCCGAACCGAAGGCGAAAGCAGTCCCCTCAAAAAGGACATTTCACGCGTAATGTTTTTTTAATTGATCTAAATGACATTGTCAATTGGACCGCGGTTGTTCCAGACAACATTCCAGTTGAACTTGTACGACTGGGATCAATTAGTATTCTTCAACATTTTGATGCTCCAAAGAAAGAGAAAATTCGAGGAGGCAGTATTTCTATCAAGAGTTAAAAACGTACGTTGGACAGAAGTTGGATTTTCCGAGATCCATGTCACAGTATATATCATACAGTAGCCCAGCTCTGTCAAAACTGTCAAGTGAGTAGGATGCTTCTATAAAGAGACTATACTTTCTCTTTCAACAGTTTTAACTAACACACTAGTCAATTTTTAATACATGGATTCCTATGTAAATCTAAAGTGGAAGAAAGAGAACTGATGGCATTCTTAAACTTTTACTAGAGGGAAAGAGGCAAAATGACACCACTTTACCGTCAAACAGCTGTTTAGTAATGGAACAATACATTTGTCGCCGATTGCCGATATGTGTACATACATAAAACTAATACTTCCGTCAACGGTCGTGCAGCTAGCTACTGTTCGCCCATTTATGTCCGTATCATACTTAATAGTTCCCTCTAGTGGGAGAAATTTTAAGGTTATGTTTTTTAAATTGATATTCTAAAATTCACTTTTCAGTAGTTAGTTCTAAGCTATTCTACTGTATGATATATACTGTGTCCATGTAGCAATGGAAAGAACTGTAGGTGAGGTGTCTGAAAAACGCTACAATTGACAATAAACTACAAGAAGCAATCAGGACAGAAGAAAAACGCTGGAGGGAAGTCCTCACAAGAATTCTGGATATCATCAGGCTCCTTGCGAAGAAGAATTTAGGTTTCAGAGGAAAGACGAGAGCAGTTCTAGCAGAAACCAAGAAAACTTTTTTGGAATTTGGGAAGTTGATGGTTTTATGAGATCATATTCTGCGGTTCGATTTGGAACAAACATTTTAGTCTCCAGAAATCCAAAAAGCGTTCATCAACTTTCTGAGTGACCACGTCCGCCAGCAGATAATTACTCAAATGAAAAAAAAAACAAGTGCTTCTCCATAATACTGGACAGCACACCTTCCTCACATAAAGACCTAACATTCCAGGTCCTTCAATATGTCAAGCTGGAAGAATCATCAGTTGCAGTTCATGAGTCATTTATGGATTTCATCGACACTAAAAGAAATTTAGACGTGCTAGGCGATCAGAGATAACCATACTGATAGCTGGGTCAAAAAGTTCGACTTTTTCTGCATTGAATTTCAGTCTACTATAGAAAAGAAATTGCCCACCTAGTAAAAGCACAGTCGCAGAATATATCACAAAAATGATAATGGAGAGGTTGACAAAAGACGGTTTAGATATCAATAACTGCTAAGGCCAAAGTTATCACAATGCTGCTGTGATGAAGGGCGAGAGCACTGTAGTACAGTAGCTTATTCTGGATGTTTATCTGAAAGCTGTTTGTTGCTTGCACAAACCTTTCTCTCAACGCTGGCCTTCAAGCAGCGAAAGCTAAAGTCAACTCTTCACTTTCTTTTCTTCTTCAACTCACCGTTGGAATAGTTGGATGAACACATCTAGTCCCACTTTGAAGCATCTTGATCATTTTAGCATAGCCTATGTCGAAATACAGATTTAGTTAATTAAAACTTTTCAAGTCAGTTCCGGTGTTGAAATTTTTTATGGCACGGCAAAAATTAGTCCAGCATTTCCATGGTCCTCCTTAGGTCCTAAAAGCCCTTTCTACGCCACTGCAAAAAACCACTTTAATAAACAAACTTACACAGAAGGGTGACCATGTGGAATTGCATACGGGAATTTATATACGGTATCGTAAAAATTGGTCTTAAACCAATTATAGTTTTTTTTCTTGTTTTCTTTTTTAATGAGATTTCACTTCCCAAACCGCCAAAGTGAATAAAGAGAAGAGCTGGATTTCTAACAAACCAGACTTCACACTAGAAAACTTCATAAATAACCACGTCCCTATCATACTTACACCTGCCTGGGTGTATTTGTTGGTGCTACACTGCCTTCCACACCAAGCTATCCAAATCTCCAAATTATAACATATACATCATGCACAGTATAACAATGAAATAATTATGCACACCTCAAAAACTAGAAGATACTCAGGGCCATGCCGGATCCAAGTCTTCGTCTTCGTCTTGTTATTACAGCTAGTGACGTAACACAACAAGCTGAGCTATTATAATAATTGGACGAAGACGAAGCTAACCTGTCCGAATTCGTTCGTTTGCTCAGCTTGATTTCACAGACAGCAAACAAACATAACCTCACAATACGTTGTCTATTTAAATAAGTCAACTCGAACCTTGACTCGGTGATCAAGCTACAAAACTGTTATACAAACTAGCAAAGCTCGGTGGCATAGACATGGATTCGGATAGAGCTTGTCTCGATGTTACGTCACTAGCTGTACTAACAAGACGAAGACGAAGACTTGGATCCGGACAGGCCCTCAATAAAATAACAAAACTTATTTGAATGCAATATATATTTTTTACACGAAATATTAAAAGATGCAAAATAAATGTGAAATTAATGAGTGCAATAAAATGAAATAGTTAGTTTTTTAACGAATTTTATATTTCCTGATTTTTTGTTAAGCCTAGCTTGCGTAGAAATATCTGAATCTGTAAAAATATCTAGTTATTATATTCAAAACGGCTAAATTAATGCCCTCCTTAGCTTTTACAACGAAAACAATCACAGAATTTCTACAGAGCAGATTAATGGGGAAATCTTTTCGTAAAAAAGATTAATATTTTATTTGGTGAAAATGATGCGTTAGAAGACTAGGTGGTTAGACCTTATGATGTTGTTCCTTTTCCTTCAGTTTGCCTCTTTTTTACACCCCAGTTATAGACACGGGCCATGTTCACCTCTGTTGTTGTGAGTTGATCTCTGAAATTAACTGGTGGTTAGTATACAGACTAAGAGTTTGATCAAAGACTTTATGATTGGTAAGAGGTGAGACCTGTAAGGCTAACGTCCGGTCATCGATTAGATTTGTTTGATGATCGGTGTTAGAATACTCGAAGTACTCAAATCCGTTCATTTAATTATACAAAGGTCGTCCGATTTTACATTTAAAAATTACAAATTTCTAGTCTTATCAAAAACCCTTAAAAAGAGTTTAAAACTAAATTCGATCATTAAACAAACCTTTCAATGGAAGCATTTAAAATATACCTTAAAAAATCCTGATCATATTCTACACTCTTAAGATTAGCGATTGCTGATTCCATATTTTGCTTAAGAAGGACTTCAGCTTCATCTAAAGGATATTCCAACATAACATTAGCTCCCAGCCATAGACACACCGTCTTCGTTGGCGGCACTGTTGTTTTCACATAAACTTGTTCACTGAGCAAAAAGTGAGTTTCTTTATCTTCAGTCTGTTCCCTAAGTACCTGGATCATTTCTAATGACTTTATAAGGTCTGGAATCTGTTGTTTAAGCTTTCTTCGCCTTGCATCCAAATTGAATTCCATAAATTTATATTTTCCATGCTGTTCATCTAATTTCTGCAATACTTTTTCTGTATTGTTATCATTTTCGGTTAAGGCCATAAATGCATCAATATCTTCCTGCAATTATTTTATATAATTTTTTTCATATAAATAAGGGCATCCTAAAGCCTTCTATGGTCAAGTTAGGTTATGTTCAATAAAGAATAATTCTTACAACAAACACAGCTTCCGGTATTCCGGCAAATGATTTTTGATTTTCCGGTAATTTCGGCATATCCACAGATTCCATTATACTCGTCATTTTTAATATATTTAATGAAGCTTTAAGTTATATTCACAGATTTTGCGTGGAACTACCTCTATTGCAGTGCCCTGGGTGGATGGATGGATGACTTCAACTTCAGTCCATTTCCATATTGACGGATAAATGACATTCACATTCAGATTGCAATAAATGAAAGGCTACGACTATAGATAGAAGGAGATCAATATATAGATAGAAGTAAAAGTTCTCTCCACGAGATGCCGATAGTTAAAAATACGTACTTCAGCCTAGTGCTGAACTCCGAGCTAAACTAAAGCCAGAAACACAATTGGAGCTTTTCAGCCAACTTTATCGCCAGCTTTCTTTTAAAGTTGACTGAAAAAGCCGAACTTTAACTTGTTTTTGTTGAGATCTTTTATTAAGGAACAACAGTTATAGTTGCATCCGATTTTTCAAAATTACGATTAATTTATGCTTTTCGGGTAATTTTCGAGATGTACCAATTGTATGTAAAAATAATACTGAGTTTTTATTTTATGCCCCACAGGAACTGCTTTCTTTTGCTAACTAAAAGTTTTCTTCCATTTTAATATTTTTGGTAGCTGTTTATTTCTTAAATGTGTCAACAGAAGCCATTCTCATGTGATAAATTGAGTTTGTCGGTTTTGATGTGAAAGTGCCTTAAATTCGCTTGTGAAAGCTAGGAGTTCTGCTACGGCACGATCAATTTGAAGAAGAACAAGAATGTACAGTGTGAACTACGCGAACTGTGTTAACAAGGTATGTAATTTTAAAGTAAAATATATTATAAAATAAGGGACTCCGCTCAATTTTTTTGCAAATTTGTTGTTTTTAGATAATTTAGCACATACGTACCAAGTTTCAACGCAATGCAAGGATTGCCGCTTAAGTAAACTTAAGCCACAAGTTTTTTTTTTTTTTTAGTTGACATTTTTCAGAACTCGTACAAGATTTTCACGGGCTGGTCCGGCGGGTAACAAGCACTGACATATATAATATGGACTGCTTAACTTTCTATTTCACGTGGGCACAATTTTTTGTGTCAAAAAGAGTTCTTACGTCGGTGCCAACATTGAAAAAATCAATGGCGGGAAGTTGAAAAAGTTAGCACGTAGCTCCAAAAATGAATTTAATAAATCCTTTGGGATTTCTTCTGCGTATCTAATGAATATATTGTCTTTAGTAAGACAGCTTTTATCTGTAATAACCCTAAATAATTAATTTAAAAACATTTATTTCTACGAACCCACTTATTTATTTGTTGTTCAAGTTCTCTTTCAGTTGGTACGTGGTGCTTAGACCGAAAGAGTCAGCAATATAGAAGTGAGCCCACTTTCTGTAGTGTATTTCAATGAATGTAGTCAGTCCATATTATATATGTCAGTGGTAACAAGAAATAGGTACAGCTTTCATGAAACTTGCACTGCCGCACGTGTTATCCCTATTCATTGCCATGCAGGCAGCTCAGGCGTGTATTCTGACATTGATTCATTGCAAATTTATTTTAGTTTAGTTTGTGGTTGTTGATGAGGACGTTGCAAGTTGCTATTGTGTTTCCTCAGCCCCCTCTTCAATGTTCTATTCGAAGTTCATGGTTGTAATTTTAAGGCTCTGCGGCTGTGCAGTATTCAGTCTATGCAATATTAGTTATGGTCCTCTTCCTTGATATTTCGAATGTCCTGATTTATCTATGCGGACCCTAAGACTGATTTTTATTTATAACGGCATTATCTTAATTTGTTTAGTATTTGGTGAATGGTGTTGATTTTTCCATTTATGGTTCGAGGTTATATGTTTTAGGTTTAAACTTTTATCAGCATACATCTCTCTTAATGTTAGTTATTTTATTAATCTGGACGAATAGCATTGAATTTGATAACCGTAGTATTTACTTAAAAATTTTTAATTTCACGAAAAGTCTAGACACCATGGAAAGTAGGCAAATAATGTAACGGTCTTGACTTGGCCCCTTTTTACATTATGTGTCTGAAATTTTTAGTCATTTCATCAAATGCTAAAAGCGTTTACGCCGATACTGTAATACAACAATATATAACCAAATACTAGTAGTGGGAGATGGGTGGTGGAGGGGGAGGTCGCACCCAGGCCTGCGACACACATACCCACAAACCACACATACACACCCACCCACATACACACATACACGCGCCGCGCCTCTCTCTTTTAATGAAAATAACTTATATTCTATATACCTTGGCAAAACCCTCGAAAATACTTCCCAAGCCATGAAACAGAAATCTATATGTATGCGTTGTGAGTCCGTTTTCTAAAATGTTCTATATTGATACTTATGGAGAAGTGCCAAACATTGACTTTGTATATAATATAGAGCCTAAACTACTATTCATACAGGAAAATAGTCTTCTAGTAATTTACAGCCTGGTTCCTTACCTTGCCAAAGGCTACATTTTCTATATACCTTACTTACAAAATAATAAAGTAGTTTTGATTACAAAATAACCTTACCATTTTACGCTCAATACCTCTCAGCTGAGTGATAATTGCATGTGTGTATGTGCAGCCGGAGTCCGAATCTATAGGCAGCTACATTCGATGTCACCAGCCCACGGCATCGCATGACGGCACAGCGACATTACAATGATTACTCAGCTGAGAATTTTTGTTTGAGAAATCGTAGTCATTTGGCTAAGATAAATTTTTTTAAATAATTTTGTTAGGAAGGGTATGAAAATTTTATTACAGTTCGGAAGATAAGAAAGCAAGCTTAAGATTATCAGAACACCATTTTTCGGTGTGAATAGTAGTTTAGGGCGGAGGAGCTATTCAAATCAAACTTTTGTCAGTTTTACATAAGAACACTGCAAATATTTTACAATGTAAGGACTACGTTGGGGCTCGCATGTGGTAGGGAGGGAGTCTCTTTCATGGCTTGTGAAGTATTCTCGAAGGTTTTGACCTTGGTGTTTTCCTAACATCACACGGAATTTCGTCCGCTAATGGGAATACTTGTATTCTTTCAACGAGGTAATAACTAAAGGAGATGCAATCATATGTACGATCCGTGTACATAAGCGTACCCAAAATTGCCCTGCATTTGTGTATGTTTCACTCCGCAATTTTTGGTCCTCGCTGTCAAATCCATACTTAGGTTTGGATGGTGCATTGACGCAGGAGAACCCGTGAAATAACCGTAGGGGCCACGAAGCAAATATTACTCACAAACTTTTTACCACTGAACTTTTCTTCAAAATTATTAACTTTTTTACGTTCACGTTTGCAAATTCAGTAAAGACTTTTGAGTATATGAAATTAAAAGCGATTAAAATTGCGCATAAGTTGTCCAATTGTGTACAGGTGTACAAATTTTACGGCGCTTATGTACAAACAATATCAATGTCAATGTGTTAGAATTGGGTACGCGATATTTTCTCATTTGCATCTCCTTTAGTTCTTACCTCGTTGTATTCTCTGTACCAGGTCTGTCTGTTTACTTTTGAGTAAAAATCTTTGTGTAAAAATCAAGTAAAAACTTTTATGTGGTAGAGGGGATAAATCAAGAAAAGTTACCAGACACTTTTCGAGTAAATTTTGTTTAGCTTGTCATGTGTCAAAAATTTGGCTGCTACCTTTCGGTCTAAAACAGAAAACAATTAATTAATTTGAAATACATTTTAAAAAACCCACCCTCTTTAATATTTTTTTTTTTAATTTCGACTCTTTAGATTATCATTTTACATTCTTTCGATAACCCAACAAACGGCTTAACCTCAAATTTAATACTTTTGACAGTCAGCTGATTGCATATCAAAGTTACACATCCTCTTGATCATGAGTAAAAATGTGCAACTTTGTGCAAGAGGGGAAACGTATAAATTTACTCGATTTTTACTAGTTAAAAGTAAACAGACGGTTTGTGAGTAAAAATGCGTAAAAGTTTTTACACCGAGTAAAAACTTTCGAGTAAACAGACAGACCTACCGTGGTGTAGTGTTTACAAGCGTAAGTGTATAAAGACGAAAGTGTTCTAATTGGATTGCGATAATTTGAGTACGGCACTAGCGATAATTAAAGTAGAGTTGATTGGTAATTGTTTGTGAATTTTATAAAAGCAAACACTATAGTGAAATAAAAAGAACTTGTGAATTATATTGAAATATTGTGTTTGAAATAACGAACTTAGGCCACGCACGCAACATGTCCGCATAACAATGGAATGTATTGCAATGAGTTAAAAATCTAATATATGTATATGCATAACTGCGAATAGTTCGAAAGTTTTAAACTACAATAGTCAATTATTATGTAAAATTAACAACCCTTTTGCCTATTTTTGTTTTTGCAATTGTGTAAAAAGGGTCTGCAAATTTTCAAACCAAAACATATGAAACAAACATTTGTATTGCAAGATAAAAACTAAAACAATATTTTAAAATATTCAAAATGTTTAAAACAATTGAAAAAATAATACTGAATCATTGAGGAAACATGCTAGCACTCCAAGTAGTTACATTCAAAATCGTTCCCGGACCGCACATGCTTAAGCCACCTTCAACGCACGCCCTTATTATCAGTTGATACTTTGAATGAGGCTCTAATCCTTGAATATAATGGGTATGAATATTCCCACTAAGAATTGTTGTATTGGAAGATATGCTTAAGTGCATGCTTTTATCACCAGCATCTATTTCGTTTGCAAGGCAATCATTTAAATGGCATTTCCCCTCTGGTAAAAGAATGGTGAAATCTTCAATACCAGTATCATGCTCCATTAGGGCTTTATGTTCCTCTTCTTCCAAGCGACGATTCCAAAGTTCTTGTTTTTCTTTTGATATTTTCGGTAGGGAATCAGTTTCGTTTGCGTGGCGTATTTCACTAATGTCCGTTCTAAAAGATTGAAAAATATTATTTCAGGTAATATACATATAGGCAGCGCTTACGGTATATAAACGTGATCTACAACAGCATCTTCAAATATAACTTCCGTTTCATCGTAAATATCCTGATGCATGGGAGCATATCCGCGCCAATAATCACTATTTAAACACTTACAACTGAGCGTTATATTTAATTTTGTGTCTAGAATTTTTCTGTTATGGATTTCAACTTCTACGTTATCATACTCCGGTTCATTGGTTTCTAAGCAAGGATAAAACGAAAATGTTAAGAGGTCTTTGACAGTAATTTTTGCAATTACCATCTCCCGCTACAAGATTTCTTACTTCCATTTCACGATGTTGTTCCTTTGGCATAATCTTGGCGATATTTATTAAATAATATGTAATAGGTCCATTCGGAATCGCTGGTGGCCACCAATGCAGCACCTACGTATTATATATTTAAGGAATTTTCATATAAATAATGTTTTTTGCGTTTATCTATACTTACAATATCTGTATCTCCTTGCGCATCTGCATAAAATTTCGATATTGGTCCAGGTTTCCAAGATAAAGTTTCAAAATAGGTTACCTGGGAATAAGCGTCCCTTTGTAAGTGCGCATTAGTAACTGTAAACGTTTTAACAAAAAACCCATATTGCGTATACGGTTTTAAATTTGTAATAATATGTCGAACATTTTTACTCAAATCTACATCAAGCTTCCATCTATCGTGACCACACCCATGACGACTGTCGAAGATCGTAACATTTTGTTCTGAAGCTTCCGTGTAGTAATACAAGTAGCCTAGAAATATTCGCTTGTCCTCAAATACTAGCGGTGTAACCTTTATACGAACTGCCGTTGAATTTACTTTCTCAACAGTAGTTGTCAAATTTGTTAGATTGGGTCCACCTGAAATATAGATTCTTTACATAATTAAAATAGAATTACATATACTACAAGACCTCATGACACCAAATGAAGCAGTGAAGCTCATTTTTTAACTTTTGTACAATTTCTTTCCAATTTTCTGTAAAGTATATCTGAACATAATTATAGTTCTGCTATAAACCTATACGTAAACACATCACATTTATGCCTAATCTACAATACATAGTAAAGCAACATTGTCCAAACGACATAGGTTTTTTTGTTTTCTTTCCACTGTTGCATTTGAAGATTCATACTTTCAAAAATCAATCTTCTCTCTCCTTCATTTGAGCACGAGCTTATGTTTAGTAACTAGTATCTAATGCTAGGGATCACACGCTGCAGTGTGCTCCAATTTTAGTTGATGAGTGACATTCGGGGGGGGGGGGGGGACGATTCCGTGCTGCATTTTGCTAAGCTGCAACACGGGCAGGATACCAATGCAACTGTAAGCAAATAGTTCCAGCCATTTTGAAATTGTAAAATTTCTGATCAGAGGGCTGATAGTGAAAATATAATAATTTAATTCCTATTACGCGCAGTGAATTTATGATACAATTGTTATTTATATCAAAAACTGGAACTTGACACGCACACAATTAACCTCGGTAATCATATAAGGAACTACAGCGTATCAAAATTATTATGATGACATGCCACACACGAGTTATGTATTATTACGCTTTTATTTTCAGCTTTAATACTTATTTTAAAATATTTTTAATGACTGGATAGGTTTTAACCGTTTTTACTATATTCCTGGAAAATTTTGATTCGTAGGTAGGTACCATTAAATAAAAGTTTTTACCACATTTCTTGCAAGTACATCTCCTATCCAACACAGAAATAATTCTCATCTATACAGCTTACATCAAAGTTCAACCTAATTTCGAAATTTTGTTCATAAGTTTGAGTTTCAAGTGAAATTGTCACAGTTAGTTATTGAGAAGTAGATGGCTTGAACATTGTTAAGTCTCTTCGCAAGCCTCGAACTCTTTTATTAAAGATAATTTTCTATAATTTATTTTCTTATGATTACTAATGATTCTTGGTTGAGTAAATTGAACATTGAGCTCGTGTCCATTTCCTGTTTTGACGTTTAAAAGCCGTGAAAATAATGCCCAACGAACAATTCAACTTACATATGTAAGAGTTGCAAGAGTATTTTCACTGCTTTTAATAAAACTTTATGTTTTATAACGTTTGTATTGATAGGTTTTTACAGTTTCTATGAATCCCCTATAAAGTCAATTTGGACACACTGTATAAAGACAATGGAACCTTTATACGATACTTAAGTTCCTTCGGGGAACGCTCTAGGAGCACATATAAAACATCTTATAAAACAAGACGTGACTATTGTAATTTTTACAATATATGATTCTTTTCTCCTCATGTAAAATATATATACAAATAATTTTGATGGTATGCGATATCATCCAATAAATGAACAAGTATTTATCTTTAGAAGTTTATTTGTTTATAGCAAATATATTAGTATTGAAATTGTTGAGTACTTAATGTAAAATAAAATTAACGCCAAATATATGGAATTTATTGCGAATCAAATTTTGCCGTAAAAATTTTACATATAGCTCGAAATAGTACAACGCGCCTGCGAATTTGTGAAAATTTATAGTACTGCTCTAAGGTCCAGCACAATTTGGATTATTATATACATATTTTGATATTTTGCTCTGAAAGTATTTTAAAATTTTTCAGAATAAACTGTTAATTTATTTTTTAACATAAAATTCATATATGCCCAAATAGGGTTTGCAGCCTTGGCATCCCCGTGCTACTTCAAATCCTGAAATCCCGAGATTGAAATAACTAATCCCGGGATTTAATTTTTGTCTGAATTATATTTTGAAATTTTTTCTCATCAAAATTTTGTAAGAATTTTATTCTCAGAAAATTTATATTTTTTATGAAATATGTACGTAGAGTTTTTAAAGCACTTGGTCTCTCCCCTCCTCCTCTATTATGGATTGAAAGTTTTTTATTTGGTCACCTAATTCATGTTGTATTAGATGGCGTTACATCTGAACCTCAGCCTATAAATGCCGGTGTGCCCCAGGATCCTCCGTATATTTTCTTAATTTTCATAAATGATCTGCTTTCCCTTACTTTCGATCCCATCCATTGCTTTGCCGATGACAGTACTCTTGATTTCGCTTACTCCTTTGATAATCTTGCAGACTCGAAAGGGAATGCCGCATGCGGTAAACGAGATTGCATGACTAAATAATTGAATAACGATCTTGATATTATCGAATCGCGTCGAATTCAAAGCATCTAAGACCCAAAGCTGTTTCATCTCTTTAAAACATGATCATAATTTAATCACTCACATTTCATTTGATGGAGCTTTAATTCAGATTCACTGTCACTGAGCATTCTTGGCATTAATATTTCCAGTAAATCAAACTGGACAGATCACATCTTCTCTGTTGCCAAAGAAGCACCGAAATGTCTTGGATTTGTAAAAAGATGTAAGAAATATGTCAGGCCATCAAATGTAGCGCCACTCTACATGTCCTATGTCAGACCTAGAATGGAATAAAACTCTCACATCTGGGCTGAGCCTGGTCGTACAGCCTTAGCTTCATTGGATATTGTCCAAAAGAGAGCTTTTAAGCTCATTGGTGATTTGGAAATAGCTTGTCATATCGACTCACTCGAGCACCGCCGCAATGTTGGATGTCTTTAGCTCCTTTATCGCTACACGCATGACCAATGTTCCGATGAAATATCTAGCTTGATCCCCTGGTGATTAATTCCTGCACGCAATACTCGAGCTACAAGCGGCGCACATTCTCTCACCCTTCAAAATACAGTAAAATTCCGTGATGCTTTCTTATCCCGAACTGTGCAAATGTGGAACAGTTTAACATCTTCTGTTTTTTTCTCAGGCCTACAATCTGCGAAGGTTCAAGAGTTACATTCATCGGCACCGCTGCCAATTCCTTCATGTCTCCTAATCCTTTCCCTATTGCCTCCCTGCCATGTTGTGCTTTTCATCATAGGATATCCCCTGAGCTTGGCTTAATAATATAATATAATTTTCTCAACAAAATTTTCCAATAATTTAATTTATGTCGAATATATTTAATTACCATTCTTTCACATCTCGTATATGTTTTTAAGAAAATTTGCTTTTACACTGCATATTATTTTTCAATAAGAAAAGCCCGCAAATAGTAAAAGATCAATACCAATGCAAGTCCATCAATTATTATTGATAAGTATATTCAGAAAATGAGAAAAGAGCATAGCAAAACAAGTCGATTGCACTCTTCATAATCTTTCTTACTTAGATGGTATTATTCCTGTATTTATACCTGATTGTAAATGTGCATTGAACATTTAATGAATGAACAATTTTGTATTTTACGATATGAAAAAATATTTCTTTCTTTTATCTAAAATGTGTTTGTTTGATTATTGGATATTCATTTTCTTATACAGCGTCCAATCCTAATCCCGATACCAATCCCGGGGTCCAGAGATTTGGATAATGTAATCCCGAAATCCCGGGATTGAAAATATAATACGGGATTGCAAACCCTAGCCCCAAATATACTGATTAAGCCAATATTAAAGCTATGCTTTTGTAAAATGGCGGCATTCGCAGCTCTATCATTTTAAAACAAATGGCTGATGTTAAAACAACAATTCACCTCTTTCCAGAGCTCTAATAAAACAAAATAGTGTTTTTCTGAAACATTTATAAAAGCATTAAATCAGTTTTCCACGCTTGAGAAATTTAAAACTATTCAGATACTATGAATACCTTAAAAAACCATACAGCTATTTTCGGTTTTTAGAACCCTTAAAAAATTCTTCATCTTCCTTCATAACCTCTATAAAACCATACAGCTATTTTTTTTTCTTATAGAATTATTACAGAACTCGTAAAAAACATACTAATTAGGACCAGTAATATCCAACTTTGACGTTTGCCTTAGGTAAAATACATCATATTGAAGAGAGATATCGTTTAAAATTGTGCAAACAATCGAAAAAGGATAGTCCAACCCACGCCTCTGGATAGTGCATTCAGCTTGGAAATCTGATAATCTATTGCGTTGGCCTAGTAAATACCTACTCAAAGAATATTAACAAGGTAATCAGAGATAAATTCGCAGCCTCACACTGACTAAACGCAACAGGTTAGCATAAAAAGACGAGGCAAGTTTTATACTTGAAACTGGGACAGAGGAGCTCAAGAAACAAACGAAATTTCTGATAGTGATAATAATGACGTTGTAACGTCTGTTAAATCTGCAATAAATAAATTCCAATAGATTCCAATCCTTGACCCCAGCATTGACCTTCACTGACTTCAAAAATTGTTATAATTTTTAGAGTTTTTAATAAAGTGCGTGGCAATATGTGTGGTAGACGCTTATTCAAAATTTTGAACAACTCCCTCAAACCCTTATAAAAAGAACAATATACTAAAATTTTGAATCACTGTTGTAAAATGTACTTAAATTTATAATACCTCTGTAATGTTGAAATCACTTCTGGAATTACTATCAGAATAATTGGAAGAGTTATGCGATATCCGAAATAATTGGCTCTCTCTGAATATTTTGCAAATTTACCTTTACCTTTTCCCACTTCGTAAGATCCATTGTTCAGAAAACTTTCACTTTTTAGCATGAACGCCATAGAAAGAATGTGACATAAAACGCGAAATAGTTCTATAAATATTACTATGGTTTTATAAAGGTTTAAAATAGAATAGTTCCCGAGTTTTATATAAATTCCAATGGAGCTTCTGGATAGCTCAAATGTTTTATAACTCCTGCTTTTGCTACTGATTTGCTGTCGACAATAAACTGTTTTATAATGGTTCTCAATGCAGTTTTCCGAGAGCCTTTATGGTATATTTATGCGACTAAATGGCAATTTTCGCAACCAAATAGCTGCTAAAATTGTTCGTTGGGTATCATAGCATATTCTATGTATGACTTTATTTTTTTGGGAATTAGGAAATAAAGGCATGTAATTAGGGACATCTAACGAGAAGAGGAATCAACAACCTGGCATATACACATATATATGTATATATAATCATAATGCTATGATTTATGAATTTTAATCCATATATAAGCCATTATAGTTAATCCGATGCTTCCTATGTTTCTTTTAATGCAGTTTTTATTAGGAACATAAATGTTATACACCTATTATACAAATAGAAATAAATACGTACATAAATGTATGTTTTCATTTCTTCATAGTTTTTGTTTACATGCAGAAAAAGATGTGAAATACTTACAAACAACCGCATCACCATTGGAGTAAGGACTAATATCATTAATGAGAAGCTCTCTATTATTTTCGGTTTTCATAGATGTCATAATAATATTACTTATTTTTTCATAACATAACTTCGGATTAAAGTGAAATGATATTCTTCCATTCTCAATCTTAACAGTTTGATTATGACTCCAAATATTCTCCAAATGATAATTTTCTGAAACCTGAAGAGCATACCTATAGTGATATAAGAAAAACAATAACATAAGTAAGCACCTCCTATTTTGTAACAAATCATTTCTTGAAGCAACACTTACTCATTCTCAATTAGTTCTTGCCCTCTAATTATTTTCAGATTTTTAAAAAATGATAACGAGATAATATGAGGTGAATTTCGAACACGAAGGTATCCAGTAATTTCTATAATACTCGAAAGTCCTTTCTCTAATTCTTCAATTATGTTGGCTGTAAAAAAATCAGTTATAATTTCATTATCTATATATTATTAAGAATATTGCAGAGGAATAACCGACTTCCTTTTTCAACAAGCTGAACCTCTAAGGATCCTTCTATATGGGTACAATATAAATATTTTCGTGCTTCCGTTGACGATCTTATTTGTCCACCGTGACAAGTTTTTGGTATACATGCAGTCTGGCACTTTTCACATGTTTTATTTTTTTGCATCCAACCTGGTGGACATTTTATCGAACAAATTCTAGAATGTGGTTTTAAGCCCAATTTTTCACATGTTAAAGCAGAAACACATCTTCTATTGGCTAACTAAAAAGATAAAAATAAAATATGAGTTAATAAATTTAAAAGTTAATCAACAAAGATTCTCTTTAAAAGAATTGAACTCCTTCTTTAATTCTCAAAAAATCCCAAATTCCCAAATCGGGACAAATTTTTACAGGAGACACTAAAAACTGTTTTTAATTTTATGTGTAAGCTTATTATTAGACCTAAAAGATCTTTTATGATATGCCCCTACCGTGTTAAGTGCAGTCCACCTTTGCCCGTTTTTAGGAAGGTTCTCATTAGGGTTAGTTTTCTTGACGTCTGATTGGTTATGAATCCCTTACTCATAGCCATGATACAAAGATAACAACCTATGGCCGATTTGAGAGGAATTTTTAGTGTTGCTACGTCATGAGGTGACTAATGTCATTTCCAGCGAATTTGTTTCGAGTTTTTCGTATTTTATTGACTGAAATACGTTTTGAATATATTAAAAAAATTAACAAAACATTAGTTTCTTCGTTTAAATCACTTCGGAAAAAGTAATTATGTGCTAGTGGAAGGGGAAAGCAAAGAAATTTCCAAATAGAAATTTTTTTTTCACTGTGATAAGGACGATTGAAATTGAAACGAATAAATTTCTGATAATTGTCGCCAAAAGAGTCAAGCAACCAATTGACAGATAATTCGGCCATACCTTTTTAATATTTGTATCATGACCCATGGCCAAGTACGTTTACATAAATACTTGAAGTATACTTCAAGTAGAGATCGAGTAATCAAAATATCATGTAAACGCGCATTGACTTCAAATATACTTGAGTCAAGTAAATCACATAATTTTGTTCGATTTACTTGAAAAAATTCATGTAAACGCAAATTAAGTATTTGAAAATTTTTCATTTGTGCGAGATATGAAAACGGCAAAGAGGAACAAAAAGAAGATTATTGTTGGAAATTCAGGCTATGATTTTTAGCACTTTTCTCAAAATATTTATCTAAAAATCCACAATTTTGTATTGAACTTATTGCAGAGTTGTCAAAGGTAATATGTCACTTCAAGTAAATTTCAAGTCAAGTAATTGGAATTAATTCAACCAAAAACCCTACTTGAGTTTCAAGTGGATTTCAAGTCAAGTACTCAAGTATTCATGTAAACGTACTGATTGAAGTTTTTGGGCGTATGAGAGTTATAGAGCGAAAAATGGTAAGGTTACTTCTTAATCAAATTTTATAGACTTCTTTCTTTTATTTGTGAATATGAATAATATAATATTAGACTTAACGTCTCGTATAACTTTTATATATCTAAAAGAGTTTAACGGCTCTTTTAACAACTTTTTTCTTAAAAACCGATTTCTCTAACCAGTTAACTCAATGACTCTTCGCCTACAAGTGACAATTACAATTTACTTGACAGACTTCTTTCTTTCACTTATTCTATTACTACCTTTCACTTATTTTACTTATTTTATTACTATAGTACTCAGGTGATCTAAAACACATCGGAACACTGAGGCTTTTGGAACGAAGGTTGTGCTATAACATTTTGAGGTCTTTAATGATCCTGCTCAAAATGGTTTTTTGTTTAAAGTAAAAATTTCATTATTATCCAAATATAATCGTCGTTCTTTTATTCAAATAAAACAAATCAAAATTAAAAAAATCACCGAATAAGAAAATTATTAAGGTGAAGCTACACGGCGAGATATTTTAGCCTCCAAAGCAGAGATCCGTGTATATGTCGTAGATACTTGATGTACCTGCGAGACAGCCCCCACCCACACACACGCACGAGTCGAACACACATTCACACATACACGCCAACGCGTGTGTGTGTCTAGTGTTCGCTTACCCAGGGGTTACACGATAGAGTACAGCTTGCATGCGACCCTCCCTTCCAACGAGATTTTACATTTCATAGCAGAGGCAGTTAAGAAGAATATGTTGGTAAATGATGTAATGCAAAAGATCCCAGAAAATCTCATTTTTCCAGGATAAATTTGTCAATTTCTCTCAAGGATTTCTTTTCCGCTATCTTGAAAACTGTATAATGTCAAATTACTATCACCTCAGCTGCTATGATTTTTCATCATGCAAGTTCGCTGAAAGCTGAGCTGCCTGCATGGTAATAGGGATTACACGTGCAAGAAGTATGGCAGTGCAAGTTGCATGCAATCTGTACTATCTCATATAACCCCCGGGTTATATCGGTTGGTATTAAGGCCGTTACACACTCTCAAGCAAATCTTGCGACTTATGCATGGTCCAGTCGTTTATTTACATAAGCGTGTGTAGCGAATGTCGGAGCTTGAGTTGAGAGAGCATGACTGAAATCGGCCGAAACTATTGCGTACAAGCAAAATTTATGGCTACTATGGAATTGAACTGCCTCCACTCGCAACGAATTTTGTTCAAACTTTAATTTATTCCTACAGCAAAGTCGTCAGGTTTGCTTGTACACAATAGTTTCGTTAGATTTCATTCATGACAGACTTCGGTCTCAACTCAAGCTCCGGCTTGCGCTACACACGCTCATGCAAATCATACGACTGGACCATACATGGCCCAGTCGTATGATTAGCTTGAGCGTGTGTAGCGGCCTTTACACTATCGGTGTAAAGGCTTGTAGCATTTCATGAAGTGACTAAATATTTCAGACAGTTCGTGTAAAAAGTCATTAAGCGCAAGCTGTTACACTATCTGCCTACATTTTATGAAGTGCTCAGTTACATCAAAGGGGCTTTCGGCAAACACTGTCTCTGTGAGACAATTCAGACAATTCAGACAATTCAGAGCAACCGTCTCAGTTGTCTAAGTTCAATTTTGACCACATAAAATGGTGGGTGGATAGTAAAAAATTGAGGAAAGTGTTGTTAGTTTATGCAAAAAGCTCACTAAACTTTAATTAAAATCTCGAAATAACGAAACTGAGTCAACTGAGACAAGAAAATTCCGTTGCTCAGTGGAACTAAGGCAGTTCACCGAAGGAGCAGTCTCAGTCAGACAACTGAGAATATCTCACTTGTCTCACTAGGAATGTGCTTGCCGAAAGCGCCTGAGTGTAGACGACATAACAATTCGGAGACGCAAAAATCTATAAAGAGACCTAGCCTACCGTGCGTTCAGCCACACGCAGAATGTCACATTTTTACACACCATGTCGTTCAGGCGACCGATGCGTTGTCATTTCCCCAGCACATCAAAGCACATTGCAGCGTTCAGCCGCCCAAAATGCTCACACCGGTGTGCACACTTTTACGCTACGGTCTGTTAGCGTAGTGTCTCGGTGCGTTTAGTAGTTTTGACGTTTAGCGTGATTTTATGCTTTCAAAAGTGACATTTAGCGCGAATTTGCAAATTGAATTCAATTGATTGCAAATTATAATTAAAAATGAATCATATTTAAAATTTAATTTTAAACGAACATAATTCCTTTTTTCAAAATGAAAATACGATCGTAGTTATTACCATACCTGAAAAGGGGCAATCCGTTTCAAAACTCATTTGAGGTTTCGATTGCACCGAGTAATGTAACTTTGTTTTTCATTTCCCTTTTTTATTTGCAAAATGTTCACTTTAAATTACACTGACAACTTTCAAAAGTGACGTTTCGGATCGAAGTGCACACCAACTGTTCAATTGATAATTCGGTGTGCTGTGTGTATCCCTACTTTTTCAAGTCACGTGACATGCACATCACACACAACGCTTCAAAGCACATCGGTGTGTGACACCTGAATGTACGGCTACGGCTAGTCTCGAGGGACTTTTTTGGTCTCCGGTCTCCAGCCGTTTATTTTAAAACAAACAGTTCTCCAGGTTCTTATTGCCTTGTATTTCATGTCTGTAATTATCTTTGTGTTGCCTTGCTTATTAAATTTGGTAACATTGCCATATAGTTTATTGGGGTTTGTAGAGGACAACTAGGGATTGTCCAGCTTGACAAAAATGTAAGATTACTTGAAAATTGTTTCCTAGTTTTATCGCAATCAAGGGAAATTAACAAAATTCATTGCTGTTAACAAGAAGACTCGATTTTCCGAATTGTCAAACACTGCCGGTCGACTTTATTCAGTTTAATGTTGGATTTTGCTTTAGATTTTGAATAGGTTTGGTGATTTCAATAAAAGTTGGTTTGGTACTACTATATTCTACCTATAGTAAATATATATATACATGTGTTGTAATCCGAGATAAAATTATAATTATGGTCAATGATGGACCATAATGACTTGTATGAGGATTCATACATTGTTATATATAATTTGGTAACTTAAGTTTTAACATCTCTGAGATTTTGAGAATGCTGGATTATTTTGAATATATTCTACATAATACATATTAAGGTTACCGATTACCTTCCCTGGTATACTTCGGTCTTTATCTGTTTTGAAATAATATCCCTAGAAACTTAATTCCATAGTTCACTTACCTTATAAGAATTAACATCGCAACTTTTAACACATCCGTGCTCGTGGTGTTTATAATATTTGCAAACTGGACACTTTGAGATCGATGAATTTGGGCAATCAAATAAGCACAGCTCATTGCAGCAGTCACCCTTAGAATTACAAGATCCCTTCGCACAATCCCTTCCACAAACTTTAAAGAAATTCATTTAAATATTTCATCAGGCAATATACTATATTTATGCAAATTATATAATTCTAACTTTTTTGAGGTTTTTTATGATCCCAGCAATGAATCCTTCTCCTTGAATTCGAAGAGTTTGAAATCCGGAATTGTACTTTAAATTTATGATCATTGTAATCACACAAGGGACAATGATTTTGATTTCGATTATTCTAAAAAAAAAAAAAAAAAAAAAAAAAAAAAAATACATATTACAAATTTGTGTATAAAATATTGTTGACGAAAAAAATGCCTACCCTTAAAACAAAGTGTTGTGTATTCATATCAGAAAGTATGTGGAACCAGTTGATAGTGTGAACATAGCAAAGTTTTGGATTTTTCGTAATTCGAATGGATCCCTGCAAAATGTTGACCAGAGAGATAAGTCCAATATTTTGAAGATCCAAATTTTCATGAATAATTAATGCATATTTTCCAAATAACGCTTCTCCTCGGATTACAGTCAAGTTCGGAAAAATAGTTTCTAGAGATTGAACATGATCGACTCTGTATATAAACAAATACTCGGTAATTTCACGCAGTGGAAATGGTTCGTTCAGCATGACACTACTAAAGTTAACATTGGCAATTATTAATGATCCTTCAATCACATCACAGTTAAGAAGTTTGTAAAGCATATGCTCCTTTTGTGATCCTATTATCTCAGTTGTATTACAGACTGCAAGAGTAATATTTTTTATTATTCAGTTAATATATTTTCTCATAAAAAAGTAGTAAATTCTTATAAAAATATGGAACAAGTTTATGGAATAATTTTTTTTATCAAATGTATATACTACAAGGTATATAAAGCCAATTCCTTACGAGTTTACTATCTGGAAAGTTTACTAGCAGTTAGTAAGGTCGCTTTATACACGGATGGATCCAAAATGGAAAGTAAAGCAGGTGTGAGCATATATGAGCCGAAGTACCATGTCGGAAAGGCACTAGGGTCTTCGGCAACCATTTTTCCAGACAGAAATACACCCCATAGAAATCTGCGATCGCGAAATAATTCACAAGAATATGTGCGATGCAAAAATACACAGACAGTCAAGCAGCACACAAAGCGTTAAATTCGTTTAACTTTGAATCTCTGAAATTCCTTCAACTTGAGCTGCTGTGGGACTCTCTTACCACAGACAAGTAATAGATATCCAGCACCTCTGTGGGTGAAAGTGATGTTTTGCAGTATTCAAGAAGTGTTGTATACATCTTGTGATTCCTGGAAGACTAGATCGGAGAGAAAACTAGGACACAAAATTATTAAAACAATAATTTAGCTCTGAGAAGATCTTTCTTTTATTTTTTGGGTCTCCAACACTAGACCTTAGCTTGAAATTAAGCTTTAACACAATTTTCTCACTTGTTTATTAAGTATTGGGTTTTCCAATGATTTACACAATTTTTGTTTAAAATTAAGCCTTAACACAATTTTCACAATTTATGCTCAGAACTATGACTTAACACAGTTTTCACAATTTTTTTAGTATTCCCAAAATTTCGCGTTGTCACTCGCTGGCGAATAGAAAAAAGATTTCGCGAGGTTTGAGCTAGCTGCCGCCGAGGTACCCATGAAAACTTTAAAAAGCTTTTTTATTATTCTTATTGCTTTCTCACGACGGGACGGTGGAATAGAAGACAGTGAAGCGCAGAGCTGCTAAAGGTGAAAAGCATATAAAAGGAAAGCATGCATACTTGATGGAAGAAATTTGTTGAATCGGAGTATTGGAGTTTTGAAGTATTGAAGGTAGCTTTGGCATCTCCCACGAAGGTACATATGTAAAGTAGTAAGACTGAAAGATGTCACATGCACGAATTGGTACCTCTCACGGCGAGATAACTATACCTTAGTGACATACAAATTGAGATTTTTGACTCTGTGGGTACTGTAGTAGGGTGTAAATGGCAAGGAGGTCATTATACAAAGAAGTTAAGTGCTCATGATAATCAGAATAACAAAATCTCAGACATGGTCCCGATGGCACGGGGCGAAAAACAAAGAAACGAAGTTATGAAGGGTGATGAATGTTGGAAATCGAGTATGTATGTTAGTAGTGCTTATATACTTAGTATGTACAGAACTTTTTAGACGTTGCTAATAAGATCTTTGGCCCGAATGAAGTAACCAGTCCCAGTACTACAAGGATATCTACATGCAAAGATACCACTAGGAGTACTCATGACCTTATGGTCATGTTATACAAAGCCATACCAGTTGCATAGCCGATATTTCTAGCTTGGTACTACGGGATTGAGGAGCCCCGGATAGTGCTGCAATTAGTAGTACTATTCGCCTCAACGTGGGGGAAGGCCCCCTTGTGGGAGCATCGTAGTGGTTCTGGTGGCCCATATGCGGGCAGAGAGAGATTGTCTGGATGAATATTATATATTCTGCCCCTTGAGGGCGTTGATTGTCGCTTGTCTACTAATCCGTGCATTAAGACTGCCGTGAGATTAAGGCTTAATAGCTAGGTGCGTTGTCTAAATCGCACTACAATAATGCATAGCCAATTTCTTTTCCGCCTTTCATGCAAAAGACAAAAGTATAAGATATTTTTGTTTTGGTCTATAAAAAACGAAAATTTTTCAATTTTGTTCGGCTGATTCCTATCTTTTTATTAGGTTGTCTTTAGTATTGTGTTCTCTGTACCGTGCTTCATGATATTTCGGCAATAATGTTGGAACGTGGTTCGTAATGAGAATACTTGTATTCTCTATATCGCCGGGGCTGGATATCTGTTATTACTTGTCTATGCCATAACCTTTTTCATGATATAAAGTTTACAAAATCACAATACAGATTGAAACAAAAGAGTCGATATTGAATTGAAGAAATAATCTATACAAAATAAGCTTTTCTCTCAGAAAAATACACTATTTTAAAAGATAAAATTAATTATTTATGTTTTCAAATATATTACTCACCTCTCTCTTCACCTAAAATAATTCTTGCAGTCGACAAATGTGAAACGAAAAAGAGTGCAATCAGTGTCCATTTTATTAGCTTTGCGTGTACTTTTAAACATTTTTGAAAATAACTGCAAATCTGGAATGCAGCCGAAATATTCGAGCTATCTTCCGAGTATTCTTTTAACATCGCAGTTTTATTCGATTGGCTAATCCTATTTTTTTTTCGCTTTTTCAATTTTATAATTTTCTTTCTGAAATTTTCGAAAACAATTGAATATCTATAAATGTACATACATTCAGAAGAATCTTAAACTATTAAGCCTAATATAATCTATGAATTTACATATTTCGAGAGAAACCAAATTTCCAAGTATATTCCAATAATATATTGTAGCATGTGCATAATTAATATGTATGTATTATGTATAAATATGTGGGGCTATTCAGCGATTCCATACCAACGAAAGCGAAATTCCCATTAAAACAGTGATCGTTTCCTAATATTTTTGATAAATGTAGGTATAGAAAAACAAATACAAAAAGTTCTTAATATAACAAAAAATACTTTATTTCAATTATTATTATTTTTTTTTTTTTTTCAAATCAATCGTAAGATTGTGACTTTGGCCACCTCTGATCTAGGGTATCATAAGAAATTGATCACACACGCATATCATAATGCTCGGCAATATGAGTGCTCTTCAGAACGATTTAAAAATTACAATGCACATTGGTTTCAGAGTTCCTAAAGATTCGTTAATATTACAATATTATACGAACAAGTAAAAAAGCTTGAATTGATATAGACCAATTCTTACGAAACCCTAGAATCACGATGAAGTTACGAAGTTTAATTTTTGAAGTGGTTTTTCGCTTATATTTTTATAACGGTTCGCCAGACAGCAAAAATGATTATAACAAATGTCTAGGATTGATCGTTTTCACAGTATACGTAAAAAAACCAAAATTTTTATATGGCAACATCAAGAAAGGATTGCCCGATTTAGTCCATTTTCGAAATTTTATTTATTACTGCTATAAAAACATCAAATGTACCAAATTTCAGCTCTTTGCGTCGACGAGCCCGCAGGCTATTACTATTTATTTATTTTACGTGCTTTTTTTTAAAAGTTCATGCCAGCAGCTTACGCATAATCCTCCCACCACGATGCAGCTGACGATTTTTTTCAACTCACTTTGATGTCAACTATTTATAAAAAAAAAAAACAGTTTCAGCCTTCGGACTATTACTTAAAAAAAAAAATTTACCACTTTCGCAGCCTCTCACACTCACCGCGGGTGCATCAACTGACGCTTGGCTTATTTTTTGTCATACTCAGATCTATCGAAAAAGATAATAATCGATCGGCGTAAAAACACTACATAAAATTCAACGCTACCTCCCAGACTATCAGAGATTTCCCTTTAATATGAACTGATAATCATTGAATTGATGTAGTCAGTCCTAAGATATAATAAGTTATTTAAAAATCAGGAATATAATTACAAAGTCAAAATAAAGTAAAACCTTTAAATATAAAATATGACCATGAATAGCATAGAGTAAAGATAACAATCATGATCGGTGATATTACGGCGGGCGTGGAGAGGCATGATCGGGCGATTAAGGCGAGACATAGCTACTACACACTAGTAAATCAATGTTGCATTATAATGTCCCGAATAACATCTTTTTCGTTCTAAATGTTACATTCCGATCCTTGTTGCACAGAACGGCCGGAAGATATAAAAGTTCTAAAGGGTTTTCCAATAAGAGGTGTTATTTTAATTAGCCCGCTATTTCGGTAGATGTCACTTTTGGAGCTGGCATTTTTTGACATTTGACAAGTACGCCATTAATAAAAATGGAACGATATATGATTCAACAACGCATTGAAATTATTAAAATTCACTATAACAAGTAAAAAAGCTAGAATTGGTCTAAGACCAATTCTTATGATACCCTAAATGAATGCCCGTATTAAATTTCGTATGGTCACCGATCTATTCAAGTTTGATTTTGAAGTCGTTTTTCGCATATATTTCTAGAACGGTTTGTCGCACAGAAAAAATGATTATAACCAATTTTATAGGATTTCGTATTCTGCAGAAGTTTTTAGTACAATGAAAATGTCTTGCACTGATCGTTTTCAAAGTATACGTAAAAAACCTAAATTTTTATATGGCAACACCAAGAAGGAGTTGCCCGATCTAGTCCATTTTTGAAATTTTATTTGCTAATGTAGTAAAAACATCACATACGAAGTTTCTGCTCTCCACGTCGACGCGTTGACCAAATATATAGCGGAAAACGAAATTATTATATGGCAACCCCACGAAGGAGTTGCCCGATTTGTCTCATTTTCGAACTTAATTTTACTTTTTTTTTTAAAGTCCGTGTACAAAATTTCAGCTCTCTAAGTATACGCGCTCTCGAGTTATCGTGCGCACAGACGGACGGACGGACGGACATGTAAAAATCAAAATTACTTTTAATATTATGAATAGGTGTCCAATCCATTTTGCTCTACCATCATTATTTCGAGGTGTTACAAACGGAATGACAAACTTAGTATACCCCTATGATTTCATCTAGGGTATAAAAATGGTGAAAATGTGGCAGAGACGGTTCGTAAAACTCGAACATTTTTGGGTCGTCGTGAAGCACCTTGTCGGACCGCAATACAGAAATTGGTAGAAAAATTCGAGCTGTCGGGGCAAGTTAGTGATGTGAAGAATAAAACCCGTGCACGTCGCTCAAGAACAGCCGAGAATATTGCTGCTGTAGCCGAAAGTATTGAAGAAAACCCAGGTTTGTCCATTCCTCGTCGTTCTTTGGAATTAGGCATTCCACAAACGTCATTACACCGTATTTTGCATAAAGATTTGGGTCTTAAGGCTTATAAAGTTCAGTTAACACAAGAACTCAAGCCGGCCGATCATCAACAACGTCGAGTCTTTACTGATTGGGTCCTTGAAATGCATGAAAATGATCCGGAATTCCATCGAAAACTCATCTTGAGTGATGAGGCCCATTTCCACCTCGATGGCTTCGTCAACAAGCAAAATTGTCGCATCTGGGGCTCGTAAAACCCAAGAGTTATTGTTGAAAAGCCTCTCTATCCTCAACGTGTGACTGTTTGGTGCGGTTTATGGTCCTGCGGGGTCATTGGACCTTACTTTTTCGGAAATGAGGCTGGAGCAACAGTTACGGTGAATGGATTGCGCTATCGACAGATGATTAATGATTTTTTATGGCCGGATTTGGATGGTATTGATCTGGACAACGTTTACTTTCAACAAGACGGCGCTACGTGCCATACAAGCAACGAAACCATTGATCTTTTACGGGAAAAGTTTCCGGACCGTGTTATCTCTCGAAGAGGTGATCACAATTGGCCACCGAGATCTTGTGACTTAACACCTTGCGACTTCTTCCTTTGGGGCCACGTGAAAGAGAAGGTCTACGCCAACAGCCCAGCGTCGATTCAAGACCTCAAAGATGGAATTCGTGAGGCTATCGAGGACATAGGGCAGCCACTTTGCGATTTGGTTATGGAAAATTTCATGAAAAGGATATGGTCCTGTAGGCGTGGTCGTGGTGGTCATTTGGCTGATGCTATTTTCCATTATTAACGGCATACCTTCCTCTTTATAATGAAATAAAGATCCGATCATTTATCTCAAAAAACACCTCTTATTGGAAAACCCTGTACTATCCCTAAGAAAAAGGCATAAAAACTAGGAACTAAATGTATATTTCTTAACTTTTTACACACCACTATGACTATCTTTTATATTAGCAGTGTTCTTTTGTGTCCGCAGAACAGAGCAGAACACAAGATACACAAAAGAAGGGCACATACATTTTCATAGAAGATGTATAAATGAAGCGAACAGTACAAATAGTTCGCTTTAATCGACAGAACAATTTGTTATCTCCAGTATATGGGAGTTCTAGAACAAGGTACACAAAAGAACATAGCTATTATGTGACAACAATTTACTTCTTTTAATAGTTGGACAAGTATCCAAAATTTACAGAAATTCAGTGGCATGGGGAGAAAAAACGCCTTAGCAGCGCAGCTATCTTTGAGCGCCCATACAACCAAATTAGATTTTGCTTTTTTTTGTTTTGTATCGTGTATTTACGTAAAATTGCAAATTTTAACAAAATATGAACACCGAAGATGTTGTTTCCCACAACAGAAAGATAACAACTCAAAGATATTATTGTTTCCAACATAAGAAATGTTTTAAATATATTATCGTATTTATTGAATTGAAAATGTCATTGAAACTGCATTAAAATTTGCAAGCAGAGAGAATTTACGGTATACCGGTAGAAAGGTAATTTTGTAAATTTTTTATCAGCTTCAGACAAACAATAGACATTTATAATCTTAGTTGTTTTCTTTTTAAAATTTTGTGTTTATGAAATTATGATTAATTTATTGAAGATAAAGAAAGCATGCCGAGATTACTTGAAATTCAGGATTTTCAAAAGAAGCAGTTCTTAAGTGCTTAGATGTGCATAGGACGTAACTATAGAGCAGTATTTTTCCGACCTTTCTTTGGATACCTATACACCCGCCAAATCCTGAGTGTGCTACTGCAGGTTAAAATGAGACATCAGTATTAATATTGCAACTTCGATGCTGAGTTTCCAGCATTTCCGTACTACCATAGAAGTTAGAAGACAGTCGCAATAGTGATTAGTTCTTAATGTCACGTAAAGCCTCAATATAACGCACATGGTACACCTTCCACAGGTTTGAAGAATTGCAAAGACCACGAAATGAGGTGTGGTAGTTATTTATGCACATATCAAGCATTTTCCTATAGAAAATAATGGCAGAATGGCACAAGTTTTTAAGTGATTTCTTTTTCAATAATATACCAGTCAATAAAAATAATTAATTTACTTTAATTCCAAAAGTTTTTCAATCACGAGGTCCGGAACATGTGAAAAACGTTCTTATAACTTCCATAAAAAAACTCAAAAATCCTGCAAACTTAAATTTGCAACTTATTAAAGCGGAATCAGAAATGCATGCAAGAATTAAAAAAAATCTGCATGAAAACATTTACACGCTTTTTTATTTTAAAGTTGGCTACAAATTTCCAATAGAAGTGAATAAGGTGTAGCAATTATAATTAACGTAGGACCTCGTTCGTAAAAAGAAATGGGTTTTCATTTTCCATTGAAAATGCTCGTTATGTGCATCAATCACATCTCACTGCCATGTATAACATAGACCGCTCCGCTGAACTTCATATAATAAGTTCTAAGTACTCGAAACAAACCATATTTCAGTGGATTTCACAAATAGATAGATAGTGTTGCGAGCGTGGCTTTCTGGTTCGTTATTTCAAACACAATATTAAATATTTAATATACAAGTTCTTTATTTAACTCTAATCTTAACAATTCACAAACTTTCAATTAATCAACTACACTTTAATTATCGCTTATTACTGTACTTTCAATTATCGCAATCTAATTACAACACTTCCGCACGTTATTACTTTCGCTTGTTAACACTGCAACGTCTAAGACAAGACTCTTTTTCTGGCAAGTCAAGTCAAGTCAAGTGTGTTTTGCGCCGATTTTTATTTGCTTTGTCGTAGTTTCCATCGATGTTTTCTCTATTTGTCCTCGTTTGCTCGTTGGGGCTCATCTTTAGCCCTCAGTTCAATTTTATGTCATCTTTTTTCCTCTTGTTGCTAGTTGTCCTTTGTGACTTCCGAACTTTCAGTTTTATTGACTTCTTTTCAATTACAGCTGATGCGCCTTATCAGTCGTACCTCATGTCGTTCTCCTTATGGAGTTAGCTGTTAGTAGGAGGGCGGGGGAAGGAGATATGAGAGGATAGGATGTGGATTTTTGGGAGTGTTTAGGAATCAATGGTTCCTAAGGCATTGTTTTTCTTCAGAGACACTCTCTTTTTCTGGCTATGACAACTGTTATATTTATACCCTAAAAACTCTCCAGATTATTCTCGAGTGTTCTATTTTCCAGAAGCTTCTTGACTGTTCTATTCATTCTATTCATTCTATTCCTGAACCTTCCTGTAGATACCATAATCAATTCTCCGAACCTAAAGTCGTTTACTTCTCCATTGCCAGTAGATGTCACCAGTTGTCTCTTTCTATTGCACGTAACAATAGATAAGAAATATGGATGACAATATAATATTTGTAATATTTTCTCTGCCTACTTTTAGGGTTGGGCAGACAAATATTATTTAATTATATTTCCATAAAAATTGAGTTTAAGGAATATTTGATGTTATTTTTAGGAGATAACCTTTCAATAAAAGTGATAATTTCGAATGTATTTTGAATTTATTGAACTTGTAATATGAATTTTAAAGCGAAAATAAAATAATTTTTATTTAGGCCAGAAACTGACAGTACCTCGGTACTTGTTTTTTAATTTTCTCTGCTAATATGCATTAGGTTGAGAATTGCCTGTAGACTCGTATTTTGTATGGTCTCGAAAGAGTAAAAAACTAATTACCACTTTTCACTTAATTCTTATTTATTTTTATCTTGTCTCACACAGAACTAGAATTTTTAGAGCCGGTCATATATGGAATAGAAGAGTTTTGAGAAGTTTTATTTTTAGCGATTTTAAGTTAAATTATAAACACAAGAGAAACAAGAGAAAAAGTTATAATCGCTCTAAAACCGATAATATTATATCATAGATGAAGACAAAAGTTAAATAAACTGAAAACCCAAAGTTCTGTATGGAAACATAAATTTTGTTCATTTTTTTGAATTTTATTTTACTATTTTTATGAAAATGCTGTACAAAATTACAGCTCTCTAACGTCGAAGCATACTCAGGCAGTATCCAGATATATAGTGAAAAGCCAAAGTTTTGTATGGCAACACCAAGAAAGGATTGTCCGATTTTGTCCATTTTTGAACTTTAAGGTATATGCAATTTTTATGAAAACGTTATGTACAAAATTTGAGCTCTCCATGTCGACGCTTTCTCAGGAGACAGTGCCCATGAAAGGGTTTCCCAATTTAGTCCATTTTTGAAATTTCATTTATTATTGCTATGAAAACACCATATACTCTATATAGCTCTCTACGTCAACGTGTTCTCGGGCATTTAAAATTAAGGAGTTGCCTGATTTGTCCCATTTTCGAACCTAAATTTCCTTTTTTTTTTTAAAGCCCGTGTACAAAATTTCAGCACTCGCGAACGCGTTCTCGTGTCATTGTAAGGATGGACGGCCGAATAGATGGACATGTAAAAATAAAAATAACTTAAATATATGCGTGGGTGTCCAACCCATTTTCCTCTATCAGAAAAATTTCTGTCCCTCATAAATGGAATGACAAACTTAGTATACCCTATAGATTTAATCTAGAGTATAAAAATAGCTGAACAATTTCCTTTCCACTTTTTAGAGCATGTATGATAAAACTGTGTAAATTTAACTTATTATTTTATTTATTCCTTAACCCTAGCTGAAACCCTATAGATTTCTACTGAGTTTTCCATTCCGTTTAAGACGCACAGAAATATTTCTGGTAAAGGAAAATGGGTTGGACACCCACGCATAATATAAAAAGTTATTTTTTTTCCATGTCCGTCTGTCTGTCCATCTCTCTATCCGGATGATAGCTCAAGAACGCGTTCACATAGAGAGTTGAATTTTACACATGGCATTTCTAAAAACAAAATTAGACTTAAATTCGAAAATGGGACAAATCGGGGAGCTGCTTCGTAGGGCTGCCATACAAACATATAATTTTTTACTATATATTTGGACACTGCCTGAGAAAGCGTCGACATACAGAGTTCAAATTTTTTACATGGTGTTTCTATAAAAATTCTAAATACAAGTTCAAATACGAACTAAATCGGGCAACCCCTTCTTAATGTTGCCATACAGAAATTGCGATTTTTCACGTACATATATACTGCGAAAAGGATCAGGCGTAAACGTTTACATAACATATATATATTATAAAAATCAGTTTTTCAGACTATAAAATCCCATGAAATCGGTCAGATTATTTTTTACTGTCCGACGAACCTAAAAATAAATGCGGAAAATCATTTAGACCAATTCTAGCTTTTATCCTGTTAATTAATGTAATTTATGAATTAAAATAAAACTATGGGGCGTTAATCTTAATAAAATATATTACGAGAGCTAAATTAATTAAATTAATGAAAAATCGTTCATACAGGAAGCATATTTTGAAATGAGCACCGCATTTATTTTTAGTCATAAATAAAATAAATTAAATTCACATTTAAAATTATAATTGAAAAAATTATTTTCTATTTTTAGGGCATTTTAGATAAAACTTTTTAATGTAAAATTTATTTTATACTTTCATTTCTCATTATGAGTATAGTTTTAAAGAAAAATATATTTTTCTTTTGATCGAAAACTCACAAATTGCAAATTTTTTGATTTACAAAGTTTTCAACTGTCATCAAATGGACGTCTGGAAATGATGCCAGAATAATGAATTTCAAATTTATGAAACAAGTCAGAAATGACCGAATCGAAGCCTCATGAACCCAATAGAATTATTTCTAGTTTCAGCTTCAAGGTTAGGATAATAGTAGAGTAAGATCGGGTATTGTGGTATAGGAGGGTAATGTGGTACAGTCATTGATTTTATATATAAATAGATATGCCCAAACTGGAATAAAATGTTGGACGGCTTTCATGTTTGGCGGCGCTACCGTCGTAAATAATGGTTGTTGTCACAAATAGCAGCACTTCTAGCCGCAAACCTGTAGTGATGCATGACGCGTGTGCATTTTGTAATTGGATTACAATAATGTTTGAGTGACTCATCGTACTCACGAAATACGCGAGCTGCAGGCCAATAAAGACAAAACGCTATGATTTTATGCACATGCGCAAAATGGATATTAGACGTCAATCATTACATTTAAAATAGGCTCTTTTCTACTCAAAGGGTGTTAATTTTCTGCGTTGTTTGGCTTCAATGATTTTCATTTGTAATTTAATTAAAATCTTTGGACACTGAATTCGGCCTTTTTATATTTTATTGGTGTAAAAACATTATTTGATTTTTTTCTTCAATTTCGGTTAAGTTGCAATATTTGGTTTGCTTTTCATTGGACGTAATTTTTAATTTCTGATTAATTGAATTACTAATTAAAATTTTCTATTTTTCATGTATTTCTATGGTGATGGTGTGCGTAGATTTAGATAGAGTTTTTGCATTAAATTTAAATGTTCATAATAATTTTGAACAAAAATGAGTTTTTCCTGCAGTTATAAAAACTGTAACAATAGACATACACCAGGCTCTTTTCTCTCGTTTCACCGAGTTCCCAATGATTACCGGAGAGAAATTTGGTTAAAGCATTCTGGTGATATATACCTTCAAATTGACAAGATATCCTCCCGAAGTATAGATTTTTGTGAAAATCACTTTTACGACAAAGATATTCCGAAGTCGTTTGACCCTCTTATTTGTTCTTGTTCTGAAAATAGAACTGATCTTTTTTTCAATTATATTTGCAAAATTCTAGACTGCAAACTATTAAAAATCCTTTAAGAAATACTGCCCAACGACGGCGTACGTGTAAATCTCATGAAATTAATACTAGTGCAAATTTTATTGAAGTCTCTCCAAGTGATTCTTATCAATCTGGAGATGAATTAAGTTACGAAGGGACCAAATGATCGCACTTATCTAAAAAATTATAAGATTCCTAAAACACCTGAAATGGATAAAATACATCAGTGGCAGTTTCCTTCACCCGAAAGGGAAGTACAATTGAAAAAAGAATATGAAGGGCCGAGGGTCCATTTGGCCTAATACAATTTATTTCTCCTTGTCTCAATTGAATTCAGGATGGCCTCTTCCACATTAACCGGCTGACCTAATAATTCTTCAATAACCTTCCAAATTTTCATTTATTCGTATGATTCGTCCAACGGTACATGGATCTGCTGATTTAGAAGCCGACTATGGTACTTTCGAATAGCTGTAAAGGCGTTTCAATTACAGAATCCATGAAAAGATGCATGGCGATGTACTCATCAATTGAAAATCTTGCAGAGCTTATTTAACCTAGAGTCTCTATGTTGACTTAAAACAAATAATGAGACTAAAAGTAATTACACTGGATCTAAATTTGTTTAATATGAAGTGTCTTGATTCAGTCAGTTCATGAGCATTCCAATCATACTACTATTTTCTTCTGGCCTCCGCAAAAAGGCGAACTGTTTTTCAACAGCCAGTTTGATTGCATAATTTTTTCCATTTTCAAATGGCTGACATGCATCTACATCTGAAGTCTAATATGTGTTATCGTCACGAAAGCTACTACAAAATCTCATCTTACTTTCCAAGAAAACTTCAAATCAATACGATTAAATAGCTACTGACCATCTACATATGCAAATTCATCCTGTGTATCTTTCTCTTCAAATAATATACCTACTCTAAAAAACCACAAGCCTTTATTTATTCTTCCTTCATTCAAAATCATCATCCAATATTTACCTCCGCCCTCAGAACGATAAAAAATTCTAAAATACGAGTAGATCTTATATTATATTACTAAAATAATACAGCTGAGCCATTTAATAGTATTATTTTGATGCTCAGATTGTCACACAAAATAAATTTCTGTGCAAAATTCTTTATTTTTAAAATCAATCAATATAATCCAGAACTCATTTTGACTTTAATTTTACATCCATCAACCTCACGAAGGAGTTACCCGATTTGTCCCATTTTTGAATTTAAATTTACTTTTTTTTTAAAAAACAGTCCGTGCGCAAAAGTTCAGCTCCCTGAGTGAACGAGCTCTCGAGTTATCGTGAGGACGGCAGACAGACGGACAGACGGACAAATGGACATGCAAATATCAAAATAAGTTTTAATAATATGCGTGGGTGTCCAATTCATTTTGCTCTATCATGGTGTTTCTATGAGTTACAAACGAAATGGCAAAATGATAAAATCATCTAGGCTAGGGTATAACAATGGAAGCGTAGAAATGAGTTTAAAAGTTATTATTAAATAAATAACGCAGGAAACTAAATTTTATTTATGTAATTTTACTACAATATTCATGTAGGTATGTAGATACATAATATTGTGCATAACTCATTAATAATTAACAAACTCATCACTAAAATTTCCTACTCTAGCATTAGAATAAATTCTCTAACCGAAAGTAAAATATTCGCTACGTCAAAGAATCGAAGTATAAAATCTTGAATTTTCTCTATTCTGATCATCTGTTCAAAACGGTACATAGGGCGGCATCTATTGAGAAAACCGTGCACATTTTTGGGCATTATATAAAAATGGTACAGTGGCATATCTCTCTAACGCCTAATGTGACGCAAATTTTCTTCTTACTAGCGCCTAGTTTACATGCGGAGCAAATTTAATCTTGTCTAAACATGTCCCTTCTCATTATAATTTTGCTCAGTGAGTAACAAAATTTTAGTTTATTAAGAATTCTTCATGTACTGGAGTGGCTGTGCTTCTATTTTGGAAGTTTATTCGATCATTTTTGAATTTTTAAAGTAAGTTGTCCGGATCTTTTTTTTTCTTATCCCCTGTCTGGAATTTATATAAAAAGTACACTTTCGGGTATTGTGGAATACTTGTAGGAGGGTTAAGTGGTATAGTATTCCATATTTGCCGCATTTATCTAATTTATGATTTAAATTACAGACTGACCCGGAAACTGCCAAAGAAAGGTATTACTGTCAGAAAATGGGATAGATCTAGATTGCAAAAAGCAATCATTTCTGGCAGGATTAATGAAATGGGTATACAATTGGCTGCAAAAACATTTGAAGTATTGCATACCACCTTGCAACGCATGGCAAGAACTGATAAATCCACAAACGAACTTCTATAAATTCGCTTAGGCCGAAAGCCAGTATTTAATGAAGAAATTGAAGAACAACTGGTAAAATATTTACAGGAAATGGAAAGCCATTTCTTGGGTCTTACTAAAGGAGACATACGTACTTTGGCATTCCAGATGGCAAAAAAAAAAAATAACATTCCCAACAAATTTTCCATTTTGCATAAATGTGCAGGCAAAGATTGGCTTTACGGATTTATAAGAAGACATCCAGACAAATTGAGCCTTCGGCAATCAACGGGCACATCCATTGACCTGGCGAAAGGATTTACTCCAGAAAATGTAGAAACATTTTTGATATCCTTGAAGATATTTACACCAACAATAATTTGTCACCGTCACGAATATGGAACGTTGATAAAACCGGGTTGTCCGTTGTCCAGAGCAAACAGCCACATATTCTAGCAACGAATTTGTGCGGTTACGATTACGATCAGTGGCATGTTTCGATAGCTCCGCGATTAAATTTTAATAATTGAGTCTAAGAGTGGTTAAATAATAAAAATAAAATAAAAAAAAAACTTAAAAATCGGTGAATGGTGTTAACTATTAATCGTATGTTAAGTGAACCATTATAGATAGTGACTATAATAGAAAAACAAAAAAATGAGTTCGGTATGCAAGAAATGTGAACGGTCATTGCGTACAAATAAGGATAAAGAAAAAATTATTTCGTGCAATGGAGTATGTGGTGGCATATTTCATTTACAATGTGTAGGATTGTCAGCATATGATGCTGATATAATAAGTGAAAAACCTTATGTATTATTTATGTGCGATGAATGCAGAAATTTTGTGAATATAATGTTAACATATGTAACGGAAATCAAGTGTACGGTAAATGAGAATGCCAGAAGAATTAGAGAACAGAGCGAAAGAATCGATGAAATTGTAAAGCGTTCGGAGAAATTAAAAACAAATGCTAATGATAAACCCAGTAAACCATCATATGCAGATATGATAAGGAAAGAACCTCCTATTATTATTAAGCCAAGGCAACCACAAGACAATGAAATCACAAGAAGAGAAATAAAAAAGAGTATAAATCCGTCAGAGCTAGCGTTAAAAGTAAATGGTTTGACTAATAAACAAAGTGGTGCCATAGCAATAAATTGTGCAAATGAAGAGTCGCGAAATAAAATAGAGCAAATTGTGGTTACAAAAATGAAAGAGAAGTATGAAGTATCAACGCCTAAAATGTTAAACCCAACAATTTTATTGTGTGATATAAGAGAAGAGTGGGATAAAGAGAAATTAGCTGAAGCTCTGAAGAGGCAAAATAATATTTCAGGGAACGTGAAATGTTTCAGATTCTACAGTGTAACACAAAACCGCGGGTTTTATAAAGCAGTAATTGAGGTGGAAAGTGAAGGATTTAAACAAATTATGGATTTGAAAAGAGTGAACTTAGGATGGGATCGTTGTGCAGTGTTTGAATATTTGTCGGTAAAAAGATGCTATAAATGCTGGGGTTATAACCATATAGCAAGTGTATGCCGAAGTGATGTGATTTGTGCCAAATGTGGAGGCAACCACGACGCCAAACAATGCAAAAATGAAGTTTATAAGTGTAATAATTGCGATAATGCGAATAAAAAGTTGAATTTAAATCTAAGCATAAATCACGACTGCCGCGATAAAAATTGTCCTGTTTATGAAAAGCAATTAAGGCTGAAAAGGAATAAAACATCGTATTAGCAATTAAAGCAAATTAACATTGTGTATTTGAACATTCAGGGATTATTATCAAATTTAGAAGAATTGTCAACAATTGTTGCAGCAAATAAATTTGATATAATAATCTTGACTGAGACACATATTACGGAGGGCATTGAAGATGGTGAGATAAGCTTGGAGAACTATTTTGTGGCGAGGTGCAATAGTAATTCAAGGCACACAGGTGGGGTTATTTTATATTTACATAATAATTTACAATTTCAAATTCTCGATGCATATGTGGAATCAAGTGAATTATGGGGACTGACTGTAAAAGTAAGTTTTGTTAAATATTCAATAATAATTTTAGCTCTATACAAATCTCCAAGAGCACAAAATAGGCGCTTTTGTGATAAAGTTAGTGAATGGTTGAGTGACTTGAGTGAGTGCTCGAATGATTTCTTGGTTGTTGGAGATTTTAATATTAACTACTTGGATTTAAATAACACATATAGAAGAGATTTGGAAAACGCGATAGTAACAAATAGTTGTAAGCAAATAGTTACTGAACCAACTAGGATAAACGGGAACTCAAGAACGTTAATTGATTTGGTGATTACAAATAATAGTCTCTTTACCGCGAAGACAGATAACAATTTAAATATTACAGATCATGAAACGATTGTAATCAGTAAAAATATTATGTATAGTACAAAAAACAAAAAAAACAAAAAGCGTATCCTCAAGTATGAAAAAGAAAGTTTCCATAATGAATTTAATATGAATTACTTAGATTATGAAATAACAGATATTAGTGTTGATAGTTTAGCTGAACATTTTCAAACAGAAGTAGATCGCGTGATAAATTGTTTTTCGTCATACAAGGAATTGAGATACGTGGAAAATGTCTGGTTTAGTGTTGAATTGATAAAACTGAAAAAGCAAAAATTGCAAAAAAGAAGTCGTGCGCTAATAACAAATTCAGAGGCAGATTGGAGTAATTACCGTGTTCTTCGAAATGTATATAAACGCAGATTGGAACAAACTAAAAATAAGTATGTGCAGAATAGATTAAATACCTGCTGCGATCAAAGTTCTATGTGGAAAACTTTGAAGAAGCTAATTTTAAATAAAGGTGAAGAAAGAATTGGAAGTATATACTTTAATGCTAAGCTTGTTGAAAACGACTTAGAAATCGCAAATGAATTCAACAAGTTTTTTATCAAGAGCGTAGAAGAAATTCAGGGGTCCATTCCACATATTTCTTTTGCTGATCAAATCACAGAGGTCAATACAGTATTTACTTTTAAATGTTTGCAATTGGAGGACTTGCGAAATATCATATGCAAAATGAACAATAAAAGAGACTACAAGCTTGCGAATGGAAAAATGATCTTGGACTCATTTTCTAAAATTGCACCAACTTTGATTGCAATTATCAATAAATCATTGACATCCGGTAAATTTCCAACACTGTGGAAAGAGTCTCTGATAACTCCGATAAGAAAAGTGAAAAATACAAATAATTGCGGCAATTTTAGACCAATTAATTCGATGCTAATTGGAGAAAAGATATTAGAGAAATGCGTCTATTTGCAATTGGAAAATTATCTAGAAAGGAATAATATACTGCTCAGTAACCAATCAGGCTTCAGAAAGAATCATTCATGTGAATCAGCAATAAACATGGTGTTGAATATATGGAAGGAGCAGATCGCGAATAAGCACAGCGTTGTAGCAGTTTTCTTGGATATGAAAAGAGCATTCGAGACGGTGGATAGGGACATATTGATGGAGAAATTGTTCAAGTATGGTGTAAAAGGTAAAGAATTGCAGTGGTGCGAGGATTACTTGATGAACAGACTGCAGAAAACAAAAGTAAATGCACAAGTTTCAGAACCCATAGAAGTCAAGCTAGGCGTCCCACAAGGATCTATATTGGGAACTCTTTTATTTATAATATACATAAATGATATACAAACAGTTATAAAACATTGTAAATTAGCCTTATTCGCCGACGATGCCTTGTTATTTATTACATCTGGAGATGTGGAAATGGCACTACAACTAATTCAAGAAGACTTAAATAGCGTAAGTTCATGGCTGAAAGGAAACCGTTTAAAACTGAACATAGAAAAAACTAAAAGCATGTGCTTCAATGTAGATATAGATGTTAAATTGAAGATTGACGGTATGGAGATAGAGCATGTAAGGCAAATGAAATATTTAGGAGTAATAATTGACGATAAATTGAAATTTGATGCACATGTTGTTTATATATGCAAGAAAATTTCTAAAAAAATTGGTTTTATGCGAAGGATAAGAAATAGATTACCACTTTCCTGCACAATTAATCTATACAACACAATCATCAAGCCACATTTTGAATATTGTGCAACAGTCCTATTTTTATGTAACCAGGAACAACTTATGCAGATGCAAAGACTTCAAAACAAAGCAATGCGAGTGATACTTCAGTGTAATAGATATACCAGTGTAGAATATATGTTAAATACGCTAAAATGGTTAAGTGTTAGACAAAGAATATTTTTGAATGTGTTTATTTTTGTATTTAAAATTAAGAATGGTCTTGTTCCTGCGTACTTGAGTGCATGTATAAATTATGTAGGCGATTGTCAACCGTATATGCTTCGAAATAATGATCAGCTAAGACTTCCAAATTTTAGAAACAGCAGCTCGCAAAATTCAATAGTTTATAATGGCTTTAAATACTTTAATGCATTATCAAGTGAAGTTAGAAATATAAGGAATATAAAATTATTTAAAAGAGCTATCATAGAACATATTAAACAAAACTTTTAACCTGAATTATATGAATTTGTAGAAAATGTATATCAATAGCAGTTAATGCTGCTAAATAAACAAATAATCTAATCTAATCTAATCTAAAAGGAAAGCGTCAAATAGCAGCGATGACGTCTGCAATGCGCGGTACTCTTGTTACCGTAAACAATTGTATTCTGCCCTATTTTATTTTTCTACGAAAAAATCAAAATCCTTTTTTCATGAATAACGCTCCTGCTGACTCCAAGGCTGCCTTTTCACATTTCTGGATAGGTCCAATTGCCCATTTTCATACAATGGTTTCATCATTTCTTGGGGCTCTCAAAACCGTCAGACCAGGAGCCATGCCAGAAACATAGACGCGTCAGTATAATGTTATTATTATTTCATTCTCTGCGCATTCAACCCACAAAATGCAGAACTATCATGGGGCTGCTAAAAAAATATTATCAGGGAGAATGGTCGAAAGATAGTCCTGGGAGATATAGCTCAGCTATTTAAAAATGCTTATTTGAGAGTCCAAACGGGACAAATAGCTATAAGCGGCTTTAAATGCACGGGAGTTTATTCTTTTAATAGAAATATATTTTCATAACGGGTGATAATTTTTGTGAAAGTCAAAATGACATACAAGAAGGTATGTTATTACCAGAATTGAATAATCAATTCAATAGTATCAAAAACACAAACGAAAGTACACAAGTGATAGAGAGAGAATCCTCGAGTTCTAGAAACTCAGTTAGTCCAATGCTTACAATGTGACTTCACCTGGCCTCATATTATTTGTTGTCCGAAAAACAGTGCCATATTTATTTGCGATTCTTGCAGTAATATTTTTTAGAATGTTTTGCTTGAGGAATTTTTGATTTTATTTTGTAAACAAGGTATAGTAAACTACGGATTTTTTTTTTATTTAATTTTATATTTTATGAAGAATTCTTATTTGTTATGTTATCTTTTTATTTTTTTCTGCAAAAATATGTGCTCGAATAATACTGATTAATAAAAGAAGACTTGGAATAATGTGTTTTTTCGAGATATCAGTAGCTTTATGAAAAAAAAAACTAAATTTTTCATTATAAAATTAAATAAAAAACGAATTTTGATAATATGGTATATAGTAGCTGTGTTCTTTTGTGTCCGCAGAACAGGGCAGAATAAAAGATACACAAAAGACCGCCTCATACATTTTTATAGAAAATGTATAAATGAAGCGAACAGTACAAATAGTTAGCTTCAATCGACAGAACAATTTGTTCTCTCCAGTATATGGGAGTTCTAGAACAAGGTACACAAAAAAACACAGCTAGTATACCACAATATACGAACGTGGTGTACCACATTAACCGCACTTTTTTCAAATTGAAATTTTTTCACAAATCTTTTTAATATAATTTTTATTCATGACAAATTTAATAATTTAAAATAAAACTTAAGGCAAAACACTTCCATAAATAGGTAGCAAACAAAAGTTGTGAGTGCGAACAATATTTAGTTTCCAAAATATTGCTAAATATATCAAGGATATTCCACAAAACACGATCTCTTACTCTAAGTAGATTGGCATAAAATAATAAGTCCACGACTGGTATTTGATAATTTACAATTTACCCACAGTAATATATATCTGCTAGCATCTCACTAGAGATAGTTTTTTGTCAGAAACTTTGGAATAGATAGATCAAATTGTAAATAAAAAGAAGAGAAAATATATTTTATAAATAATTTAAGTTCTTTTCTTTTCTTTATTATCGTACGTGTATATTCCTAACATCTTCTCCAATTTCGTTTATCATTTTTGATTAATTTTAACAAATCAGTAAATTCTCATCGTCTAATTAATCATTTAAATACAAGATTCGTGTTTCAAATGATAGTTACCGTCATATGATATAATCTAAAAAAAAAAAAAACTCCACATCGCGAGGCACCGTACCTGAACAAGCCAAAACCAACTCATTTACCGACCTATGCCACACCAGCCGGTCCAGGCCAATCATTCAACACTAATGTGAGCACCACTGGTAACCAGAACCATCACTTTAAAAGGGGTGCCAGCCCACAGCTACTAATGTTGTCAGACACAATTTTCAAAGTTACGAATGATATTATTACTTGCACCTTCACAAATTGGACCATAACCTTTAAAACAATTTGACCTATCTAATTTATGATATGTATACAGATAGTATGTATGGATTTTGAAATATTCCACTGCGTTAAGGTATAAAATTTATAAATTTATTTTATTTCCTCTAATTAAATTTAGTGCTTCTCTTTGAGTACCTATATACGCTTAAAATTAGCTTGGAATAATTTTTTCCCCGCAGTTTTCAGTTTCCTTTAGTATGGTACAAAATTTTACGTTTTCATGTTAAAACTTTGATAATCTTGGATGCGTAAAATATTGGAATTGTTCTTCAAATTTTAATAAAAAATCTGCTGACTAAAGTTTCAAATCGCATTTCCCTGGGCTAAATTTTATGATAATATAAATATACAAAATTTCATTTCTCTCGCCATGCATAGATACTACATATATATTAAGGTGTTGTGTAGTTTTCATAATTGAAATTCACTCAAAATGCACACAAAACACAATAATTAAAAAAAAATAACAAAAACAATTTAAATTATACAAAAAATTATGAATAATATTGCAATGGAGAAATTAGTACTCCTCCATTGCGTGCCAAACCGAAAAACTTGAATGTAGGTACATGGACTCTCAGTGTCCAAGTGTATCCAAGATCCAACAGCTTCATCAGTTACTAAACAAATTTTTCTTAAAGCGTCTCTCCAACCAATCGCACAAGCAAATCAAACATTTCCCTGAACTTTGCCCCTGATCACAAACAACTTCGTAGTGATTCCAACAATTATGATAGTGAATTAATCACACTCAACGTGGTGGGCGCTATTGTCTTTTTTTTTTATATTCAAGATCACTCATCTAATATTCGACACAAACAGGTTAATTAATATAAAAATGCTTTTAAATGTTGGTGCTAATTTAATAAGTTTCTGGGGCTTGTTTTTTTTTCAACAAAATGCTGGTGCTATTTGTTAGCAATGTTTAGTCATGAATATAATTAATTAAACGAATAAAAAAAAAAACAACAAAATTCCTTGATAAAATTAAACACGTTTCGGTGAACTTTACACAAATTACAGAACTTTTTACACTATTTAATCAAGTCTCACCAACAAAAAGTTACGTCTTATGCTTAAACTAAAAACCAATCTTTATCTAACGCCGCCACTATGAAAAAATCAATCAAATGATTTTTATTAATTTTCTTTAGTAGGTATGTATAGACACCACGAATAACCGGGTGCATCTGCGCATTCAGAATTCAGATCTAACTGGATTCTACTGTGATAAAATCCATTGATCTTTGATTATAATGATAAACTAGTGCTGCCAATGTTATAAAAAATTTTTTTTTGGTATTGTAATTTTAAAACACGTTATGGTTTAATGCCGGCTAAATACTTCTTGATTAATTTTTTCTCTAATTTCAGATTATTTTAGAATTTCGAAATATGATACATAAACTAATACCATAGATGGCACAAGAACTTAGATATCGCAATGTAAAACACAAGCTGAGTATGAAAATGACCGGTGCATTCCGGAATGGACAACAACATCTTTTAGGCAGGCCGCACAAATAAGTGGCATGGCAATGGCTGTAAATGTAAATGCTATCTAATAATTTAGCCGCACACATGTATATCAATGTTGTGAAATTAGTCTGATCAGTTTTTCAAGTGACTTCGTCTGATTCAGATGATGATGTGATTATCGCCGCGGCCACCTTAAAAAACACATCAAAAGAAACCTTAACAAGAGATTCTGGATAGGTACATCTGTATAATTTAAAAAACAATCTTTTTAGTGCATTTAAACATAAGATAGGCTTTTAAAGCTAGAAAAAATAGTAGAATGTGCTTTTGGTATGCTTATTTCTAATTAGTTGATATTATCGTGAAATTGACGTATATATGCTTCATAACATATTCAATCAAAGCATGGAATAATTTCACCTGGAGCACAACTAAATTGGGAAAAGGATTTGAATAAAACAGTCGAATTGAAAACTGAAACACTCAGACTAGAAACTTAAGATACGTCTGACATGCTACACGAAGTGTGCTCCACAATGCATGCCACATGACAATCATGTGGCTAATCTGGCATGTCTATTGTCACGCCAGATTTGTGTGCGGCGCACCATTAAAAAGCACGCAACTAGCTTTTGCTAGATATGTCATTGTTATGTAATGTGGGAAATGCCACTTGTGTGTGTGGCCTGCCTTGTATCCAGTATAAAATGTGTAGTTTAAAAAAAATTTGAATTTTGAACATTTTCATATCTGTGAATTTGAATTAAAAGTGGATGGACATACCTATTCACATGCAAGTACGATGACGATGACTAGTTTATGAAAGTTCTTATGCCACAAGTTAGCATCTTGGTGAGTGAAATCATCTCCCATAGAAGCATCGTGACTATTCGTAGGTACTGAATTTTATTTTATAACAATGAAAACTAATTTAAATGCAGTAAATCGAAAAACCAAACACGAAAAGATTAATCATATATTAATTACTAAATTATTATGATGTTAATAAAGGGTTTTCCAATGAGAGGTGTTATTTTAATTATCCCGCTATTTCGGTAGATGTCACTTTTGGAGCTGTAATTTTTTGACATTTGACAAGTAGAAACTACGCCATTAATAAAAATGGAACGATACACGATTCAACAACGCATTGAAATTATTAAAATTCCATAAAAAATGGTGAAAATGTGGCAGAGACGGTTCGTAAAACTCGAACATTTTTGGGTCGTCGTGAAGCACCTTGTCGGACCGCAATACAGAAATTGGTAGAAAAATTCGACCTGTCGAGACAAGTTAGTGATGTGAAGAATAAAACCCGTGCACGTCGTGTTGAAGAAAACCCAGGTTTGTCCATTCCTCGTCGTTCTTTGGAATTAGGCATTCCACAAACGTCATTACACCGTATTTTGCATAAAGATTTGGGTCTTAAGGCTTATAAAGTTCAGTTAACACAAGCACCCTTATTACAGTTGTCGACTCACCAAAGTGACAAGCTTCGCAGTCACTCTCACTTCACTTCACTTTTCGTATTATCGTTGTCGAACGGTGTGACGTGACATTTTTCTTCAAAGCCGTATTATAGTTGTCACTTAAAGGGACAGGTAGCATCAGGGCATGCGTTAGGGTGTAGACAAAAGTGAGGTTTGTCTTATTTCGTGGTATCGTTGTTATTTTTGAAAGTGTTTAAAAGAAAAAACTATATAAACGCGATGTATTTTAGCCCTTTAGCTATAACAGGATGCTTCACCATAAAATCTATCATGACTTCAAATTGTTTTTTTGTTGTAATCTTTACACTACAATTGCAAAAAAAAATAATTTAATTTATAAAAATCTATTGAATTTTATGTTTTAATGAACAACTTAGAAAGCCATCATAAAATTTATCATTTTCTGCTTGCATTTTCCTTTTTCTTACACAAATCTAACATCTGTCACTTATGAAAACCAAGTGAGTAAAATTGTCACTTACATCGACATTTGTCTACTTAATACGACAATAGTAATACGTCCAAAGTCGTATGTTTTCGACAAATGTCACTTTAAACGACAACCATAATACCATTTTTGTGTCGTAACGCCATTTCTCACTTAAAGTGACAACGATAATAAGGGTGAAGAACTCAAGCCGGCCGACCATCAACAACGTCGAGTCTTTGCTGATTGAATTGATGGAATTCCATCGGAAACTCATCTTGAGTGATGAGGCCCATTTCCACCTCGATGGCTTCGTCAACAAGCAAAATTGTCGCATCTGGGGCTCGGAAAACCCAAGAGTTATTGTTGAAAAGCCTCTCTATCCTCAACGTGTGACTGTTTGGTGCGGTTTATGGTCCCACGGGGTCATTGGACCTTACTTTTTCGAAAATGAGGCTGGAGCAACAGTTACTGTGAATGGATTGCGCTATCGACAGATGATTAATGATTTTTTTATGGCCGGAATTGGATGGTATTGATCTGGACAACGTTTAACGATTGAATAAATAACTAATAAGGAAGCGGGGTATCGTGCGAATACAGTGTACGTGCTTAAGCAATTCAATGACAGTATGACCTATGGTCGGGGGAGAAATGACAAGAGGGCCTGTGGCTACTTTGCGTCAGTTCAACATTTCTGACATTTCATAATTTTGAAAAGAAGTTCTCGGATTTGAATTCGCGATATTGTAATAAATAAATAATTTAACAGGATTTTTACTTAATAGTAGTGTGAAATGAGTGTAAAATATTCTTTTGTGAACGATATTTTATGTAATAGAGACTCCGGAGTCTTAAATAACCGTAATGAAGTGCGCTGTGCTGTGATGCAGGAACGAACAGTTATTGTCGTGGGAAAGCATTCTTCAAATAATTTTAATAGCTTTACTAAATAATTATAGTGTTTCTAGCTAAAAATTGTTTATTTTACATAGCAATTTGGATTATAAAAATTGTTCCCCTTAAGAATGTTAGGATTTCATTACTGTAATGACGAAACGAATTCAAACACAGCACACTAAACATTTCGCCGAGTGGCTTAGGTTTTCACCCGATATGCCGTTTCCTTATTAGTTATTTATTCAATGGTGCCAACAGAAGCCATTCACATATATTTGACATTAGCACAGTTGGTATTGTTCAAAGCTCTCTCGAGTTGGCAGCCATTGAAGGCTGAAACACAATTCGAGTGTTTCAAGCAGCTTTATCGTCAGCTTTCTGCTAAACTCTACTGGAAAAGCCGAATTGAACACAATTGATGTTTTTGACATTTGCAACTTTAACTTGTTTATGGTGAGAACTTTTATTCATAAGTGGCATAAAAGAAAGATAGAAATGCATCCGATTTTCCAAATTCATGCTTTTTTGGATAGTTTTCGAGATGTACCAGTTATATGCAAAAATAATACCGAGTTTTTTTTTATATCCCACAGAAACTGCTGATCTTTTACTAACTCTATAAGTTTTCTTCCATTTTAACATTTGTGGTAGCTGTTTACTTCTTAAATGTGTCAACAGAAGCCATTCTCATCTATTATTCGACATTCGCAGAGTTGTCAACATTAAAAATTCCCTCAAGTTGGCAGTCATTGGGCTTGAAATTTGCAATTTGATCAAATCTCAAGCCAGCTTGAATCTGGCAAAAAAGCTAAGGCTCCAATTGTGTTCTTCTACATTGATTTACATTGTCAACAAATCTCAAGCTGGCTGAAACGCTCCAATTGTGTTTCAGGCTTCAGGCTTGAAGCTAGCAAAAAAGTTAAAGCTCTAACTGTGTTCTTGTGCACTGAATTACATTTTCAACAAATCTCAAACTGGCTGAAAAGCTCCAACTGTGCATTTATCTTTTCCGAGGCCTGCTTTTTAAATGCTATTATAATCGCATCGTTTAGCGTATAACCATCTTCCCTTCTCTTTATTTCCATATCGATTCTTAGTTGGCCTCCTACCGTATTAGAAAGCAATACTCAACCAGAAAGCTATTTCTGTGAAAAAATTCGATTTTTTTTTTTTGAAAATTATTCAAAATTAAGTGTACCAATTTTTGCTGTCCTCTTATTCGAATCGCAAAATACCGACCATAAAGAAAAGCTCTTCTAAAAAACAAAAAAAAAAAAAAACAAAAAATTTCAACGACTTTTTCAGGGATAAAATTTCATTTCATCCACATTCATTTGATGTCATTTACAGTAAGCTGTGTCACTGCTGAAAGAGAGGGATGAATGAATTTTTGATGTTACTTTTTAGTTCTGTTGTGTTTTGAGACTTAACTCCTAAGTTCGTAAGCGTATTCAAAGCTCTTTGTTTGAGATCAGTTTGTTTTTGGGACTCGTTCTGTAAAAACCTATTCACCAACGTTTGCATTCGGGAAGTGTTATGAATTTTCTCAGAACCATACAACGGAACATTTAAGTTGAAAAGTCGCAGCTTCATATTAGCTAAGTTCCCATTAGAGGTTCAAAAATGTGATTGCTGAAAAAATACACACCTTCATTTGCTGATATAACCAATCTAATCTAATTCCTGGAGTACAACATCTGTTTATATTCTTGAATGTGTTTCTAGAAAATCTGACAGGATGTTATCTATTCCTGCAACTTTGCTATTGGCCAGCGACTTAATTGCGGTTATTATTTTTGCTCTGGATGGTTCTTAAATATTTGATTTGTTGATACTAGATTTTTTCACTATATTTTGTTTCTAGATGCTGAAGAAGTGCTCTTATTTGTTAGCAAAATAAGTTCGATTATTGTGTTATTGTCACTGATTATCTAATTTTCTGCACGGCTATCAATCTGGCATTTTCTTTATGACCCAGAACACTCGATTCACTTGCCTGTAATCTCCGCAGTATTCGTTTTTCAATTCATGGTGCTCCTTATAAATCATTAGTGGAGTCAATAGTGTCCTTCAAAGCCCTTCTATTTTCAAATATCTTTGTGATTAATACTCTTCGTTGATATTGACGTTTTCATCACCACGCACTTTGAATATTTATGTTTTACTCTGTACCTGATATAAAATTGAATAATTGAGTTACAACAATTAATAAAAACATATTGAAATGACACCTTCTTTTTAATGCTATCATTTTGCTTATGTTATTTGGTTTTAAAAAACATTTTAGTGTTAATTATAAAACTATATAATTTACATTCCTACGTATTTCTTTTAAACAAATTCAAACTCCTACATTATGTCTTCCCAAAAACTAATAACAAAACAAAAACATTTTAATATTTTAACAGAAATAACATTCGGCATTTTCTTGCTTCTAAATTAAATTCATCTCGTATGCTTTGCTTTATAAAATAATACTTTTGCGAAGTTTGTAAATTTCATTAGCACCTTTCCCTTCTGTCTTTGTTTCTATAGCTTTTCTTTTTGTTTCCCTTTTTGCTTAACTAACAATTGCACTTATTCAAATGTTTCTCAATCGCCATTGGAATGTTATCCTTCGTTTTGGAATTATTTCCTTGTCCCAATAATTCAGGACATGGTAAGACACCTTCTTGAATTTCCTTTGCCTTTTTTAGTATATCATAATTTATTCTTTCAGTTACTATTGAATCTTGCCTGAAATTGGAGAAAACAAAGGAAAAATTAAATTAAAATTGGCATTGAAACTATAGAAACTGTACTCACTTGTATTCAGGATGATTAAGTACTTCCTGTCGAATCCATGATGCTGTTGTTAAAAGTTCACCTGAAGCTCTTCGTTGAATTAACTTTAAATACTGTTGTATTGTACAATGTGTGTCGGCATCCACATCCATAGAACCGAGATAACTATGAATTAGTGGAATCAGTCCAGGGAATGTATCTTTCTGAAAAATAAAAAAATAAATATTAAAATTAACAATGTTTATTAAAAAAAAAAAAAATGGTATAAACCTTTCCATTAATGATTTCATCGATTGTCATCAGTTCGTAATCACTTTTTGTGTCAGATTGATAAGAGCTTGGCTTATTTGATCCATCACTGCCAGTTTTTGTAATATGTTTCCTAAACCAGAATTTCCCACTTCGACAAGCATCCCGTCTCTGCGCTTGTTGCATGTTTTCATCAACCTAATAAATATATATATATATATATATATATATCCACTTATAAAAAGCCTTAGATCTTTACTTTAGTTCATACCTTACTAATAGGAATCAAGAAGTTCAAATTAAAAGACAAAATCACCCTGGTGAGAAGTACAACAAAACAAACGATTGCAGCATTTTCAAAGTCTGTTAACTGAAGCTCACAGGGACGAAATTCGACTCGCCAACCGATTGACGAATTCGGTGGTGGTGGTTTGAATCTCATTGTTTGCCAATTGGTCGATTGTATATTTTCAAAATGATCCGTATCTTCTTCGTCGTTTTGATAAACCTTCTCACTAAACAGTGACACTGAATCTCTAATGAACAGGTGGGCAATATGTTGAGCCAATAAGTGATCAATATTACCTGCACGCAAACGGTTATAGATAGCTTCATCATAAACCAAAGGCATATCATTGTATCTGTAAGTATCGATAGTGTTCCCATTTTGATTAAAAGCTCCGAAATTAAATTGATACCTACTTTTCTCCATCTGCTGATAAGTATGAATCAATGGAATCATATCTAGATTTAAAAATTCTCATCTGTCCCTCCTTAAGAGGTTTCTCTCCGCATTCCTCTGGTATTCTGCAATCGACAGACGCGCTAATCACATTCCATCTGCAGTCACTTTCTGTTAAATAACCTCGATAAGCTGGAGATGCAGCTGTTAATGCTAACATAATTGGGCATAGTGGAGCTAATTGATCGTACAACGTTCGAGCTTCACCGATATTACATGCCTGAAAGGTTAATTGTAGGCAACAGCAACCCATTCCAAAACCCATAGCATCCATAAGAACAATATCTGGTTCATTTGGTGGGCTTCCATCCACAGGAATTTTAGTGTTTTTATCCTTAAATACTATGCACAAAAAAAAATATATATATTATTTTACTTATTCAAATTTATAGTCTTAAATTACCTTGTAATTTAATAGAAACTTTTTCCCCTCTCCTCATTCGAATGTTACGTGTTAAGGTTTTAAACCGAGGATGTCCAGAATATATAGCTTCATCTGGAAAGTATAATGATCTGGCAGCGCCATTTTCATTATCAGGTTTTGGTTCGTAAACAGGAAATGTAAAACCTGGGCTTCCCAAACGTGGAAAATTTGTTATGCACATCACTGTTTCATCAGATGGGAGCAAACTCATAACTTCTTGCCTCCTGTATCGCATATTTGCTTCGACAACATTAAAATGTGCAAGTAGTCCACCATAAGGTTTTCCTGGTGTCCCTTCAATCATATAAGCTCCATACTCTGGTCGCCATAATGACTTAACGCCTGAAATAAATGCGCACGTTAAAATTATTTTATCTGTTTTATCTGAGATTTAGTTCGGTTAGCACTTTATTATGTGTACATATGAACTAACCTTCTGGATCTGCCCGCTCTTTTTCATTTAGTTTTGATAAAATTTCTTGTGCGCGTAAAGAAACTTGTGCGGTTTTATTGGCATCATCAAACTTTACAATAATATACTCAACCTGAAATAAGAAAAATACAATTTTAATTATAGATTAATCATTTTCCTATGAAATCTTAAATATTAACTTATGTAAATACAAGGAAAACGTGAATTTTCTTATTAAAGCTGAATAGTGAGACGGTAGTATTCAACTGTTGTGTTGTTTTGATTTAATATTTATACCAAAATGATGCACGAAACTTTCCAACTTCAAAAATTGAGATACCGCACAGTTCTCGAATACATATATGGAAAAATTTATTTCAACGAGATTTTATAAAGTTTGAAGCTATAAAAATATCTTATTAGTTTATAGGAACGAGCTTCACTGTTGTTCACTTTATTCAAAGGATGATGCAAATTTTGATACCCCCTCCAATAGCAACGTGTAATAAATCCTTGGATAGCTCCTTTTGAGCTGAATAAAAGTGTTTTTTTTTTATTCAGGAGAGGCAGGAGAACCCATCCCAAGCACGGAGTCCATATCGGCCCATTATGATGTCTTGCTAGAAGCCCATTCACCAAAACCTTCCTGTCCTCTTAATGAAGCGCATCAGGTCTTGGTGAGGAAGGTTTTTCAGCTCATCCACAGATAAAAGGGCAGACCATGCTCCGGGCGAATGTCGGACACGCACACAAAAAGTGTTCGGTTGTCTCAGGCTCTCCCTCCAGGCAGGACAGACACTCACATCCTTGTTAGATGAGAAACAGTTTTGTACACCTGCAAGTACTCAGGTTCGCCCATCTCTCCTGATGCTTCCTATGAACATCCGCTTTAATGACAGACCCGATACTCCAGGTGGCAACGCCTACGGCGGGTTCCGGTCTAAGGAACGGAGAATCAGAGTCAGCCTTAGCTAAAAGGTCAGCCTTTCCATTCCCCATGATACCCATGTGATCAGGAACCCACTGCAGGGACATCTTGTTGTGTATACACAACTTATCCACATACCTGCAATCCCCCAGTAACTTAGATGTTATCCGAGGGCCACTCAGAGCCATCAAGGCTGCCTGACTATCCGAAAGGATAGCAACGTCCCCCTTGATTTTCATATCAAGGGCTAGCATCGCTGCCATTGAGATGGCGAAGACTTCAGCCTGGAAGATAGTGGTGTGTCTTTCAAGTGAGAACTTCATTCCAATATCAGGCTCAGGAAAGTAGACACCCGCCCCAGCTCCCTCATTAGTGAGAGAGCCGTCTGTGTAAATTTTTATGAATAAAAGTTAGAGTTGCACCTAGTTCCAAATCTCTGTCCGTTTAAAATTACACTGTATTATACATGTCAGTTTTGGCAATAGCAAATAACGTATTTTTTGATTATTTCACTCCTTCCTTCCACTCTCCCTCCACTATCGGTTAAAGGCAGGACCTAATACTTGCAGGAATCCTATTTTAAGCAACTGTCCTGCTCAGACCCGTCATAGAATACCAAAAGTTATAAAGATACACACATTTCGTGAATACAAGCTGTACTACATTATGAAGGTATTAGAGTGTACCGAGAACAGCTAGAGAGTAATAACTGGCCCGAAGTACCTAAATTCTGCATGTCACTAATGACTTCAATGCAGCCCAGCTCAGTGATATTAGTGACATGATAAGGAACGCTTTACAAGGAGGTTCTAAACTAGATTTTAACACGAGAAGTGGTCTGAGTAATGAGATGCATTTTTAAACCGGACGCAATTACAATCAATTCGATTCCATGTTGGAGCAAACTCTCTCACTAAGCCAGATATGTAAAGATCTAAGAACCGCTTTAGGTATATTTCTCACAAAATTTCGAACTGGTCATTTCAACGAGAGACTTGCGACATTGTTTAATATGTCAAGGCGGTTGATTGCTATAGCACGTGAATGCCTTATCAATGACTATGTTGTCTTTCATGTAGAATTGTACTCTGTAAACAGAAATGATATTATATGTAGATCAAAACCTGACTATACCAAAAGCTATATATGGAGATGATGAAAACACGAAAGCAATTGTAATATGCGACGCTACTTACATCGATATACATAAAAGTGCTATTAATCCGATCAAACTAGGAATCAAGACAAAAGGCATCGGAATACCTTTCTAATGATTAATCACTTATTTCTATTGGAGTGGGTACCAGAGTCCATACATTTACTGGCATGGTCCCTTTGTTACGATTTTTGCGCTTGTCCAGCAAATACTCGACAATCTCAAGTCTATTTGAAATTTTTCAGTTCAATTTGTACGCGTGATTCTGTCGGTCGACATTTTAGCTCGTACGATACTGCCATAGTGCATTTGGTGCATTTGGTAACTGCTATCAGTACAATATTGAACCTATTGGTACCATTCACATTCTGCACTTATGTATAGATTCCCGTGTACATGTAAAATTGCGAATCCCTAACGACAGGGTGCCAGAATTCTGGCCCAGATCTCAGATGGAAATAAGACTTTTATATGACGTTATTTACTGTATTAGTTATAATTGGTTAAAAGACAATATTGCTGATATCCTAGTTTAATGACCCTTTCTATTTTGCAAATATGAGTTAAAGTGTGTTTTCGCAAAATTAAGGTATAAATTTCAGCTCGTTAGATAAACGCGATCTCATATGTTACCATATCGACAGACAGAATTGATTTCAACTATACTCTCAACGGATTGGCATTCCGACGTTGAGTTCAATTCCGTTAATTCCGCTCCATTGAGAAATTTTATTAGTTCCTTCGGTTCTGTGGATACCTATTGTTGGATACATTTAACTACTAGACTTCACAAGAATCACATGAAATATTTATGGAAACCTTGTAAGCTCGAGAATCGATAGATGATACCGAGTGCATTCCAAATCATAGATACAGTTGACTATAGCTGACTTCAATCGTTCCAAAACCCAGTAGTCAACTAAATTATGTCAGATGAGTTGACTTTTGAGCGTTCCGAAACATCTGAAGTTGACTAAAATAGTCAACTATCCCTGACTGTGCTCTAAACTGCTAGTTATCTAATATATAAACCGTGACGTGAGCTGTCAACTGAAATATTTTGTTTGGCGCGCTTTTACAAACGTTTTGGCGAAATTTATTTATTTATTTAATTTTTTCTGGCTCATTTCGGATTAATACACAGTAATAAAATATTAGTTTTAAGTATCAATAAAATTATACAATCAGTATAAATGACATATCATGACTCCTATCGTTCCAAAACCACAAACAGCTTTAGTTAACTACAGATAACTTGACATAACTCTGACATAGCTACAACTATAGCTGCTGTTGTGTTTTGGAACGCACTCACGATAGGTCTAATGTGGTATTCTTGTAAATTTCGTTGGTGTCAGTCATGAAATGTGTCCAGTTTGAGAGAAGAACTGCATTCTGAATCTTTAACAATCATTTGTTGAAATCGTAGTAGCTCATTCAAGAGTTTACTTACGATTGGCAAAAGATGAAAAAAGATTTTACTACAGCGAATTGATTCTTTATCTTTTATCAGAATAAAAGATTAAGTTGGTGGTTTAGTATTGGAAGCACAGGTTGGAAATCATGCTACACAGACAGTCAAGATGACCAAGGCAAACTGAATCTGAATCTCCAATCAAGTACTTATTCCAGATAACCTAGGAGACTCGTGTGAAGTTAAATCGATGTTTGATAAGTCAGGATAAGTCCTGAATGGACAATAGCTCATAGAATATACAAATCTGCAGCTACTAAAATATAGTCTCCTCTATTCTGAATCGAAATCTCCAGCTTCTACGTTTACTTATGAATTCTTCGAGCAAATTTCCAGTTTCTCTAATGAAATTATATAGTAGATAACCTGGATAATCTTCTCTTACAAACATTTTATACGGATACTTGAGAACTTCTACAAGGTAGTTAAATTTAGTTTACCTTATGTTAATTGGACAAGCACTAATCCATCAACATCTGGTGTACTATAGTGCTGATGTAATTTAAATTATACGTTTGAAAAAGCGAAAGTCATTTCTGATAAAAGTGGCGAATAGTGAGGTTGCGTTAGGCAAGCGTACCAGCTGCATTCATTTTCAAGTATTCGGCCAACAAAGACGGAAATAAATAAAATTTCCATTTGATAAATATTTTAATGTTTCTCGTAGTTAACTCGTTTATTTCATACTTCGATATCGCTTAGTTTGCACGAAGAAATCGAGATCGAGTCGAGAATAACTTATTATTTAAAGTTTTCACAGTTTTCTGAAAATAGAATAAACGGAAATAAAATGAAATTTGCTTTCCTAACCGTTGTTTTACTAAGCGACAGGAGATGGTGCACACAATGATAAAGAATTGTCAGAAATTAAAAATAAATTAAAAATTGATTTTTGGAAAATTTTTGCTTTCCTTATTATTAAAAATCGTTAATTGTTGCCTTAAGTAACTATAAACAACTTTCAATTGCTTTTCGCTAACTTAAACGAAATTCACGTAGCTAAATCTTCAGGGAATTATGGACAGCTTGATTCCGCCCCCCCCCCTATTTTATAAAAAGCACTAAATAAAAACGGTAAAGCAAAGAAAAAAAATACTAAAGTATGAAATATGATTTCATTACTTACCTCATCACCCCACTTAAGTACGTCACCCTGTCTATCATGTAGTCTAGCGTATAAATGTATGAATTGCTCAATCCCATGCTGACGAACATGTTTGGCGAGCTTTTTTGTTTCTTCCCATGTCAAAGGATTTCCTTCACTCAGCAATCCCATTCCCTGAAAAAATCAAAGGAAAAACACTTTGTATGATATCAAATATGCAAACATAATTACAAATCAATAAAAAAAATGATTGTGGGCGGAGATTATCTCAGTAAAATATCACCAACGTAAGACAGCCTTATCGCGCTTATCAGAGAAATCCATAAAACATGGAGAACACAAAAATGATTAATTATTTCTGATAATAATTGATTTGTAAAATGATGGTGGATCTATAAAAAGAATTCCAGCAACAAAATTCAGAGCTGAGTCATTTGAATTAACTATACGGATAGGGTTTTCTATTTAGAAGTGTATTTTTTTTTTTTTTTTTAGAATAACGGTAATAGTTTTATTTTAATATGAAGTGTAGACTTTGCAGTTAAATATGGAAAATAATATCATATACTATAAATGTCCGGCACGACTTTCTTTACAAATTTTCAATATTTGGACAAAATTCTTCTCCCTAACATTTTGACAGATTTGAGACTCTTTTATCTTGTTGACAGCTATAATGTAGTCAGCCAGTGCTGCAATTGTTTATGGTGAATTGGCGGAACCTTATCTTTAGCATAACCAAAGGAAAGAAGTCTTAAATCGAAGGAATACGTGGGCAATTGACATTTCCGCGTAAAGATTTTACGATATTACTCGACCGGGAAACTCCTGTAATGAGAACAAGCCCTGGTTTCTCTGCTTATGTGGTACGTAGCGCCACCCTGTTGGATATAACTGCTGTCTATATCCATAGCATCAATCGTAGCAAGACACAAAATTCCGTCGAAATCACGTAATGGCATAGTCTATTCACAGAGACCGTGTTTGGCTTCGTTTTCAAAAAATAACCCCATCGAACTGTCACTCTTTGTGGATGAAGAGACTGCCCAACAATCATCTTTGAATTTTTGGAAACCCAAACAGGTTGTAGATTTAATTTCAAGAAAGCGACAAATCGGGCAACACTTTCGTAAAGTTACCATATACTAGAATTTCGTTTTTCATTACGTAAACCCTCCAACAGCGCGATTTTTTATTGCGCGGCCAAGCCTTTAATACCAAAATTTCGATCTGCGCGGTAAAAATTTCATAGCTGCGCGGTTTTTTTTTTCAGTTTTTAACAAAAAAATTCATGTTAACTCAAATTGGCGAATCTCGTTAAACTACGAATACCGAAAATAGTGATTCACCGTATTTCGATGAACACATATACTTTTTACTTTTTATAGACAATTTCATTTTTTAGTTGTCGCGTTAGGATGAGGACGTAAAATTTCATAATTTTGATTAATATAGATATTTATATAACATATGTACTCGTATGTACATACTAAATTTATGAAAATCGTATTCGTGTGCAATAGTGTTTAAGGAATTCTTACTTCAATTAAAGGGTGTTATGAACTAAGTATGTATAAATAAAATTTTTGATTTTTGATTTAAAACTCATTTTGATTAAATAGGTGTTTTAATAATTTTTACATCCTATATTTAATAATGGAAAAAGCTGGGAAAAGAAAAATTTTGTCATTAGAGGCAAAGCTTGAAATTGTGAACCAATTAGAAAATGGCGAAAGAATATCAGTTTTAGCTAAGAGACGCAATATGAACGAATCCAGCATAAGGAGGATTAAATTGAATGCAGAAAAAATTAAAAGTTCAGTAGTTTGTTCCACATCGCTAGCTGCAAAAACATTAAAAAAAACCTCGAAATTCAATAATAGAAAAAACAGAAAAAGTGTTAAGCTTTTGGATAGAAGATCAAAATCAAAAGAGGATGCCAATTAGTGCTGCTGTTATTCGAACTAAAGCGTTATTAGTCTTTAATCGCTTACAAAAAGAAGAACCTGGGTCATCTAATTCAGAAGAAATTAAATTTCAAGCGAGTAAAGGATGGTTTGAAAAGTTTAAACATCGTCAAAATCTACATAATATAAAATTTACAGGCGAAGCCGCCAGTGCTGATACATTAGCTGCATCTTTATATCCAAAAACTTTAAAAGATATTATTGATGGTGGTGGATATTTACCAAGCCAAGTTTTCAATGCTGATGAGACTGGCTTATTTTGGAAAAGGATGCCTAGCAGAACGTTTATATCTAAAGAAGAGAAATCTGCTCCGGGGTTCAAGGTTTCCAAAGACAGATTAACAGTTTTGCTTTGCGGTAATGCAGCTGGTGATTGTAAGAACAAACCACTAATAATTTATAAATCAGAAAATCCTCGTGCGTTTAAAGGAATATCAAAAAACTCACTCCCAGTTCATTGGGTATCAAACAAGAAAGCTTGGATGACTGCAAAGCTGTTTGAGAACTGGTTTTTAAATTGCTTTTGTGTAGAAGCTGAGACTTATTGTAGAGATAAAAACATTGCCTTTAAGATTCTGTTGATAGTTGACAATGCACCAAGTCATCCAGCAGATTTGGCTGAATTGCACGCCAATGTTAAAGTAATATTTCTGCCTCCAAATACAACATCTTTAATTCAGCCGTTGGACCAAGGCATAATTGCCGCATTTAAGTTGTATTATCTTAGAAGAACTTTTCGACAATTAATTGAAGCTACTGATAGACCAGATAGTCTTTCAATTCGTGAGTATTGGAGACAGTATAACATTCTATCTTCGGTAAAAAATATTAAATTAGCATGGGATGAAGTTAAAAACTCAACAATGAATGCTGTTTGGAAAAAATTATGGCCAGAAAGTTGCATAAGAGAAGCTGTTGTGGAAATGCCAGAAATTGTAGAAATTGTAACTTTAGGTAGAACAATTGATGGGGACGGATGTCAAAATTTAGAATCAGAAGATATCACGGAAGTCCTTGTAAGTAATGAAGAAAATGTAACTGTTGACGATATTTTGACACAGTTCGGCGATAATAATAGTGATGAAAATGATGAAAGTCAAGAAGATGTAGAGATTATAGGAGACAAAAGATTTACTATTCAAAAACTATCAATTTTTTTAAAACTTGGTAGTCAACTTGAACAGGAAGCTCTTGATATGGACCCTGATATGGAGCGTACCTCAAAATTTCGGAGAAATCTGACAGCAGCTTTAGCCCCATATGCTGAAATTTATAAAGAAAAAAGAAAATCTGGTAAACAATCAGTATTAACAAGTTTTTTCAAAACCACATAGAACCACAGTCATTAGAATCAACCTCAACAGAAGGAAGCAGTGATTAAAACCGCGTGTTTAATTTTTGTTAATGTTTATATTCATTATGTATAAGTATTGTAGCAAGTGTTATACCATATTAGAATCCTTATTAAATGCGTCAACTTTTAAAGGTACTTGCCAAACAGGCGTAGTACATTTTTTTTTCGGGATTATATAAGAAAAATAAAATTGAAAAAAAGTAAAGATTTGTAGCAACAGGACCTAAAAAACCATCACAGGGTGTACATTTTCTCGAAAACAAAAAAAATGTATATAATTTGAAAAATACGGGACTTAGATTTTTTTTTTTATATTTTTCTGGTAACAGTTATGATTTGGTCTATCACCCGATTCCGGCTTGACGTCGTCTTACGGGACACCCTGTATATATTAGATACTCACCTTTTTGAGAGAACAAATATTGGTAAAAATTTTTTATTGATACCGATTTGGCTGTCTAGAATTAGACATTTATATTATATATATTATATACTAACGTTGGAAATAACAAACGTCGGAAATTTTGTGATACGTAGAAAGATAGTTTGATAATTACTGTTCGTGATTGAATAGCCAAAGGAAAGAAAACATTGATGGAATCTCCTTAATAGGAGTACTTAACTTTTGCGATAGTTACAAAAAGGCTTCGATTAAGAACACCATTAATTGATTTCATGTAGTTTCAAAGACAAAACATCCTATGAGCATATACTAGTTTTGTTATTATTACATACTCGCATTAATATAGTTTCATTGAGATATGATTAAAGTCACACATCTGAATTTTATAACGTAAAGATGTGTTAAAGTTTTTGATTTCTCCTCTCACTCTCCCGGAGCCCTCTTAATGTTAAGGTTGATTAGGTCCGCTACTCCTCTCTTTTCAGGTCAGGGATACTGATATAACTAAGGCCCTCAGTGTCATTGGGTGGATAGGGCATGGTGACCAAGAAGGCATAAGATCTGCGCCTTCATTACGAGGTAAAGTAGGTGGTGCATGAGCCCCTTCAGGGCTGGATGTGTGTTCTGTTTGTTTGTGTCAGGCACGATTATTTTTGTATATGGCTGGCGGCAGGCTTTGGGTTAACCCCCCCCCCCCCATATAACTCTCACGCAATAGCCAAGGTGTTAACGTGCCATCCTGCAGTAACGCTGTCCACCGAGTAATCTGGCAGCTCATGCTGACAGTCTGGACTTCATGTCCACGTCAATCACTCATCATAATTCCATAACATTGACAAAAGAAGCTAAGGAAAAAGTACTGGGTTTTCCAATAAGAGGTGTTATTTTGATATTCAAAGAAAAATACCATTTTTTTTAGATAAATGATCGGATCTTTATTTCATTATAAAGAGGAAGGTATGCCGTTAATGGAAAATAAAATCAGCCAAATGACCACCACGACCACGCCTACAGGACCATATCCTTTTCACGAAATTTTCCATAACCAAATCGCAAAGTGGCTGCCCTAGAACGAAGATCTTCGCTTACTTTTTTTGAGATTTACTGTCAAAAAGTTTTTGAAGAAGGTAAGATTGAATTGACGACTTTCGATGGATAGACGCATAGGGTAGAAAAAAAAGTTAAGAGAGTTAAGTATAGTTTACACAAGCGAAGTTACTGTCCCAAGTAAACTCGATTTCAGTCCCTCACCTCCTCTTGGCATACCCACCAGTTTACTTGCGCCAGTACGAAAACGAGTTCCACTCACTTCAACTTTTTGGCGAAGTGGAACCTGGGAAATAATCAAATTGAGTACATTTTCTGCAACTGGTACATTTTTTGATTTAAGTAGTCTTTAATAATATCAAGTGGTGTGGAATTTGTAAAATGTCAACACATTTGTGTTTGCACTTTTATACAAAGGAGTAAGAAATGTCGTAAATTTTAAAGATAATTACGTAAACAAAAATATTATTCCTTAGCAATCAATATGCCAGGAACGTACTCGCACTTTCTTTTTTCTTAGAATTTTTCCTCCGAAATTGCCCTTATTTACATTGCTGCACAATTAATGACCTTTTCAATATGTAATTTTTCACTTGAAACCATTTTCTCTCAAAAATAAATATCTTCACATAAGTTCCACCCTAGATGATATTATAAGTGACTACACACATCGAAACATGTACCAATTGCAGAAAATACACTAAAATTGACTATTTCTCAGGTTCCACTTCGCTAAAAAGTTTGTTATGGTGGTATATAAATGATTGGTTCGGACGTGAAGTTCAAACTGCCAGCATGAGCTGACAGATCACTCGATGACAGCGATAACACAGGGCGGCATGCTAGCACCTCGGCTAAGTGGCGGAGAGTGTGGGGGGGTTCCCAAAAGAAACCTGCCGCTGTCACCAACCATGATCAACAAAAAAAGTATCATGCCTGCATACAAAAAAAAAAACGGGCACTCACTCAGTCCTGAAGGGACTTTGGACGATTGTGCCACCTAAAGTCAATGGGAGGATGGGGCTTGGCAAAGAAGGCATGCCATCTGCGCCTTCAGTAGAATGTAGGTAAGTGACGTAAAGGTCCCTTCAGGACTGAGTGAGTGCCAGCTTTTGTATGTAGGCATGACAATTTTTTTTGATTATGGTTGGTGACAGCGGCAGGTTTCTTTTGGGAACCCCCCCCCCCCCCCACACTCTCCGCCACATAGCCGAGGTGCTAGCATGCCGCCCTGTGTCAACGCTGTCATCGAGTGATCTTTCAGCTCATGCTGGCAGTTTGGACTTCACGTCCTAACCAATCCCTCTCTCTACATAATTCCATAACAAGTTGGAGTTGAACTCGTTTTCGTACTGGCGGAAGTAAACTGATGGGTATGTCAAGAGGAGGTGGGGGACTGAAATCGAGGTTAGTTGGGACAGTAACTTCGCTTGTGTAAACTATACTTTAGGCAGCAAAATAGTGTGGGCAACCGAAAAAAGGGACATTGCACGAAATTTGATGCCTGCCATATCATAGGCTGGCTGGTGAGGTAGCATCAGAGGACATGTCATCAAGTCCCCACCATACAATAAGGTAAGTCGTGTAAAGGTCCCTTCAGGACCGCATGTGTGCTGCATTTTTGATCAGGCACGTATTTCTTTTTGTAAATGGTGCGTGACAGAAGCAGATTTCTTCGTGTAACCCACCCGCACAATCTCCGCCAATTGCCAAGGAGTGCTAGCGTGCTGCCCTGCATCTTCAGCGCTGATCACAGAGTGAGTTATAAGCTTCGGCTGATAGTCCGGAGTTCACGTCCTTACCATAACACAATTTATAGTCAAAAATAAGAGCTGTGAATGTGGAGTATTCTTATATAACCTTTGTGTGATTTTCAGACGGGAGAGTTATTGAAAATCAATTTTTTTTTACCATTGAAAAAAAAGGAAATTTTACTATTTTTTACATTAGTATATTTGTGCTTAACAAAGAAGTGTTAATTTAAGATCTTAGGTATCTGCTACTATTGAAAAACATAATTTGTTTCAGTAGAATTTTACAATTAGTCCATTTGTTATCTCTGATTTATTATCCAAAGTAAAGGAACACACACACCTAATGAAAAGAAAACAATTCTTCTTATCATGAAAATTTGCATTTACATAATAATATATTTAGAGATAGAAAAAATCGACTACTCACCCCCTACTCAAAACAGAATAACTGCAAATCACGATGTCAGTGGAAATGAAATTGTAAATCGAGATAAGATACAATTCTCAAACAATTTTAATGTTAAGCAAAAAAGGCACTTCAAAATTGCGTAAGAATGGAGAAGTGTGCAATGTAAGTAATGAACTTTCTTACTTGGGATTGAATCCAGTTTATTTAGTATGAAAAAAACTTAATTTGTTTTATCTTTTTTTTTATGCTTATTATTCACGTTTTAACAACATTGCATGTATTGTAATAAAATAAGTACATTTATTTATAGCTTTATTTTGAACTTACATACTTGAATTGATTTTGGCGAAGCAACCTGCATGAAAAGTAAGACCATTTGTTATATTAAGCTGTTTAGCCTAGCATCATATACTTAATAGAAGTAATGTTCAAACGATTTGTTTTCTTAGTTTTAATCAAATTCTGAAAAACTGAAAGAAAAGCCTCTTTTTCTCGATAAGTGGGCATTTAAGATTTGGTAGTTTTACCTGAAAAGTTTTCAGGGAGTTTTGAAAATTTGTATTTTTACAGATTTCGACCGTTATCTTTTCGCATTTTTAATTTGCCACCTCCTATTTTTGCGGTTCACACCGCCATATTGAAAAAATGGCACCCAAAACTGTTTTTTTAATAATAGCTTCTTTTGTGTACCTTGCTCTAGAACTCCCAAATTGTTCTGTCGATTGAAGCGAACTATTTGTACTGTTCGCTTCATTTATAATTCTTCTATGAAAATGTATGAGGCGTTCATTTGTGTATCATTTGTTCTGCCCTGTTCTGCGGACACAAAATAACACAGCTAATATCTCTTAGAATATACAGCACACAGAAATGGTGATAAGCCAGATTTTGCATAATGAATTCTGGTTGTGTTGGTAGCCATGTTTACATGTATTTAAACGCCGTCCCTACTCTAAGCAACTTGTCAATTTTCAAAAGGTAAACAAAGTTTTTGTGCGGAGCATCTGCGGTAAAAAAAGTTCTTTTTCTAATTTATTTTGAAATAATTCACATATTTCATTTATATGAAACATTGCTTCTATTAACAAAAAGATAATTTTCATAGTACATTTGCCTGAAATAGGATTTTCCTAGTTTATAATCCGATTTATATTTGCAAGCACTGACCGAGCACTTCATATGTTTTTTTAATTGATATGGGATATTGGCACTATAAAACTCTGCGCAAAACAAACTTCAAAGATAAATAGTTTTGAAAAGAATTGATTCCGTACTTTTGTTACAACTTCATAAAAGAATTTTAAATTGAGTAAACCTGTTCGAAAAACAAAAGCACATTTGACAATAGAGGACCTTCGACATCTCACTTACTCCTATGTATGATGCTCTGCTCTTGAAAAATTACGGTCGCATGTATACGAATTATACACGATTGACCTATTCCTGTTTGCTAGATATATTCTAAGTAATGTCTCCTTTTCGACACATTTTACGATGAAAATAGTTCTGTGATAAACTAAACTATAGACAATTTCCTATAATTTGTGTGCTAAGATTTTATTTTTGTTAGTTTCAGCGTACGAGCACCGCAAATTCTACTCCAACACGCGTATAGGTGAAAAACTCATTTCCGCATCACCATGACGTAGATTAAGTGGCGCATTTTTTTTTTGTATCCCCATTAGGCCTAATCCAAATGTAATGCACTAATTACGAAAATTAATGCATTCTCCTTCGCTTTGCTATCCGTGATGGACCAGGTTTTGCGAGCTGAGCTCATCGTTTTCAGAATCAACCGAAACGTCACAGATAGAAATTACTTCCTTCCTCGATTTCATCTTAGGTTTTCTCGAGAACAGTCTCCGTTTTTTCCTCTTCATTACTATCTTGTAGTGAAACTTGTAAATTAATACTGGTACCATTGCAATTCGTGCAAATAACGGAGCACTTTAATCCAGCCTTTCTGCATTCGCAGGGTCCCCGACATTCCTTTTTGAATTTGCAAGAAATCAGTTTCAACAAGGTTTCCGAAAGTGGAGGCTCGAGTGTGGGGACAGGAATTAAAAGTGTTTTATAAACAGGAGAAAAAGTTACAATTGGTCTAACAATAAGACCAATAATATTATACATTAGATGAACAAAAAAGTTAAATAAAATAAAAATCCACAGTTCTGTGTGAGACAACTTAGACAACTTAGATCTAGATGTGCAAAACCTCACAAAAACGCGGTCCAACTAAAACCCTCTAATAGAAAGCTCTACACATTCTCACTCTCTCTTGCTGTATTATGCCACATAAATTCTTCGCAATGATAGCTTTCTTTGGTTGAATAAAAAGTTAAAGAACTTTCAAGTGTTCCGGGTTTATATGGAGTTTTGCACATCTAGTTGTAAGTTGTCTCAGGTAATACCAAGGTGTTTCCCGATTTAGTTCATTTTTGAAATTTTGTTTACTATTTTTATGAAAATGCTGTATACATAATTTCAACTCTCTACGTCAACGTGTTCTCAGGAAGTGCACAAATATACAGTGAAAAAGAAAATTTTTGTATGGCAACACCAACTAAGGGTTGCCCGATTTCAATTCAGATTCACATACACATAAAAGCTATTTTCCATATTTCAAAATATCGTATTTTCAGGATTGTGGTAACACAGGGGTTACAGGCGTCGGTAGAACTACTAACTACGTTCATAGAAATACACTGCAGAAAGTGAGCTCACTTCTATATAGCAGTCTCTTTCATGTTATGCTTATGTTGACTGAGTTTGTTATTAACTTGTTAATCCGCGATGGCGTCATAATTAATGTCGATTGTATTATTATCGATTGTTTTGATTTCGATTAATCCAGGGTTGATAATTGTTCGTGATAACAAATCTGCGATTATATTATCCGTGCCTTTGATGTAACTGATATGTTAGTAAATGTGCCGATGAAATCTAAATATCGGGCGACGCGCGGAGATGTCTGTGACGAAAATATCTGACACTCTGATATGAAGCCAAAACTCCCGATCATAAGTGCAATAATTTGTTTGCGCTTCCGAAAAACTTTTTGAATAGAAGCCTAGGGGTTGTAGTTCATTACCGACCATCTGATGTAATGCGGCTCCGAGAGCTCTGTCTGAAGAATCTACTTTTAATACCAATGGCGCATTTTGATGTGGATAAGCTAAAAGTGTTGCATTAGCGAAATTTTGTTTACGTATTTCAAAAGCAGCGATGTTTCACTAGTCCATTTCAGTGGCGTATTGTCGTTCGTTATGTTACCGTTGATAAGACCATGAAGTTTGGATTGGCTTTCTACGGCATTTGGTAAAAATCTGCGGTAGAAGTTAATCATCCCGAAGAACTTACGTAGATCCCTGGCTAAAGCTGGTAGAGGGAAAATAGTGATTGACTCGACTTTGGTCTATAATGGGCGAATGCCCCTAGCACTCACTTCGTGGCCTGAAAATTTGACAATCGGTCTTGTGAAAGCGCATTTTGTAACGTTGATGACGAGATCGAACTCCTGAAACCTTTGAAACACAGTTCGGAGATGTTTATAATGCTCCTCGATAGATGTAGATGCGGATGTAAGCGTATGAAAAATCTAAGTCTCGCAGAACTGCATGAAGAGTTAAAATGTTTGTCCTGCATTGCACAGTCCAAATTGTATAAAGCAAAACTCAGAGTCCGAATGGATTTGTAATGCTGGTTTTTTAAAATATCGGATTCCTCTAGACTAGAGGAATCTAGTGGTATGCACGCTCGAGATCGGTAGTTGAAAATATTGACTTACCTGCAAATGTTGAAGAACAATCCTGGAGATGAGGAATTAGATATGTCTGGGATTGTGATGGAGTTGAGTCTGCGGTAATCCCCTTATGGACGCCATTCCTTCTCGTTTTATTTCACCACATAAAGTGGGCTTGCCCAGTTGTTATCTTAATGACGACAGATTCCTCGTTGCATCAGATATGCGTATTCCGCTTTTCACCTGTGAGTCGGCGAGGTTCTTCGAACACTGGGGGTCTGTTTGTTTGGATGTGGTGAGTGACACTGACTTTTTTGTTTTCCCATTTGGTGTTCGTTTGGTAATGTCAATATACTCCCTTAAGAGACCAGCACATTGCGAGTCCTCATTAATGGTACATTGAGGAGGATTGCTGCCACTCCTATGTTAGTTTTACTGTCGACAAGCTTTTGCTTATGCAAGTCTACCAGTAAACAGAAATATTTGGTGACGTCAGCTCCGATGATGGGCATCGTTGAGTCGGCTATAAGGAATGGCCAATTAAATTGACGTCGTAAACCTAAGCTTAGAGTCACAACTTTGAATGCGTATGTACGGATTGTGGATCTGTTGGCAGCGAATGGTGTGATTTGATTGTGTTGGGCGAAGCTTGATGGCGACGAATACATACTTGTTGATGCAGGTGTTGTAACTTTGGTGTGGCAGTTGATAATAACTGTGCCGACTACGTTAAAACTTCAGTTGTGCTTGCCACATAATGATCTTCCTGCACTAGATCCCAAATTTTATCAGTAATAACCGCGAATTCATCGAGAGTATATTTTGACGTTTATTCATTGCAAATTCATTTTAGTTTATTTTGTGGTTGATGAAAGAGATAAATCAAAATGAATATGTTGAATATAAAAGAATGACAAATATGTGGTGAAATGCCAAAATATGTAACTAAAATATACGACGCCTAAGCTACGACAAAAGATCAATATTACCCCTCTGACTTCGTCTGTCAATTTTACTGACACGTTATGTTCGATCAGCTGACCAATCAATTCATTTTGCAAATGTCGAACGGTGCAGATATTCCTCTTCTGTATGCATTGCTAACGAGCATTCATGGTTCCATGATTTAAATTTAAATTTTATTTTATGGTTATTTATGATTGACATGTATACAGGGTGATTCAGATCAAGATACCTTCCGGTATACCACGCGATTCCTTGAGGTAAGCTGATCAAAAAATTTGTTGTCGAACTAATCCACCACATCTACGAGCTGTAAGAATTTCAACCGCTTCAATGTGTGTTTTGTGATTTAGATGACGTTTCAGATAATTCAATTTCCAATCATCCCACTTTTTCCCAATGGAAAAATGTCCATCTACTTTCGGTTCGGTACAAAATTTGCACTTAATTGTACTTTCTTCTTCATCGAATTCGAATATATAATCTAGTTTCACATGGTAGAGTTCACGTGAAGTTGGTATTTTAGTCTTAACAAGTTGCAAAAGCCAAGCAAGTTTGAAATTTGGACATACTTTCTTGGATGTTGACGCTGGTTGACTTGAGGAGTTTCTTTTTGACATCGTTGAAGCTGGGATTGAATGTATTTAAAAAAAAAATCAACAAAAATAAATAATAACACATATACCATTTACAATTCCTCTGCACAGCACAGTATAAAATTCGTAAAAAAATATTAACTTTATTCGGTTGATGTTCGAAATATACTAAATATATTGCATTATAATAGCAATTAGCAATGTAAAAATAAGCCTACTTGGATCGATATTAAAAATTATTTAAAAAAAACGGTCATTAATTAAAAAAAAAATCACGAGCAATTTTCTTATCCGCGCAGCATGGAATGCTGTGAGCAACAAATTATTTTTTATGCACGATTGCGCATGCGCGCAGCTTAAAGGGAACGTTGAGCGCAAGTACAAAAACGTTTTTGGATTTGGAAAATTTCTTCCGTTGGTCTTCTTCCATTAACTGAAAAATTTTTCAAACCACCACATTTTTTTTTATTTTATTTTCTAAATGTTGAGTGTAATAATTATCGTTCTCATTCGAGGTTTGTAAAAAAATATGAATAGTGTATGGGGCTTGAAAAATTTTAATAGTTGTTTCAGACTGTGTAGGATTGACAAAAATTCTCTATTTTTCCCCAAAATTCCAAACGCGTTTTCAATTATCTACTTATCATAAGGCTGTTTAAATTTAAGTATAGTACTGATTTTTCTGAGGATCTTGTCGAGGATACCTTACTGCAAAAAGAACGCATCAAGTAAAATTATAAAAGGAATTTTTAATCGATAATCAAGGTATGAGGTGTTCTTTGATATTGATCAGGCAAACATTTTGTTGTATTCTTGGAACAAACCGTATTCAAATTTCATCTACATATATATCCGAAACATTTAAAACACTTGGGTCACTACTTTTCCCATATCTTTCAACGTCGATATATAAAAATTTATATTCGATATCAACGATTGTCAGTAAAACAAACTGTTTCAAAATAAAAAAAATAATCGACCCAGTATAAGTCGAGCTAGTACATTGAATTGACACATAATCGTAGTATTATGTCCACCATCGATACTAGCCAATACAATTGGGAAGAACTAATTTTGCCCATGTTCAGATTTTTCCCAAATGTCTTTATTTGGTTCAGGCATATTGCATGTAATTATCGCTCTGACCTATCGCGTTGGTGTGAAAGGAATTGTGTCGCTAATTTATCGCTATCGTTATCGCTGCGGTGTGAAACAGCCTTTATTGTTTGCATTATAGCTTATCGTAGTAAGTACAATGTAATACATGTCGCCAAAAATTTATAATTTTTTGGTGAATTTGACTCCAATTATGATGCTCAAGAAATATACGACTGCCTTGTATATATAACCCTAACTAATTTTACATTTCAAAGACAAGAGAGGTTGTTTTCAAATTAATTAATTCACGGTGCGTTCGCAATTATAACACTTTTTTCGATATCCTGTGTGCGAACTAACGACTCAATTGAAGATCAATAGTTATTTGAAATCAGTAATCGCTACAAATCGATTTACGGTTTACTCGAGAAGTTCACTTATGCAGTTTATTGAAAAATAAGAAAAATTGCGAAAGTCATGTCAATAGACCTACATTTTTTCAACAAGTTAACTGACTGCACTTGAATTATCTGAATAAATGCTCATCTTAAGATTATTTTCGCCAAAGCAGAACCTGAAGTGTATTTGTGTATATATTGTGTTATCTGAAGATATTTTTTGAATGTGAGATCGGAATTTCATTTTAAAATAAGAACTTATCTGCATTTGCATTGCTGTTTGAACAATTTTTTTTAACTTCTCGGTAGCATGTCTACTTGTGCTGTTGCTTGAAAAAATATATTTGTGATTTTTGGGTACTTCAGTGGTTATTATTTTGTTAATAATAGTATAATTGCTGTAACAGAAAAAATAAAATAAAATCGTAAATTTTGCAGATAACGAGTTATTTGAAAAAACCGCAGAAATGCATTATTGACGGAATTTAAGCAGACCGGTAGAGCATCAAATTCTAATTTAAGTTCAGGCATTGTTAAAAATTTCGCGAATTTTGAGTTATGCCAATATTGGGGCTGGTGAGCGATATTTACGCGTCTACGCTCATAAAAATTGTTGTCGGCCTCCAAAAATTCGTATCGTATAAATCAGTGTTTCCCAACGTGGGGCCCACGTCCGACAGGGGGGCAATTCGATTGCTAAGGGGGGCCATTCGAAAATTCTTGAATTACTAAAGTTTTTTTTTTTGTAATTTTAATAAAATGACTACATAATATTTTCTTTTCTTTCTTTCATTCTTGAAAAAAAATTACATATTGTCAATAAATTTCGTTACAGATCTTCTAAAACTAATTTGTAATTCTAATTTACAACCAAAATGAATATAATTATTTTGATCCGGCAACATGAAGAACTTCAAAATGGTTTTTGACTTGTGTCGTAAGTAAATTGAGTACTGAATGACAGTTCAAATATCCTAAATGGCTTGTGTATAAACTAAAAGAGGAATATTTGTAACACCTTTGGCCAAGGTGCTGAAAGGAGATGTAAAGTTCTGTCAAATAAAATTCTCATTTCTCCAAAAAATATCAGAGAATCCAGCATGAGTTTCTCCCACTTAATCTCTTCAGAGCAAAATGTATGTAAACAAAAGCACATGCTGTTCAAAAAATATCCTAGGATTACAGCAACAAACATTGGGCTATCCTACACGAGTATTCTTGATGCAGTATGCAAACCGGTTTTCTAGCGAAGAGGTGAAAAGAAGCAAAGAGGTATCTGTCCAAAGTGTAGATTATATTGGGATTTCAGCAAAAAACGTTGGGATAAACCATAATGTTAGAGAGGGCATAAGAATTTTAGAAAGCCTTAGTACAGTAGAGGTCCTGTTCAATGAATTAGACGCACATATAAAAATTTTGAAATTTGAAAGAAATGTTACGTTTTTTCCTTGAAATGATTTCTTTGTATTAATTTTACTTTGCCAAAGGTAATCTCAACACCTTCCTAAGAGTTCTGTTACTCGGGAAAATAAGGAATTTACTTGAAAAGAGGTATATGCGCAGTATGCGAATCGTATCCTTATTTATACTTTTCATTTCGTGTTCAGTCAGTCGTGAGTTAAGCAGCCTAAATTGTATTTGTGAGTTTTATAACATTAAGTTTCTTAAAAATCGAAAATAAATTATTAAATGATTTATTTAAAAAAGAAAAATTGTTAAATTTTATACAGTGTTTGTGGTTTATTTAGTGTTGAAAACGGACAACATCTGAAAACAATTTTTTTTTAACATGGGCAGTGCAAAAGATTTTAGCCGTGAAAAGCGACAAGTGATTTTGGCCTTATTGAAAACTGAGATATTTTCTCACCGGAATATAGCGAAGAGAGAAAAAATTTCGGCATCCACAGTCGACAGATTGGCAAGAGATTTTCGGTCAGAGGTCTCACGGCTAGTAAATAAGCGGACAAATTGCTGCAGAAATAGGAAAACGACTGAGAGTACGGATAGGAAATCCATACATAATTGTAACTGTAATCAGATTACATTTTGCCCAACACTGCGTAGAGCATCCACTCGTGTTCTAATAAGGGATCTAAATCAGCAAGGAGTGGATATATCCGTCATGACATTGCGGCGAAGATTGTACGAGGCAAATATAAAATGTAGACGTCCTGCTAAAAAAGCCTAAGCAGACGAAACGAATGATGAAGAAGTGATTGTTATGGCAAAGTATAAATAAGTATAAATAATAAAAATAAGCATAAATAAGTTATTTATTCTTTGGTTATGGGCTCAACTTCACCGGCATCTTACAGTTAATGACTGGAAAAATGTTAAATTTTTTATTTTTTATTACACTTTATTTCCGCAGAGTTTTCTTAAAACTTCTAGAAATAAACGATTTTTTTTAAACCCATAGGTGATATTCAGTGATGAATGCCGCTTAGAGGTATTGACAAAACCTTCTCAATTTGTGCGAAGTAAACCAGGAAAGAGATATAAACACGACTGCATAGTAAAAACTGTCAAACATCAGGCGGGGGTAATGATTTGGAGCAGCGTCAGCGGAGATGGCCCTGGTCCAATACATTTTGTTGAAGGAACGATGCGCCAGCACCAATACAAATTAGACCTTTCCGATATCCAGCTTCCATATATCAATTTCCTACAATACACTAAATCGTACTACACTTTTATGCAAGATGGAGCTCCCTACATACAGCAAAATCTATTTGAAACTTCGTCACAACCAATAATCTTACTATTACTTCTTTGGGCCGGCAATTCTCCTAACTTAAACCCAATAGAAAATTTCTGGGCTTACCTTAATTCGAAAGTTTATAGTGTTCCCAATTCCAAAGTAGATATTCTTAAAAAAAAATATAGAAAACATTTGGAATGAAGATATTAAAAAAAATGAAAATGCCTGTATTTGCAGTATGCCGGCACGCACAGAAAGTGCAATAAAATCTAAAGGAAATATAACAAATTAGTCAAATCTTAGTTATATGTGAAACAGTCTTATAATAAATTATATAAAACATTTTCTTAATATTGAAGGCGCGTCTAACCACAGGTCTAACTCATTGAAGAGGTAATGTATGTATGTACAAAATAAATCACAATAAACAGGTATCAGGTTACCACTGTTGTCTCGGTGGCACCTATAGTCTGAATTACATTGAGACGGCAGCAGCAGGATAGCGACAGCAAATCGTCTCCTTTGGTTGAAAACGATAAGTACCGATATGCACCGAGTCAGGCAGTGAAACACAATAAACAAAAGCGGAAGTTGACAAAACGGACATACCTGAAACTTTAGGCACTTATTCCCGAAAATATCGGTACCTATCATAAACATTTTTTGGATATTTTGGCTATAAACAGTGAGTCACTTCGTTACAGAGTGAATTAATATATTGATGCGTATCGTAGGCGAGCCAACCAAGTTCAACTAGTGTTTACAGAGTGTTTATAATAGTTTTCACTAAATATAAAAGAAGTGGTTCCATATGTGTTTATGCATTTTTGAACGACGCATTCAGTTAAAAGGTATATTTACATGTCAATGCACAAGTAAATCCGTGGTAATTTTGGACCAAATATTTACAAAAGGAAAAGCTTGACGTCAGAAAATTTTCTCTAATTTACTACTTATGTGAACAGAACGTTCGTTGTCTTTCAGTAAAAGTATAAGATACGTTTGCATAAAACGGACTATTTGAACACCCTTAAGAATTACAAGCAGATTTATTTAGTAGACTTTGAATATTTCTATGTTGATCAATACTTTGTCATTCTTTGTGCATTTCCAAGAATAATAGGCTGGTATTGGGTGGTGCAAGGTACAACCAATTTTACACACCGTCGTCATGTAAGTTTTGTATGTACATACATATGTACATAATTATTCCATGTCCGCAAAACATATATTTTTAATAAAAAAACAGTTCTATAAACGATATAAAGCCACACTAAAGCCTCACTTTTTAAGCGCTGAATCATGCCATGCCGGGCGGAATGTCATATAATTTCAATTCTAAATTAATCAATAATAAACTTTTGATATTTCATCAGTTATACAAATAAGCCTTTCCCAAAAGCAATTAAGAAATTGAACAAGTTTCCTCTGTCCAGCTCTATTTTCGTCACCGTAACTAGTGCCTGTATTTCATAATGATGCAAAAACATTGTACTTAAGTAGCTTCCAGAATTATGTATGTACAAACTGAAAACACGTGATTTGAGTTAAGAAAAGCTGGTAAAAAACTTTACAATCACCCTCTCTAGTGGCGATAGTTTCATCATTTTTGAAAATCATATAAAATGTAATTTACTTGCCTATTTGTTTTTTTATATTTACATTTATACTTACTGTGGCCTATCCAAAAACAACAGAGATAACTGCAGGAATAGGAGGGAAGTTCCTCCAGTTTTCTACAATCACACGATTGAAAATTAAACTACGCTAGAGCTCATTCGGTTATATAAAAAAAAAAAATACAATTTTTTCACACAAAACAAGTTATGAATATCGATGGAATTCTTAATCAATTAATCAAGGTCGAAACTTATTGGATGTAAAAACACCAATTGCGTTTGCCCAATTTAATTTAACAATCAAAACCCCGTTTTCTATTCACAAAAAACAACAGATAACACTAAAATTATATCACTAAAACGTATTTTTTATGTTTTTCTATGCTTTTATTTCTTAAATATAGCACAACATCTGAAAGAATTAACAACTCCCCAGACAATATAAATCCTACTGAACGAATTCAATTGTGTGTGAAGGATTCTTATTTCTTTTTTTTTGGTTCGTTATTCGCTCAATCCTATTCCGTGCACATCTGTTTTGTCGTTCCGTTCCTTTACTCTTCCCAAAATTCCTTATATTTTTGTACAAGCAAAATGTCATATTTGACAATTCACATATTGGAAAGTGTTGCCCCCCCACAACAATAATAAAAAATCTGCTTCAAGGCTGAAATACAATGAATGCGACACGCAATTGTCGACGCCACAATAGTTTTCGAATACATGCTGCGACATTGAGCAAAGCTATTGGTGCGACGCGACAAAGTCGTCGAGTAGAGCAAATTTCTAAAATTGTCCATGCGCAGTGCGACAGTTGAGTTTGACAGTTCATGTGTTAATTTCGCTAAACTTTCTTTTAAATCTGGTATATTGCGTATAAGCTTTATATGAAACTATATTTGTTCTTAAAAAATGTAAAAAGTTTTCCGTAAACATTACAAAACAGCAAAAAATTCAACTCAACTGTGTTGAAATGACGACGACAATGTCGCATTCATTATATTACGTCTTCGACAAACAGGACGCTAAATGCCGTCGACAATTTTCTGTAGCATTCATTGTATTACAAGATTCACATTCACAGGATTATACTATAAATTTCAATCTGTGAGCCCGGTTGTAGTTACAGTAGAATTTTACCTTAAACCCGGTATGCTAGAGCCAACGAGGTAATAACTAAAGGATATGCATTCACGATCCGTGTACATGAGCGTACCCAAAATTACCATGCATTTGTGTATGTTTCATTCAGCCATTTTCGGTCTTCGCTGTCAAATCCATACTTAGATTTGGTTTGTTTTGGGCTTGGCGTATTGACGCAGGAAAATCCGTGAAATAACCGTAGGGGGATGAAGCAAATATTACTCACAAAGTTTTTACCACTCCACTTTACTTCTTAATTATTAACTTTTTTGCAAATTCAGTAAATACTTTTGAGTATATGAAAATAAAAGCGATTAAAATTGCCCATAGGTTGTACAATTGTGCACAGGTGTACAACTTTTACGGCGCTTATGTACAAACAATATCAGTGTCAATGGGTACATCATAATTTCTCATTTGCATCTTTTTAGTTCTTACCTCGTTGGCTAGAGCCAAGGAATTTTTGTTCCTATACAAAAACTATGAGCCAACCCAGACGGGAAGTTTTCCGGGGATTACACGAGATAGTACAGCTTACATGCAAGCCTCCCTTCCAACGTGATTTTTAACTTGACAGCAGAAGGCAGTTCGGTTGATGTCTTATCATCAAATTATAGCAATAAAGGAAGTAGCAGAATAATAAAAACCCAAGAAAAAGTTAAGAGGAAGGATGTAATGCTAATCGCAGAAAATCTCATTTTCCCAGAATAAATTTATCAAATTCTCTCAAGCATTTCTTTTCCGCCATTTTGAAAACTGTATAATGTCAAATTACTATCAGCTCAGCTGCCATGGTTTTTCATCATGCAAGTTCGCTGAAAGCTGCCTGCATTGCAATAAGGATTACACGTGCCAGAATTATGGCAGTGCAAGTTGCATGCAATCTGTACTATCTCAAATTTTGTTCACTTAAACCGCAAGAATATCGCACTTACAAAGCCAAATATTTGACACAGCCAAACTTTTCATTTAAAATTAACACATAGCGACACGTGTGGCGAAAATATATATTTATTCATCTTCTTAAAGTGACTAGGAAGGAATTTTACAATATTTAAAAATATTTATTTTATAACCCACCTTTTCTTTCAAAATCCAAATTAGTATTTAGAACGACAAAATGAACGGGAAAATAAGTTAAATGAATTAACTTAACGATGAAAATGAGGCATTACTCGTAATTGGAGAAATTTAGCGAATCTACTCAGCGGTCAATAAATCATTGTGTGTTGTTGTAGTGAGTTTTTGGCTGGAATATGGCAATTCTTTATTAAGGCTGAACCACAATAGAAGTAAATAACTTCACGAAATTAAACGAGACTGAGGTTTACTTACAAAAATTTGATACTTTTAGCCTAAATATATATCACATTCCGTAAGAGTTATTATCTTGATATTTAATGTTTTCAATTTTGAAAAGTGGTAAAAGTGAAAAAATTAACAATTGGAAGTTGATTTAATTGAAGATTTGTGCTTTCTATTAATTCACAGTATCATTTTTATTCCATTTTAAGTTTTACATTGCACTTTTAATCATTTAGTAATAATTTAACTGTTTGACACTTCACTTTCTTACGGAATGAGTGATTCTTACCGCACCTTTACTGACTGCAATTTGACTTTTAAATTTAACGAAAGTTCCCCTTACTCGAGTTAAAGTTAATTTGTGTACGCCTGTTAAATTAAAGGTAGCGTTCGCTTTACGTAAGTAAATGTACTTACGTTTACTTCTATTGTGGTTCAGCCTTTAGATAGGCTATGCGAAGAGTCAAGTCATGTGTCTTCAACAGAAGCAATAAGACTCTCTGTCTGAAGTAGTCGGCTGTCTTTCTGAGGGCAAAGCAGCTACATGCCGATTAAATTTGTACTATTTATATTTAAGCCGTTTTCATTTGAACAATCAGGTTCGCTTTGGAGGCAACCCCATTTAATCGAGCGGATTCGGAGTGTCGCTGAAAAATATTGGCTTGCGTATGTATAATTGATACCAAATTACTAATAGTTTTTGTTTGTGTAGTTCCGTAACCCCCGGAATATAATATTTACAAGCCATGAAGTCGCAGAAGGCACTGACTCATTAAAAGGCCTTAAAGCGCGAATTACAATTACGACTTCGACTTCGGCTTCGACTTTGCTCAAATGGTAAATACAGGGTGGGCCAAAAGTCACCATGGGGTTTAAAAATTAAATTGGTAACATATGGTAGGATGAAAAAAAGGAGGGGTAAGGTGGGGTGGGGAAACATGCTTACCTATGAAGAACAGACAGTTGGCTATCATGTAAAAAAGGAATGAAGAGAAACGGTCAACAGGGTGTGGAGCAATGTACAAACGAAAAAGTTAGTTATTTTTAAACCCCATGGTGACTTTTGGCCCACCCTGTATATGTCGCAAGATACAATTGCAACTTCGACTTCGACTGCGACTCCGACTGAAATTAAACTTTGCTCAAAGTGCAAAGTTGGTGTTCGTTGCGGCGAACTTCAGTTCAATCGTAGAAGTCGGGACTTCTGGTTTGTTCAAGGAGTTGAAGCTTTAATTTAATTACAAATTTCACCTCAGCGTCGACTTCGACTTAAAATCAAGTCGCAGTCGACGGATCAGCCGTAATTGTATTTCACGCTTAACGTGCCGGATACAGCAACAGCATGCAGTAAGATCTCACTCTTATGGCTGGATTACATTACAACGCCGACGCCGGCGTGGTCGTCGTCGTTATCGTCAAACGCCGAACAAAACGCCGGACAAGTTACATTAACACGGGGCGGCAGCGCCATATCTTAATTTGTTATGGTCGTAGCATATTGCATATAGCAATATGTCACCACGGACTGAAGCGTGTATGCCCGGCTTGTTGTCGACTACAGCATGAAACCAAAACGCGCCCCGACCGAGAGAAATGCTTCCTCAAGCTCGGTGTCATGTTCAGTGACAGAAAGAAGAAGAAGACGATCGATATCGGTCTGTCATAGTTTTGCTAGCATGAAAGTAAGGTCGTTAGGATTAAAATCCCAAAAAAATTAAGTGATTACAATCTAAAATAAATTAAAAATTTTGAAATTGTTCGGATAAGTTAGAAAAATCCTGAGAGATATTCTAAGACAGTCGATGAAGTGTTCGTAATATCGATTTAAGCAGATTGAGTATGAATATTTCCGTGAAGGAATGTAACAATGTGGTGTCACGCTTCATCTCGCAAATTACACAGTTCATCAGCTAATTGTATGGAATTCCGATTAAAGGTCATATGATTCAGGACTATCTAAATTCATTCTGGATTCTGCTGTAAGATTTATCCGGCTCCGAGCAAGGATTTTATTTTTGTATTCCGGATCTCAGGACAAGCAGTGCTGCTCACTGTAATAACAGAGCTCTTCATATACGCAATAATGTGCTCTAGCCACTGGGTGCTTTCCTTTTTCTGGCATGCTCTGAATAGACGTGAAGGTTTCAACCCTGACTGGGTCAGCGACACGCAGCTGCTAAATTAAAACTCAAGTCTCCAGTGCCAAGTATTTCTCATTTCTTTCACTACTGTAGCCAGTTTTTATATTACTCAAATTTTTGTTTTTATTAGTTAGAAAAATTTTACAGGAATTATTAAAGCATATACCTAATGAAATTCATTAAGCAAGTAGTACATCGAGAGTCACGTTGCTGTGGTCAAATTATTTACGCTATCGTTTCTTATTTACATTACCGCGACAGTTATTATTACTAAATACAAATATATTTGAGTTCGATTAACTAATTATTCATATATGTAAATTGTGCTGCATATTTGCAGTCCTAAGTATTTTCCGTTATTTTTCACTACTTCAGTAGCTATAGTTATATGCCTCTTAATACATAATTCAAGTCATATAATGTATCTATATATTCAGTTTAGTAAGTAAGTAAGTAATTAACTGCAATGAATTTTTGAATTTTAGAACTAAGCAGCAGTCTGCTATTCCTCCCTTATGGGGCTAGGCAGTTTTGTTTTTCACACCTCACAGATTTAATATAGTTTTACCATACGTATTCGGCATTAAGATTATATGTTATGTGATGTATGTATACACTCATTCTACCAATTGGGCATGTACATTGAGGTACACACCTGGTACCAGAAATTGTTTTCATCATATACTATATCGTTATTCTTATTACGACAACTATCCTCATGTATTCGAATACCTGGGGTTGATTTATTCATTGTTATAGTAACCTAGCATTAAACATAAACTAATTTAACCCAATTATTCAACTGAATTAAGTAGTAGGGAGCAGCATATCCCCTTGATTTGTGAGATTTTGCATGTCGGATTACGATTGTACAGGCTCATTTATAACATTTAAGCTTTTATATCTTATGTTGCCAAGTTTATTTGACTCTTGTTTCAACTAATGTATGGAATAGGTAAATTTTTTGTTACACATATACAGCACTGTACACATGATCCATAGTGAGCCGTCTGAAAAGGCATTCAGTTCAGCTTCGACTCCTGTTAGATATATTTGTTGAATTAAAATGATTATTATAACGTAAATATGGAGTGAATATTTTCTTTCTTCCTTCACATCCTGGAGCCTTTTCAATTCGGGGTCGCATAGGTCCGCTCTAATTTCTTCCACAGGTCAGCCAAAGGGACTTTGCAGATCGTGCCGAGCAGAGTCATAGGGAGGATGGGGCAAGGCCATGAAGGCAGAACATCTGCGCCTTCCACAGTAAGTAGGTAAGTGACGTAAGGGTCCCTTCAGGACCGAGTGTGTGTCGGCTCTTTTGTATGCAGGCATGAAATTTTTTTGATTATGGATGATGACAGCGGCAGGTATTTTCGGGAACTCCCCCACACTCTCCGCCACCCTTAGCCGAGGTGCTAGCATGCCGCCCTGTGCTATCGTTGTCATCAGGCGATCTGTCAGCCCATGCTGGCAGTTTGGACTTAACGTCCTGGTCAAGTCGCCTTCACATACTTCCATAACAAAATGGCGCCCAACGTGGGGCCACCTCAGTTAGACTTCGGTGGTCTAAATATAAATTTTACTGGGGACTGAGACTTTGAGAGAGATGATCATCTGGTGTCTGCCAGTTGATTGACCTCAGGTCTCACATCCAGTAGAAGATATGGGTGGACCTGAGTCTAATTGGTTTTGTTGAAAATTTTTTTTTGTAAAGTAACGTAATATTTTGAAAGTTTTATTGGAAGTCTTTGATATTTTGAATTTTTGGATTAAAGTAAAGTAACGTTTTTTGAATTTAATGAAAGTTTTTTGGAAGTTGAAATCCGGCTTTAGGTTTGACTTCGGTCAAGCCTCAAGCCTGAACAGTTGTTGAATTTTTTTTGAAAGTTTTTGGAAATGTTTTTGGATGATCTTTCCCGCTGGCCTTCTGCCATGGAAATGGTAGGTGGCCTCACGAAATTTTTCGTTTGAGCTCTTGTGGGGACATGTCTCTGTTGGGCAACTGGCTGGACAGAGTTATGAATCTGCGAGACAACTTCTTGGCTTCCAGCTAATTAGTTGACCAGACTCATGACTCTGCCCGGCTAGCGAACTAGCTGGACACGACGATTCGGTGAGGAGAAGAGAACGAGTTCTCGGAGGATGGGATTGATGCTGGAGATCTTCAGTGATCAGGAGTTGGCATACTGCTAACTGCCTGGCTGAAGAATCTCTGGCAGCATTCTCAGTCTTTGATACCTCCGACTTTACTCTTCCCAGATTTCTGCAAGAGCTCTGACTTTTTCAATGCACACACTCACGTCACTTGCCTGTATCCTGTTTTTGACCTTGGGGGAGAGAGAGCGACCTGACCTCTTATGTGGGAGTTAGCTTCGGAAGGTGGGGGGAGAAATGTTTTGATCGAATTGTTCTTATCTCGTTTTTTTTCAATTTTGAAACGCTGTAATTGTTTTGCTCGTACAGAATTTTTGCATATTCTTCGTACGTTTGGGAAGATATTTCCTTGAATTCTAGTATCTCATCCCAACTTGTAAATTTCTAAAGTTAGTAAATGTATGAAATAACTCGGAAGTCCCTTAATGGTACATAGAACTCTCCTGGTTATAGTAATTATTTGGAAAACAAAACGTATATTTAGGAGCACATTTTGAATTTTGTAGTTAAGAAATTTTTATATTATTTAGCGGTTCAGTAGTCCGTCTTTCGTAGGAATACTCAAAATTTTTTTTACACCCGAAGGCTTTTGTTGCTTACCTCATATACCTATGGTATACCAGCAGTGAATTGTTATAATACTAGTATGTGACGGGTGTATGAAATGTCTTAGTGATAAGAATTATCTGCTCGAATTTCGTTAGGCATTTTCGTTTATTTTTCGTTTATCGACACAACACGTGTCAACAAATTTAGTAGCTCGTCAGCTTATATCCTGTTCGAGTCTGTTAATCTCGATTTTTAACTTTTTAACAAAATTTTTCTCTGACATTCTTCGTCGAATCTTCGGTCTGCAAAACGTTTTCAATTTTTACTCACTATGGCTACAGTAAGAACGCCACCGCCTGCGACAAACAGTATGTCAATGCTACCCGAACCATGCTCCATCTGTCGTGATGCAAGCTGGTCAGCCGAAAGGAAGCCTGTAATAACCGTATGTGAGCACATTTTTCACCAAGCATGCCTGCAGCATTGGATAGGTGAACATGCTAGTTGTCCTAACTGCCGATGTCCTATTACACAACAGGACTTCCGAGAATACAATGGTGCAATACCGAAGCGACCGAAGAATTTGAAGCCGGTGAAGTCTACTAAGCACGATGTGCCGAACGTAGATTTGCCTAGTTTCGACCTACCACTACCTAATAGACGCTCGTTATCTCCAGGAATGCACGATTTGCATTCCCGGACGTTCACTAATCACAACTCACGGCAAGACAGTCCATTACCACCAGCTCAAGGCCACACCTCAGCTGCTACGGGTGCGCTGTTGGCAGGCTTACGCTTACAAATGCAGGACCTGGTACGTGAAGGTCTCGAACACAGCCTCAGTACATTACGGTCTGAGTTAGTAGATAGTGTCCGTCAGCAAGTAGCAGCCATGGTGCCACCAATAGATTTTTCACGTCCTCCTCCGGCTATGGGAAATCCCAGACCATCTGACGATTTTCCCAATGTGCATAGACAATCCTTTAATCGACCTCCATCCGCGTTTGGTCAGCCTCTAAATCAGCCCGCACCAAACCCTGTACCACCACCACCTATTCGTGTTCCTGCAGGCATAGGACAGCGACGTTCTGGCAGCCCTATCCGCAGGTGGAATATCTCTTACAGCGGTGACAGTTCTCGGCTCACAGTCGATGAATTTGTATTCCGAGTAGAAGCCTTGACTTATTCGGCTTTGGAGGGAGACTTCGACTTACTGGTGCGTCACATGACTACTCTGCTTTCTGGACCAGCAATGGACTGGTACTGGTCTCTCCTGAGGCAAAATTCCACGCCGTCATGGGAGTATGTGAAAGCAGCTCTATTAGCTGAATGGGGAGTACCCAAAGACGACCTTAAGGTCAAAGTCCAGCTCATGCTGCGCAAGCAGAAAGGAGGAGAGTCATTTGCCACTTACTACCAGCATCTAGTACAGTTACGAGACCAACTGCAGAACCCGTTGCCAGACGTTGAATTTCTGGAAATAGTCAAGTCAAACTTACTGCCGGAAATACAAAATAAAATTTGCTTGCATCCTACCAATACCATCCACCAGCTCAGGATTCTGGTAAATCAAATCCAAGCGACGCAGCTGCGCATCGCAACAGCAAGTAGTTGGAACGCTTATCGCGGACAAAGAGTTAGTGAGGTGGATGGATATCATTTGACCGAGGCTGACTTGAATATATCACCTGGACGTAGCGACGAAGTCTCACTATCTGCCATTTCAACCCCTAAAAATGTAACCTGCTGGAATTGTGACCAGTCTGGACACTTTTACCAAGATTGCCGGCAGGAACGACAAACTGTATTCTGTTACGGATGTGGACGGAAGAACACCTTCAAGCCAGATTGCATTCAATGTCAACAGAAAAACTTCAGACGGGTCGGGAATACCAACACCTCTTTCCGACCAGCGTCGACATCACGAGCAATCAATGCATCAAACACTCCAGTGCAAGCTTTGAACAAGGAGGAAGGTCCGCTCCATTAACAGACACTATCGAAAACTCCCTGATATGTCCTCTGATATCATTCAGTGACTCTGATGATATCAGCAAAACACCTGATAGTACGATTACGTCTTTGATAGAGGCGGAGAACTTGATGGATTTCTCTGCAGATCTCCAAGCTCCCATTTCCACTTCTGGGGAGCCCGTGACATTGCTAGACACTTCATTAGAAGAGTCTTTAATCTTCGATGTCCCGTTGACACCTATAGCACGTGTAGCCGACAAGGTTACTGAGCAGGAGATTTGGCCTCCTGCCATTTCTATCTTAAAACGGCCACCAAGCTCTGATATGACGAGTGGGCGTGAGCCAGTTTTACATCCGCTGACGCCGTATCATACGCGTCTGCAGAGATACAGAGCAGCAAGAGACCGAATTTTCTCCTCAGTAGCAGAGTTAGCTGAGATTATGTTTCCCGACCGGGATATGAGACCGAAAAGGAAAAGATCAACCGTTCGTTGGCGAGAATACTGTCGACGAATGAAACTGGAAAGGAAAAAACTAGCACAGATTTCCGTGTCGATGCCAGACGACATTCGACCGTACGCAGAAGTAAAGCTGCTCGGGCGAACTGAGACTGGATTACTTGATAGTGGTGCCACTGTCAGTATTCTAGGCCAGGGAGCTCTCGAGAAGCTTGCTGAAGCAGAGGTTGAATGGAAGAAGTATCGGACACAGGTCCAAGTAGCTAATGGTGCCATGACGACTGTTCATGGTCATGTGAACTTGGACGTCACTTTCCGTGATAAGACCCAAAACGTGCGTTTTTACGTGGTTCCTGGGCTCACACAGGCACTATATCTGGTGATAGACTTCTGGCGCCTCTTTGGGTTAGCTCCGGATGTCCTAGGTATAGTCGCAGAAGTGAATCCAAGTGGAATAGCTACCTCTGACACCGATGGGCATATCCTTTCTAGTTTAGAACACCAACGCTTAGAGAGCACAAAACAGCTTTTCCCCTCTTTCGCCTCTTTAGGCCTGGGAAAAACATCATTGGTCACTCACAAGATTGATACGAATGACGCCGCCCCGATAAAACAGCGCTTTTATCCGATTTCCCCGGCAGTGCAAAGTTTGATGGATGCAGAATTAGAGCGAATGCTATCGCTGGGTGTGATAGAGGAGAGCCAGAGTCCTTGGAGCTCTCCAGTCGTTCTGGTAAGGAAGCCTGGAAAGGTCCGGCTTTGTTTTGACGCCAGGAAGGTCAACTCGGTTACGAAGAAGGACGCCTATCCGCTACCGCAGATAGACGCACTTCTGAGTCGACTTCCTCCGGCAAACTACATAACGAGCCTGGACCTGAAAGATGCATTCTGGCAGATCCCACTGGACACTGATTCCAGAGAGAAGACCGCTTTCACAGTACCTGGTCATCCTCTCTATCAGTACACAGTGATGCCATTCGGCCTATGCAACGCTCCCCAAACGATGTGCCGCCTCATGGATAAAGTCATTCCTTTCGATCTGCGTGAGAACGTTCTCGTCTATTTAGACGATTTATTAATTCTATCATCTGACTTTGACACTCATCTCATGCTGCTAGCCAGGGTAGCGGATTGTTTGAGGAAAGCTGGCCTTACTATAAACGTCGAGAAGAGCAAGTTTTGTATCAAGGAGACTAAATACCTGGGATTCATTGTAGGAAGGGGAGGTATGAGAACTGACCCTGACAAAATATCAGCCATAGTTGACTATCCGTCACCTAAAACTGTTCGGCAAGCCCGACGCCTACTAGGTATGGCAGGATGGTACAGACGGTTTATTCCGAACTATGCTGATTTGACTGCATCCATTACAGACACTTTGAAAAACCCGAGTCAGTTCAAATGGACATCTGAAGCCCAGACGTCTCTTGATCTACTCAAACAAAAACTTACTTCTGCTCCGTTGCTAGTGAGTCCAGACTTCACCAAACCGTTCGTCATTCAGTGCGATGCGAGCCAACAAGGTATTGGAGGAGTGTTGCTTCAGCTAGATGACGATGGCCACGAGAAGCCAATAGCCTACGTCTCGAAAAAGTTGAACTCCGCTCAACGAAATTACACCGTCACAGAGCAAGAATGCCTAGCTGCAGTCTTGAGCGTACAGAAGTTCCGGCCCTTCATAGAGCTTATGCCGTTCAAGATAGTGACGGATCACGCGAGCTTGAAATGGTTGATGTCTCAAAAGGACCTCAGCGGAAGACTTGCTCGGTGGAGTTTGAAGCTTCAGGGCTTCGACTTCACTATTGAACACAGGAAAGGAAGCCTGAACGTAGTCCCTGATGCGCTGTCACGCATTCATTGTGACAGCATGAACACAAACGAAGATCCTGGCCCGGAAGTTGACCTTAGTTCGCCATATTTCAATTCGTTGGAATATGAAGAACTGAGGCATAAGGTTAAAACGACTTCTGGCAAACTACCAGATCTTTGCGTCAGGGATGGCTTCGTTTATATTCGGACTGTTCCGAGAACAGGCGATCCGATCCAGGAGGAAGAAGCGTGGAAGCTTTGGATTCCACGTGGGCTTGTCACCGACGTCATTTCGAGAGCGCATGATCCGCCGCTAGCTTCACACGGAGGAATAGGGAAAACCCTAGAACGTCTGCGAAGACATCTGTACTGGCCACGAATGACAGTTGATGTCAGAAATTACGTAGCCGCCTGTGACGTGTGTAAAGAAACGAAGGCTCCTAATACTATTTTGCGACCACCGATGAAAGTCCAGTCTGTGATAGAACGACCATGGCAAAAGCTGTACGTCGATTTCTTAGGTCCATATCCTCGGTCAGTTAAAGGAAACGTCTGCATTCTGATAGTTCTTGACCACTTTTCTAAATTCCCACTTCTCAAACCTATGAGAAAAGCGTCTACGCTCAATGTATGCCAATTCATTGAGACTGAAGTGTTTCACGTGTTCGGAGTTCCGGAGACCATAGTCTCTGACAATGGAGTCCAGTTTTGCTCGGCTCAGTTCGCCAGACTACTGGAAAAGTATGGGGTAAAGCATATGCGAACGGCAGTTTACTCGCCGCAAGCAAACGCCTCAGAGCGAGTAAACCGGTCTCTGTTGTCAGGGATTAGGGCCTATATCCAGAAGGAACACACCAGATGGGATGAGAAACTGAGCCAAATAGCTAGTTCCCTCCGGAGCTCTTTCCATCAAGCTACTGGTTTCTCTCCCTATCGAACACTCTTCGGTCAACAAATGATAGAACATGGCAGCTCCTATTCCATCTTGAGGAGCATTGGAACTCTTAATGAGCCACTGAGAGTAGACGCAGAAGATAAAATGAGATTGATCCGTGCGAGAGTGCAGGAAAATTTACAACACGCATTCGAACAGGGTTCAAAAGCCTACAATCTCAGGGCAAAACCCGTCGAGTTCAAAGTTGGTCAGGAGGTATTTAGAAGGACTTTTGCCCAAAGCAATTTCCAACAGCAGACTAGTGCTAAACTGGGACGAAAATTTGTTAAATGTCGGGTTAGAGCCAAGAAAGGAAACTCACTATACGAACTTGAAGATCTGCGGGGAAAACTGTTAGGTGTCTATCACGCTAAAGACATCAAGCAGTGATCATCAGTATGAAAACATCGTCGATACTTATTGTCGTTTATTCCTGGTAGCCCTAAGAAGGCATCCAGCCAGCTTAACTGGTAAACTATAGGATATCACGAAGCCCTCCTATTGCCCCGTCAATGGTGGGTGATATACCTGTTGGAATCCATTCCCATATTCGGCTGTCAACATGTCACTACTTCGACGACGCCTTGGAGACACACCCTTGAACGATCGCAGTCTGAGATCAGGGTGAGAGGTTGCGCCGGGAAAGCTTAGCGATCAGTTCTTTAGGTTACTGATCGCGGGGCTTCCTCAGCATCTCGGTGAAGGAAGGCAGAGAGGCATCGACCGGCTGGATTTTTTGGGTTACCAGCTTGTCGATGTAGCTTTGGCTTCCCCACACGGAGAAGGATGTCGAAGTCTGATCGAAGACTGACGAGACTTCAAGGATGTGTCCTCGACGTGTCATCGGAAGTAGAGTCTGAGGATGAGGAAAGCATAGGGTCGTGGGTCGTGACACACATTGAGCGCCCGCAGTGATGAGGCCTATGTGTAAGACCGGCTAGCTCAGTCGACCATTTTTCAGCGTCGTCTGAACCACGGGTGGCGCAGACCACTCTGCCCTGTTATGGTCGTAGCATATTGCATATAGCAATATGTCACCACGGACTGAAGCGTGTATGCCCGGCTTGTTGTCGACTACAGCATGAAACCAAAACGCGCCCCGACCGAGAGAAATGCTTCCTCAAGCTCGGTGTCATGTTCAGTGACAGAAAGAAGAAGAAGACGATCGATATCGGTCTGTCATAGTTTTGCTAGCATGAAAGTAAGGTCGTTAGGATTAAAATCCCAAAAAAATTAAGTGATTACAATCTAAAATAAATTAAAAATTTTGAAATTGTTCGGATAAGTTAGAAAAATCCTGAGAGATATTCTAAGACAGTCGATGAAGTGTTCGTAATATCGATTTAAGCAGATTGAGTATGAATATTTCCGTGAAGGAATGTAACAATGTGGTGTCACGCTTCATCTCGCAAATTACACAGTTCATCAGCTAATTGTATGGAATTCCGATTAAAGGTCATATGATTCAGGACTATCTAAATTCATTCTGGATTCTGCTGTAAGATTTATCCGGCTCCGAGCAAGGATTTTATTTTTGTATTCCGGATCTCAGGACAAGCAGTGCTGCTCACTGTAATAACAGAGCTCTTCATATACGCAATAATGTGCTCTAGCCACTGGGTGCTTTCCTTTTTCTGGCATGCTCTGAATAGACGTGAAGGTTTCAACCCTGACTGGGTCAGCGACACGCAGCTGCTAAATTAAAACTCAAGTCTCCAGTGCCAAGTATTTCTCATTTCTTTCACTACTGTAGCCAGTTTTTATATTACTCAAATTTTTGTTTTTATTAGTTAGAAAAATTTTACAGGAATTATTAAAGCATATACCTAATGAAATTCATTAAGCAAGTAGTACATCGAGAGTCACGTTGCTGTGGTCAAATTATTTACGCTATCGTTTCTTATTTACATTACCGCGACAGTTATTATTACTAAATACAAATATATTTGAGTTCGATTAACTAATTATTCATATATGTAAATTGTGCTGCATATTTGCAGTCCTAAGTATTTTCCGTTATTTTTCACTACTTCAGTAGCTATAGTTATATGCCTCTTAATACATAATTCAAGTCATATAATGTATCTATATATTCAGTTTAGTAAGTAAGTAAGTAATTAACTGCAATGAATTTTTGAATTTTAGAACTAAGCAGCAGTCTGCTATTCCTCCCTTATGGGGCTAGGCAGTTTTGTTTTTCACACCTCACAGATTTAATATAGTTTTACCATACGTATTCGGCATTAAGATTATATGTTATGTGATGTATGTATACACTCATTCTACCAATTGGGCATGTACATTGAGGTACACACCTGGTACCAGAAATTGTTTTCATCATATACTATATCGTTATTCTTATTACGACAACTATCCTCATGTATTCGAATACCTGGGGTTGATTTATTCATTGTTATAGTAACCTAGCATTAAACATAAACTAATTTAACCCAATTATTCAACTGAATTAAGTAGTAGGGAGCAGCATATCCCCTTGATTTGTGAGATTTTGCATGTCGGATTACGATTGTACAGGCTCATTTATAACATTTAAGCTTTTATATCTTATGTTGCCAAGTTTATTTGACTCTTGTTTCAACTAATGTATGGAATAGGTAAATTTTTTGTTACACATATACAGCACTGTACACATGATCCATAGTGAGCCGTCTGAAAAGGCATTCAGTTCAGCTTCGACTCCTGTTAGATATATTTGTTGAATTAAAATGATTATTATAACGTAAATATGGAGTGAATATTTTCTTTCTTCCTTCACATCCTGGAGCCTTTTCAATTCGGGGTCGCATAGGTCCGCTCTAATTTCTTCCACAGGTCAGCCAAAGGGACTTTGCAGATCGTGCCGAGCAGAGTCATAGGGAGGATGGGGCAAGGCCATGAAGGCAGAACATCTGCGCCTTCCACAGTAAGTAGGTAAGTGACGTAAGGGTCCCTTCAGGACCGAGTGTGTGTCGGCTCTTTTGTATGCAGGCATGAAATTTTTTTGATTATGGATGATGACAGCGGCAGGTATTTTCGGGAACTCCCCCACACTCTCCGCCACCCTTAGCCGAGGTGCTAGCATGCCGCCCTGTGCTATCGTTGTCATCAGGCGATCTGTCAGCCCATGCTGGCAGTTTGGACTTAACGTCCTGGTCAAGTCGCCTTCACATACTTCCATAACAAATTAGCCTTACATTTTACAGTTGAGTTATTTGCTTGTAATCTCTGCCGGCACCTGCCGGTTTGCAATAAAATTTTAAATAATAAAAAATACATTTTCTCTTCCTTCAAGTCCACATTTTTTTAATATAAAATCATTTATTTTCAGAAATTTAAATATCGTTTCATTTTGTCATGTTTTTTCATAATAGACTTAGATCTGGCATATTGGCAGCAATGGAGCGCCAGCGTTAAATTTAGGATTAGAGATGGGTCGACGACCACGCCAACGACGACGACGACGCCGGCGTGGGTAATGCAGTACTCTCTCTAAATATTTTTGACATAAAACGACGACCACGCCGACGTCGGCGTTGTTAATGTAATCCGGCCATTACTGCTTTTAGTATACTCATGTAGGAAAAACTAAAATTTCATCTTAAACAGGTCCTAAAACCCAAAACTTTTGCTCCCACAGCAAAATGAATTTAAAGCAAATTGCAGCAAAATATGTTTTCTTTCTAATAGTTTAAAACAAAAATAGCATGTAGAACAAATTTATGGAAATTATAGCGTTTGAACAAAATACAAACAACTTTTATATGAAAAACTCCTGACGTTTTGACCACACTTAGGTCCTTAGGTCGCCTCCAGAGCGAGCCTGATGTTCAGACGAAAACGGTTCAAAACAATGAACTTTGTTGTCAAAATTTTAGCCGTGAAAAAGGTCCCTGTTCGATGCCGTATGCGTGATCAATCAAATTATAGTTATTGATATAAAAAATAATTGAATCACAAATTCACAGTACGTATAATGATAATAGAATTATTATATTATCACCTCAAATCGCAGGTAATAAATTGCACAACCGTCCGGTCAGAAATGTCAAAATTTCAAAATCGCCGTAACTCCAACTCTTCCCAGAGTGATTTACAGAAACTAACGTTTTGTTAAATATCATGCCATACACATAACAATCCAATGATAGCGTTTCTAGAGATTGCTATAAGTTTCTGCCTAGAATTGTCATCAATAATTTTGCTACGCTGTAGTTCCGTAGATGATTATCGAGTTTAATTGTGTACGTGTTCAAACAAGGTAAATTTTTTAATATAAATAATAACTGTATCGCAAATTCACAGCACGTAATGAGAATTTAATAACTGAACAGCAGTCCGATCAGAAATTCCACAACTTCAAAATGGTCAAAACTATTTTCTTGCTACAGCATTGCAATGCTGCTCGGCGTACACTCTGCCCGTTTTAAGGGTGAGAGGCATTCGGGGGAGGAAAAATTCCGGTATACATATAAGAACCAACAGAATTATTGTGACGACACATCTGAGCACAAGTTCAGCAATTTGCGCGTAGTGCGTAATAGCGTATGACGGCCTAATGCCCCTCACAAACGAAAAGTGAAGTATACTGCAACATATGAAAGTCCTAGCTATGATTTCATTTAACGTATAAAAAATGAAAAACGCAAGAGTTTGTAAAAATAATTTATGCGCACTCGTTTTAATACGTACATATTACTTTATCGCATACAAATATGAAATTAAAGAGCTCTCTTAATAAAGTTTTAAAGAGTAACAGAAGTCAGAGTATCTACCTTTCTCACGCCAACCAAATCATATCCTATTTATTATTCCTTTTCATTCGCAATGATGCCAGATAGGCAGATTTATTTTCATGCGGCAGATTTTAAATATAATAAAAGATTTGCAGATTTCCTCCGTTAAAAAAAAGAATTTCCAAGTTAAGGCTGAACCACAGATTACCACAGATTTGGCTGAACTACAATAGAAGTATACGTAAGTACATTTACTTACGTAAAGCGAACGCGACTTTTAATTTAACAGGCGTACACAAATTAACTTTAACTCGTGTGAGGGGAACTTTCGTTAAGTTTAAACATCCAATTTTCCGTAAGTATAGTGCACTAAGAATCGCTCTTCCGTAAGAATGCGATGTGTCCAAACAATTAAATTATTACTAAATGTTTAAAAGTGCAATGCAAAAATTCATAGAAACCACAAATCTTCAATTAAATCAACTTCCATTTGTTATGTTTTAGTTTGTTTTTACCACTTTTTAAAATTGAAATCATTAAATATAAAGATAATAACTCTTACGGAATGTGATATAATATTAAGGCTAAAAATATCAATTTTTCGTAAATATACCTCAGTCTCGTTCAATTTCGTAAAGTTATTTACTTCTATTGTAGTTCAGCCTTAAAATATTTATTACTGTTTTCCTGGCAACACTTCATTATTCCTACCTTTCCTAATATTATACATCCGGATCCGCTCTCAAAAGTAAACACACACACTTTTATAATTCCATCCAAATTCAACAATAACACGTCACGACAGCATCGTATAGCATCGCACAATGGGGCATAATGTAAAAAAAAAAGCATAAAAAACGCGTAGTAGAAATCAGCGTAAAGAACGTAAACTGTGAAATTGTAAACAAGGAAGAAAGCCCAAAGCAAGAGCAACCCAGAAAATTGAGAAGTTGGAGAAGAGAATCCAAGATCCACTTCGCTCGCTGGCGTGCCGATCAGCAGAGCAAATCGAAAATCCGATTACCGACCGAGACCGAGGCCGACGCACAGACACAACACTAACACAATCAAAAAATCTAGCTGAGTCGCTGAGTGAGGAGAAGTGGAATTGGAATTGAAATGGGCGACAGTTTTTGCCGTTGCGTTGCGAGCGATTGCGATACTGAAACCTCAGGAGACAGAACAGAACAGACTCAGTCGCATTTTATCCATTGCGGTGTAGTAGTGGTGCATTCCATGTTCCATTTAAAACGAAATTAAAAAAAAAAAAGAATCAAACAAACTTATACAAGAGAAAAATAGTGTGACTATAAAATAATCACTAATAAGTCAACCTTGTAGCATTCTTATCTTAGGGAAAACATTGGCTTTTGTATCTTACTTACCTGCTTACAGTATAATTGTAAACATTTCCTGTCCATCGTGTCGTGTGCGTGTCGCTTTGCTATCGTGTTATGGTCGAGTGTAGTACACAGCCAGACCTGCTGCTATAATCGTTTTGTTGTTATGTTTAATCGCCTGATGAGCGATGAGATGCCCTAGCCGCCCAGCCTGACTTCAGGAAGGTCGTAAGTTTCTGTATTTTAATTTTTTAATTAAATCAGTGTAGCCAAAATATACCAATAAAAATTACATTAATTAGTATATAACTAGCAAAATTCTGGTGTATTTGTTTAACTTAATGTGGTTAAGCGTGGTTAAGAGAAGAAACATGTGAAAGTGATTAGCGAAGTGTAAACAACTTTTCAATTACAATTAACGGCAATGTGTAGTCGCGATGGATGGATAAAGTTTGCGGTTGTTTTCTTGTTATCTAACTAATAAAATAATCTCGTAAAAGAAGCTAATCGCTGTTTACAATAATTACATCAGATTGTGGTTGTGCTTAAGAAGTGTGTAATAAATTGATGCGTATAGAAAAAAAAAAAAAAAATTCATCCAGAATTCTTATATTATTTAAAAGTGCGTAAAAGACGTTTTTCATAGTAAAAACAGTGGTGGCCTGGTGTGCTCTGACTACCTCTTCCTGCGGATGCGACGAAGAAACCAAAGAAACGAGAAGGAAAGATTCAGATTGGAGCAAAGTATTGTGTTTCCGAGAGTATTGGTGAGTTCAAAGAAAATTCCCTTGGTAATATTTCCCAATTTCGGAACTTTTATTTTAATATGATGAATAAAAAAAAAATAAGAAAAATAAATAAAAAACCAAACAAATTCAAGCAATGAAATGAAAAAAAAAAAAAAAATCATTAGCTATATAAATTTGAAGGAATTTGAAGTATTGTACATTCTTGGAGTTAGCGCCAAGTGTCCATAGTTGATATTGGACAGGTTAATGTTTTCTTCTTTTTTAAAAAAGAAACCCAGCGGCTTGCCTGTTTAGTAATAGCTGGCGCCATATGGACTTATCATACAGTAGCCATAGAAGCCTTATTTAAACCTTCCATCCCTGCATTTGCAAGTGGAAAAGGAAGCGCTCTCAAGTGCTATTAGAGAGCAAAAGGAGAAACAGTTAAAGCCAGGCGATGACCTTGGTGTTCATTTAAGTATCTTAAAACATATGCTTCGAGAAACTGACGACAATATCTGATATAATTACACCCAAGGTGGGTTTTCTAAAACCATTTGACGAGGTTTTGGGAGACCGACAACAATGGCATTCCACTAAATCGTCCCTTCCAACAAGAATCGATGGTGTGGTATACAGACTGTTCCAAAACAAATAGTTGAGCCGCACTGAACGTGGCCCCAGATGCCATTCATCAAAGGTCCTGAGCTCTACCCCTACCGTATTTCAGGCCGAGGTATTAGCCATAGAAGAATGTGCTAATACCTGCATTGAAAGAACCATAAATGACACATCCATTAACATTCGCTCGGACAGTCAAGCCGTTCTCAAGGCCGTAAAAGCCTAGGCTATCAAGTCAAGGATTTGCTGGGAATGTGCAAGGGGAAACAAAGCTATCCTCATGTGGGTTCCTCGATATGAGGACCATAAGCAATGAAATTGCTGATGGCCTTGCCAAATGGTGAGCGAAGGCCCTCTGTCTGACCAGAGCCATTTTGTGACACTTTAAGGTGCTACTTCAGAGCTACACGAAATTGCTGGGAGAATAATCAAAAATCCCTTTATAGGGGAAGCCTACGGGGACTCCATCTCTGGCGTAAAAACAAAAGATCTCTTACTTCTCAGGAGAACAGAGCTCAAAATGATTATAGAGCTCCTCAGGCGATTGCCCATTGGACTTTGTTGAGACTTCATCCCACCGCTTCTGTCAGGATGCTCACGAAACCTCGAAGCATTGGCTTGGCGGAAATTACTCGGCCTCGAACATGCTTTTCCTCCATCAAACTATGTGTGGAATGAAGTCCCAGAATGGTTCTAAACTTCATTAACAGTCTAAACGTAGAAAGGGAGTAAATTGAACGAGGACTCACAATAGATCCTTCAGGTCACAGTGAATGGCGAGGCTAACGCCTGAGCACATGTCAATAAATCTAAACCTAAGGTTTATTTATTAATGGCTACAGTTGGGACATAAGTGTAATATGTCAAATTAAGGAGAGTCCACAGTTAACAATTTTTATAAAAAAAAAAGTTATGTTAATCAGTTTCTTTTTTAAAAGAAAAGAAAAAAACTTCAACAGTAAAATAATAAACAAATTCGAGATTTTTGTTTTAGACCGGCATAACTTTCGAGAGGATAGTACAGGGCTGGTTGAGCAGTTACTTCATACAAAGAGCTCTTAACGGTGACCGTACATTCTGTAATTTTGAAGATACAGGGCGTGAAAAACTATAAATATTTTCTTAATCGCCTTGCAACTCCGAAACGTTTGAGATGCCTCCCCCAGCCATACAATTCTTTGTTTGACTAAATGAGTACTATCATATCCATAGGGCAATACCTCCATGACGAAAACACCCTGTATTCAGCTCACAGTTTCTCCTGACCTCGATCCTTGGTCTTTACGTCTCAGTTGATTTTTCGAATGCGAATCTAAAAAGTCCCAGTGAAAGATCCTTAAAAGCAGTTTCTAGAACTTCTTCTCAAGGAAGTTGTCTTTCCCGGGACTGATTCTTCTTTTTTACCCGCGATCACTTGACATGTATAATATATATATAGTATATACATTCGAAATTATTACTTTTATTGGATTTTTATCTTCTATAACATCAAATATTCCTTAAATTCGATTTTTAAGGAAAATATGTTTGCCCAACCCTAAAAATACGTATGGTATGGGGAACATGGAAAGGATTACAAATATTGTATTGCCATCTATTTCTTAAACCAAAAATGGCAAACTATATAAAAGTCATTCCATGTTAATGTAAGCAATTTCAGTAGTGTCAGCGGTCTATGTTATACATGTCTGTGGTGCCCACGATGTGATTGGAGGTAAAACCTTTAAATTAAAATTGGGTATAGAAGTGGTTGCTCGGAACAAGTGCAGTAGCAGTTATGTAGAGGAAGTAAGTTTCAATAATAAAGTTAATGTACTATCTTAAACAATTAATCATTTTATTATAGAAATTTTACAGTGCTCGCTTCACTTTTATCAATTTACCAATGAACAGCAACAGATTAGAGCCCGGTACACACATTAGTGTTTTTGACGTGTGGCTCCGTAACGGCACGTCAGTGAGTCAAGTTATACATGTCAATAATACTGAAAGTCCGGAGGCAAGCTGTTATAACTTCGAAAGATTCGAAGTTCGACAATTTATCGATATTCGGAATGTTGTAACATTTCCGACGGGCGATAATTTCGATGGAACATCAGTGATATTACAAGTGAAGATTATAAAATTTATATATATCGTTTGTGCTAGGGGAAAACATTAGAAATAATTTCGAAACAAGCAAAATCTCCGAACAAAAATCTTATAAAATACCGCCAGAGCAATTTCGATAATCGCTTTCGATGCGAAATTATAACATATTGCCAAGGAATTGCATTTACGGTACTGCTGCGGCACCGTAGAAATCTGCGGTAGCAAATGCACGCAGTATGGACATGCGGTGACGCAATGTCGTCGCAGGTATGTGTGCAATGCTCAGTATAATTAGTAATATTACAGACTTACTAGTCTGGCGTCAATTCTTGCTACATTTCCTATTGGGGAGTATCTCGTAGCGCTGTCCTAAGCGTGTTACATGGTACAACTTTGTCAGCCAATTGACATTACCATTTATCGAAATAACTCATCCAGAAAACTTTTCTTTCAATAAACTGTTTGACATGATGCGCTGTCCTGTTAGAAGATATCATTGCTTATGTCAACATTTACCAGCCTTGGTAATTACCATACGCTGCCGCAGAGCTGGGCAATACTTAAGTAAAAAAAAAAGACTTAAGTACCACTTAAAGTACATTTTCGTTACTTATGACTTATTACTCAATACTCTTGAAATGCCCCTATACTTAGTACTTGAACATAAGTACTAGCTTACTTGTACTTAAGACTTAGTTTTGTACTTAAGTATCAAGATTTTTACTCAGGTATTTCTGAGTCTATTAAGTACCTACAAATATCTAACTCTTCGTAGAAAAGCAAGCACAATCTCTAGCGCAACTCCTTTTTTGTTGAGTTTTAAAGCACACAAACAACTGTCAAAGAATATGCCGCACTCACACGTCAAGGCTGGGCCTTAAACAAACTAATAACATACACACAAGTCTGGGCAAGTAAAACAAAAAGCAGTAACGTCTCACTCGGATATAAAATCGACGATGCCTCGCCTTGATGACATAATCACTGACATGTATAATATGGATTGCAAAAAGTGGGCTTACTTCTATATTGCTGATTCTTTCGGCCTAAGCACCAAGTACCAACTAAATTAGTGGATTCGTCGAAATAAATGTTTTTAAATTAATCATTTAGGGTTATTACTGACAAAAACTGTTTTATCAAAGACAATGTATTCATTAGATACGCAGAAGAATCTCTAAATGTCTTATTAATTTCACTTCCCGAGCTGCGTGCTCACTTTTTGAACTTCCCGCCAATGATTTTTCAATGTTGGCACCGACGTAAGAACTCTTTTTGACACAAGCAATTGTGCCCACGTGAAATAGAGACGTAAGCAGACCATATTATATACGTCAGTGCACATAACCAAGGATAAGCAAGCAATGCCTCGCTCCAATATAAAATCAACGATGCCTCGACCTGATGTAGGAAGGCCTCAATTTTTTCTTAGAAATTTACTGGAAATTGTTTCTTTAGAATTGTTATGCATTATTGGAGGCGATAATGGGTGCTTGGGCGGACCTCTAATAGTTTTTGGGAGTGTAGCAAGGAGAGGTGAAAAGTATGAAAAACTATAAATAGTAGCCACTTACTATATTATAGTTTTCAAAAGGTATTGATTTATTAATATCTATTAACTGAACTCGATAAACTTCATTATATTACTGCCAACGTACAAAGATTCTAAAAAAGTACTCAGTACTTTTTATAGACTGAGTACTTAGTTAGAAGTACTTTTCATACATGCGGTACTTGTACTTACGCTGAAGTACTCAGGCCTTCGGTACTTGTACTTGTACTTTTTCTTTGGTACTTGCCCACCTCTGCCCTACTGTCATTATTGCTATGCGTGACTAAAGGCTAAAACGCAATCGACAGCATCAGCAGGCGAAAATGAAAGCATCAAATACAGTATAGGAAACTTTACAATGCTAACCTCTTATACTTGAAATTTTTTTACGTATGTATAAAGATTGCATCTTAATACAGAGCTATTTTTTCTATATACCTAATTTAAATTTATTCGATTTTCTTTAAAAAAACCAAATGCATTCGAAGGAAATATTTGAGGTATTTTGTTTGCTATGTTGTGCATATATTTATTTTTCTTTCCAGTATGTTGGTAGAACTCTTGCAGCAAGCATCAAAATTTGAACTTCTCCAAACCGAATTGCAAGACTTGTATCATATGCTCAACATGATAAAAGATCGAAAGATCGAAATTGAAGCTTACTGTGTCGATTGCGTTTTGGTTTTTATTCTGAATGATTTGATCTGCAGTCTCAACTTTCAACATTGCAAAAAATCCTTTAAAAATGGGATATATCCTAAAATTACCCAGCACAGCACAATTTACTTGAATAACCGCAAAAACAATTCCTTTCGTTTGCTCTCTTTTACTCTTCGTAATTTATGTATTGAGTAGGTTGGTGAAGTGTGTTTGGTGTGTTGTATACCTACGAGAAATTGAGAGACACATTTCATTTCTCATTCTGGTTTGTTTATGTTTACAATAGTAAACATTACAACTTTTCACAATGAAAAGTGATATTTAAGAGAATAGCCACGGCAACGACGAGAGGAGTACGACACGACACGAGGCTTATGTAGTTTAATGGCTTTGCTTTCAACAGTTCGCCCTCCCTCATGCCGTGTTCCGTGAGCCCAGCTTGTGATTCGTCGCGTTATTTATTTCTAATCGTTCCCTTCCCTGCCCTGCCCGGCAAACATCATGATTCGAAAATGATTTGGCAGCAAATCGTAATCTGGCTGAAACTTTGAGAACGAACTCGATACCGAAGGGAAACCAAATTTATTACCTACTACCACCCGCATAGTGTAGCCGTAGTAAAGGAATAATTTTCGAGTTCCTTGACTTAACTCTGGATACTCTCTCTCTTTCTTTATTCTCGATTCCGAAATCGAATTGCTTTAGTTGAACCGAAATCTATTTCATATTAGTGGTGTTATAACATCCTTATAATTTAATTACTTTTGAATGGGAAAAAAGTTAAGAAGAAATAACGCACATATTGGACCTATTATTTTTGTTTTTATTTTCACACGTCCTAAGTAAACACAATATAAATCAGCACATGTCACTTAATAGATCAATTATTTTTATTTTAAGCATTGTCAGTAAGCTGAACCCCACTAAAAAGTGATTAGTCAGAAATCTAAATCAGATAAATGATGGAATCTCGCAGAAAATTCGAAGCGTAGATACCTACATACATGTTCTTGTCTCATTCCGAAATCCAAAATCAGACAAATGAAAATATCTCGCGCAAAAAGCGGAATTGTCGTGCTACGCTCATTATTTCCCTCATTCATAATAGAATCAGAAGAACGAAAGAATCTCCTCGGGGGAGAAATTCGAAATTCTCAATTCGAGATTACTTCGAAAAAGCGAGCTCCTCGCGCTACACTATAAAATATAAATTATAACTTAACTTTGTAGTGCATATGTATATGTAATACTCTTGTAATTATTGTATAAATCGAATCGCCCTTCTCTTACTCCCGCCGTCAAAAGCAAGCGCATACCATTAACCGCACACATAAACAGGCAGTCTAGAAACGACGCCGCCGATGGAACAGCAATAATTTAATGAACAGCGTAACATACATGCACGTACAATAGGGGAATATCCGTGTAGTCGCGTTGTGGAACTTGAAAGCGATCAAAAGGAATTTGTCTACAATTTCTTACAAGAAAGATTATAATTTAATGTTGAATTGCGTAAAGTGCTTTCGACGCGATTTTTTTCTTCAATGCGTCAATCGTATCAAAATACTAACCCCTGGAACAGAATGAATGTAGACACCACGCGGGCAAACATTAGGCAGAATTAAGTTATAAGGGAATGACATTAAGGGCTGGTTTTACAGTTCGAGTTTAAACTCAGGATTGGTAGTTTAACTAAGTTTAAACCAAAATTACTTTCACAGTGGTTTGACCTTTTTTTAATATGGCAGCACTGTGGAATTGTGAACTAGCAAGCTTGTTGTCTGTATTTCTGTGAACTAAAAGCTATTGTGATTCATTTACTATCAAAATATTGCTTATGTTTTCAATTATTCGCAAGTTTTTTTCCGGCAAATCGTAGTGAAAAAAAATATATATTTAATTAAGCCTACAATAATGAGTAAAGACTCTTTAAAATGCATTACGAATTTCTCATTAAAAGAAACAACAATATTAATGAATCAAGAATTGAATATGCTGATGTCTTACTGAGACGAAATCTTGTTATAAAATCCTCATCGTTCCGCTCATCAAAATGGTTTAGTTGAATTCTTATTGTCCTTTGTCGTCTGAATGTTATAGTAAAAATGATTGAAATGTCACCTCATGACATTTAAAGATAAATTGAGTTTAAGCGCTCAATCTTGGTGTTTTAAGCTAGAGTTAAATGAGGCTTAACTTACCACTGTTAAACTATATTGAAGAGATATGCTGAGTTTAAACCACATCTTAAGCTTAAACTTGAAGTGTGAAACCGGCCCTAACTAATCGCAATGAACATAGGCATCGTAGGATTGACGCAGAAGTTTGTCGACCTTCAACTTTACCGCAAATAAAGATGATTTACATTATGATGGGATGCATATATTATGAGGGAGATAATACCTACATCGTATACGGAAATTTATTTATGAGTGACGTCAATGTGTGCCTGTCCGGAAACCCTCATAACCATAGAAGGAAATAAAACATTGTTACTGACAACCCTAATCTGTCAAATTTGACTACTTTTCCCAACACGTTTGTAATTAAATATTGCGAAATTGAAAATTTTAATATATTTGTTTATAGAAAAGATTGAAGTTATTTTGGAGCTAGCTTTTCGAACAGAAGCAAGTGCCCCCTGCTTTCACCGATTCACTGCAGCGCTCCATTTTTGGAATTATTGGAGATGATTTGGGAACAGGATATTCCACTGCCTGTTGAACTCCGGTTACTTCACCTTAGAATGGAGTCATACGCATATAATTTTTAAATAATATTGGATTTTTTGCGCTTAAACTTTTCACAGTTGTACCTACTACTATGAGCGACCAACTGACCGTTTGCTTGTAAAAATCATGAACGCACAGTTTTCTTTTTCGTTTCTCTTGCAGGGGTAAAGCGTTTTCTTGTGCTTCCGAGTCACTGCTACTAAGTATTATGTCGATATTTTCTTCATCCGTTTCCATTTTTAATACAAACGATTAAAAATTTACAATTTGACTGTTTGACAGTTCGCGATTTTTACCAAAAAAAGAGAGGAGCATACATGTAAAGTATTGCAATGATTGTTTTGGCAGTATTTAAATTTCAATAAGCTATCTTCCTCATAATATCTGCAAAAAAATTTATGCCATCATAATGTAAATCCTGATGTAAACCTAGTTGATATTAGGCTGATTGACCAGTGCTGATTCATCACCAGCTAGAATCAACGCACTATTAGCACAGTGTCAACGCCAATGCTGATAGCATTAGCACTTAACATGTGCTGATTTTACCAGCATCGAAAAGTCAAACGAGTATAACTTTTAGGTTATCAGCACCCCCCCCCCTTGTTTTGGAAACCAGACAGCTGGTACTAGACCTAAGAAAAACACCCATCCACATTCACTTCTTATGGATCCCTAGTCACATGGGGATAGATGGCAACGAGCTCGCCGACTCTCTTGCCAAAGACGCCCCTTACTGTTTCGCCGACAATGTCATCCCCATTTACCCTAACGCGCTACTTTGCTCCATAAAAAAAGAGTAAACTAGCTGAATGGCAGAACAAATGGAATGCTTCCTCAAAAGGAAGAAGGTTCCACTCTCTACTACCCAAGGTAAACGTCGTCCCTTGGTTTCACAATGCTTCACTCCTACGGAGCACCATAACCACCATAACAAGACTGCGTTTCGGACATGTCTGCACCAATGAGCATCTCCACAGGATTAACATTAAATGCGGTCTCTCCGACGATACAATAGACCACAAACTCTTCCATTACGCCAGGCTCCAACAGACTTCCAACTTCAAATCAAAAAAATCTATCCCAATTTCTCCACCTGCCTTACTGAGCTCTAGGGATGTCAAGGTATATAGAGCACTCGCAAAGTACGTCAAAGAAAATTGTATCAAGATATAAAAATATGAATGGAAACAGAATCACTGCACAAAATATAAAAAAAATAATAATAAAAAAAAAATATAATTATAATAGTCCAATAAGCATGCACCATCAATCTCATTGCTGGACCATAACCACTCAGCGTAAACACTTCAAATTGCGCCCCCCCCCCCCCCACGTCTGTCCTTGGGAGCGCCAGCTTATTCAGGTGGCCGGCAATACAGTAAATTCTAAGGCTGGCCAGGTGTCGTCTAAACACGTTATATGTTGGCGTTTTGTTGTATTATTAGCCATTTGAGAAGAAGAAGAAGAAGGTTATCAGCACGTAATAGTTGAGTGTAAAAGATGGCTGCAACTGTAGTAAAGTGGAGTGAAACTGAAACGTTAAAGTTTATTAAACTATATAAAAAAATTTGAATATTTGTGGAATTACAAATAAAAAGATTATAAAAATAAAGACATTAGAAATAGAACACAACATCACAATTAGACATTTTTGACAGTACTGACTTGTGCTTTTGCAAAAATGTAATAAAGGGTTTTCCAATGAGAGGTGTTATTTTAATTAGCCCGCTATTTCGGTAGATGTCACTTTTGGAGCTGTCATTTTTTAACATTTGACAAGTAGAAACTACGCCATTAATAAAAATGGAACGATACACGATTCAACAACGCATTGAAATTATTAAAATTCACTATAAAAATGGTGAAAATGTGGCAGAGACGGTTCGTAAAACTCGAACATTTTTGGGTCGTCGTGAAGCACCTTGTCGGACCGCAATACAGAAATTGGTAGAAAAATTCAAGCTGTCGGGACAAGTTAGTGATGTGAAGAATAAAATCCGTGCACGTCGCTCAAGAACAGCCGAGAATATTGCTGCTGTAGCCGAAAGTGTTGAAGAAAACCCAGGTTTGTCCATTCCCCGTCATTCTTTGGAATTAGGCATTCCACAAACGTCATTACACCGTATTTTGCATGAAGATTTGGGCATAGACAAATTAATAACATACAAAGACTGGACACGTAGAACAAAAATATGCAACGCTTTTCTAGAATATAAAAATTAACGATGCCTCGACGATGCCTCGACGATGCCTCGACTTGGCACTTGATGACGTGCACAAAGGGTAAGCCACTAATGCCTCGCTCCATACAAAATCACAGTTGCCTCGATCCGATGAAGAGAAGGCCACAAGTTTTTCTTAGAAATTTACTGGAAATCTCTTCCTTCGAATTTTTATGCATTGGCCGGGCCGAGAGCTGTGCCTTGCTGGAATATAAAATCTAACAACGATGCCTCACCGATTTAGGGAAGGCCGCAATTTTTTCTTAGTAATTTACTGGAAATTTTTCCTTAGAATTCATACGCACTTTTGGAGGGCGACAACAATTTTTATCAGCGTAGACGCTAGACAAGCAATAAGCAATTGTGTTTTTTTTTTTTAGAAATTTACACAAAGTGTTTCGGTAGAATTTTTATTCATTTTGGTGGCCGACTAGACTTATTTTCAGATACAGTATGTACATCGTTGTTAGATTTTATATTCGAGCGAGGCACTGCTCTCGGCCTGGCGAATGCATAAAAAATTCCAAGGAAGAAATTTCCAGCAAATTTCTAAGAAAAACATGTGGCCATCTCTTCAACGGATCGAGGCAACTATGATTTTGTATGGAGGGAGGCATTAGTGGCTTACCCTTTGTTCACGTCATCAAGTGCCAAGTCGAGGCATCGTTAATTTTTATATTCTAGAAAAGCGTTGCATATTTTTGTTCTACGTGTCCAGTCTTTGTATGTTATTAATTTGTCTATGATTTGGGTCTTAAGGCTTATAAAGTTCAGTTAACACAAGAACTCAAGCCGGCTGATCATCAACAACGTCGAGTCTTTGCTGATTGGGTCCTTGAAATGCATGAAAATGATCCGGAATTCCATCGAAAACTCATCTTGAGTGATGAGGCCCATTTCCACCTCGATGGCTTCGTCAACAAGCAAAATTGTCGCATCTGGGGCTCGGAAAACCCAAGAGTTATTGTTGAAAAGCCTCTCTATCCTCAACGTGTGACTGTTTGGTGCGGTTTATGGTCCCGCGGGGTCATTGGACCTTACTTTTTCGAAAATGAGGCTGGAGCAACAGTTACGGTGAATGGATTGCGCTATCGAAAGATGATTAATGATTTTTTATGGCCGGAATTGGATGGTATTGTTCTGGACAACGTTTACTTTCAACAAGATGGCGCTACGTGCCATACAAGCAACGAAACCATTGATCTTTTACGGGAAAAGTTTCCGGACCGTGTTATCTCTCGAAGAGGTGATCACAATTGGCAACCGAGATCTTGCGACTTAACACCTTGCGACTTCTTCCTTTGGGGTCACGTGAAAGAGAAGGTCTACGCCAACAGCCCAGCGTCGATTCAAGACCTCAAAGATGGAATTTGTGAGGGTATCGAGGACATAGGGCAGCCACTTTGCGATTTGGTTATGGAAAATTTCATAAAAAGGATATGGTCCTGTAGGCGTGGTCATGGTGGTCATTTGGCTGATGTTATTTTCCATTATTAACGGCATACCTTCCTCTTTATAATGAAATAAAGATCCGATAATTCTTTGAATATCAAAATAACACCTCTTATTGGAAAACCCTTTAGTACATATGTTTACAGGAATATGATTAGCAGCAATGGCCGCCATTATTCCTAGACATCTTAGCAAATCCGGTAATGAAAGTAAAGCACTTATTTTCTATACTGTTCTGGTGAGAATGTGAACCATTATTCAGTACTCAAGATATATCTTCAATTATTGAAGAGTTTTTTGGTTTTTTCTCATGATCCTTTATCTTGAATCAAGCCCCAAACGATCTCAATAGGGTGGCCAAGTTAGAATATTTATTTGATCGCGTTATGCCAGTATTCCTGGAGAAACTCAGCTTTATGAATTGACGAATTGTCTTGTGGCAATATAAAATTGTCACCTATCTCATGTTTGCCTTTAATAAATTTAAATAATAATAAATAAATTGCTTCGTTAACTTTTCTAACCCGAATGACAATTTTCCATACGCCGTAAGCAGAAAGACAAGCCCACACAATGTCACCCTGATTCGAACTTTTTAATGAAGATTTGGTGCATTTATAATTAAGAGCCTCTCCGTTCTTCCTCCAAACATACCTTGTAGTTTGAGTATAATTATATTGGATTTAATCGAATCTGTCCAAAGAATGTTGTACCAATAATTGGAGGGTTTAAATACGTGCTCTGCATAAAACGTATAAGCCTTTTCTTCATATTAATCTTGTTAACGATACTTTACGAGCAACTCGACCATGGTTATCGTTTTAGTTAAAACGTTCTTAATGATATTTCGCGAAGGTGCTAATTTGCCTTCTAAAAGGAGTTTTGCTCGTATTTTTTTTGGGCTGACAAGGAGATTTGCCTCTGAAAGGCTTTCTATTTTTTTTATCAACCCTGACATTTGTTATTCTAGGGTTGCCTTGCCTTTAAATTTCCGTTAATCGCCCATTTTCTTTGAACGCCCTTACAACTTTGAAGACAATTTTGACTTAATATCTTGAGCCCGTTTTCGTGCAGCTTAATAATAAATTTCCGTTTTTCCGCTGTAAGATATTAAAATTTGTTGAAAATTTTCTACAAGTTATTGCGTTCAAATACTAAGGGCCTGTCCGGAACCAAGTCTTCGTCTTCGTCTTATTATTACAGCTAGTGACGTAACACAACAAGCTCAGCTTTTATAATAGTTAGACGAAGACGAAGCTAACTTGTCCGAATTCATTCGTTTGCTCAGCTTGATTTCATAGACAGCAAACAAACATAACCTAACAACGCGAACCTTGACTCGGTAATCAAACTAACCAGATGTCAAAACTGTTATACAAAGTAGCAAAGCTCGGTGGCATAGACATGGATTCGGATAGAGCTTGTCTCGATGTTACGTCAGCTGTAATGACAAGCCGAAGACGAAGACTTGGATCCGGACAGGCCCTAAGAGCTAAGATGTTCATTACAATTACTCGTATAGGAATTTACAAAACTTACTAAAAATTTTTTAAAGTTTTTAATTACAATTTTTTAAACCAAATTATTAGTATTGTTAGTTGGACGGACGTTAAGATTATCGGAAAACTCTACAAACACATTTTGTTAACTTATTTTTGGCTATTCCCAATCAGTGACAACAGTGAATTAACGATGATATTATTCAGAAACGCCCATGCATCATGCTCAATTCAACACTGGACATGTTAGAACATTCTTAAAACTCTCAAATTATTAAATTTCCCAAGAATTTTCGAATGCGCTGTGGTTTAGTGTATTGACATGTATGTTGTTAACTTACTTTTGACCTTCACTGTATCTAACGTTGTACAGGCGCAGACACAAAGACCCAGGGCTTCTAGACCGTTAACGGAGTTACGGCTCTTCTTTTTTTTTTTTTTTTAAATAATTGAATAAAACATAAATGTTACCGTTATTTTTAATTTATTTAACGTACATCGACTATATAAAAAAAAAACAAGCAAAATTAGAAATATTACCAATAAGTACGAAAATATAGGCAAAGAAAGATCGTCGCGTGCAAGCATACGCTTGAATTGCTATGCGACAAATTTTCTTCCCTGCAATGGAAGGGATTACTTCACTTATAGTCCACAGATTACATTATTTCTGACTGTATGTACAGCACAGAGAGTGAGTTGAGTCTGATCTCCTCTATGATTGATGGTTTTAGCGCTGAAAATGAGCGTTCTGTCGAACAGTTTGACCCTGATGTACACAACAACATCCGGAGCGCTATTTCCACATTTATATAAATTTCCAAAAAGCCAGGATGTACTTGTATTACTCCAGCAGGGCCGATAATTTTTTTTCCGTGTAACCTCAGCGGGCGGACAAATGATCTCACAGGTGCAGACATTCGTTTTCCAAAGTCCCGTCTAAAGCCCTGGTCACTGAGGCAGCGGCAAAATTGTGCGGCAAGGCAACTATTTTACCGCACCGCGCCGCTCCCGCTGTGACTTATAGATTTAATTTTGCCAGAGCAATCATGCAGTGGCAACTTAAAAATGCCACACTGCTCACGGTGTGACACACATATAAAGCCCTTTTCATACCGGGAGCGTCTCCACACGGCGCGGTGGCACGCGGAAGAATAGCGTGTTCACACCGGGAGCGGCGGATTTTATCCAAATTTTTTCGAGTGCCGATGAAGAAATTCTGTTATTAGTAACACCGGTTCAAGAAAAACCGGAGAAAAGTGATAAGGTTCGATTACGAATACTTGAGAATGTCAAAAGTATCATTTTACGAAATGCGCAGACTTATTGCGAATGAATAAGAAATTTTTGCTGCCAGCGGCAGCTGCAAAATTGTGTTTTTGAGTAATCTCCAAAATTGCCGCGCGGCAACTATTTTGCTGGCTACGCCACTCTCGGTGTGACTTATAGATTTAAGGCTGGGTCTATGACATTAATTGAACAGCTCGGAGCACCATTTGCAAGATGGGGCGCCAAGATTTTTGAATAAATCGCTGATTTACTAATGGAATATTTTTTTATATACCTAAGCAAACAAAATAACGTTTTTTGATTTTTAAATTTGTCCCCCAATTTTTATTGAAATAGATTTAAAAATGAAAATTCGATGATTTTTTTTCATTTTCTCTGGTTTGCGGAACGGGGCTGCCGTAAATTTCAACCAAATTAAATAAATTTTTAACATAAGCTTTTTAAAATTAATAGCAACAAAATAACGTTTTCCGATTTTTAAAATTATACTTACTTTTCGAAAATTTGACGCAATAGATTGCTTTCAAACAAACTTAAATACTGGGTAAAATGTAGGTAATTTTTATAAGATTTCTATTGCATTAAATTGGAGAATATGTTTTTAATAAAATCCAGCAAAATTATCTAATTCTAGATTCACCCAATGTAAAAAATTACTTATTTATTAAACTACTCAAAATGTTCAACAACTTCATACACGCACACAAATGCAAGTAAGTTCAACCAAATTGCGAAAAAAGCTTTGGCGCTACTATCTGCAGAGCCGACTGCGGCGAGAAGAAAATGAAAAGAGAATGGCAATTGTTTCGTTTTCGTAAATAAATGAGAAGGGGCGGAGTTTTCACGTTTTACTCTCATAAAATGTTCCCGCGCTTTTGTGAAGACAGGTTTTCATAAAATATTGACAATGTTTTGGTGCAATTTGTAACAGAGATATGTTTTATGGTACTCAGCATGAAAAAGATGCCTTAGAAGAATTGCAAAAAAAAGCAGAAGTTACTGTACAATCATGCGGTTTTTTTATAGACGAAGAATTTCATTTTCTTGGTGCCAGTCCTGACGGTCTCATTGAAAGTGATGGAATTTGTGAAGTGAAATGTCCTAGCTCTGCCAAGGAGTGTACAATAATTGAAGCCATTGAGGAGAAAAAAATTAAGTTTTTAACATTGGATCCAATCACCAAAGACATAAAGCTAAAGCGAACGCTTAACTATTTCTACCAAGTGCAAGGTCAATTACGTGTAACTAATAGACTGTATTGTCTTTTTGGTATTTGGACTCCAAAAGATTTTAAATTTATGCGTATTGAAAGAGACTCTGATTTTTTCGAAAATAAAATCAAGAATAAATTACTTAATTTCTACAATAATTTTTTGGTCTTAGAATTATGTGATCCACGTGTACCTAGGAACATGCGGGTACGAAATACATAAAATAAAAGTTATAGATCTTTTGTTTCTGCATATGACAATAAAATTGTTAAATTATTTCTCTGCATTCATAATTGTTTATAGTCCTGAATATAACTGATTGCGTAACTACTTCTCGGTCTGTAAATTATATATGTACCTATTCGCATTATCCAAGTGAATATTTATGTAATCAAGTAAAATTGACTAAGCAATACGTCGACTTGAAATTATACATAAAATTGTCCTTCCGAAAAAAATAATGATTCCCCAAATTTCACAGAAAAAAGTCTACAGCGGCAGCACAAACTACTTTCCTCTAATTTGCCTCGTGTTTTTCCTTTGCCTATTCTTCATCGACGACGTTGCGCCCTCATCAACCATCATAGGCAAATACTCCAATTCTCTCTCGAAATAAAAAAAAGCTTTGAGAGATGCATAAACTCGAAAGCTCTTTAATGTTCAGGCACTTACACCAAAATAGATTTTTACATGAGCGCGGAGCTTTTGTTATTCGTAAACCCAGCCTTAAGGAGCGTTTACAATGACAGAGTATAGTGGAGCCAGCAGATTGCATTTGCTCTCCTTTTCTCAAGATTGCACTTAGATTTCACAGATTATAGCGTCAGATTGGAACAATTCCTAATCTCACGTTGGCTCCTTTAATTTTGCAAGCGCAATCGCGTAGTGGAACCTTAAAAATGCCGCTTCCGGTGTGACACTCACTATAATTTCCTAAATAAGGATGGCAAATTTTTTGAATATATCGATATATCGAATTTTTGATATATAAGAATAATATATCGATATTTGTGATATATCGTGTTTAATATATCGATATTTGTATATATCGATATATTATATTACGTAAGTTAGAGAGAAATATCATTTTCTTTCAAATTTGCCAATTAAACCGGAATAAAGAAAAATTATGGCTATTGCAGTTATGATTTTCAAATGGCAAAAACATTTTCTATGTAGTCTCTTAAACTTAAAAAACAATTGCCACACATACTGACGTATCAACATGAATGGAACTTTAAAGATTAGTTATGTACAAAACTTCAAGGGACGCTAAACGCTTATTTCACTCACACCTTTATTTCATCGGAATACCCCATATTAAATTGAAGTTATTTTGGAAAAACTGCAATCGCCTGATGGAGTATGATTTCTCAGTACCAATAGGTTACCAATAATTATTTCGAAAAACAAACTTATTTTTTTATTTAATAAGAAACATTCATATCACAAACTAAATGCTCCATGTTTTTTTCAAAAAACAAAGTTTTGAATTTTTTCTCAATATGACTTATATCATAGATGGCATAAGAACTAGATATCGCATACAGTACCAGAGAAAAGTATACAGATTTTAAATCGCTGGTCCATTCCGGAATAGACCACAACATGTTTCAGAGGTGCTGAGAATAAATGTTCCTTTAACATCAGTTTTGTATACATTTGGTCGATTCCCTCAACATAGATGCGGGAAAATATGAATCACTCGACGTAACTAAAGGAATGATGCCCAGCACAATATATTCGGTGCGGTGGGTGGAGCCTAAACGCACTCACAGCGTTCCTCATTCAATAGATGCCACTGACATGTATAATATGGACTGACTACGTTAATGGAAATGCACTGCAAAATTTGGGCTTACTGCTATATTGCTGACTCTTTCGGTCTAAGCACCAAATACCAACTGAGGAGAACTGTAAACAACAAATAAATAAGTGGATCTGGCGAAAGAAATATTTTTAAATTTATTATTTAGGGTTATTAATGATAAAAATGTTTTACCAAAGGCAATATGTTGATGAGATGTGCTACGTGGTCATTTTTTAACTTCCCGCCAATGATTTTTTTCAATGTTGGCACCGGCGTAAGAACTCTTTTTGACATAAGCAACTGAGCCCACATGAAATAGAACAGTCCTTATTATTATAGGTCTGTCTGTTTACTTTTGAGTAAAAATCTTTGCGTAAAAATCAAGTAAAAACTTTTATGAGGTAGAGGGGATAAATCAAGAAAAGTTACCAGACACTTTTCGAGTAAATTTTGTTTAGCTTGTCATGTGTCAAAAATTTGGCTACTACCTTTCCGTCTGAAACAGAAAACAATTAATTAATTTGGAATACGTTTTAAAAAACCCACCCTCTTTAATATAATTTTTTTTTTAATTTCGACTCTTTAGATTATCATTTTACATTCTTTCGATAACCCAACAAACGGCTTAACCTCAAATTTAATACTTTTGACAGTCAGCTGATTGCATATCAAAGTTACACATCCTCTTGATCATGATTAAAAATGAGCAACTTTGTGCAAGAGGGGAAACGTATAAATTTACTCGATTTTTACTAAAGGGTTCTCCAATAAGAGGTGTTATTTTAATTAGCCCGCTATTTCGGTAGATGTCACTTTTGGAGCTGTCATTTTTTTTCATTTGACAAGTAGAAACTACGCCATTAATAAAAATGGAACGATACATGATTCAACAACGCATTGAAATTATTAAAATTCACTATAAAAATGGTGAAAATGTGGCAGAGACGGTTCGTAAAACTCGAACATTTTTGGGTCGTCGTGAAGCACCTTGTCGGACCGCAATACAGAAATTGGTAGAAAAATTCGAGCTGTCCGGACAAGTTAGTGATGTGAAGAATAAAACCCGTGCACGTCGCTCAAGAACAGCCGAGAATATTGCTGCTGTAGCCGAAAGTGTTGAAGAAAACCCGGGTTTGTCCATTCCTCGTCGTTCTTTGGAATTAGGCATTCCACAAACGTCATTACACCGTATTTTGCATAAAGATTTGGATCTTAAGGCTTATAAAGTTCAGTTAACACAAGAACTCAAGCCGGCCGATCATCAACAACGTCGAGTCTTTGCTGATTGGGTCCTTGAAATGCATGAAAATGATCCGGAATTCCATCGAAAACTCATCTTGAGTGATGAGGCCCATTTCCACCTCGATGGCTTCGTCAACAAGCAAAATTGTCGCATCTGGGGCTCGGAAAACCCTAGAGTTATTGTTGAAAAGCCTCTCTATCCTCAACGTGTGACTGTTTGGTGCGGTTTATGGTCCCGCGGGGTCATTGGACCTTACTTTTTCGAAAATGAGGCTGGAGCAACAGTTACGGTGAATGGATTGCGCTATCGACAGATGATCAATGATTTTTTTTTGGCCGGAATTGGATGGTATTGATCTGGACAACGTTTACTTTCAACATGACGGCGCTACGTGCCATACAAGCAACGAAACCATTGATCTTTTACGGGAAAAGTTTCCGGACCGTGTTATCTCTCGAAGAGGTGATCACAATTGGCCACCGAGATCTTGTGACTTAACACCTTGCGACTTCTTACTTTGGGGCCACGTGAAAGAGAAGGTCTACGCCAACAGCCCAGCGTCGATTCAAGACCTCAAAGATGGAATTCGTGAGGCTATCGAGGACATAGGGCAGCCACTTTGCGATTTGGTTATGGAAAATTTCATGAAAAGGATATGGTCCTGTAGGCGTGGTCGTGGTGGTCATTTGGCTAATGTTATTTTCCATTACTAACGGCATACCTTCCTCTTTATAATGAAATAAAGATCTGATCATTTATCTAAAAAAAATGGCATATTTCTTTGAATATCAAAATAACACCTCTTATTGGAAAACCCGTTATACATATGTCAGTAATAGATGCTCGTATCGGTCGCTGTGGTGGCTGGAGACGAGCGTAATCTACGAATAGAGAAGTAAAGGAAAGGTATCACAATGTTTGCGTACGAGAATGAAGCATTTTAATTGTGTGCAAATGTTTACAAGACGTTGGCAACCATAGACAAACTAATAACATACAGAGCAGTGCCTCGCTCCAATATAAAATTAACAATGCCTCGAACTGATGTAGGGAAGGCTGCAATTTTTTCTTAGAAATTTACTAAAATATTTTTTGCTTATTGCTTGGCTACGCGTCTACGCTCATAGAAATTGTTGTCGCCCTCCAAAAGTGCGTATAAGTTCTAGGAAAGAATTTTCCAGTAAATTTCTAAGAAAAAATTGCGGCCTTCCTTCCATCAGATCGAGGCAGCATTGATTTTATATTTATTAGAGCTCTCGGCCAATGCATGAAAATTCGAAGAAATAAATTTCTAAGATAAAATTGTGGCCTTACCTTCATTATCGGGTCGTGGTATGGTGATTTTATATGGAGCGAGACATTGCTGGCTTACCTTTTGTGCACGAAAAGTGTTGCATATTTTTGTTCTACGTGTCTAGACTTTGTATGTTATATTAGTTTGTCAAAGACAGGGCGAATTGTAAATTTCTAGGAAAATTGTTAAGTTCGATAGGAGAATATTAGTTAGTAAACCGTCATGCAATACCATTACAAAAAATTACTCTCAGGGGCAAATGAATTTAATAAAGTTGTTGTTTCTTTTAAATCAAATCAAATCCTAATAACTACAGCAAAATAAAAAGTATTTCCAAAAACGTGACAAGAAAGAAGTAACATTTACGTCTCTCCCACCGCACCGATGCTGTGCATCATTCCTGACTTTAATCAGAACAGCGACATGAAAAGAAAAATGATGAGAGTTACGTCGAGTGATTCATATTTTCCAGCATCTACCATGTTGAGGCAGTCGACCAAATGTATACAAAACTGCTGTTAAAGCAACATTTTTTCTCGGTGCCTCAGAAACATGTTGTGGTCTATTCCGGAATGGACCAGCCATTTAAAATATGTATACTTTTCTACGGTATGCTATGCAACATCTAGTTGTTATCTATAGCTTTAACAAAATTTCAAAACTTGATACAACAAAAATATCCTTAATTTAAGACCAGTGTTTCTCTGGTAAGGAATGTAGCTTTGTTTGCTGTTGCTCCAGCTTTAGATAATAAACGTTCACAAGGAACTGATGTTGCAACTATGCTTAACTATTTAAAACTTAATTTATAGGAAATAACGTTTTTATTACATCCCAAGCCATAAAGCAATCTCGATCAAGGTTATAGACAGGAATGCTTAGGTATTGCCTCTTACTACATGAACAGATCCAGCTTGTGCAACATGCTTGTGATAAGCCCATATAGGTATCCAATTCTCCTTTTTCATTAATATCATCGGAAGAAATATCCTCCTCCTCTTCCTCATTGTTGTTTCCTTGAGATGTAGCAATACTCGTACGTAGAGATCTTATTACTTTGGCACAAGACGCAGAATATCTAAAATGCATATTTTTAAATCTAGGATCTAGGAATGTATACATAGAATGTGCCAAGGGATGATATTGTTCAATTTGTCGAAATCATTTATTGAATTCGTGTTGCAATGCATCTACGAAATTTTTTCACATATTGAAACTTGATTTCATTCAGTAACACATATACAACTATTGGTATTACCTTACTCAAAGTCACACCACTTATCTTATTTCGGTGGTTTAATTTTTCTAGTGCGTGAAGAACCAATTAGTACTGGTGTATTTTTCAACTAATTCTTGTACAATTATTTTCTGATATATGTATATCTTTTAAAAATAAAAAAAATTGATGGAAAAAATTCTTTCTTTGCAAATTGCGTTAGATTTAGATTATCAATAAAAATTAATCTTATAACACAAATTCTCCTCAACCGCACCGGAACCGGAGTTACTTTGAAAAGGAATGAAAGAATTCCAAATGTATGTTAAATACCAATATCCATAAGAATGGAACATTTCATAATTAAAAAGCACTAAAAATGTTACTGCATCCGACCATTTGAGCGAAAGTGCGTGCTGCAAATTAACTTAATTTTGTGGGGATATTTAGGAGAAATATCGATATATCAATCCAGTCAATATTAATATAAAATATCGATATTTTGGGTAAAAATATCGATATAGGGTAGAGTTGCATTAGTCCGACCATCTCCAGTGCTCGACCACTCGAGCGAAAAACACGTCATAATTAGTATACTTAGCATGCTTTTTTTGACCAACAGTGTAATTTTTGGTTCTATGAATTTCTTACTGAGTCACTTCAAACAGAATTTTACTACTACTGTTGTAATATCAACGTCCAATTCGCATCACTCTGTCGGAGATTTCTGATGAGTATGTCACGCGATAAATTAGAGCTAAATATTTAGTGAGTTTGGTGTTTGAAAATAGTGTTTTTTTTTAATAAAGTTTTAGGTAAGTACTATAAAAACATTGTTGTACTAATAAATACACTCTAATTTAAATGGAAGCTATTGAATTTTTACTTATTTTTTAGTAATATTAGCTTTTATTGTGTGGTCGGAGAATGAAAACCAAAATTTGCTTAGTTCCCTAAGTTCGACCACACATGGACGAGCATAGGAAACTAATTTTTTATTTATTTTTACGTTAAAGCAATTAATTTTGAAGATTAAATGCATAAAGTGGCATTTTCCATAAAAAGTTTATAAAATACGTCGTATTTCCAGTAGTCGACCACCGTTTTATCAAGTGGTCGACAATAGGAAACACATAATTCAGTTTTGTCCTTTATTCGACCACACTCCGTTTCAATCACAAAATTTTAATTTAATTTTTTTTAATTTCAATTTATTTTGAAAGATATGAAACGTGTGATTCATCGGTATAGCAAATCTGCGCTAGCAGAAGCTCTAAAATTAATTAAAGAGGGAAAAATTGGGATCCGGCAGGCAAGTAGGGAGTATGGTGTTCCAAAAACTACTCTACTGGATAGAATTACTGGCAGGATTGCTGATGGAGTTGGAAAAATGGGTCCAAAAACTGTCCTCTCTCAAGAAGAGGAAGATAAATTAGTAGATTGGCTAATAAAAATGGCTAAATGCGGATTTCCTCTAAAACAGGAGGAACTACTAAATGTTGTCGAAAAAATTATTAGGGAAGAAAAAAGAACGACACCTTTTAAAGATAACAGGCCAGGGAAAAAATGGTATTATTCTTTCCTTAAAAGACACCCGGAGTTAGCCTTACGCACGCCTGAACCAATTTCCAACGCTAGGGCTGTTATAACAGAAGAGGAAATTCGGAAATGGTTCAAAGACCTAAGAGATTTTTTAATATCTGAAAACAGTGAAGATATTTTATTGGATGCAAGAAGAATTTTCAATGCTGACGAGACAGCATTTAGCATGGCTCCAAAAGTTGGGACAGTAATTGCCCCAAAAGGTTACCACAATGTATTCCAAGTTACACCGGGAAATGACAAAGAGACCCTAACTGTCCTTTAGAGCTTTGCCGCAAGTGGTGAAACATTGCCACCAATGGTAGTATTTCCCTACGTTCGACCACCTGCAAAAGTAGTGAACAGTATGCCGGACGATTGGATACTTGGCAGATCGGAAACAGGATGGATGAGGACGGAAACATTTTATGAGTATGTTGGTAATGGTTTTCACGAGTGGCTGAATAGGAATAATATCAGGCGTCCAGTTTTTTTTTAGTAGATGGCCACAAATCTCATCTCTCGATGGAGTTGAGCGAATTTTGCAGCAACAATGCAATAATTTTATACGCTCTCCCTCCTAATACAACACACATCCTCCAGCCAGCAGATGTAGGAGCCTTTAAAGCCCTCAAGTCTGACTACAAGAAGACCGTCAGGGAATGGCAGAGAACGCCGCAAAATATTGGGCGGGCAGTAACCAAGACAAATTTTTGTGAGATCTTGAAAAGTGTTTTAGATAAATCTGATCGGAAGGAAATTGTTAAGAACGCTTTCAAGAAATGTGGTATATATCCATTTAATCCGGACGCAGTAGATTATTCAAAGTGCGTGCAAGACAACTTGGAAAATCTGGGCGAACCACAAAAAATCTATGATTCTACTAACTGCACTCCAAGCATAACTAACCAAGACTATAATGTTGCAAAAAAAGTTATATTTTGTCTTAAAGACAACATTTTGAAGAACAACATTGAGGCCTCTGTTATTGATGTTATAATAGGTGAAATAGATAATGCTATAAACTGCAATGCAGGAGAACAAGCTCAAAATATAGGTACTACAAATCCACAAGTACCAATTTATATCGAAGGGACATATGAAGTTGGCACTAATGATGAACTTGTAAGAATTCCAGAAAATACGGTTCCTGTGGATGGGTCTGAAGTAACAAGCAATCGAAATGAGAATATAATGAATATTCCTGGTGATCAAATGGAAACAAACCAAGGTATTCAAAACGAAATCAACAGCGAAAATTGTAATAAAGGTATGTACGTTAACATTATTTAGATATACAGTTTTTTTGTTTGTTTGATTCGTTTTCTTTGTCATAGAAAATATTAACCCATCTGACTGCTCCAATCCTTCATCGTTTATGGATTATAATAACTGTCCAGGCCCGTCCTCAAGCTTTGATAGGTATTTAGCCTACCCAAGTAAAATAATTACAAAAAAGGGTAAGACCCTTTCTAATGAAGAAAGGCCACCTATGTCAATTTCATCGCGCGCTTGGAAAGAATGCCATATAAATAAAAACCGTTTGAAGCGAGAAAAATCTGATGAAATAGAACAAAGGAAAAAGCAAAGGCTTTTGAAGCGGGCAAACACGCGAAGGAAAAAAACGCACCTAAAACATGTAAGAGAAATTCAGGAAAGCTAACTTCCAAGATTCAGTGCCATAAGTGCGAGGATGTTTTAGATACTGATGCTGAAGAGGACGAATATAAAAATATAGGTTGCGATAAATGTGAAAAGTGGTATCATTTGAAGTGTACTCGTTTCTCAGGAATGCCATTCAATGAAGCTGAAAATCAAGATTTTATTTGCTGTGATTGATTCATAAGTTTTATTCTTTTTAAGATCTTAATGTACCTACTATACAATAGGCTGATGAAAATACCTACATATGATCTCATTTAATTTATAATAGTAATAAGTTATTTACGAAGCTATATATTTTATGTATTGATACTTGGTATACCTGTTATGTGAATTTTTAATATTTTATTTTTTACTTTAAAAAAAATGAACTTTTTTTTGTTATGAATTAGATTACCTTTATTTTATTATTTCTAACACCTACTAAATTCTTGCAATATTTTACATTTAAAAAATATAATTGTTATTTCAAAAAATATTTTTTATTTGTATAGGTACCTAGTCTCAATTACTAGTCATTTATATCCTTTACGTTTGTTCAGTAATTCAACTAATTCAGCCAAAAGTTTAATGGTCGAACACTGGAGAACTCCTGGACGTACATAGGATGAGCCTGGTCGACTATCGGCAAAAATGGATTTGTTACGTTTTTTCCAAAATTATACTAGTCCGATTTATTTTTATAGAAGAAAACGTTTTATATCACAAACACCAACCCATAGGCTTTCTAGTTTCGTTAGTTAATTTAAAATAACTTTAATGGGAACCAATTTATATTAATATAAACTAAAACTTTTCGTTAAGTGGTCGACCACTGGGGAAACTACCCTATTAGATATATCGATATATTTTTGCTATCCCTACTCCTAGATAGAATGCTTTCAAGTTCAGTGCACCCTCGGCGGGGCGGATATCTTGAGATTCCAAGCCAAGCTGTGTAGCTTCAACAAAAAAGTCAAACTTTTTATTCAAGTTCTCGTAAACAGATCCACGTCTTTGAAGTTCTTCAAATCAATTATTATTTTTTTTTTTTTTAAATTGAATTAAATTTTTTTATTCAAGGCCAACAATGGCACATATGAAAGTATTTTGTCTGAAAATAGCTCCAGTCTGCCACCAAATGTTGTTAGTCCACCCGTAATCATCAGCCTCTCATAAAAATTTTGTAAGAAACAAAATTCCAGTCAATTTCTAAGAAGACATTGAGGGCTTCCCTATATCAGGCCGAGACATCGTTGATTTTGTATTTTTTTTTTTATTTTCGTAGCAAACACAGAAAATTCTAAAGGCAAACGACACTTTGTAATCTTCTTCTTGAATTCTGCAGAATATCAATTTCGCCCATAGGCGCTGGATGTCTGGTATTACTTGTCTCTGATAATAATAGAATAGCTTAACTAATAACATGTAAAGGCTGGGCAAGTAGAATAAAAATCTGTAACCTTTCGTTCTCAGTATAAAATCAACGATTCCTCGACTTGGATGCAGGGAAGGAAGCCTTCAATTTTTTCTTAGAAATTTACTGAAAATGAATTTTTGTAGGCAGACAACGGCACACATGAAAGTATTGTTATCTGAAAATATGTGTATAGTATATATGTATATAATTCCAGTGAACCCAACACCAAAGTGAATAGAAATTCTGCCCAAACATTTTCTATAAATTTCTAAGAAGAAAATGAGGGACTCCCACTGACTTAGGGTAGCGACATACGATTAGGTTTTTTCCGTACGGGTTTGTCCGTGCCAAATGAATCCCAAGCAGTGATGGGACTTCCCTTCCAAATTATGCTAGCAAATTTGAGAATAAAGGGTAGCAAAATCGCCAAAAAGGTAGCAAACAGACTACAGAGTACGGATAACACAAAATGTATATATAATTATAAAATGTAATGTTTTATTTTATTATAATTGTGTTTCTTACAATGTAAACTAAAATGAATTATCACAAAAATAATATTCGTATCCTGAGAGAGCATTCAAATTTGTCTTAAAAAGTAATAACCCAGTAGGAAAAAAAGCGCTTTTGAAAGCCTTTTGAAGCGCTTTTGTGAAGCACTGAAGCGCTACCGTCCGTAAGAAGCTTCATTTTATTTTAGCGTTGCATGTCCGCAGACTTAAGCGCTTTACTATTGCTTACGTAAAGCGCTATTAAAGTTCTCCTAAAAATGCCCTTCAAAGCGCTTTACTATTGCTTACGTAAAGCACTTTTAAAGTTCTTTGGAGAAGGCCTTTTTGTCTTTGTGTATGCTTTTACTATTGTTTTTTCTTAATTGATTTATAGCAAAAATAGCAGAAATAAGACAAAATGTTTTCTAATTAAATATTCATTTATTTTCTTTTTATATAAATAAAAATTAGGCACCGTAGGCACCGTATTAATATTAATTAATAACGACAAATTATAACACTGCGCAATTAAAACCACGCACTTCGAACACAAAAAGCGACTGGTGACACTCGCTGCAGCTCGGAAATTTACAGTGTTTGGTGTGCTGAGAACATGCTTCGCTTCCCCTTCCTAAATAAGCAGTTGCTTCGCACTGCCGCCCGTGCTGAGAACATGCTTTGCCTTCGATTCTTACAAAGCACTTGCAGCCACCCGTACTGCTTTTTATGTGCTCTTTTGCAAGCGCATTAAATATTTCCTACTGGGAAATTGCGTTAAACACTACAGAACTGTTTTAGAGACACAACGACTTCTTGAAAATTTCTTTAGAAACATATTTTTTTATAAATTTTCTTATTTTTTTAAATATTTTAGATAATTTTATGTTTTGTGTATTATATTTAATATATGTTAACAAAATGAACATAATTATAGAATGTTATGTTTTATTTAATTATAATTGTGATAACTTTCTCTTATTTCTTTATAAAAACTCTATCGAAAAATTTATACAGACTGCAGTACTTAATTAGTTCATTTGACGGTATAAAAATATTTTCATCTTCTACAACGAAGTACAGCGGAAACTGTTTCAATATTCAACCTATTACGTTTTTTTATTTTTTAAGTTATTATAATCTGAAAATGCTCGTTCAGCAGCAGCCGTACTGTGGGAAAGAACAAATAAATTAATTATGTTGTTGTAAAGATTCTCGAAAATTGGTTGTTCAAAAAGATTTTGCTGTTTTGATAAATTTAGCCAAATTTTACCAATATCGTTATAATCAACAAGTTGGTCTAGCTTTTCAAAGATTATGTGGAGCCTGCACTCTGAATTAAGTTTTTCAATATCTATTTTCTTATGAAAAGCAAAGGTTTCAACTAAAGGAAGTATTGAAGTCATTTCGCCTGTTCTAATCTTCCTTGGATTGAAATATTCTAATAGTCTCAATTTCTGATCATTAAGATCGAAACATTTTTTAATTTGTTGGCACAATTCTATGTAAAATGACAATAGATTATCTTGGATATTACCAATATTTTCACAAGCATTTGAAGATTGCAACTGTGCAAATTTAATTCCAAAAACATTCTTGATTTTTCAAGATGAAATGAACCGTCATTAAATTTGCAGTCAACTGAATGTGTTCTAGCTTTATACAATTTGTTAAAATATTTTTAAAGTTATTTTCAATTAAAGGTCTTAGTTTGTGTATTAAATTTTTTTCAAACTGGAAGGTTTTATTGAGGTTATTAATCTCATCTAAAATATAGCACAAAAAATAATAAGTACAATTTTATCTCCGAACTATTCAGACAATCAAGAATTGAATTTGCATCAAAATTATTAGAACTTTCATAAGTAAAGAGAGTGAAGTAATGAAGTAAAGCTGCGACAAGATTCTTATAATGACTTGCTCTAGCTCCAACCAGCGTGCACCGCTTAATTTTAGAATCTTATTTAAATTTAAATTAAAACTATCTTGAAATTCTGCCAATTTACTTTGCGTCTTAACACTGTGGACAAAATGATTATATACGCAAGAAAGGAAATTTCCATCTTTCCAAGGAATTTTTTTCATATCAGCCGCAGGACACAAGTGGAGGGAAAGGCAAGTGCATCCAAGATAAAATAAATGTTTATTCTATTTCTCTAATCGTGCTCTAACTCCCGTAACTTCACCTCTCATTACTGATGTGTTGTCAGTACCAAGGCCAATAAAATTTCTTGCTTGCATATCCTTTTTGTTGTAGGTATAAATATAATCTCAACAACAAACAGCAACAATTACCAGAAATCAAAAATAATCTCAAACTCACAACATAAATGCGTAATTAATTTTTATAGCAATTATCCAACACAGCAGTCAGCATCAGCTCAGCTAGCAATGACATTGACAATTACAATGATCAAACAGAGCAAAACGTGCTGCAAAGTGCAAATGCATTTGTAGTTAAATATTCATAATAATCGCCACAACACAAAACACAATTCCTTAATGGCTGAAAGAAACACGCCAACTTGCTGTCACTCAGTACGTTTACATGAATACTTGAAGTATACTTCAAGTAGAGATCAAGTAATCAAAATATCATGTAAACGCGCATTGACTACAAGTCTGCTTGAGTCAAGTAAATTACAAAATTTTGTTCGATTTACTGGAAAAAATTCATGTAAACGCAACTTCAGTACTTGAACGTTTTTCATTTGTGTGAATTATGAAAACGGCAAAGAGGAGCAAAAAGAAGATTATTGTTAATAATTCAGGTAGTTATTGACTTTTAGCACTTTTCTCAAGATATTTGTCTAGAAATCCGCACCTATGTATTGAACCCAATCTTCGAGCAGAGAACTAAAGGAGACGACATGTGATGAAAAAGCGTAGCAACTTTCGTTCTTCTTCTTGTTTTTGTGAGGTGCCAGAGGAGGCGTTAAAAATTGTTGATGCCTTAAATATCACAACAAATTAATGACGCGAAAATTCAAACACATTTCTTAGAATCTCGGCACAATCTTCCGCACCACCCACTGACATGTATATAAATGGACTGACTGATCTCCTGTTTCATGTGGCATCAGTTTTGATTATAGCAAGTATGCTCTCACTGACGATATATTTAAATTATTTGCGAATTTATTTATATATGCATGTCAGTGGAATTTACCGAATTTACCACAAAAGTATTTTTAAAGCATTTTCCTCAACACGGCTTGTTGTTTCTAAATCTTCGAGCACATATAACTCCTTTTTATATTACTATCACTTAGTCCAATAGTCATTAACCATTTCCTATAAAAAGTAAATGTTCCATTTGTAACTACGTCTCTGCGCCAAACGCACTTCGCGGCTCTTTTTTTATAGAAAAGTGACAGTCAAACACCCCGCCAAAACAGGGGCGGATTTGATCACTTGGCCGCCCTAGGCCTATGGAAGATTGCCGCCCCCCTACTCCCTGTAAAACACGAAAAATTGAATGATCTATATCCAGTGAAGGGACCCCAGGCTAGAATTAGCGGAGTAGGCTGCCTCATAAATCGGAGTAGATTTGAAAAAAATGGAGTAGTATTAAAAATAACACTTTCCAACGAATTATTTTATTTAAAAAAACGAAAAAGTATAAAAATGTAATGAAATACCCACAACTACAAGAAAAAATCGCCGCCCCCTAAATCTGCCGCCCTAGGCCCGGGCCTACTCGGCCTATAGGGAAATCCGCCCCTGCGCCAAAATCAAGATGGCGAAAATTTTTGGCTACGCTGCCATACATATACTTTACTATGGGATGTCATCTCCTTTAGTTCTCTCCTCAAAGAACCTAATGCAGAGTAGTCAAAGGAAAATGTCATTTCAAGTTTATTTCAAGAAAATTTCAAATCAAGTAATTGGAATTAATTCAACCAAAAACCCTATTAGAGTTTGACGTGGATTACAAGTCAAGTACTCAAGTATTTATGTAAACGTACTGAATGACACTTTTGTCTTGTCCAGTACAGCAACGTCTAGGAAAAGGCATCTGCTTCGGCGCCATTCACACAAACAAGATGCAAACGCATGCAAAGTACATAAATAATTAGAATCCGCGCGTTCTTTTTCCACTTCCTTTCCTTTCCTCGTATTAGTAGTTTTCTTTAAATGAATAAAAAATCCCAGAAAAATCTGAAACATCAACATTGACAGTAGATTTTTTTTTAAAAATAATTTTTTTTTTTTTTGTTACGATTAATGGGGAAAAGCGAAAAAGTAGCAAATTTGGATTTAAAGTAGCAAGGTAGCAAACATGCTTAAAAGGTAGCAATTTTGCTACAATACCAGCAAAGTCCCATCAGTGAAACTTGGCAGCGACATAGGGCAGGCAGCGACATACGATTAGGTTTTTTCCGTCCGGCTGGTCGTCTACGGTTTTTACAGTCGCCGTGATTACACGACATACGAGACGGTTATTCTCGATTATTTTGTGGTTACAAGTCAGTGAAGTCAGTTCAGTAATTTTTTTGGGGTGCTATAAAATATGGAAAACATTAGTGCTATTGAACTTGTAATTATTTTACTTTTAATTGAGGATAAAGAAGAAAAGAAAAAAAAAACAATTGTGCAACGTAGTTTTTCAGTGCATCCGCTAAATCAAATTAGACCATCGCGAGGACATGCAAATTTAAGAAATGATGAGGAAAAGTTTTTTAGCTTTTATGGAATGTCTTCCCGCTCTTTTGATATACATATATGTATTACTTCACAGAGTTAAGGAAAAACTTTCAAAATCAAATACTTTCAAGCCGATCTGCGCCAGGTATTATATTACAATAGAAAAAAAAAAAAACCTAAAACTATTCTAAATATCGCACGCGCACTCCAAAAAGAATCTTAAATTATTTTATTAAATGTGCCTACCTACATATCGTTTCGTTACTGCTGCACTGCATTAATTTTCAACAAACCGTCCGGGAAAAAACGAAACGTATGTTCCGTCACATTGCACTCAATGAGTTTAGAATTTCATTCGGCAGCAAACCGTATGTATTAGCCGTCATCAAACCGTGTCCAGCCACGGTTGCTTTCAGATTTTGAAACCGGTCCGGTTTTAACGTGATCGTATGTCGCTGTCAAGTTAATCACTTGGGATTCATTTGGCACGGAAAAAACCCTACGGAAAAGACCTAATCGTACATATGTCGCTATCCATACGATCAGGTTAAAACCGGACCGGTTTCAAAACCTGAAAGCAACCGTGGCTGGCCACAGAACTGTAAAGTGCAGAGTAAAAATCTTATGTGATCAAACTCACTTTCGCTAATGGAGAAGTAAGTAGCAAGGCATCCCAAAATGTATATGCATAGGTAAAGTAGGTTGGTAGGGCAGACCGGGGCTAGTAGACCCATTTTTCATAACTAATTTTATTAGAATGTTACTGTAACGTTTTTGGGCATAATAAATACGTTTTCATTTTGATTACTTCAATGGGTTTCTTAATAGTTGCTTTTATTTTATTGCCTATAAAGCTTTCAAGTATTATTTGCCATTTTCAAAAAAGCTTCCCCGTAAGTCCATTTACCCCATGCCTGGGGCATAGACAAATTAATAACATACAAAGACTGGACACGTAGAACAAAAATATGAAACGCTTTTCTAGAATATAAAAATTAACGATGCCTTGACGATGCCTCCACTTGGCACTTGATGACGTGCACAAAGGGTAAGCCACTAATGCCTCGCTCCATACAAAATCACAGTTGCCTCGATCCGATGAAGAGAAGGCCACAAGTTTTTCTTAGAAATTTACTGGAAATTTCTTCCTTCGAATTTTTATGAATTGGCCGGGCCGGTTGGTTGATTTGAACCAAAAGAAGCAATCTATCGACTATGTTTGAACACACGGAGGGCTCCTATTATGGTCTTTGTTGAGAGCATGTTCCTTGATTTTTTTTTTTGTTCGGTTGTTATTACTAAAAGTCCTCTCGGTATCGGCATTGGAATGTGCAGGAGTTAAAATGGATAGCGTAAATTGAGGCAGAACTGTATATTTGTCCGAGCGCCTAAGTTGAAACTCGATCTTAAATATTGACTCTGCACCACAATTCAAGTTAGTATTGTCATTGCAGAAAAACTATTGAAATCCCTAGGAATTCCATATAGAAATGCCATGGAAAAGTCTTAGAAATCTCTGCGAAAATAATATGGATAAAACATAGAAATCTGTACAAATCTATACAATTAAAGACTTGGAGTCTCGATGCAGTTCCATACGGCCAAAGAACCGAAAATCCTTGCACAAATAGTACGGATTTCTAGGTAAACTTGTCAAAAATGATAAGTAAAACGACCGAAATTCAATTCGAATTGCTTACTGGGTTGTCTTTGCTTTTATAATTGGCAATGACACCAATACCTCATCCTCGAAAAGAAAGCGCAAAACTATTTTCGCAAGAATGGAGACATTTTCACCATGTGACTATCAAGTGTTGAAAAGGCAAATTACTTCAACACAATATTTTTCACTGCCAATGGTTCAAACCTGAATTAATCACCTCATGTTACAAAATTTTTCGGAACTCCCCCGAATGTAAAAGCAATCTCTAGCCATTTTCTGCTAGGTGGGCAAAAACTAGACCGTCTAATACCATAGGCAGACGGACAAAATCTATGATTATTCATTCGTAATTAAATTTTTCAAAAACCTAGTTACCAAAGATTTTTTGAATTAAAATGAAAGTCATGTCAATTTTTATATGTAATTGACAGCACATATTTAATAATTAAAATTAAAGTTCAAAGCTAATGCGATTTTTGAAAATTCTAAGGACGAATGATCATTGGCTTTGCCCGTCTGCCTAGGGTAGCTAGCTTATACATAGTTGTTGCATATACTCTTGGCACTTTCCCCTGAAGTAAATGATGAGATCAAGTCTTGAGTCTAAAACTATCGTTCTCACAGAAAAATAAAGCTATAACAAATTGCAGCCCAACATGTTTTCTTTCTAATGGTGTAGATTTAGAACAAATTTATGGAAATTATGGTGTTCGAACCAAATCCAAGCTACTTTTATATGAAAAACTCCTACAATAAGATAACACAAAAAAAAGTATGTATTCCGGGGGTTACGGCTCTGCTTATTTTTCTTAAATTATATTTTACTGCTCTTTTGCTAGAATTATTTCCACAGTGTGAAAATTCTGGTTGGAAAATATTTGACGCAGAAATTCTCGTACTTTCGCGTACAAGAATACATTTTGCCTCGTACATCGTACGTGAGTCGAAATTCGCGTACATGTACGAGAATTATCGTACGTCTAACATCGCTGAACTGAATACACAGGAAAATTTAGACAGATTCGATGTCGATGTTCACTTATTTAATCGCAATGAGTCTACATACCCCTATAGTCAACTAACCCCGCTCTACCCCACTAAAGTCAATTCTTGGCAATATTGCAGACACAGTATTAAAATTTTCTAAATTTAGTGATTGTGGGGTACAAGCAATATGAATATGGTAAATGTATCCGAAGATCAAACGCAATCTAGAACAATTCCTAGAAATTCAACAAATATATATAATAAAAAAAAAACATAATTTCTAGTATAACGATAAATTTAGAGCACGACTGGTGGGATATGTCAAGAAACCATTCTTGGAAGTTCTATGGAAGCTGTTTTGTCGTCAACAAAAGGTAATACGTACAATAAACAAATTAAACGTGTTCAAAAATTTTGCTCTGTATGCATGTAGCCTTATAAATAATAGGCGGTTTTGTAAAATATGCTTTAAAGTTATTGAAAACAACTAAAAAAAACTCGAATTGGTCTAAGACAGGGGTGTCCAACCCGCGGCCCGCGGGCCGCATGTGTCCCAGGACGGCTTTGAATGCGGCCCAACAAAACTCATATATAATTACATAAATATTTTCTCAATTAATTTTGTAAAACATTTTCTTTATCTGTATAACATTTCCATGGGAGTAGTTACTTCTCGACATAATAAATGTACAATTGCGCAATGTGGCCAAAGAAAGTTTTCAATGTGCAATTGTACTTAGTCAAATTGACATTGAAGACATTGGGGACATTATTTATTTTTCGGAAATAAGATGGTTAAGTCGGGGTAAAATGTTGAAAAGATTTTATGTTTTGCGAAATGAAATCAAGAATAAAATCTGTGCCAGAACTTGGTGATGAAAACAGGCTCACAGATTTTGCTTTTTTTTTTAGTAGACTTGACAGCTCATTTAAATGAGCTAAATTTGCGTCTTCAAAGTGAAATACTGCTATGCCTCTAACTATAGCGGTTTTCGAAATGAAACTAAAACTATGGTAGTCACAAATTCAAGCAAATAATTTTATGTATTTTGAAACGTTGGCTAAACACTGTCCTGAGAGTAATGAAAAATATGCAAACTTGATTTTCGATTTGATACAGGAATCTGAGAAAAGATTTCAAGATTTCCAAAAAAATCAACAATTTTTTGACATATTTGCAACTCCATTTTTAGTCGACATAAACTTACCAGCAAACTTATAGTTATAGTTCGGGTAGTTTCGAGTGGATTTTAATGAATAAATTCGGTGTGTATGCCGGATTTACAAATACACAACGTTTGGCATTTTTCGATTTTCAAAATTCGAAACTCTCATTAAGTAACTATTCGAAATTTGAAAATTTTCAACAATATTTTTTTATTTTTTCGAAATTTCATATCTAATTACATATTAAGCGATTTGATTTTCTTTCCCCCTAAATTCTCTAGATCCTATTAATCTGCAACTTTTTTACACTGCATGTTATCAGCCAAAGTTTCATCGAAAAAAGTTACAAACGGTTGAAATTCCAAAATTCAAAATCACAAAATTCTGTATTGCATTTTGGATTCTATGCTGGAAGACTTGCAACTTTGTAGTGATATGCTCATTTATACTCAGCAACTTTCTGCATACCAAAAATATCAATTTTCGAAAATTTTCACTACTAAATCTACGATTTTCGAAAAAATTTCACTTTTTTTCACCCTTCAATATTAGTACTTTCCTTCCACAGAGTCTAGACATGTGGGTGCTCTATGGAAAGCTTGCAGTCTCTACTTTAAGAATCTGGAGAAAAAAATATCACATTTTCCAACTTTAGATACATTGTTTCTTCCATCCTTGCAATTTGATTTAATTTTGCTCAAGTTATGAGAGGTATGTTGCAGGCAAGTTTTTACTGTAACTCTGGCAATACTTAAGGTGGACTAATCGTGTTGGACTTTTATAAAAGATAATAAATGAGGGATGTTTTCTATTAGAACCGGATCATCTGTTGGCATGGTTACTTTTCAAGATTTATGACTTTGAAAACAAATGAATTTTCTGACGAAAAAAATGTTTTGTCAACAAATCGCCAATTTTTCCATTATGTGTGCACGTTTTCAAAATCGAATTACACCGAATGAGAGCCTGTAATGTTACCTGAACTGAGTTATGGTCAAATATGTGACTTAAGGTTCAAAATTTCGAAAAAATCGAAAATCGCCTATAACTTCGAAAATAGTGCGAACTCGAAAAAATGTTATATAACATTTTCGATCGCAAACAGGCTGTACTTTCGACCCTTAAAATTTTTTACCATCTCGACGGGACATCCTGTATATTGTTTTTGATTACGAGAAGACATAGTACACATGTTGGTGTTCTTAAATGTATATTTTTAAAATTATTAGCAAATAAACAATCTAATAAATTACATCTACATGCAGTTTTTCGGGAAGATTAGATAGGCGGATACTCTTGTGTATATACAAGTCGAAATTGTGGCTATACAAGTGTCGATACAAATCCAGATACTTGTGTCTAAGTGTAAACTCACCTTAACAATGATTTGACTTTCTCCATTTCGACCGACTCATAATAAATCCATCAGAATTATTGTCAACTCAACATTTTTCCATTCTAAAGACTTGGTTTCCAACAGAATGCGGCGGGGAAATTGCAATTGCGCTGCATTCTCTTGAAAACCAAGGCTTTCGCATAATGCGACAACGCACTACACTGTTTACGTAGAAACAAACCCCTCAACACACCGATTCTGGTAATGTAGTGGCAGTGGGCTGTTTATGACTTACCATACAGCCAGTGCATGCTTGTTTTAACCATATGTCAAGAAATATGCGCAATGTCCCTAATGTTTGACCCACAAATTAAGCTCTGTATATTGCTTTTCGTTCTTTCCTATTGTCGCTTGCTTTGCTCATATATAAAAAATACTATGCGTAATATGTATGATGCTTGGCCCATATACTGGCGCTATCTTTTTAGTTATTGACCATGCTAGCCAATAGCCTGCATTTAATTTTCTTATGCGTAAGGAAAATGTTCTATTTCGCTTGTATAAACGAAATAGAATATTTCCAATATTCAATTAATATATAAATCGGAAGCAGTGACGCCAGATATGAAGTAATTACTTCATTTTGAAGTATTTTTAACGTGGTAAAGTATTGAAGTATTTTAAATATTTTAATCCATATTAATGAAGTATTTTAGTTTACTTTAAAATGCTGATCGTTAAGGCTGGGTCGCTGTCATAAATAGGACAGCTCGGTGTACAATTCGCAAGATGGAGTGGGGTGTTAAGATTTTTGAATAAATCCCAAATTGATTAATGGAATATTTATTTAAACACCTAAGGCAACAAAATAACGTTTTCTAATTTTTAAAATTTGTCCCCCAATTTTTATTGAAATTGATTTAAAAATGAAAATTCAATGATTTTTTTTTAATTTCTCTGGTTTGCGGAGCGCGGCTGCCTCAAATTTGAACCAAATTAAATAAATTTTTCACATGAGGTTTTTGAAGTTAATAAGCAGAAAATAACGCTTTCCGATTTTTAAAGTTCTATTTATATCTAATAAATTGCTTTACCTGCATTTCACCCATTAAGAAAGCGATTTATTCAAAAATCTTAACGCCGCGCCCCATCTTGCGAATTGTGCACCGAGCTGTACTAATTATGACAGCGACCCAGCACCCAAATAGGAACTTATTTGGAAAATTGAAAGCAAAAATATGTACAACTATGCTCTTTCTGGAATTCACTACAGAGATCTCATAGATATCCAATGAAAATATAACCAGATGTGCAATTTCGATGGATTTTGTATGGGACTATATATAAAAAAAATAAAAAATACGGCTTACTTTTATTATATAAACATAAGCGCAGTTAATCTTGCAAAGAAATTGTTTTCATTCACACAATACATCCCCGTTGACACACTTATGCGTGATTTCTGAAATTATCAGTAACTGCCGTTGGTTCACTTATGCGTCATTTGGGATTCTAATATTAACGGCCATTTAAAACACCGTAGCGTCATATAATACAGCTGATATTGAAAATTCTATATAAATTAAATAAGAGTTTTTAATTAAAAAACTGCAGAACTTTTCAACATTTTTCATGAAAAATAAGAACTTTATCACGAAACATCGCGAATCGACAAAAAATATTCCCACAATCAGATGGTGATTTGAATTTTTTTTTAAATTCCCACTTTTTGACCCCTTTTCATAGATACTGCTGGGGTTGTTTAATAATTTCATAATGGGTTGGTTGACCCCCACCCTTGTCTAATTCTTATTCTAATATGTATATAAATCCATATTTAATGATTTTTTTTTGTGTACATCTGAAAATTAGAGCAACTACTTGAAGAGTTATGGAAATCTTAAGAAAGTATTAAAAAATTACAATATTTTGATCAAAAACAGCGGCCATTCTCCGTGCATAAAAATTCGTAGCATCAACGGGTTGTATAGTTAAATAAAATATCAAAATCCACCAACTTCTTATGAATTTTAGTTTCTAATAAAAATACTTCAAATGAAGTATTTTATGTTATAAAAGTGAAGTATTTAATCAAATATTGTCTGGCAACTCTGATCGGAAGACGTACCCAAAATTATACACTTACGTTAATTTATAAATATTCACCCCGTTACTAAATCTTGTTGGATCACCAATTATCAAAGAAAATCGATCGATGATCCTAAGTAAAAAGCCGGTGTGTCGCTGTAACTTAGGCAGTAGTTTTAAAACAAAATCAAAAATGAACCAAGAGACCCCTGAACCACGGTAAGCTCTCTTGTTCCCCTAATAAAGAACAAAAAGGAAAATTAAGAAGTAACTAAACAAATTTTAAGTCAATAAGTCAAAAATAAAAAAAACCTAATAAGGAAGACTTAAGTTCTGAGTTTAGAAAGTGAAAATGTCAAGAAAGGAGATGTAAATCGAGGCTGCTGAACTTCTTGCATAAAAGTACCCCCAGTCCTTGCTGTAATTGGAAAACGTAACTTCGTAATTTTCTTTTTAATTAATTTTCTTGTAAATATGATGACAAATTTCGTAAATTCATCAGTAAATATAAAAAAATCTTAAAAAATGATACAGCCTTGGAAGTTGAAGCAATGGTCATGTAAAACATGGTTAAAATAAAAAATTATGAGATAAATACTGAAAATTTGAGAAAAAATATTAAAGAAGAGTTTAAACTTTCTAAAACGGCAATATTACCCCCAGTGAACTCCGCCGGTTTTGAGAGAAGTTTTTCTGATATGAGGTGGATATGAAATCAGAAAGCAACAGAAGAATGGTACTTTTCTAGTTAATGACCAAATTAATTTCAGTAACAGAAGCCATCTGCTAGACCTTGTTATTGTTAAAATTAGCTCTCAGAGCATCTAGCCAGCACAATCAAAATTGATAATTAGTAGTCGTTTAGCCTTGATAATGTTCTGATCGAACGAAACGCGTCGGCTTTAATTTTTTGTTTTTTGTTTTTTTTTTTTAATAAAATGACAAATACATTTATAAAGTTGAACATAAATTGCCAAGTGTTTTTTTAAATTATTTAAATTGCTTAAAATTTATAACACCTTACATAATGTGTAGCATGTTCCACCAAGTGCCCACAAAGTAGAATCAATATGATTAAACAAATCCTTTTTCATTTCATTTGAAAATTGCAAGAGACAATTATTGCACTATATCATATTGGGAATTAGTAAACCTTTTTTTAATTAAATTTAAAAAAGAAAGCAGCTGCAAATTTTATATAACTATGATTTGTCAGTAATAAATTTTTAAATAAGGTAACGCTTCTATTTTTAACCATCTAACCAACCCAGATCCCACCCATCTAGTCTATACCATTAATTTATTATATCCCATTCCTCCTATGTAGCCTGCAATCCCATATCCTACCCTTTACAACAATTAAAAACAAACAACAAATGTACACAATCACATAACATTATTTTCTTCCACGCCTACGCAATCGCAGTCACCTAAAACCCTAAAAACCATCGAATGCGCAAAACTGCAGCCATATTGAACTAAAAAGAAAACATTCAAAGCAAAAATTATCATATCACGGCTCACTTTGCACAACCAGCCAAAATTCTAAGAAAAATTCAAAAATGTTCCAAGTACGTCACCACAGCAAAACATGAGCGCAAGTATTGCTCAACATATAGTCCGATAACTTTCTTCACTCCCCTCGTTTTTCCATTCCATAATCGAAAAATTCACGCTTCTTTTGGTTGCTAGCTCTTGAACGAAAATGTTGCAGAATTGAAGTAATCGGACACATGTTAGTGTATATAGCGAAGTGTCCACCCTTAGCTTCTTTCGGTTTTCCTGTCACGCCCTTACGAGTTGGGGTTGGCCACCATAGACTTTTTTATTTAGAATCATATTCTGAATAATATAGCATTTTTAATTTTTTCAAAAATTTTACCTCTTCCAAACCGGCAAATAGATTGTCACGTGTTCGGCGGTGTTTTTATTGTCTTTCACCCCTTTTTTTTTGGTCCTGCGAGGCTGCATTTTTGCGACAATACTCCCAGGACCACCCTACACCAACCCTCAAAATTGCAGCCTGAAATAAAGTAAATGTGATCTTTAGCATTTTTTCGGCTTATTTGACTGGACTATTAGCAGACATTTCCTGGATGTAAGAAAACTAATTGCTTCGTCTTATTCAAATGAATATAGAAAAATTAGACTAATAGTAGTAAATATATTTTCTCAGTTATCTCCGATTATGATAATAGCAGAAAATGTTATTACAGAATATGAGAAAAAGTTATATATCCTAAGAATAGAATTGCTTAAATGTAGTGTACTTTTTGTTATTCTAGAAAAAGATTTATTTTAAATGTTCCAAATTAATTTTTAGTATGTATGTAGTATGTAAAATATTCCTTGTTGTAGAAAGTCAGTTTCGTTGTATAAGCAATAATTTTCTTATAATAAGAAGAATTTTTCTCGTGTTTCTACGCATATAAATTTGGTTTCTATTAGATCTACGATTTTATTGCTGTTAAAAGGAGTTTTCTTCTTTCTATGAAAGTTTTCTCACTCCAGGAGAAATCGTAATGCTAGTAGAAAAAAAAAAATCATGTATTTTGTATTCGATCTAAAAAAAACAACGGTAATCAATTAAAATAGTTTGCTTGATGTAAGGAAACTTGGTGTTAACACTGATTAACGTCTTAAAAACTTTTACACATTTTTGAAAAACAATACTTAATTGAAGAATATTCTTTTTCAATTTTTGTGTCAAACTGGCCCCTACTAGGCCCACCCCACAACAAAACTCTTGCTACGCCAATGAGTATGGACATCTTTTGTTGAAACTGACAATGAAACACTGCCATCATTCAGTAGCTGTAGCTGTAAATTTTGACTTACTTCATTATGGTGCTTATAGCGAGTGATGGTTAAGAAGTAAGAATTTGATTTTAAAAATTAATGCACTATGATTTCTAATCGGTTCAATTGTAGGGTAGAGTCGCTAGTGGTCAGCACCTTAACGCATTTTCTTGAAATAATAGCTTGTAAAAAAATTTCAATAATTAATTTTGGGGATATAGACACAGGAACATTAACCTCAATATATATATTTTAAATTTACAATACTCAAATATCGCAATTTTTCATTTATTAATTAAAATTGTAATAAAAATAGAAAATCGGGAAAATTGTCCTAAGGTCAGCACAAAGAACCCAGTGCTCGGCTAGTTTCTTTTCTTCAGCGGCTTGAGTTTAAGTTTTATATTAAAACAAATTAATAAAAGCAGTCAATTTTTGAATTTTGATGTCATTTTATTAAATTATCGATTCAAATTTGCCTTCGGTATAGATTTATAAAAAGTTATCTTTCTTATATGTTCATTGATTCATAGGCATATGTATATCACATCAAGTTATGTTTTTTTGGTACAATGCAGATCACATTTTATTTAGACGTTTATGATTGGGTTTCAATATTTTTTTAATTCACTAACAAAATAATATATTAAAATTATAAAATTAAATTAAATTCAAATTATCAATTATGAACTAAAAAATAGGAACTCATTTCAGTCGTCTGTCGTTTGTCCTTCACAAAAATTACAGAGAAAGTCAGCATTTTGAGCTTCTGCAAAAGTTAAGTCTGATAAACATGTACATTTTAAATGAAACCACTTTTCACATATATGTCACAGCCTCACAACTCGAACAGAAAATTTTATTCCTCTGATTTTTCTTCTTTTTTGCACCTTTACGTTTTGCGCCAGATTTTTGTAGAGTATTTTCAGCCTTTCGCTTTAATCTATTAATTTTTTTTATCTTTTCTTTCTTATCATAGTTTTATTTCCAAGCCGTAGAGGAAATATCCATGGGAAGTTTACTTTGTCTGTTTGTTTTCTTGAAGGTGAAAATGGTTTTGGATAAAACAAATGCCTTTGAAATGTAGCTGGGAAAGTTGGACTCGAATCCAACAACATATCTAAGGCAGATTGTACAGACCCTTCTTGATTACTTTCGACCATAATATCTTGATCAATATCTCTTTCGGTTGGGCCTTGATCGTCAATATTTTCCTCCAAAGAAGGAGGGTAATTTTCCTGTACTTTTTCAATTATTCAAATAACTAAAAACGATGAAAACAGAGCGCTGTAACGGTATTTTCGTGATAAAATTTCAACAACCAAACACATTCATAAGCATGAATGCATCATTTATGCATTATAGGAGAATACTCGAAACTGTGAGCAAAGAATCTGTTAAGTGTACTCTGCGGCTTGAAGCAAGGATTCTCGAATTGAAGATAATTCGAGGAAAGGACCCTACGATAAATTATTTGCAGGGTTTAGTTTCCTATTTTGAGTAGCACCATCAAGGGCTTCATTGTCAAAAGGGTGCTGACTACTGGATTAAACTAATTTTCAATGAGATCCAGTCTCCAGCATGCTGTGCTGGAAATAGACAACTCAATGAAAAATCGTTTCCTTAACACAGCACATTTAAAATTAAATGTATTTTTGTAGGTACATTTTCCAAATGCATTAAAAAACTCGTAAATAAACACTATTTGTATGATAGAATACTTTTTTCATTAACTTACCACTTATTTCACAAGAAAATAAACAAAATTTCTAACACTTTCCACTATTTATTTTTTAACAAAACCTGTTCATTACCATCTTCAATAGGATCCCTAAGGATACTGACGATAATAATACAACTACGAAGGATAAGTGTAATAAAATTTTTTAAATTTCTTGAGAACAGGTTTGAGGGCATGCGTAATTAGTTGTTCGCAGGAAAATTTGTGAGATCATATTCTTATTTAAGGCAATTTTGTGTAAAAAGTGCTGAGCACTGGGAACTGCTGACTTTAGGCGCTACTACCCTACTTAAAATAAATATTTTATATAAGACTTTAAAAGAACTAAATCTTTTTTTTATAAATTTCCTTATATATTTGAATAGGTAAAATCAATTATAATTCAGAGTAGACAGGTAGATAGGTAACTACTCAAACTCGCAGATCAAGAAAACACATTCTATTTTTGTGATCTTATGAGAAAAGAGAAAGGAAAATTACCTACCTAGTATGTAGCTACCTAACTTACATAGCTGTACTCTCCCGCATTTTAATTGCAACAGATAAATTATTATTATTATTATCTGTATGATTTCTTATGATATTTAAAATTGTTATTATTGCCAATTTGCATTCGACATTTAATACCTATGTATGTATGTATGTAGTTAGTGTTTTATAACCAGAGAGCGCAGAGAAAATTTTACTTCCTCTCTCTTTTTCTTCTATAAATGCATCAAGCAAAGCAACAACGCAAGCAGCAAGGCCACATACAAAATTGTTGTTGTTATTATGTATTTCATTTCAATTTGACTACAAATTGAGTTGAGGATTTGCTTGCATGGAAATGTATCTATGGAGATTTCTTGACATTATTTATAGGCCTATGCAATGACGAATCCTAAAAAAAGTATTATTTATAGATAGGTAGAAATAAAATGTTTTTCTCACAATTTTAAGGCTGGAACAGAATGTGGTGCTGGCGCTGGCGCATAGTCTGCCGCTTACCTTGTAGCTGAGTATGAATATACAATGCTGCAGTTTAGTTCTGTGAAAACTAGTTTGATATTTTCTATTTCATTTCATATTTCCGCTTTTCTTTTTAAATTGTTTTTTTAAAGGGGATCCCGCAATATATCTTACATTTTCATTATTTCGATGATTTTTTCTGTATCAAAATTTTTCATTTTGTTTTACTCGAACAAACCGCTTCGAAATCACAAATGTCAATCTTGGCGCTCACTAAAAGTTAAAATTTAGCAAAAGTGCGCTACAGCGCCAGCGCCAGCTACGCATTGTGTCGCCATCATACGAAAATCGTGCTGTTATATTTTGACAGTTTGCGCTACAGCGCTAGCTACGAGCACCAGCGCTACATTCTGTTTCCCACTTTAGGCACATATACATATTTTACTGATTGTAGGTAGGTGTTAATAATACTGTGGGGTACTCGGCACTGACCACCATATATAAAAAAAAAAAAAAAAAAAAATTTGAAATATAAATAATTTATTATAAAAGCTTTTCCTCAATATACCTAAATATATATATATATTTTTTTTTTATTTCTGTAAAGCTCGAATTCTCGCCTGTAGAACGAATTTAAAACATTATCTACACACACGCACTTTTCATATAACACACACTAAAAACTTGAAAGTTTTCATTTGTATTTAATATTTATGTATGATAGCTCCCTCGCTGCTTCGATCGAACATTCCTCCGTGAGCTTCGCTTTCGCTCCCATGATGAGGAAAAGACTGTGTTTGTATTTGAATATTCCTACCACGTTACGAACTACGGCATCGTACTCTCTTTCTCTATACTCCATGCGATATGTTCGTTCAGTCTTCAGTCAGTCAGTTTATGTCAATAAAACGCGACTCGTGTTCTTCAATGAAACTGATAAGGCACGAAGAATGTCGGTACGAAAAAACAACAAAAAAAAAAAAACAAAATACTTGTCGTCGTTGATGGGATGGCGTCTGGCGACGATAGCGACGACACAACGACGGATCGACACGGCTAGCGTCCTCCATCCATCCAACGCCCCAAAACTTTGAATCTCAATACAAATCGAAAAGCCCCAATTCATGCAATAAACAGCGAAGATTTTCTCCTCGATTTCTTGAATGAAATATTTTTTCGTATATGTACCTCGTTACTACCACCCACTATATTTTCTGCTGTGCGTTAGTTGAGTTAGAGAGAGAGAAAAAGAGAAAAAAACAAAAAACAAAAAACAGCAAAACAAATTGAAGGAAAAGACCGAGAAATGATAACAAAATTTCGTTTTTTTTATTTTGTTATTTTTTCTCAGCATAATTGGTTCACTCAAGTGAAAAGTGTTAATTATAGTGAACGCATGTGATTTGATTTGTATCATGTTCTCTTTGTGTTTTTATTTTTCTTATTTCTTCTTTTCCCTCCCCGTTTGAGTTTGACATGTTTTTGTTTTTTGTTTTGTTTTTTTTTTTTTCAAATACATTTATTGTAGAATAATGAAGCTTTTATGGCGGGAGACGACGGGCTTAGTTTACATATTGAAAAAAGGGCTTGTTTTTGTTTTTCTTTGCTTTTCTTCTTTTTTGTTTTTTTTTCTTTGCTTTTCTTCTTTTTGTTTTGTTTTTTTTTTTTTATGTATTACAACTTGGTCAATGTTGGTTATTTTTCTTTATATATAAATTGCGCAGCGCAAACAAAACTGTAAACAGCGTAATTTTCAAAAGCGGTCACAGAGTTTGCGCTCGACCTACGTCTCTTCTGTAATATAGTGAGCGTAGCGATAAAAAAGAAGAGTTGATGAAAGTGGATATAGTAGGCTCAAAACATATAAAAAAAAAAACAATTACGGAAACAGAACTACGCGCTTACAAATTCCCATTAATAGAATCCAGGTATATATGTAGCTTAGACTATATAGGTACATAGATGCATATATACATATGTATATACATATAAGTTAGTTTTATGTTTCTTCACTCCAATTGCGGTAGAGTAGGATGCCGAGAGGAAAAGTTCAATCTGTTTCTCTTTTAAGGAGTTTTGTTGTTCATATATTTATGTAAATCTGTTTATGTTATATATATTTTGTATTATTTTATTGTATATACCGTATATGGGAGGACACTCATATATGCATATCATTCGTTGCGTGCACCAGACAGAATTTTCTAATCTATATAGCTACAACAACAACAATATAAATTTTGAAGATCTCTTTTTTGTCATTTTCCTTTCACCCTTGATGATGATGATAATGGCGAGCTTGCAATATTCATAATATGTATATGTATGCTTATGCTTAAGCAGGCGCAGGGATATGTAAGGTAAGTAAATACTAGAAAAATTTGTGACGTCAATGCCCTGGGCTGGGACGGACTTAAATACATATGTATCTACATATGTATGTATGTATATATAACGTTGTGAAATGTTGTCGTACCATTTCGTGCTTGTTATTTGTTGCATTTAAATTTATGAAAATAAATTTTTTTTCGAATTTTTTTTAAAATTTTTTTTTTTTTTTTTAATTCCTTAGTACTACCCATAGTTTCAGCCCTGGTTTTCCTACTCTGAGGTCGATAAAGAGCCCACTATGAAATTAGCCGATTTTACTAGGAAATCCAAAAGATTTTTAAAGTATGAAAGTTTTAATAATTTAGAAATAGTATCGTTGTACATATGCCAACTAATTAAGCATTTTATTTTATTTATAAAGAAAGTTAAAGCACAAGTTTTTTTAACACTTAATGTGCGGGGTGCCGCTCCCGCGTCACTAGTACGTGTAGCGGTCGAAAACCATTGGAATGTGATAGAAAAACAAACTTTAGAAAAAAACGTTCTATCTTCCAAACCGTTTGTTATTTTTTAATGAAATTTGGAATTCTCACTTACCACAGTATGGTATGGTCCTCGATATCATATACTATCTGTCAACAAGTCGCCTAAATTTTTAAAAATATATTGAGTTTATCACATATGTCACGCATGTATTGCAGGGTGCAGGGTGCAATCACTGACTTATAACAATGGACTGAGCGATTTGCTATTTCATGTGGCACAAAAAATATTGTGTTTCTGTATATCACCGTTAGAGCACACTTTAAAACGTTTACTACATAAAAATATGTAAAACTCAACCTATCAGATGAAATTTTACACCCATAAATCGAATTAAATTAAAACAAATTATTTTCTTGTGCTCAAGTGATTTTTTAATCGCTTATAAGCACTCTTATAAGAAATTAAACTAATTCCGACTTTAATTTTCAAAAGTTATTCTTAACTGAATCTTTACCTTATTCTTTCTGCGGTGATTTCATCTGCAGCCAATATAAAAACATGAAATGGCATAAGTAAACGTTCAGTGAACAATATTTTGTGTTGGTAGCTCCAACTCTGCCATAGGGCGAAAGAGAGAACTGTAAAACTTGTGCCATTCTTTCCTATAGGAAAATGGCAATACGCTCAGTCCATTGTTATAAGTCAGTGGGTGCAATATGGTGCACTATGCAGGATGTATTAATTGGCGGTGCCCCCCCCCCCCCCCCCCCACTGAAACGATGCGTCTTACCATCCCCTTCACCTTATAATTTTTTGCTTGACTCCACCTCAGCTATCAAACCTTTGAGCTAGGCGCACCAATTATTACACCCTGCATAGTGCACCCATAGTGCACTATAGATCAATTCTAACTTTTTTACTTATTATTTACTACATAATGGGCAGGAAGACAAAAGGGTATATTGGACGTATATATTGGCATTTTTTATACATGTAGATGTAGTTTGGACCTTTACCAAGAGATTGGCATACAACATTCGTATACACAAATCGGGTAGTTCTACCTTTCCCGCCTTTAAAGTAGAGTCTGCTAAAAAGGTAGAACTACCCGTCCCGCCGTTTAGCATCAGTCAGGCGCGCGGGTAGAACTACCTTTCCCGCACATAAAGTTTAATATATTGAGCAAATGTATCGCTGGTAGCTGTTGCATTGTGAGTTGATTTTTCTATCTTTTGATCGTGGACAGTAAGCGCACCTTGTTCTCCTCTTTCTAAGAGGAACTTCCAACTCTTCAATATGTCTTTCATTTTCAATTATTCTGACAATCCTATCCTTAAGCCAAGAAGGCAAAGTGCTGCGTTCAACACGTTCCTCTAAATATGGTCTTAGAAGACAAAACGTCAAATTTTTTTTTTTAAAGTGCGTCTTTTTCACTAGATTATTTATTCCTTGATTTTGAAAGACGTGGGTTTTAAATGATTTTATTCCTACAGCATTTAATAGGCCATAAAATACACACATTTGCCAATTGGTCAAAAGTGTCCACACCACCTTTGGTATAGATACTGCTAGATACTACAAATATGTATGTAAAAATTGCGAAAAACATTGTAAACTTTTCCTTCACCTTACGTATTGGGTTTTGTTAATATTCCCTGAAAATATTTTGGAATTTTCTAATTACTCTTTTTCTTCCCCCTTCAGTACCTTTATATTTCTCAGAAAAACGCACCGATTGAGCAACGATGAGAATTTTGTTTTTAGATAAAAACATAAATGAATTATTTTTAGGGTCGTTTTCGACCGCGGGTAGTAATAAAGGGTTAACTCATAATATACAGTACTATCGGCCAAACACACAAATGTAACTCAAATCATTCTCACGATGTTACCTAGCAACAAGTCAAAGTCAAAGTAATATTTATTGAGGCTAAATTACATAAATTTTGGTAACCTGACTTTGTTGTTCTATTGAAATATATATGGCTGCCTGGCTTACAGATTTTCCTGGCATATAACTCGATTTTCAATTTATGATAAATGTCACAAGGCATTCACCCTACTTCTATCATATTTGTTTCAATTACAGCTCTGATAATTACATGAGCATTTGTATACTTGCTCCCGGTGTATATTTCTTTCGCTCAGTCTTACTGACACTAAGCATATCTTAATAATTACATAACGAAAATTAACACGAGCCTATGGCTATATACTTATTCTACAGTATCAAAAAGAAGTATTCGATTAATTAAAAGCAAGAAAAATCACTATTAGGATTTGCCAACTTCAAAGATTCGTTGTTCAACTTTTGTCTTTAATCAAGATGTTTATTTTGGTTTTCTAAAAACTTTTACATATATCACTTGGACTATTTTAATTCGTCCTAACTTGCAGTTCAGTTGATATATATCAGCCTTTACATATCTATTCAGTTCGGTATATTATAAAATAAAAATAAAAATAAAGATGAAGAAACCTATTAGTTAATATAGGAAACTTCTAGGCTTTGTCAACTTTAAACCTCAACTTTACATTTCTTTGATCGAGAGAGATATCCTATAAGTAATTCGATTATAGTATAATATAAGGAGATATCGGTATAAAAGGTGAGTGTAGCAATCCCTGAAATTATCGACAAATTATAATTTCTTCGATTCTTTCGAATGCTTTTGATTCTATCATTAGCTCCAAATTAATGAAGTGCATCTAGAAAATCAAATCAACTCATCAACGATCGTCAATATGGCTTCCGGACGGAACGCTCATCTGGAGATTTGTTCACTTTTCTTAGGAAACGTTAAAACCGTATTCTTCACAATTTTAGTGAATCCAAGATCGTTCCTCTAGATATATGTATTTCAAAGGTCTTTAATAGAGTGTGGCATCCTGCGCTTTTAGCCAAACTTAAAAGTACTTGGTCTCTACCCTCCTCTTCTATAGGGTCCGCCATCTAACGTTTTTTTTTTTCAACTAGTGCTTATTTCGTGAATGGTAACACTTAGCTCATGTCTGATTTGACAGATAATTAGTTTTATTCTTCCGCTGAACGAATATGGTTGTGTATACGCTTGAACAACGCTGGGAAATATTGCCTGCGATCGACTTACAGAAGATGCCGATTTTGCCAAAAAAATCATCTTTTCGGATGAAGCTCATTTTGATCTTGGCGGGTATGTAAACAAGCAAAATTGTCGCATTTGGGGCACAGAAAACCCGCACGCATACATTGAAAAGCCGATACACCCAAAACGAGTCACTGTTTGGTGCGGATTTTGGTCCAGAGGCATAATTGGGCCATTTTTCTTCGAAAATGAGCAAGGAGTGGCCGTTACAGTCAATGGCAATCGTTATCGGGCCATGTTGAACGAAAATTGAAGAGGAGGATATTGGCAACATTTGGTTTCAACAGGACGGCGCTACGTGCCACACAGCCAAAGCTACACTCGATGTTTTGCGCCCTGTTTAAAAAAAAAAAAAAAGTTATTTGGCGGACCCTATATTATGGATTGATTGTTTTCTATTTGGTCACCTAATTCGTATTGTATTAGATCTGAATTTCATACTATAAATGGTGGTATGCTTCAGGGCTCTGTTATATATCCGTCTCTATTCTTTCATTAATGATCTGCTTTCCCTTACTTTCAATTCCATTCTCCATAGGTTTGCTGATGACAGTACCTTTGATTTCATTTACTCCTTTCACACTCCTGTGGACTGCAGAGTGAATTCCACATCTGTCAATCGAGATTGTATGATTAGAGCATTGAGTAACGTCCTTAACAATATCCACATTTGTATGGTTTTTCGCCGTAAGCAGAGACCTCAACTCTATGAAACATCTGTGTTCGACGAACCTAAAAAAGAAAAAGAACAATTTACCTCGATCAAAATGAACTTAATAAAAAATCTTACCTGCACCTGGAGTGTGCCACAGGTGTGAAAGTACCTCGACGACATGTAAAGAAAGAATAAAATGAATTAAAAACATATGAAATAAACTAATAAAACAAGCAAATTTTCAAACTAATTAAACACATAAGAGTTTTATTACACACATACCATAACCTAACAAACAACATAGAACATAGGAAATTAACAAAAATTTCCTTGCTACAACATAACAAATACGTAAACTACAATTAACAATGATACTACAAGGTGCATGCTGAAGGTTGATGGATGTTTCAGGTGAGAAAATACCCAAAACAAACTCACCTGCACAGGTGTCCACCAACCTTAAAAACAACAATAAACTACAATAAATTCAATAAATATTTTACAGTACCTGAAGATTATGGTATTCAACGATGAAAAAACCAGCATAAACCACAAAAACACTATTGAATTAATAAAAACTATTAAAAAACACTTCGCGCGCGCGTTTGACATTACGATTAATTATTTACAGCGGAACTTCAATCTCCCATGACATTTGACTATCATATTGGGGTAAAATCGTCGCGTCATTTTAATGGTGCCGTTCGTTTTTCGCGCGATTCGCGTAATTCGCGATTTTATAAATTCCATTTACACAAACGAGTGCGAAAGAGAAATACTGTGCGAGCAAAACAAAACAGCAAAAGTCATTAGAGGAATTTATTAGAATGAACCAAAAAATGGCGTGTCGATAAGGCAGATGAAATATATACAGAAAAATCAATTAAAATTAATGAAATTAATAATAAATCTTTATGGGAAGGATGCCAAAAAATGTAAAATACATTTTGGCATATACAAATAATAATTACAAACTCTAATAAATTCATAAAAGGGTTGTATTTCGAAAATTTCACTTTATGGATAGTGAAATCGGGACAAAATCTTCTATAAAAGGCGCGTCATTCCTTCAGTCGAGTTGTCATATAGGAAACACATACTAAGCAAGTTTTCTATTCATGCAAAGTAATATTAAGATTTTAGAGTTTTTGTGGTTTTTGGACTTGAAAATTTTTTCTACGGCTTGGACTTAGAATTTTTACAAGGATTTTAAGTGCTCAAATTTGGTCAATCTGTCAGTAAATTTCGTGCGAATTTTCAAGATTTTATTGCGAAATAGCAGCAAGCTACAGCATCTACATTGTTTTTTTTTTTGGAAAGTTACTTTACAAATATTCGCAAAAGGTATTATATTTTCAGTTTCAATCAATTTGAGGTTATGGAAAATATGTAATAGCACGCCACAAGGGTATAATTACTGGTCACAATTAACCTAAGCAAATTGACTATTAATAATTAATAAATTTCCTTCCTTTTCAGAATAAATTTTAATAAATAGATTAAATTGTAAATTTTATTGTGTTTTGACATTTTGTGAAAAACATGCCTATATGGCGCATATTTTGCAAATCATGCACAGACAATAAAATTTAACCAGAGTAATTGTTTAAGTGAAATAATTAATTGTAAATAATAATTAAATAGTTAAGTAGATAAACTTTGAATTAGAACAAAAAGGGAAAACCTAGAGTGAATTAAAAAAAAAACGGAGTGACCTGTCAGTAGAGTAGTAATATATTTGAGTAATTTTTTTGTTGCATTTATTGAAAAAAAAAAATGTATAATTTGAATTGTGCTAGATTTAATTTTTAAGTGTAGAATTAGTTAAATTTGTTAGATTAATGAATTCAGTGATTAACGGTGGATGATAACCGGATGATATCTCTTTCAATCGCTACATTGCTCACCACAATTTTGATTTTCAGAACGGCGTAAATTGTGGTTTTGTAAACCCAACTCAACTAATGTCAATTATTGGAATTGACTGTTGACTTGGTTTGTAAACGCAACTTACTATACGTCAATTACAGGAATTGACATCTAGTGTAAATTAAAGTTGGTTCGGTTCTTCAATCTGGAAAGATTTGAAAGCTTCCCCGAATACGGTGCTTTTTTCTTAATAAGCGACAAAGCCTTGGAAACAGGGTGCTAATAGCCCAGGAGTCAGATGGAGAGGCCATGTAAAAGCTTATATATTTTCAATAGCCAAGGAAAAACAAAAGCTAGTTAGTCGTAGTTAGGCGATCAATGGAGGACACCAAACAAGGTAGTAAATCCTTTGAACAGCAGCATCTGCCACTCTAAACTAACCTGACTTATTCTAACACGTATCGGAAGTAGGGCATTCAATATCGGACAGGTTTTTCAATTCCGATATTTCGATATTGAAATTTTTCGATTCCGATATTAATATCGATATTGAACGTCTACAATTAAAAAATTTTAAAATCAATTTTTTACTGAAAAAATCCTTAGATATGAATAAACAAAAATAAAAAATAAAAATGTAAGTTAACGGAACATTCATTTCTTCAAAAAAATTTGCCAAAAGTTAAGATTAAGTACAATTTATTTAGTTTTTTAATTATTATTTTTTTTATGCTCTTTCTGCAAGTGGGCCCGCAGAAAACATAGGACATTTAAAGTTTTATCTTCTAAAGATGAACGCAGTTTTGTGGCAAAATTACCACTGGCGGAAAATGCCCTTTCAGATTCGACACTGGATGATTTTTGCGGTTTTCAAATATTTGTAAGCCTCACGAAGATACGATCCCCGCGTCCCATCCTGTTCGAAAGTAGCGAGCAGCTTTCAATGCATTCTTCGAATCATTCCCCGTTTTTGATTCATCCTGAGTTTTCATATCATTGCAAATGGCCATGTCAAGTTGTTCCTTCAATGACAAGCTGGCTGAATCATTTACTGAATCACTGTCAGACTAATTCTGGCTCTCTTGCAGCTTTGTTAAGTCGCTCATACAGTTCAATCACAGCATTGGCAATCGCTGATTTGCTGTGTTGCCGAAAATCTAGAACATTGTCCACATTTTCATATCGCTAATAATTTTTGTGGGAAGTAATGCAGTAAACCAGAAAACCTTGTCTGTCCTTCGTTGACACGCGTCACCAAAGATGCTTTCAAACGGACAGCCAAATCTGATGTTCCCAAATTGTTAATCATGAACGCTATCGCATCATTTGGACAAAACGCTTCTACGGCCAGTTTCATCGGTTTCAGATACGCGACAACCGATGAAATGGTGTCAAACTCTAAATCTCTGATTTAAATTTTTGAGTCAAACTTAATATCAATCAGTGATTTTCTGATGCAATTTTTAAACTTCAAGAAGCGTTCAAGCATTGCATGCAGACTATTCCATTGTGTTTTCGTGTGCAGGACCAATGGGAATGGGTTTGCCAAATTCATCGGTTGTATAATACTTTCCCAGCGTTTCGTCGTTTTTGGTTGTAGAACAATCACGCGTACTTTTGCAATTAACGGCTTCAAATCTTCAACTAGCTCAATTTCGTCGTCATTTTCAGCAAAACTGACTTCAAAACCATCCAAATCGTCCATATTATCATCGGTGTAATTTTCATCATCAGTGTCGGCAGTGGTGTCAACGTCACTTCCGCCCCCCGTACGGCGTCAACGGCGTTTTTTTTTTTGCTGTTTGTACAAGACGTCAATTATAGCTATTATAGCTAAGTGAACGCCATGAACAATGCAAAGTTGTTGATCGGATATGCTAAGTCGTCCCATTTTCCGCATAACCGACGTATCGTCGGTTGTGATGCACACAATGTCCCGGTGGTAATTCAGATCAAACTTCTGCAGCACTTGTTGCACCAGCTCAATGCACTTCTTTGCAGGAAACGACTCCATAACTCTGACCAGTCCAAGATTCCAAAAATCTTTCTGGATGAGCACTTTCACGATTTTTAATCGAAGACCATTCGTCAAACGTTAGACTGAATCGAGTTCCTTGAGACCGGAGAAGGGTCAGCTCACACTTCATCATCTTTTGAAGGGTGTTTGCATAATTCACCACGATATTTCGAATTGTGATTGCTGATTTTGGAAATTCAAACCCACGAGCCTCGAGCCACATTTTCAATTCCGAAGAAGTAATGAACACGCTGAAGGGCAGTCCGTCCAAGGCAACGAGTCTGGACAAAACCGCAGGTAAAGTGTTATCTCGCTGGTTTTTAAAATGGTCGGTGATTGCTGTTTTTGTTTTCTTGAGTAGCTGTACAACTGCTGATGTCGATGCTTCCGAGTCTGTAGCCAATTTTCTTTTCAGCAAAACAATGTTGTGGATCGTTTTCAGATGCGTATAGAGACCAGTGGTAGTGCCACCTTTCCATATTTTTTGCATTTAACTTGTTGGTTTTTCTTTTTGTCTCGCAAAAAATAAAACTTGAAATTGTGACATGGGTCTCTATTTGACTATAAGAAAGATAAAATATAAATATAAAACTGCAATTAATTACAATTTACAATAATTACAATGAAATTTCTCTGTAAATTATGATGAAATTCATTGGTTTGAAGTAAATAACAGTTGAATTTTGATCCTTACCGCTTATGCTAAACATACGTCACGAAAAAACCTTTAATTTTCAGGAAATTTAGCTTAAATCGCCTTTACAAAATTTTCTCAACAAAATTTATGACAGTTGTATAAAATTTTAAGAATTCCCAACAGTGCGTACTCGAATTCTCAGAACCCTGTGTGGATTCCTTTACATTTAATCACTTCAAATACACCTTTTTTGGAATGGAATTCACCAAGGTTTGTAATACTGTAACTGGTATTGCATCCCACGTTCTTATTATTTGCTCCCTTAGCTCTCTTGTGTTCGAAAATTGCTTTCCGTTTTCATATAGCCTTCTCGATATTATTCCCCATAGATTCTCTATGGGGTTCAAGTCAGGACTAAAAGCTGGTCATTCTAAAACTGGTATATCCTTTGAGTTAAACCAAGCTTTTGCCTCACGGAATACATGTATGGCAGCATTGTCTTGTCGAAAGACAAAATCTGGTCCAACAATTGACTCTGCGTGATCAATAAGCAAGTTTTCGAGGAGTTCAATATACTTTTCCGAATTCATTCTTGTGGATATTGTGGCCAAAGGAAGCTTCCTATGGTAACAGTAGCATCCTCAAACCATAACCGAACCGCCAACAAAATTGCGAGAGAGTCGTCGCAATTTCTTATCTCTTCTTAGATCGTGCCAGTAGTGTTGAAATCCGTCCGGTCCGTCTAAATTAAACTTTTTTTCATCACTGAAAAAAAAAAATACCTTTTTCTCCTCATCTTTGTAGGACATTTAGGTTTCCGCAAACAGTAATCTTGCACTTTTATGTCGCTCTTTTAATTGTGGTTTAGGCTTCCTTTTTGTCCATATTAAATTGTCGCCGCTACTAAGAATTAATTCTTCTTACGTGTCGCATCGTTACAGGCAAGTCTAAATCTGCTCATACTTTTGTTTATGGCTTTCTGCCGGATTAACCGTTTTTGACGTTCATTTATGGTAGGTTTTCTGCCTGGTTCGTCTGATAGTGTTGTATCTGTCTTTTAATTTTATGTAATTATTAATTACACACAGATCTATTAAGACGTCCTTGAAGTTTCCCGGTTGGAGAAACAGCATTCTTTGTATGCATCAATTTTTTCCATTTCTTCCATCGATAATACCATTCCTCGTGGCATTTTTCTATAGAAAACAGTAAATTTAATTTATTTAAAAAAAAAAAATGAGTTCCTCACAGTGCAATTAATTCATTTACTTCAAATATTTTCAGTTAATTTTCCTCCAAATTTCACAAACACAAGTTTCTAATTTATTGAACTTATAAATTTGTCCGCTTGAAATGCATGAAATATATTGACTGAGTAAATTATAAGCAGAAGAAATCAGTATTTCTTGGAATTGTATTTTACAGTATACGCACAAAATAAAAAATTATTCAAACTTGCATCCACATTTTAAGTGCAATTTTGTGAATGAACTTATATTTATGTCCGCCACGTATATTCATTTTATTTCTTCATTTGTTCATTCCGACATTTTTTTTTGTCGCCAAAGTTAATGTTGGTCACAACGAGCCGTATGTATACCAAATTTCAAATCGATTGGATATGGGGAAATGGGTTTGCACATGAACAGGCAAAGTTTAAAGAAAGAGTTAAAAAAAAAAATTTGCTTAAAAAAAACACATTTTCAATATCGAAATATCGATACTGAGCCAAATCAATTCCGATATTTCGTTACCATGAAAATGTCCGATATTTCCGAGATCTCGGAATCGATACTATTGATAGTTATACATGGGACCAATATGAATGATTTCATCCGAGGAAATCAAAATTTAATCCACTGGAAATTAAAATGGCGGACTTTTCCAAAATGGCGGCTGCCATAATTCAAAAAATTATAGACTCAAAACGGCTGAGCCGATTTTAGTGATTGGGATGTCAATCAATTCGTAATGAGTCCTTTAATCAAAGGAAAAAATACCGTTTAAGAAATTAAAAATGGCGGCCGAATATTAAGAAAATTGTTAAATATTCAAAAAAAAATTTCGTTCTAATGAAAATAATAGCTAAATATCCTACAATCTGGACACATACTTTTTAACTTAAATAAAACCTGATAATATTATCTACAAAATAAAAAAAAAAATGCTTGACAATCTGTCGGGTAGTTTTTGAACTATACGCATTTCAAAAAGTGCACCACTGCTGGCTTAGAGGACATCGCCCGCCCTCGCCCGCGCCTGCCTCGAACCAAATGATTGAACGAAGCGAATGAATGAATCCCAGACAGATTGACCAGTGATGCCAGTGATGAACTTCATTCAATCTAGCATTCGTCTGTGACAAGGTAGCACGTGTTTTATTTGTTCTAACCCCGTAAACCGCAATAAAAACAAAAGACTTCAGTGATGTTATAATACTCGATACTAAATTGATCTTTTCTTCGGTAGGTAAGTCATATTGTGATTTCTTAGTTTGTTTACTTCGCTTCACTTTTATATTATGGTGTGGTTAAAGGTTGTAGGCATGTCGAAGCATGTAAAAGTAGCGTCAACTTCGGTTTTGGGTGTGTGGACTGGTCACGCTGCTGTATATGTCAAAATACAGACGCTAAAAATCTCATTTGCCCAAGTAACAACCCAGTTTCAAAAGACTTGAATTCCGGTTACCGAACTTTAGCTTCTGTGTTTGAAGAACATTTAAATTATACCTACTTTGCCGTGTGATCAACAAATTGCTAAGTTAAACTAAGGTGATAGCATTCTTCAGGCTTTAATTACTAACCAAGCTAAGTGGCACAAAAAATATGCTATGCATGTTATAAGGGTGAAAGTTTAGACCGAATAAAGAAAAACTCAAAAAAGAGTAGTGACATATCAGCATAGACCCCTCAAATTCAGTACGTGTAACTCGAGCATCAGTACCTTTAGCTTCCGCTAAAAAAGAGTTATGATGTTTTCTTTACATGAAACCAAAGCACCATAATGAACCACTCCACAATGTGGCAACTATACTAATATGATTCACCGTATAGAATCTTAAGCAAGATTCAAATTTGAATCAATGCAATTCAATGCTGTGCATAACATTTAGACGCACCCTGAACAGTACCCTGCTTATCAAAAAAAGCATTCCTTGACCGATGTGTGGCATTGAAAACAAGCTTTATTGAAACCAGTAAACCTTTTATGGAGCATGGCACAGAACTCTTGACTTTAGATACTCGATTGGTGGCTCCTTCAACAGCTGTTACAGCTTTGTACGCGGCTGAGAAATCAGGAAATTATGCATACCAACCATTCATAAAAGAGAGGTTTGTAGAAGGCTCAAAAACGATCCACGATCCCATCAAGAAAATAAATACCAAAATTTTTGCTCAGAAAACAAAGGAGACTTTTTTTTTAATATGAGAATCAAAGATGCCTACATCCTTTGTCAGCAAATGTACAACTTCGCTCAGGCATTAAGGCTGATCTAGCTGAAAACCTGGAATTTCTAGTACGAACAGAAAACGTACCCATTAAATTTGATGGAATAATCTTTGATGGTGCTGTACTTGTACAAATGATTCAGCCAAAGAACTCCAAAAGTTTTTAAGAATATTACGCGGCAGATCTCAGGCCTCAAGTTCTCCAACTCGTGCAAAAAGTAAATGCAAAGAGAATAGACCGCGTATGGGATCTTTATCTGCCGAATAGCCTGAAGGAGACAAGAACGAGAAGGAAGATCAGCTAATAGCTTACCTTCTGATTGGTCAGATTTTCTGCGAAATGAAAAAAAAAAAAAAAACAAATTAGAGCTTCTTCAACTTCTGGGGCAAGTCTTCCTAAATGATTTTGATGCTGCTAATGGGGTGACAAATGTTGTTAATCAATTGATTTCCTCAGAATACTCTTGCACCGCGATTTCTGGAAAAACAATAGGAACGTATACGGAAGAAGCCTATGGCCGCATCGTACTTCACGCAAAAGATACGTCAGAACAGGGAATTACGCGTATTTTGATCAGATGTTCCGATACAGATGTTCTGGTGTTATTAATATCATATTTTCATCAAACTTTAATTGAGATTTATGGCTCTTGAACGGGACTGCAAATAAACGCCGTTATGTCGAAGTTCAAAAAAATAGCTAATACTTTGGGTCCTGTCCTGATTGACTGCTCTTCGTGGTTTTCACGCCTTTACAGGGAGGGACACCACTTCTTATTTCCATACAAAAGGAAAGAAGTCTTGCTTCAAAACGTGGTTGTCACATCCTGAAGTTACACCAGCATTTAAAGAAATATCACAGCCACTACACGGTAAAAAATTTTATACTAAATTTCAATAATTTTTAGGTAACATACATATAAGTCCGTCACAAAATTGTATTAAATTCTAAGTTTTCGAAAGTATTACAATTTGTCCTGTAGGGATGTACTTATTAAATTGTAATACATCATCAACTAGACGCTTCTTCAATACTAAATTATTAAATAAAAGCCATTGATTATTGAGACCATGTAATATTTTTGAATTAAAAGTTAAGCCTCGAAAGTATCAAAGATAATACAAAGTATACTAAAAAGTAAGTTTATTCATATTAAAAAGGTAATAAATATGTATTAAGTGAAGTACCGATTTTTAATCCTAAATATATTAGATTCCATGAAATGTAGATTAAATTGAAGAAATCAAAAACCCTTCCTTACTTTGAAATTTTTATTATCATTACAAAATCCAATTACATACATACTCCAATGCAACCCATAATTTCTTAAACTATTAAATGAGGTATTAAAATGTATTCTTTTCCTTCAATAATGTATCCATTAAAAGATTTTTATATATACTAGGTTTTTATATTTTATTATTTTTACAGACTTATTACTTTCAACATCATAGCAACCTATTTCAAAATTTGAATGCTTTTTCAATAAATTCTTCATATAAAAAAATAAAATTCTGTATCAACGTAAAATATATGTTTCACTAAACCAAAAACAAATTTTTTGTATTTTTTCGAAACAAAAATATATATGTTTGGCCGATATACAAAACCATGTGAAATGTCAATTATAATTAGTTTTATAAATTTGTTTTTTCTCAAATTCAGATTTTAATAGCGCAGCAATAATATTATCCATAAACATGCTGTCGTCTTTACCAACCGAAGTAAGCTTGCCATGGAAAATTTCTTCGCCAAATTTTAGAGTCTTCCAAGTCAAGTTCATCATTCGTTATTAAACACGTAATGTATAATTTAAATAAATAGTCAAAGCAATCTAGAAATGAGCACTTGAAAGGGAGACTTATTAATCTACCATCAATAACTAAGAAATATTGAGATACCGCAGTTTTATTTGGTCCATAAGCAATTATCCAAGGTTTCGTATTACACAAAACAAACTTATCAGGAGATATATTTGAAATTTAATTGAATCCTCGAAGCTAGTTCTCTTTGTGTCTTTGCTTTTAGAGCGACTTGTAGTTGATGGTAAAAGTTTAGGCAATGTCAAAAAAGATTTAGTCTGAATGCTCCACCCTGTAAAGAAAGCATATGCTATTGACCCCGAGTAAAGAAAATTAAAACAAACCCTACCATCAAGGCACAGTGGTGGTTCACCAATTGTTTCCTTTAATACTTCGTCTACGACTTTGCTATATTTTACCCAATTGTGCAGCAGACCGTTCGGAGCTCATACTCATACAAAATCTATATTAAAAAAAAAAAACAAATAATTTAAAATGTCGGCTTGATAGAAAAGATCTTACCAATTCAGGTTTAAAAAAGAAAAATGGAAAATTTGCAAATATGTCAATCGGTTTCTGGTAAATATTTTCCCGAACGATCAAGATTTCCTTCAACTTTGCTTTGATTATATTTTCTTGTTGCTCCACAAAAGAATTTCTAAAGAATTCTAGTGTATCTTCATCTAATTCAGGTGCTTGTATGTTACTATGATTTTCACAATTCACTTTTTTCTTTTTTAGCGATCCATAAGTTCCCTCTAATTTGTGTCGTTTAATATTTACATTTTTTAATTCTGTTGCTATATAACCCTGATTATTGATGGGGTTGAAGAATAATTCCTTTAAAAATATTTTAATCGTAATGTGCAAATTATAAGAATTAGGATGTACTTACATAATTTCCAGTAGAGCTGTCCTTTATTTTGAAAGCTGGAATCGCCGCAGCTTCTTTACCTTCTCGGCGTGGATAATTACCACACACTTGCCGCAAAAAATTTACAGTTAATGTAACAATTACCCTTCTGCTAGAATCTTTAAAGGTATTATTTTCTTGATATTCTTGCAAAATACTTTGACCATCATTTGCTATTTCGTATGATTTCAGAGACTTAAAAAAGAACATGAATATTAAATTTAAAAATTCACTATAACTTCTACACTTAATTACTTCACTATTTATTTCAAGTTCGGAAAATCTTCTGGAATACTCGTAGTGTGCACAACAAGTTCAAAACAAGTGCAACAAGCGTATTGGGCTAAAATTTCAGGAAGATTTTCCACTGGTATAACTGTTCCTTGCTGATCTGTTATTTGGAATGTATCACTTTCAGTTAAATCAGCACTACCTAGAACTAGAAACAACGTTCTTAGAAATAATAAAAAATTAATCACACAATTTCATATACCAGAACGTGGAATATCACTTTCTGAGAAAACTGTTGCATCTCCAGCAATGGTTCCAACTAATTTAATAAATTTCCTAATATTCTGGTCCTTATAAAAAACTTTAACAAAACTTAAGGCCATTTTTCAGCACTACAAGAACATGACTTGAATGAACGCATTCTAACGGTACAAATGTCAACAAATGTATTATAATTCGATCGTGTTGCTTCCAATACCTACACAACAGTTGTGTACAGATATTCCATTTGAATATTTGTCGGATTATGTTTTAATATTTTTATATTATACAGCAATACACATGAAGGTTTCTTCTATCAGTGATAGATTTAATACGAGAACAATAATAAAGTGTAATATCACTGATGCAGGCGTCGCATGTTTTTAATATCTTCAGATTGCTTTTAAATACGTTAGTGTATTAATTCCGCCTATTGAAAATATTTAATAACTTAGGAGATTACTTTATAATACAATCAACGGAAGCAAAACTGAATTTTAATACAACAATATTGAATCTCAATAACTTTCAATTACAATTTCTGGAGAAAAGTTATTTGGTTTAAAATTTAATTAGAAAATTATTGCAAAATTTTTTAATATTTCAAAGAAGACAAAATGTGAACTTTTGTATATTAAAAAATAAGTTAATCCGTATAAAATATTAAAAAATAGTCTCAAATTATTTACCGTGTACTAAGTCTTCCTGAAGAAATCATCGCTATGCTGGAAAAGTTCACTTGCTATCTATAAGATCCATAAACAGCAAATTCGTCGGTCAACTTGGTATGCAAGGAACTATTTGCTACCAAAAATAAATTGGTAATCATCATCCCAACAACATCGGCAGCATTACAAAAACACACGCATCTTTTTTAATTCGTATAGTTCAAAAACTACCCGACAGATTGTCAAGCATTTTTTATTTTTTTATTTTGTAGATAATATTAACAGGTTTTATTTAAATTAAAAAGTATATATCCATAATGTAGGATATTTAGATATTATTTTCATTAGAACGAAAAATTTTATTTGGAATATTTAACAATTTTCTTATTATTCGGCCGCCATCTTTAATTTCTTAAACGGTATTTTTTCTTTTCATTAAAGGATCCAATACGAATTGATTGACATCCCAATCACTAAAATCGGTTCAGCCGTTTTGAGTCTATATTTTTTTTAAATTATGGCAGCCGCCATTTTGGAAAAGTCCGCCATTTTGATTTCTAGTGGATTAAATTTTCATTTCCTCGGATGAAATTATTCATATTGGTCCCAAGAGTCCTGGGTAAAGCGGCTTTCTTTCTGCATAAAATGCAGCTTCCGATGTAAATATCGCCCTAATAAGCCCTAAGACTATGATATTGGATGCCCTAATCGGAGAAGGGCAACACTAAGTATATATTTCTTTTATTATGTCAAATTTATACGCTTTAAAATTCAATTTTCAAATTATTACTTAAAAGTAAATTAAGGGCGAAATAAATTTTTAAATAAGTAAAAGAAGAAAAATCATCACACCGTGGTTAGCACGATCACAAAAAAAAAACAAAAAAACACCTGACAGTTAGAGGGAAGGGTGAGGGAAATAAATAGCCAACAAAACATATTCCGGCTGCGCAGATATACACCTATGAACAAATTGTACAACAAGGCAATGTCCGTAAACACATGAAACTCTTGAAAATTCTCAACTTTTGAACACGGGGTCTAGACCCCATCCTGAGAGTTATGACAGGTGAGTAATTATTTCGAGCATTTATCACTTTTTGATCGCATTGCAATCATTCGACGGCGACGGCGGACGACCGCAATATTCAAAGGAACTTACCTTTTGGATGTTCGTTGTTCGTTCTTCATTAGCGGATGAACTGAGCGTCTTGCCTAATTATCTCATTGTTTCTAAGTATCTCCTTTACAGCCATTTAAAAAATAATAATAATAAAAATTAATAGGAAGAGCATAAATGCAATTATGTCACGCAAATGCTTAGCTTATACGTTCGCCTGGATGTTCTGCGGGCTATATTTCTGCATTTTATATAATCCCGGTGCACAGCGGGGGCAATACTTCCGTATGATTAAAATCGCGAGATAATCAACTCCCCAAATGTTAATAAGTTTGTAATTATTCCGATATTATTATTCTCGCTTAATTATGGAGTAATTGAAGCGCGAATTTAATCTATATGAGCTGCTCACGGTTGGTTTTTAATGTTTTTGTTAAATATTTGATTTCATGTTATATCTCCCAATCTTGTCTGGTTCTGAGGAATATATGTAAGAGGTTAGGGGAGGGGACGACGACGACGATGATGTTTGCACGAAACAAAAATTACAGATATCTTAATCCGGGCGGGCTCTGTCTGCACGAAACTGCCAATGTTTTTGTAAATATTAAAAAGGAAGTGAGATTGTTTTTTTTTTTCTTTTAGAATTCTTAATTAAACCAAATTTCAACATAAACTGGAAAATACTTGGTTTAAAAAAAAAAAAAAAAAAAAAAATTAGCATTGGCTGGAAAAATATTGATCGGATACGAGATAGCTTCAATGGAATCGGCATGACCATTCTACGAACAAAAACTCATTGTATCACATTGGTTTCTTTAAAGGACCAACTATAATCAAATTAAGTAACCTAAAAATCAACACAAATTATATTACGTAAAAATTAATGAGTTTTCGCTAATTTTCCTTGAATTTTATTACACGGTACGAAATTTCTCGTAGCTACCTTAATTGACTTTTGACAGTTTATTTTCAATCAAAAAGGTACGAAGGTGTTGAGAAATATATTACCCATCATGAATGAGCTCACGGAGATATTGTTGATGCATAAGTATCAACAGAAACTGTCAACAATACGAAGTGGTTGTTTTCTGCACAAGAGAGATTTTGCTAGTATATTGGTGACTCAGAAATATAATTTCCATGGGAACTGGGTAATTCACTGAAATTAAATTTCTAGCTGCTATAATCAAGGTTTAACTCTTTCAGGGATACGATATGATAAAATTAAAAAACTAACGAAATTTAGTCAAACTGAGTTTATTCCATTTATTGAACAAAAAAAAAAAAATTTAAATTAATATTGTTTAATTGCAGAGTCCTGTGTATGTCTATGTTATGAATTTTATACCACCACACATAATACGATCACTTTTTGTGAAAATCTGTAAAACACGTTTTTGTTTTGCTAAGGCTAAGGCTAAGGCGTTTTGCTAAGAATTGAATAGATGAATAGAATATGAAAATGTAATCAAACTAAGTGAAGAAAATTTTTTTAGTTATTTACGACACCATGCTATATTAAGAAGAGAATTTTTGTTTACTTTGTTTTTTTTTTTTTTTTAATAAAACTAAAATTTATAATTCAACAAAAATAGTATAATATTTCATTTCAATAAACATAAAATAAATTACCTATTAGTTTCATAAAAAACAAAGTAAGTGTAACTAACAAACAAAAACAGATTTCACAATTTTACTCTTCTTGCTTTTGTTGAAGCAAAATCATCAATTACTTGAGATAAGTTTAAATTCTCACAGATATCTTTTTCTATCGATAACTTTCTTGCGACATCGATGACCTTAGGTAATTTTTTGTCAATTTTAATTTTGAAAAACTTCTTTCTCCCGATGCTACAGTTACAGAAAGTGTTAAAAAAAAAAATTCTTAACACTATACAAAAATTAGGAAATGATGATATTAAGTCGTTTTTTATGATGTAATTCAAAGTCATTACAGGCTTGCCACAGTAGGAAATATTTCCCTAAAACTTAATATTTCGTTAAATAGTTCATATCCATTGAGGTCTTTTTCTATGGCATCCTTAATATTTATTTGTAGAAAAACCTCCAAATCCAAGCTACATTTTTTTAAATTATCTAAATCTATTGAATGGAAGGAATACAAAAAACAAAAAACAGAATTATTCGCTCTATCTATAATGCGAAAATAAAACTTAATTTTAAAGTTTTGTTTAGGATCTTGTAACTCGTCACTTGATTCATATAAAAATTGACGAGGTCTTTTTCTTATGCGGGTCTGTGGAAATTCGTTTTCTACATCAATAAAACGTGCAAGGTTTGTAGCTTGACTTATATATTCATTAAAACTGGCATCGTTATTTTTCGCATTTAAAAATCTTTTTAAATTACCCAACGCTTTACTACATTCATTAATGTCTCTCTTTTTCTATTGTACAGTTCTTTTGCATTCGCATTTTTAATTCACACCACTTTTTTGAACATTCTATATATTGTGCACTATTTTCATGTTGAACAAAATTCGTTGTTGCATATCGCCAATCCGAATATCCACGACTGGTCAGCTTAATAATATTTTTGCTGAATAATTTGCAGCAAAAACAAAATACATTATTCAATTTTGAAGAGTAAACTATCCACAGTTTCTGGAAACTGTTTCACCATTTTCTAAGTTTCTAAAAAAATATTTTGTAGAAAATCTTCTGTTTGTCTCATCTGATGGGAAATGAACATTATCATGAAGTTGCACTGGTCCTTTCTTCACTAAAATTTCTAAAATTTGTGTGCTTACTGATTCAGGCCATGTTCCAGGATCTGCTTAATAAGAAAACTCTTCTTCTGACTCTGATGTTGATGAGTCATCTGAAGAACTTTCTGGCTTTTCTGTAGGGCTTGAAGACGAATCTAGCACATCCAGAAATGTACCAGGCTCTTCAATATAAACTTCCGTTGTAGATCTTCCTGATGTACTTGCCACAGGTGGTTTTATTGAGGGTTGCAAAAACTGCGTTAACGACCCACTTAGTTTCTCAATTTCTTTTAGTTTTTGCTCTTTCTTTTTTCGATAGTAAGCACCAGATTGCCTTTTTGTTTTTCTTTCTGACATCTAAGAAGGTGTGTTATTTTCTTATTCATAATAAGATTTATAAATAGTAAAGCTTACCTTTATTAATTATTCTTTATTTGTAGCATAAACTTATAAACACTTATATTTAGTAAGCAACTATTCACAAAAATGTATTGTTATGTATGTATGTATGTATTGTATGTATATGACCACTTGTAATTAATTCTAATTCACTATAAATATAATATGTTAATATAATAATAACATAAGAAAAATGAAAAAGTCATGGCATACTTACAAATTTTTAATGGCAAAATTTTGTCATGGATTTTAAAAGAAAAAAACATAAGTTAATTGGAAAAAACACATTTAAAGTATTCATGTGTTTTCTATAAGAGCAGCAAAATCAAAACATATACTTACAATTTTACATACACACATACTCTTTTAATGCGTTAATTAGTTATTACTTTGAACAAATCAAAATAAGAGTTAAAAATTCCCTTGAATATCAATTAGAAATTTCTAAAGAAATATCGTACATACACACATTCTTTCAAATTTTTATATGAATACTAAAGTCTGAAGAAGAACAGAATTCAATAATTTTTAATACATTAAAATCATTAAATTTTTATGTACTTGGATCTTCACAGTGTTTTTGGTAAAACAAAATAACGTTTAGTTTGCTTCTACTTAATTCGACAAAGTTTTTTTTTTTCAGTTTAGTACTCAAAATTAAAATCAAAATTTTTTTTAATAGGCGGCCGCCCTTCGACTTCGGCGCCCACGTGCAAGAGCATCTTTTGCACCCCCGCCAGGAACGGGCCTGAACAAAGGACTGAGCGTATTGCCATTTTCCTGTAGGAAAGAATGGCACAAGTTTTACAGTTTTCTTTTTCGCCCTATGGCAGAGTTGGAGCTACCACATGAAATAGCAAACCGGTCACAGTCCATTGTTATTATAAGTCAGTGAGTCAAACTATAAAACTCTTAAAGAATATGTAGAAAATAATGCAAAGGCAACTAGATGAAAAAAATGTAGATCTAAATTCAAAGCCGTTGATAAAAATTATTGGGTCCATTTTTTTTTTTTTAAGTAGAAACTATTTTAAAATAAGAATTTTTTTCTACTTAATTTTTTAAATTTCTTAGCGTGCCGGAAAAATTTTCTCGCGGCCAAATTTGACACGCGTGCAGTGTAATTGCCATCCCGGATCTAGGGTATCATAAAAATTGGTCTTAGACCAATTCTAACTTTTTTACTTGTTTTAAATGGTTTTTTTTTAGTTTATTAATTAGTCGAAGATATTTGATTAAGTGGTTCATAACACGTTTTTTTTTTGTATTCTGAAATACGGTATTCCATTAACTACACTGTAAAAAAAAAAGTAGGACAATTCAATAAATTTAAGACACGTTTTTTCCTAAAAATAAATGTAATTTTCTCTGATAGAAAGGGAAAATCAGTTTAATTTCCCCAAATCAATGGAACATTCAATGAATTTAGGTATTTAGCACCAGAAAACCTATATAGTACCTAGTACGTAAAATTCCCGAAATGAAGGAATTCCCGGATAGAAGGAAGAGAACATTCAATAAATTAGATATTATTTTACATTTTTTATGCAACACTTACAAACATATTTTCGTTAATATAATTCACACATTGTTTTTGAAAAGAAGTCACTATTTTCACTATTTCACTATTTTATTTGAGCATGCCCAGCGCCTCCCGTCCGAGCACTAACTTCCATACTACGTAACCTATATGTTTTAATAAAAATAAACATATACAGTGTGTCCCGTAAGTCGACGTCAAGCCGGAACCGGGTGATAGACCAAATCGTAACAGTTACCAGAAAAATATAAAAAAAAAGTCCCGTATTTTTCAAATTATAGACATTTCTTTTGTTTTCGAGAAAATGTACACCTTGTGATGGTTTTTTAGCTCCTGTTGCTACAAATCTTTACTTTTTTTCAATTTTATTTTTCTTATGTAATTGCGAATAGTGCTTATGTAACCTGTTGCCTTAAATTTTAAACCAACTGCTCCAGCTTGGAAGAAAATGTCACATTTTTCCGAACCAAGAATAGAAAATTATTATTTCACCCAACTTTAACTGACTGTAATGAAAAAACAATGTACTACGCCTATTTGACAAGTAACTTTAAAAGTTGACGCATTTAATAAGGATTCTAAAATGGTACAACACTTGCTACATTATTTCTTAGATTATGGAAAACAGAATTTTTTTTCTTCAAGAAAACCAGTTTCGAAAAATTTCTTTTCACCTACTAAAATTGATTCTAGTGTACCCAAAGCTTGCCGTAAGAGCGTAACTTTAAGATTCTAGCTTGAGTGAGACGGAGAGTCATTACATGAAGTGTGAGTGAGACAGATAGTGACGCTAGCTCGTCAAGTCATTGAGTTTTTACAAATGTGCATCGTCTACTCTCCATAGAGGGACGACTTCCAAACCAAGTACATGGTGAAGGAAGAGTTCCTTATCTTACGAGAACGTAATACTTCAAGCAGTTGAAGAAGATCCAGGTAGTTCGGTACGTGCAATACTATTACATATTCCCAACATTTTGAGGAATATTCCCTAAATTTTAATTTCCTTACATTTTAGGGGAAACAACCTACTTGCATTATAGGGATAAAAACCTAAACTACGTTTTCCTAGGTGGATCTTTTCCTAATCTCATCGAAAAATGCCTAAGCTGTGTGGCACAAATTTTTGCCACTCGCTTTATGGAAAGATTTTTTTACAGTGCAGTGCAAATTGCAATATGTTTATTTTACCCTTATTATTTTTCTCAGTGTGATGATGTACATGTATGTGTGTATGTCTAACGGTGGGACTTTTACTAATAATTAAGTTTTCCCTCATTTAAAAACTACAAATTTCTTTGTTTTTTTTTTTTTTATTATCTGGGGTTATACGCTATCGCAATGACTCAACGCCGCGATATTCCGTGTACTGGTAGATGGTATGTTTTTTTTTTTTTACGTATTTCCAATCTTCGTGCACATATTTCTGTACGTGGCGTCCGTCGCGACGGCAAGGTTTTCTGGTTTTTTGTTTTTTGAATATTAATCATTTTAGCATTTTGTTGCGTCACTTTGCAGTCTGGTGTTTTTTTTTCTTTTTTTCTGTCTGTCTGTGTCGCCTTGTTGAAAAGTAAACGTGAACAACACGCCAAAATAAGTAACTGGGCTTGACAACAAAAAAAAAAAACCAAATATTCACCTGACTTCAATTATAACTGTACATGTTGGCCGGTCGGATGGATAGAATGATTCAGAGTCTATATGAAGTTGAAGTTGCATAAATTTTAGCCGAAATAATTTCATAGGAGTAATTTTGAAAGCATGGCGCAATGCAATTATATGTTTTCCGAAAGAATTTCCCCATTTTTACACGAATTATATTTACCTTGATTGGAATAGGGTGAAAAATTTCGCTGCTAATAGAAAATGAATAAATTTATGAGAAAATATTTATTTAATATCAAAATTGAGAAATATATAGCAAAATTGGTCTAAAGTTGAAGGATATTATTTAAGGATAGACGGGATACTTTGAGCACTTTTTAAGGTTATTGACATAGGTCCTTTAAGGGGAGGGGGAGTGGGGTGTATGTAGTCGGCTTAGATGGGTGTGCGTGTGTTTATGTGTATGTGTTCATTTAAAAGAATATTATCCCCCACCTAAATAAAAGCTTTTCGATTTTCGCTAAAAATTTTGTATTTTGGTAAAGCGGAAAAAGCTTTGTTTTCGTTAATTTATTTTCTGCATTTATGTAGGTAGTAGGTGTGTGTTGTGTGAGTTATTTTTAGAATTATTAAAACATGCGCCTACATACATATGGATATAATGTTTTTGTTCATTACATACAGTATATAGTCGCCTGTATTCTAAGCCTAACATAACCTATTCTACCTAGTAAATGGAAATGGTTAGGTTTAAGTTATCGAAAGTGCTTGGATTTTCGCACGGTGTTTATTAGATATATATAAAGGGTTTTCCAATAAGAGGTGTTATTTTGATATTCAAAGAAAAATGCCATTTTTTGAGATAAATGATCGGATCTTTATTTCATTATAAAGAGGAAGGTATGCCGTTAATAATATAAAATAAACATCAGCCAAACGACCACCACGACCACGCCTACAGGACCATATCCTTTTCATGAAATTTTCCATAACCAAATCGCAAAGTGGCTGCCCTATGTCCTCGATAGCCTCACGAATTCCATCTTTGAGGTCTTGAATCGACGCGTTGGGCTGTTGACGTAGACCTTCTCTTTCACGTGGCCCCAAAGGAAGAAGTCGCAAGGTGTTAAGTCACAAGATCTCGGTGGCCAATTGTGATCACCTCTTCGAGAGATAACACGGTCCGGAAACTTTTCCCGTAAAAGATCAATGGTTTCGTTGCTTGTATGGCACGTAGCGCCGTCTTGTTGAAAGTAAACGTTGTCCAGATCAATACCATCCAATTCCGGCCATAAAAAATCATTAATCATCTGTCGATAGCGCAATCCATTCACCGTAACTGTTGCTCCAGTCTCATTTTCGAAAAAGTAAGGTCCAATGACCCCGCGGGACCATAAACCGCACCAAACAGTCACACGTTGAGGATAGAGAGGCTTTTCAACAATAACTCTTGGGTTTTCCGAGCCCCAGATGCGACAATTTTGCTTGTTGACGAAGCCATCGAGGTGAAAATGGGCCTCATCACTCAAGATGAGTTTTCGATGGAATTCCGGATCATTTTCATGCATTTCAAGGACCCAATCAGCAAAGACTCGACGTTGTTGATGATCGGCCGGCTAGAGTTCTTGTGTTAACTGAACTTTATAAGCCTTTTAAGACCCAAATCTTTATGCAAAATACGGTGTAATGACGTTTGTGGAATGCCTAATTCCAAAGAACGACGAGGAATGAACAAACCTGGGTTTTCTTCAACACTTTCGGCTACAGCAGCAATATTCTCGGCTGTTCTTGAGCGACGTGCACGGGTTTTATTCTTCACATCACTATCTTGTCCCGTCAGCTGGAATTTTTCTACCAATTTCTGTATTGCGGTCCGACAAGGTGCTTCACGACGACCCAAAAATGTTCGAGTTTTACGAACCGTCTCTGCCACATTTTCACCATTTTTTATGGAATTTTAATAATTTCAATGCATTGTTGAATCGTGTATCGTTCCATTTTTATTAATGGCGTAGTTTTTACTTGTCAAATGTCAAAAAATGACAACTCCAAAAGTGACATTTACCGAAATAGCGGGCTAATTAAAATAACACCTCTTATTGGAAAACCCTTTATATGTATACCTATATGAAATTCATCCACTATTCTTTTTTTCTCCTTGACTTTACAGAGATGAGAAACTGAAGAACATACCTTTTTGTTAGTGAACACAGAAAATTGAACACTCTACACTATTTTCTTTAGTGTGAAATTTTATTATTATTCTTAATTCTAGAAACTGTAAATGTTTTGCTGAAAATAAGATTAAATAGCTATACAATCCCGGAACGTAAATTACTCAAAAGTAAAGAAAAATTATAAATAACACTTTTCTCCTAATATCGGAGATAGATTTGTAATTTCAATATTGCAATTTTCGCTAAACTGCAAGTCTGTCTCTATATACTGAGAAACAGTTCGGTATATGCTCGGTGTACACTCAGTATGTAGTATACATTGAAACTCAATATTAAAATTGTGATTAATGTACGCGGTATACGAGTTTATTGCAATATGACCCTAGTTATAAACCATAATCATTTAATACACGAACCTTTGAGAGCTGAATATTATACTGTAATATTGGCTGCAATTTTTTCTGACATTCAATATTTGACACTTTTCAATTTGAAGTGTCTATTTCGTTTTTATTTTCCATATAGACAAGTAATTTCACAATATTTGCTCGCATCTTGTACTTGTGTGGAACTTTCTTAAGTCAAATGACAAATTAAATGACCAATCAAACGATAAATCCAATGTAAGTTTTCTAATTAATTTCTCAGTATCGTAAATTGCAAGTATGTCTCTGAAATTTTATATTGCAATTGACATAATTGCAATATCAATATTGAAATTGCAAGTCTGTCTCTGGTATAACGGAAACCGAAAGTACGTATGTACATATATAGGTATAGGTATTGTAGCGCCTATAAAGTCGGCAGTTGCCCGTAGTCAGGACTTTTTACACGAAATTACCTTAAGGTTAGGTTATTGTTCATGACGATGAAAAATTCGATTTTACATAAACTTTATCCTTAAAGTGTTTAGAACACGTGGATAAAATGATATTTTCATATCTAAAGTATTTTAGAATTCACAGCCTGTTGAGAGTGGAATCGTCCGCCAGCTGGAAAACAGGTAGCTGAGGTGTGGGGAGCAAGTTTGCTGGGGAAAACTTACCAACATTCACACACGAATCCACCGTCGTTAAAAACAAGCGAACCGCCCGAGCATTCTATCTACATATTTCTATCCTATTTCTTTCTTCATTCTGTTCTGTTGCACTTAAATTTACGCTTTTGCTTTTTTTTTTTTTCAAAAATTTTTTAAAACTGCTTTCACTGCAATAAGTTGATAACTATGCTCCTTTAAAATGAAAAAGAAAAAAATATTGTCAATTTAAAAAGTTATGAAAGACACGGTTTTAGTGACAGTCCACCCAGCACCAACAGCACAAAAATTATTTTCGATTTGAATCTCACTGAAATTTTGCATAGAAGTTTGAAATTACATTATCTAACAAATTATAAATGAACATTTCAACACTTTTGGAAATCCATACATTTTTGAGCCACCCTTACCTAATACATATATACTTTTGTTTTTGCTGTGAACTGAACATTCTCTGAACAAATATAAAATATTACCATAGTTAAATTCCAAACTTTTTTCTTTTTAGTTAGAATGACATGTCCAAGAATCATTTAATGTGAATAAAACCAATTTTTCATATTTATATTTTTAAATAAATTTTTATATATCCACCACCAACTTTTGGACATCTGAGTTCACTGTAGTGTAGACAGCATGGTAGTTCAGAGCTTCATTGCTGTCCTGATGAGATCGTTCTGCACTGCTAATCGAAACATGCAGTATGCTCTCAAAATTTCTTTACGAAATTTTGATTTTCGGCTACAAAGTCAGTAACTGACCAGTACCTCGGTACACGCAGTAGACGGAAAATTGTCTGTATACTTGTATATTACACGGGTCTCGAAATATTTAGCCCCCCTCTTTGATTTAGTTAGAATGAGATATCCAAGAAGCATTTAATGTGAATAAAACCCATTTTCCATTCTATTTTGTATCTTTAAATAGAGCCCAAAAAGCGCAGAAAAAATAGTGTCACGCGTAATTGGGCTTTGGGCGCTTTTCCTGAAAATCGAAGCGCAGATTTTGTAAAAAGATAGCCCAATTTCCGAAAAAGCGCCCAATCTGGCATCACTGTCTGTGATAGCAGAGTGGTGGATTTGTGGTTTAAAACATGCCGTGCACGATTTTATTTGATGGGAACTTGAGCCGACATTAATAAATGAATAAAATACGTTAAAACCCATTCCCAGAAGTATTTATTTTATGTTAAAAAAAAGAAAATCCCAAATTTCATGCATTTTTTAACGGTAATCTTCCCTTAAATTAGAATATGATCTTACATATTTTCCTGAGGTTCTCTAGAAATTTATAAAATCTTATTGGACTTCTCCTTTCGTATTTGTCTTATTATCTCGTCAGTTTCCTTAGGGATCCGATTGAAGATGGCGATGAACAGGTTTTGTTAAAAAATAAATAATGCAAAGTGTTTGGAATCTTGTGTATTTCCTTGTTGAAATAAAAGTGGTAAGTTAATGAAAAAAGTATTTTATCATACAAATAGTGTTTATTTTTTAATATATTTGGAAAATATACCGGACAAAAATACAATTAATTTTAAAGGTGCTGGGTTAAGGAAACGACATTTCATTGAGTTGTCTATTTCCAGGCTGGATTTTATTTAAAAATTTTCTCAAATAATCAACACCTTTTTGACAATGAAGTCCTTGGTGGTGGCCCTCGAAAATGGAACTAACTAACCCCTGCAAACAATTCTTCGAGAATTGTCTTCGAATCGTGAATCCTTTGCTTCAAGCCGTAGAGCCGACTCAACGGATTCTTTGTCCACATTTTCGAGAATTCTTTTATAATGCGTAAATGATGCGATCATGATTATGAATGTGTTAAGGTGGGATATACACTGAGCAAACACATGTGTGGGCATGTTTGAAATAAAAAATTTCCAAAAATTTACGAGCGAACAAGATGCACATAAACAACTTCATTTGAAAATGCGGACGTCTAACAACCACAGTTTACCGAACGCATTTACAAGCGTTTGCTTAAATTCCATCACAAATTTGAGCGAAGCGATTTGTCTAGTGTGTGGACTGTAGTAAAACAAGCGAATGCGTTTGGTATTGTTAGCTTGCATAGCCACATGTGAGTACGACGGGTGCTGTAACACTTGCCAGTTCAGCCCTTCTAAGTAGTTTTTCACTGGTTGAGCTATATGAGATCTTGCCTTGTCATGTAAAAGTATTATTTTATCCGTATCGATTGTCCCATACTGGTGGTCGTTTTTCTTCAAAAGCTCGCTTTAAACATATTAGTTGCTACCTGTAGATAATGTCAGTAGTAACACTTTCAGACTGTTTCAGCAACTCATTCCAAATAACACCTTTCATATCCTACCATATACAGAGTATCACCTTGTCACTATGAATATCCCACTTTGGTTGCGATAGACCACTTTTAGCAGACTTAAACCAAGATTTTTTACGCCCACGACTGTCATAGTGTATCCATTTTTCATCCTCATTAACAATCCTGTGTAAAAAACCCTTTCTTGATTGCTTTTGTAGCAGCATTTCACAAATGGTTTTTCGGTTTTCTTCTTGCCTTTCGGTTAGCTCAACTTCCGTGTTTCTGGATGAGTTCCGTTGCTTGCAAATGCTTTCCACAGTTTGATCGGTCAAAATACTTCCCGCAAATGTCTATTATTTGGTACAAAACTCTACATGTTCAATCAAAAAAAAAAAAAAAAAAAAAAAATCTGTTCTAAACACTTTAACTGATCGAGATACAATGGATTCTGGAACTGACATTAGACCTGTCAAATACACATCAAACCAGTTCAGATGTAATACATAAAATAAGAGTTACGCCATCTATTAGAAAACTTAGAAAACAGAACTTACTTTTTCTCATAATTGGACAATGAGCTTGAAAAAAAAAACGGATTATCGAGTACAGCGAGCAGGCTTTGACAGATGCTTTGAACGCTGTGCGAGAGAAGCGACTGAATATCATGCAGGCTTGTAGAGTATTCAATATTCCTCGGGGCACTTTGCATCAGGAACGTGTCAAAGAAGGCCCTAGATGAATCGACCCACATACAATTCTTTCTCCTGAGGAAAAAACGAAGTTATGCAGTGGTTGGAGGTATTGGCTAAATCCGGATTTCCTCGGAAATCTGATGATCTCCTTAATACGGTACGAAAAATAATATTGCAGGATCAAAGATCTACAGTTTTCAAGGATGCAAGACCAGGAAAGAAATGGTATATAGTACGCATTTTTAAAACATCATCCATTGCGAAATCGAGAGACCGTGCCAAAGAGAGAGAGAGAGAGCCATAATTACGGAAGAAGGAGTCAGAGAATAGTTTTCAGAACTGAAGGAATATTTGACATTTATAAATGCCTCTGATATTTTAGAATAACTGGAGCGAATTTTCAATGGCGACTAGACTAATTTCAGTTTAGTCCCGAAAACGGGAAATATTGTTGCGCTGAAAGCTTTTATTTACCAATTTAAGCCTAACAGACACGCTTACTGTCCTAGTATTTTATCAGCAGACGGTAAAACATTTCCTTCATTTTTCCATATGTTCGGGCTACAGCAGCAGTCATCAGCAGCATGCCCAACGATTGGATTTTGATGAAATCGGAAGCTGGTTGCTTTTTTTGATTGATAGCCAAAAATCTCAGTTAACTGCTGAACTGAGAGTGACTTCTGTAGAAATAACGAAATCATGATCTATTCGTTTCCGTCAAATACGACACATATTTTGCTAGTAACTGATGTGGGATCTTTTAAATTGCTTAATGATGGCTACAGGAAGGTTGTCGGGGAAATCATGGAAAAGCAATCACGAAAGAAAATGTTTTTGCAATGCTGCAAGCAACATTGAGTAAAAAGGATAGAACTGAATTATTTCCGGAAATATGGTATATACCCATTTAATCCCTAATGCTATTGACTATACAGTGAGTGCGTCCAAAGTTCCCTGGGGCCGATAAATTAGTACATTAATACACGGGCCAACGGCCTATCCGCAAGCGTATATAATATTGCAATTAAAGTAGTCTAGCAGAGAATATTTGCCTCTACAACGTAGTTATATATGGATAATTCAAAAAGCATAGGAAAATAGCCCTTCTTTGCAGGAAAATTTTGACGATCAAGTACCAAAGAGATATTGATCAGGTTATTATGGCCGAAGGTAGTCGAAGAGGAGCCTGAACAGTCTGCAAATACAAGAATAGTGATGCGATAATTATGTATAAGATAAAGGATACTACGAACTAAGGTCGCTATACAGCGTACCTGCAATTTATTCATGACCACTGAAATACATTTCCACTTTATAAGGACTATTTCAGAATAAAACCGACCACCTATCCACTGCCAATATTCATTACCAGATAAAAAAAAAATTAGGAAACGCTGATATGTTTGGAGCTATGAAAAGGTGTGCAGTTATAATTGTAAGCCATTAAGTGAAAAGTACTCGTGCAGTGAAAATGGAAGTCAGCCAAGAAGAACGTCGCAAAATTAATTGTTTCCATACACATATGGAAATTCCGAATACGTCTCAAAAAGACTTAGGTAAAAATGGAAAATTTCGACGACGACCATCCAAAATGTTCTCAGTACACTTTTGGGGAATCTTATCTTGTAGTGTCCAGACAAAGTCCGGGTCTGATTCCGTAGACCAAAAATTGGCTAAAGATGTGGTAAACAACTTTCAATGAAATCCCAATATGTCGTTAAGAGATATGGCCAATAAGAGAAAAAATCTACGAAGTTTTCATGTTCAGTAAACATCAAATTGCAAAATCCAGGAGTCGGATTTTACATGAAAATTTCCTAACGAAATTCGACTGTTGCATTTGGATGATGAAACTTAGGTGATCACAACTTAACTTACGCGTAATTCCGCGATTCGTGAAGTGATCAATTTCGAAGTGAACTCACATGTACCATTCACTATTCAAATGTAAAATTTCCTCATTGCTAATATCTAAATTAATGTGATACATAGCAACATAGATACCTACATGCACATGTTTAAGAATATTGCCTGCGCATAAAAGTGAATTTACTATAAAACTGGTGAAGATTATAAATTACTGTGCGAAATTCCAATAATCGAGAACCTAAAATTTCTTCTATGCCAACAATAGGATATCAGTGCTCAAAACAAAAGAGTGATCGGAGTGACTAATACGGTAACTGTGAATACTTGGACGTATTTTCGAACAACAAAACTAAGTGATTTGTGCACATAAAAAAAAAAAAAAAAAAAAAAAGGAGAAAGCTTTTGCACCACTTGGCAATAACTAATGCAAACTATAAGACAGCTTGGGATATCTTAGTGAAAAGATACGAAAATCCTCGAATTTTAGTAAATTCATATCTAAAAGTGATTAATAATCTTCCAAATATGACAATTGAGTTTGCACATGAAATCAAACGTATCCTAGACACAACATCACAAACGCTCAATGCGTTAGAGAATCTAGGTCGGCCAGTAGTTTACTGGAATGACTGTGCCTTGTTTTCATCATCTCTCATAACTTAGATAGTGCGTAACAAGGACAGATTGGGAAAATTCAATTTGTGAATCCACAGAAGTTCCGAAATATGAGACATTGCTTACATTTTTAGATGGTAGACTGCGAACTCTAGAAACTATTAAGGCCTCCAGTGAATCTAGTAGAAAGAATCAAGCTCAACAAAAACGAAATTCGTTCATAAATCTGGGCAATCAAGCTAGTTCGACTAATTCTAAATGCGTTCTATGTGGAAAAAAAGCATTTGCTACTATTTTGTCCAGCCTTCAAGACTAAGTCCGTGGAACAACGCCAAACGTTCATTCAAAGGGAGCAATTATATTTTAATTGCCTAAGAAATGGACATCATGTTAATAAATGTCTCTCTACTCATCGCTGTAAAATTTGTAATGAGAAGCATCATTTGATGTTACATCAATCATCACCACAAAATTCCAGACCGTATGTAAAATCTCAGTCGAGTAACGAATTACCCAAACACCAAATTGAATCATCCTTTACTTATTCACTTGTAGTTGAAAGGGATTTAACATCTAACCCTGTCCTGCTAGCTACAGCTCAAGTCCTCATACGTGCACCAAATGGAAATGTAGTCCGTGTTAGAGCACTCTTAGATCAGGGCTCGGAATCAAGTTTCATATCAAATTCGTTAGCTCAACTTCTTCAGCTGCCTAGACACAGAGTTAATATTTCCGTTCATGGAGTTGGCGGGAGTAATGCGGCATACGCAACATTTATGGTTAATCTAGAATTAATTTCGACATTTGATCCTCAATTCAAACTAAATTTTCATGCTTTAGTTCTTTCAAAGTTAACGAATCTTCTTCCGGCGCAGCAGATAACTACTACAAAATGGAAACATATCAGTGATCTAAAGTTAGCTGACCAAGAGTTCTACATACCCTCTCGAGTAGATCTCATACTACGAGCCGATGTATATGCAAGAGTAATTCCAAATGGTCTTCGCCGTTGTAAAACAGGATATCCTCTAGCTCAACAGACAACCCTTGGTTGGATACTTTCAGGACGCCTGCATGCTGCATCCAATTTACCGCTTGCTAGCACTACTAGCTTACACATATGTATCTGTCGATAACAGCTTATTTGAAATATTCAGAAAATTTTGGGAAATAGAGAATGTCGCTGATAATATCCATCTCACGCCTGAGGAGCAGAAATGTGAAGCACATTTTCGTAGTACACATTATCGAAACAACGAAGGAAGATACGTAGTTAGGTTACAACTGAAAACTCCAGAGCGCAGCTTGGGTAATTCACGTAGAATTGCTGAAAATTCATTATTAAGATTGGAAGGACGTTTATCTAAAAATACCATGTTACGAACGCAGTATACAGATTTTCTTAACGAGTATCAGTTTTTGGGGCACATGAAGCCAGTCTAAAATTATAATGATGACAGCAAATCGTGTATCTATACACAATTCAGAGCCAGCATATCGAATTCCCCGAAGGCCTAACTGAAGCTAGAGATAAATTTTCTGAAGAAGTTATTCGATGAGCTGCAAAATTATATAAAGGAGATGAATGCAGGAGACATATTTGAAGAAACAGTTGTTTTCCCTTACGTACGACCACCTACGGATGTAGTCAATAGTCATGCCAGAAGCCGGGTTTTTAATTTGTTCTGAGTCAGGCTGCATGAGAATATACCGCGAATAGGGTAAATGGTTACATAGTTAATTACTGAACAAATTCAAAAACATGTGAGCTTTTTTGTTGGCGACCACAAGTCCCACTTAACATTGGAGCTATGCTAGTTTTTCAAGCAAACGGGATAATCATATACGTATTTCCTCCTAGCACAATACATAATGCTATACAACCAGCAGATGTTAATATTTTCAACTAATGCTTCAGCAAAGGAAACGAGAGTGGTTAAATGATGATCTTGTTTTAAAGAGATGAGATAGCTTTGGATCTTAGGCGCATGGAATTCGACGCGATCACTATGCACAATCGTGGATATTGTCAAGATCGTTATTCAATGAACTAATAGTAAGCTACACACTAATAGTTTTTTTCGTTCCAAAAAAACTGTCGTTTCACCTGTTAGAAAAACTGTCACTTTGCGTGGCGTTTTGGAAAAAGATTTTTACCCATACACTACAAAAGTTAATCTGTTGAGTTAGGAAAACAACAACAAAATATAAGTTAAGTTAAGACAAATTTATCGTTATTCAAGCTAACTTCAATGCACACAAATTCACACGGCAGAGTTTCAGAAGAAGTAATAAGTTTGACTTTAAGGTAATCCCTAATGTAGATGGCTACACCACCGCCAACACGGTCACTCCGATGCTTGCGAAAAATGTTAAAACCAGAAATGGAGACTAGGATGATGGGATTACAGTATTCAGTCATGTCTCACTTATAAAAATTCCATGCATATCGGAGTCTGTAAAAATTAATCGAAAATCGTTGATCTTGTTTCGAATGCTTCTCGCGTTCACAGTAGGTACTACATATTTTTAAATCAGAAATTACACCTGATCCATATTCGAAATATTATTAATACTCATATAGCCGTTCAAAAGACCGCTGGTACACACAAGCATATAATTTCGCAATATTACAACCATCGCAGAATGAAAACTAGAATTAATCCTACAAACATTGCTGTTCAAAAATCGAATCGAATTCGAAATAAATCAATTCGAATAGATGAAGTTAAGCTTCGAAATTGAATTTGCTTGCGACGTGCTTGCGAATTGCAGGAGAAAAAAACGGAACACGATATCGAATCGTATTGGTGACCCGACAGTGGTTTGCTACCTTGAATTTCTTTTGAAGTTCTTGTATGTTTTTTAACAGTACGATCTGGTAACGACCTCTCTAGCAAGGCGTTTTGCAAATACACTAAGTAAATACGATATCGCATAAATAAATAATAAATATACTCACTGTAGTAAAACTCACTCAATAAAATCTCAACTTAGAATGTTGGCGAAGAACAATTTTATGAATTGAAAATATTTGCTTTAACGACCTCTTGGGAAATTGACATAAGCCGTAATTTCTATATATGTATACATAATAACAAACAAATCCAAGAAATTTTGAGCTATAAGCGAATTCTCTGAAATTTCGTCATGCTTGAAAACGTCGTTTATTGTAAAAAAAATCGAAGAGATTTCGAGCCACCACAAGCGCCGCTTCATCTATTTCGAATTTTCGGAAATTCGGGAATGATGCTAAAACTTTGTTTAAACTAAAAAAAAACAAAAATCGAAGAGATTTCGAGCTACGAGCATTTCCTCTATATTTCGAATTCATTACGTTATGGCGGAATTTCGTCCAATTGCTTGCAGGGAAGTATCCGTAAGAGAAACCACAAATAAGTAGAAAAGAAAAACAAAAACAAGGTTTTTGAAAAATATTCGAAATTCAATTAAAAGAAATGTCAATATAAGAACATTTACAACATGGAAAAATCCCTCTGGTAACACTATGTGCAGCAGACAGTAGAAAGCTTTCAAAGACTTTCCATAAGCTTAAAAACTATATATCCCTTCTCCAAAATGTCGAAACTAGTAGAAAACACATATACAACATCCTCAGTCTATAGTAAAACCGCGTGAACGCAACACATTCATGTTGAAATAGAATTCATTGAAAAACACATTCAAGGAGTATGAGAGCAAAATTTGAAATATGTGTATATCTATATATATACACATATACCAATACCAACGAATGCACGACATAAACATCATCTAACATGATGGTTCGCATTCGCAGTGAAATTTCCTTGAGCTTGGCGACAGTTTTACGGCTCGTGGCTGAAGAATTTGTTCGTCGTTGTTTTCTGTGCCCGCACTTCGGTGATTAGTTTTCGGGTACTATTTTTTTTTTGTTTTCATTTCTTGTCTCTTCAGTTTTATATTTTGTTTTGTTTTTGTTTATGTTTTTTTTTTTTCTTATTACTTTCGATATTATTTACTTGTGTTAAATAATATAAAAGAAATTATTAATAAAAATTTGTTAATTATTTAATTATTAGGTTTTTATAGAAAAAGAAAAAAAAAATTAGTAAGCGGCTAGAGGCGACGTAATGAAAATTATAAAAAGAAGAAAAAAAAAACTTGTGATTTGTGACGCCTTTTTTTTTTCTACTACATATTTTCAGTTTTTCACATATTTTCTTAAGTTCGTGTTTGTTGTTTTTGTTACTATCGCGTCGTCCCATTCGTCGTTGATTTGATAACATAGCTTAGAAAAAAAAAAATTATAATTGCCTCTTTTTCTCTTTCTCTCTACCTGTCTCTCTCTATCTCTCTCTCTCTTTTTTCGAGTGATGAATAAATAATTTTGTTTCTATATTTTTCTTCTTTCAGACAAAAGAAAATTGTGCAAACAACAAATTTTCCACATATTTTGTATTATTTGTGTAACTTCCATTGGAGAGTGAGTTTTCAACAAAATAAGATTAAAAATAAAAATTGTGTAAAAGTGTAAAAAAGTGTAAAATAAAAAAAAAAGGTGGTTACTAAAATATAACATTTTTACGAATTAATATAAACTTAATAATTTTTGTTTGTTTTTTTTCTTTAGATAAATTTCATTTAACCTAAATGTTCCTTAATGTGTTAAAAATGTTTTATTTAAGTTTGAAGTGAAATTAATATAAAACAAACAAACAAAAAATTATAATAATAAATATAAAGTGAAATTAATGAAATTTATAGTTCACACATAATATTATTTATGTTTTTTGTTTTCTATATGTTTTAATACATAGTCGATATATTATCCTCGTCGTAATATGAAAAATTTAGTGTGTTCAATTTAGAGAAATAAAAAAAAAAAAAAGGTTTACACATAAAAAAAAAGTTAATTTTTTAAGAGTGCAAGATATTATAGGAAAATAATATTTTCAAATTTTTAATTTCCGTAGCAGGTATAGTGGTTGGTTTTCTTTTATTGTCTTACGTATGTATAAAAAAAAAAAAATTGTTCCTTTTTTTCTCATTTGTGACGTGTAAACAAAATTTCCGTTGAATTTTTAGATTCGAGTAAAATAAAAAAAAAGTAGAATTTTAAATAATTTAATCACACACGACAATTAATAAAAATTAAATTTAATTTAAGAAAGCAAAAAAAAAAAGTAGTAGATAATTGTAGGAAATAATAAAAAAGTTTTGTGTTGTGTTTTGTGTGTTATAGAAAAATCTATAAATTGCTGGATTTGCACAAGAAAAAAAAGAAAAAAATAATCTTCAATGCGTTTGAAAAATAGTGATTTGTGCGTTTATAAAAAAAAAGAAAAAAGAAAGTAATATAGTGTATGATAATGATCAGCAATGTTTCAGGATGAGATGAATACTGGGAGTTGCTCTGTGCTTCATGTATATGGGGTAAGTTTTGCGTTTTTTTTTTTTTTTCATGTGCCATGCAAAACATTAGCAACGCATGGCAAAAAAATGAAAGAAACTGTTTATTTTCAGATCTTTTCTTCTTCTTTATTCTTCTCAAGTACAGTAAGGTTAAATAAATAAAGTCCAAAGGAATTTTTTCTTATTACCAAAACTATAATTTTTTTTAAAATTCAATATTCCCTTCATTTTACTCACGTGCAAAACAATAGCACCGTTCAGTATTTTTTTAAATATTTTAATATTTTTTGTAATATCCGTTATGTCTAATGACTTCAGCACAACGGTCCGACATAGATTTAATTAATCTGTCAATTACCTATGTCAGGCGAAATATTTTCCCATTCACTTTTTAGGACTTCCATTAATGACGCCTTGTTACTAAATTTCCTTCCACTAATTTTTCTCTTCAAAATACCCCAGAGATTTTCAATAGGGTTCAAATCAGACGAAACCATGACTTGAATCCCATTTAACTGGAACCATTCTTTTACTACCTTCGAAGTGTGTTTCGGAGTGTTATCCTGTTGAAACACCCATGGAAGTTGCATTTCTTCCTCAGCGTATGGTAACATAATCGTCTCTAGTATATTTTTATACTTGAAACGATCCATTATACCGTTGATTTCATAAAGAGGACCAACTCCTCTAGCCGAAAAGCAACCCCACACCATAACGCTACGTCGTTTTCCTTTGGGTCTTCGAACAAAACGAATTCCATCGCAATTGAACAGGTTAAATTTGCTCTCATCACTAAACAGAACAGTTCTCCACTTCGCAATTGACCAATTAATGTGATCCAAAGATGTCTCATAATAGGCTTTTTTGCAGGACGATAACCACGTAAAATTACTCTGTATTGCACGCCTTCGTATAGTGCTGGGGTTAACTATTAGATTCAAGGTCCTGATAATTTCCGGTGCGGGTGTGAATGGGTAATTCCTAATTATGGAAATTATTTTCCGATCTTCCCTTTTTGTTGTTGCTCTCGGTCAACCACCTATGTATGTATCGTCTTTGTGTGTCCTGTTTCCCGAAATTTCGCAAGTATTCGACTTACGATTGATCTGTTAATGCCATATTTATTTGCAACACTGTATTGCGTATTTCCAGCCTGTACTTCCTTTTGTAGGTGCCATATTTTAAAAGATTAGCAAAATCTGACCAATTACTTATGGATGGTGGAAAACTAAACTATAATTTGGTTAATTATCACTGCAGACTATCATGTAAAGTTAACAAATTTGAACCAACATAAAATAACCGTTATTTTAACGAAGTTTACACAAGCGTTGCTGTTGTTTTTTGCACGCGCGCAAAATGTGTGGAATATAAAATTTTGAAAAAAAAAATTATAGTTGTGGTAGTAGAAAAAATGTCTTTCGTTGTTATTTATTTAACCTCAATGTACTTTGACAAGAATAAATAAAGAAAAAAATCTGAAAATTAACAGTTTCTTCTATTTCTTTGCATTTTCATTGTCTCACATCATGCGTTGCTAATGTTTTGCACGGCACTGTATATATGTATATTTATAAACAAAAAACATCGCACATTATTCGGAAAGTGAAATTTGAGCGAGCGAAATTATTTAGCTATTTCAATATAATTTATTTGCCTGATATAAAACAAAGTATGCTCCAGAATCTACTATAGCCTCCGCTCTTTATATGCGGTCTCGCATTATTTGAACCGATAGTCCATCAGAAAATCCTTAATATCGTCCCTTATTATGCCACATTTCTACTATGCCGATGTTTTAATGTATACTCTCCCCTGTATGCCTCATAAATCTCAAAATTGAACACTTGAGCACTTAAAGCCTGTGTGAGGAGAAAATTTTTTATCTTAGACGGCACTCTTACATATACTTTACTTCATACATATAAAGCCAGATGGTGCTGCCCTCTACCCGCATTACATAAGCCAATCGCTCTCATGGATCAGATTTGTCCTTCAAAGAACTCGCATTCGATTTAAGTCCAATGATATATTTGGTTAGGAAACTTGATTTTGGAACTCACTTCCGGAATCTCTCAGGAGAACTGGTCCTCATAAGAAGAAACTCTGGAACTTGTTTTGCTTCACCTCAATGTCATAGACAAACTAATAACATACAAAGACTGGACACGTAGAACAAAAGTATGCAACGCTTTTTTAGAATATAAAACTAACGATGCCCCGACAATGCCTCGACTTGGCACTTGATGACGCGCCCAAAGGGTAAGCCATCAATGCCTCGCACCATACAAAATCACCGTTGCCTCGACCCGATGAAGGGAACGCCACAATTCTTTCTTAGAAATATTTTTGGAAATTTCTTCCTTCGAATTTCTATGCATTGGCCGAGGCCAAGAGCAGTGACTCGCTCGAATATAAAATCTAACAACGATGCCTCGACCTGATGTAGGGAAGGCCGCAATTTTTTCTTAGAAATTTACTGGAATTTTTTTCCATAGCATGGACGCGTAAACACAAAATGTTTCGGTAGAATTTTAATTCATTTTGGTGGCCGACTATACTTATTTTCAGGTACAGTATGTATACTTTCATTCTGTGATGCAATTATAATATCCATATATACAATAAACATACATACTAATAAAAAATACAAAATCTTTCAGGTAAAATTAACCCAAGGTATATAGAAGACAAGGTATTCCCGACTCGAACCACGTTCCGCCATTTTTGTTAAAACTCTTTTTCCCTTTTTCTTCATTCACTGAAGTACGTCACAGGGCATCAGCTGTAATGTGTCAAAATTCTTTGCGCTTGTACTGCCAGCCACTGTCAGATTTCCTTTTTCTTTTTTATTCATTCACTGAAGTACGTCACAGACTATCAGCTGTTTGATCAGCTGTGATATGTCAAAATTTTAATGGGCATACCTTTTTTCTTCTATATACCTTGAAATTAACCCCACGTGAGTACGTGAATGTTAAAAGCATGATACGGGAATTATTATAAGGTAGACAAACCAATTTATGTAAATTATTTCGATGAATTAAAAAATATTGCACAAATGCATAAACTTATCTGTATGATTCGGATAATTGCATCACAGAATGAAAGTACATACTGTACCTGAAAATAAGTCTAGTCGGCCACCAAAATGAATAAAAATTCTACCGAAACATTTTGTGTTTACGCGTCTATGCTCATAAAAATTGTTGTTGCCCTCCAAAAGGAAAAAATTTCCAGTAAATTTCTAAGAAAAAATTGCGGCCTTCCCACATCAGGTCGAGGCATCGTTGTTAGATTTTATATTCGAGCGAGTAACTGCTCTTGTCCTCGGCCAATGCATAGAAATTCGAAGGAAGAAATTTCCAAAAATATTTCTAAGAAAGAATTGTGGCGTTCCCTTCATCGGGTCGAGGCAACGGTAATTTTGTATGGAGCGTGGCTTACCCTTTGGGCGCGTCATCAAGTGCCAAGTCGAGGCATCGTCGAGGCATCGTTAGTTTTATATTCTAAAAAAGCGTTGCATACTTTTGTTCTACGTGTCCAGTCTTTGTATGTTATTAGTTTGTCTATGCCAATGTACTTTAGCTCATGCCCTCTTTACACATTGGCAGTGGCACATTCTGCTCTTCAGCGTTTAACACTAGAATGCCCGATACTAACTAGCTCCCTTTTAGATGCCCAGTTGGAGTCATTTTGACTTGTATATCAGATGTATGATTTACACAGTTAAAAATTTTCAACAATTTGTGCCACAATGCTTAGGTATTTTTCGATAAGATTTGGGAATTTTCCTTAAAATGTAGGGAATATATCCTGAAATGTAGGTTTTCCCCCCTAAATTTTAGGGAATAGTCCTATTTTTTTTACAGTGTATGTAATGATAATGCCAAAAATATATTATATGATATAAAAAAAAAAAAAAAATACTAAGATAGTAAATTTTATGTGATGCCTCTTAGTTTTCATCACTTTTCTTGCATTGTCATTCAATTTTAGCTATGCAAGTTCCACATACATATTGACTTTTTGCACATGTAGTACATGTTTATTCCCAATGTCCTATGTTTTTTTTTTGCGGTTAATCCACTGACTTATAACAATGGACTGAGCGATTTGCTATTTCATGTGGCACAAAAAATATTGTGTTTCTGTATATCACCGTTAGAGCACCCTTTAAAACGTTTACTACATAAAAATATGTAAAACTCAACCAATCAGATGAAATTTTACACCCGTAAATCGAATTAAATTAAAAAAAATTATTTTCTTGTGTCCAAGTTATATTTCAATCGCTTATAAACACTCTTATAAGAAATTAAACTAATCCCGACTTTAATTTTCAAAAGTTATTCATAACTGAATCCTGCGTATGGGCAAGAGAGACGACGCATGGTAAACACTATCTTTACCTTATTCTTTCTGCGGTGATTGCATCTGCAGCCAACATAAAAACTTCAAATGGCATAAGTAAACGTTCGGTAAACAATATTTTGTGTTGGTAGCTCCAACGCTGCCATAGGGCGAAAGAGAGAACTATAAAACTTGTGTCATTCTTTCCTATAGGAAAATGGCAATACGCTCAGTCCATTGTTATAAGTCAGTGGGTTAATCTGACAATACTTAGTCGACTGTGTAGATTTCTGGCCAGATTCTTGATTACACACATAAGTTGGTAACAGATATTCAGTCCTCATATACGGATTTGCAGTTAAGTCAAGAGTCCTCTGAAATGAATGAAGAGGCCTTCACCTTGTACTTGTTCGGAAGGTATATTTTCGTGATCTATACAATTTACTCTGTACTTAGTATCATTGTAGGATTCAATACTTTCGGGTGTTTTCTTCGCATTATCCATGATTTTATATTTGATTGAAGACTACTCAGAAGAACAACATTCTTTTTTGTTTTTGCCCTGATGGATAGTTAGAGTCATATCATCACTTTTATACTTTTCCAGTATATAGTTGCTTTTTTCATATATTTTATTTGTGCAGGCACTTCCCTTCTGGCTTTATTCATAGTTCCAAAAAGGGTGATACCATTTACTTTTAGTAGACCCACGTAAAATAGTTAACGGTATGTTGAAAAAGTTTTCCATAAGTTTCATTACCACATGATCTTTCCCTGTATAAGGAAAGTCATTTACCAAATGTTTACTATCCTTGTTTACTGCTAAAAAAATACTTTTGACTGTACTTATCAGCTTTGGGGCTATAAATTGCGTATTAGGATATCTTGTCTTGCTAGTGCCTACAGTGATGAATGCTTCCGGTTTATAGTACATGAAATATAGTTTTCAATAAACCTTTTTCTATACTGTTGAAAACAGACAAAATTTGTCTGTCTGCAAACTTAGCGAGCGACTAAATCGTTTATCCAAACGAAGAAAGCACAATGGTAGACTCCAGGTAGCGAGTTTTTCCTTGATTGCTCGGCTCATGCCCCAGTAATGGTTTCCTTTAGTTTGAGCAACTCATAATACACGATACCTCAAGCTGATCCCACCAAATACACAACATGAGTTTTTTTTTTCCCCATTAATATTCAGCTTGGCTGTCGACGTTAAAACATTGCCATGTGGTCTCAATGATTTCCTCTGTGGATCCATTTTTCATCACCAATAACTATATGATGCAAAAAAAAAAAACCCTTTTGTTTACGCCTGGTAAGCAGAATTTCACATGTGAAAAATCGGCGTTCAACGTGTCTCGGCTTCAATTCATATAGAACCCATTTCCTTTGCTTTTGAATCATTTCCAACTATTTTAAACGATGTGTAATTGATTGTTGAGTTACTACTAATGTAAATGCGAGCTTTTCTTGCATTTGACACGAATCTTCTTCCAATAATTCTTTCAATTCCGTCTCCTCGTACACTTTCGGCCTTCTGTTACGTTCTTTGTCTTCAACGTCAAGTTCACCGTTCTTAAACTTTTGAAACCACTCACAACGATTTCTCTCACTTAAAGCAGCTTGACCATATTCTTTTACAAGCAATCGATGCACCTCAGCTGCATATTTGTTCAAATTAAAGAAGTAAATCAAAAGTTCTTGCAACTTGACAGTTTAGCGCAAAAAAAACACAAAATTGCGAATATTTCAATTTCCAGTCTGAAAAAATGTCAATCATAACTTACTGGTGGGGCCATCTGTTGTCAAACGGCCGAAACTTCTTTTTACTTATTTAAATGTATGACAATTAAATTATATACATATATCTACCCTTATAGTATTTTTTACTCATTTCTGATAAATGCACTTTCCATTTTACTGAAGCCATGTCGTCGACTTTTTTGCTGGTCGCTATCCACATTTTTGCAATATTTTTAAGAGAAGTGGCACTTTGTTTTTTACCTTCCTTTCGTAGAATAGTTTTTACAAGAGTCCAATAACGTTCAATTGGACGAAGCTAGGGCACATTTGGTGGATTGATCAATTTGTGAACAAAATTTATTATGAAAGACAAATACCGAGGTACTTACTGTCAGTTTGTTGGTTTAAAGCCGAAAATAAAATTTTCATTAAGAAATTTATGAGACTGCATATACTACTATGTGTTTCGATCAGCAGCACAGGGTGTTCTCATCAGGACAGCAATGAAACCCTGAGTTCACTGTAGTGTAAACAGCAGGCAGTTCAGGGTTTCATTGCTGTCCTGATGAGATCGCCTTTGGCTGCTGATCGAAACACACGGTATACACTCAAAATTTCTTCATGAAGTTTTTTGGGTTTTTGGGTTTAAGCCAACAAACTGACAGTATTTCGGTATTTGTCTTTTGATTTCTACTGAATGCAGTAGGTTGAAAAATTGCTTGTAGACTGACCTATATGGGTCTCGAAAGAGTAAAACTCAATCTCCCTCTTAAAATTTATTTTGTTTTCTGTTGATACCAAGTTATTGCCCTTGTGTCATAGTGACTTATTAATAAATCTGGTCAAATTAATATATGTGATTGAATAAAAGGTAGCAAACTTTTTTTTTTTAAAAAAGAACTTTGATATATGTATGTAAATATTTGTATTTATGTATCCTTCAAAAAACAAAGGTTTGCTTCTGCATACACATTGACAGATGGCTTGCCAAACAAGAATCCTTTGCCGTATTTTTGTATACGAATACGTATTTTTCAACACCTATTTTTTGTGTGTTTGCACTATATTATTGAGGTCCGGGTCTTTTTTTAAAATCTCGAAGCATTAAATATTTTTTTGCTACATCTCGCACAGACTTTTTTTCCATAGTTTTTATCTGTTATCCCTTTCGGTCTACCACATTTTGCTTTTCCCGAAATTTTCACCGTTTCCAAGAATGTTTTAATTGTTCCAACGCGTTGTTTTAACTTCCCTTGAAATTTGGTAAAATGATTTTTCTTTATTTTCCAACCACTTGTGCAAAATAGCATGGCGCACGTTTTCACATTTCGAATTCATTTTGAATTTGAATAGATAGGTACTTGCCGATGAAGACTAATGAATGCTTTTTATTTATTTTTGATCTTATCCAATGGCGGACCTGAAATTGAAATTTTTACAATCGGTTTTTAGAAGAATTTTTAGAAAAACTTCAAATTATGAAATACAAGAGAAAAAACAACCGCCTCGTCTGGTTTTTGAAGCTGGGACCTCCGGCTTTCCGGGCGACTGCTCTTACCTCTGAGCTAATGAGACAGATGCCTTTACCTCTTGTATATTTATTTATTTGTATAGCCTATTAAGCCACAGGTCCCGGACGAGGCGGTTGTGTTTTCTCTTGTATGTATTTAATAATTTGATTTGAATCGTAAAAATAAAAACTTTTTCTAAAAACGCTTTTTACATATATTGAAAGTAGGTAGCTTATTTACTAGCCTGGTCTTAGTTTCGAGGATTCAGGTAGCAAAAATAGGATTTTATGATTTATTAAAATCCGTGCCGAATTTTCTATGGGACTGTCCTTAGCTAAGAACTACAACTTGTTTTGTCAATTTTATGTCTAAAATTCAAAAATATAATATTTCTCTTGCTATCCTAGATTAGATTTAGATTTTTTTGGAGGGGTATGCAGGCGCTGACCTCGCATTCACTCCGACTTGAAAGATCTATTGTGAGTCCCCGTTCGATTTACTCCTTTCCTAGGTTTGTTGTTTGTTAATAAAGTCTAGTACCTACAATTCTAGGATTTCCACATGTAATTTGGTGGAGGAAAAGCATGTTCCAGGTGGAGTAATCTCCGCCTGGCCAATACTTCGCATTTCCAGAGCTGGTGTTCCGAGGTTTCATGAGCATCATCCTGACAGAAGCGGCAGGATGACATCTCAGTCAAGCCCTTATTTTATATGTGATATCTCAATGGGTAATGGCCTGAGAATAGTTCTGTTCTCCTAAGGGGTGGCACTCTTTGCGCCAAAAGTTTCAATAAACTTTTTTACCTAACGAAGGTCTTGTAACTTTTCCCAACAACTGGATTTTTGTTTGTTCTCCCGGCTATTTAGGGTAGCTCTGAGGTAACACTGTGAAGTTCAACAAAATGTATCCGGTCCGATAAAGGAAGTTTTTGTTCCTCTTTTGGCTAGACCATCATATCAATTTCATTGCGTTTACGACCCTCATGTCCAGGCATCCACATGAAGATAATTTTGTTTCTCCTTGATAAATTTTTCAGGGTTTGTAAACACTCCCAGATTATCCTTAACTTAATTGTGTAGGGCTTTAAAAGACCTTGAGAGTGTCTTGACAGTTTTCAGAGGATATTAATGGTTTTTTGTATGGCCAATACCTCGGCTTGGAATACGTTTGGGGTAGAGCCCAAGGCCTTTAATATATGACATCTGGGGCCGTATACACCCAGTCCGATTCTACTATTCGTCTTGGAACCATCTGTATACCACACCATTGATCCTTGTAGGAAGGACGGTTTAGTGGAACGCCATTGTAGTCGGTCTCCCAAAATCACATCGAATGGTCTTAAAAAATTCCACTTGGATGTGATTATATTAGTTATTGTCGTCATTTGCTTGAATGGAAGCATATCTGTTTTAAGGTAGTACTTAAATGACCATCCTTTTGCAATCTGATAGCACTGGAAATCTCTTCCTTTTTTCACCTGCAAATGCAGTGGTGGAAAGTTTAATAAGACTTCCATGGCTGCTGTAGGACAGATCCTCATGGCATCAGTTATTACTAGACATGCAAGCCGCTGAGTTTTATGAACCAGAGCCTCGGTTTTAAAGGGTTTTCCAATAAGAGGTGTTATTTTGATATTCAAAGAAAAATGCCATTTTTTGAGATAAATGATCGGATCTTTATTTCATTATAAAGAGGAAGGTATGCCGTTAATAATGGAAAATAACATCAGCCAAATGACCACCACGACCACGCCGACCATATCCTTTTCATGAAATTTTCCATAACCAAATCGCAAAGTGGCTGCCTTATGTCCTCGATAGCCTCACGAATTCCATCTTTGAGGTCTTGAATCGACGGTGGGCTGTTGGCGTAGACCTTCTCTTTCACGTGGCCCCAAAGGAAGAAGTCGCAAGGTGTTAAGTCACAAGATCTCGGTGGCCAATTGTGATCACCTCTTCGAGAGATAACACGGTCCGGAAAATTTTCCCGTAAAAGATCAATGGTTTCGTTGCTTGTATAGCACGTAGCGCCGTCTTGTTGAAAGTAAACGTTGTCCAGATCAATACCATCCAATTCCGGCCATAAAAAATCATTAATCATCTGTCGATAGTGCAATCCATTCACCGTAACTGTTGCTCCAGCCTCATTTTCGAAAAAGTAAGGTCCAATGACCCCGCGGGACCATAAACCGCACCAAACAGTCACACGTTGAGGATAGAGAGGCTTTTCAACAATAACACCTGGGTTTTCCGAGCCCCAGATGCGACAATTTTGCTTGTTGACGAAGCCATCGAGATGGAAATGGGCCTCATCACTCAAGATGAGTTTTCGATGGAATTCCGGATCATTTTCATGCATTTCAAGGACCCAATCAGCAAAAACTCAAAGTTGTTGATGATCGGCCGGCTTAAGTTCTTGTGTTAACTGAACTTTATAAGCCTTAAGACCCAAATCTTTATGCAAAATACGGTGTAATGACGTTTGTGGAATGTCTAATTCCAAAGAACGACGAGGAATGGACAAACCTGGGTTTTCTTCAACACTTTCGGCTACAGCAGCAATATTCTCGGCTGTTCTTGAGCGACGTGCACGGGTTTTATTCTTCACATCACTAACTTGTCCCAACAGCTCGAATTTTTCTACCAATTTCTGTATTGCGGTCCGACAAGGTGCTTTACGACGACCTAAAAATGTTCGAGTTTTACGAACCGTCTCTGCCACATTTTCACCATTTTTATAGTGAATTTTAATAATTTCAATGCGTTGTTGAATCGTGTATCGTTCCATTTTTATTAATGGCGTAGTTTCTACTTGTCAAATGTCAAAAAATGACAGCTCCAAAAGTGACATCTACCGAAATAGCGGGCTAATTAAAATAACACCTCTTATTGGAAATCCCTTTATTTGGATTTTTTTTTTTTGCCACCATGCGAGGGCCGCATAGGTCACCATGGGTCTATCAATCATGGTGTACATCTAGTACCTACATCATTTTTTTGACTTCATACCCCATGTTCTGCCAATGAAGCGACGACACGTGTAGAGAGATCACACCGCTCTTTCCGTCACTCTGGACAGATCTGAATTCCAGGTAATTTTATTATCTATAGTGACCTCCAGAAATTTGACTTTATCTGAAAATATCAATTCCGTGTTATCAAGAAGAGGAGCAATTAGTGAAATCTTCATTCTTCTCGTGAACGGAACTATAATCGTTTTGTTGGGGCTTAGGCTAAGGCGCCTTTGTTTAAACGGACCTTGTAAAGGGCTTTTTCCATGAGATCGGATATGACTTGAACATGCTTGCCCCGTATTGTGACTATTATAGGTCATTCGTGTAGCCTTGTTGTATATTAAATTATGAATCAGTCAGCTTCACTAGGAGATTATCAATTACAATCGATCACATGCGTGGAGAGAGGTCTCTTCTTTGTGGGCAGCCTATATCTATGGTGATCGTGACTGAAAAGTTCCCTAGAGTTATGATTATCTTCCTGCTTATAAACAAAGAGTCTATTCAGTTAACCGTGGATGGCTTAAAGCCCGCCCTTATCCTCATCGGCCAATTTAATTACATTGATGGAGATGTTATCAAAGGCTTCTTATATATGCCTGCAAATGCACATAAGGCCAAATCTTTTGCTTCGATAGCTTTTTCGAGGTCTTTGACTAATGTGTGGATGGCAGTCTTTTTGGAGACTTGATAAACAAACTGAAAAACATTGAATGTTTTATGTTTATTTATTTTTGATAAAAAAAATAAGTTTTACATTTCAAAATAAAATATCACAAATGAAACCTCAAATTCCAAACTTAAATTCTGTGGATATATAAAACTTCAAAGTAAACAAATTTTAGCAACTTCAGCAGTCGGGGTAACACTTATAATAATAATAAAAAAAAAACAAAAAAGATTATTACCAATGATAAAATTTCAGGGTATACATCCATACATAGGATGGGAAATAATTAAACAGTTTAGACAGTTCCTTGCAACTTGAACATTTAGGTAGACTATAAACTGAATTCATATAATATAAGACCATAACAGTACCATGTCGAGGAAAAAACCTCATTAAGGAAGTCCTATATAAACTAACTAATTTAACCTATCAGCAATTGTGTGCTTATAATCTTACTTGGATTAGTTGGACACGCGCGGTAGTGTATAGGAGATGTATGCCGAGGTACAGTAAGATCAAAAATTGTGGAATACCCTTTATATATTTAGCAATATTTTGGAAACTATAAATCTTGTTTCGTATTCAAAACTTTTTTCTGTTATTTATGAAATTTTTTTGCCTTAAGTTTTGTTTTAAATTATTAAAGGATGATGCCAGTAGTAAATGTATGGAGTCTTTTACCCGCTCAAATAGAAATAAGTGATTAATCATTGGAAAGGTATTAACATTTGGAACAAGAATATTCCGATGTCGCTTGTCTTGATTCCTTGTTCGATCGGATCATTTCCATAATTATATAATGTAATCGTTTAACGTGTAGTGTGATTACAAGTTAATTTGATTACAAATTAATCGATTACATGTTAATTCCACTAAATGTTAATCTAATTAATGTGATTATACTAGATATTTGTATTCTAATTCTTCATAAAACTCCTTAAAACTAATTTCGTACGAGAAAAATACTATTTTCTTTCAATTCATTTTATTATATTAATAATTACTTTTAAGTAATCTACAAAGTAATCTGTTACAATGTAATTAGATTATAAAATAATCTAATTATATTGTAACAGATGGATTACATATTCTCTCATAAGCAAATCTGATTAAAATGTAATCAAATACAATGTAATTAGATTACTTAGTAATTTGACTAAACTGTAATAGAATTATTAATTAAATTACACTGGAATCAGATTACGCCCAACACTGGATCGGAGTAATATCACTTTTATGTATATCGATGTAAGTCCTGTCGCATATTACAATTGCTTTCGTGTTTTCATCATCTACATATATAGAGCTTTTGGTATAGTCAGGTTTCGATTTACATATAATATCATTTCTGTTTACAGAGTCTAATCCTACATGAAGGACAACGTAGTCATTGATAAGGCATTCACGTGCTATAGCAATCAACCGCCTTGATATATTAAACAATGTCGCAAGTCTCTCGTTGGAATGACCAGTTCGCAATTTTGTGAGAAATATACCTAAAGCGGTTCTTAGATTTTTACATATCTGGCTTAGTGAGAGAGTTTGCTCCAACATGGAATCGAATTGATTGTAATTGCGTCCGGTTCAAAAATGCATCTCATTACTCAGACCACTTCTCGTGTTAAAATCTAGTTTAGAACCTCCTTGTAAAGCGTTCCTTATCATGTCACTAATATCACTAAGCTGGGCTGCATTGAAGTCATTAGTGACATGCAGAATTTAGGTACTTCGGGCCAGTTATCACTCTCTAGGTGTTCTCAATACACTCTAATACCTTCATAATGTACAGCTTGTATTCACAAATTGTGTGTATCTTTATAACTTTTGGTATTCTATGACGGGTCTGATCAGGACAGTTGCTAAAAATAGAATGCCTGCAAGTGTTACATAGGTCCTGCCTTTAACCGATAGCGGAGGGAAAGTCGGAGGAAGAAGTGACCTTAAGACCAGTTTCTGGGTAGCATGTGACGCTGACTCATTTCTAATGATGCACAAAATGGCACTAGATTATGAAATAACCAAAAACTACGGTATTTGGCTATTACTAATAGTGACATGTATAGTACAGTGTAACTCTGAACGGACAGGGTTTTAGAATTAGTTGCAATACTAAGTTCTATTCAGCTCAAAAAGATCTATCCAACGTTGCATTACACATTGCTATTGGGGGGGGGGGGGGGGGGGGGGTTAATAAAAATTATATTAAAAAGTTTTCAATAAAAAATTTCAATTTGAAAAAAACTGCGGTTAATGCGGTACATCACGTTCGTGTATTGTGGTGTATTGTGGTATACTAGGTGTGTTCTTTTGTATACCTTGTTCTAGAACTCCCATATACTGGAGAGAACAAATTGTTCTGTTGATTGAAGCGAACTATTTGTACTGTTCGCTTCATTTATACATTTTCTATAAAAATGTATGAGGCATTCTTTTGTGTATCTTTTATTCTGCCCTGTTCTGCGGACACAAAAGAACACAGCTACTATATACCCTATTATCAAAATTCGTTTTTTATTTAATTTTATAATGAAAAATTAAGTTTTTATTTCATGAAGCTACTGATATCTCGAAAAAACACATTATTCTAAGTCTTCTTTTATTAATCAGTATTATTCGAGCACATATTTTTGGAGAAAAAAATAAAAAGACAACATAAAAAATAAGCAATTCTTCTTCATAAAACATAAAATAAAATAAAAAATAAAATAAAAAATATTAGAAAGAAAATCCTCAAGAAAACATTCTAAAAAATATTACTGCAAGAATCGCAAATAAATATGGCACTATTTTTGTGCCCCAGGGCTCCGATATGATTTGCTTTCCCTTACATTCAATCCCATCTCTAGTTTTGCTGATGACAGTATCCTGGATTTCACTTACTCTTTTGGTATTCTTGCGGAGTCCAGAGGGAATGCCGCATGTGTTAAACGAGATTGCATGACAAGATCATTGAATACCGATCTTGACAATATTCTCGCTTCGAGCAAAGCGAATCCCATCGAATTCAGTGCATCTAAGACTCAAAGTTGTCTCATCTCATTAATACAAGACAATCATTTAACTACTCCAGTTTCTTTTTTGATGGAGCATTAATTTCTGATTCACCATCACAAAGCATTCTTGGCATTAATATTTCTAGCATGACAGATCACACCTTCTCTGTTGCCAAAAAAGCTTCGAAATGTCGAATCTGGCGCTCCTCTAAAAGTCCTACAGCAGACCTAGAATGGAATACAATTCCTATATATGGACTGGGGCTAGTCCTACAGCCTTAGCTTCATTGGACATTGTCCAAAAGAGAACCTTCAAACTCATTGGAGATGTGGCAATACCTCATCATATCGACTAATTCGAACACCGCCGTAATATTAGATGCCTTTCTCTCCTTTATCGCATGATCAATGTTCCGATGAAATATCTAGTCTGATCCTTTTTAGAATGATTCCTGCACGCAATACTCGCGCTGCAAGTCACGCTAATCATTTCACGCTTCAAAGTACTTTCGGCCGTACAGTAAAATCCCGTGATACTTTTTTTCCCGAGCTGTGCGAATGTGCAACAGTCTACCATCTTCTGTCTTTTTTCCGGCATACAATATGCGGAAGTTTAAGGCACCTTCGCAACACTCCTCATATATCCTTCAATCCTTTCCCTATCTCCTTCCTACAATGCTGCGCTTTGCATCATAGGATATCCCCTGAGGTTGGATTCATAGTATAAAAAAAAAAAAATTATCATAATTATAAAAACGTATGTTGTTATGCCCATTTCCGGATGTACAAAAGTGGAGAGCTGCTGTTTGATGAATTTGTCAAATGTTGACGATGGTGGGATGGGGCCGCTACACACGTTCATGCAAATCGTATGACTTGGTCGGCACATGCTGCCAAGTTTTTGATAAAATCGGATGTTAATTTTTGCCTCCAACTACGACGACTTTTATACAATTCTTTCTTCTACAGCAAAGTCGTCAGATTTGTTGTTTACGCAACTGATTGATTGAAAACGATATTCGGGATCCCAAGGGATCCCCCGAACATAGGCCAATTCAAGACCCATTGTTCACCCTCCAGACCCGTGAACAGTCGCTTATAAGGTCCCAACCGGACCATCTTATTTATTTATTATTGTACGCAATAGTTTCGTCCGATTTCATTCATGTCAGTCTTCAGTCTCAACATTCAAGCTCCGACTTTGACTACTCGCACTCATGCAAATCGTACAACTTGGCTTGTGCATGCCAAATCATGCGATTTGCATGAGCGTGTGTAGCCGAAGTGCTATGATCAATGTCCGTACGTAATCTAGATATTCATGATGAGAGCCTGACCCAAGTACGGTCTCGGTTTGTGTGGTCTCGTTTGTTGAATAACGCATAAATATACGAAATATGTAAGTTGTGGGATAAAAGTCGATAAGCTTCAATAAGTACAATTATTATTAACAAAACATTTCATTCTACTTGTTAGCTACCCCAGTATTATCTTTTGTTGATACTTCACGGAATCCCCTTTAATATGAGACCTCAATCATTAGAATTGCTGTAGTCAATCTTCAGATATGATTCTTGTCAACTTCACCAAAAATTTTGACTACTCCTAAAAAATGGTGAAAGGGATCAAGAGGAAAAAACAAAAAATTAATTAAATATTTTACATTCTTTTGTCATTGATGTAAATTTCATCAAAATCGTAGATGGTGTCGGTGCCGGTGTGAAAATCAGTCAAAAGTGTTCGGTTTGGTATGGAATCGTTGATTAACGTTGGAAAAATATTTGGCGTCAAATGGTTTTAGTGCTGACAACTAATCAATATCCCATAACCAACGTAAAAAGATTCATCTCTTTTGCAAAAAAAGAGATTCTCCGTGAGTTATGGTTGAAAAATCCATCTCATGTGACTTGAGATAAAGTTAACACGTTCTTGAAATTACTCTGTGCTGACAGTTGGTTGGACCATGTAGAGAGCTCGAGGATATATGTATATATGTATGTAGATATAATATTATAAAAGTTTGGCTAAATGGAATAATCAAACCAACTAATCGAGTAGGTGCATAGTAGGGTAGACTGGGGTCAATTGAAACGTTTTGGAGAAAATCGCATACTGTTACTACATTTCAACTTCGATCAGTTTGGGAATGCGCTACAATTGCAGCCAGCTTACCTGTGGGTATAAAAGAGCAATATTGATTTAGCTTCATATGCAGTATTCAAGTAGAAGAAGAATTAAAAAAAAACATGGCAAATGTTTCAACTGACCCCTATACCTGGGTCAATAGAAACATCTGTAAATTAAAATACAATTAATTACTTATAATAATTTTATTCCTAATTCTTTGGAAATAAATCACAGAATTAATAAAAAATAGCTTTTCTACTTTAAAAACGAGAAAAGAAAAACAATTTAAATAAAACAAATCAATCAGATTCACAATTGTGACAAAAATAAATGGCAATACACCGGCTGTGCTTATTGTTTTTCCAGGATAATTCCGCATCCACAGCTGGAATTTATTGCTTTTTTGAATGGTCCATAGCAAGATTGGTCTAATGGCTGGAGCTTATGGGAGCAATATGATGGGAACTACAGTAACACAATGCCATTTTATTTATAAAAGTCATAGAAGTTATTATGAATATGTAACGAGGGGTTTCCCAGCACCAGCAATACTTTGGGACAGCCGAACCATTGGTATGTTTTTTAAAATGTGCTAAAAATAAGGGAAACCCTTGGTCTTGCATCCATCCTGAAGGGTTACTAGTGCCCACTGCACCCACGGGTCCATCTGTTATGAAGTAATCCTGGAATTGGACGTGAGGAATTACAAACAAGGAGGAAATGCATTCCTTATAGCATTTGCTGCAAAAGCCACTATAACGAGAGTGCCCCTTTCTGCTGATATTACTGAACCAACTTGTGTTGTTCCCCGTCTCGCCAAAACTCTATCAGGTTTCTGGACCGTCGTTATGCCGGTTTCATTGACATTATAAATATCTCGGGGCTCAAAGTGATGGCGATCCATAACTATTTGCAAGTTATCGTAAAATGCGTCCACTATTGTTCGGTTGAAACTAGTAGCTCTTGTTAAACTCCTAGGTTGAGCAGCTCTCATAGACAACTCTGGGTTTCTCGCCATAAAAGCTCTGAATCAATCTTCACCAGCTAATGCATTTATTTCCCAGGGGCCTGGTTTTTTTCAGGTTATATACTTTGCCCAATTCGTATTCTAATTTTTTTACCTCCTTTTTGGAAAATCTAAATTAAATATCAGCCCATCTTATCAAGTATTTCGATAACGACCTCTCCTGTGGCTCAATAAACACTCTGTTGTGGGCTGCATAGCCTATCGAAACAGATACTACGCTATCTTCCTTGAACTTTTCCCTTTTCTTCTTGTACCGATACAAAGACGTGAAATTCAGTCCATGTTTTTCAGCTGCTGTCCTCAACGAAATGCCTTCTTTTATGGCTTCATATGCATCTTTGTACTGATCTAAGCCACACTAGCCACGATATGTCTTCTTTGCACGATTTCTTGGCATCTATAGATGATAATCATTTATTTCAAAAAGAGTACAAGGGTCTGTTGAAACGCGTTTCAACCGACCCCAGGGAAAACGTATCAAACGTCCCCAGCACCTCTTTTCATAAATTTCATTATGCAGCAAAAAAAAACTAAATGTCATAAGTGGCTAATAATCGTATCTCTCTGAACTTGAATATCAATAGTTATTGCATTCTAAACCACACTCGCGTAAGTACAATAATTTTTGATTAATACACAAAAGAATGCAAATTGAAATATTTACTTTTGGTTTCAAAAAAGTAATAGCTTCACATAAAAATACGAGTCGTACTGGGTGCGATGCCAAACACTGAATGACACGTTCCAACACAAAACCGCTACCTTTTCTCTTTGGGCTTTTGCCGCTCTCACTAACCGTTTCCGAGTTACTCGATTTGTTTCAATCGACTCCCGTTTCAATTGACCCCAGTCTACCCTACAAAAGTCACACATTTGACAGCATAAAAATTTCATTCTGTTATTGCTAAATTTCTAAAATAAAATTGTTTTTAATTTTTATGTAGTGCTCTTTCTAACACATCACCACACCACCAAAACCAGACAGAACGTGGAAAAGGAATTTTTTTATTTTTTTATAAGTGAAAAAAAAAAAAATATTTATTTTCTCATATTGCACCTTCTCTTGTCGTTGCTCTTTGAAAACCCATGACAGATATGCCGTAACATCCCACCGGGAAATGGAAACGCTCAAAGATGAATGTAAGAGCGCTTCATTGGAAGCTTGCAGCTTGCAGCGCTTCCCCATCGTATTCTTGTTCATATATATTTAACGAGAGCATGTCCGCAGAGGGACGCTCAGTTGCAGATACTTGGGAAGCGCTCTTGGAGCGCTTGTAGAGTGGCACTCTTGAAGCGCTTGCAGGGTAGCATTCCTGGTTAGTTGTAGCAGACTTGGAGCACTTTTTGTGTAATATTTGCGGCGGGTGGGGCGTAAACGCACTCGCAGCCATCCTCATTCAGTAGATACTGGCATCGGTCGCTGTGGCGACTGGTGGAAACGAGCGTATTCAACGAAGAGAGAAGTAAAGGAAAGGTATCGTAACTTTGTGTACGAGAATGAAGCATTTTATTTGTGTGCAAATGTATTGCAGAGTAGTACCTCGCTCCAATACAAAATTAACAATGCCCGACCTGATGTCAGGGTTGCCACTTTGATACAAAAGTACCAAATTTGGTACTTTTTCCACAAAATCTTAAAAATTGGTGGTTTGGTACTTCTTGTTCCAAAATGGTACTTTTCCTTCCCCGAGTGTTACTGAATATTTCTACGACGAAAATATTAAATATACTTTGAAAATATGTAACATACATTAATTCATAAGTTTTTCGAATGTCAATTTTCATCAAATGTTCAACCCTGCATAAATTTATTATAAGGTATGGATGGTGTGTGCGGAGAACTAGAAGTAATGATTAAGAAGAAGAGTTAACTGACTGTTTTCGCCTCACCGCCTTGCCTGGTCTGCTGTCATGCGAAATGTATTTTGTGGTAAATGTCAAATGGTCAAGTGTGAACTCGAGTTTTGTGCATCGTGTAATAAATTTGTGATTATGGATAAGTACGATGTAGCTTTTTTTTATTATTTAATTTATTACAAAGTTAACAATCACTGCATTTTAAATAGGTATGTAACGATATTGAAGAGGAAAAAGGTGTCTGTTAACGAAGAAATAGATAAAAATACTCCGAAGAGACAGGCAACTGCTACCACATCATTTGAAAATGATAAAGATCCAGTACGAGTAACACAAACAAATTCATTAACAGAATCAGAGTCAGACTCAGAAATTGATGCAACCGATACTAGAATAATAAATTCTTTGAGGTTAGTAACTGAATTTTAAAACAGCCTCCTCTGAGGAGCTTTTGATCAGGTTACGGTTATTATTTACTTTGTAAAAAATAAGTCTTCTTTCTTTTTATTCAGATTATCTTAATTGTGATTACATTCAATTCTGATTTGCAGGTCCACCCCTAAAAAGGGAACAGTTGTAAAAAGAGCATTTCGAGACGAGTGGTATGAAATGTTCTCCTGGATAACAAATACTAATGGAACTAGTTTTTGTAAAGCTTGTAATAAAAGTCTTTTTAATAATATTGCACATTTAAAGAGACACGATCGTCGAGACAGGCATAAAGCTAACCTGGAAGCAAAATCAAAACAGTTGAAGATAACCCATTTTGCAAATGAAAAGGAAAACAAGTTTAAAAACTATGTAAAATCTGCCGAATATACATTGGTAATGTTTTGTCTTATGCATCACCTTCCATTTTTATTGATGGATTTCTTGCCGGATCTTCTAAGAGAATGTTGTGTAGATTCTAAAATTGCCCAAGGCATCCGATGCGGGCGAACAAAGGCAACACAAATTACAGACTTTTTAGGGAAAAAGGGTAGAGAGAACGTTGCAAGAGACTTACAAAAGTACAAATTTTCGATAATCGTGGATGAGACCACGGATGTCTCTAATAAAAAAGCCTTAGTGATAGTAGCTCGCTACTTCGACAGGAACATATGTGAAATAAGGGATCGTTTTTTAGGATTAGTTCATTTAACTCGATTTAATGCAGAGTCGATTTATGACAATATTGTAACGTTCTTTAGGGACTGCTCTATTCCTCTTGGAAATATGATAGGCTTAGCTACCGATAACGCAAGTGTTATGGCAGGTGAAATAAAGGGATTACAGGCAAAGTTTAAATCAGACAACTCAAATTTATTTTATATGAGGTGCATTTGCCATTCTTTGCACCTTTGTGCCTCCAACGCTACCAAAACACTTCCGCTGTCGATAGAAAAATTATGTAGAAATATTTACAATTTTTTTGCACACAGCTCGAAAAAATTAATAGAATTTAAAGAATTTCAAGACTATTTATCTCTAAAAAATCACAAAATCCTAGGATTGTCGCAAACTCGCTGGCTATCATTGGAAGCTGTAGTTAACAGAATTTTAGAGCAGTGGGATGCTTTAAAGCTATATTTCATTTCGTGCAGACTAGAATCAAATGGTGTTCATTCCAGTGAATTAGCAGAAGCTTTGGATAAGACTAAAGCCAAAATATATTTCTATTTTCTTTCTTATATTCTAAGAATTATAAATAATATGAACTTAGAGTTCCAATCGAAGCACGCCCGTTTGCCATTTTTGTACGATGTGATGCAATCTAATTTCAAAACTATTTTATGCAATTTTATGGACATAAATTACGTTAATGAGTTAAGATTGTTATCCGAAGTTGATTTAGATGATATAACCAAACAGCAAGATATTTCAACTATCTACATAGGTACAAAGGCCGAAATATTTATAAATAATTCAGACATTAATGAAGTAGAACTGTTAGAATTAAAAAATGATATAATGAAATTTTATCTGGAACTCTCCAGAGAAATTAGACGTCGCTTTGATTTTGAACGAAAAGAATTTAGACAATTATCGGTACTTCAACCAGATAAATCTCTGTCCACAGAATGTTCCCTATTTCCACTATTGGATACATTTTCTCATCTCCTTAAAAGTGATATTGAGGTAATCAATTCCCAGTGGCGACTTCTAAAGAGAACTGCGATTCCAACTAAGAAAAAAGAAACAATAGAAAGTTTTTGGAGTGAAGTTAAGAGCATTCGAAATGCGTTAAATGAATATGCTTTTGATGATCTGGCTGAATTCGTGTTTGACTTATTGAGTCTGCCACATAGTTCGGCTGCAGCCGAAAGAAAATTCTCAGACCTCAATTTAATTAAAACAAAAACAACCAATAGATTAGATCTTAAAACTATTGATAGTATTATGTCAGCTAAAGAATTAGTGCGTACAGATACTGAAAAATCTGTATGGCAAGGAAAGACTGCACTATAAAGAAATTTAGAAACTGGAGGTATATACCGCAATATTTTGAAGACTGTTAAAAGGATATACATATAGTATATAAAATATGTACCTGTTGAATACTTTTTTATTTTATTTGAATCTGTAATATTTTATGTTATTGTTGTTTGCAATAAATATATGTATACCTGTACCTATATTTTAGAATTTATTTGATTTTATATTTTATCGAAACCCATCTACTTTGCATTTGGTACCGTTTGGTACCTTTTTCTAAAAATCTGGTACCTTTTGGACCGGGTCGAGTGGCAACCCTGCCTGATGTAGGGAATGCCGCAATTTTTTCTTAGAAATTTACTAGAGTATTTTTTGCTTATTGCTTGGCTACGCGTCTACGCTCATAGCAATTATTGTCGCCCTCCAAAAGTGCGTATAAATTCTAGGAAAGAATTTTCCATTAAATTTCTAAGAAAAAATTACTGCCTTCCTTCCATCAGCTTTTATATTAGAGCTCTCGGCCAATGCATGAAAATTCGAAGAAAGAAATTTCGGGTCGTGGTATGGTGATTTTGTATGGAGCGAGACATTGCTGGCTTACCCTTGTGCACGAAAAGTGTTGCCTATTTTTGTTCTACGTGTCTAGACTTTGTATGTTATTAGTTTGTCAAAGACAAGGGCGAATTGTAAATTTCTAGGAAAATTGTTAAGTTCGATAGGAGAATATTAGTTAGTAAACCGTCATGCAAGACCATTACAAAAAATTACTCTCAGGGGCAAGTGAATTTAATAAAGTTGTTGTTTCTTTTAAATCAAATCAAATCCTAATAACTACAGCAAAAGAAAAAGTATTTCCAAAAACGAGACAAGAAAGAAATAACATTTACGTCTCTCCCACCGCACCGAATATGTTGTGCTGTGCATTGGGCCTTACTTTAATCAGTACAGCGACATGAAAAGAAAAATGATTAGAGTTACGTCGAGTGATTCATATTTTCCTGCATCTACCATGTTGAGGCAGTCGACCAAATGTATACAAAACGGCTGTTAAAGCAACATTTCTTCTCGGTGCCTCAGAAACATGTTGTGGTCTATTCCGGAATGGACCAGCCATTTAAATACTTTTCTACGGTATACTATGCGACATCTAGTTCTTATGCCATCTATGATATGAGTCATCTTTTCACAACAAAACGTAGATAGGTTATGAATAAGCCTAAACCCAGAAAAAAGATCTGCTTCCACAAAGCTTCCTTTGGATATGGTAAGAGAGCGCTGCGGAAAAGATATTGTCTGGATATGTTGTGGAAGCGCTTCCCTTTCCAAACGCTTGACATATATCCCCTTGGGATGGTACATACTGATGCTGAGTGCTTGTGAAGCTGAGATGTGTTGTTGTTGATGCTGCTGCTGCTACTGCTGATAAGGATGATGCTAGGCTAATGCTGAAATCGAATGCTTCTGAATCTTTCAGTTATTTTGAGCACACACTTAAGGCACATATGAAAAATTAAAAAAAAAATTTTTTTTTTGTTTCTGTTGCTGTTGATCTGTTTTGGTTGACTGAAGAGGAGTCAGTACCAATATTTGCAAGTTTCATACATTTTTCAATGCAAATTTCTGGCAAACTATTTGTAGCAGGATAATGATTTATATCTTAAATTAAAGGTAACGAAGAAGTCTAGTAAATTACGTCGAAAAAAATAAAAATAAATGTATTGGAATGGAGATATTAGCTCGGAAACTTGTAAAAAATTGTAAAAATTGATTTTTTTTTTTTCAAATCAAATTCTCATTTCCTCAGATTGTGACTATTTTAGAAAGATAAAGCCCAAACTAGCAAATAACGTCGAGTTTTTTTCATTTTTAGTAGCGATTTTTTTAATTGTTTAAGTCTAATAGTACTTGTTTTTTATCACGATATTTCACCGACAAGAAATTACAATATTTCGTTGAAAGTTGTGGAAATATAAAGTAAAATAGCATATTTAATAATTATGTGCAAAATAAAATTTAGGAGAATTATTTCTCGTTAAAAATTTTCAATTTCTTTGAACTGCAAATTTTCATTTTCGTCTTAAATTGTCGCATGTTGGGTTTCTGTCTTTTACGCTAGATGTCTCTAATGTGAATTCTGGTCTAGGTCTAGGCTAATTTTATATGAATTTTCATACTTTCAGGACACAAACCTACGTATAGTAAATTTTATTGCCTGCAGGCTCGCTGGTATCTAAATTGAAATTTTTGCTGAGTACTGACTCCTCTGAATGACTAGCCGCAAACATATTGCAAGATTTTTTTTTCTCCTTTCTGCTTTCCTTAGCTTAATTCGTCCCGTTCCTCTCATTTGATTGGTTTTTACTAATACAATACCAATTATCGGGACAAAATTGTAATTCATATTTTATAAAAGTTTTTAAACTTTATTTTTAACAACAGAAAGCTTTGCATAAAAATATTTGTACATTTTAAGTTTTCAATGAGATCAGGGGTAAGATGTTATAACTTCGAAAGATTCGAAGTTCGACAATTTATCGATAGTCGGTATATTGTAACACTTTCGACAGTCGATAATTTCGATAGAATATCACTGAGTTTTGCTGAGAGTGATAGGACAAGTGAAGATTAAAAAATGTATGTAAAGTTTAAGAAATTAGATTTAAATGTTAGATTTTTTTTATTTATTCAATATAAATGATTTTATTTATTAATTAAATAGATTCTTCAAACTTGAAGTTATTATAAAACTTGTAAGAATATTTCTTGAATTCAAAAATCAATAAGGCAGTACATTTTATTGGGCATATCCATAACATAATATCGCTACCTTAAAAATTTTCTTTCTTTTCTCCCAGTAATTAATTATTTGTCGTCATTTTCATTATCATCCACAAATAAAGCCACTGCGCTTGAAAAATTCATAAATTAAAATTTTATTATTATTAAAATTTATCAACAACTAGAAAAGAATCTATAAATATCATTTGTGCTAGGGGAAAAAATTCGGAAATAATTTCGAAACAAGCAAAATCGCCTGTCGAACGAAAATCTTATAACATACCGCCCCAGAGCGAAATTTTCGCTTCGATGATCGCTTTCGATGCGAAATTATAACATGTCGCCACAGGTGTGAACATCCACGCGTAATATTAAAAGTTATTTTGATTTTTGAATGATATCTGTCTGTTTGCGCGATAACTCGAAACAACGCTATATATAGCCTACGGGTGGGACAAAGAGGCAGCTGCACCAGACGCCCTGCCGTGAAGGTAGATTAAAATTAACAATGCAAAATAAGTTTGTAACAGTCCTTAACATATATTTTAAAATTATAAATTAGGCTTCACTCGATTTTGTTGCTTCAGTGCTTAGTTTTCCCATTATTATAAAAAAAAAAAAACTTTGAATTTCGAAAGACAACTTATCCTGTCTCTCGGGGAATGTACTTGAGCTAGGCTAAAAATGTTTTATTTGTCTGAAAAGTAACAGATTAGGGATGTTTTCTGTGGATACGGAACAGTTTGCCAATACGGCTTCTTTAAGAGATTTTCGACTCTCAAAGAAGATAAATTTTCGAAGAGAAAAACATGTTTGAAGTTACATATATCGTTAATTTTTTACTTATCTATAAACTTTTTTGAAAGCTAGTTATTATAAATGAAAGCCAGTAGTAATACGAATAAAACAAGACCAAAATGGCAGTTCAGTAAGAAAAACAAGCTGAATTACAGCCAAAAAAGTGTTGCAAGGACCTAATTTTCGAAAAATTCTAAAATCCGATGTAATTTCGAAAATAACGCGAATTCGAAGAAAAATTAATATGGCATTTTCGATTGCAAATTACATAATCTTTTAGGGGTTTCAGTATTGCATTCTTTTCCTGGAACACCCTGTCCTGTACAGTCTGTTCTGGTAATAAGGCCGCTCTCAATAAGAGATAAGTAACTCATATCTGAGTCGACTCAAAGTTTCGGATTTCAAAAGTGAGTCAAGAGTGATCCAGTTCCTTCTTTTGGCACCAGAAAATTCAAAAAGAGCCATTGAGTTTCACTTCAATATTTAATGCAATGCTGTAGTATTCCATAACTGACTCTGATTCTCAAAGCTGTCAGTGATATGCCTTCGGAAAGTACGGTTGATGCCATCAAACCCGTGCGCTACCAGCTTAGAGAAATCTATGATGCACTTGTGGAAATTTCGCTCGAAGAAAATACGGTGCTTAGCCCCATCTATCGTGAATTTTAATTTAATTTCATTTGTAGCGTGATCATTTGTTTCGATATTCTAAATAAAGTTAATATCGCTTCAAGATTATTACAAAGTCCTGCTTTGAATATAGTTGAATGCCGTAACATTCTAGACAAAGCAACCGATTTTCTGAAGCAGTATAGATCTGAAGAAAATTTTTCTAGAATACTGAACGAAGCGAAAGACTTGGCATCAGAGGTGAACGCAGAGTCGATATTTCACCCTAAGAACACGGTCCGTGTTCAGCGTAAGAAACGCAATTTCGAATACGAAGCTATAACAGATCTGAAAGAGTTTACAGTGGCGTCAAGAGAGCGGAGTTTTTCGTAACTGAAAATTTTTAAAATTTATATGCGATCGACAATGAGCCAGGAAAGCTTAGTAGGATTGGCCACCATACCTATTCAAAGCGAATTATGTGATCGCATCGACCAATCAGGTAGGGGTTTTTGTCCCTCAAAAGGTGGGGTATAGTTCTGATTTTTATATACAGTTAAACCTCGAATTTCCTCTTACTCGAATTTCTCTTTAAGTCGAAATTTTCGCACTAAATTTGGCACTCCCTTGGATTTTTCATAGAAAACCATACTGCCAACTCAAATTTCCTTATCACAAACACCTCCGTAAGTCGAACTAATTTTCAGAAATTTTTGGTTATTTTCTTACTATTCGCCGTCCTCTAACTTGAATAAGTTCAGATAAACCCTTCCTACGTGTTTGGACAGTTTTCTAAGGCTTAATTTTTTTTTTAACTTTTTATTCTATTTACTTTATGCATTTTCAATTCTACTTAGAAATACAGTTTTGTAACGAGTATATATTTTTAATAACTTTCTATCAGTTTACAGACCTCTGACTCAGAAAGTTTGTGTCCGAGTCCCTGTACACCTGAGCGCCTGAAAGGGCCGTTCGTGTCGAAAGAGTTTTAAGGTAGTAAACGTGGATGGATTTACATGGGGTTTTTTGATTTGGAAGAGTGAATGGAGAGCTTTTCGATGGGGTAAAATTTTCTTATGTTTTGGGGGTCTTGGGATGGAGGTGGTCACTACCACCCTTGGGGCTGTCCAATTTGGGCCGTGTGTGATATGAGTCGAGTTTCGAGAATCTATTTTCGAGAACCGAGTTTCGAGAGTCGATTTTTGAGGGTCGATTTTCGAGAGTCAAGTTTCGAGAGTTGAGTTTCTAGAGTCGAGTTTCGAGATTCGAGAGTAGAGTTTCGAGGGTCGATTTTTGAGACTCTAATTTCGAGAGTAGAGTTCCGAGAAAAAGTAGAAAATCAAACATATTATAACATAACGTTTATACATAAATTGCACTGAAAAGTAAAAAAATATCTTTCTCTTTGATATACATAAGAAAAGTATTATTACAAAATAAGAAATCCTACAACTCAGATTAAATCTTAAAAGTTTGGGCATGATCTGCAGTTAGTCAATTGTGATTATAGTTATGGATGCCCAAACTTTTAAGAGTTAATCTGAGTTGTAGCATGTCTTATTTTGCATTAAACTTTTCTTGTTTATATCACTGAAAAAAAAAAAAAAATATTTTTTACTTTTTAGTGGATTTTATTTACAAAAGTTATTTATTTTAAAAGTTTTTTTGTTTTAATATATTTTATTGGATCTGCATTCGACGAACGTAGTTATTCATCGAAAGTGCGTTGGTGAAGTGTTCGAATTGTATAAAAAATTTTTTGCTTAGTTCATCATTGAAGTTAACTTCTTTTTTCAAGTGAACTGGTAAAAAATGAACAAAATTTAAAAATGTTTTCTTCATAACTAATAAACCTATAAATTTTTAGAGAGACATGGTCAAAAGTAAACTTAAAACTTTAGATCTCCAAACAAAAATAAAGTTGATACATGAAATTGAAAAAGGAGAGAAAAAAAAAGAATATCGCATATAAATTTGGCACATTGTCAACAATATGGATCAAAAGAGAAGAGCTGCGAAAAAAGTACCAATTTGTTGCAATTAGTGGGCGCTTGAAACGAGATAGTGCTTGCATGTACGATGACATTGATGTGGCTATATGTATATGAATGATTTACTGTTATTCGTGCAAACCACTTACCTGTAAGTGGACATTCAATAAAACCGAAAGCACTGGAATTTTCTATGAAGAAAAATTATCAGGACTTCAAAGCTAGTGAAGGCCGGCTCTATAGATTTAAATTGAGGCACGATTTAGTCGGAAAAGTGCTTTTTGAAGAAAGTGCCAGAGTAGATGAATCACTCAGCGAACAATGGATAAATGTACAACTGTTACCGCTTCTGTCGAATTACAACCCGAATTATATTTTCAATCTAGACGAAATAGGATTTTTTTTTTTTTACAAGAGCTTACCAAATCGAACATTAGTCGTAAACACAGTAAACAAAGAGTCAACTGTTTATAGTTGTAGCGAATATGAGCAGCTGTGAGAAATTAAAATTATTCGTAATTGGGAAGGGTGCCAAACGTCGTTTTTTCCGTCATATCAAAACACTTCCGATTGAATATACTGCAAATAAACGGGATTGGATGACCGGAAATCATTTCAGGAATTGTTTTTGAAAATGGACAAAGAATTTTTGAAAGAAAAACGATGGGTATTGTTTTTTTTTATAGACAAATTGCTCAGCTCATCCTAAGGAAATTGGTCTTAAAATTGAAAGCAATAAAACTGCTATATATTTTCCACCTAATATATGACTAGCAAATTGCAGCCGATGGATATGGGAATTATTCGAATTTTGAAACAAACAAAATTACCGCCGATGAATTTTATGAAAAATTTTTAATCACTGAGAAACAAAAAACGATTTTTTTTTTTCGTTAACTTTGCTAGATTGTGTAATAGAGGTATCCAAAGTATGGACTCAAGACGTTGAATCCTCGACTATAAGAAATTGCTTTCATAAATGTTGTTTTAAAGCTCCTGAATTAGATTGGCATGAAGAAGATGAATTGCTGCTCATTACATTTGTAGGACTATAACATGAAGGACAAATTAGTAGAAACTTGAAGAAATTCTAATTGAAAATGACTATAGTGCAGGCAATTTTAACTGGACGGATTATATTGAAGTTGATGAATATGTCTTAACAAGTCCTTTTATTGAGAAGGATGCTCTTGAATCCACAAGTTGATGAAGATTCTGATGATAAAATACCTGGAAAATGAAGAATATAACGTAATTGTACCAATGAAACATCATTTAAAGGAAGCCATCAAAACTTTGCAATATGCAATCGAAAAAGCAACGGACGTTCTTAATAAGGTTCAAATGTCCTTAAACAACATTGAATGTTTTTTCAATAAAAAAAAAAATATACTGAGAAGAAACAATAAAAAATTATCGATATTTTTCAACACATAATTCTATTAATAATAATAAATAATTCAATAACAAAATCAGAGCATCTTTAATAAAAACTCCTTACCTCGTATTTGCCCCAGTGCAGTCGAATGGGCTGCATCAATTACGTGATGCTTCTACAGAAATCATCTTCCTATTTTGGGCTCTTCTCTACTGCTGTTCAGTTAGTTAATTTAAAAGTTTCTTCGCAGACAGATATCAACAGGTATCAATGGTAAACGATATTTTCTCAGGCCTCCTTCCATTGTCTTGTGGCGTTCCGCAGGGTTCAATATTGGGACCCTTCCTTTTTTTTTTAGTATTCTTTCTGTTTGAAACTGTTGAGGATGTTAATATTACCTTGTATGTTGATGACGTTCAGATTATATGTTCTCAGGTCTCCTTCTACTGCCTTGTGGCGTTCCGCATGATTCATTATTGGGACCCTTCCTGTTTTTAGTATCTTCATAAATGATCTGCTTGAAACTGTTGATGATGTTAATATTCCTTTGTATGCTGATGACTGCAGATTATATTTTCTCAGGTCTCCTTCCATTGTCTTGTGGCGTCCCGCAGGGTTCAATATTGGGACCCTTGCTTTTTAGTATCTACATAAATGATCTGCGTGAAACTGTTGATGATGACATGCAGATTTACTTTAGCAGACCAATGGGTACAATCAAACCATTTGAATCTCAATCCAAGTAAATCTCACTACATTAGTACAAAACAATAAAAAAAAAAGCAAGCTAAGTATTACTGAATTCCCTGACATTTTACTAAACAACTCTCCTCTGTCTTTGGTTGGCTTTGTTACAAAAAAAAAAAAAATAGGAGAAATGCTGTGATTATGTTAGCTCAATCTTTAATAAGATCTATGGAGTTCTCAGGCAACTGTGACTAACCACCTTGATTTTGTCTAGAGAGATACAGTCAAAATTGGTAAAAGCTCTTCTGATACCTAATTATACAATTGGAAATATAATACAGGGTGTTTCCCACTAGGAGGTCAGTAGAGCGGGAGGTGATAGTACTCTGATAGATGAACAAAAAATGTATGGCAGGGGTGGGGGGGAGGGGGCCATATCAACCGTTTAGGTGTTACAGGGTGATTAAGAAAAAAGCTAGTTTTTTTACAAAACACCCTGTATCTTAAAAACTACAGGGTGTATGGTCACAGTTAGGAGCTCATTGTATGCAGAACTCCATGGCTTTTCGAGTGACTGCTCAATCAGCCCCACAGCCCTTCAAGAATTATCGTTGTCTAAACTTAAAATTTCGGATTTTCTTACCTTTTTTTTAAATTTAACTTCTATTATTTTTGCAAAAAGGTCGTTAACATACCTTTTTTTTTTATAAAAACTGTAAGCTGTAGACTCTGCTGTTGACCTATTACACCCTATGTGTTAACACCAGGCTTTAAACAGTTATTAACTCATAACCTATTCAGGTCACACCGAAATTAGACGATATTTTGTAAAATGACGTGCTAAGGGAACAAATTATCGTTGAGAGAAGGTTTGAAAATAGGTTTGAGAATAGGTTTAGAGCTAATAACTCTTAAAGGGCTTCAGATAGCATATTGGGTGTAATAGGTCATATTAAAGAGGAGAGTCTAGAGCTTACACTTTTTATAAAAAAAAATTTATGTTAACGACCTTTCTGCAAAAATAATAGAAGTTAAATTTAAAAAAAAAGGTAAGAAAATCAGAAATTTTTAGTTTAGACAACCATAATTCTTGATGGGAGAGGGGTATTGATTGAGCAGTCGTTGGAAAGGCCATGAAGTTCTGCATACAATGATCTCTTAACTGTGACCGTATACCCTGTACTGCTTAAGATACAGGGTGTTTTGTGAAAAACTAGCTTTTTTTCTTAATCACCCTGTAACTCGTAAACGATTGATATGCCCCCCCCCCCTGCCATACAATTTTTTGTTCATCTATCAGAGTACTATCACCTCTCGCTCTACTGACCTCCTAGTGGGAAACACCCTGTATATCCAAAATTGGACAGTACCTGCTCCCGTAAACTAAACGTCGTATACAATGTTTGCATTAGATTTATGTATGTCCTTCGAAGATTTGACTACGTCTTTCCTCTCAGTTATCGTTTGCTCGGGTTCTTAATAAGTATTTAAATATCTTGAATTCAACTTTTTGATTTTTCTATATAATCTGATAAAGTCAACCTAGCTAGGTATTTGCTGTAATATCTACAATATCTACGTTCTTCTAGAAATTCAAATATTCTGTTACCTCGTTTCCGTACAGCTGGTTATGACATTTCTTATTTTGTTCAGGAAAATAGATTGTGGAATAGTTTACCAGCAAATATCGAAAATGCTGGTTCCCTGCATATGTTCAAGAGGATAATCAAAGATCGCTTATCAGTTCTTCCTTCGGTTCACAGGGATTAGAATAACTTTGGTATTGCATTTCATTTCATTTACTTTCTCATGACCTATTCTATATTTTATATTGTTTTTCATTTCATAAGCGTTTTTTTTTTTAGTCTAATACATTGAATAATTTCTCGGTTTAGTTAATTTTTTAGTTTTATTTGGTTTGAATGCGCAGTTTCAATTATACATAAAAATCCTTAAATTAGAGATATGTACTAATATAAGATTGTAGTAGATCTTGTGTACTGATGAATTTCATGAATATATTATTACTTTCCTGAGATAAAATTAAAAATCGTCCATTTTAAAGATTTAAAGAAAAAAAAAGAATCCTTACGGTGACCTCTTTACGTTTTATAAGCCGAATAAATGGTAGACATTTGGAGACGTAATATTAGGCAGTATATAATGAGTTCTTTATGAAGAAAATTCTGTTGCATTGAAACTCTGAATCTTCCAAGCTTTAAAAAAGTATTTCAGGATAAAAAAAAAATTTCCATACAAAGATTTACAATGAAAATTCAATAAAAAAAAAAATATTGACTGTCACAAGGGGCTTCTGTTCAACATTCCAGAGAAATTCTTTTTATGTTCTCTCTCTCTATGATGAAAAGTCTTTAAATAAATTTTTTTTTCTGTTTTTTTTTTCTTATTTCAATTTGATTCTTTTTTCTTTCTTTGTTCCATCAAAGTCCTCCAAGGACATTTAAAAAGAAATAAAAACAAACAAAAAATTAGTAAATTCAATTAAAGAAATTAAAAAATAAAAATTACACGAAAAAGGTTTATGTTTAGTAAAATATGTAATAAAAAAAAAAAAAGTAAACAAAACTATAATAATAACATAAACGTGAAGTTTTAAAAACACCTGCAATGACAGTTAGCTTAGTACGCCAAAGTTAAACCCTAAAAATATAATTAGCGCCACGCGTTTTATTTGCTGCGCGTCGCTTTGTGACGTTTATGATACAATGAGGGCCACACGTTTTTTTTTATACTTGACAGTTTCTGTGATATTGTGAAAATTATTTAAAAATGAATAAAAAAAAATTTAGTATGATATAATTAAAGTAAGTATACTTGCCCCATAGAAGTTTATTATTAAAAAACTATTATCAAAAAAAATGAATTTTTTTATTTCAAACTTGTCAGTAATTTTCATTTGTTCTCTTAAAATGAAACAAGGAACAAACGTAGAAAAAAAACAATGCGCCGCAAAGTTTAAAGTTTGATCAAACTTTGTGGTGGCGTATAGTGACGTTGCTGATAGTGGCTATAGCTACATATATTTATATGAAAACCATTGATTCAAACTAATTTTGCGGCGCATAAAAAACGCATGGCGTTCATTATATCCTAAGGCCTTAGTAGGTATGTGAAAAACTAATTTGTTGAGGTGCTGCAGCGATGAATTTGATATATATAATCACATAAAAAACTACACATACCGCACTTCATAATTTTTAGATGGAATTCGTCTGTCATTCAATCACGTCAAGTTTCGTTTTGACTTTTAACATTAAACATTCAATCCAGGACACCAACCACTTTTATGGTACAAATTTATGTGACGTTTTTAATGAAAGACACACTGTTAGAAAGAGATAACATTATTGGTGCGACGTATTGGTGGAAGTTCTTCAAATATAAAATGAGGAATTTAAATTCTACACAAATATGCTGGTAGGCTTAAATTATGACGTAGGATAGCGACTGAGTCATCAGGATTTGTTGTAATTGATAACAAAGCTGCAATTAAAGCTCTGGACTCTGGAGCACCATTAGATCGGGCCTAGTGTAATCGAGCCGCTGTGAGATCGGGAAACTGGGTGTGCTAACCACAGAGTTATTCTCTGCTGGGTGCCTGGTCACAGTGATATGTATACCTGGAAACGAGGCAGCGGATGCTCTGGCCAAAAATGGTGCATGCTTCCGAAGAATCTTCTATAGAACTTCCAAGTGACGGCTATAGAAACTCTTAAGTTACTTACTAATTTTTCTGGATAGAGTTTCAAATTATACATCGAAAGCGCTTAAATTGTACTTCTTTCAAGATCGCTGTTTTGTCGTCTCGTCGCTTATACTCATTCAAGTTCTCAAAGCTTTTATTTCATAAGTGCTTGATATTTTAATTCATGATTTTAAACGTGCTATTTCACGAAAAATATATAGCTACATATAGATTGTCTCAATTTTTTATATTTTAATAATATTCCATGATAAATTTTGTCTTAATTATGCAGAAAAGTTCAATTTTTTGTGTAAAATTTAACACAATATTTTTGTGTATTATTTTTCTCACGATTTTGTTCTAGGAGACGCGATTATTCCCTTTTCGCGTTTACAATTTTTGGGGGTGAAAATTCCCATAATATGGGAGAATTCCCTCAATCTACCAACACTGCACTGAAGCTACCCAGAGTCAAATTTCGACGTTTTGCGTTTTGCTACCGACCGACCGAGCAAACGACGTCATACACTAGAAAAGTTACCAAGTCACCAAAAAGCAATAATTGGTCGGCAGGCCTCTATCGATACTTTTGTATATGTATATCCGGCAGATTGCTGCTCGTGTGAATTCTTATTTGACGATCTTAAATAAATCTCGAAGAAAAAATAAGAAGGAATTAACCATTTTCTAAATTGCATAGGTTGGATTTAAGCCAGCTTTTGTAGACACCATTCCATAGTATGAGTCCGTACTATACTTAGCGCTAACTCCCTCAACTTTCTCAGTATATATACAGTGCAACCAACAATGGCAACATGAATAAGGAAAGTAATGATGTCCAGTGCGCACTTAATTTTGGTATCTTTGTAGTTTCTTGAACAAATCCACTGTTCTGTCATTGCTGCTATAGATGTAACATCTTTTTTTGAACACTTGGATAAAAACAAAGACATTCATTTTTTTTATCTGGCTATGTAGATAATATATATCAACTCTCGCAAAACATATAATACATATATGTATAGAGAAGATTTTTTTTTTCTGTAAACACGATGTCCCAGTGCAGGACAAATATCTATATTGGCTGGATTACATTAACAACGCCGTCGCGTGGTCGTCGTCAAACGCCGAACAAAATGTCAGGTAAGTTACATTGAACATCTGCACCTAGATGGTGCTGCCGTCATATAATACTTTACTGACATTTGAGTGTTGTCGTTTTTTTTTGTAGAACTCTGCCGGTTTGCAATTTTCTGTAATAAAAATGGAAAATAATAGGAAATAAAATTATAGTAATAAATTGTCTATAATAATTATCAAATGGATCTTGTGCCATATAACTATTTTAATAAACTCCTTTTACTTATGTGGGGAATCTGGGGACGAGAGAAATTTTTACGGAGGAAAATCGTGAAAATCATGGACTTTTTTTTTTTTTTTTAAGGTGTTTTAGATTATTAAAAATCGCAAGGACCAACAATTCCGGAAAGGTGTTCGTGTGTGGGGCCCAAATTAATCTTCTATCCTCATTGCTAAAGAGAAGATTAACGAAAGAATCGCTTCGAAGGGCAATTGCAGACGAATATCGTTTAGCAGCATATTTATAGTGTAAGTTATAAAGATTTTAAATAACTTAGACATTTCCTAACTCCATAGATATTTATCACAAGGCCCAAGTTGGAAAATGCTGACTTGGTCGTTTAAGTTAGGTACATGAACTGTGCGGAATATAATTTTGGAGTCTTGCGATGGTATATTTAGGAAGAATTCCATGGAATATATCATGCTCCTCCGTCCTAATGAGGACGAATGGAGAAAATTTTCACAGGACTTGTATAAAATGACAGTCTTATCTAGTTGCGTGGGCGCTATAGACGGGAAGCATAGGTATTCGAATCATGGTGCCACCCATAGTTTGGACAAAGGCTACAATAGTATTGTTAGCTGCATACAACAGCAATTACTGTTTCACGGCAGTTAATCTATCTCGGAGCATATGTGAGCCAAATTGACGGAGGAGGAGTTGTTAGTGGTAGCGTCTTCGGCAATCGAGTACTAAATGAAAACCGAATTAATTCAAATATCACATTTCCATTTTATGTTGTAGGAGACGTTGCATTTCCATTAAGAAAGAATCTGATGCATCCATATCTCCCTAGTCGGTTGCTTCATTCAGACAAAGAAATGTTTAATAAAACTTTTAGGGCCGGTCCGGATCCAAGTCTTCGTCTTCATCTTGTTATTACAGCTAGTGACGTAACATCGAGACAAGCTCTATCCGAATCCATGTCTATGCCACCGAGCTTTGCTAGTTTGTATAACAGTTTTGACATTTGGTTAGCTTGATCACCGATTCAAGGTTCGAGTTGACTTATTTAAATAGACAACGTATTGTGAGGTTATGTTTGTTTGCTGTCTGTGAAATCAAGCTGAGCAAATGAACGAATTCGGACAGGTTGAGCTTCGTTTTCGTCTAACTATTATAATAGTTGAGCTTGTTGTGTTACGTCACTAGCTGTAATAACAAGACGAAGACGAAGACTTGGATCCGGACAGACCCTTAGTAAAGCATAAGAGTCAGAGTCGAGAACATTTTCGGTATGATTGACAACAAGAAGATGGTGAGTTTTATTAAATGCAATTAGCAATTGCTTTCCGAAAAAAAAGCGTCGTTTCATAAAGATGCATGTCCGGATAATTTTGTGGATCATTTTGAAAATGGCGTGATTAAAGAGGGACTTTGAAGGAACAAAAATTATTCATTCGTTTCAATGCACACCCCCCCCCCCCCCCCTCCCCTGCCCCGGTGCAGAATTCGAACTAAGAGAGAAATAAATTAAAAGATTATTTAAATGTTTGATTTTTTGCTATTTGAAATTTTAATAAAAGTCCAGATTTTAAATTATAAATTTTTTAACTTTCCCATTTTTTATTTTTTTATATACTTTTCTTTATTTTTTGAGAATTAATTTGATTATGAACAGCTGTTAGCACTCTCATTTGCAGATTTGCAACAAACCTCTCAAAACTTCAACTTGTATACACGTTCACGATCTCATCACACTGTTTCTATTGGTATCAAAAGACAAAAAGCTTCTTTAGACAGTTTTATCAGGACCTGCATCTCCTTTCTAACTTCTTTCTTCCACAATTTCATCCATCGGCGGCTTTTGTGGAAGATCTTTTCCACATTTGTAGAAGACAATGTTGCGGTAAAGTTTGTGGATGTTGGCAGATGTAGAAGTTGTTAGAGAGCCTTTTCCAGGTGTTCGGAGAAAGTCGGAGTGTCGTTGAACTCAATGAAACTTTCTTCTTAATTGTTGACTTGGATATTACCCAAGGTCCTTTAGATAAAGGAAAATAATAATAATAATTATTATTAAATAAATTGGAAAGAATGAAACGAAAAATATTTAGTACCTACTTAGGTAGGGTACCTTGGTTTTGCAAATATAGCATAAGTTGAAAAAAATTTCCAATATATGACGCGTATTTCCGGATTTTCCCTTCTTTGTTTTTTTCTTTCGTGGAATATACCTACCTGTCGCGTAATAAAATTTTCCCATTGCGCTTTGAGTTTCCCTACTGATGCAGAATTCTGCACCAATTTACAGATATGTACTTACTATTGGGCGTTGCCTGGTCTTGGTATACCTCAAGCGATGTAACCGTTTTTTTTTTATGGCTAAATGCTGTTTGTTATGCTTCTACCCATTAATTGAAAGTTCATTTTTCTCCTTTTTTTTTAAATTGTTTACTCCTTAAAATTAGAATAATTTCCTATAATAAAATGTATAATAATAACTCTTCTATACTCTTGCATAAACACATACATATCTACAGACGTTATCTACTTGTGTCGAGTGTCTCTCTAGGTTATGTTTTCACAATTCCTCCAATTGCAATGAACTGTTTAAAAAAAAAAAAAAAAGTCCATAATTATCCAAATAAAAGAAGGCAGACAAAATAAAATAATTATTTTCGCTTCGAAATCAAATCCATATTATAATTACTCTTATAATAACAAAAAAAAAGAAAAAAAGAAAAAAAAAAAGAAAAACAAAACACCACCCACAAGAAATGTTATTGTGTATACAACTCTATAAAACCGACGCGTCGCGTCGTTGGTTGCCATTTATTTCAAAAATTCTGCTGCCATAGTACGACGCTGTAGTAGGTACCTACCTAGATGATATACAATACAAAACGTGTGTACGTAGTACGTAGTACGATCTCTTTAAGAGACCAGCAGTCCTGCAGAGTTAATATGTTGTCGCTCTCATTCTAATCCTTGTGGAAGGAAATTCAATAAATATATTTTAGATGCATCTACACACATGTATAAAGGCGGCATAGATATATGTACTTACCTACATGAATTGGTAAGGTACACTCACTGCATTATATAAAAACTGCGACTCTTTCTATAATAATCCCTGCGTCGGGCAATACTACAGAAGGGTTGGGTTGGGAGGGACGACGGTACATTTATAGTAAAAAGTGGCATAAAAAGATGAAATTCATATGTATTATGCATACATCCATCCATACACATCCATGGATGTAGCAACTATACACTCTGCCATAATACCGGGTGAGATGATATTATTATACTACGCAAATTAATCACTAGAAGAGTATCTATGTTTGAATCCTTATACATACATATATATGATATTGTAATTGTACCGTACAGGTATTATAGCGAAGCGAGATAGAATAAGCGTGAGCTACAACCTGAGGCGACACTTTCAAAACAAACTCACACTTCTATGCAAGCAAGCAAGCAAGCAAGCAGTAGAGTAAAAGTTAAGTATGAAGAAAAATGGTTTCTCTTTACAATCTCTATATACTACTATATATGAAAGAATGAGACAGCATCAAAACAACTATACATACTTTATTTTTTCTTCTGTTTTTAGATTAATCAATGGAGTAATAATACGAATTGCAAACTCCTTGTGTTCGGTTGTATATTCGCGCATGCGGTATAAGTCTTATCGAAAGAATGCTGTCGCCTTCAATCTACATATCTATATACATACCTACCTATATATAAAAACTCGACTATGAATCTTATTATATATGTGGCGACCTTCCTATAACGCAAGTGGTGTAAATAGCTGTAGGTACTATATAGAGATAGCTAATCTAAAGCTACCTCCCTTATTTATTTTACGTACTACTATATACGTATATGTATAGTCTATATATATATATAGCGAAATAAAAAATCATATTGCTCACAATTACCTATCTATATATATAAGAACTGTGCTAGATATTTTATTGACGTGAGTGTGTTTGTGCATGCTCCGAATCATTAAAAAACCTGATTATGTTAACCTCGGTGTGTTTATAAAACGTTTATTCTGTGTGTCCACAGTTTTAAAATTTTCAAAGTGGTATAATAAAACTTTTATATGTATAACATATAGTTTAGCTCCGAAATAGAAGAAAATTTACGCTGGAAAATAACAACAACAAGAGCACCTAATTCCGGTGGTAATTTTGCCTATACCTATATTACCTGGATAAGGAAAAACTACATGCCTTTTTTTTTACATCGTCACAGGTGATTTTAAATTTTGATCAACCTATAAAAAAAAAATAAAAAAAATTAGTGTTAAACAAGGTGAGCACACTCATGGGGGGAAGTACTGCTATTGTACCTAATTAATTTGACTAATTTCAAAACTGTCAGAAAGCACACGACACTGTTAGAGTATATGTAGAGCATTATTGATGGGTCGGCAATGGAGATGGGACTTAAAATATTGAGAAAACTGTAACTTGAGAGGATAATGCAAATTTTTTAATTTAGGTATGGAATTCGTTATATACATATGTATGTATATATGTATATGTATACTCAGATGTTTACGTCCCTAGTAGAAATTGCTCACAGTTTTATCTTGTCTCCTGCCCCGCAAGGGGCAGTTTTTATGTAAACCAATACTAATTTGAATGAAAAGTATCACGGTGTTTGCATTTCATAAAGAAACATATAGAAAATTAAGTCCCGATGAGCCTCCTGATGAGTATTCATTAAATCTCATCGAAGGGCTCATTGAATAGCATGAAACTGCTCCCTATTTACTGAACCAGCAATAAATAAATATTTATTAAATTATTTATTTTAAATTAATTTTTTGATTTGTTTTCCGCGGAAAGATTGTCGGCGGTACGCTGAACAAAAATGTTATGCCCAAATCCTTACGCCTCAGCGTCTTATAGTTTGAATTCGGAAAAAAAAAATATGAAAGCAGTCGTAGATGCAGATTATCATTTATGAATTCATCATCATGACACTCATTGACATGCTCCTTAATAAAAACTCATCGTCACACTCAGTGCTACGCTCATTAATAAGCTCATTGTGATCCTCATTGACATACTCATTAATAAGTTCATCGTAACGCTCATTATGTACTCATCGAAGTGCTCATCTAATATTGTAAAATGCACGAAAGAGAAGCACAGCATACATTTCTAAATAAATGAAAGAGATGCAATTCTCATGCACACTATCTGTGAAAAAGCTCATTGATGAGCTATATGTCTACCAGGGGTTGTTTGTTCTACCACAAGTAATTCGGGCCGATTCGTTGAACTATTTTGTGAATCTTTCAATTTGCATCAGCTAGTGGATGCACCGACGAGAATCCCTGATGCAGCTGGAGATAGGGCCAATTTACTAGATTTGTTTCTGTCATCTCACCCTGACAAATATTCCATCTCAGTCGGCTCCCCTCTTGGTAATTCAGACCACTGTCTAATCACGGCTCAATTTATCACCTCAACTCTGCGCCGCCCTACTTCTACACCTACAAGTAGGCTTCTCTGGCACTATAAGAACGCTGATTGGGAAAGTCTCAATCAGTATCTTAGAGATATAGATTGGTCGGTCTGTTTTGCTTCGAGGGATGCTGATGAATGCACATTAGAACTTAGTAACATACTAAGTCTAGGCATGCGTGAATATATTCCGTATTCTTACAGCAGATCTCAACAACAGCAAAATCGCTCTTGGTTTAACGATAAGTGCAACCAAGCTATAAAAGCGAAAGAGTCTGCTTTTCGCGCCTATCAAGTGCATCCTTGTCCAGAATTGAAAGGAATCTACAAGACTGCACGGAACACCTGCAAGTCCATTATCCAGAGAGAAAAATTTCTTTTTGACCAGAATGTTAGACAAAGAATCTTGGCAAGCCGCAAAGGTAGTAAAGGTTTCTGGTCCCTGGTCAAAACTATCAGGAACAACTTCAGCAGTTCCTCTATACCTTCACTACTTAATAATGGTGAAGTGGTTGTTGACTCCCTGGATAAAGCTAATATTTTGGCTGCTAGATTCGCATCAAATTCTTTTCTTCCACCCACTTCACAGGCACCTGTCGTGCATCCCCCGTGCGGATGTGTACAAGAGCCAACACACATCCGTAGGAGAGATGTGTTCAAGGTCCTTAAAGGAATCAACGTCTCTAAAGCCGCAGGCCCTGATGGTTTCTCGCCCCTATTAATTAAAAGCTGTGCCTCATCCTTAGCTAAACCTCTGTGCAAACTATTCTACCTGTCCTACTCGACAGGAAAATTTCCAACTGCTTGGAAACTAGCTCACGTTCAGCCTATTCCCAAGAAAGGAGAGGGTAGCGATCCCTCAAATTATCGACCAATTGCAATCACTTCGATTCTTTCAAAGGTTTTTGAATCTATCATTAACTCAAAATTAAGAGGAGTCAGTACTCAGCAAAAGCTTCAATTCAGATCCCAGCGAAATCTTCAGGCAATAAAATTTACTATACGTAGGTTTGTGTCCTCTCTCAACACAGACATATACCTAAATTGAAGCACATATGAAAATGAATTAAGCTCGATTGTTTGAACGGTAGACGAGTGTGATGTGAAGGAAAGCTTTGTTTACTACATAAATTTCGTGAAATAATATAGATATAGATAGACAGCTCGTTGAGATCGCTCGGGTGATTCGGCCCTTGACGAATAATGATCGGGAATTCTTGTGAATTTTCTTGTTTAGCTAATTCATACAGCTCTTGCAATTATTCTTCTTTCGACTTTAATTTTTGACCGGCTTTTCCGATTTTTATGATTCTTTTTTTGGTGGATAGGGAATATTCCTTCATTGGTACCATGATTAATAAATAAATAAATTAATTAATAAATAATAAAATAATTTAAAACAAAATTTAACCGCCTTTAGAAAAGCGTTGAAAAGTGACAAATATCTCTGAATTTTCACATATTTATGCAAAGGGTAAGGGTTGGTAATATCGTTATAATGGTAATTTCGTGTGTAGAGTTGTGTAACGGAAATACTTTTTGCACAATTAAAATATCCATAAATTTGCTCAGTAAATTTTGTTAATTGCTGTACATTGATCCGCAGGCAGGGTATTTACGTGATCGATATTCGTCCTTCTTTGAATTGCTGGCTAATTAGTTTTAATTTTAATGTTTTATAATCGAAGATAATTTTTTTTTTTTTTCATTTTGTTTTTTTTTTCAGAAATATAGATCAATTGCCGATTTATATTTTTTTGATTAAAGATAATAATTATTTTTGATTTCGATTTTTTTTGTCAAAAATAAAAAACATTTGGTATAATAAAAATAATAGTTATTTGGTGGTTTTTATTATTGAAGTGAATACATAAAAATTGTTGTTATTAAGGTGTTTGGTTGCTTCCGATGCAATCATCATTAAAAATTACGAGAATTTACTTGCTTTTTATTGTTTAGTTGATTGTTCTTCTAGATCCAGGATCTCGTAGGTTAGAATTATAAGTCAGAAATAACTAAAAAACCGCCTTGCAACTAAGTATAACGTGATTGCATTTTGCGTTTTCTGTTTTTTTGGTTTTTGGTTTTGCTCACTTTTGGAGTGGGCCATGTAGTCCAGTAATTTTAGTAAAACAACGGCGGCTTTCGAGTTAGTTATTTGTTCAGACCTATGTTAAGTTGCGAAAAGTCTCCAGCGATATCGGGTGAGCTTCGAAAAAATAAGATGTCTAAGATCAACAATTATCATACTTACATAGGTACATATTAATAATGCAGACATTTCCACACCACCTTCGAGGTAGATTGCGAGGCGCGTTTTTTTTAATATGGTATCCCCTGTAGGCCTAATCCATATATTCTAACCATTTGAAAAAAAATGAAATAATCTTTTCATTTAGCGTATTATTATAGAAAATCTAATCACGAATTTTCATCCCTCTAGGATATCTTGGATCTACTATTTCTGGCAGTAAATGTTCATTATAAAACCAAGAAAGCTTTTCAGTCATTTTCGTTTTCCAAAATATTACATCTTTTTCAATTTTTTCCACATACAATGGTATACGTTCTGAAGTCCAAACTACAAAGTAACAAACATTTTTCTTTGTAATGTTTAATTGACCCTGGATTTGGTAATAATATATGTGATTTTTATTAATTCCAATAATTTTTTTCGTTTTTTTATCGACTGTTAAGAAAGGTAACAGACGCTGACCTGATTTATTTTTCTTTAAAACGGCTTCTTGTACAGGTAAACCACAGGCAGAAAAGGGACATTTTACTTCGACAATAATATCTTCGCCTATAGTAGCATCTGGACTGCACGCTAGATACACATATTCATCATCTATAAAGAGTCCGCATTTTTCAACCCCTATACCAAGTTGGTTTTCTAACTGTTTTAAGGCAATTTGTTCATTCTCATGCCCATAAGCAATAGCCCTTGTTGAAATATTATTTCTATAAATAATTTGTTCAACAAGCTTACCAAAATTTTTCTTTCTTTTGCAAACCATGCCAAAATTTGATGCTGTTAACATATTTCGTCGAACTTCTCTCCATAAATTACAGGCAGACTGATCTCTTGTACTAAGCTCAATTGTTGTGCGGCGCGAATGGTTTTGCGTTAATAAATTTTTTAATTTATACTTTTCTATTTCAAAGGCTTCAGCATTTAAATCCGGCTTTTCGCATGTTTCTGTACCGTAGTTTTTGTCTTGTTTCCCTGGAAAAAGTTTTCGCCGTTTGAATATCTTGTCGCGGCTATAATTTCTAGCTCTTTTTAGCATTTTTCGTTGTTCTAACTTTTGAAGGCTTTTATGTGGACTAGTTTTGTAAACTTCTTTATGTAGCAATGTTAGAGGTGCTCCAGTATTAAAGCTAGCAACGGCATTTCTTACCCTAGATGTGTATGAACCAGCTAGAGAGTAATTTATTCGTTTTCCACCTATATATTTTGCAATAACAGAATTGCAATGCTCAACAGCATTAGAATCTACATCATGTACTAAGCTTCGCGCATTATATCCCAGAAAATGTACAGCTGTCATAACTTGGTTAAATATTCCATCACTTACCATTAGTGGAACTAAGTTGGTTTCGTTCTCAGATACACCTTTACAAAAATAATTACTGCAGTTTTTATGTTCACCAAACACATGATAGGCAGAATTGTTTATGTCCTTTGCCAAATTAACGTGTTGTTGCGCAGAAGGAATATTACTCTCATTTTTTCTATATTTTATGGCTTTCAATATTCCGTAGGAAAGCCTTTGTAAACGTTGTCCCAGTATTTTTCTCCACTTAATATTAAAATTTTTATTTTTAATAATGTTACTTATTTTCTTCCGGAAATTTCTCAGTAAGTGATTCCTACATTCAATTTTTTTTATAAATAGGTTTCCGTAGGGCTTCGAATCTACTATTTTTTTGTACACATTACAATCACCATCAGCGATTAACGCATTGTACCTTATACCATGATTTTCACTTTCTTTAAATCCTTCGACTAATAAAGCTGATTCCATTCCTGTAGAAGGGCCTTCATAGTTCTTGGAACAGTCATGAGGCTGAACAGGAATTTGCTCGTTTTCAAATCGCTTGCAAATTATACAGTACTTATTTTTTGTTCCATACCATAATACCTTTTTCGTGTTAAACCCGACAATAGCTGCGGCTCCCGAAAGTGCTGTGTAATTGCTACCATAGGATCGTTTTGACCAGCATCCATCAGCAACAACTGGTATTAAAGCAAAACCATCAGCATCAATGTTTCCTGCCTTCATTGCAATCGACTTTTCTTCCTTCATTGCCTCCTGTGTACATATTTTTACTGCAGATGCCCAGTCAGTTGATAATCGGTTTTGAATTTTGTTATATGTCCTAGAAGACATGCACGGAATATCTAGCGAACACGAAAATTCTTCCAAGTTTGAAAATCCACAGCCAATCGATGTAATTCCCACTACTGCAGCATAATTGACTTGCATTTGGGAGTGCGGTTCTTTCTCATTTGTTTCTATTGAAACTTCCTCATTACACATATTACATTTAAAAAATATTTGCGACCGGAAACCTGAGTGAGCTTCTCGTTGAAATACTAAATTGGATAGTGAACAGCCAAAAGGAGTATTATGAAGAGAACATAATTGACTCCAAAAGTATTTTATATCCACAATCCTTCTTCCAAGTAGATCATTATATGTCGATGAGGGTCTTTCCTTCTCAACTATAGCGATGTCACTTAAATTAACATTATTATCGTCAATACTGACATCATCATCAATATTACTATTTCTAAGAGAAATATCTTCCCCTACTATATCTGTAGTTAACATTTCAATGTTACTATTCTTCTCTTTTTCTAATTTTCTGGAAAATAAAATTTTAATTCGTAGTTTTAAAATTATAAGCATGCTCTTTTACGAAAACATTTTAAACAGCAGATTTTTACATTAACGAAAACATTTACAAAATGAAAACAAGGAAAATTTTATAATTGGTCTAAGACCAATAATATTATACCCTAGGTGAAAATAAAAGTAAAATAAATTGAAAACCAAAAGTTTTGTGTCGTAACATCAAGAAAGGGCTGCCCGATTTATTTCATTTTTGCAATTTTATTTACTAATTTTATGCAAATGCAGTGTACAAAATTTCAGCTCTCTACGTGTCGACGACTGCTCAGGCAGGGTCCAAATAGTACAAAAATGCCGAAATAGTAAAAGAACTAGAATTGGTAATACCAATTCTTACGATACCCTAGAAGAATGCTCTACCAGCATCATTTCTGTGCGTTACAAACCGAAGAACAAACTTAATATACCCGATGATACAAAGATTAACAACCGGCTATAGCCGGAAAATCTGTCAATTGGTTGCGTGCCGACAATTGTCAGAAATTTGTTCTTCTCAATTTCAATCGTCCTTATCACAGTGAAAAAAAATTTCTATTTGGAAAATTCTTTGCTTTCCCACTAGCACATAATTACTTTTACCGAAGTGGTTTAAAGGAACAAACTAACTAAAAACGTATTTCAGTCAATAAAATACGAAAAACTCAAAACAAATTCGTTGGAAATGACTTTAGTCACCTCATGACGTAGCAACGCAAAAAATTCCTCTCGAATCGGCCATACCTTGTTATCTTTGTATCATGAGTAGGTATACCCTATATATTTCACCTACGATATAATAAACTTGCTTTGATCTCTCTTTTTCACAATAACTATGTCGTTTTTAATTACTCACTCTCGTAAATTCAGCTTCCTTATAGCTCTGGAACGTTTATTTCCCCCTATATACTTGCTTTTGCGTCCCATATTAATAAATAAATTCACGAAGAAAACACTAAATATACCACAGTAAGTTGCTTTTAGTAATAAAATTCGTTCGCACAAAAAATTTCTTAATTACTCACTGTTAAACTTTCACAAAAATCAAACCTAAATGATTTTTTATTAAATCCCTTAGCATTACCAAAGTCAACGACAGTAACCTTCGTGATATTAAAATTTCAAAACATATGCCCTATTAGCTTTAAAGCTTACCGAAGCGCGTCTAAAATCTTGGGCAGCCACCATATGAATTATGAGACATCTAGCGTAAAAGACAGAAACCCAACATGTGATAAAACCATACAATTTAAGACGAAAAATGTATTTTCGCAGTTCAAATAAATTCAAAATTTTAAACGAGAATTGACTCTTCTAATTTTTTTTTGTACATAATTCTAAACAATACTATTTTGCTTTTCATTTCAACAACTTTCAATGAAATATTACAACTTCTCGTCGGTGAAATATCGGGGGAAAGAACAAGTACTATTAGAGTTAAATAATTAAAAAAAACGCAACTAAAAATAAAAAAACTCGACGTTATTTGCTAGGTCTAGGCTTTATCTTTTTAAAATAGTCATAATCTGCAAAATTGAGTATACCTATTAACAGGAATTTGATTTGAAAAACTTCAATTTTTTCCAATTTTTACAAGTTTCCGAGCTAATATCTCCATTCCAATGCATTTTTTTTTATTTTTTCCGACGTTATTTACTAGATCTCATCGATATCTTTAATTTAAGATATAAATCATTATTCTGGTATACATAGTGTGGCAGAAATTTGCGTTGAAAAATGTATGAAAGTTGCAAACCTTGGTACTGACTCCTCTTAATGAAGTATCTGGAAACCAATGAGCTAATCAACGATCGCCAATACGGCTTCCGGCACGGACGCTCATCTGGAGACTTGCTGACTTTTCTTACGGAACGTTGGAATCGTAGTCTTCACAATTTTGGTGAGTCCAAAATCGTTGCTCTAGATATTTCAAAGGCCTTTGATAGAGTCTGGCATTCAGCCCTTTTAGCCAAACTCAAAGCACTTGGTCTTTCCCCTCCTCTTCTGGATTGAAAGTTTTTTATCTAGTCGCCAAATACGAGTTGTATTAGATGGCGTTATATCTGATCCTCATCCTATTAATGCCGGTGTCCCCCAGGGCTCTGTTATTTCTCCGACTCTATTTCTAATCTTCATTAATGATCTGCTTTCCCTTACTTTCAATCCTATCCATAGCTTTGCTGATGACAGTACCCTTGATTTCGCATACTCCTTTGACACCCTTGCGGATTCCAGAGGGAACGCCGCATGTGTTAAACGAGACTGCATGATTAGATCATTGAATAATGATCTTGACAATATTCTCGCTTGGGGCAAAGTGAATCGCGTCGAATTCAATGCATCTAAGACCCAAAGCTGTCTCATCTCATTAAAACAAGTATATCACTTAAGCACTCCCGTTTCGTTTGATGGAGCATTAATTTCTGAATCACCGTCACTAAGAATTCTTGGCATTAATATTTCCAGTAAGTTAAGCTGGACAGATCACATCTTCTCGGTTACCAAAGAAGCATCCAAATGTCTTGGTTTTTTGAAAAGGTGTAAGAAATATTTCAGCCCATCAAATATAGCGCTCCTCTACAAGTCCTACATCAGACCCAGAATGGAATACAATTCCCATATCTGGGCCGGGGCTGGTCGAACAGCTTTAGCTTCATTGGATATTGTCCAAAAGAGAGCCTGCAAGCTCATTGGCGATGTGGCAATTACTCGTCATATCGACTCGCTCGAGCACCGTCGCAATGTTGGATGCCTTTCGCTCCTTTATCGATATATGCATGGCCAATGTTCTGATGAAATATCTAGTCTGATCCCTTGTAGAATAGTTCCTGCACGCAATACCCGCGCTGCATCCCGCGCTCATCCTTTTACCCTTCAAATTACCTTCAGCCGTACACTTAAATTCCGTGATGCTTTCTTATCCCGAACTGTGCGAATGTGGAACAGTCTACCATCTTCTGTCTTTCCTCCGGCATACAACCTGCAAAAGTTTAAGGGCGACATACATCGGCACCTCCGCCGCTCTCCTAATATCCCTTAATCCTTTCCCTATCTCCTTCCTGCCACGCTGTGCTTTGCATCATAGGGTATCCCCTGAGCTTGGCTTAATAATATAAAAAAAAAATAAAATAAAAATTATCATTTTTCAAGGCGTAGGGGTGACGAAAGATCCCAAACCCGTTGGCTAAGGCGGCCAATTGAGCTAACCAACTAAAAGAGAAAAAAAAAAAGATCGTCAAATCAGCCTGCTTTGCTTTCTAAGTAAAATCTTTGAAAAGCTGATGTATTCGCAAATCATGAATTATATAAGTAGAGATATTCTATGTTATCAACTTTACAATCGGGATTCCGTCCTTCTCATAGTTGCGAGACCGCATTATTGAAGGTAACTTGTGATATGCACGAGTCCCTAGATGAGGACTGCCTTACAGTATAGTACTTGTCTTGCTTGACTTTAGCTTTTGACTCCATAAATCACTCACATTTAATAACAAAATTAGCAAGTCAATTTTTATTCGCTTCGTCTGCTATTAAGCTGATAAATAACTTTTTGCAAGCACGTAGTCAAATTGTTCGAATCAAGAATATTGATTCCAAGCCCGAGTTCCTTAGCTGCAGTGTACCTCAGGGATCCATACTGGGCCCTCTACTGCTCTGTCTATATATCAATGATCTACCCTGACGTAGTGCTGGATGCCTCTGTACATCTCTATGCGAACCGATGTGCAAATTTATCTCAACAGACCAATAGGATTAATGGAGGACTGTGTGTATGTCGACTTAATGATGATCTCCAAAGCATTCATGAGTGGTCATTACAAAATAGTTTAGCACTCAATTCAAGTAAATCAAACTGCCTAGGTATTTACAGTATTGGCATTGACTCAAGTATGCTTCCTCCCATTCTATTAAACAGGGTAACACTTCCTTATAGGGACTCTGTCATGAATTTGGACGTTGAACTTAATTCTGGATTGCAATTTACAGACTTATTTCACTTTTCGAAGTCTGAAATTTCTGCACAAGCTTATTTACCTTAAGAATCCAGTGTACTTATTTGAGAAGCTACAGTTCTTGCAATCGACCAGACATAAAAACCTTTTGATTCCTCGATGCTATACTCAATATGGTGAGCGCTCTTTCTTCGTTCAGTGCGCTCGTAGGTGGAATCAGCTGCCAACCAGCATTCAGCGCACAGCTTCCAGCAGTAAATTTGTTAGGCTCATTAAACTATCAAGCCTTTCTGTCTAGTAATGGTGACGCACATTTGAGGTCTTTGTTTTTGTTTTTTTTTTCTATCTTTCTTGTACGCTATTTTTAGTTTTAGTCTATAGTCTTTACTATTCTTTTCTTTATTTTTTCTTTATTTATTTTACGACTTCCATTACATGATTATATCTTTTGATTTTTTTTTCTATTTTGAATTGCTTAGTTCGTAGTTGTTTTGTAGTAACGAAGAATTTTATCTAACCACTGCACATTGTACAATCTAAGATAGCATATGTATCTTTGTACCTAGCCAAATAAAGAATTATTATTATCGCAATCTTCCCCATTTGTGAGGGAGTCGTCGCATCGGTGAAAAGTTTTTATAGGGCAGCATAGTAAGGTGGTTCGATAAGACGACTTTCCTCTCAATTCTCCATATCAGGAAATCTCACAGATATGCTCGTCCAGATGGTTTCCCGTTTCAGCCCCTACGAAAATGAACAATAGAAAGAACTATACACTTGGTGTCCTGTCAAACACATTCCTATGAGCGAAATCTACCCTAAGACCTTTTTGGCATTTATTTCAGTGGGATGGCATAGGTTTAGTAAGAACTTAGAGCCGCTGTTCTCGTATAGACCGTATGAAGAAGCCTGTAATGCCTAGGTGGCAAGCAAACCTTGCTATTGTAATATAGTGATTGATATTGTCTCCTTCTGATTTCAGACCTATAAGCATTCTATGCTTTTTATCGAAAGTTCTGGAAAAGCTAATGAATAGGCAATTAGTTGAGCACCTCGACTCGAGAGAGCTCCGAAGCAAATGGCAGTCTGGTTTTCGTCGTAACCACATCTGCGAAACCGCAGTACTACGAGTATCCACTAATATCAGAGCAGCCCTAGACCAAGACAACTTGGTTACCTTGGCACTGCTCGATTTTTCGAAAGTTTTTGACAGCGTTGATCTTGGCATCTTGCTTCGGAAACTCAAATGCTGCTTTGGTCTCTGTCCCTTGGCTGTCGCTCTTATCCGGGACTTTCTGACTGATCGAAGGCAAGTGGTAAAAGTGGATTCTAATACCTCCTGCTCCCTCTTCTGTCTGGCGTTCCTCAGGGCTCAATACTGGGCCCTTTGTTATTTAGCTTATTTATAAATGATCTCCCTGAAGCCGTTCGTGACGTTAGCGTGCACATGTATGCTGACGATGTTCAGGTCTACCTAAGCAGACCTGTTGGTTTGCTTGAGGACTGTATTGCTAGCATTAACGACGATCTAGAGAGAATCAATATCTGGTCCAAAGCTAACGGCCTAAAGCTAAACCCTGACAAGTCCCAGTATATTGTATTCCATAATGGCACTTTTGACCCGCATGATTTACCTATTGTGGTCTTGGATGGTACAATCTTGGATTTGGTGCCTAAAGTTAAAAATCTAGGCATTATTTTGAACCAACATATGAAATGCTGCGACAATACAAAATTAATTATCGGTAAGGTTTACGCTGTACTTCGTAGGCTCTGGCTCTCGGCTGACTCATTATCGGTCGAAATCCGCTCAAAACTGGTTAAAACCTTAATTCTACCATACTTTACCTTTGGCAGTTTGATATACCCTAGACTCGATAGCGTCTGTCTTCGCAAGATGGAAGTTGCCTTTAACGATTGTATTCGCTTCATTTATGGACTTCGTAGGTTCGACCATGTTTCACTTTACCGTACAAAATTACTAGGTTGCTCAATACGAGATTATCTTAAGCAGAGAGGACTGATTCACTTTTATAGCTTATTACGTGCAAACAAGCCGTATTATTTGCGTGAATTTTTCCAGTACACAGCTTCGGAACGCAATCGGAATGTGATAATACCTTGTTTTCACAGATTAGTTATGGAGGCCTCTTATCCTGTCCAATTATCCCGTCTCTGGAATAGTCTTCCCCCTAGTCTTCAAAACGCGCGATCTGTCTAATCAGGATCCACACTTTCAATTAATCCTCCCCTTTTTCTATTTTTCTGTTTTCCTATTCTCTTGTTCTCACGGCGTAGCTCACTTTCAGATTCTTTAAAATTTTCATATACTTTTTCTGTTTATTTTATATTTATTTCCAAATTTTTACTTAATTTCAGTAGGTTTTATTCTTGATTTTTAATTTTTTAATTATCAATTTTTAATTTTATTTTAGTTTTTGTATAGTTAGGATATTTTTATTTAGATTTCTAAAATGTACCCAAAAGTATTCCCAAAAGTTTTTGTGCTGAAAAGATTGTAAAATCTTGTGTACTTTTCATGAATAATAATAATAATTTGATTTGATAATTTGATATCGGACGTGAAGTCCAGATTGTCAGTATGACCTGACAGATCACTCGGTGGACAGCGTTTACTGCAGGGCGGCATGGTAGCTCGCTTCGGCTATTGGCGGATGAGTGTGGGGAGGTTCCATGAAAACCTGCCGCTGCCACCAGCCATATACAAAAAAAAAAAAAAAAAAAAAATTCGTGCCTGACAAACAAAATGCCGTCACACACATTCAGTTCTGAAGGGACCTTTATACTACTTACCCTTAACCATGTGATGGCGCAGTTGTTCTGTTTTCTGCTGCCGTCGCTCCATCCACCCAATCGTCACTGACGGCAGAGTATTTCCAGTGTCCCTGTGTTAACCTGAAAAGAGATTAGTAGCGGATCTATAGTCAACCTTCATACTAACAGGACTCCGGGAGAGTGAAAGGAGAAAAATATAAGACAGTTCAGCTCATCTTTACGTTATAATTTATTATTGGTTGGTACCTCTTGAGCTCAGTTGAGTGAATGAGCTGATGGCGAACTTAACCCAGTTAATTTTACCTACTAACTACTAGTGATATTAATTTAAGAATTAAATAATATTTAGTATGACATTAAGAAAAAGTCTCATATACTAACAACTTAGTTCATGTTTATGTGTTTGAATACAACAATAACAACAAAAAACATAAAATAGGATGAATCTATATCGAATACGTACTAGCAAAATTTCAAATTCATTTTTTCAATCCAGATAATAATAAGAATCGATTAAGTTAGTTAGACTATGTTATAGGAAACTTAATTCTTGCTTATTCGTTTAAATATTATGAGAGAAAAATAATGTAATAAATCTATATTGAGTACATACTAGTAAAATTTCAAATCTAATCATTCAACTGATTAAAAAAATAATCACTTGACAGCAACTTACATACATTTTGTTGATGAGGATCCCTCGCCGAGGCGCCTCCGAGAGGTTCCACTATGCCACTGGATTCTGTTTTAAGATTAATAAAATATTATTAAGTTGACAGAAAAAGCTAATTTAACTTCAGATGGCCGTACGTAGTTAAGCCGAGAGGTCTAAACAAATGTTTTGTTATGTGGTGTGATTAGGTCCAACTAGTCTAAATACATTCCCTGTCCAAATTATTAGACGCACTTAAAATTTTAACCAAGAAATGTATTCAGATCCTTTTAAATCGCTCTATTTGATATTTATCATGCGTTAAGCCCTCTACCTGGATTCGTATTTCTCTTACCAATTTGGTATCACCACCGACAATGTTGCTATCTCTCTCAGACTCGTTTATATATGAAATAAAATAAGTGCGAGTACCTGGCTCAGTCTGCGCGCCGATTTTATTATTTATTTATTATTTATTTTATTATTTAAGTTTTGTATTAAGGTTAAATAAAATTTAATAAAATGGGTAAAAGCAGCGATCTGATAAAAGAAAAAAACTACGAAGGATGTGAAAATGTTTTCGAGTTGAGAAATTTCCAGAAGATTGAATATTTTTGAGGCTTCTGTAAGGAGAATTAAAGGAAAAATTGAAAATGATGAGGATTGGGATCCTTAAAGGAGGAGCAAGTGTGAGGTCAATATTTTCACCATGGGCTTCCACGAATGAAATTAAAAGTGAATTAAATCAGAGCAATGTACCAGCTAGTCAGAGAATTGTTCGCCGAAAGTTTATTCAGATGAATATGAAAAAGCCTTTAGACCAGCTCGCAAGCCTAAACTGATCCCTGCGATGAAAGCAAAACGTTTACTATTGGCAACGAAACATCAGAACAAAGATTTATATTTCTAGAAATCGGTAATTGCGTTTGTCCGTAACTTAATTAAAATTACGTAAATTTTCATAAATATGAATATTATTTCAGGTGTGCTTTAGTTATGAAAGCACTTTCAAAATTCTTGCTAATAAATCGCAATACATCAGAAGGCGTCTAGATGTGAGATTTCAATACATGACAGTGAAGCACCCTACAAAAGTGATTGATTTTGTCAGTCATCTCTGCAAAAGGAACTGGACGTCTGTACATTGTAAAGGGTACAATGAAGCAAGATCAATACAAGAATGTCCCTCCAGACAAGATTGCTTCCTCAATTGAGGGAGTGGTTTTCGAGTGGAGAAGACTTTATTTTCAAGCAGGATGATGCTATCTGCCACACGGCAAAATCTGTCAAAACTTTTCATCGCGAAGAAAATTTACCCGGGCATGAATCCAATTGAGAATGTATGGGCACTCATCAAAAGAGAGATAACATTACCACAAAAACCCGGCTGATAGAAGGAATCATAAATGTTTGGAAGCATAGTCCGGACTCTCAGGAGAAACTGTGCAGTCATGCATAAACAGTATGTCGATGAGAATACATTTCCTAAAACATTTTATCGCAGTTATAAGTTTGATTTACCTTAAAGCCTGAAAAATGCAAAAATAATAATTTTACTAGAGTCTTTCTATAAAAAGTTTTAATTTGACTGCATGTAGTTAAAAATTTAAAAAAAATTCTGGGTGCGTCTAATAATTTGGGCCAGGGACTGTACATAATTCCAAAAGCCCGAATTTTTAGTTATTTGTGTGAGCCCTAGGTATACTAATAAATATTTATCTTGATTCTATTGGCAGTACATAATCATTGTCGACATTCACATGCAACTGTCATAATTTTCTGGTTTTCGATAAATTAAACACCAATCTCTATATATTTTTGTTCACACCGCAATTTTTGGTGTGAAAGAAAACTTCTGTGACAAAACAATATGACTGAATGAATGGGATTTTTACCATCAGTTATAGTCTAGAGAAATCGTCCAAGTCTCTGTGGGTTATTTTTCTTTAACACATCTAACTCGTCGCCGACACAAAGGACTTCACGATAACGAATCGAAAACTTATTCTTTAATAACTTCAGTCTTCCTGTAATACTCCCACTGTTTCCGAAAAATTTCCAATATTCTCCGGCGTGCAAATCAAATATTTAGGGAGCTGTTGTTTGCGCCTTACAAATTCTCTGGTGAATTTATAATGCCTTGGAATTAGCTATCTAAGCATAGGTTTACAGACTCCTGCGATGCCATGAACAATTAACATATATTGTTGGCGATTTTACATATTCAAAAACATTCAATGCGACACTATTTCTCAAGAAAATATAATTTATCGGATTATAAAAAAATGTGTTAAATTTGCAGATACTTGTTCCTGCGCTTCCACATTATCTGTCGTATGAAATTTTCCCACTCAATGTGTGATGTATTCCTTGCGGCATATTCCCCAACATGTGGTTTGCTTTATAGATGTTCTACTGTATTCCACTTAATGTGTATCCACTGTGAGGATTTTTTTCTTTTCCGTGTTCCTTTTTTCGCGATATTTTTTTTTTACATTTTTCGACCAACCTCTCTGCTGTCTTTTTTTTTATCAGACGCTTCTTCTTCTTCTTCTTCTTCGTCGTCGTCGTCGTCGTCGTCGTCTTCTTCTTCTTCTTCTTTTTCCATCAAACTTGTTCTATCTGGAAGCGCTGCCCTATCAATTAGGTGGCGTTCGATCCATACAGAAATCAGTCCGGGCATACATGACGCAGCTAGCCTCAGTGTAGCATACTGCTGCAAATGCAATATGCTACGACCATAACAACCTGTTAGCTTTTGGTTCGCTATATATCCCAATTTGCGTCCTCGGCCGCAATATACTGTAACTAACTTGTATATAGCGAGACCTACATATGTGGAGTACTATTTGTGAAAATTTTCCATATGAAATTTTTCCTCGCTTATAATTCATAGTTACTTTTTGAATCAATATTATAAGTAGGGCAATAAAGATTCACTAAGCTCTGATCCTCAACTTCCCACCTGACCGACCGATCCAAATATTCTAGAAGTTGACGTGACTTGTCCGGGAAACATAGCATATCCATCTCTGCCTACAACTAGTATAGTTGTAGAGTAGTAAACGTTTGAGCAACGGAATCCATTAGTCTAGTCAGAACGGGTACAACGGAAAGCTATTCCATCATACATCTTAGCTAGGTTTAGTTATTCTAAACTTTACTTTAATTATATTAGGGATAGGGACCCGGACGTAAGGAAAAAAGCAAGAAATTAAACTGAAATCAGCTGTTGTCATTTGGATCGCTTACTCCACTGAAGCTACCCAGAGACCAAAACTATTGGCGCCCGAGCAAACTACGCGACGTCACAATTTCGGCGTCCGAGCAGGGACTTGAACCCTGGACCATTGGATTTTAGTTCTCCACCCTTGTTCGGAGGAATTTTCGTTCGAAAAAATTCATGTTTTTTTTTTTTGCAAAGTTCAATGGTCAGAAAGCTGGGGTGTGTTGTTCTTGGTTTGGTTAGAGTGGCGTGCAAAAATTTTGGGGAAAAAACGCCTGGTGGATTGTCCTTTCCGAATTTAATGTGCTGGAGTTTCATGGTGGTCTCTTCGTTTGCACTAGTTCTGTCGTAATGGTTGGTTGTTACGCTAGTGTTCGGTGTATAGGTCGGTTCACGGCTTTTTCGAAAATACTTTGTCTGGTGCGGTTTTTTTTCGCCTAGCGGCTCGATCTTCGGTATAACAGGTTTCAATTACTATCAGGTCTTTAGCTCCTGTCAGATCGGTTTCATCTATCCTCTGCTGGTCTCAGCTGCTGTCAGGTTGGTTTCGTCTGGCCTCTGCTTGTCTCAGCTGATATTGCATGTATAGTGTCGACTCTACCGATTTGCTCTTTTTGTATAGGCATGCTGACTACCAATGCCGCCCTACCATACATTTCTTATGTGTACTTCTATTAGTCTCTCCAAGACCTTAAGCCCAAAAGAGGAGAGACTGATAGGTCTAAAGTCCTTTGCCTCAATGTGGCCAGGTATATTTCCTAAGTCAAGCTTTACATAGTAGACATTATTTAAGCATTAATTTTCGTAGTTGCGCAACGAATACAATTACATTCAGCACTTCTAAAAGAAGCAAAATTTAAGTGCTTCCATGGGCATCATTTGGGAGTTCTTTAGAAGACGATTCACTGATCTATCCAGAAATATAAGCAATGGCGCAAGTAAGTAACTCAAGAGCTGCTATAGCCATCACTTGGAAGCTATATAAAGGGTTTTCCAATAAGAGGTGTTATTTTAATTAGCCCGCTATTTCGGTAGATGTCACTTTTGGAGCTGTCATGTTTTGACATTTGACAAGTAGAAACTACGCCATTTATAAAAATGAAACGATACACGATTCAACAACGCATTGAAATTATTAAAATTCACTATAAAAATGGTGAAAATGTGGCAGAGACGGTTCGTAAAACTCGAACATTTTTAGGTCGTCGTGAAGCACCTTGTCGGACCGCAATACAGAAATTGGTAGAAAAATTCGAGCTGTCGGGACAAGTTAGTGATGTGAAGAATAAAACCCGTGCACGTCGCTCAAGAACAGCCGAGAATATTGCTGCTGTAGCCGAAAGTGTTGAAGAAAACCCAGGTTTGTCCATTCCTAGTCGTTCTTTGGAATTAGGCATTCCACAAACGTCATTACACCGTATTTTGCATAAAGATTTGGGTCTTAAGGCTTACAAAGTTCAGTTCACACAAGAACTCAAGCCGGCCGATCATCAACAACGTCGAGTCTTTGCTGATTGGGTCCTTGAAATGCATGAAAATGATCCGAAATTCCATCGAAAACTCATCTTGAGTGATGAGGCCCATTTCCATCTCGATGGCTTCGTCAACAAGCAAAATTGTCGCATCTGTGTCTCGGAAAACCCAAGAGTTATTGTTGAAAAGCCTCTCTATCCTCAACGTGTGACTGTTTGGTGCGGTTTATGGTCCCGCGGGGTCATTGGACCTTACTTTTTCGAAAATGAGACTGGAGCAACAGTTACGGTGAATGGATTGCGCTATCGACAGATGATTAATTATTTCTTATGGCCGGAATTGGATGGTATTGATCTGGACAACGTTTACTTTCAACAAGACGGCGCGACGTGCCATACAAGCAACGAAACCATTGATCTTTTACGGGAAAAGTTTCCGGACCGTGTTATCTCTCGAAGATGTGATCACAATTGGCCACCGAGAACTTGTGACTTAACACCTTGCGACTTCTTCCTTTGGTGCCACGTGAAAGAGAAGGTCTACGCCAACAGCCCAGCGTCGATTCAAGACCTCAAAGATAGAATTCGTGAGGCTATCGAGGACACAGGGCAGCCACTTAGCGATTTGGTTATGGAAAATTTCATGAAAAGGATATGGTCCTGTAGGCGTGGTCGTGGTGGTCATTTGGCTGATGTTATTTTCCATTACTAACGGCATACCTTCCTCTTTATAATGAAATAAAGATCCGATCATTTATCTCAAAAAATTTCATTTTTCTTTGAATATCAAAATAACACCTCTTATTGGAAAACCCTTTATATGACAATTCCTTAAATAGACGCGAACTGATACGTTTACACTATCCCCCAAAAATGTGTAAATTAATATGGGCAAGATAGGATTAGGAATATATTCCCAATTCTCTTAAAATTTTCTAGAGAAGATGGAAGCAGACAGAAAGTCTAATCTCATATTTCGGCGGATTTAAGGTACCTATACATAGGTGTAATTGCGATTGGATCAATTTTTTGGTGGACTATGAAGATTGGCAAAGTGAAAATAATAAGATAAAAAAATTAAATTAACAACAATATTTTCAAATATACCTACTACAGCGGTAAAAATTATGATATTAAACTCATAATGAGTTTTTAATTATAAATTATAAACTAACTAAAAAAAAAACAACAACAAAAAAAAACATGAAAAGTATGCCAATCTCCGTTATGATGTTACATAGATTCCAATCTCTTCTGAATGTATACTATCTCTGGGAATGTAATGAAAACTATTAATAAAAAAATAAAAAAAAAAAAACCTTTCCATTATAGAGGTATACAGTCCAATTCGCAACATTCCTCAACACCAAACTTTCCCAGTCACAGTTTCGAATAGAGAGAAAATATTGAATGAAGCAAAAAATCAATGAAATTTTAAGCTAAAAAACTTGTCTAATAAGTGATAATCGATTTCCAAATATTTGCATGAAAAAAACTCATTAAAAACGCGGACCGAAATTCCATTGAATCATAATATAACCGCAAAGATCAGCCGATATTTATTGGTGTTTTCATAAATATTCGCTACACGCGAACACACACCACACACGAATACCAAACTGATCAACAATAATAATAATGCCTGTACAAATTCCACTGAACCACAATTTCTTCTCCGCCATTCCATCATTTTCAACTCCACAAACATAGAAACATACATACAAAACTATATATATAAAATATATGTACATAAAAATATTGATCGTGTGATAACAAATCTTTATGTTATGACGATCACTTATGTTTATATATGCCTACACATATTTATATATGCGCTGACATATACATATCTATATGCACACATTCTCATACGTAAGTAAGTGGGGGCAACGGTGTTATAATCTCTTGCTGGTTTTCGTAAACATCAAAACAAGATTCCAGAAATATCAGAACTCTACACGACGCGCTTTTATTAAATATTTTTGTTTTTTTTTTTTTTTATATAAATTGACTTCACAGCTCTTGTTCACTTTATGGATGGGGATTTATGCTCATCTTCTCTAGTCTTATCTATTGTCTTCTGCACATAACTCATAACTCTGTCTCTCTTTTTTTTTTTTTTCTTGTTCTTGTTGTATTCGAAAATAAGGCGCGAAATTCAAACTGCTTGAGAAAACATTTTCTCGACGATAGAATATGTATAGAAAAAAAAAATGAATAAACATGATTTAAATGCACAGAATGCGCCACAAACTGCGATGCGACACGTAACTGATCTGCAGCAGTACAGCATCGGAGCTGTATCTGATAATGGTGGTGATCTGTGCTGATGCTATGTCCTGAGTTGTTTTTGCATCGCAGAGAGTGTATCTAAGCTGGTTGTGTTGCTTGCTGCAGTATAAGTACATACATATAAATATATGTATGCAGATATGTGTATAGATTCCAAGCGTATTATGAATAAATTGTGGAATGCGGTCAGGTTACTGCCATCGTTCGGAGAGTCCGGTTGTTGATATATCTTCTAAGAAATTGAAAAACACGCGTCTTTCATAAAAGATTTTGTCAAATTCGAATTTGATAATTTTTGTAGAATTTTTTTGTAAGTAGGCTGGAGATGAAATGGACCGACTCCACCCCCTGTAGATAGATAGTACCTCATTATTTTTTTGTTTTTATATAATTCACAAATTTTCCGCTTTATTCTTAAGTTTATAACTGAACAATACTCCTTTCACTTTACTACCTTTTTTTTTTACTTTTTTATTTTTTATGTAGCTCTAGGTACCTACGTGTTTATGGTGTTTATATAGCAATAACAATAATTGCATGAATATGCGTTATGCGTTTGATTAGTCCAGCGGGAAATAGAATAGTTTAAAGATGAATGCAAGAGTGCTTTTTCGGAAGCTCCGAACACTCTCCCACCGTATCCGCATTCATATATTTTTAACGAGTAGTTACACATCTGCAAAGGAAAGCGCTCACTTGGATATTCTAAGGAAGCACTCTTGGAATGCAGAGGAAATTAAAAAAAAAACAAAAAAAAACTATTCAAGAGTTCAGTTTTTTTTGTGTGCGCTCCGTTTGATTGTATATAAACCTATATACAAATTGCAAGGAAATGTTGCTAAACAAAAAAGCAAAAACAATATTGTCAACAATTTATTAATCAAAATGAAACCATACACACCACACTTCATGTCTTCATATGACTTCATATACACATATACTTCTTCTTTCAGATGCATATACGCATAGATGTCACAAGAACTAGATATTGCATAGTACCTATATATCAGGAGCAGTATCTCGCATCAAGACCTAATGTTGCTTTAACAGCAGTTTTGTATACATACATTTGATTAGTGATTGCATAATCGGTTACTCGATTACCCGATTAATCGATTAATCGGCCCTTAGCGGCCGGGTTTTAGCGTCCTAAAAACCGATTTTTTATTAATAAAATTTTTTTCGTTTCTTTAAATATTCTTTAAAAAAAAAAAAAAGATGAAAAATTGCACATTCATGTAATTTCAAAATTTCACGGAAAAATTTTACTACAAAATAGGTACATTGCAAATATATTTTCAGATACAATACTTTCATGTGTGCCACTGTTGGGTTCCAATAATGCATAAAATATCTAAAAAAAAGATGATAGTCAAATTTCTATGAACAAATTGCGGGATGCTGACAGCACAGAGTAGAGCGGAAAGAAGCGGATCAGAACTGAACTGATACACTGGCAGTGTCACTGAACTGGTGCTCACTCAATGCTGTGTGTAAATACCCAGTGAACACAACTTGCCGAAAACATTAATACCGATTTCCATTGATCACGTTTTCTAGCAGAAGTGTTACACTTTACTTGCAGTGTTGCACCGAAATCATTCCATTTGTATGCTATTCCTCTAATGATCAGACGCGTTCATTAATTATAATAAAAAAATTATATTGTAAAATAATAAGTTGGTTGCAATGTGTATAAGACGTTTCGTATCAGCAGGAATCAATACTCTTCAGTACGGCCAGTTCCTGCCTGCCGCAGATGCCAGAAGAAAATGCTAAGCAGATCTTATATACATTTTCTTGGTTGTATCTTGCCTGTTATCTCAATGTGGTTATACTATACTTTGAAATCAATTCCTTCTACAAGTGTGGAACCAGATAGGGTGTTTTCAGTATCTGAAAATTTGCACCAAACAGAGATCATGATTAAGTGATAAACCCATTGATATCTTATGCTTTCTACGTGCTCATTTAAATTCCATTAAAAAAACATATGTCTAGGATTTTTACAAATAACTATTCATTTTATTTTTAAATAAATATTATATTTTCTATAATTATAAACATGCAAAAAATTGAACTATTTCGACAAGAAATAATTTTAAAAAACAATTTCTTTTTAAAACCGATTAAAAACCGAATAAATCGGTATTTACTTTTACAATAATTTTTGCAATTACTACATTTGATCGACCTCCTAAACACGGTAGATGCGAGAAAGTATATATGAATCACTCGACGTATCAATCATCATCATTTCAAATGTTGTGGTCCATTCTGGAATGGATCACCCATCAACTATATAAAATTTGTACACACATACTCTTCTCTGATATTGCATGCGACATCTAGTTCTTGTGCCATCTATGGATATGAGTCATCTTTTCATGAATAAGCCTAAAAGCGGTCTGTTTCCGTAAACATTCCTTTAGTGGAGCGCTTCGAAAAAGATATTTTCTGGCTATGATTTGGATGCGCTTCCATTTGCAAACGCTTGTCATATCTATTTCCCCCTTGGGTAGGTATCTATATGTTTTTTGTGTTTTTTTTTTCATATTAAAAAAAAACAAAAACCGACAAAATATTTCCGTTTAAATATTATTGAAATTATAATGACGAGATAAGATGATGACTATACAACGTCAATGATAACACACCGTTAAATGATCATTCTGATCACAATGTTCACAAAATTGATCAATACTTAATCCGCTGTGAACCGGTAAATGAGTCATTCTCCATATCCGTTTAAAGTGATCAGTGAAATTCTTTGCATGGGCAGCACCAGCAACAGCAACAACAATAACAACAACATTTTGTGTTTCCTTTTAAATATGTTTTTATTTGTGGATTTATTATTTTTTTCGTTTGCATTTGTATACGTGCAAATGTGTATATGGATACGTAAAAATTGTTTATAAAAAGACGTAAATATTTCTGTTTTTGGTAAGGGATTCATATAATCCTCCCATCAAACATTTAGAAAGCCTGATTCGATTTGTGAAAAAAAAAGGCTATTGTATGTAAAACCCTGTTGTAGTAGGGAGATATACAGGGTTATATCGAACCAAAATGAATACATAGGTTTAGCAGTTGACGACGTTTATTGGAGACTTTTGTTGACAATATACGTATACATGATGATAACTTATATCAAAATGGCTTCCGCTCTTATACGTACAATAATATGACAAATGGGTATTCGATAAAGAGCGGTTGCTGCAAAGTTAGATACAACACTTAGCTTGCGGCAAAATAAAAAATGCTCCATTCTCTACACTGTAACACTGAGTTATTATTATAATATTTTTATATATACAATTACTACATTAACTGTGATTTTGAAGAGATTTGTATTTTGGTTAGGTTGTAGAGGTGCCGCTTAGATGAGTCTCTTAAATATAGATGGGTAGGTATAATTGGAGCAATCTGTTACCAAAGATAACCTAATAAGTAACTTTGCTCTTACTTTCCTATTACTGTCCCAATCTGTATTTGTTTCAACTTTTTCAGAATAGCTGTAACAGTACCAATACCAAATATGAGTAGGGTAACTGCACTAGTATCCGGACAGCTCCAGTATATTCGGACACTTTTCATTTTATTTAATAAAAATAAGAAAAGTACACGCATCAGCCTTATGGCCAGTTTCACAGTCGAGTTTAAACCAAAGTTTAGTTTAAACCATCCTCGAAGTTTAAACGTAGTTTAAACCAAATCGGGTTTCACAGTACATTCTTTTAGTAACGTTGGTAGTACTGATTAAATTGTGAACTAAATTAGTTATCGCCGCCATTGTGAAGCAAATTTTCTATAAATCAATCTGTCATTCGGAATAGTAAACAGACCTGAAAGCAAAAAAAATAAAAAATATGTATAGCTATATTTGCTAATTTTAAATATGTCAACATTCAAAAAGGCTGCAAATTTGTTGAGCTATTACAGACAAGAATAGATTCGAACACGAAGTGACGAAGTTCTTTACTTAAACGAAACCTAGTATAAAAATCAACGTCGTCCCAATCATTAAAAAGATTTGGCCGATTTTTAATTACTTTCAGTCGTGGACAGAGTTGTAAATTTAATCGAAATTGGACTTTTTCATCGCTAAAAATTTCTAAATCTAAATCCATGATAAAATTGTTTTCGTGATACAAATAAACAATGCTGCTGTCAAAATAAAATGTCACACTTTTATCTTGAGCTTAAACCGAGGGATGGCATGGTTTAAACTTTAGTTTAAACCGGAGTTTAAGCCATACTGTGAAACTCATTCGTCGAGTTTAAACTAAATATTTGGTTTAAGATCAGACTGTGAAACTGGCCATTAGAGTTCCGTTAGAAATTTTGTTTATTTGATCTTTTTATATGCATCTAAAATTTGAGTAACACACGTGTCGGTTTTGAGAAATTACTTATCAGTCTGTGTATGTACCTAAAGGGTCTTCCAATAAGAGGTGTTATTTTGATATTCAAAGAACAATGCCATTTTTGAGATAAATGATCGCATCTTTATTTCACTATAAAGAGGAAGGTATGCCGTTAATAATAGAAAATAACATCAGCCAAATGACCACCACGACCACGCCTACAGGACCATATCCTTTTCATGAAATTTTCCATAACCAAATCGCAAAGTGGCTGCCCTATGTTCTCGATAGCCTCACGAATTCTATCTTTGAGGTCTTGAATCGACGCTGGGCTGTTGGCGTAGATCTTCTCTTTCACGTGGCCCCAAAGGAAGAAGTCGCAAGGTGTTAAGTCACAAGATCTCGGTGGCCAATTGTGATCAGCTCTTCGAGAGATAACACGGTCCGGAAACTTTTCCCGTAAAAGATCAATGGTTTCGTTGCTTGTATGGCACGTAGCGTGTCCAGATCAATACCATCCAATTCCGGCCATAAAAAATCATTAATCATCTGTCGATAGCGCAATCCAATCACCGTAACTGTTGCTCCAGCTTCATTTTCGAAAAAGTAAGATCCAATGACCCCGCGGGACCATAAACCGCACCAAACAGTCACACGTTGAGGATAGAGAGGTTTTTCAACAATAACTCTTGGGTTTTCCGAGCTCCAGATGCGACAATTTTGCTTGTTGACGAAGCCATCGAGATGGAAATGGGCCTCATCTCTCAAGATGAGTTTTCGATGGAATTCCGGATCATTTTCATGCATTTCAAGGACCCAATCAGCAAAGACTCGACGTTGTTGATGATCGGCCGGCTTGAGTTCTTGTGTTAACTGAACTTTATAAGCCTTAACACCCAGCAGCAATATTCTCGGCTGTTCTTGAGCGACGTGCACGGGTTTTATTTTTCACATCATTAACTTGTCCCGACTGCTCGAATTTTTCTATCAATTTCTGTATTGCGGTCCGACAAGGTGCTTCACGACGACCCAAAAATGTTCGAGTTTTACGAACCGTCTCTGCCACATTTTCACCATTTTTATAGTGAATTTTAATAATTTCAATGCGTTGTTGAATCGTGTATCGTTCCATTTTTATTAATGGCGTAGTTTCTACTTGTCAAATGTCAAAAAATGACAGCTCCAAAAGTGACATCTACCGAAATAGCGGGCTAATTAAAATAACACCTCTTATTGGAAAACCCTTTAGTATGTAACAATATCATTTTTAGACTCATCACATGGTTCAATCGATCCGATTAGCGCCATACCGTTACCCAGTTTTTAATTAATTTCTATTCACAATATATGTTTTTTTTCTCAATTTTATTGTTCAACTGCACTGCACTGCGCTTTTGTTCGCAATATTCTCGTCGCCAAATGTTTTATGTGGGAAAAGGTATGGTTGCAGACTGATTGTTGATATATATGTAAATAGGACTGACTGACTTTAGAACACTGACATATAATAAGAATGGACTGAGCGTTCTGCTTCAAAAATGGCACAAATATTGAACAGGCTGTGAAAACTCTTTATTTCGTACAATTGCACACCGATTCATAATTTATTATTATTTTTCGATTGAAAACACTAAAAATGTTATAAAATAGTATTGCATTAAATTAAAATTATTTTTAGGAAGTTCAACTTGTTTTAATTAAAACAAAAATTAATTTTTAATATCACTGAAAAATGTGCTCCTCTGCAGATTTGTTGTCAAATTTCATTGAATTTGTAACAATATATTTGTCTGAATTTTTATGTCAATTCCAATGCATTCCAATTAATACAGCCGTACTGTTTCCAAAATTGGTTACAGTTCAGTGTACATTTTGAGCTTGAAAGAGACCAATAGATTTTAGCCAATATTTGTGCCATTTTTGACTATAGGAATTAGATAGGATGGCTCAGTCCATTCTTATTATATGTCAGTGGCTTTAAAAGGAAACACGACTGATTAGTTCAATGACTGATAACCAACTGCTGTATTAAATCCAAAAATAGTTAACAGGTTCTGATCTTACTATTTCATATAAATTCATTATTCTAATTCATGTATACATGTTGATTACAGTAAAATTCAAAACACAACAGATATGTGGACGATGTGTTATGTCTCTGGACAGATACCGAAAGACAATTAGACAATTTCCTTAAATACATGAACACTTTTAACCAGAAAATACAATTTACATTAGAACTAGAAAATGACAATAGAATTAACTTCTTAGATTTAATAATAGAAAAACACAATAATAAACACAAATTTTAAATATATAGAAAACCGACTTATACTGATATATAGTCATACACAAAACCTCTTTTACATATCCCAAATATAAATAGCCTTCCTTCGAGAACATGATTCACATGGCTATATATACCCACATGGATATGGACGATATGAGGGAGGAAATAAAAACTTAATGGTTTGATAAAATATTCACTCGAAAACTTAGAGAAAAAGCTATAAAAGAAGCAACTAGTCTTCAAAAAATAGGGGTCGACGATCATATCTGGTTTAGCTTTCCATACATGGGAAAAATTTCTATAACCTTGACAAACAAGTTGGAAAAAGCATAATATTAGAATTAGCTTTAATACAACACAAAATTTAGGTAATATTCTTGCCAATATTAAAGATAAGACGTTAGAGTTACAAAAGAATGGGGTTTGTAGTTTGAAATGTTCAACATGTCAAGGGGTGTACATTGGTCAAACGGGGCGTTCATTCAAGGAAAAAATAGATGAATATACCAGCTCCTTCAGAAACAAAAATTAACAAATCCAGTCTTGCGACTCATTTATTAGACAACAATCATTTACCTGATGTAAACGCAAAGATTCTACATGTAAAGGGTTCTCCAATAAGAGGTGTTATTTTAATTAGCCCGCTATTTCGGTAGATGTCACTTTTGGAGCTGTCATTTTCTGACATTTGACAAGTAGAAACTACGCCATTAATAAAAATGGAACGATACACGATTTAACAACGCATTGAAATTATTAAAATTCACTATAAAAATGGTGAAAATGTGGCAGAGACGGTTCGTAAAACTCGAACATTTTTGGGTCGTCGTGAAGAACCTTGTCGGACCGCAATACAGAAATTGGTAGAAAAATTCGAGCTGTCCGGACAAGTTAGTGATGTGAAGAATAAAACCCGTGCACGTTGCTCAAGAACAGCCGAGAATATTGCTGCTGTAGCCGAAAGTGTTGAAGAAAACCCAGGTTTGTACATTCCTCGTAGTGCTATGGAATTAGGCATTCCACAAACGTCATTACACCGTATTTTGCATAAAGATTTGGGTCTTAAGGCTTATAAAGTTCAGTTAACACAAGAACTCAAGCCGGCCGATCATCAACAACGTCAAGTCTTTGCTGATTGGGTCCTTGAAATGCATGAAAATGATCCGGAATTCCATCGAAAACTCATCTTGAGTGATGAGGCCCATTTCCACCTCGATGGCTTCGTCAACAAGCAAAATAGTCGCATCTGGGTCTCGGAAAACCCAATAGTTATTGTTGAAAAGCCTCTCTATCCTCAACGTGTGACTGTTTGGTGCGGTTTATGGTCCCGCGGGGTCATTGGACCTAACTTTTTCGAAAATGAGGCTAGAGCAACAGTTACGGTGAATGGATTGCTCTATCGACAGATGATTAATGATTTTTTATAGGCGGAATTGGATGGTATTGATCTGGACAACGTTTACTTTCAACAAGACGGCGCTACGTGCCATACAAGCAACGAAACCATTGATCTTTTACGGGAAAAGTTTCCGGACCGTGTTATCTCTCGAAGAGGTAATCACAATTGGCCACCGAGATCTTGTGACTTAACACCTTGCGACTTCTTCCTTTGAGGCCACGTGAAAGAGAAGGTCTACGCCAACAGCCCAGCGTCGATTCAAGACCTCAAAGATGAAATTCGTGAGGCTATCGAGGACATAGGGCAGCCACTTTGCGATTTGGTTATAGAAAATTTCATGAAAAGGATATGGTCCTGTAGGCGTGGTCGTGGTGGTCATTTGGCTGATGTTATTTTCCATTATTAACGGCATACCTTCCTCTTTTTAATGAAATAAAGATCCGATCATTTATCTTACAAAATGGCATTGTTCTTTGAATATCAAAATAACACGTCTTATTGGAAAACCCTTTATGTAGTAAAGGAAAGAAATTAAATCTATTGGAATCCTTGGAGATATCTCGAGCACTACAAGTCAAATACCACTCCTGATTTAACGACCAAACAGAGCTCTATTACTCACCACTCTGCAAGCCACTGTAAATCAGTTGCAATATAATTTTAGTGTCATCGATGATAGCCGATGTGCTGAAACCGGTTTGCACTCATTTAAAAAGTGAGTGTGATTGATAATCTCGTTCAATATCAACAATCAATTTTAAATACCGCCCCCCCCCCCCCCCAGGCTGTTTCAATTTTTCTTTTTCGTTTAGATCCTTCTCTATGAGACGAAAAATACGGCCAGGGGGTAAAAAAGAATGTTCGACAACAGAAAATATATTATTTCAATTTTTCGAAAATTTTAAGGGGCTGTAACTACCCACTGAGAACTCATTCTAATCATGGCTGTTTTTTATTCTGTCCACTGCTTTCGAAAACTCATTTTCTGTCCCATAGAAGAGTGTTACAGTCTCGAGATTTAGAGATGATTATGAGCTTCGTTCTATGATTGCACTTTAGGTAATACTTGGTTTTCTGATAGTCGAACGACAATGTGAGAGCCCTGCCCTTTTCTTCTTTTAAAATCTCATAAAAACTTTTGACATAAGGTGAGAATGCGTACTTTTCATTCTGCCGTTAAATTTTATTTTTCTATACCATCTTTAGAAATTAAATTTATCTGTAGATGGGGAACCGAAGCAAATATTATATTTCGTAAGAAAGTATGATTCGGTGACTTTTATAGATACTTGAACTTCATACTTATTTTGATACATTGTCCACATTTATCTTATATTTAGTTCTGATGGAAGATAAACGTAACCTGATCTCACTCTACAATAACGTGACTCCATCGACTTAAAGGAACAAATAAATTCCATTATACTTTAGTCTGCTTATCTATGTTGCGCTGAGAAATCCTGTCACCACCACGGATTTCTGAAGGTGCTTGGGTGATTTGTCCATACTTTTTAGCAATTGTTACTATCCTGTTTTTGGAGACGTATAAAATACATACGAATGCTTCTTTGCAAACAGGTATAAATAAATTAGTGCAATTCTAACAAAAAATTTCGTTTGCACCACCGAAGTGTATCAAACTGATTAGTAGGCGTCGATTTGCGTCCATATCACAGTAAATAAAATAATTACCTCGCAGAAACTCAACTTCAACAACGTGTATTCTTGCTGAGGTACACTTTTCACAAGGGACAGAATTTATCAAATTACAGTATACATAGGGCTGCCATCTGTAAAATCATTAAACTAGGACAACAAGTTCGAAAGCCCCGGACATTTTAGGTTGAAACCCGGACATTGTAGCCAAATAATTTTCTGTTTTACTTACTAATGAAGTATGTATGTTGAAATTGTTATGCATAGTGTCTTTCTTTATATATTTATTATAAAATTAATCAGTTTACAAAAAAACAGTAATATAAAACTATGTGAATGAACTAAATTAAATCTCTCTTACATTTAGGAACATAAACAAATCTTATAAAAATTTAAAATACAATTTTACATTTACATTTAGTGTGCCATATAGCTTTCAAAATAGCTTCATTTCTCGGAAAGAGACCACTTTCTCGATCTCTGGACACCCAGAGACCCATCATGCATACACTTTGGAGATGCAAAAAATCTCTAAAGATACTAAATTACTAGAAATTATTTTGTTCTCCGGCTCCGGTCCCCCATCGTGTGTTTCAAATTAATCGGGTTTTCATAATCGGTCTCTAGTCTTCGAAGTTTGCTCATATTTCGTCTCTAGATTTCCGGAGACTATTGCGTGTTCTGCTATTAAGGTTACTGTGTAGTGAGTTTGGCAAGGCTTTTTGTTAATTTTTATTTAATTTATCATAGGGTAATTCCATTGAAAATCGAACAAAATTTACACTTTCCCAACGTTCTTCTTTTACTGAAAGTTAAGTTTTTTTGTCGTGCGATGAATATTGCCTGAATTATACTAAATTTAAAATAACTTTGAAGCCCTTAAAATTTTCCAATTTTTGGTATGTGATGTGTAGTTACTACACGTACCTGAAAGTTATATTAAAATGTTAACTTTGAATCCAAATACCTATCATAGAGGCACAGTCTTTAAATTATTTCAGAGAAAGTTATATAAAAAATGCCTTTTAAAAGAAAAACAAGTAAAAAAGCTAGAATTGGTATAAGACCAATTCTTATGATACTGTTGATGAATACCCGTACGTAATTTCGCAGCGGTTTTTCGCATATTTCTAGAAGGGTTCGTTGGAAAGTATAAATGATGACGACCAATTTCATAGCATTTCATATTCTGAAGGACTTTTCAGTGCAACTAAAACGTCTAGGACTGATCGTTTTCACAGTATACGTACAAATCTTAAATTTTTATATAGCAACACCAAGAATCCGTTGCCCAATTTAGTCCATTTTTGAAATTTTATTTACTATTTTTATAAAAACACGATGTACATAAATTTTACCTTGACGTGCTCTCAGGTAGTGTCCAAATATACAGTGAAAAACTAAATTTATGTATGGCAACCCTAGAAAAGTGTTACCCGAATTGTCCCATTTTTAAACTTAAATTTACTTTTTTTTTTTAAAACCCGTGTGCAAATTTTCAGCTCTTTAAATATACGCGTTCCCAAGCTATCGTGCTGACGGACTCACGGACGGCCGGACAAACGAACAGACAAAAGTCTCAAGTTGGGATAGTAATGGCTTTAAAGAAAAGAAATGTTTTTGTTAATAGGGGGCTGGTTAGTATTGAAAAAAAAAAAAAAACACACTTTGTTGTGTTGTCCTTTATCCCGTAAAATGTTTGCATAAATTTTTTTAAAGCTTTTTCACTTTCTTGCTAACAATGTTTTTCTTGACAATTAACACAGATTTCTGGAGATCAAATATAAATTTCGTGTATACACTTCAAGACGTGTCTCTAGAGACTTCAGAACACAGGTACACAAGGCAAGTTACATAAGCAATTGTCGTACATGCTAGCTTCGTTACTGAGCTAAGACTAGCTGGAACCAGAAGAGAGAACTTGAGTGAGAGTCGAGCCGGTCTGACTGTCGGCATTATCAACTACACCGTACATACACAAAAAACTAAATTTTTGTTTAATTGGTTTCCAAAATTTTAAAACCCGGACAGTATAGAAAACCCCGCCCGGACTCTCCCCGGACGCCCTTCAAACTAGGACAAATCCGGGGAAATCCGGATGGATGGCAGCCCTAAGTATACAGGGTGTTCCGGTGTAGATGATCCATAGAGAAGCAGGTAATAGTACTCACCAACACAAACAAGAAATTGTACGGCGAAGGGGGGGGGTGGTAAGACGGCGTCGTTTGGCGGTAGGGGGGGGTTTAAGATTTTTAATGCTGTTTCCAGTTTACACCCTGTAAATTTCTTGATATACGCCTTGTATCATTTAAATAATATTTAAAATTTCCCGCTATTAATTAGCCATGGTAAATTCATATGCCGAGAAATTTTTTCGACTTCACTGGTGTACCTACACAACTTAAAAATGGTTAGGTATGTTCTATTACGGTTCATGTCAATTCCATTTAGTTTCCTGCTCGAAAAAGGATGATCACTGCCGATGATAAAAAGTGGATTGTCTACAACAATGTCAGTTGAAAAAGATCATGGTCGAAGCACGGAGAGGCTGCTCAGACTGCTCGTAAGGGCTGGATTACACCGAAAGAAAGTCATGCTCAGTATCTGGTGGAATTGGATAGGATAGGAGATAGTCTATTATGAGCTGCTGCCACCCAATCAAATAATTGATTCGATCAAATATATACTGCTCACAACTGGCCATATTAAAGCGAGCAATCGATCATAAACGGCTCAAATTTGAGAAGAAATTTGAACCATGAGACCACCCGATAAAACTTATTGCAGCTTGGGTAGGATATTTTTGGTGCACCCATTATATAATCTGGACCTTACACACGTTTAGACCATCACTTATTCCGTGCGCTACAGGACAATTTAAATAATAAATCCTTCAGTTCCCTGGACGTTCTCAAATACTACTTGGAAGACTTCTTTGTACAATATAATCTCAGGACATTTACAAACGGGAAGCTAATGAAGCATCTGAAGAGATAGCAGAAGGTCATTGAAGAGAATGGCACATCCTAGCAAAAAAATTTCCCGAACGTCCGCATTAGCGAAATTTTTTGTTCCATTTTGTGATATTTTTGCGATTCATATAGGCTTTGCAATGTTTTCTGGGATTAATTGATTAAAATTGCTTTATTAGTTTTGAAATTTAATCAGTTTTTGCTACGAACTTATGCATCGATACCACATACATTATATAAAAATTTCCCGGAATCAATTTCAGATCAGTTGCTCTGAATGATGTAAATTTATTATTAGTTCCATCAGTTCCTGTGTTTTTCTGATTTTTGTGATTACCATAAATTTTCCGCTTCTTTTATTCTCTCTCTCTTTCTCTCTGTCATGACATTTTCCAAACTTTGTTTACTTCAAAATAGATTGCCTATTCCTTAATAATAACTTGATTAGTCGTGGAGTCATGATTAGAACATATTTCCGAGTCAACTGTGATAATAACCCCCCCTAAGCCAATTTAATAATAAGGTTGAGAATAATGGAATATGTACCTCCATTACATATTATGTGATGAAAATGAAACTTCAGTAGCAGCAGCAGCATCAAGTACAACAACAACAACAGCAACAACACAGAAACCATGGAATCGAAGTCAAGCCAGACATGTGAAAAAAAATAAATAAAAGAATTAAAGGTGAAAAATGTGTGGGAGTTGAATTAATTCCGGCGTTCACTTTGACTCTTGATTTTTTGTTTTTTTTTGTTTTTGAATTTTTTCTTTTTCTTTTTTTTCGCACGCCTTCACGCTATGAAAGTGATGGGCAAAGATCATCATCTCGCAGACAACATATTTTCACACAAAATAAAAGCACCAAAAATTCACGCTTGATTTATTTGGATGCTCAATTAGTTGCAAGCTTATGTGTTTATTTTTGTGTTTGTGAGAAAAATTAATGTTTTATAATTATATAAAAAAAAAAAAGTGAGTGTAACCCTGTCAATTCAAGATAGACAGACAGAGAGAAAAAGAAAGGGGGGAAGGTGAGAAGAAAAGTTGGAATTTATTATAAATCTAATGGATGGAGCGAATTTAAAATTATTGTGTAGCTTTACGTTTGACCTCAACTTAATAAATTTGAATTGTGGAACTGGCTTTATGTGTGTGTGTATATACACTTAATTGTATTTCTTTTATCTTGTGCCTATAATCAAACAAATAAAGAAAGCTAGAATCCGTTTAAGCCCAATTTTTATGATACCCTAGCTAGATGAATGTCCGTTATGTAATTTTGTATGGTCACCACCCATCTGTGCAAGTTTGATTTTTGAAGTGGTTTTTCGCATATATATTTCTAGATTGGTTCGTCGGACAGAAAAAAAAATGATTCTAACCAATTTTATAGGATTTCATATTCTGAAGAACTTTCCAGTATATGTATATGTATGTAAATGTATATATATGTAAATGTATGTAAATGTATATGTATGTAAATAACCTAAATTTTTATATGGCAACATCAAGAAGCAGTTGCCGGATTTAGGTCATTTTTGAAATAGTATTTATTATTGTTATGAAAAAGCTGTGTAGAAAACTTCAGCACTCTAGGTCGACGCGTTCTCAGGCAGTGTCCAAATATACAAGGTGTTCCGTAAATGTCTTTAATCCTTTAAGAGGATGAAAGTAGAGGTCATACAGTGTTTAACCTACGGCAACCATTTATATGTCATTGTACGGGAGTCTAAACTGGCTATTAGATAGGGTACTTTTCTATTTCGAATTTCGAAAATGGAGGGGGTAATTTGGAAAAAACACTTTTTTACCAAACTTGATATTTACGTAGATTTCTTTATTCCGCATCTTCATTTTTTCGGGAGGGGCAAGCTCTGGGAGGGGCGGGAGTTCAAAGTTTCAACTTTAAGCGGCTATATTTTCTTAACCAAGCATTGTTCTAGCAAGTAAGTCCTAAATTCATAAATGTAAAAGACATTTTTGGTGGTTTTTATTCAAATAGAGCCGCTTAAAGTTGAAACTTTGATCCCCGAATCTGTCTCATCTCATTAAAACAAGATCATAACTTAACCACATCCGTTTCTTTTGATGGAGCATTAATTTCTGATTTACCGTCACTAAACATTCTTGGCATTAATATTTCCAGTAAGTTAAACTGGACAGATCACATCTTCTCTGTTGCCAAAGAAACATGGAAAATGTCTTGGATTTCTGAAAAGGTGTAAGAAATATTTCAGCCCGTCAAATCTAGCGCTCCTCTATAAGTCCTACATTAGACCTAGAAGGGAATACAACTCCTATATATGGGCCGGGACTGGTCGAACAGCTTTAGCTTCATTGGATATTGTCCAAAAGAGAGCCTTCAAGCTCATTAGCGATTTGGCAATAACTTGTCATATCGACTCATTCGAGCACCGCCGCAATGTTGGATGCCTTTCGCTCCTTTATCGCTATATGCATGGTCAATGTTCTGATGAAATATCTAGTCTAATCCCTTGTAGAATGATTCTTGCATGCAATACTCGCGTTGCAAACTGCGCACATCCTTTAACCATTGAAATTACTTTCGGCCGTACAGTAAAATAATTCCGTGATGCTTTTTTATCTCGAACAGTGCGAATGTGGAACAGATTACCATCTTCTGTTTTTCCTCCGGCATACAATCTGCGGAAGTTTAAGAGGAGTCAGTACCAATATTTGCAAGTTTCATACATTTTTCAATTCAAATTTCTGGCAAACTATTTGTAGCTGGATAATGATTTATATCTTAAATTAAAGGTAACGAAGAGGTCTAGTAAATAACGTCGAGAAAAATAAAAATAAATGTATTGGAATGGAGATATTAGCTCGGAAACTTGTAAAAAATTGTAAAAATTGATTTTTTTCAAATCAAATTCCTGTTAGTAAGTATTCTCATTTCCTCAGATTGTGACTATTTTAGAAAGATAAAGCCTAAATCTAGCAAATAACGTCGAGTTTTTTTTTTTTCATTTTTAGTAGCGATTTTTTTAATTGTTTAAGTCTAATAGTACTTGTTTTTTCTCACGATATTTCACCGACAAGAAATTGCAATATTTCGTTGAAAGTTGTGGAAATATAAAGCAAAATAGTATATTTAACAATTATGTGCAAAATAAAATTTAGGAGAGTTATTTCTCGTTAAAAATTTTCAATTTCTTTGAACTGCAAATTTTCATTTTCGTCTTAAATTGTCGCATGTTGGGTTTCTGTCTTTTACGCTAGATGTCTCTAATGTGAATTGTGGTCTAGGTCTAGGCTAATTTTATATGAATTTTCATACTTTCAGGACACAAACCTACGTATAGTAAATTTTATTGCCTGCAGGCTCGCTGGTATCTAAATTGAAATTTTTGCTGAGTACTGACTCCTCTTAAGGGCGACATACATCGGCATCTCCGCCACTCTCCTCATATCCCCTAATCCTTTCCCTATCTCCTTTCTGTCATGCTGTGCTTTGCATCATAGGGTAAATGTAAGTTATCTATTATACCAATAAAAACAAGATCTTTTTAAATTTTACCACCAAACACTTTATTGCTATACTTGCTCGTTGCACAGCCGAAAAAAGACTTATCTACTCATTTTCCAAGTAGGTACTCTTCTTTTCATTTCTCAACCTTCAACTTTTTCCAAGAATTCATATCCATATATATCTGACTGTACTAATGGTTATGAAAGTACCTGAAACTATCCCTTGGTATGTACTTTTACCCAAATGAAAATACATGCCTCGACAGAGGATCATAAAATGACTAAAAGAGTCGAGATTGTAAAGTGTTTATCTTAAAGTGGAGGATTTTAACAAGAATTTCCTTGAGAAATGATACTAATAAAATGTTCGTAATTATACATTTTCTTAAAACTACGTCGTTTACTCGTTCGTCTTGTAAATGCCACTTACAGTTAGTCGAATTCGATAGTTATACAGCCGCCTAAATTAAGTTATTCAAATAAATACACGTAAATGAGGTCTGAAATGAATATATAGCTGTCCCGGAAAAAAACTTGATGTGATTGGAACAAAATAATAAATTGTTTTTAATGACGGTACACTAAACAAAACAAAAACCATCACAAAGTTCGTATGACAAAAAACAGTGTTTACTATCACTTTTTATACCAATCCAAAATAAACTCGATCGCATGCAACCGCACTTTTCACTTAACTGATCGAAATCCATAACTGAGTTTGATCGTGAATCGTTTCCTTGGAATCGACGACTATTCATATGAACAGAGTTGCCAGAGAGTATTTAGTTTTCGAGAAAATTGTGGTACAGGCACAATACCCGAAGTTACTCTAACTTTTTTTGGTGTTGCCATACAAAAGTTTTGGGTTTTTAATTATATATATTTGGACACTGCCTGAGAACGCTTCGACCTAGAGAACTGAAGTTTTCTATACAGCAGCGTTTTCATAAAAATAATAAAACAAAAAATTTAAAAAATAAACAAAATCAGGCAACCCTTTCATAGTGTTGTCATGCAGAATTTTGAGTTTTCATCTTATTTAACTTTTATTTCTATCTAAGTTATAATATTATTGGTCTGAGACCAATTGTAATTTTTACTTTTATTTTGGTAATAGTTTTTGGCCGCCATGTGAGAATCGTACCATGTTGTAAGTATAATTTTTGCTGTCACACCCCCATGTTCCGCCCACAAAGTGACGACAGTGTATCGATAAAGTATGACAGCAGACATTATGTCAGTATTATTCTAGTACTATTCTGTAATCGGAGTATTGTCCTCAAGCACACATACATATATAGAATCCGAAAATAGTATGTATTTACTTACCTACCAAATTTGAAATGATATTTCTACTCTTGACTTTTGTGTAGTAAATACCGCAATGTTTGAGCTGAATGTTTATTTATATAAGATACCAAATTAACTACCTACACCTACATACATATTATTTTTCTCTATAAATATATATGCAATTGTCCCTAAGTTCACTTCAAATCCCACGCTTAAGTTCTGTGCCCTTGGGTCCAAAATAAACTGATTTTGTACGCAATTTCTATTTGACGTTGTTTTTCCTTTTTTCGTCTTCTTTATCTGCACGAACACAAAGATGACGACGGCAATATAGCAATATAATTGTCGTGTCCCACTTAAGTTGATGGCTTCCTTCTCAATCTCCTCAATCTCCTCCTCCTACTCATCCTCGTACATTAGAAACCTGCAGTAACAATAAGAGCCCATCGCAAGAGTAGATTTGTTTGATTATTATTGACAAATCATGTGATTTGCATGATTGCTTCTGACATGTGTTTGTTTACCCAGACGGACGGAAAAAGAAAACTTGAGAAACGTCTTTATGCTCGCAGAACGAATATATTTAAATCTTTCTGTCTTGATCCCAAATAACTTGAGATGGTCGTTTTGTTGTTGCCATGTTCTAAGCCCTTTTTTTTTTATTATTATTATTTAGATTGTCAAGGTAGGAAAACAAGAAAGAAGAATCTGAGAGTTGCACAATTGTACAAATACTTAACCAATTCGTTTGTCTATAAGATCTATGAAAGGTTTTGGATAATGAATAAATGTCACCGTCAAAATACAAAGATAGAAAAGTGAGAAATAGTAAGACTAACCTAAATAAAATCTTATTGACGTTACTTAATGCTTTTGTTGGTTGAAAAAAAAGAAAAAAAAACAACTGTAAATTGAGACTACAGGTGTATCATCACCCATTATCACATCGAGCAACACTAAAAGAGTGTAATTATGTGGTTTAATTTGTACAAAGAAAATTAGATTTCGGTGTATAAGGTAGGTATATCTACCTGTCGATGGTGGTACACATGTATTAGAAAAACCCACTGAACAACCGTGTAAAGCATGCACCTGTTTTTGAAGATTGTATAAATTCCTGTGAAATTTAAACCACATGGCACAGATGCCTTCTAGTGCCGAATCAATTTTACTTACGATGTTGACATCTTTAAAAACCATTCTTTCATCTATTTCTCGGATTTGTACAGAAAAACTGCAGTTAGTTCATTTAACCAATTTCAATTCAATTACGGCTTTTCATTACTATTATTCCTGTCTCATTTAACTTTACACAGAATCTCTCTCTTGCCCTCTCTCTTTCTCTCTCTCTCTCTCTCTCTCCCTCTCTCTTTCTCTCTCTCTCTCCCTCTCTCTTTCTCTCTCTCTCTCTCTCCCTCACACTATCATCCCTCTCTACTCTCTCTCCCTGTCTTGTCTCCCTCTTTCTCCCTATCCTCTCCCTCTCCCTATATTGTCTCCCTCTCTTCTCTGTCTCTATCGTTCTCCCTCTCTTCTTTGTCTCTGCCTCTCCCTTTCTTCTCTGTATCTGGCGCTCTCTCTGCCTCTGTCTTTGTCTCTATTTCTCTCTCTCTGTCTTTCTCTTTCTGTGTCCATCTCCTTCTGTCTCTCTCTCTATCTCCCTTTCTTCTCTGTCTCTCTCTCTCTGTTTTCCTTTATGCTAGATAACCTCCAAACGGGGGGAGTGATGGATTGTATGTCTACCCTACCTAACCACTCTACTAATTGCTCGCGGCATACCTTTGGGATCAATACTTGGGCCTTTGTTGTTTAATTTATATATAATGAGATGTTTTTGATGACTAAAAAAAATCATTTGTGGGTTCGATGATGTGCAGGTGTATCTTAGCAGATTTATTGGCTTGGTAGGCGACTTTAATTGATCGATTGTATAGAAAGAAATAGTTGAGATAGGGCTACCCTTATCGTGTTTATCAGGATCACTCCTTTACAATCATTATAAAATAGTTACTGACTTTGATGCGTTCGCGATATTTCATCCTCGAATATTTTTTTTTATTTATTTTTTTATCCCGATGTGTTACGCTCCCAAAACCTGGTGCTGGTTTTGTTCGTGCTGTTTGATCTTCCTACTGAAATATTAATTCATTGTCAATTTCACTGTTGCTGTAACCACGACGAAATCCTGGAGAGGTATGAGATCACGACGCTCATATCATATATTTAGTATATATATTATAATTTATTTATTGCATTTAATTGTTGTTGTATGAATGTGGTTGAATGGTGATGGCGAGTACGTAAGTCAAGTATTCTCTGGGCTCCAGAATTTTCGTATTCAATGTGAATCATTTTTGCCTTACTCACTTTTTAGCAGGGCTAAGAACTTCCATATCATGGGATGTTTTTCATGACAAATTATTTTAATAAAGGATCATTCTTCAATATAATTATTTGTCTTTGGCAACTCCATATTGTGAAAAATATTTCAATATGGAATTGGATATTTTCCTTATATCTGTAACTAATTGCATACCGAAATATTCAAGAAATGCGGCTCTGCTATGTCAGGCATAATATTAGCTTTTATCACAATAAGCTAATGCAGCCATAATTCGGAATTTTAATGAAAATTCCGCATCTATATCGTAATTGGATTTTAAGCGAAAATCCTGAATTTTTCTGTGTAAGCACTGCTTTAAATGAAAATAGCAGAGCCAAATTCTAATTTGCTCTTAAAGCTGGGAACGCAATTTAACTTCCTATCTTCTTCTTAAGCACTTATTGATAGCTTCTTATCAGAATAGATAATACTAAATCTGGTATTTTGCAACTTGACTGTGGTGTCCCTCAGGGCTCAATCCTTGGTCCACTGCTATTCAGCTTGTACATCGACTATTTGCTCGATGTTGTTAAGAATTGTAACGTACATCTGTATGCTGATGATTTACAGCTCTATCTTAGTCGACTTACATATTTATTAGCCTGTCTGAAGACTGCATTGATCGTATGAATTCAGACTTAGAGAGTGTCTCATTATCGGCTAATTTGAACTGTTTGAGCTTGAATCCTTGCAAATCTCAGTATATTCGTTTTTATCGAAATGATCTTACTGGCCTGGATCTCCCTCTCATTACACTTCTTTGTGTCCCAATCCCTTCGTGTGTATTTGACTACTAAAATGAAATGCTGTGATCATATAGGATACATAATTAGTAAAATATATGGTGACTTACGTTACCTTTGGCTTTCTGCTAATCTGCTGTCAACAACCACTCGAATGCTATTGGTTAGATCACATCTTCTTCCTCATTCCATCGTCGATTACTTATATCTCTTCACAAAATTTTTTACTCTGCTAAGCCGACGTACCTTTTTTACCCAATTTAGATTTTCAAATTCTCTGCGTCATAATAATTTAATAATTTCTAGATTTCAATATTCTGTTCAAGTAGACTCTTATTTGGTCCGTGCTGTTCGCGTATGGAATCGCTTACCAATACATAAATATCCATCGCACTACTGGTTCGGCGGTCAGATTTAAAGCACTTCTCATGTCCTCTAATGATTAACATATACTTAATTGGTTGATTTAATCTAATTAAATTTGAGTTAGTTATGGGTTTGGATCTTTCGAAAGGTTGATCGAATTATATTGCATTTTATCTTACAGGTTGTGTAAATTTTTGAATTTAATGTGGAATTTGGTTTTTCTATTATTCTGAAATTAATGTGAGGTTCTCTCCTTGAGTTATTAAAACTAACCACTGTTTTAAGTACAATAAAAGAATTTATATTGATTCTTATTTACAATTATTTAAATAAAACTGAATTGAATTGAATTTGGATTTGGATTTCGAGAAAGATAATTTTATATACGCATTTATTGCTGCATTTATGGGGCTAACGGACAGATAAATTGTTTTTAATTCTTCTAACATCCTTGTATAATTATGTTGTTTGACTTTTGTCAGAAAGTAAACCGAAGACGAGAGGGACAGTTTTGTTTTTAATTACAACATGAATTGTATAAAATTGTTCGTAAATAGAGATTTTAAATGTACCATCGGTGTACCACTCATATAACATTTGGACAATACTTCCTAATTACTCCGTGTCCCGAAAAGTATAATTCGATCCGGAACATGTCCGGAATCGAAAAGAACAAAATCTTCATTTCTTGAGGTTTTCTGATGCAAAATCATAATCCTTTCGGTCTCGGAACTTAGGTACTATATCACTGGGATATTTAGATTCCTTGTGGTCAGAGTTGGGCAAGTACCCAAGAAAAAGTACGTAAGTACAAGTACAAGTACCGAAGGCCTGAGTACTTCAGCGTAAGTACAAGTATCGCATGTATGAAAAGTAGATATACTTGTAACTAAGTAATAAGTCTATAAAAAGTACTGAGTACTTTATGAAGTACTTTTTAAAGTACTTTTTTAGAATCTTTGTACGTTTTGGAAATAATATAATGAAGTTTATCGAGTTCAGTTAGTATATATTAATAAATAAATAACTTTTGAAAATTATAATATGTATAGTAACTAGTGGCTACTATTTATAGTTTTTTATAGTTTTCGGCGCTACTGGTAGAGTAAAACTTTCACCTCTCATATTAGAGGTCCGCCCAAGGACACATTATTGCCTCCAATAATGCATAACAATTCTAAGGAAAAAATTGCCAGATAATTTTGAAGCCTTCCGTACCTACATCAGGTAGAGGTATCGTTAATTTTATATTTGAGCGAGGCATTGCTTGCTTACCCTTGGTTATGTCCACTGACGAATATAATATGGACTGCTTACTTTTCTATTTCATGTGGGCACATTTGCTTGTGTCAAAAAGACTTCTTACTTGTCGGTGCCAACATTGAAAAACTCATTTGCGGGAAATTGAAAAAGTGAGCACGCAGCTCGGAAAATGATTTTAATAAAACATTTAGAATTTCTTCTGCGTATCTAATGATTATATTGTCTTTGATAAAACAGTTTTTATCAGTAATAACCCTAAATGATTAATTTAAAATTATGTATTTCGACGAATCCACTAATTTATATTTGTTGTTTTCAATTCTCTCTCACTTGGTACTTGGGTGCTTAGACCTAAAATCAGCAATATAGAAGTAAGCCCACTTTCTGCAGTGTATTTCTATGGACGCAGTCAGCCCATATTATACTATACATTTCAGTGGTTATGTCATCAAGACGAGGCATCGTCGATTTTATATTCAAGCGAGACGTTACTGGTTTTTGTGATGCGTGAGTGCGGCACATGCTTTGACAGTTCTTTGTGTGCTTTAAAACTCAACAAAAAAGCAAAATTTCGCTAGAGATTGTGTTTTCTTTTCTACGAAGAGTTAGATATCTGTAGGTACTTAATAGACTCAGAAATATTTATGTAAAAATCTTGGTACTTAAGTACAAAACTAAGTCTTAAGTACAAGTAAATAGACGCTAGTACTTATGTTCAAGTACTAAGTAGAAGCATTTCAAAAGTATTGAGTAATAAGTGCCAAAGTAACGAAAATGTACTTTAAGTAGTACTTAAGCCTTTTTTTTTACTTAAGTATTGTCCAGCTCTGCTTGTGGCGTACATTTTTATGCAGCACTTAAAAGAGCTAGACCAAGGCAGCTCTGCTACAACGGATATTGGTGCATCATACTGAGACACTACTAACACAGAGAGTCGATCTCTGGTTTCAGTAGTTTGTTCTTTTATAATTGCCACATTCTCTGCGACTACTTTAGCCGCATTAGCTGCATGATTATGTTCACCAGATGACTTAATCACGGTTTTCCAATTCGTAACATTATGTGTTTAAGCTCCTGTATAAAATGCACCTCCAGTAAATGTTATCTTTCTCAATAATAACATGTTGCAGTGCAGCTGTTGGCTTATTTCCTAAAAATATTTATCAAATTAAATTTATTTTCAATTCTTCGAATTTTACTGAAAATATTTACCAGACAAAATTAATTTTTGATTCTTGAAATTGCAAAAACAAAAAAAAAAAAAAACGAGCAAATACGTGCGAACGCCTTACAAATAAAACTGAACTGAAGTTAAAGCGCATTCACATGGTTTTGGGAAATTCTTATTTAACTAAAATTAAGAGAAATGTTCGTAGGTAAATTGCTTTTAGGGAAATTACTTTAGGGAAACTCTCAGGAATGCCATTTGCTAATTCCTTTCTCTATCTCCTTCCTACCGTGCTTCACATCATAGAGTATCCCCAGAGCTTGGTTGGCTTAACCCTTATGTGACCACGAAGGTACCCTGGTAACTTTTCAAATTTTTTTTAAAATTTTGTGTGTAATAATACAATGTTTGAAGGTTATTGTTCTATGTAATCTAAAAGGTATATATATTTTTTTAACATATTTACCAAACGTGAGCTTTGGGCGTAAACATTTGTATACGCTAACCGACCACTAGTGGTACCTGGGTAAATCGTATATTTTATATAAAAATTTAAATGGATTAAAGGTAAAAGCGAACGTATTGAAATAAAATTATTCCAAACAAAATTTCGAGAACACTTCAAGTACATGTTTATTAATTAAGGTATATCAGATTAAAATTTTTTATATTTATATTTTATATTTATATTTTATATTTATATTCTTGCGATAGCTATAAATTAAAAAAAAAAGCAATTAGAAATTGAAATTGAAATGTATTACAAACATAGCTTGCAAAACTTATTTGGAGAGATAAATGCATTTCCAGTGATTTCCATCATTAAAGCTGCAGCGCGAGACACTCGCATATTATAAAGTGTTTTCCAATAAGAGGTGTTATTTTGATATTCAAAGAAAAATGCCATTTTTTGAGATAAATGATCGGATCTTTATTTCATTAAAAAGAGGAAGGTATGCCGTTAATAATAACAATATGCCGTAATTAATAACATCAGCCAAATGACCACCACGACCACGCCTACAGGACCATATCCTTTTCATGAAATTTTCCATAACCAAATCGCAAAGTGGCTGCCCTATGTCCTCGATAGCCTCACGAATTCTATCTTTGAGGTCTTGAATCGACGCTGGGCTGTTGGCGTAGACCTTCTCTTTCACGTGGCCCCAAAGGAAGAAGTCGCAAGGTGTTAAGTCACAAGATCTCGGTGGCCAATTGTGATCACCTCTTCGAGAGATAACACGGTCCAGAAACTTTTCCCGTAAAAGATCAATGGTTTCGTTGCTTGTATGGCACGTAGCGCCGTCTTGTTGAAAGTAAACGTTGTCCAGATCAATACCATCCAATTCCGCCTATAAAAAATCATTAATCATCTGTCGATAGCGCAATCCATTCACCGTAACTGTTGCTCCAGCCTCATTTTCGAAAAAGTTAGGTCCAATGACCCCGCGGGACCATAAACCGCACCAAACAGTCACACGTTGAGGATAGAGAGGCTTTTCAACAATAACTCTTGGTTTTTCCGAGCCCCAGATGCGACAATTTTTCTTGTTGACGAAGCCATCGAGATGGAAATGGGCCTCATCACTCAAGATGAGTTTTCGATGGAATTCCGGATCATTTTCATGCATTTCAAGGGGTCAATTAGCAAAGACTCGACGTTGTTGATGATCGGCCGGCTTGAGTTCTTGTGTTAACTGAACTTTATAAGCCTTAAGACCCAAATCTTTATACAAAATACGGTGTAATGACGTTTGTGGAATGCCTAATTCCAAAGAACGACGAGGAATGGACAAACCTGGGTTTTCTTCAACACTTTCGGCTACAGCAGCGATATTCTCGGCTGTTCTTGAGCGACGTGCACGGGTTTTATTCATAACGTCACTAACTTGTCCCGACAGCTCAAATTTTTCTACCAATTTCTGTATTGCGGTCCGACAAGGTGCTTCATGACGACCCAAAAATGTTCGAGTTTTACGAACCGTCTCTGCCACATTTCCACCATTTTTATAGTGAATTTTAATAATTTCAATGCGTTGTTGAATCGTGTATCGTTCCATTTTTATTAATGGCGTAGTTTCTACCTTAGAATATAGAGCAAACAGGAATGGTGATATGCCAGATTTTGCGTAATGAATACCTGGTTGTGTTGGTAGTCCATTTTTACATGTATTTACACGCCATCCCTATTCTAAACAACTTGTCAATTTGCAAAAAGTAAACAAAGGTTTTGTGCGGAGCATCTGTGGTAAAAAATGTTCTTTTTCTATTTTATTCTGAATTAATTTATTAATTAATTTATATAAATCTTTGCTTCTATTAACAAAAAAGATAATTTAGGTAGTGCAGTTGCCTCAAACAGGATTCCCTAGTTTATAATCCAATTTATATTTGCAAGCACTGACCGAACACTTCATTTGTGTTTTTTTAATTGATATATGAAGATTTTTACAGGCACTAGTGACACTATAAAACTTTGCACTAAATAAAGTTCAAAGATAAATAGTTTTGAAAAGAATTGATTCGGTATTTTTGTTAAATTTCACAAAAGAACTTTAAGTTGACCAAATCTGCTCACAAAACAAAAGCACATTTGACAATTTCTCCATCCAGCATCTCACTTACTCCTATGTATAGTCTCCTGCTCTTGACAAATTACGCTCATGTACACGAATTTTACGCGATTCAACCATTCCTGTTTGCTATATATTCTAAGGTTTCTGCTTGTCAAATGTCAAAAAATGACAGCTCCAAAAGTGACATCTACCGAAATAGCGGGCTAATTAAAATAACACCTCTTATTGGAAAACCCTTTAGTAGGTACGAATTCTACAAATAATTGAGTGCATTGTACTTATTGAATAATCAGATTACACATCGATCACCAAACGGTTGGTGCATCTGTCGATGCAAACGATTTTGTCTGGTCAAGTCGATATGGCAATATTTTTGTTGAAATTAGTCTGCAATAAAATCTCGACCATTGAACGTGCCTCTTTTAACTCGTGCCGTCTTGTTTTTTTGTACAGTCCTAACGCTAATTCCTACAAAAGCATATCCAGTAACCTGGCTACAAGCGCTTCGAATATGTTTTTTTTTTCGATTCGTTTGGATTTTTTTTTTGCGCCGAAAATGTTGATCAACATGCCTAAAAACTTGAGTAAACGCGCATGCGTGAATCAAAAATCAATTTTTTTCATAGATTTAGAGAAGGCGCCGCGTCATAAAACATAAACTTAAAAGGGCTTCATATTTGGTGCATCAATTTTATCGATTAACGTTAGACCACAGATTTTTCACATAAAATTGTAAAAAAAAAATAAATAAAAAAAAAAAAAACATTCCAGACCAATGGTAATTGAACCGCAAACAACATTGGCCGCTAAGCATTCCCTAAGCGGTTGGTTGGACTGCCATATAATAAATTCCGATATTTTTGTGGCATAATCGTCGTAAATTTTTATTATCGTATTTGACTAGAAAAATCAATTTGCTTCAGAGAATTGAGTTGTGTCTTGATATTTCCTTATCTCTTTGTCTCTGCATTTATGGGGTCCTGCTCTGGTGAGCGGGCGTGCTGCTGCTGCTGCTGCTGCTGCAGACGGTTATCTTTTTTATGTTTTTGTCTTATGCGCTATTAAAATTTATTTCTCCTCTTGTTTTTTTTTTTTTTCTTGTGCCATCCAGCCAGCCCTGCTTAGCATAGTTGACGACAACGTTTATAACTTAAAGTGATTTTGGTGATTGATAAAAAAAAAAAAAAAAAAAAAACATTTTGTTATGCGCATTTTCACCACATTCACTACCCCACCACCATTCATTATTGGTTTCTCATTATTTTGTGTGTTTTCCAAAATATTTCGGTCGATGGTAATTAGGCACTTCAACTTGAGTTAACTTTTGTTTATTATTTCCGGACATTTTGTGGGTTAAGTTTATTTCGAATTTATTTAGTTTTCTACTATTGTTTGGTCATTTATAAAATATTCAGAATTTCAAGACGATTAAATGTGCCCCCTAGAGAAGTAAAGAAAAAAATATGTCAACATCGCCATCTAAGGTATAATTTTAAGGAAACTTTTAACTTTATATTTATTTAATCATATTTTAGGTTATGTTATCATCTAGAAAATCAGAATCATAGTTAGAAAGTACACGGGCATTTAAAAGTTAAAAATGTCAATTGCTTTTGAGCATAATACTTCTGAAATGGATGGTTATTGCGCGTAATATAAAAAAAACAAATAAAAATGAAGAATTTCTTGCCCCGCCTTTTCTCTACGGATTTTCCTATTCCAATCTTTGTCCTATTTTAGGCTATTTCTTGATGAATATTAACTCCTCAAGGACTGATTCAAAAAAAACAAAACCGACCACTTATGAAAGAAAACTTGTTTTTTTTTTTTTTAATTTTCTTTTAAACCCTTTGAGTAGTGAGTTAATTTTTTTAGCATGTCCCTGGAGTGAGTTATTTTTGCATTTTTCGATAGATTTCGCACGGAGTCTTCTTTTTGGGGGGGGAGGGGGGGGGGGCTGTTTTTCTCAAATTTTGGTATGCATGTTCGTCTCGACGCCGCGCATCTTTTGGTCAAGTCGGCTTTGCGTGGGGGTATTTCTCTCCCGACGGGGGAAGGGGGTAAAGTTTGAAATATTTTGATTATATCTTCTGAACAATGAGTCGCAGACAGTTCATTGATGTCTTAAATGAGAGCTGCGGTCCTAGGCTAAAGATAATATTAATCTGGTCACTAGTTTGGTAGGGGGAGGGCGGAGTGGGGGAAATTATAGGGATATTTGGTTTTCCAATAATAACTCAGCCATTTGACATCGGACCATAGGGGTGTAGCTGTTCAAACTTCTTCTCAGAAAAAAACATATTTGAATCTGTACTAGATTTTCCAAAACGTACCAGAACAAACTTTGACACCCCCTTCCCTGGTGGCGCAGTATTATTTGATTTGTTTTTAAAACGACATCATTCTTTATTTTTGACTTTTTTCCCTATACGCACTTTTTTAGTACTTCCCTTTTTTATATTCTAACTGATGTACTAGATTTTTTGCACCTTAGATCGACACTAACTCTGTAGGATTACCTCCAATCGCAAAACTGATTTGTGCATGTGTATTTCATTAGAATAAAAGAAAATGTGTTCCATGTGTTCCGAGTTTCGGAATCGTAATAATTTCAGGAAGGGTTTCGACGGTCGCACAAATGCAGAGATGAATATTTTTCTCGGAATAATGTACAGCTCACCCATATTTTTTTCTCTTAAAAACGAAGCCGAACCTCATCGCCATTTTTTATGCATATGTAGATAGATAAGATTTCTAATTTCAAAATAAAAATGTAAAAAAAAAAAAGTGCTAGAAGTCCTCCAATAGTAAATAATACTTTTTTTTTTGAAAAAAAAAAACTATTATTAACAAAAAAGCATTTTTCGTTCGGTGCTGCTATATTTTTTTATGAAAAATATAAAGCATTAAGCTTCATACGGCATTTGAATAAAAAAAATCGGTTACTCCGTTCCCGAGATATGATTTTTTGAAAATGACGTTTCATCGTAAAATCACGAAATTTCTTACACATACCCGGGGGGGGGGGGGGTAGAGGGAAATAAAAAAATATGAAATAATATACCTACAAATATCATTGTTAGAATTATGTAAAAAAACGAAAGAAAAACCCACCCAAAATGGGCTGGACTATGGCTGGACGTACATGTACACGGCGATACTCTATCTGGATCACCAGAGGCTGGCCGTATATGTACGGCGATACCGCTCAAAGGGTTAATATTTATTAGCCCAATATTTTCGATTGGGGTTTTTTTTGTTTTTTTTTAGCCTTCAGAGGGACGAGAGATCTCAAGCACTGAGGCCAGAGCGGCCCATTGTGCTGTCTTGCTGCTAGAAGTCCTATTACCAAAAGGTTCTTCAATTCCTCTACGGATAGAAGGGCAGAACCTGAATTATCTAGCCTGCTCCGGGCAGAGGCCGGACACGCACACAAAAAGTGTACGGTTGTCTAAGGCTCTCTTTCCAGGCAAGACAGACATTCAGGGCTGTCAACAACTCCCATTCTTGTTAGATAAGTGTGAAGTGCTACATTGTTTCCTTCCGAGGTCCATGAGAAAATCGGACATATTCCCATTGGGTCCATCAAGAAAGAGTTTCGTACATCTGCAAATACTCAGGTTCGCCTATCTCTGCTGATGCTTCCTATGAGCAACCGCTTTGATTAGAGGTGGAAACGGCTACGGCGAGTTGCGGTCCGAGGAACAGAGTATCATAGCCAGCCCTAGTTAAAATTTGCGAACAATTTGTAAGACTCGCTTTCTTGGATACTACGGGTATATGGAGGTGGTGGGGGGCAATCGTAGAAATTTCTCGCTTTTCTGCCGTAATGGCAAGTTGCTAAATCCGGCCAAAAGAAAGCCAATGCATGATGCTTCTAAAGACACTCCTTAACGTATACATCCGTATTGATTATGGCTGTTCTCACGAAAGGTGATGATTTCTAGCAACAAAATCATATTTGCTTGGCCAAATTAAATAATTTACCGAGAAATTTGGTGCACCGACGATTCTTAAGCTCGAGATCTGCGTCAACGCTCTTTTTTGTCACATAAAATTCTTGCCCTGGGAGATAGTTGAAGTGTGCTTTCACCTAAGATTAATAATCCATATTCGAATTTTATTAGGAAATTTTCATATCAAATCCGGCTCCTGGATTTTGCAACTTGGTTGTTTTCAGGTGTTCTGTTCGATGTTTTCTGAACGTGAAAACTTCGTAGGATTTGTCTCTTTTAATTCGATAGAACGCGAAATTTTTGGCCTACCGAACCTGATTTCATTCCTCACCCGAACTTTCTCTGAATGGACACTACAAGATTCTCGAAAATTTACTGAGAACATTTTGAATGGTCGTCTTCAGGACTTTCAACTTTTTAGCTAAGCATTAATTTGTGACGTTCTTCTTGGCTAACTTTCATCTTCATTCCACAAGAACCTTGCACTTAATGGCTTGCAAAAGTCAAGTCAAGTCAAGTGCGTTTGCGTTAATTTTCCTCATCCTACGGATTTGACTTATTTAGGGCGTTGGGACTTCTCTCAGTTCGATTCGATGTCTTCTCTTTTTTTTTTTTTGTTTTTCACTTTTTGTGATGTTGTTTGTTCATCTTCATACAACCGCTGCGCCACATCAGTTGTAATTATATGAATTTCTCGCAAAAGTTTGCTATTTAGTTTAGGTAGTTAAGGACTGGAAAGTTTCTAGTCTGACAGGTTTCATTGGAGACATTCCCGGGCTTTTGAGGGGTTTATTTTGAATTACGCACTGTAGTAATCTTATTTAGTGTCATAGAAACTTATTCTATACCTTTGGGGAGGGAGTTGTTTCTAGTAACAGGCTTTGCGAAAAGCAAGGATGACAGGTAATTGAAATTTGCCGGTATTAGAAGATCCGGCAAGTTGTTTACTCGTATGAGTGGGTTTTGTTGAATAGAGATTTTTTCGATTTGTTTTTTCATTAGATCCAACAGATGGGAATCATATTGGCTCTTCTATGGAGTCCTGTGCAACCTCAAAGAATCTTTCTTTAGAGATTGCGTGCCATATGGGAAATCATTAAGTGATTACAGGCCTTATTAGTTGCTTGTAGTATTGGGTAGTAGTAGTTTTTTTAGGCTTGCAAAATATGAGTGCACACCTTTTTATAGCTGCAATCTTACCAGCGTTCCCTAATTTTTTTTAAATCTTGATGAATAATGGGAGGGGATAGGTGGTCGGTTATTTTCTAAATGAGTCCTTATTTCGGCGGCATAGAAGAAAAAGTTTTGCTTATGCGGGAGGTTTCATAATGTATAAAGTTGTAGCTTTTCAATCGTATTTTTGTTAAAAGAAAAAAAAGACTGTATTTTATGGAGTTAATGGATCTGTAGTTGAGTGATGACTGATGATGATGGATTTCTACTAATCATTCATTTTAGCGATGAATGAAATACCGAAGTATGCGGAAAGCATTCTATGGTTTGCGTCCTGCCTACTACACACGACCAAAATTAATTTTCATTGGATTGAACTGTACACGTAGTCTGTCTGTTCTGTACGCCTTAAGTCTTAAATTCTATTGGGGCGCCGATATCTGTTCACTATTATCTTTATGGTGGTCATATGGGAGAAAAAGTACAGGATCATGTCAGTGTAGAATTCGAATCCATGTGTTGTGTTGACAGTTGGGACGGTAGTTAGCACGCTTATCAACTGAGCTACCAAACTTTCTGCAAGATGAATTATTATTTACCGCTACGTAAACTTAACATCTAGTTCAATTCAGTTATTCTTCGGAGATTTACAATTTCAGTAAGTTAAATCTTAATTTATAATTTAAGTAATAAAAACAAAAACAAAAAAAAAACATACGGACCTAGGACCAGTGTTGGGAGGATCGTAGGAATTCTCCCATATGCTGTAAATTTTTGACCCAAAAAAAATTTAAAAAGGGAGAAAGGAATAATTTCGTCTCCTCGCATAAAATTATGGAAAAAAGCATACATCCAAAGTTCAAAAAATATTTTCTTAAAATTGACACAAAAAATTAAATTTTCCTGCGCAGGTATGTTAAATTAATTGCGCATGACCGTGATATGACTAGAACTTAGAACTGTGATTAGGGATGAGAGTTTGTATTTAATAGCTGATATATTACATAATAGTAGCATTAATCACTTTTACTCTTAATTTACAGAGGTCTGATTAGTTTTCAAAAGTTACGTGAACATTTTCTTTTGGATGGATGGATGGATAGATTGAAATGAGGTAGAGGATTCCAAGGAGGGAGGGGGGGACTCTGGAATGTAGACCACACTAAAGTCCATTGTTCAGCCTTCAAACTTATGAGCAATTGCTTATAAGTCCCAGCCGGATGCTTTAACAAAATTCAGAATTGGTCCTCAACCTCCACTGCCTGCTTCATGCAGTTCTTCTAGTAGATATGAGCCAATGAATCTGTAAAGCTTTCCGCAGAGATCTGGACAATGACACAAGAAGTGAGTTACCGTTTCGAGTTCCTCTCCGCATCCTTATTGCATATAGTATCAGCAACAAGTCTCATCTTGTGTAGGCAAGCCCTGAGAGAAGAGTGCCCAGTCAGAATTGAAGCAAGTGCGTTCTCAGGGTTGGCTTGCTTAATCCCAATATCTTTTTCATCAGATTTGGGTTAGGTTTTCCCAATAGTTCTTTAGTTATTCTGCCCTAGGGATCATCGAGCCAGAGTTGAGGACTGTACTGGCAGTCAGGCCAGGCCGAAATTTAAGACGCAAGAATTTTTGGTGCAATCCCGATTGTAGACGATGATTCCTCTGATATTTCAGTAAGACGAGCGAACTCGTACGCCTTTTCATTTCTGCTAATATCGCTGTGATCTGGCACCCAAAGAACGAGTACCCTGTTACATAGCGTGAGGGAGGGAATTTAGGGTGGTTTTGCACTCCAGTACCGGCTTGCGAGGTTACGAATTGTTTTGACAAGGTCTTTACAGCTGCTTGGCTGTCCGAGCAGATGCCAATCTCTCCTTGTTCACAGTATGCGAGCTGAGGTTATATCTTCCCGCTTCAAGAATGGCCCTGACCTCCGCTTGGAAAACCGTAACATTGCTTTTAAGTTGTATGGCAATTTCCATACGAGGCTCCTAACAGAAAATGCCTGCTCCGGTATTATCTTTAGTTTTGGAGCCGTCTGTGTAAATATACGTGGTCTCGAGATGGAGGTCGCTGTACCTGTCGATGTCAGATGCGTTGGATTGCACGATTTCAAAGATGGATATGGACACGTATGGTGAAACTCTTGTTCCAGAGTTAATCCAGCTCTGATGCAGATGCAACCTCACCGCTGCGATATATTCCCCCTTCTTGATATGTATCTGCCAGAATACTGGTTGACTTGAGAGCGCCGCTCACGCTAAGAAGAATCTTATCCAATATCTTATGACGAGATTCATTGTTTTCTACCACACCAAAGAATCGTAGGTCATAAGTTTTCCTTTTAGTGTATTTCTTATAGTTTTTGGTACCCAGGAAAAAATTGTTGGTATTTGTAAAATAATCTGTCGGAAATGTTTCCCAGTAATTCTCATTTACGCGGGAATTTTGGCCGCAATAAGCTCCCAACACTGCCTGTTTTCAGCATTATAAAATGTCGTAATTGTCTTATTTTGCTTTTTCAGAAAATAGTTGACATCACTTTGCTGGTCGCGATCTGTGAGCTGTTTTTATTTTTTTCCCCAATATGATCCTCCTGGTTTTAGACTAAATCTCTGGACTGAATTTCATTTTCTGCGTTCGTACTTACTCTTGAAGATAAATTCAAATCTCATCTCTCAATCCCCATTATAAGTCGTGAGAAATAAAAATCTTCTGAATTTTTTTTTGCGATCCTGTTTTCAATTAGGGACGAGTATAACCAGCATCCCATTTAATTATTTATTCCCGTTATCTTAAATCAATATCAATAGCATAAAATAAAATCATAAAATCTCTCAGGATATTTCCATCGATTACGGGTGGTACACATCACACGGGAATATATCACGAATTAACGGAATAAAAGTAGAAAATTAAAAAAAAAAAACAATCTCCGTCGATATTACTTAAAATTCCTTGCGCACATTTATATATCTGAAAATAGAACGAGACAAAGACGACTACGACGAAAACACTACGACTATATGAAAATAAAAACAAAACAAAAAAAAAACCAATCAGAGTAGACCAACATAAAGGGAAAAAGGGTGGCCTGGCTGGCTGGCTGGCTGTGGTGTCTCCTTTTTCTGTCTCAACGTTGATCATCGATTAAAACTAATCCGTCGCACCAGAAATTCCCCTATTAATAGTCAATGACTAAAAATAAACGCCCGCGATCCAAAATTAGACGCACCTCTATTTAGTTGTATACAAACATCTGAAATGCTTTGATTTATGTTGAACTCTCATCGGTTAGACTGAGTCCGTTATTTGTGTGGTGTTTACAGGATTTTCGCAGGCAAGCAAATATTAGCTAAATCATGTCTCCCTCAGTTCTTTTCAATAAGCATAGATAAGTTGGATCGTCGTGCGTAGACTGCAATTATGTATAGTTAGCTATAGCTATTTATTTAGTAATTATACTTAGTAGAATACAGTTTTTATACAGTTTTTGCATGAGACGAAGAGAGACGATCTGCTTTAATTTCTCGGTCATTACGCACGTTAAATAATATAAAATGGATGATGGTTGGGTTGTGGTCTTGGGTGGGTAAGTTGTTGGAAAAGTGAAGGGGGGGGGGGGGTAATAACATTTTATTGCAATTACTTTATCAAATTGAATGGCTCGACAAAAGTCCTTCGCGGCGACTATTATTTATCGCAAAGTATATAAATCTATTTTTATAGTAAACATAATCAACGACTCGACGTGGCTATTTTGCATATTTTCTCTCAAGTTTCGATACATTACGATTGTGTCTTATTCCCTGCCACCCCCCCCCCCATCCTTTTTCCCCCTTTTCTTTGTTGTTTTGAAATTTGTTTTGTTTTTCTCTTTCAGTTTTTAATTCTTTTAATGCCTTGAAAGTTTCTCACACTCAAAAATAGAATATTTCGCGGCCTTTTGAATATGATAATGATGAAAATTTAGCGCGATATTTTTTTTATTCTGGATCAGCAGCTAGCAACTACATCTGAACCGAATCAACCAAACCAACAATATCTAGCCAATGTGAATATATTAGCAGCATCGTACCAAGGATGTTTTTTGTCTCTTTTTAAAAAATAAAAAAAAAAAAAAAAAAAATAAATAAATAAAACAAATTTATACCTATATAGTTTTTTAACACGATATGATAATGGAAGTAAAACGCATGTGTGTCTAATTTAATTGGATTAAAAAAAAAAAAAAACAAAAAACAAAAACAAAAAAATTATTTACTCATTTTTAGATTCTTAATAAGATTTAAGTAGAATGTCTTGTTGACAAAAATTTTCTCGAAGTAGGTAATAAAATCGCGCTCCCCCTAGTTAGAAAATGGAAACAGATTTATCCCGAAAAAGTTAAACATAATTAATTGGTTTAATGGATGAATTTTTGTGGAACAGGAACACAGTGGTCGCCATAAATTTTTCTTGATATGAGAAATAAAAACGACTCTTGGAAGATGAAGCAATCCAAAGTGTGTAAGTGATGAAGAAGACGACTGTCTTTTTTTTTCTGTTTTTTTATTATTTTGATTTTATTTATTTTTACAATTCTTTGCCAAATGTCAATCCCCAGTGGGTGTAGAAAATTTGAATTTGAGTGGAGTACGTTTATATATGGGACGTTTTATGGCCCTTTAAGTGGATCTATTTTTAGATAGACGGGGAAATATTATAGAGGAACGAAATCACACGATGTTACGTGATGGAACTTTTTTTTTTTTTTGGTGTAGGAAAGTTGGTTTTTGTTGTTTGTTTTTAAGTTTTTTAAATTGTTGACTTGTAGATTTCTTGAGTCTACATATTGCTTTTTATATCCTCTACATATAAGTATGGTCGCGCCAACCTTTTTGAGATGGGAGAAATATATAAAATTTTAAAATATCTCTGACATTCCAGAGAATAATTCTTATTATAAATCCTACTGAATTATAAATGTAAAGAAAAAGAAAATTTATAAAGATTGGGATTTTTTGTTTGTTAAATAGAGCTTTCGATATAGGGCTAACAATCAATCTGGAAATATCATTCTGACAGTTTATTTTGATATTTATCTTCAGTAATTTATAGTAGCACAGACAACATACAACTAGATAAGAAAATCTTCATGTAAATCCGGATTACTTTTTCAAAACTCTTTAACTTTTTATTCAACCAAAGAAAGCTATTATTACAAAGAATTTATGTGGCATAATACAACAAGAGAGATAGACACAATATATAGAGTTTTCTATCAGAGGGACATTAATTCGTTTTAGTTCGACTCATTTTTTGTGAGCTTTTCACATCTAAATGGAAATTGTCTCAGCTTATTATAGTCTGGCAAATAATCATATAAAAAGACTTACGCTTGTGAAACGTTCAAGAATTATGCAAGCTTACTTTGAACAAGTAAAAAAAAAACTAGAATTGGTCTAAGACCAATTCTTATGATACCCTAGATGAATGCCCGTATGAAATTTCGTATGGCCATCTCTGCAAGTTTGATTTTTGAAGTAATTTCCGAATATATTTCTAGAACGGTTCGTCGGACAGATAAAAAATGATTATAACAAATTTTATAGAATTTCGTATTCTGAAGAAGTTTTTAGTACAAAAAAAAAAAAAAAAAAATAATGTCTAGGATTTATCGTTTTCACAGTATACGTAAAAAACCTAAATTTTTATATGGTAACACCAAGAAGAGGTTGCCCGATTTAGTTCATTTTTGAAATTTTATTTATTATTACTATGAAAACACCATGTACCAAATTACAGCTCACTATGTCAACGCGTTCTTAGGCATTGTCCAAATATGGAATGAAAAACGAAATTTTTGTATGGCAACCCCACGAAAGAGTTGCCCGATTTATCTCATTTTTGAACTTACAAAATTTCAGCCTCAGCTTACCGAGTACCTACTGTGAAACCGAGTAAACTTAAGTTCTGGGCTTAAGCCACACCCATGGCTTTGTAAAGCTCTAGCTTAAGCCTGGACTGTGGAACCGGCCATAATAGTCTCAAGTATGTACTACCACCTTAGATTTAAATGTTTCTTTGTGTGGCCATTGAAGTTGGAGAACTGTAAGTCCTTTTAAATTTGTCATTTACGTACATAAGAATTTCTTTAATTCATTAACTATATTAGTAGCACATAGTTACTCCTAGCGGCTAAGAATTTAATATAAATAACTAGAATTCTCAGCATGTGGTGGTAGCTTTAAGTTGCAGGGATCGAAAGGATTTGTATCATATTATTAAGTGGCAGGATGCCTGCGCAGGTGAAATAGATCGTATCAATAAGATGTCTTTAGTATTATTGTAGTAATTAGAATGAGCGTTGGCACAACAACAACAACACTAAAGTTGAAAGTATCCGAAAAATTTACTGTCCGGATTATCCCGAAATAATTAGGATCCGATGCCTCAAATACGTGTATCCGGAAAATCTGGATCTTAGTATCCAGATCCCAACTATCCGGATCCGGATCCAGACTAAACAAAAAAAGTGCTATATTTCCTCCAGATTGCTTTGTTTCATTGGGAAAATATAAATTTCATGATATTTTCATTTTCTCAATAATACAATGCAATTCTGAAGTTTTTTTGCTTAGTCTGGATTCGGATAGTTGGAATCCGGATTCGGTTTTAGTATGGATCCGGATCCGGAGAGCTCGGATTTGGATCCGGATAGTTTGGATCTGGATCCGGATAGTTGGCATCCGGATCTCAGGAATCATATAGTCTGCAGATACAAGTATTCGGATATCCCGCTATTAACAAAATCCGGATCCAATTTTCAGTTCTACACCAACACATAAGAAATTTTTAATATGTCACCCGCGCTTAGGGTTGGTGCATTTATTTTGTATAAACTGGAAACGTTTTCTTCGTTTCTCTTTTTGAATTTATGGAGACCCACGAATTAAAAATTTCCTTCTGGTAACGCAACAATTCTCTGAGGTTGTTATTATTAAATCCTCTTCACTCTTCTGGAGCTCCCTCGATAGCCATGGTTGATTATATCCGCTCCTCCGGTCATTTAAATGTCATCATTTGGGACATTGTAAAATTTTGCCCACAATGTCGCAGGGTGAATGGGGTACGGCCTGAGGACAAGTTCACATATGTCTTCACTTTAAGTAAATGTGTAAGGGCCGCCTCAGGGCTGGATGATGGATGCTTTGTTGTTTTTGTAAGGCATGAATTATTTTTGACAGCTGCAAAATTTGGGTAACCCACCCCACTAATTCTCCCGCAATAGCCGAAGTTCTAGCGTGCCGCTCTGTATTATCGCTGATCACTGAGTTAGCTGTCAGCTCATGCTGACAGGAGGGACTTCACGTTCAAGAGCACTCACTCGAAAGTACTATAATAATCATGAGTTTCTTAGAAAATTTAATTATAATTTTATGGTCTCAATTTATTATTAATACAGTTAACAAAACTAGTTGAAATTTCATCTTGACGCACTCACCAATGGCTATTGTGTTCAGCAGATTGGTATGGCTACGATTTTGACACGGGGTAGTTGGCTGCGTTGCATTCTGTTCCAGGCAAGAAAATAATTTTATCATCGCATAAAACTGTAAATTTACTAATTCCGAAGTTATGATTAAATAATATTTACTTGTGAGTACTGCCTATATTTAGCACCCCCCTCGCCCTTAATATTAAACCGAAACATATACACAGATGTATACAAGTATAATCTCCTTCTTAAACAACCACACCGATAAGGACGTACTTAATTACACTGGAAATTCTGGACAAGAATTAATTCATTTTCATCAGAGGCTGAATTTAACTCCTTTCTAACGACCTTTTAAATTCCCATCAAATAAAATATACTGCTGGCAGCACCTTTTCGTTGTTATTATTGAACCAGGAGGGGAGGGTTCATTGACCCAATTGTGAAAACTGTCGAGACTACGACGATGATGATGACGACGACGACGACAACTGTACTACGCTCTACTCATCCGAGAGCGTGGGTATACATAGTACACAAATAAGAGTAAAACACGGATATAAAGCAGAAATAGAATGTGTAAGTTCCCATTTTCGTTGGTAACTCGTTCCCGCAGGGTCGGGACTTGATACTTTTTTTTGTGTGGATAATGCAGTACAGGAAGTAAAAGAAGAAAAAGAAGAACACGGACAGAAAGGGAAAAAAAACAAAAAAATGGCAGCTGAAAAATTGCCTTATCCACATCAGACGCAGAAGGAGCAGGTCCCCTTTTTATTCATCATCATAATCATACCAAGCCATTGCTTTACCATCCCTGGGTACATATGTTGGGTATTGAGTATTCTGAGAGTAGTGGGCAACGGGAAAGGACATTATACTCTTAAAAACATATACTAAGTTAAGTATGAATGTATGTATGTGAATATGTTAGGTAGGTAGGTATGTATGTATATAAGCCATCCTTAAAGGATACTATGAAATTTACATTAACGTGAAAGCTCTGTGAAATGTATTTTGCGGCTGTTGCGTGTCTATACATGGATGACCGTTCCGAATGCCGAAGGCCTTGTGCGTAATTCTTATATAACACCATCGGAACTTAATTACACGTTGTAAAGCAATTTAAATGGGGAGATTTTGACAATATTGTCGTCGTCGTCGTCGTCGTCATCACATCACTTATCCTGTCTGGGTGGTGGTGTAATTTTTATTTCCTATTTGAAGGATTTAAAAAGCAAAAAAAAAAAAAACAAAAAAACCAGTTTACAGTTTGCCGACGAAATGATAACAAAATATAAACGAACAAAAATCATCTTTCAAGGAGTATTAAATACGTCAGCAGGATACAAGGTTGGGTTGGTGTTAGTGACTTCAGGAAATATAAAAATGCCTGGTGTGCCTAGCCTATAGAGGGTTTTAGCATAGCATTTTTTTTTTGTTTCTTAAAAAAAAAAAAAAACAAGGTGCACTCATGCCTGTCATGTTATTCGTGCAAAATGGGTCCTTCAAATTGGTTCATTCAAGCGTGAAGCTCTTGTCGTAAATTTCACGCGTATACTTGACAGCCGCCAGTAAAAAGATGTTCGCATGTGTGTGTGTTCATAGTATAAATCCGATGAAAGCTTTTCCGGGTTAGTGACCTATTTTTATGTTCCAAAGGGGTTATAGTCAGGGTGATAAATAAAGGTTGTAAAGGAACAAAGAATTTGTTATTATCTCTCTTTCAGTTTGATGTGGTTTTATACCTACATATACCTATGTATATACGAGCACTTAAATATATCCCCTCCATTTGAGTCTTTGACTCTTTGAGATGAGTAAAGGACGGTTGTCAAAAACAAAAAATAGGGAAAAATTAAGTTAAAATCATTTTGCATAACAATTTTGTTCTGTTTGCAGATGTTTCTTGAATTTGATGATTATTTCTTTTACGTTATGAACTCAACCATAATTGAAATGTAAAGTGGTTGCAACAAAAATATTTTTTTTTTTTTTTTTTTTTTTAACAGGAATGTCTCAATGCCATGGAATATCGCCATATTGGCCACATCATGATGCTTCGACAAACTTTCTGAAATGATTTCACTGATTTTGTTGAAATTTTGTCAGCTCATCACCTTATACAGGGTGTCTCGTATGTGGTCCGGCACCCGAAGGTTATGGATTCGATAGGTCATGCATAGATAAGCAAAAAACTGTATAGCTTCGCGGTAGGGTGGGTGTGGGGTTCCTGACAGTTTCCGAGATAACGAGATTGAAAGATATTTTTATAGATTACCCTCTAACTTCTGAATGTTACACCCTATGATGATGACTTAAAATTAGATATACAGATAGATAGATAGGTAATCGTTGGACCTTTTCAATGTTCTATAAATTTTTCCCCTGCCTCTTTGTGTTGGCTCAACAAAGTTAATATTTCGGAAATTTAACTCGGTTTTTTTGTTTTTAACTAATATTTTTATCAAAAAACATGTTATCAACACCAATTTTCCATATTAGATTTAAGAAGGCCAAAAGCTTCGCTTTAACATTTTTTTGCATTTTTTGCAATTTTTTTTGTTGATGACGTGTTTTCTAATAATTTTAAATAAAACAAAAAAAAAGCCGGGTTAAAATTCCGAAATTTGTTGAGCTATAACTTCAAAACGGAGAAAAGGAGGGGAAAAATTTATGGACTATTGGAAAGGTTCAACGATTATATCTATCTCAACAATTTTCAAATCATCACCATAGCGTGTAACGTTCAAAATTTACAGAATGATCTATAAAAACGTACCCAAATATCTAAGTCCTGCTATTCTGGAAACCGTTAGAATTTCCCCGATCATCCGTACAATTTTTTGCTTATCTCAACATGACCTATTCATAGCTTTCGGGCACAAGACCATATACAGGACACCCTGTATAAGTTATTAGTAGAATTGAAATTTTTTTTGCCAAAATCGCGCTAATTGCGGTGGTTTGAGCTGAAAATTACAAAAAATATCAATTTTTGTCCTTTCAACTTAACTTGAAAATTTCATATCTCCGGTTATATGTATACCCGCACTAAGCCGATTTTAATGATCTCTATGGCATTTTGGAAAGGATAAATTTCAGGCTTTTTATGTAAAATACTCTTGGTGTAGTTGTTTTGAAAAAGGATATTTCAGAATAAGGATTTTCGTTTATTCTTGAAAAAATCCTTGATGGGACATGTAGCAATTTTCAGACTTTTTCATTTAAGGAAAGTACTTAGCCTAAGGTCGTTGGAAAGGCCATGAAGCTCTGCATACAATAAGGGATTGAGTGAGTGACCGTGAACCTTGTACTTTTTGAGATACTGGGTATTTTGTGGAAAGACTAGCATATTTTTTTAATCACCCTGTAATTCCGAAACAGTTGAGATGCCCCCCCCCCCCCCCCGCCAACCATACACTTTTTTTGTTTGACTAGGTGACTACTAACACGTCTTGTCCTATCGACCACTATGGACGAAACACCCTGTATAAGGGGTACTATACTTATAATTTTTTTTTAAGAATGCTCACGTTTCCACCGCTGTAAATCGATCGACTTACAAAAAAATATTTATATAAAAAATGTAAGGAATTTGGTCTTCTTCAAATTTGTGATGGCCATATTTGTCATAGGATAAACTGGTTAGGAATTATTTTGAAAAAAAAAAAAAAACAATTTTTTGTACCTTTAATCCAAGATGGCGGACCGCACAGACCCCTGCCAAAGCTGAAAACGTGGATTTTTCAATGGGGTCTGGAACTACCCCACCTTATTGACTGAATTAATGAACTTCCGTTGAAAATTTATAATATTTCGCCTTAATAATTCCTGCGGAAACTGGGATTATTTGGTGAATTTTTCTTGTTACTATGGCACCAACTTAAGTTTGGGAAATCGTTGTTGAACAACATATTTTTGGCTGCATTATATTCTTCGGTGGATGAATACATATGCAAAATTCATATTCATGTTATTGTACGACAATTCGTTAGGTTGTAATGCATTCATCTTGCTGCATGGGTTATTGGACTGCCGATCCATCGGAGAAGTACAAGATTTTTCAGATTTCTTCACACAAAATTCATAAGGTGCTGTTGAAAAACATGTACAGCCAGAGTGTATGTAGTGCCAATCATTAATTATAAAGGGTCCGCCAAATAACTTTTTTTTTTTTTGAAAATGCTAATAAAAACATCGAGTGTAGCTTCGGCTGTGTGGCACGTAGCGCCGTCCTGTTGAAACCAAATGTTGCCAATATCCTCCTCTTCAATTTTCCTGAGCAAAAATTCGTTCAACATGGCCCGATAACGATTGCCATTGACTGTAACGGCCACTCCTTGCAAATGGCCCAATTATGCCTCTGGACCAAAATCCGCACCAAACAGTGACTCGTTTTGGGTGTATCGGCTTTTCAATGTATGCGTGCGGGTTTTCTGTGCCCCAAATGCGACAATTTTGCTTGTTTACATACCCGCCAAGATCAAAATGAGCTTCATCCGAAAAGATGATTTTTTTTGGCAAAATCGGCATCTTCTGTAAGTCGATCGCAGGCAATATTTCCCAGCGTTGTTCAAGCGTATACACAACCATATTCGTTTAGCGGAAGAATAAAACTAATTATCTGTCAAATCAGACATGAGCTAAGTGTTACCATTCACGAAATAAGCACTAGTTAAAAAAAAAACGTTAGATGGCGGACCCTATAATTAAATTTGTGCTCTGCAATTATCTATCCTGGTTGCGACAATATAGGTACACAGTAAAAGATTTGCACAATTGTTGCCACAAAGTTTAGGTATTTTTCTCTAAAATTTAGGGAATATTATCCTAAGTTTTAGGGAATATTCCCTACATTTTAGAGAAAAATATCTAAGATCTGTGGCAAAAATTTGTGCATTTTTTACAGTGTATGGTGAAAGGCTGAATGGCAGCCTGATCATTAGACCAGTGATATCCTTGAACAATATCTTGTACAATAAATGTGTATCCCTTTGAAAAATCAAGCAATATCACAGTTTCGATCTCCTGAAAAGTATTTTTGATATTCTTGAGGTTATTGATTTTGTTGTTCTATGAAGAAAACATACCGTACTAAGCCTGATAAAACATTTTAAGAGGCCGGAGGTGAAGTCATTAATAGACAAAATTTTCATTTCAAGTTTGGAACAGTCGATGTAGTATGGTGATTGATACCTACGTAATATTTTCAATTGAATTTCCAGCATGTATGTCGTAAACTGGTCAGCATATAGCGTAGTCGGTGGGATATATGCAAGTGGATCAAAACAGGTACGCCCAGTAGGAAAAACTAGAGATACCTACCTACGCGTTCTATAGAAGCAATAAAGGTGCACAGAATTTTTGGTTAGATTTCAGTATTACTCTAAGCAGGCTATATCAAACCGGATGAAACATGCAGCATATGGTGGCATAGCACTACACCTTACACAAAATAGCACACGTTTTTTTATTTCAGTTGCAATTCTCACTCTTTTGACCTTTGAATATCAAAGTTTTTTTTTTTTCATTCCCCTTTATAACAAATTTAAATATAATTTGTCGTTTATCAGAGGAATGCACAAAAATCATTTTCACAATTCATGGCACATGACACAATTAATAATGAACATGGTTCAATCTGAACTAACCGAGTATGAAACATGCTGCAAGCTGCATGTGGCATGTGTCATGCGGTATAAAGGTTCCCATTTCTTTTATTAATGACGCTGGTTTTATGTTGCAAGTTCCATGCGCCACATGTGTCTTCTGCATCCGGTGTGAAAGTTGCCTAAGAGAACTAGTGGCAGAGATAAAGTCCTACGCACAATTGCGACGGCGACGGCAAACGGTAGCCTATTACAATTATAGGAACAATTTTCTCCAGGAACGTTTTATGAAACGGGTATACATAGGAATCTGCAGTTGCCGTTGCCCGTCGGCCTCTCTCGCTGTCGAAATTCAATTAGCAAGAGTGGCCGACGGGTGACGGCAACTGCAGATTCCTATGTATACACGTTCCATAAAACGTTCCTGGAGAAAATTGTTCCTATTACTGCATTAGTCTGCCGTTTGCCGTCGCCGCCGTCGCAATTGTGCCTAGGCCAAGAGAAGTCAGTACCAAGATTTGCAAGTTTCATACATATTTCAATGCGAATTTCTAGCAAACTATTTGTAGCAGAATAATGATTTATATCTTAAATTAAAGGTAACGAAGAGGTCTAGTAAATAACGTTGCGAAGAAAAAAAATTAAATGTATTGGAATGGAAATATTAGCTCGGAAACTTGTAAAAAATGGTAAAAATTGATTTTTTTTTTCAAATCAAGTTCCTGTTAGTACGTATTCTCATTTATTTAGATTGTGACTATTTCACCGACGAGAAATTGCAATATTTCGTTGAAAGTTTTAGAAATATAAAGCAAAATACATAGCATATTTAACAACTATGAGCAAAATAAAATTTAGGAGAGTTCATTCTCGTTAAAAATTTTAAATTTTTTTTGAACTGCAAATTTTCATTTTCGTCTTAAATTGTCGCATGTTGGGTTTCTGTCTTTTACGCTAGATGTCTCTAATGTGAATTGTGGTCTAGGTCTAGGCTAATTTTATATGAATTTTCATACTTTCAGGACACAAACCTACATATACTAAGTTTTATTACCTACAGGCTCGCTGGCATCTAAATTGAAATTTTTGCTGAGTACTGACTCCTCTTAAGGTAGTAAGATAGAATTTGAATTATGCTCAATTCATGAATCACGTTTTTTTTCTTGCGTAAGCTTGCTATTTTATTATTCGATGAATGATAGTCATGCAGGTCAGACACCTGTCGCTAAAATGATCTAATTTGCGAAATAAATTTTCTCTAAAATGATTTCATTTCATTTTCGAAATACAGTCTGTACTATATTTACGGCCATTTTTTAGAGTAGGTGTAGCAAAATTTAGCGTACCCTACATTCCTTTCTGTGTATGTAATATCTGTATAAAAACGTATTCTTGCCCTATCCCACCATAGAAAAGTGTAAATGTTCATTTATGGTGATGTCTGCTAGATAATACTAATTGATATGGGCTAGCAGACATTAGCGAATAAAAAAATGGATTTCACCGAAATGCAATGTAATTGAGATCCTTATCTGGGTGTTTCGTGATTAAAAATTATTTTGGTAAATTAATTTGTTTCATAAAAGTGAGTTAGGGTTGCAAGCGTATCGTGCTTTTATAGGCTATAAAAATAGATAAAAATAAACATAAGTTACTATACATGTAAGTTAAGATATCTGTGAACGTCTAATGCAAAAAATTGATTTTTTTTTCTTTTTTTTTAGACTTTGGCACTGAAATCCAGCAAGGCAAGCACACGGGAACAATTCGCAACAGGTAAGCTACATTTTTATCTTGTTAATTTCTGATCTGAAGCAATTGAGATTACATGAATTAAATTGGGATTTGAAAATGACTATACATATTAGGTTCTTGAAACATTGTCTATTTGAAATAGGAGTCTCTTCCAATCGTTTGGGGATCACCTTATTATTATGACGCAACCTATGACGAATAATTTAAATTTGAGCTTTCGAATGAAATGTAATTTGACCCTTTCATAGCATCCTTTTCGAAGTTGATGAGTTAGTCAAAATCGAGTTTGGATTTTGTTGTTCGTCTGTTTATTCTAGAAAACATGGATTTGGTGCTGTATGTCGTGTTGATGTTTATATAATGTAGATGCTTTAGTTATCCTGGGGGGAATGTCGTCAGGGTTGGCCCATCGTCTAAGTTGACCAACTAACTACGATTTTATTAGTTTTGACCACTAGCGCCATCAATATGCGAGTGCAGTGAACTTTTCTTGACATTACAGATTTGGAGCTTCACGCAAACCATTTGTTATGTAATTCAGTGGCTTGAAATAAAAATTTTTTTTTTTTTTTTTTTAACATTAGTGAATATGGGTGGAAAGTGAGGTGAAAACATGTAATTGTCAAGATAAGCATTGTGAATGTGTGGTGTCATTCATATTTGAAAACAAACCAACATGAAAATTTTGGTGTGGTATACAACTGGTGGCAGCTTGTGTAGTCATGTTTGATCCACCGTGATTGTGTGCTTCAAAGACGCCCCAAAAACGTTCAGCACCAATCCCAACCAAGTTCGCAAATAAAACACCAACTAAAGGAAGATGTGCACCCAAAAAAGAGGAAAAAAAGCCACAATCGGATAATGCAAGATAAGAAAGAAGTGCATTGGAAATGCGTCAATATAACGACATTTGCCGGAAATGCGATTCCAAAAAATATGCCATTAAAATTTTGCTAAAAAACAAAAAAAATGCAACAAATTTGGTCATTTTGTTTCATTCAATTAATTTTCCCAAGTCATTTTCAATCATTTCAGCACATTTTTCGTCGGCTGGCCAACCTAGGCAGGCCGACCTTGATAGCATTTAACTTTTTCTTTAAATTCTTATATTTTTTTTTTTTAAGTTTTCACCCAATCAATTTGCGATGTTCAGCAAAAGTGCAGACCTTGCCGAAAGATGTGCTTGGATTGACTAAATTCGTCCATAAACGGAAGTTATGGACAAAAAGTAAAAAATGTGGCTTACCCTGACGACATTCCGTTTTTCATTTTGTTTATTTGAACACTGCCTGAGAACGCATTTTACCGTACAACGTTGATATCTTGACAACAGCGTTTTCATAAAAATTGCAAATACAAGTTCAAAAATGGACTACCAAATCAGCAACCCTTAATTAGTTTTGTATAGCAACACCAAGAAGTGGTTGCCGGCTTTATTTGATTTTTGGATTTGTTTTTATTATTTCTGTGGGAATGCTGTGTGCAAAATTTCAGCGCTGTACGCTAACGAGCTTTCAGGCAGTACTCAAATATATAGTGGAAACGAAATTTTTGTATGCAAAAATATATGCGAAATGTAGTAAGTGGGGTGTATGTGACCCAACGTGCATGAAAATTCGTTTTCCGACGGCAAAACCGTCCTGAGAAAGTTTTCTGAATCGCGATGAAAATACACCACCCGATAATACTCGGCGAGACCTATAATTTGATATGCAATATGCGGGATTGGAACCACCCCCCCCCCCCCGGCGGGGTTCCTAACCGCACCCTAAAAGTATGCAGAAAAAAGTTTTCTTTTACGAATTGTAGCTGGTAATGAGCTGAGGCGCCAGTGAATCCCAATCGGACATAATCCTACCAAGTTAGAGCCGATCTAAGGTGCGAAAAATCTAGTAAGTACCTCAGTTCGAATAAAAAAGGGGGAAATACTAGAAAGTTGAGTATGGGGAAGGCAATTTAAGCCTCCGAATATAGGAGTGTGGGTACGTTTGAGTAACAGCAACTAAGGAATTCGATTCTCGTGGGGAAACGGAAGTTGATTTGAGTTTCGTCAAATCCATACGAACTCCAGGAAATCAGTCTAATCAAATTTTATTCAAATATTTGTTAGAATAGCGCGGATGCATGTTTTATCCGAAACAAACATAAAACAACTCCAACTCAACTCTTGCTTGGCAAGCTGAAATTTTCTATACGTAATAATTATTTTCTGAAAAAAGTCAAGTTAAGCCCCGAGATGTGTAAAATAATGGGCAACTATTTCGTAGTGCTGCCATACAAAAATTATTTTCACTAACTATAATATTACATGCATTATTTGAACACTGCTTGGGAAGGTATAGTTACAGAGAGCAGACATAATTTGTACAGGGATTTCTTGTAATAACAATAATTGTAAATCGAAAATGCGCAAAATCGGGGTTGCCATACAAAAATTTGTGGATTTGAATTTTTTACCATACAGAAATTTATGATTTCGATTTTTTTTTTTCATATACATATGTGTAGTTACATGTACAGCCTTGGTCAAAAGTATAAAGCACATTAATTTTTTAATATTATATCAAAACATAACACACTTATGCAAAAATCTTCTTCCTGATTATTTTTCTAGTAATTAAAATTTCACTTCATTTACAGCCGCATTAAAGAGATTTCTGTTATTTCAAGAGGAGTTCTTAAAGACCTACATATAAAAAGGTCGATATTAAACTGAAAAATATTTCATAACGGTTTTCTGAAAGTTTTTATTAAAAATAGTTTTGAGAAAGTAATACGCTAAAAGTGCAAGAGAATATGTGAGGGGACCGAAATTGTCTTTTTAGACTTTCAAGGCATGAGTCAAGTGATAATAGGTAAGCAACTAAAATGTTCAGTGTTCACGTTTTTCAATTCAATTTACATTAAATCGTCTTACGGAAACTCTGAAGTATAATTCTCAGGCACGTTTGGGCAGGTATTCTGTCATTTTGGTACGTCTACCAAAAAATACGTGAGCCGTACTGGAAAACAAAAAAAAAAAAAAATTTGCTGAGTTCGCTATTGACCTTGATAACCTACAAGGGACTACAATTTCGTCACGAAGTGTTAGGAGTTGACTTTTCACAGCTAATTTATTTGATCTTGATTGTGTGCTGTGCTGTCTACTGTAAAACACAATGGCGGCAGTGTAATAGTTTGGATTTGCCTGACGGCAGGAGGCATTGGAGAACTGTTTGTATTCGCGAGACGAATGAACAGTACCAGCTACATTTCAGCCCTGAAGTCCACGGTGGCCGTTAAATTTTCTAAAATTTTGAAAATACGTATTATTCTTTGATTATATTTCAATATGACAACTCTTCCTGCTATACTGCTTGCATCACAAAGGATTGCCTTGCAAGAAAGGAAGGAAATCCTAGTTTTAATATGGTCTACTCAGTATTCAGACCTAAGTTCCATCGAGCACTTGTGGTCAATTAAAAAACAAACAAAGACGGGATGAAGGATCTCATAGGATGGAGGATTTAAAGTCCGGGGCTTGAAACAGGAATGTGAAAATTTATCCATTTCTGAATGTAGAAAATTAGTTTGTTATATGCAGCACCACCTTCTTGTTCATAGAACATACTAATTTTCTTGGCAGAGGCGTATCTATGGGAGAGCGGGGGGAACATTTTCAAAATGTGGAGCCTTCCTAACAACAAAATTCAGATTTTTCGAATTTAGCAATCATCTCTGAGTATTTGCCGCAGTAAGGCTTTGCGATGCTGCAGAATTTTTCTATGTATGTACATACACTGGTGGTCAAAATAATAAATACACCCCTAAATTTCTTGTAAAACATTATAAATTTTTTCAGCTGGCAATGCTTTTCAAGTGACGCAATCAACTGCAATGAACCATTAGATTGGGAAGACAGTTTTGTAAGTAGCGAGCTTGTGCATATGGTTTTTGCGCACATATCAATTTGAATTTGATAGTCAAAGGACCACTTTCACATTGGATAAAATAATAAATACAGTGTTTAAATAAGTACTTTCGGGCCACTTTTTTTTATTTTTTTATTTTTTTTTTCATTCGAGTAAATTTAGTGGAAACTTTTCTAATAAGTTGAAATTATCTGATTTCGTAATAATTTTTTAGTTCAAGCATGGACCAAAATAAGCACTGTTCCCCAGAAAAGAGGATCGAAATGCAACGCCTAGACAGATTGCACAAATTTCTGACTGCTTTTTTGGAATGATCCGGAACGCCATGATGGAGAAGAATGATTGGATCGAAAAATTGTACGCGTTTCTAAAAAGAACCCTTCGCGTCTTCGGTCATGATTTTGCGGGAAACAAATGCTAACGTGAATGCTAGAACAATTCGTAGAAGATTATTGGACGCAGACTTACCAGCCCGATCAAAAGGAAAGTGCCTCTCTTAAGTAAAAAAAAAAAATAAAAAAATACGGAACCGACTAAATTTTGCAAGGGCCCATTTAGAGATTGGAGCGGAGAAGAAGGCACGAGAAAATGGCGAAATATTCTCTGGAGTGACGAGTGCAAGTTCAACATCTTCGGATTGGACGGAAAATAATATGTTAGGCGTTCTCTCAACAAACCATTTGATCCACAACATACCAAAAAGACATGTCGCTTCGATGGACATTTCAACACCATAATGATCCAAAACACTCTGCAAAAATAGTGAAGGATTGATTGCGGCGCAAAAAATGTTGGTTCTCGATTGTCCGGCGCAGTCCCCGGACTGTAATCCTATTGAGAACTTCTGGAAGCAAGTCAAAGATAAAGTTTATGTACGTAAACCCAGAATTAAGTTCAAATTGTGGACTGCAGTAAAAAGAGAGTGGCACTTTGGTGAACGTTTAGTGGATTTGATGCCGGCTCATTGCAAGCAAATTCTTACAAATAAAGGTCACACAATAAATTACTAAAAAAAAAAAAAAAAACACATTTCAACGTATCGTTTCAATAGACTGGCTTAAATTACAAGGTATTGAAAGCTGAAAAAATAGATGTTTTCCAAAAAACGCAGTCGTGTATTTATTATTTTGACCACCAGTGTATATGTAATATCGGCAATAAAATAATAAAAACAAAAAAAAAAAAACAAAAAAAAATAAAGTTGCAAACATTACAACGAAATTTTGACCAGTTTTAGTTTGCCTCTCTTACAAATTGCATCCACTTCATGGAAAAGAAATCCATAAAGAAATTTTTTGAGAGTACCTGTAGGTACTGTGTGTTTGTTGTAATGTGTTTCGATCAGCAGTAACAGGGTGATCTCATCAGGACAGCAATGAAGCCCTGCTGAAATTGCCTGCTGTTTACACTACAGTGAATTCAGATGCCAATAAGTTCCTTGTGGATATAATTATATAGATTTATTTAAAAGATTTTTTTTTCCTTAGGAAGATTTACGAAAATTTTTCCAATTTGTATGCGCTAGTTATGGCATGAATGATCTTTTCGAAAACAGAAATTGGGAATAGAATTAATTTTGTTATCACATTTTCACTTTTATGCATTTCTCACGTCCTTCCAAAAATTTTCTATTCAGCTGATGAAAAAAATTTCTGTTAACAATTGGAATTGATTAATATTAAAAATAGGTATGTGTATCAGTTAGGTATATTGTACAAATATTTCTCTGTGTATATGTATAAAGTGTAAGCCATTAAATGTTGAAAAACTGTTGTGAAAGGCATTTGAAATTTAGTTTCTTTACTTGTAAATTTACGCATAATATCAATTGCGCTTCTACATATATCAAATTTTGACCATAAATTGGAAAATTGTATATTTACCTTTCGCAATGATTCGCTACTTAAAACAGATTCATATCACAGATTCTATTTTATTCTCTTCACGTTTGCTAAAAGGACGTTTGCCCTAAAGACGTATTACATAAATTTCATTTCACAAAAGGACATACATATGTATTACAAAAGGAATCTTTCGCAACTGAGATCAAAAACAAAAAAATTCGTTTTCCAAAAAATTCTTTCATAAAACGACCTTTGGCAAATACAATTGACAAATACATGATTCTACCATTTTAAAAATGTGGGTGCTAAATTTAGTTGCTTACATCCAAAGAATTACAAAAACCCAGATAGGAAATTAGAATTTTTACAGACATGTAAGTACTTCAGACGTCATCGACAGTAACAGCCGAACTAGCTCCAGAGCTTGATTCTTTTAAGGATATATGCATAACAGAACAAGTACTTATTAAAAATAATTCAAATATCTAGGAACTCTCCATAAACAATGAATTAAAATTGATCATTGTCAATGACCTCCTAACCTCTCGATTATATATATAAAAAATTTTTTTGAATGCAGTTGCGGACTGATCTCTTAGCAGACTAAAACTCATTAAGTGTCCTACCTACGATCTGCAATAGATGAAATAAGATTGTCTGGGTTAGCTTTACTGTTAATTGAAAGACAGTTGGCTACTGAAGTCGATTATAATATGGTTATAGATAATTTTGCAGGATTGAAACTATGATAAAGGAAACCTTTGTAGTTGCCTCATTTGTTAATAATTTATATGTACATACATCAACGTGTTGCATAGATCCAAATGCTCTTAATAATTTTTTCACAACGTCTACGCTCGCTACTCCAATAGTTGCTCATGCAGCTCCTTTAAACTTTGTAGAACAATCAGTAAACTTCAGCTTCCGATGTGGAACAGTTTCTGAGATGTTAGAGGCCATTGATGATATCAAATCTGATGCCACTGGTGATGACAGTATCCCTCCTAGATTTATTAAGCTTCTCCTTCCAGTTATATGTAGCTCTCTGCTATACATATTCAATTCTTGCCTCACGTACTCTCAATTTCCTCGTAAGTGGAAAAATTCTGTAGTATTACCACTGGCAAAGAACTCTGCTCCTAACGGTCCGAGCGACTTTCGTCCTATAAGTATACTATGCTTCCTAGGGAAGGTATTGGAGAGGGTAATGGCCACGCAAATAATTAATTTTATCGATCGAAATGACATGGCTGCGAAATGACATAGCTGCGAGACTGCTTTACTTAAAGTCACTACAGATATTCGAGGCGTGCTAGACAATAATCATCTATCTATATTAGTTCTGCTTGATTTTACTAAAGCATTCGACAGCGTTGACCACATACACTTCTTCTACACAAGCTACATGACAAATTCTTTTTCTCCCGAACTGCAATTAGAATGATCAGCGAATTTTTATCCAATCGCTTCCTAGTTGATGGAGTTAAATCTAACTAACTTCCCATCGATTCTAGAGTTCTACAAGGCTCCATTATAGGTCCTCTACTCTTTTCATTGTTTATAAATGATCTTCCGCATGTGGTAATGGATGCGAGTTTGCATATATATGCTGATGACGTGCAGCTCTATCTGTCTAGACCTATTGGATTGCAGGAGGATTGTGTTGCTCGCATTAATGGCGATCTAAATCGAATATCCGCTTGGGCTGAATCTAACCGGCTCTTTCTCAATCCGAAGAAGTCGACTTGCATAGCCTTCTATAGTGGGGTACTAGACACGGAGTTATTGCCTCCCATACTGCTGAATAATGAGATAATACCTTTCTCCGAAAAGGTTACTAGCCTTGGAGTTACCCTTAACAGCAAACTAACCTGCTGCGCTCAAGTTTGTAGTATAGTCCGAAAAATCTATGGTGGCCTCCGCAGGTTATGGCTTTCAGGGAGGTTATTGTCAGTTGGTCTGCGACTCAAACTGGTCAAGGTTCTGCTTGTTCCTCATTTTGTTTACTGCAGTACTATCTTCTCTTCCCTCGATGCAGCCTGTAATCGTAAGTTTAATGTAGCATTCAACGATTGTGTCCGTTTTGCTTATGGACTACGTCGCTTTGATCATGTATCACAATATACTCCCTCAGTTCTAGGGTGTTCATTGAATGCTTATCGTGATGTCACTGCCCTAAGTTTCTTACATCGTCTAATAAACACACGTTCACCATTGTACTTATTCGAACACCTGGGTTTCTTGCAATCGTACCGCCACTTCAGCCTACTTTTACCTCGCTGTGTCGTTGACTGCTGCTGGCGGCGCCCAAATATTTGTGTTGCTGTGTGTCGCTTTTTTGTTTTTTTTTTGCTTTTTTGTTTTTGCCTTCAGCATGCAGAATTTCATTTTAGATTTCTGCAACATTCGCGGATTAAGAGCAAATCGGTTTTCGGTGTACTGCCACCTTAACTCAAAAAATCCGGCAATTCTTGCGCTAAGTGAAACCAAAGTCGTTTCTGATGCTGATATTAATCAGTATCACGTCCCTGGTTACAGCTTCGTGCCTCTTTTTTCTCAGCATAGAGGGATCGCAGTATATATTCGGAATGATGTTGCCTTTACTATTCTTCAAGATTTTCCTTCTGCCAATCCAGAGTTTAATTACATCTGGATTAGGTTCAAACTTCACAAGCACATCATATATTTCTGTTTCCTTTATCGCAGCCCAAATATGTCTGATGACGACACGGTATCCGTATTTGACAATATCTCCAACAATATTGATCATTTGCTTTCTCTCTCCCCCTCTTCCGAAATCGTCCTGGCAGGCGATTTTAATGTTCATAATATACCGTGGCTCAGACATTCTTCTACCACAAGTCCTGCGGGCCGTTTCGTTGAACTCTTCTGTGAATCATTTAATTTGCAACAGCTAGTGGATGCACCAACGCGAATTCCTGATGCAGCTGGAGATAAAGCTAATTTACTCGACTTGTTTCTAACATCCCATCCTGACAAATATTCCATTTCAGTCGGTTCCCCTCTTGGAAATTCAGACCATTGTTTAATCACGGCTCAATTTACCACCTCAAACCTGTGCCGCCCAACTGCTCCACCTACAAGTAGGCTTCTTTGGCACTATAAGAATGCTGATTGGGAAAGTCTCAATAAGTATCTTAAAGAAATTGATTGGTCGGTCTGTTTTGCTGCGAGGGATGTTGATGAATGCACATTACAATTTAGTAACATACTAAATCTTGGCATGCGTGAATACATTCCGTATTCTTACAGCAGGTCTCAACAACAGCATGATCGCTCCTGGTTTAACGATAAGTGCAACCAAGCTATAAAAGCGAAAGAGTCTGCTTTTCGCGCCTATCAATTGCATCCATGTCCGGAAATGAAACAAGTCTACAAGACTGCACGGAACACCTGCAAGTCCATTATCCAGAGAGAAAAATTTCTTTTTGACCAGAATATTAGACAAAGAATCTTGGCAAGCCGCAAAGGTAGCAAAGGTTTCTGGTCCCTGGTCAAAACCATCAGGAACAATTTCACCAGTTCCTCTATACCTTCACTACTTAATAATGGTGAAGTGATTGTTGACTCCCTGGATAAAGCTAATATTTTAGCTGCTAGATTCGCTTCAAATTCTCGCCTTCCACCAACTTCACAAACACCTGTTTTGCATCGCCCGTGTGAATGTGTACAAGAGCCAATACACATTCGTACGAGGGATGTGTTCAGGGTCCTTAAGGGGATCAACGTCTCCAAAGCCGCAGGCCCTGATGGTTTTTCGCCCCTGTTAATTAAAAGCTGCGCCTCTTCCTTGGCTAAACCTCTGCGCAAACTCTTCTACTTGTCTTATTCGTCAGGAAAATTTCCAACTGCTTGGAAGCTAGGTCACGTTCAGCCTATTCCCAAGAAGGGAGAGGGTAGCGATCCCTCAAATTATCGACCAATTGCGATCACTTCGATTCTTTCAAAGGTTTTTGAATCTATCATTAACTCTAAATTAATGAAGTATCTTGAAACTAATCATCTCATCAACGATCGCCAATATGGCTTCCGAGCTGGACGCTCATCTGGAGACTTGCTGACTTTTCTTACGGAACGTTGGAACCGTAGTCTTCACAATTTTGGTGAGTCTAAAATCGTTGCCCTAGATATTTCAAAAGCCTTTGATAGAGTCTGGCATCCAGCCCTTTTAGCCAAACTCAAAGCACTTGGTCTCTCCCCTCCTCTTCTATTATGGATTGAAAGTTTCCTATCTAGTCGCCAAATACGTGTTGTATTAGATGGCGTTACATCTGAACCGCATCCCATAAATGCCGGTGTACCTCAAGGCTCTGTTATCTCTCCAACTCTCTTTTTAATTTTCATTAATGATCTGCTTTCCCTTACTTTCAATCCCATCCATAGTTTCGCAGATGACAGTACTCTTGATTTCGCTTACTCCTTTGACACTCTTGCGGAATCCAGGGGGAATGCTGCATGTGTTAAACGAGATTGCATGACTAGATCATTGAATAACGATCTTAACAATATCCTCGCTTGGGGCAAAGCGAATCGCGTCGAATTCAATGCATCAAAGTCCCAAAGCTGTCTTATCTCATTAAAACAAGATCATAACTTAACCACACCCGTTTCTTTTGATGGAGCATTAATTTCTGATTCACCGTCACTAAGCATTCTTGGCATTAATATTTCCAGTAAGTTAAACTGGACAGATCACATCTTCTCTGTTGCCAAAGAAGCATCGAAATGTCTTGGATTTCTGAAAAGGTGTAAGAAATATTTCAGCCCGTCAAATCTAGCGCTCCTCTACAAGTCCTACATTAGACCTAGAATGGAGTACAACTCCCATATATGGGCCGGGGCTGGTCGCACAGCCTTAGCTTCATTGGATATTGTCCAAAAGAGAGCCTTCAAGCTCATTGGCGATTTGGCAATAACTTGTCATATCGACTCACTCGAGCACCGCCGCAATGTTGGATGCCTTTCGCTCCTTTATCGCTATATGCATGGTCAATGTTCTGATGAAATATCTAGTCTAATCCCTTGTAGAATGATTCCTGCACGCAATACTCGCGCTGCAAACCGCGCACATCCTTTAACCCTTCAAATTACTTTCGGCCGTACAGTAAAATTCCGTGATGCTTTTTTATCCCGAACAGTGCGAATGTGGAACAGCTTACCATCTTCTGTTTTTCCTCCGGCGTACAATCTGCGGAAGTTTAAGGGCGACATACATCGGCACCTCCGCCACTCTCCTCATATCCCCTAATCCTTTCCCTATCTCCTTCCTGCCATGCTGTGCTTTGCATCATAGGGTATCCCCTGAGCTTGGCTTAATAATATAAAAAAAAAAAAAAAAAAAAAAAAACTTATACCCCGATTCCGCACACTAGTTGGGCAACGCTCTTACTTTTTCCACATTGCACGTAAATGGAACTTTCTTCCCAATGATTTCAGAACGATTAGCTCGACGAGGATTTTCAGAGAGAAATTAATTCAATATTTAGTATCCACTGAAGTGGTTTGAGGTCGCGAATGCATGAGCTGGGTCCGCTCCTAAAATAACTGCAGGTTGATTTTTATCATATCTTCATATTTCTACTCTTTTTCTCTCCTTTTTCTTATTCTTCATCTCTATATATTAGTTAGATAATTGTAAGCACATAGTTGTAAGATAGCTTAAAAATTTTTTTTTTCTTTTTATTTAATTCTCTCCATTTTATATCTCGTATGCAAAATTAAAAGATATCTTGTTGTATACATTAAATAAATTATTGAATATACGTGCATTTCATAACTATAAATTTTTCAAAAATAAGAGTTGAGACACCCTGTACTTATCATCACTGCAAAAATCGACTGATGATAATTCAAGCGGAAACAAGCAACGATTTTATTCAATTTAATGGGAAATGCAAAACAACAACAAGTGAAAATGCCGTTTTCATAACTATATATCACCCCACTTAAAATATTTCAATTTTCTGAGCTTTAAAAATATTTTCAGTATTTTGTCGGCGACCCTCTTTGACTTTCTGCTAATACTAAAAGTCGGTGTGGCATGCTCCTCACGAGTTTTTTCAACTTTTCCGTATCGTGACTGCTCCAGGCGGGGCGGCTTCCACGGCTACGAGTAGGAGTAGGTCATTCATATTGCTGAACTGCCTGCTGTTGGCGTACACCTCTAAAACTAAAATGCCCCAAGATTTTCTATTGGGCTAAGATTTTTAAGAATTCCATTTAAACAAAATGCATGGGTTTTGGTCCGGAGAATAAGCGGCCCAGTAGTCTATAATTGTAATCTGGTAGCGACTAAACCACAGGCTTTCGTCGCTTTACTCATTTGGACAGTAGCATTATCCTGCTGGAATGTCCATCACTCTCTTCTGTTATGTTCCAAGAATGGAAGGACTTTGCTTTCTAATACCCTACTGTACTCAACCTTGTTCAACCTGGTGGATGGAAATGCTAAAGGGAGGGGGTTTTTGTTTTAGCACAAATGGCTCCCCAAACCATTAAGCTTCCTTCAACAAAATTTCATCGAGAAAAGTACAACGGGTCTTTCTCCAAATCCCTCCAATAATGCTGGAAACTATCTGGACCGTCGAAGTTGAATTCTTTCTCGTCGGAAAAAAATTACCTTTAATACACAGAAAGAAACAACAAACGTGTAAATCGCAGAAAATGAACGTTTGCAATGACCTTTTAGTTTACCTCGTTCCAGTTATAGGCGAGCGTTTTTATAACGGGATGTAAGTCGGGGTACAAACTTCAATTTTTGACTTTCCAAGTGTCCACAGCAGTGTAATTGTCCGCAAAATTGTCGTAAAGGACACAGACAGCAGAAGTTTTTTTTTTTTTTTTATCTGAAACAAGCTTTTCAAGAATTACAGCCATCCTAAAATTTTTTTTTTTTATATAATGCCAAAGGGGGGATACCCTATGATGCCGTAGCACAGCCCTGTCAGGAAATGAAGAAGGAGCAGGGAATTGGGGATAGCACAGCCTTGTCAGGAAATGAAGAAGGAGTAGGGAATTGGGGATTATTGGGTTGAGTCAGGGAGGTGACAGTGTACATTACGCTTGAATTTTTGCAGCCCATAGTTAAGAGGAAAGAGATGATGGCAAACTGTTCCACATTCGTAGTGTTCTGCTTATGAAGTATTCACGGAATTTCACGGTACAAACAAATTTAACTTCAAGGGTGTGAGGGTGAGCTTGGGTTATAGCTCGTGTGGTGCGCATAAGAAAAATTCTACAAAGTATCATGCTAGAGATTTCGCCATAGCAATAGCCATAGAAGTAGCAATAAGAGAGAGATAGACATCCGACATTACGTCGGTGCTCTAGGCATTCAAAAGTTGCTATTGATATGTCATCGCCAATAAGTCGGAAGACCTTCTTTTGGATTTTCTCTAACACAGTAGCAATGTAATCCATGCCCAAATATGGTTATTATATTCTAATCTAGGCCTAATATGAGACTTGTAACATTGCGCCAAGTCTGATAGAGTAAAATATTTCTTGCGTCTTTGCAAGAAGCTCAGACATTTCATTGCGTTTTTGGTGATACCAAAAATATGATCGAACCAACTAAGATTGTTGGTTATTTCAATGCCTAAGATGTAAGAGAGATGGCGAGTTTGAGATATCTTCTCCATCAACGGAAATGCATTGAGCGGGTGTTGCAGTACGTTTGAATAATAACAGACAACATTGCTATTTGGAAGCATTAAACAAGATCCGATTCGCTCTGCCCCAAGCAAGTATTGTTGTAAGGTCATGGTTTAGTGCACTGAACACGTAGCTTCGTTTTTGTCAATTGTAGCATTTCGACGGGAATCAGCTATAGATTCGGACGAGTACATGAAATCAAGGATGCTGTCGTCTGTAAAAATGAGAAAGAGAGCAGGAGAGAGCACAGAACCTTGCGGTACACCGGCATAAATCCCTTTATCTATTAAAGAAAGCTTTTCTTTTGGTCCTCCTGTTTTATTAGAACCCGTAGAAATTCCGATTTTGCAGGAATTTTGAAACTGTCTCGAAGGAGAGATCACTAATCTTCGACAAATTTCGCGCAAAGAAATATTAATTTTATTTGGAAATAATAGATTTTTGTTATACTTACTTCCGTTTAATAAAAAAATATGAATATGTTTATGTTTGAACTACTGCTGGACCTCTATTTTTTTTTTTTTTTTTTCAAATAATAAAATAAAATTATTTCTTTAATAAAGGGGTTTCCAATAAGAGGTGTTATTTTGATATTCAAAGAAAAATGCCATTTTTTGAGATAAATGATCAGATCTTTATTTCATTATAAAGAGGAAGGTATGCCGTTAGTAATGGAAAATAACATCAGTCAAATGACCACCACGACCACGCCTACAGGACAATATCCTTTTCATGAAATTTTCCATAACCAAATCGCAAAGTGGCTGCCCTATGTCCTCGATAGCCTCACGAATTCCATCTTTGAAGTCTTGAATCGACGCTGGGCTGTTGGCGTAGACCTTCTCTTTCACGTGGCCCCAAAGGAAGAAATCGCAAGGTGTTAAGTCACAAGATCTCGGTGGCCAATTGTGATCACCTCTTCGAGAGATAACACGGTCCGGAAACTTTTCCCGTAAAAGATCAATGGTTTCGTTGCTTGTATGGCACGTAGCGCTGTCTTGTTGAAAGTAAACGTTGTCCAGATCAATACCATCCAATTCCGGCCATAAAAAATCATTAATCATCTGTCGATAGCGCAATCCATTCACCGTAACTGTTGCTCCAGCCTCATTTTCGAAAAAGTAAGGTCCAATGACCCCGCGGGACCATAAACCGCACCAAACAGTCACGCGTTGAGGATAGAGAGGCTTTTCAACAATAACTCTTGGGTTTTCCGAGCCCCAGATGCGACAATTTTGCTTGTTGTCGAAGCCATCGAGGTGGAAATGGGCCTCACACTCAAGATGAGTTTTCGATGGAATTCCGGATCATTTTCATGCATTTCAAGGACCCAATCAGCAAAGACTCGACGTTGTTGATGATCGGCCGGCTTGAGTTCTTGTGTTAACTGAACTTTATAAGCCTTAAGACCCAAATCTTTATGCAAAATACGGTGTAATGACGTTTGTGGAATGCCTAATTCCAAAGAACGCCGAGGAATGGACAAACCTGGGTTTTCTTCAACACTTTCGGCAGCAATATTCTCGGCTGTTCTTGAGCGATGTGCACGGGTTTTATTCTTCACATCACTAACTTGTCCCGACTGCTCGAATTTTTCTACCAATTTCTGTATTGCGGTCCGACAAGGTGCTTCACGACTACCCAAAAATGTTCGAGTTTTACGAACCGTCTCTGCCACATTTTCACCATTTTTATAGTGAATTTTAATAATTTCAATGCGTTGTTGAATCGTGTATCATTCCATTTTTATTAATGGCGTAGTTTCTACTTGTCAAATGTCAAAAAATGACAGCTCCAAAAGTGACATCTACCGAAATAGCGGGCTAATTAAAATAACACCTCTTATTGGAAAACCCTTTAGTTGGGATCGTCGAGCTCTTTAAAATATCCATCATCCGCAGATTCCACCTCTTCATTGTTGGCAAATCTTTTACCACCTAGCCATTTTTTGTTTTTGTGTTTTTTTTTTTTAATTCGGAAACAGAAAATAATTTGAGGGAGCTAAATCTTGCGAATAGGGTGCTTGAGGAAGCAATTCGAACTTTAACTTATTGATTTTGGCCATGGCAACTACACAAAACTTTATTTTTCGCTAAATGCGATCGTTTTTGCTTGATTTCGTCACTCAAACGCTGCAATAAGTTCGCATAATACTTGCCGTTGATTGTTTTCCCTTTCTAAAGATAATCAATGAAAATTATCTTTTGTACATCCACAAAAAAAAAAAAAAAACAACTGATGTCATGATCTTGCCTGCAAATGGAACTGTCTTTGCCTTCTTTGGAGCTGATTCTCCCCTTTGAGTCCATTGTTTTGACTGTTGCTTCGTCTCAGGTATGAAGTGATGAACCCATGTTTCATCCATGGTTATGAATCGATGCAAAAACTCGACTTTATTCCTGTGAAACTTCGCCAAACACTCTATTGAAATACATCCTCACGATGCTGTTTTTGTTCCATTGAGAGTTATTGTGGCAACCATCTTGCGTACAGCTTTGTCATGTCCAAATTTTCGATCAATATTCGATGTATGTAGTACTTTTTGAAATGCCTACAATGTCTACAAGAGCTCGCGGTCGACAATACTTAATCCAATACCATTTTTTAAAATTCACCTAGACACTATTTGGTTGGGTAGGGTTGCCTCATACGTCAACGTTATAGTAGGTACTTATACTAGAAAAATTATTCTCAGTCCCAGACGATTTTAACGTAACTGTCAGGTTACTGTAGTAAGTAAAGTAAATTTACACTTAACGTTTCATCTTACATTTTTGTTCAATCATTTTATTCCTATTAAGATTATGCAATATATTTTATTTTTTTGTTATTATTTAAGCTGTTTACATTAAGCAAGTAAATATTTTTAGGTCATTTAATAATATTTTGTTATAGTTTTGAGGTTTTAAAAAAAAAAAGTTCCCTTTTAGCTAGTATTCGGTCACCAACATTTATTATTCGGACACTACAGTTTCAGTGTCCGGACATAGGCTTTTTGGAAGAAATTTATTACCCATTTTTTGTTAAAAATAAACACAAATGAGCCTTTTTCAACTATATATACATTTTATTAATTGAAAAAATTATGACCACATTTTAAGGGACTTTTCTCTTAAAAAAAAAAACTTAAGAATTTATGCAGGCAAATACTTCAAACTTAATAATAATGAAAAAAAAAGTAATTTTAAAAATATAAAAATATTATGAAGTATAGAAACTAAAAAAAAAAAAAAAAACAATAGTCTCAAAAAAGTTATCGCATGTTAGTTTTGTTGTTAATATTTCCAGCACACGAAATCTTTGCTTGCTTCTCGTAAGATAATGAAAACATTGAAGTACACTTGGGGTAGTAGGTACCATCAACCACGTAGTGCAAGAATCCTACACTCAGTAAAAAAATATAATCAGTTCAACTATTTTTTTAAAGAACTATAATATAGTTGGGCTTTATAGTTGAAACTATTATATTACAATTATACTATATATTGAATAACATTTCGAATACTATTTTTGTGATAATAAAATCATGACTGTGGTCATCATTTCGTAATAATAATTTATGTTCTTGTTAATCATCCTTATTGTTTTTAATACGATAATAAGAATTAGTATAATTGCATTAATCAAAATTATATTCCTGGGCCAATTATAATATATTTTACCTCAAACACAAGGTTCCGTCTTAAGTATTAAAATTATGCAAAAACAGCCATAGAATAGTTATTCAGAATATGTCAAATTATTGCAATCATCATGGATTATGTTCTGTCAATCACATTGGATATAGTTGTAGTAACCACGAATATTTCTATATCAACAACGTACACATAGCTACAAAATAATATTATGGTTAATTGGACTACAATATAATATATCAAGCAACCATAAAATATATATAGTACAAGAGATCTTAAAAAAATCATCAGTTGTTATTCAAATAAATTTAAAATTCTGATGAATACTGAATATTTCATAAAATTTTCACTTATTTGGAATTATGTTTTAGTTGAAAAATAATTCTTGTTGAATTCAAGTATTTGCTAATTTTTGAGGGATGTAAGGTAAAAAGCTTTTGAATGAGGAAATGTTTAACAATCTATATTGTATATTATAAGTTTTTTATTTATATAATTATAAAATATTTCAAAGAGTTAACTATTTTGTAGCATATCAAATATTATATTATATATTTATTAAAATAAATCATTTGTATTTCATTGGCAGTTAAACAGATATATTACAAATCAGTGTTGGGCGTAATCAACTACATTTGTAATCAGATTAATAATCATGATTAAATCAATCATGATTACACATCAATTATGATTACATCAATCATGATTACCCATCAATCATTAATCATGATTACATCGAGTAATGTTAGGAAAATGTAACCGTAATCATGATTATATGATTACAGTTTTTTTCATTACAAATGAAACTTTTCAAGAGATTTTAAAATTTAGTTCTAAGAAAACAAACAATCTGTGATCGTAAGAATTTTTATTGTAGAAAACTCCAAGGCAATGTTGAATTATGTATTAATTGAAGTCAGTGTAAAGAATGCAAGTGCTTCTATTGATTGATCATCAACTTATATTCGAGGATCTTGATTATGTGTGAAAAAAGATTAGATTTCTGGGGCGTATAACAATGTTGTTGAGCATGGAAAATGCAATAATGCCTTTTAACGCTTTGATTTTGCTAGACTTTTCATAATGCTCCACTATATTATATGCTAATTCGAATGAATTCAAGGGCAGAATGCAGCTGTTGTAGAATAAGGCAATGCGAGTTATTGTGAAATGCAGCATATATACATCAGTTAGAAGCATGCTCGAAATGCTGCAATGTTTAAATATTACTGACATGACAGCAAGAGTAAGGATGAAAGATTACATTTACTAACTACTACCTAACAAAACGGTACACTATTGTTTTTGATATCATAAAGAAGTATCTAACTCTAATAAAGAAACCGTAAATGAAATTATCTCTTTCGTAATTGCTAATAATAACCGTTCAACAATCCACAGATATCAGATATTCAATTACCATCCCACTATAGATATGTGCTTACAAACATTAGTTTATATGTCACTACCGACTTGGGAATAGAAATACAACAATGTTTGTTTTCTTTTTAACTACAATTTTAAACCTTTTGCAAATTTGTAATAAAAAAATGTAATCATGTAATCATGATTACGGTTACGATTTATCAATAATTAATCGCCATAAATGATTACTTTTCTGATTAATATTATCAATCTGTAATCATGATTACAGCAGATTACAGCTTGTAATCGTAACCATTAATCATCAATCAGATTGCATTTTGCACAACACTTGTAACAATATCTCCTCGTTATTACCATCTATGTATGTGTATGCCACAAACACCGGACGAGGCGGTTGTTTTTTCCTCTTGTATTTATGAATTTGATTTAGAACCATTAAAAATAAAAGTTCTTAAAAATTCTTCTTTCTCCAATTATATTATGTTTAAATCTAATAAACTTATAAATTTACCTCTTTGTTGTGCTTATAACGAGAAAACAATTTAAACTAAACTTACAAATTTGTCAATGATTGCTGAGATAATTTAAAATATTTTCAATATCGTTTGGTCAACACAACCATATCAAGATAGATTTTATATTGCTGGTGCTGCTAAGAGGAAGAATTAGTAATATTATGTTACAAATGCTTCAAATTAATAGAATTTATTGGAAGAGAGAAATAAACATATTCCTTTTCAACGTTAGAAGCAATATAATTGGAAACAAACTATTCGTAGGTACTATATATAATCGATTATTTCTTTAACAATTCTTTTACTCGGTTTGGTTTTTTTAAGATGACCTTTTAAATGCACTTTATAATAATATATATGTATATTAACATACACTCATATAACACATGAATATCGAATATAGATTTTATGTTTTAGTTTGATATGAGATATAAAAGGCAAAATTTCGCAAAAAATATTATTACGGTGAAAGCATTTTAAATTCATTTTTATATTCGAAAATTAAAATTGTAATGTTGTAAAGGCGAAAATGATGTTGTTGATTTTTAAAATTAATGTGAAATATAAACTTAATAGGTATCTTTTACACTTATGTACATATAAGTTACAAGCAGGAGGAGTTTAAATCATTTCCCAAACTTTTCTACAGCTGTATAAGGGTAATCGTAAGGTGTATTTATTTTAAATATTTGTCTTTAGATAAAGCACCAAACTTTTTTATTTTAATTGGGGTACTTCTATATTTAATCTTATACTGCCATGCAAGCTTCTACCACTTTCATCAAATCTGTCAAAGTGTATTTAAGATGAGTTAGTAATAGGAATGATGTCAATACTGGCCAACCAACAAATTGTAAGCTTCGATTGAATCCGTATGTTTTCTTCCTTCCAGTTCGGAATGTAGTTCCTTTCAAATATGTCTGTTTCGGCGATATTCTTTATAAATGAAATTGTACTTTTTTTTAAGATTTTAGTTTGGCAGGATGAACGGCAGAAATAATAAAGAGAGTACACTTTTGCTAACATCTAGAAAATATACATCAGAAATATAGTCAAACTTGTATTTTTTTTATAAGTTATATAACCAGAATTACTTACAATTTGTTTCATTGCCAATCAACTGAAAAATTTCTTTGGGGCCTTTGGATTATTTGTGCCTTTTCCTTTTTCCAGAAGTGCTTGAAAAAATGATTTACTTACTATGAAATGCAGAATCTTAGAATATAAGTTTTGTACATTCAGAAATAACTAAACTTTTAGAATTAATTTGAAATTAATAATGAATAGGCACAAAATATATGTATTTATATTACAAGCTTATATCCATCCATCGTTTCAAATAATCAGCTGTGGATATATTGGTTTTGAGTAATTCTTGTCTCAAGTTAAATGTATTCTCCCATCGTTTTTGTAAACCTTCCTCAATATTTGTGTTTTTAATTCATCTAAATCAGCTCTAGAGCTATCATTATTTTCTAAAAAATCACTTTTTATTTTTTTATTACAACTAGGTATTATTCACTCACAGAGCACTGATTTTAACTTTGTAAAGTTTCACTGAACACACGTCTATTCACGTCGACTTTTACCAAACAAATGAAAACTACTACGAATGTGTCATTACCCAACACTGATTACGGTAAATGTAAACAAACTATATGGTTGGTCTAAGATTACACCATGATTAATTCAACAAAACTTATATTTAGTTGAGCCTTAGCAAGGTTGAGAAAACCATTGTTGTCTGAAATATTGCTGAAACTATTTTATGTTTGATGAAACTTAATATGACAAAATTATAGCTCTATTAACTATATTACAAGTTTCATTTAATCATAATGAAAGATTAATTAGAACAAATATGAGGCCATGTTTATGTTAACCATAATATGATTTTAATGACCATAACAACCATGTCCATATGGTTATTATAACTATTCACATTAATATTCGAAATATACAATCAAAATAATGATTGTTATAATTATAGTTTGGTTAATGCAAACTTGCAATAACCATGGTTTTTCTTTATACGGCATCGAATTGATCCCGACGACACACAAGAACCAGTTATTTGCGACACACAAAAAGGACTATGCTCTGGAGAAATATAGTTTCAACTTTTTTAATTCGAATCAATAGCTAATCAGTACTCTTACCAGTTGCAATTTTCTGCCGTCATTCAAATCATATGTGCCTCCCGTCAGATCGTTAAATATAAGATCTAGTTCTGTCAAAGTTTCTGTTCCGGCTTCCTTGATGATGTCCATCTAAAACTTGATTTTCGTGAATATTTTTCATTCTTAACTTATGATCCATTACCTCAATAACCTCAATAGCAGTGTACTGGAATTGATTCTTGCATTGTTGTTATGGTATATCATGAGTAGCTGCAAAATTTTCAACCACATTCACTGAACAACTGAACTGTTTTCGGGTTAAAGCCCACATTTCCTAAAGTATTTTTTATGGTGTTTCTAAATTTTTAGATTTTGCAAGATTATTGCAGTTTCCAGCAAAGGACGGAAAGTTTTTATGTTTGTTATAAGTTGGCCAACATTCTTGACTGCCATTTTTTCTAACTGACATCAGCTGATTGCATCATATGAGTGGGGTTTTTGTTGGCAATGCATATAAAATTATAATAGTAGTTAAACAAATATGAAAAGGCTACCATTGGGAAATATTTTTCTATCTGCAGAAAGTAAAATTGTTTTTCTTCTCCGGTCTAAATTTGATAAACGTTTTTGAATCCACTCGCATATAATTTACTTTACTGGTTTTCGGACAAAGAAAAAAATTCGTTTTATCCCCCATTTAGTATTCGGACAGGAACATTTTGATATGTCGTCCTATCCGATACTTTTTTTTAAATATTCGTCCAGTTCTCGAACCATTTCAAAAACAGTAATCACTTCTCTGCATGCATTTGGTAATATTTTCTGCTTATCTCTCGCAGCCAATGATGTGTTTCGTTTAAAGAAGGAATTGAGTCATGAACATCTTCTTAATATGTTGTACAGTGTTGACCAAATTATTTTGTTTAAGTGTAACTCGACACTTGCCAACAACACTCCATAATTATTTTTCATCAACACTTTATAACAGGGCTTGAAAATAATCGGTATTTTCTAATTTTCAAACAAAAAATTCACATACAAAATAGGCAATACAAGAAAAAATATTTTAATGGTGTATACATTTTTTACAGCTCTTTCAACTCGGGACATGACCACGAAAAATTTTACTTTTTTTATAAAAGTAAATAAATAAAAGTAAAAGTAAACTTTTACAATAAAAATTTTTAATAACCGGTAATTTTTAATATATATTTTTCAGTCAAAAAACAAAGGGCAAAAGATGACTTTTATTTTTCAGTCAAATAATAAAATCATTTTCTTTGACTTTTATTTTCTATTATATTATTATAGGTATATAGTAGTATGTATTACTGAAAGTAGAAACTCACAGTAAAATTTATGCGGAATGTGAAAGAAATATTGTTCAAAACATGTTATGTCTGGAAAATAAGTGCGTATTGTTTCATGCTGAAAATATTCAATAAAAAACACTAAAAATCAAGACAATTTTACATTAAAAACCTTTACAATTTATAGAATTTTTTTCATTACGTCTACTCTGCAGATGAAGAAGTATAATTTTCTTCGCTGATGTTTTCATTATTTGCATATATGGAATTTGCTAATATACATGTTAATTAGTATATTAGTTGCATTACATTACACCTATTAAGTGTTCGTTAATAAATTATGTTTTTTTTTTTATTTCAATAATGTACATATTACTAAACAAACACAATGTAACCTTAAATGTTTTCTATTTGTGTTCGATCACATTCTGCTTGCAAAAGCAAACGATTTTACCTTGATAATATTTTCGAAGATCTACTATGTACAGTTGCAGTATAAGTAAATTTTATATTTCAATTAATGTAAAATTGTCTCGATTTTTAGTGTTTGTTTATTGAATTTTTTCAGTATGAAGCTATACGCACTTATTTTCGACACATAACATATTTTGAACAATATTTGAGTCGCTCAGAAGCCAATGTGGTTAAGTCTATTTTTTAATATTTTCTGGTTTTTGTAAATTTTAATGGTATACATCATATTCTTCTTAGTTATTAAAGGATTTACTCGTTACTTTGTTTTTTCTAGGACAGACAGCCATTTTTTCTATACCTTCTGAATATTTTGTATAATAATTCAGAAGCCATTGTGAATAAGTCCACACTTTTATCAATATTCGTATACATAAAATTTGAAATAAAAACTAAATTATTCTTCTTTTTCTATATTTTTTGGTAACACTAAAAATAACAAATTCATAGTAACTGTCACTGTTAGTCATGGGCAGAATGATTAGGTTGATTAGAGTTTGTGATATCAAAAGACAACGACCCAAAAATAACACCAAAAGACTAAGATCTCAGTCTTTTGAATATTTTATTAGACTTAACGGCAAAGAAGTTGGTGTTTGCAAAAATTATTTAAAAAAAACATACCAAATAAGTAACGGGCGACTATATAATTGTTGTTTAAAGGAAGATCTGAAGGACCACCGCGGGCATCATTTTCCAGGTAACAAAATAGATGATTTCCATGTAATAAAACATATAAGTTCATTTCCTGCTATTTCGAGTCATTATACAAGAGCTCATTATCCCAAACGCTGATTTAACTTACACTTTAAACAACCTTCAAAAGATACTTGCCAAAAATGTGATTATTTGGTAATAAACAAACAATCTACAACAAATGCAGAAAAATATGATGCTGAAGTTGAACACGACGAACACTTGCGAAATGCAGAAACTGCCCGTAATAGTATGGCTAATGATCGATTAAGAGCTTCAGACGAAAATTACGTGTTTAGTTTTGATTTAGAATAAGCATTCGCATTTCCAAAGCTCTCCATATCGGTGCCTTATTCATGAGAAACTGATATGTATATAATTTTGGTTGTCATGATTTAAACACTAACGAGAGCTACATGTATGTTTGGCCTATAACCCAACATCTCGGGGTTCACAAGAAGTGTCTACGTGTTTAACTAAAGACAATAAATTATATGCAAAGGATTTTCTAAAAATTATAATGTATTCAGATTCGTGTACAGGACAGAATCGAAATGTAAAAACTGTATTAAGCTTACTGAAATTAATTCAGAGGGAAGACGATAAAAACTGAATCAATTGAGCTTAAATTTTTATTAAGTGGGCACAGTTATTTGCCCAATGACGCTGATTTAGCATATTTATAATTCTAGCGACTGGTATCACATAATTCAAAATAGTAAAAGAAAAAATCCTTTCACCGTTGTCGAAATGAATCACCAAGATTTCCTTTCCACAAAACCATTAGAAAATGCTATTACCAACAGAAAAAAATCAACAATTGGCTTAACATGCGGTGGATAAAACTAGAAAGATTAAGCCCAATGTGCATTAAATTCAAATATAATTTTGACGAGGATGACACCTTTTATGTAATTAATATAAAAAAAACAAAAATAGGCAGGCCAGTAATCTTAAAAAATATAAATCAACTATTATTGTATCCAAATGGCAGAACAATTTCAAAAGCAACTAGAAGAGACATAATGAGTTTATTAAAATATATACCTCCAATAAAACACGAATCTTACAGGACATTAAGAACAACACGTGGAGACTAAAATTTATATTTTGATAGCTGGGAAGAAGAAGATGTTCGTTATGATGAATAAACATAAGATTTATCACAGCAAATGTTATTGTATTATTTTTACATATACGAGTATTACTTATTTTTTCAGCTGCCAAAAGGTATCAGTCCCAAAGTTTTTAAGTTGCTTCTATTGTCCCAATAAATTCTTATATTTTTATATACACAACCTGTACATATCTTGTTTTGTTGCATTGCATACCCTTAAAAAAAAAACTTTATATGCTTTTGTGATCAAATTAATATACCAAAAATTAAAAAAAATAATGTATTAAAAAACATCAATTTTCTCAAATTTTGTTTTCTGGACTTAACCGCATTGGCTTCTGAGCGACTCATTTCTCACATTCCGCATAAATTTTACTGTGAGTTTCTACTTTCAGTAATACCCTAAAATGAAAAATTTTTTAACAAGTGACTTAAATATCTGGCTGAAGAAAATAAAAGTCAAAGAAAATGCTTTTATTGTTTGGTTGAAAAATAAAAGTAAAGGAATGACTTTTATTATTTGATCAAAAAATAAGTCATTTTTTGACTTTTATTTTTTGACTGAAAAATAAACGTTAAAAATTACCGGTTATTAAAAGCTTTTAAAATAAAAGTTAAAATGAAACGGTTATATAATGACTGTTTTTTTTTTAAGTCGTACAATTACCGGTTAATTGTGACTTTTATTTAAAAAGTCATAAAAGTTACCTGCCCTGCTTTATAATGCTCCATGTATTTTCTCTGATATCGATGTAGTATAGCTCAAATTATCTCTGCATCATTAGAGCGGATCGTTTTATACGTTTTTTCGATTTGTATTCATAAGTACTGTCAGTTATCATTTATTTTTAATTAATCGATTGCATATAAAATATTTTTGTCCGGACACTGAAATTGCCATTTTAGTAGTCAGGGACAACAGAAATGGAATTTCTTAAAATGCGTACTAATAAAATACAATACTCAATCAATACAAAGACAGTTAAACTAAATAAAGCAATAGTTAATAATTTTATTCCATTTTCTCTGATGTCCAATGGACTAATTGCACAAAACACGTGTTGAACTTACTGACGTGAAATAGGTACATACACAGACTGATAAGTATTTTCTCAAAAACGATACATGTGTGTTACCCAAATAAATACAATTTCTAACGGAACTCTAAGGCTGATAAGATAAGATAAGATAATTATTTATTAGTACAAATAATACTTTCATAAACATAGTTCCTAAGTTACATACCAATTCTTTAAACATCTCTATCCTTTACAAATTGCACACATTTTCTCTTAAAAATCTTAAAATTACTTTCTCTTTTTATTTCTAATGGTAAATCGTTAAATTTTTTAAATCCTTTATATATTAGTGAATTTTGAGTCCTATTTCTATTAAATAAGCCTAATCGAATATTTACATCTGTTCCTCTCAAGTTATATGGCTGAACATCTGATACCATCCTAATTCTCTCCTGTAGATATATTGATAGACATCCCTTTCTAATTTTAAAAATGAAATTGGGTACATTAAGATGTATTCTTTGGCTGCAACTGATCCATTTTAAGGTTTCTAGCATCATTCTTATTGGCATGAGTCTATTACACCTTAGTATTATGTGCATAGCTCTATTTTGAAGTTTTTTGAATTCGCTGTAACTTTGTCTTTGTGCACAGAAATAGTATTGAAGAGCAATACTCAAAATGAGGTTTTATTAAAACATTATATAATCTTAATTGTACTCAATGTCGTTAAATTGCTTCGAATTCTTCTAAAATAGGCGACTTTTTTTTCCCAATTTTTTTACAAATATAATCAATGTGTCCATTAAAGCTTAATTTGTTGTCAATAATAATCCCCAGATATTTAATTTCACTCACGCACTAAATTTTTTCACCATCAATTTCTAAGTCATCATTATACGTACTATTTATGGCCATAAATTTAGTTTTTTTTTTAACATTTAATTTCAGTTTATTCTTTCTTAGCCATTCACTTAATTCCTTTAAGTCCATTCTTAAATCGTTACTGATTCTTTCTACATCTTTACCAGTTACAAACACCAAATGCATCATCAGCAAAAAGTCTAATTTTTGAATACCTCAATGTACTCGTAATGTCGTTTATATATACCAAGAACAATAATGTACCCAGCACTGATCCTTGTGGTACTCCCAATTTTATTTCAATTACTTCGTAAAGCATGCCATTAACTCTTGTTCTCTGTCTTCTTCCACTCTAAATAGCTCCTAAACCAACTGTACTCCTTGCCCTGTATATACCATATTTTTGAAGCTTTGATAGAAGAATTTGTTTGTCTATAGTCTCGAACGCTCTCTTAAAATCTAAGAATACTGCTAGAATAGTGTTACCTTCCTCCATTTCTTCTTTCCATTCCGTCACTAACCCAATTTAATGCTGTCTCGCAATTGTGTTGCTTTCTAAATCCTGATTGTTCCTTAGCTATAAAACCATTTTCCTCTAGGTATTTTTCTAGCTTTTCTGGAGCGCTCTTTTGAGAGCCGCTCGCGAGCGAGCTTTTACGTACCCTGGTGGACAGAGAAAAGTTCCAATTTTTGAAAAAAGCGGCATATAAAATTGAATCAGTTTTCGGTTCAACATATTTATGCGAATTATTGTTTTCAAACATGAACTTAATAAAATCACGATATACATAGATCTCGGCTCACCGATGAGCATCTTTATGATTGTTTGCTAACAGGATTATCGTCATACTCTCCTGATTATGAAGCACTGGCCAATAATATGCAATGCCAAACATCACATTGACATATTGATATTATATTTTTTATAAAATGTTTTCTTTGTATTTGTTTTTTGTTTACTTTGTTTACGTTTTTCAAATACATTTCTCCGTGTGTATGAAATTTAAATAATAATTTATTATTTTAAACATTTTTGTTTATTATTTATTTACAAATTATGAATATAAGAAAATAAATTATGGGAAAATGAGAAGTTATGGAAGGAGTTTGTAAAGTAAAAATAGGTGGTGTCCGCCACCCTACCGATCTTTTAGAATGTTCTCTAGAGTACAAAAAGGTTGGGAACCCCTAGGGTATCATAAGAATTGCTGTTAGAACAATTCTACCTTTTTTACTTGTTAAATGTATATATTTTGTTTGTAAGAATATTTTTATTATCAGTTGTTTAACCAAGTTTTTTAGTGATTTTCAGTTTTCACCATAGTTTAAATCAAATGTATATTTTGCTTGTTATAAAACTTTGAATTTCATTGCTTTTTTTATAGTTTATTCATTTAACTACATAAATAGGTAAGCTATTATATAAGTTTGATTTGTACAAAACAAAGAAAAGACTATAATATTCTGAATTAAAAACGTTAAGTATGTTTTAAGGTAAAAATTTGAAGTTGAATTCCATTATGTTATGTAATTAATTTAAAAAAAAAATTGAAAGATGCTGTTACTGTATTACTATGAATTTTATCAGAACTTTTTATTTTTTAATGGCTTTTAAATTTGTAATTAACGAAAAAAGTAATAAAGTCGTATTTTTCAAAGCAACATTTACTTAATAGCTAAAAGCAATTTTCATAACTTTTTTTTTACCTTTGACATGAATTGGCCCCAATTTCGACGCAAACCGGCTTAGACTGGCCGCAAACTGGTGATTTTCGTATACACTGATATTTTCAATTATTCTGCAGACTAGATAAATGTTTTGAGTTTTTTATTTAAATTAAAAGATAAATATTTAGATTGTACTATAAAAGTTTTAACATCGAAATTTAGTAAATTCTAATAAAAACCCTTTGTTCGACCAACCTACAAAGAGAAAAATCAAATTAATTTAAAAACAAAAAAAATCTTACCAGCATCTGGGTTTCACAGATGCTTTTGGTCCCACGACGACCTAAAAATAAACAAAAATGAATTAAAAAAAATGCCAATTGAACTAAAATAAAGAATTAAACACAAACTAGGTTATTTACTAAATTAAAATATGAACTTCAAAGATAATACTATAGAAATAAATGAATACACATAAACAATAAATCATGTTTATATAGCACCTTACTATGCAGGTAAATAACAACAAATAAAAAAACGCATTAAACTTTATGCTTAGCAACATAAAGCATAAAATTACATGAAGTACTCATGCCAAGGTACATATAAAATTCCCTTTGTAAGAGATTCACGGATACCTAGGTGAGCAATTAGCGAAAAATCAACTCACCTTGACAGGTACCCGCGGAATTTACAAACGAGAGATTTTACACGAAATCTACATATAAATAAAATAAAATTACATACTAACCTGTAGTTCAATGGATAATTCCCTCGTTGAATAATTGTACACCACACAAAACACACAATTTAAAACAAAATTAACAAAAAAACAAACTCGCGCGCGGTGACATTTCACGAATAAAAATACACATAGAACTTTGAGTTCCCGCGACGTTTAAACTATCACGTCAGGAGGAAATTTGCCGGCGAATACAATGGGCGCGTTCGCGTCGCGATATTTTTCACGAATTACGGATAATTCGCGATTTTATAAATATCCCTTTGCACCAATAAGTGCGAAAGAGACACAAAGGTGTGAAAGGGACACGAATAAAGATGAACGAAAATGAATTTTGAGAGGAATTTCGTAAATTGAACTAAAAGATGGCGTATCGATAAGTTATAGCACAGATTCGGAAAACTTACATAATTACGTGAAATTAAAAGGGATTTCTATGGGAAAGATGTCAAAAAATGCAATTTGTAATTTGACATCAAATGACTACAACAAATTTACATATTGTAGTCAAATTAAGCCTAAAATTTGCATAATTCATTTTTATGGAGATGAAATCGGAACGAAATTCTCTATAAAAAGGGGGTTCATTCTTCATTCTGTCTTCTTATTTTCAAAGTTGTCAAAGTGCGAGCACATGCAGTAGCATTCCTTCCACAATTTGCAAATAGTCTCAAGTGTCATCAGTAAAGGAAACAGAAATTTCAGCAACCTTAGTGTATTTTTTCAACAATAGAATCGTTAAAGTTTTTTCAAGGACAATTAGCAACAGCAAAAATTTCAAGTGAATTTATTGGTTGAATTTTTAATAGCAACAAATTTAAATTAAATTAAAGGTAAATTTGCATATTAGTTATTATTTTCAATTTGGATTAAATTTCATTGTGTTTGCATGCCAGGTGTTGGTTATACACACATGTATGAATTTAACAAGAACGATTGAAGTTTTTATTCTTAATCTTTTCCTTTCAGCCATTTTAACTAATTCACTCAAGTAAATCGACATTTCTAACAATTATTTATCGTGTGAAACATATGCCATTAGGTCAGTTTTGCACAACATAATAATTAAGAAACTAGATCTCCCTTGAGTTCTAATTATTATTTACTTTCAGCCACTAGTAAATATATTGGTTAAGAATCAGAAAGGAAAATTTATTTATATACAGGGTGGGCCAAAAGTCACCATGGGGGCCAAAAGTCACCATGGGGTTTAAAAATTTAATAACTTTTTCGTTTATATATTTTTCCATTATTTATTCTCCAGATGTTATTTATATAATCTAAAAAAAAAAAAAATATATATATATATAAACGAAAAAGTTATTAAATTTTTAAACCCCATGGTGACTTTTGGCCCCCATGGTGACTTTTGGCCCACCCTGTATATGAAATTGTAACGTAGCATAATTTTCTAAGTTATTATTATTGAAAAGAAAGAGATAGATTCGAGTAAAAATATAATTCTTTTGTACATTTAAATTTCGGTTAGTTAGTAAAATACATAGAACAATACTGTGAATCAGTGAATTCCAAGTGAAGTTTCTAAGCTTGTACGTCTAAGTTGAGGGAAGTAAATTTGACATAGTGATAGAATTTGTTCAAGTAATTAATTTCCTCATACGATTAATATATTTGTTTAATCACTAGTAGGTATTATTTGTGGCAATAAATAATTGATTGAATAATAGAGTGACAAATTATCCTTTTTTATTTAACCGCTACACTCTACCAGAATATTTTCTTTCAGCATACGTGGATTCTCGTTTGTAATTGCAGTTTTCTTTCGAAAGTCAATTATAAGAATTGACAGATTTCATTGAACTGTACTTTGCGAACGCAGTCTATTCGTATTTGTCAATTAGTGGAATTGACATCAGCTGTGGGAAAACACCCTTCTTATAAGGATGTCATTTCCTTAAATGGCCGCGAATTGGTGCGTTTACCCTACTCCTTTTTCCAAAATCTTCTCACATAGTGGTAGTGGTCTGAATTCTTCACATGTCTTCGTATTTTTTACCTTATGAATTGGTATTACTACTGATTCCTTCCAAGCGTCGGGAAATTCTCCAGATGTGTGTACTTTTCTTATTTTTATTAAATAAAATGAAAAATGTTCGAATACTGGAGCTACCCAGATACTAGTGCAGTTACCCTACTATGTAGGTACGCATAAAATCTTATGATTTTGGTTATAACCATTTCTACTGATCGAGGAGGAATCAGTTTAAAAAAAACCTTATTCATCTTCTATAAAAAATATCGCAAAAAATTCACCTTACACCAAATTATAACATCTTTCTTTAAAAAAAAAAAAAAAAAACAAAAAAAAATCACACCCCATAAAGAAATGGTAAATCTCCTTAATTACAGGAATAAAATTCAAGCGCAAAACGTTTATTGCATCCTTAAATAATGTCTTAAGTCGTAAACATATTCATCACATGAACCGTTCAACAGAATAATGCCCGCCGCTATTAATAGCGACTAAAAGTGCAATTTTCTCAGACAATATTTACATTTCTATAAATTGCCAAGATTAGTTTTGAAAAACGCGCATTTAAAGAGTGAGTAAATCCCTAAGAATTTCAAGAATTGCATCAAAACAACATGCAAATTGCAAAACATACCTACACCCATTCACATACATATGTAAACCAGGAACTATATTTAGGATGCCGGGAGTTATATGTGGTAGTGTGTAGTAGTAGTACATAGTATAGTAAGAAAGACAAGTCGCACTAATGTTTCGTAGATCCACAGGACTTACTAGTTAGTAGTAGTATAGCAAAACGGAGGAGTAAATTATTATTTTATTCAAGCAGGCAGCTTCTGCGCATGCCAAATCAAAATGATGTATTGAGATTGAGATAGCATTTTCATTCAATGCAATGGATGATGTTTGAGGTGTGTGTGTGTGGGTGTGTGTGTGTGTTTGGTAATAAATTTAATGGGAATATTCTCAAAAAAAGAGGATAGCTTTGCTGCTTGCTGCCAGGCATTAATTAGCCAAGTCACTAAATCCACTATCCATTCCACCACGCTCGTATTGCCTAAGAGATTCGAATTCGAATGATATGCTCGTCATGGATTTTCATATATTTATTAGAGGGAAAAAGCACGTATGGATATGTGTTTCGTGCCTCTATCTAATACCATAAAATTATGTATTCTCTCATAAACTCGCAGAGTAGCACAGATCCATGCATATGTATATCTGCTGTTACAGCCTCCCAGCCTCTATCTATAATAATAGCAACAACTAAAGCTTTTCATTTACACATCTACATATATGTGTTTGTGTGTGTGCTACCGCATGTGCTGTCGTCCGTCATACTACTTGCCTTGAAGGAACATTTGGAACAACTTTCTGTGAACTCTCAAACGTCTTATAAAATATGGCGCGAACGAGAATTCGGGGATGAAAAGGCATGCAGACAGGAATGCTGCTGATGATAAATATCACATTTTCGATATAGCTACTCTCATGTAGGTATACACTATATGTATAGGCATATGTTGGCATTGGCAAGTGGATATGATGCTGCACAAGTACAACTACCTATATATATATATATATGTATTTATCTTAAATTTACCATAGTGCGATAGCGATTGCAGACGGAGGAGGAGGAGATTTGCTGTAGTGTCGGAACTTTTCGTTTGTTTGTTTTTGTGTGAAAAAATTTTTTGAACGACTCTGTCGAGACTAAATAGGGGAAGCCCAAGAAAAGATATACAGTTGCTGTTTTTTGACTGAACAAAAACAAAACAAAAACAAAAAAAACAAAAAATATGTGAAAAATGCATCATCATCATTGGCACGGGGCGGGAAAAAAATGTGTGGTCATTGGCATTAGTAGTGTATCTATCCAAAAAGGAACGATAGCAGACATTTTATTTGCACAGTGTGATCATAGTCAAGTTGCATCGACCTCATCTATTGTAGAATTGGTGTAGTAATAGTAGTAGTAGTAGTAGTAGTTCTAGTAAATAATCGCCATGGTGTCTGTCCGTTTGTATATTCGGTCGAAACTCTATTAGAAGTATAGCAACTGCAATTTTTTTTTTTTTACATTCATATGTTGGTACACGGTTGAAAACTTGGGAGTAAAAGGAGAATGTCTACTTTTCATACAACTTTAACACCTCCAGTCCAGACATTAAACGATGCATTATGATACTTTCAACATATTTAAGAACTAATGTTTATTTTAATAAAGCAGGGGAAAGCTTTGGCTATCGGATGATGTAGCTTAAATGACTTTCTTGTGTGAAAAAGTGGACTTTTCTACTTCTCGCAATTGCGCGGAATTCGTGAGTCGTTGAAAATGACCTATCATGAGAAAAATGTTCAAAACAGAGCACTAATTGATGAAATAACTGCAAAAATATACAGGGTGTTTCAAAATTGGTGCACCAAACTCAAGGGTTTGATAGCTGTGGTGGAGACAAGCAAAAAATTATGGTAAGGGGGGGGGGGTACGACGCGTCGTTTGGGGGGGGGTTAAGATTTTTAGTACTTCTTCCACTTTACACCCTGTAACTTTCTTGATATACACCCTATCAAGGTGAGATTCATCTCAGATGATAGCAAACCGTCTAAGCTTATGAATGCCCAATCAGCCTTCATGTCACCTTCCGTCGGAAGTAGTAGGACGTCAAAAATCAAAAAATTGGAAAAAAAATTCTAATTTTTTCAAATTTTAACGATTTTCCCGCCAAAATGCATGATAACTATACAGTTTTCTTACAAAATTTAGAAACCCCGGAATGTTACCTTTAATTTGACTAAGCACATTTACCTGCCTAAATGCAACCGTTTTTGAGATATTAATTACCGTTTCTATGATTCATAAATTCATGAATTTTTTGCTAATTTGCGTGGAATTGCATAAATTAGACGCGATTTCTATTGTTATTAGTAAAATTAATGAAATTATGCATCATAAAAACGGGAATATCTCAAAAACGGTTGCATTTAGGTAGGTACATGTGCTTAGTCAAATTAAAGGTAACATTCTGGGGTTTCTAAATTTTGTAATAAAACTGTATAGTTATCATGCATTTTAGCGGGAAAATCGTTAAAATTTGAAAAAATTAGGATTTTTTTCGGGAATCTTTTAGTTGTCCAGAGAAAGTTCGAATCAGGATAATGTAATCTGGTTTGGTAAACCAAAAATTGGTCAAAGAAGTGGTAGATAGTTTTAAACGAAATCTTAACATGTCGTTGAGTGAGTTATGGCTGATAAGGCTGGAATGTCATCAGCTACGGTCTATCGAATTAAAAGAAGTGAAACCATATGAAGTTTCTACGTTCAGAAAACACCGAACAGACCACCAAAAAATGCCGGAGTCGGATTTTGCATGAAAATTTTCTAACGAAATTCGGCTGCTACATTATAGATGATGAAACTTATGTGAAAGTGAACTTTATCCAGCTTCCACCAAGTCAGGAATTTTTTGTGGCAAAAAAAAAAAAGAGCATTGACACAGATTCCACCAAGTTTAAGAATATTCGGTGCACCTACATAATTTCCGATAAATATTTAATTTGTGAAAGTAGAAATATGTAGGTACGTGTGGCCAGAAATCATCACTTTTCGTGACAAAAGGCACAATTAACATAGCACTCCCAAACATGGACATTTTTAAAAGGCCAGTATAAAAGAAAAGACCGTCCGACAGGTTGTGGACAGTTCTTTTTTTATTCCTTCTTCTTCTTCTTCTTCTTCTATTGATTCTCGATCCGGAGCTTGGGCATTGGCATCACACACACACATATACATACGCACGTGCGTATAATTAAGTTTTTAACAAAAAATTGTAGGGAAAAACACTACGACATTTTGAATATTTTTACCGTAGGCTCTGGCCTGTTAAAATTAGTACCGAAAATTGCTTGTCCGGTTAAGAAAAGAAAAATTTAAATAAATATCAATCGCCTCGTATATAAAGGATTTATAGTGAAAAACTTTAGCAAGAGTCTATTATCCACCGACCATTGATTTAAAGCCTCTAAATCCCAATTCAAACAACATACTGCATCCACAATCGACCCAACTGGTCTGTGGACAGTAACAGCTGATCGTCATCTGCGTAAAGGTGTAATTGACAATGATTAACAGGACCAAATATTATCATTAAATAATATTAGAAAAAGAAGTGCTCCTAATATGGAGCCTTTTGGTACTCCAGAATTTATTCAAAAAAAAAAAAAAAAACAAAAAGACTGCCTGAGGCCAACAACTCAGGTATATCTGAAGATCAAATGTGCCGCATGAGATTTAAAATTAAATTCTATGACAAGTGTTTTTTTTTTATTCCATAGAATGCCATTGATCAACGGAATCGAAGGTCTTAGAAAAGTCGAGGAATATACCATATGTGAAGTAATGTCTAATGTCATTAGTTATTTTTAATAAGGCAGTCATACAGCTCAAGATTGGCGAACATGTAACATTGTCCATTGGTCACAACGTAACTTGAGATTTGTACAGATAAAATCTTCTCTATAATTTTATTTAGGAAAGAAAGGATAGATATAGGACGAAATTCTGACGACTGAATTTTTCAGAATAGGTATTATCTTAGAGTATTTAAAAGTACGAGGAAAAATTGAGGTCATGAAACATGTATTACATATCTATGTATATGAGCAATAGGAAAGAGAATAAATGGCAACAACAATCGTACAAATTTAGGATTAATCATGTTGAGGCCGGTAGAGCACGATTTAATGCAGTTGAAGGATTCAAATCCATCAGCCTCTTCGTTACATTCACAAAGGAAAAGCCCTCATGTAGTAAAAACTAAAAACTCAAAACATTTATCTGGTCTGTATAATATAATTGAAAATATCAATGTATGTGGAAATCATGCAGTTTGTGTACACCAAGGGGTAAATTTGTGTCTAGCGTAAAAACAGTTATAAAAACGGCTTTTATATGACTACCAAAAAAAAAATGTCGTTTTAAAAAATACGAATCGTTATATTTGATTTAAAAAGTAATTAAAAATAATAAGTTGTGATAAAATTCACAATAACATAACAACTCCTTTGTTACTCTTGCGAACTCCAGAGAGAGTCCCGGATGTGTCAACCGAGATTGCATAATTAGATTATTGAATAACGTTCTTGATAATATTCCCGCTTCGGGCAAAGTGAATCGCGTCGAATTCAATGCCGCCTAAGATCCAAAGGTGTCTCATCTCTTCAAAACATGATCATCACTTAAACACTCTTGTATCATTTGATGGAGCACATTAAGGAAAACATTAAGACCTGCTGGTTGTATAGCATATGTGTGGGAGGAAGTGAATATAAAATTATTCCGTTTTCGCTTAGATCCAATATCAAATGAGACTTGTGATCGTCAATAAAAACGATTTAATGTTTTTCATATTTTTCTCATTAAGGAACCGTGTATGCCATGGCAGTCGGGCCTTTGCTCCCATCATAGTTTCGAAACTGCATTATTATGCGTTACTTCCGATTTGCGAGCAGCACTTGACCAAAATGATGAGTTTTCAATATCCAAATTGCTGGACTTTTCTATGGCTATTTCTTTATTTCTTATAATTTTAAAGTAAATTAAAAAATATTTTCAATATCTTTATTTCAGCCTGTATGTTTGTGATCAGCTTACTATTAAATCGAAAGAAACGAATGAAAATGGATGGTTTATTAGCACTCAATAAAGATGTCCCACAAGGTTCTATTCTTGGACCTCCTCTTTTCTTTCTATTTAAAAAAGATCTGTCACAGAACATCCAATTCGCTAAAATTCATGTGTATGTGAATGACGTGCAGATTTACTTTAGTATTTCTATCGGCCTTATTTAGAGCTCTTTGGACTGTATTAGTGAAAATTTGGCTAACTGATGTGAGTGGGCTCGTATTAATGATATAAATTTGAACCCTGAAAAATGCTCAGCAATATCAATATACAATCCAGGCTTTGATTCTGCTTACCTTCCACCAGATTGCATCGACTCTGTAACACTATCGTATGCAGATAAAGCTACAAGTCTTGAAGTTATTATCAACTCCAATTTAAAGTACACAATTGCAGTAAAAATTTATTCTGGTCTGTGGGGATGTTGTGGTTATCAGCTGATATACATATTATCACCAGTACTCTAGAAAATTTTTGTCATGGTTCTCCAATTGTCTCACTTCTGCTTTGGAAACATTATTTATCCTAAACTTGTAACTATAAGTGCACGTAGAATAGATGTAGGTTTTAATAAATGTTTTCGGTTTATCCATGGACTGCGATGCTATGATCATATTACACCTTACATAACATTCTTGTTACGCTGTACATTTCTGACATATATGGTCCGCCAAATAACTTTTTTTTTTAAACAGGGCGCAAAACATCGAGTGTAGCTTCGGCTGTGTGGCACGTAGCGCCGTCCTGTTGAAACCAAATGTTGCCAATATCCTCCTCTTCAATTTTCGTTCAACATGGCTCGATAACGATTGCCATTGACTGTAACGGCCACTCCTTGCTCATTTTCGAAGAAAAATGGCCCAATTATGCCTCTGGACCAAAATCCGCATCAAACAGTGACTCGTTTTGGGTGTATCGGCTTTTCAATGTATGCGTGCGGGTTTTCTGTGCCCCAAATGCGACAATTTTGCTTGTTTACATACCCGCCAAGATCAAAATGAGCTTCATCCGAAAAGATGATTTTTTTGGCAAAATCGGCATCTTCTGTAAGTCGATCGCAGGCCCACTCAGCGAAGCGAAAACGCATTGGATGGTCAGTTGGCTTCAACTCCTGAACCAATTGGACTTTGTATGGCGTCATACCAAGATCTTTATGCAAAATTCGTCTCAATGATGTCTCCGAAATGTTCAATTGTTGAGAACGACGGTGAATTGATGTTGATGGCGCTTCACGCACACTTTCTGCCACACAATCAATATTCTCGGGTGTACGCACTGTTTTTGGCTTTTCACGCTTTGGTTTATCGATGAGGATGCCAGTTTCTTTCACTTTTTTCACAAGATAACGAACATACGGAGCTGACGGTGCTTCTCTTCTTCCAAAATCCGTACGCAATTTTCGCACACATTCTGCAACATTACCATAATTTTCAAAGTAATATCGCAATATTTCCCAGCGTTGTTCAAGCGTATACACAACAATATTCGTTCAGCGGAAGAATAAAACTAATTATCTGTCAAATCAGACATGAGCTAAGTGTTACCATTCACGAAATAAGCACTAGTTGAAAAAAAAAACGTTAGATGGCGGACCCTTTATTTGCATCGCAAAGCGTTGATCTTGCTTTTCGACCTTAGCACATTACACAAACTTAGATATCTTCATAATCACTTACAATTTATGCGTCGTTCAATAACACATCGAAAAATTATGATTCTGAGATTTTCTAAACGAGTCATGGAGGCTTCTTTCCTTGTTCAGTTGGTACACCTTTGGAATGATTTACCTGCCACGTATCCAGAAGGCGGATAATCATGGAAACCATGGATAATCCAACTTTATTAAAAATTAGGACCACCAATACTGAGAATAGGTTAAATATAGTATTGTTACAATACTCGTAAAGAAAACAGGAATAGTGGTAACCCAAATTTAGCGTATTGAAATTCTATTTGTGTTGAAGGCATTGAATGTCAATTTTTAAGCTGAACATCAATTTAGCATCTACATTTCGCTGTTGCACTCAGTAATTGTTAACCGCTGGATTCATGGTTTCTTAGTTGGTTTGTTGGAGATTAGGCATAATAAATACTATAGAAAAACAATCAAATAAATTATATTTTCTCTACATTTCTGTGGATAACACCTTACTAACCTTTATCAGTTCGGAAAATATTAGAGTATTCAATTCCTTTCCAGTATTATTTGTTGATCACAGATTAAATCCGACTGAAAAACACAGAATTATTAAAATGTTGGTAGCGTGCAGGTTAACATCGATGGAACATTTTGTTTTTTAAACTTTTACTTTTATGATTTCTTGGCCTCAATTGATTTCTTATTTTCGGAGAAAAGACATTAAATTGGCCCTAATTAAACCCTAAAATATTATGCAGCAGTGCACACTATTGTAACAATACTGTTTAACATATTCTCAGTAGTGGTGGTCCTAACTTTTAATAAAGTTGGATTATCCATGGATTTTTTTGTTTTTTTAATTACTAGAGCATTAAATTCGGGGAAGTGACATTAAATTAGCCCTAATTGAGCCTGTGCAATTGAAATAAAATTTAATTTACAGGGCCATCAGAAAGCGATTTTTGTTAAAAATTGATTTAGAAATAGTTTTTTCGTCCGTTGAACAAAAAAAAAAAAAAATAAACAGTGCAAAAAATGGGTTTCTTTTTCAAATGCCTGGCATTTCGTTCTTCAGTGGTTTTCTTGAAAACGAAAACCGATAAGGTCCCCCAAATTTTAACTAGTTTAATAATTTTCAATCCTATTAAATTTTGCAGTTTTGTTTGATTGATGCAGCCGCCATTTTGGATATTTTTTTTTTTAAATAAAAATGGAAATTACTCGCCATTGATAGAAGAATAAAATACGTTAAAACTCATTTCCAAAAGAATTTATTTTATGTAAAAAAAAAAAATTCCAAACTTCATGCATTTTTCATGCCTCTCTATTTTAACGTCACCTTAAGTCAACTAGCATGCTGCGCCGCACAAAAATAAATAATTGTATTCCTATATCATAACTAACTTAACTTTCAGCAAAAGATAAACGAGATTGGTTATGGTCGGGTGATGAAAGTGCGAATTTTTAACGATTCCCTATAGGAGATCGATCATTATTTATAATGACTTCAAAGTTCTTTCAGGTATATAGTTTTCTAACTATTCCATATTTACTGGAGAAACAGAACTTCATACACCTCGCTGAAGGCGAAACACAAAAAATAGAGATCCCCTGACATCCAATGTCAGGAAGTCCCTACACTCCGGTAAGATCACCTTGGCATGGTGTCCAGCCCATGTTGGTATTCCTGGTAACGAAAAAGCGGACACGCTTGCCAAAAGCGCGCTGCGCTGCGAAAATGCAACAATCACGCCGCCGAGTTACAAAGCCACCAGGGCGCATGCACGTAGTCTTCAGCACAATATCAGGAGCGTCGCCTGGAGCTCATCACGTACATTCCTTGCCTCCCACCATAAAACGTCTGACAAACTCTCTATGCCCCACGCCTCTAGGGGCAAGATGATATCGATAGCGAGATTGTTGAGACTAGGTCATATCCTCCCGGCCAAAAAACATATTTTGACCAAGGAACCTGCCCCTGCCTGCCCCTACTGCCGTAACACTTCTTTAACTACGGCACACATCCTTCAGCTATGCACAGGCACTACAGAGACTACTTAACGAACGTGGAACAAGCAAAACACCGACTGAACTTCTTACATACAGTAAGGAGGATACGGACACACTCCTCTGTGCATTGAGGACATACCTACAAGACGGACACCTGCATACCAGAATCTAACGACAGACATACAGTTTTAGAAAAAAGTTTTAAGAATAAAACTTTAAAAAAAAAAAAAAGAAAAGCTAAAAGAATAATTAAAAGCTAAAAGAATAATTAAAAGCTAAAAGAATAATTAAAAGATACATACATATAAAATTTTATATCCTTTTTTTTTATAAAAAAAAAAAAAAACATGCATCTTTACATATAAAGTCTTACATTATTCTACTTTATTCTACTTTATACATTATACACAAACACAAAAAAAAATAATAATAAATAACATAAAAAAAAAATAATAATAAATAACATAAAAAAAAAATAATAATAAATAACATAAAAAAAATACAATAAGATTATACTAATAAGAGAATTCTAGACGAATGAAAAATTCCTTTTTTTTTTAAATGTAATAAGACCTTAGATGATAAATACATGAATTTCTTACCCAAATTTAGACAATAGTTTTCTTATCCTGTACTTATAAGTTTAATAACATTGTAAATATAAAATAGACATAATCAACTCAACTTACACAGGCAGAACTGGACATTTTAGTAGTTAATTAGGTTTAATCTCCATGAAATATCCTTAAAAATAAAACTAGAAATTAGGACCTGAAAAGTGATTAATCACACTTATTTTATAATTGCTAGAGCTCTCGTAGTCTAACTGTGGTCTCCACTCTTGACTTTTATACATTGCTGCTTCATATGAAATCATAGTAGCGGTGCACGAATTGACCAAATTGAACTGCCACCTTGTATTTATGGTCTTTATCCAACTTATTGTAAGGTCTGTTTCCTTATACTACAGACCATGCCCTAGTAAATAAGATTAAGCATTACACCACATAAGAATAGTCATAAAAACATATCTCTAAATACTTGTATCAGATATAGTTACACGCCTTAAGTCATTGTCCTGTTTCTCTTTGAATCAAATAAGCTTGCATTCTCTCAGCACTTGGTCAAAATAACTAGTACAAGTTTTAGATGAACCAGGCCCAAGCTATACACCTATAAGGGAAAAAAAAAATTAAAAAAAAAAAACAATTAGAAACCAACAAATAAAACGAGCATTTGAGCTGTTTAAAAAATGAATTGTTAGCTGTAAGTTAATTTAAGGTTGTTAAAAACACTGGATAGCTGCCCAGATGGGCTACAAGGCCATTACATTAATTGATAATTAGGATAGGTTTAAGGTTTGATCTATATAATTACAACTAATGACAATAAATAAATAAATAAATAAGAACTTCATATAGAAGTGTGAAATCACATTCGCTAATGTAGAAGGAAGTGTCAAAGCATCCAAAATGTATGTTCATAGGTAGTAGTAGTAGTAGTAGTAAAGTCAATTCTTGATAATATTGCAGACACAGTAATAAACGACCAGATATTTCAAGAAACCATTCTTGGAAATTCTATGGAAGCTGTTTTGTCGCCAACAAAAAGTAATACTTATAATAATACACTCTTTAAATTTTTGATTATTGTATTTATCTTATTTAAAAAAAAAAAAAAAAAAATTAAAAGGGAAAAGACAAACAAAAGAAGAACGAAATAACTAAACACAAGTGAATCACAAAATATTTCGGTGAAAATCTGTCCTCTATATTAGTTCAAGGATGTCCTCCTGGGTACTTCTCTGCAAAGAATGAAAATGTTTTTGGGGTGTGAGTAAATTCAACATTTCACTCAGTGAGTATACTTAACTCTAGCCACTCCGAATCATTCATGCCAATACCTTCGCGAATCCGCTGTCGATTCACCCGTACATACCGGGGTATATTCGTACATGTTCCTTACTAATGTAGGGCACGGACATACCTGTACTATTTCTGATGCACGTACGACCCTGAGCTGAAGATCGACAACAGTTCCACGGATATTGCTCACGATCATAAATTAATCAACTTTTTTTTATTTAACACACTAAAATAACAAACATTCATGATATAAATCCAATCTTAAAAATCTCTTACATGCACACACACTGAACCCCATACTGCACCCACCTTATTATTTTATTCAACTCAAGTAACGTCAATTAATTTTGTTCAACAACTTATTACCTATATTTTTTTTTTTTACTTTATAAATCTTTATCCTTTCACTGGCACTACTCGAATGACGAATTTGTGCCACCTTGCCATCCTTGGACCATTGCTCTGAGATCATTTTCTGTTTATTTTTCATTCCTCTAATCTTTCTAAAATGGTATTTCCATGAACCCTTTTCTGGGAGTTCAATAGGTAACGGAATAAGACAGTCATGTACTGCAGTCCTGCTAGTAACATGCTTACCCTCAATAAACCTCTTATGAAATTCATAGGAATTTCATGATAAATGGATGTAGCAAGGTCAGCGTGCGCAGTAATTACATTTTATTTTACTTAAGACATTTCTAGTTTTTTTTTTTTTAAAGAAATTCTTACCTTCTTCCTCTTATTGCATGGTGACAATGATAAACAAACTAAGCGTTCAAAAATTTAGCTATGTATGCACGCATACATATAAATAACAGGAGTTTTTTTTAAAATATGTTTTAAAGTTATTGCAAACAAGTAAAAAAGCTCGAATTCTTAAGATACCCCAGATGAATTCCCAAATGTAATTTCGTATGGTCTGTGGAAGTGTGATTCTTGGGAGTGGTTTTTCGCATATATTTCTAGAACGGTTCGTCGGACAGACACAAAATCATTCTAATTAATTTTATAGGATTTCATATTCTGAAGAAATTTTCGGTAAAAACCATATAGGACTGATCAATTTTACAGTATAAGTAAAAATCTTAAATTTTTATATGACAACATCAAGAAGGGGGTTACCCAATTTAGTCCATTTTTGAAATTGTATTTACTATTTTTATGAAAACACTATGTATACAAAATTTCAGTTCTCTATGTCGACGCGTTCTCAGGCAATGCCCAAATATACACATAGTGAAAAACGAAATATTTTTGTATGGCAACCCTACGAAGGAGTTAACCGATTTGTCCCATTTTTGAACTTAATTTTACTTTTTTTGTTTTTTTTTTTTTTTTTAAAAAAGCCCAAATGTAAAATTTCAGCTCTTTAAGTTGGTACACGCGTTCTTCTTGAGTTATCATGAAGATGGACGGACATACAAAAATCAAAATAACTTTTAATTTTATGCATGGGTGTCTAATCCGTTTTGCTCTACCAGAATTATTTCTGTTCATTACTGATTCAATATTATTGTAAAAGATTTGAAATGTAGAAAAACTAAAGCGACTGAAGTTGTCAATACAATTTTGTATGGTGACTGTATTAAAATTCTTACAAATATTTTAAAAATTCAGAAGTTTTCAATAATTTAATAATTAAACTAATGATCGAATTTATGTATTTGCTTTATGCAGGTATGCTTTTCTCAAGAATAGCTTTTCATAACAGAACCTTTTTACTTCATGCAAGTATCATCTGAATCAAAGCTATTTTTTAATGAATCTTTTAAATCAACAGTTGTCAACTAAACTTAAGAAATTCTTCCGGCTGGAAAAATAAAATAATAAAAACCAACTATATAAAAAAAAATATAAAAAATGTAATAATAGTAGGCATAGATTTATTTAAAAATCTGAATATGAATCATTTGAATGAATATGAGTTTTATTCACATTAATTTGGTTTTGGACATCCCATTCTATAATTAATTTGAATTCATTAAATTTCGATATAGTCGGTGCATACCTCCTCCGTTTTTTTCCGAAAGTACTCCGCTTTGTCAGCAAATTGTACTACTCTTGAAATTTTCCAAATGACAGCACTGCCTAGAGGACGAGTTATCACAATAATTTTGTTACACTTTAGTTCCTATATGATTACCAACCATGTTGATTGTGTACATACATGTTCAAACAAGTTACAGTTTTTTATATAAATAATAACTGTAGCTGCCACAAATTCATCGCGCATAATGACAATTAAATTTTTATTTTATCACCTCAAATCGTAAGTAAGCAATTGCACACTGTGCTGCCCGTCCTACCGTTTGAAACATTTGTATTTCGGAATTTTTTCTTCACGCGAATGTCTTACAAAAAAAAAAAAAAGTGAAGCGTGTGGGCCTAGGCAGTACAGTAGGCCCTCACATGTAAGCTCTTTTAGCTCTACGAAGTGACGTCTTATTGTAAAATTTAAATCTAATTGTTGAATTTATTCACAATAAAGCCCGAAACAGCACATACACAGTGCAGTGCGCATTACAAATGAATGGAACGATTTATGGATAGAATGACGTAAGATGAATTGTGAATTTTTTATATGGATGTTAGATACATGTACATGTACATTATATATAAAGCGAGCGACCCGAAAGAAAATGCTATATATATATATGTAGCTGTGTGGGTATTAAATTATAATCGGATAGAATAATAATGGCTTATGTATAGCTGCCCTCTTAACTGCACTTTAGTGGAACTTAAATGGAAAAAAGTGATCCCTAGAAAACGTACAACAACCCTCCCAGACTGAATACACACAATACGTGGCAAAGAGACGTTAAAAAATGACGGCGACGCAGAAGACAATGCCAATGATAAAAACATTCACTTAACGCTCTCACCTGACCTAGTGGTGCCGTACTGTGCTGGATTTGCTTTCGATAAATTTTCTTCGTTTTGCTTAGTGGAACGAGTACAATTCTTAAGTGGTATCTTACACGCGTGTAAAGTGTAAAAAGACACGCTTATCATAGTCCCTCAGAGATCAGAGACGAAAACGCATGAAAATAAATCTGTCTACAACATCATGCATTAGTTAGGTTAGGTATTCTTGCGGTTCTTCTACATAGATGAGCTCTGTCGGATACCTACCTAACAAATACTACATCAAACATGCGTAGAAGTTTTTTTTTTTTGTTTTTTGTTTTTTGTATTACAAGACGACATTTTCAGTCAACTTTCTTCCGTATCCTTGTTCTTCATCTTCTGCTTCTTCTTCTTATTTTCTTTTATTTTGTTTCTATCCCGTAAACCCCGTAAACAAACACAGTAAGGGCAAAAAGTGTGGATGTTGCTTACTCTCCAAGCGCGTGTGTAAAACCACCACCGAACGATAGACTGGCTGAAAGGGTAATCATCAGGGTAGATTTTATATATACATAGAATCAGGTCTTCTCGTGCCATCTCCCGTTCTTTCTTTCATTCTTATGGCTATCCCCATTAACTTACTACCACCAAAAATATATGTATTCAAAAATAATCAATACCCGAATGAAGTTGCAAAATTTCTTTTCTTCTGGTTGTCTATAGTTTTTGCATTCCAAGGTGCGGTGGTGGAAGTCTCTTAAATTTTACAACATTGTAAACGACGTATAGGAGATAAAAGCATAAAGCAGACCGACCACAATGATGACGACAAAAAGTTTCGTTTGGTGGTTGTGTGGTGGCTTGCTTTATACAAAAACAAAAAAAAAAAAAAAAAAAAAAAAATAACTAAAGTAATTTCGCAAAAGTAAACAAAAATAGCTAGCAATTTCCTTTTATTGTTGACATGCGTAGTTGTTGTGCCAAGCATAGCACATCTCCCCCAGTTATTATTGTCTTGTGGAGACATTTTCCTTTTCCTGATCCTTGCAATATTCATGTGAATACTACAAACCCGTCGGAGTAGGAGGAAGGGGGAAATTTTTACGATATTTACGTCATGCTAATTTTTCTTCTACGCTTCAATTTTCGCGCACATTAAACGTAGCGTAGAGTTGAGCGAAAGCTTTGTTTTTTTTTCGGAAACTGTGTTGCCATGGGCAAGGAAGTTTTCTTTGTCGTTTTATAGTTATGAAATTCTATATCGAACAGTAAAAATTAAGAAAATTTAATAAAATATGTTTTAAGGTTATTTCTCTTTTAAATCTTTGGGATTTATTTTAATGGGAGGAAGTATAGCACACTTCATGCCAGGGCCGTAGCTAGGGGAGGGCATAGAGGGCAATGTCCTACCTTAAAATGGCAATGTCCTACCTTAAAAATTTCCAATTTATTCAGTATACTACGACGCCGTCAAAAAAGTCATCGCGGCGAATCTGTATGATCGGCAAGATTGACCAGTCAGCTATACTAATCGGTTATGTTTGCGTTGCTTACCTCCAACCTCTTCCTGTCTTGTATGAAGGTAAGACGATTGGTCGACTATACTTGAACAGCTTTCGTCAGGACATTTGGCTGTTACAAGAGTCGTATATGAAAATTATTCTCTGATTTTGAAGACTCTAGATGAAATGAAAAATGGAAAATTCAATGGTGATGATATTGCAAAAAGTGTTGACATCAAAGGCATTATGTTAAACATGGAAGTTCAATTGGCAAAGATAGTAGCAAAAATAATATTATGTGTTCTGCAACCGGCTGATGTGGCTTTACAGGGTCGAAGCACTGGATTGAAGGATGCCATATTGACTAATAAAATGTGTCTAGGAAGAAAATGAGGTTGGAAGAGATGTATGAGGCAATTTTGGAAGAAGCTGAGAATACCATATTGTAGAAAAAAATCTCAAAATAGTTCCCAGAAAAGAAGAGACAAGTAAAGGCAAAAGACATCTGGAGGATTAGAGCTGTATTGTCCGTCACTTTTTCGTCAAAACACAACAGGCATAGTTTAAACTTCGCCAATTAAAGCGGAATATTATGAAACTGTAGACATAATAATAGTTGAGATAGAGAGAAGGTTTGATTCAATTTTGTGTTTTGATGAGTTGGACAAAGTTTTAGTCTGTTCAACATTTAAATATATAATTATTGTAAGGAAATTAATGAGAACAATACAAATCTGTAATTGCAATTATTTTTCAAGTATTAAAATACCTTCCAAAGAGAAAACTACTATTGTGAAAAGCTACTTGAATGAGTTGAATGATCGAAGAGATCAGACTGAAAGCATATTACAAGTTCTATACAGACAAAGGGAATTCTTCAGAGATACGTATGAACTATTTGCATCAGTCGCAACAATCAGATGTAGTACTGTTGCATGCGACTCTGCTTTTTCGACACTAATTGCTATCAATAAGCCTCAAAAAATGTCAATGGCTCACGAGATGAAGGCAGATTTGGTGTTTCATGCATTTGAATGGAAAAGATCAGACTTAAAAGATATTGACGAAATAATACGAAAATTCAACAATATGGTAAATCGAAGACTGCAATTATATTGAATATTTTTACCATGTTGTGTTTTTTGTTTGGTCCTCGTTATTACTTCGTTTTATAGGTACTTGTTTTTGTTCACGTATAAAATTTTTTTAAAAAATGAGGGTTCTAGAAGCTTAGTTTTTAAAAAAAATGTCCCTTCACTTGAACAAAGGAATCCCAAACGCACCGAAAATTGGCGCCTTACTTCAAATTTCGTATGCCCTACCTTTAATTTGGTTCTAGCTATACGGGCCTACTTCATGCGACATTATGTACCAATATTATCATCTATAATTCTTACCATAATATATGGCACAAGAACTAGATGTCACATACAGTACCAAAAAAAGTAATACAAAATTTATAGGGTTCGATGGTCCATTCCGGAATGGACCACAACATTTGAAATGATGTATACGTCGAGCGATTCATATTTTTTCGTAAGTATCTAAAGTGTTGAGAAAGTCGATAAAATGTATACAAAACTGCTCTAAAACATGTTATGGTCCATTTCCGAGTGCACTACCCATTTCACAATCTGTATACTCTATGCTCTAGTATTCCATGCGACATCTAGCTCTTGTGCCATCTATTGTCTTACTCATCTATAGACAACCAAAGTATACAAAGTGTATCTATAGAACTTTTTCAAGATTGATTCCTCTATTTTTGGTTATTGCTGTTTTTGTACCTTAGAGTGAATATTGTAACAATGTCTTCTCGTTATTACCACCTGACCTGGAATATTATTTACTACAAGCACTTTCTATAAACTTTACCTTTTTATTTCCATCAGTGGTTCTAGTGTTCAGGTGTATGCCACAGTTAGACAGGTAGTTTGAGCGACTGGGGCTTCTGAGGTTTGATCTGATGGATGGCTAGGCAAATCGTTCGATAAAGATCAGCACTGGATGCTACACATGAGCAAATAAAACTCCTGAGAAATCGGCAAATTGTCCAACAAGGGTAGTGGTTCTAATGCTGGACTCTTCAAAAATAAATAAAATAAAATAAATAAAAACTGCTGATTGTATCGCTTTTCAATGATTCTTTATTTCTTTTTATTCTTTGGTCTATTTCGTTCTCTATCAACAAAAAAATACAACTTGACGTTTCTCTAGAAACAGACTAGGTCTGTCTGTTCACGTACTCAGTTTTGGGTGAATGTATTTTAACATTTTTACCTAAAAGCACTCAAATTCTGTTGACGTACTCAGTAAATAGTGGAAAATATGTAGACATCACACTTTTCCTTTTACAAAGTAGTTTTAGTCCAAATCCACCCAAGGGTAACTTGTGTATCAACTGTCACTCCAATATAAATTTAAATTTGACAAATGTCAAAGTTATGATTGGCACCAAATTTTCGTACCAATTTTAAGCACCAATTTGTTGCCCCATTTTTTACTTATTAAATAAATGTGAAATTTATCGAATTTTCATTTAAAACTTCATAAAAAAGGTTTATTTTTATTTTTATTCCAAATATAATTATGTTAATTTGACAGTTTGCACTTGTCACTTTCGCTTTGTTCATGTATTTTCAAAATTTGACAGTGACCTTTTTACGCAAAAAAGCCCAAGAATGAAATCACCTGAGAAGTACGTGAACAGACCTTTCTTTGAAAAAAAAAAATAAATAAATAAATAAAAACAAAATGGCGGTGCTTTTTCTACTATCCCTATCTTTTACAATATTTTGTCCTAGATTAGCTCAGTGATCTAGATTGGTAGTTAATTGTTCTAAAAGTAATGTCCCATTTAGCTAAATTAGTTAATGGTCACCATTATTTCCTTGTACCATATATTTATATTACAGGTTAGAACTATCCACGTCAAGGTTCCGGTTTAATTTTTAATATGTGTCGAAATTTTGTTGATTTTTATTTTCCATATCTGTCAGAATTATTGATTTATTTAATTGAGGTTAAATTTATTTGTTTTGGTTCTACTTTTGGGTTTAGTGGTCGAGATGTGTCAAAATTGTTCATTTTTAGAATTGATGGAATCACCTCATTTGTTTATTGCGATGTGTCAAAATTATTCATTTATTATTATATTGTTCGAGTCGTCTCATTTATTTTTACTTTTGGGGTCAGAAATGTTGAGAGGTGTCAAAATAGTTTATTTCGCAAATGATATTAAAATCATCTCATTTATTTCCTATTTGAGATATGTCAGAATTGTTCATTTGCAAAATTATTGTGATTCTCTGTCTAAGCACAAGAGCACAAGTGTAGCAAAATGCTTCCGTTTTTTGCTCCTATGTGTACGTTGGCCCATTTATAAAATCGGCTGGAGTAGTACATCTGATTTGAACTAGATTTGAAGAAGTGATAGATCTAAATTCGAATTGAATTGAGATGGAAGAATATTTTGAAATGTCAATTTCAGGTTTTGTTTGTTGTTCGGAGGGGAGTGTAAGAAAATTTTCTTTTTGGATGTCTAGCTGCAGTTTTTTTTTTTTTAAGTTTTTGCAGACATTATCTCATCCTATGCATTTTCTTGTTAGTTAGTGAGTGAGTTTCATCCGACCTTATGAATAGAAAGCACTCTTGGAATTGCCTCCTTTACATTCCATACATGGCTATGCATAATGCCATTGGTTAGTGCTCCCAATTCTCTATGGAGTATTTTTGGGAGATATACATGCAGCCGTAAATAAGTACGATCCCACAAAGAGTTAGGAAAATCATATCATCATTTGTGCCTTCCACAGTTGGCCTTTTTTGACTGCTTAGCTGTACTCTATAGATTTCTTCATGAAAGTTAATCGAGATAAGTTGTTCTATTACAATATGTATAGTGGTGACCACTAATCCGAGGATTATACAAGATAGTACAGCTTGCATATAGGTTTTCTGAAAAACTGGATAATTTAAAACGGCGGTTTTCGGTTTTGTGAAAATTGATAATCGCGGTTTTTGTGATTCATGCGGTTTCATAAAAAAAAATATAGTTGGAAAATAAATAAAAACAGGTACAAATCAAATTTTAATTAGTTTTATTGAATCAAGTAACTTTATTTATTATTATTTAAGTAATAAAATTTCAAAAAGTTTAAAGGCATTCAAACAAGAATCGGACAATCTGGATCTTATATTTGTGCAAATGTTTGCAGCTATAGAGAAAGTTTAATGGTTTTTATTGCATTGTATCATAAAGTTATGTTTTTAGTTTTATTATTTGTTCTTTTAAACAAAACGAACTCTTGCTTCAATAAATTAAAATCACATTTTGATTCTGGTTCCAACAAGGCCTTCTTAAATACTAAATTTAACTCATGTTTTAATGAGAGCTCAGCTGAATTTTCAATACAATCATTACCTTCATCCAAATTTTTGATGTCTGTTGAAATTTCAGCACTTTTAGAATATAATCTTTTTAGCATCTCACTTGCATAATTTAACATGTTTCGATAGTTGAATAGTTGGTGTCAGGATAAATTTAACCAAATTAATTAAATTTTTATTTCTTCGATGTTCAATTCGATTTTGTAAGAATTTTCAACTAATTTCGGTATTCAATTTTTCCAGTTTAGTAGGTATAAAGAAAATTAATGGCTCCTTCAGCCTGGATAATATTTGCGTCACTTCTACAAAATCCATCTGCAGTCAATTTTATTAGCACTAATGTTGCTTTTATGTTTTCCAATAACTCAAAAATAAATGTGAAGCACATAAATCTTTCATACTATCAAAAATGCTATTTTTTAAGACTAAAGCTCTTTCAATCATTGGAACGTTTGAATTCCATCCGAGTATTACACAATCCAAGAGTAATTCAAGTTCGTGATTATGTATTTTCTTTACATGATCTTGTAATATGTTATTTCTAACAGTAGAATTTCGAAAAAATTTTGTCAACTATTCTTAGTGACTTAAGATTCTGATGAAGATTGGAATTAAGGTCTCTTCTTTGGGAACACAAACAATATTATTTTCCTCATCTTCAATGAAACAATCAACATCGTCTTTTGATTCTTCACAAACAATATCACCTCCATAAAATTCTTCTTCAGAATTTTCTTTAGCACAAATTACATCCATAACAGCAAGATGAGCACTATGAGAAAGACATAGTTGAAATTCTGTAGGGCTTTACCCTACAAATTTTACATTAACGAAATACAAAATTGTAACAAATGAATTTTTCTTTTATTTTTAATGGTTCTAAATCAAATTCATAAATACAAGAGGAAAAAACAACCGCCTCGTCCGGGGTTTGAAACCGGGATTTTGATTTAGAATCGTTAAAAATAAAAGTTCTTAAAAAATTTTCTTTCTCCATCATTGACCGATTCTAACAAGTTAGGTTCGATTCCAGTCCGGAAAAAAAAATGAATTTACTATTTATTTGTGCGCTTTCATCGTTACTGGTTAATGCCAGCTGAAAGCAAACGTGGCTTACTAGTTACAAATTAATAAATGCAAGAGAGAAAATCATCTGTCTCGTTAGCTCAGTGGTATAAGAGCAGTCGCCCGGCAAGCGGAAGGTCCCGGTTTCAAACCCCGGACGAGGCGGTTGTTTTTTCCTCTTGTATTTATGAATTTGATTTAGAACCATTAAAAATAAAAGTTCTTAAAAATTATTCTTTCTCCAATTATATTATGTTTAAATCTAATAAAGTTATAAATTTACCTCTTTGTTGTGTTTATGACGACAAAAACAATTTAAACTAAACTTACAAATTTGTCAAGGATTGCTGAGATAATTTATAATATTTTCAATATCGTTTGGTATGTAACTTAGCAATCAACACCACCATATCAAGATAGATTTTATATTGATGGTGCTGCTAAGAGGAAAAATTAGTAACCGAAAATCCGAAAAAAATATTTGTGCGCTTTTGGTTACGGTTTTGTGCCCGAAAACTTGCGGTTTCGGTTTCGGTTTAAACCGTTTCAGATACCCTACTTGCATGCAACTTGCAAGGCCATACATCTTGCACGTGTAATCGCTACTGTCATGCAGCGAACTTGTATGATGAAAAAACATGGCAGCTGAGATGATAGTAATTTGACATTATACAATTTTCAAGATGGCGGAAAAGAAATGTTTGAGAGAACTTGATAAATTTATACTAGGAAATTAGATTCTCTGGGATCATTTACATTAAAATAATTTACCAACACCTTCCTCTTAATTTTTCTTGGGATTTTTATCATTTTGTTTCCTTTCGTCTCAATGACATTTTTTAAATGAACTTGCATGAAAGATGATAAGACATCAACCGAACTGCCTTCTGCTGTCAAGTTTAAAATCGTATTGGAAGGGAGGCTTGCATGCAAGCTGTACTATCTCGTGTAACCGCCGGGTAACGGATCTATGGATGATTTTGTTTTTACGTTTTGATGAAAACAATCTTAGTTTCAAATTTTCGAAAAATATCCAAAGCATTAGAGGATCGGTGTAGTTTACATTGGATAGGAATGTAGAAATTGTATCTTTGACCTCTCATTATACGTCGAGGCTTGAAATGTTCTTAGCCTTTCTCTCTGATTTTAGTACCTGGCAATTGTTTTTATTATAAGGACGGACTTTAAAGTCTTCTCCCTTAGCTGAGTGTGTGATCCATCGGTTTTTTTTTTTTTAAGTATAGGTACCTATTGAAGACGTACGTGATCTAAGCATCCTACTTGACTCATGTCTTCTCGCCATTATCATATAATAAGAATTCCATTTGGTCACCTTACCAATCCTTTTTTGCTGACGTACTTATGTAATTTTCTGAGTATACTAATACATAGTTGATCTCATCTTTACTGCTCCCTCCGATTTGGTTTGGCGCATACCATTGTCATGTCGACCTCTATATCTATTGTGAATCAGATTCGACTTGCCCTACCGTCTGTTACCTTCACAAATTTTTGTGTTCTAAGAGAGTACAAAGAAAATCTGTTTTTGTCTATTATCGAATGCGTCTACCAGAAGTGTTGGGAGTTTTGCGGAATTGAAATCTCACACATAATTAGTTTGGGAAAATAAATTCGTGCTCGAGATGAACAATCTTCTTCGTGCTATTGGTGCGTAGCTGGAAATCAGTTATTTCATGAACACCCTGGAAAAATCTGCAAAATGGACTGCCACTCTTGTTTAGATGATACCAGAAAGTTCTTTTAGCTATAGATGTGGTTAGTATAATTTTATTTCTTTCATGATGCAGCTCATGTTTGTTTTTTCATCGCTATTATTTTGAAGTTTTCTAGATCATTCGAAAAAAAAATATAGTTTCATAAACAGACTAAAAATAGGCGTGCGTTTTTTTTTTTTCAGCTACGATCTCGCTAGAAGATATTTTTTTTGCAATCTAGCCATTTCCTCATTCCCATCATTCAAGCATCCTGAGCGCTTAGTATTATTCGTGATTGTACACAATCACAACGAAATTCGGTGTACGGCACAGAGTTTCCTTCTTGACAGATCTATTCTATAAAATGGAAATATGAAAACTAAAATTACTCTTGCGATTTGACCGCCATCTATTATCAAAGTACTCAACTGTGTTATCAAACAGCTTCCGCATAATTACGTTGCGCTGTGCGGACGGTTTGCTGGATCACTATTGTTGGGAGTCTCCTGATAGTATCGCTGTGTAGTCTAATAATACTCTGGAGATCATGTCTTTTTTCACCTATACAAATGCAGAGGGTTTAGTAAAGTCTCTATGGATGCAGTAGAACTTGTTTGTTGTACTAGTATTTTCTATACAAGCAAACTGCCTTTGTTTTTTGGTTGAGCCTAGGTGTTGTTTGTTTTCATTGGTATTTGGTCACCACACGAACAGCTTTTTAAATGAAGTGATGATTTAGGTTAGGTTAGATTGGTTTAGGTTAAGAGTAGGGGCGGATACCGCGAACAGATTTGATCTATGTTAATGGTTAGGCTAAATCAATTATTGCTTTTGGTGTTAGCCTACAAATTTTAATTACACAGTCGACACAGTTCGCTCTTGGATTTGTCTATTTTCTTCAAAAAATTACAGAAGGGGTCTTTTCCTGTGACTATAGTTGACTTGAGTGCGCCGCTTATAATAAGGAGGCACAATCTTTGAACCTTTTTCAATATCTTACGATGATTGACAAAATCCATTGCTTTCCATTATACAACCGACCTGTAGGTTAGAATGAGTTGAATAACCCACGGTGCATATCTATAGGATCATCTGCAGTTTAAGTCCGCACTTTTTACATTGCGAAAGCCGGCCTACAACTTTTGTTCGCTCTGTCTTCTAGGAGTGGTTTCCAGTTTAAATTTTTATGTGTTTCTAGGTATTTTACTTTGTCCTTTAGTTCAAAAACCTGTGGATGCAATAGAGGTCAGATCCAATGTAGAAGTATTAATTTTCTTGGTAAAAGGGTAGACCTCAATTTCCAATAGTTGGATGAACAATCCGAAATCCGTAGTCCAGTCTAGTCGGACCGCATTTTGAATAAATCCGGAGAGTTCAGTCTCATAACTAACCGTAACTAAGATCACCAGGTCGTCTACGTAATATGCTGGTTTGTAATCCATCCGGATTAGTGTTAAGAAAAGATCATCCATAATGAAGACTTATATTATAAAGATGACAAGATACCGCTTTGAGGAGTGGCCCTATATGGTCACATTCTGCTTTCCCCGCCCAGACCAGAAAATACAGTTCTATTGTTCAACATTTGTATGCGATCCAGTAGGTACTTAAGAGACTGATTCACTCCATATTTTCAGTAAACGCTGCATATACCAGCCGCCGCATCTCTCTGGACAAAAAGGTAGAGTTCTGTAAGCCGAGTGCTCGTTGAGGACAAGTGAAAGCGAAAGTGGCGCCCAAACTGGTCATCTTTTGCTTTCTTGATTCTTGTCTGCATCGTTTTAGGTCACCAGACGATCCCTAAATTCGTTTTGGGGTCCAGATTCAGACCCCACATTTTTCCCAAAAAGGCTTTGGGCATGATCCGAGTGACCACATAACTTTGTTGGTTATCATTTTCCCTGCTATCTAGGGTTACTTCTAAAAATTTTCCTTCTTTGGAATATTCTAGTGTAAATCCATTTAATCTAGGAGCTTGGCGCTGGATGCTCCTTTAATTGGTGAAAGGGACTATCACTGCCATGCCTAGGTTTATCGATGGTTCCATATTCTGGCACCATCTATCTATTATAATAATAATAATAAGGTCTGGTAAAGATGGTTCAAATTTCCCTTTAACACAAATGACAAGGTCATCAGTGTACCCCTGGGACGTAAAACTGACCTCTTGCAGAGTCTTAGTAGTGGTAATAAATCTGCACTTTGTGGGCAGCCTTTAGTGGCTCTGATTATTATGAATTCGCCGTTATGGTAAAGTGGTGATTTAGTTATGTTTTTGCTTCGAATGTGTCAAAATGTAGGATATTCTTCATGACTTTGGAAGATAAGAGGAGTGGTGAGTCAGAAAGATATGGCTATTGTGGTAAAACCTTTTTTCTGTTGTTTTTTTTTTTTTTGTAGCATTCTTTCTACAACTTCAAAGAGAACTTTTTGAAAAACATAATCATACTTTCAAAGATAGTTTTTAGAGAAAAATTTATGAAATCCTCTGTATGTGCCTAGATGATGTGTGTATTATTATGTCTGTATACTTTTCATTTAATCCTCCACTTTTATTTATTCTACAAAACATATTCAGAAGGAGCATTCAGTCTTAATTATGTGATACCAATGGTATCCAGTTTTCCCCCCTCAACCCTAGAGCACATATCTACCATAATTTTTATTATACAAAAATGTGTGTGACTTTATAAGGCATATGATTTCAAGAGGAGCAATTCATAGACCCGCATAACGACCATGTTATGGACATTAATCAACACTTGAAGCGCGTCACTGAATATTCATTTTCATGTACATAAATATATACATATACGGTAGACTCAGCGCGCTTCAATTAAATTTAATTGACATGTAATACGTCCGTCCTCGTCGCTTGTATTGTGCAGGACAGCTTTGAATAGGCTTCGTTATCACTTTTTTGTTTTTTTTTTGTTTTGTGTCTTTCGTTTCTATTTTATTGGGATAGTGCTTTCAGGAGAGTATCTCTGTATATAGAAAAAAATTCACAACGAAAATCATTATTTAACCAAATCTAAATTGAAATTGGGTTCACAAAATTGTAAATTTTTTAATATTGTAAAAATATTGTGTAATAAAGGGGTTTCCAATAAGAGGTGTAATTTTGATATTCAAAGAAAAATGCCATTTTTTGAGATAAATGATCGCATCTTTATTTCATTATAAAGAGGAAGGTATGCCGTTAATAATGGAAAATAACATCAGCCAAATGACCACCACGACCACACCTACAGGACCATATCCTTTTCATGAAATTTTCCATAACCAAATCGCAAAGTGGCTGCCCTATGTCCTCGATAGCCTCACGAATTCCATCTTTGAGGTCTTGAATCGACGCTGGGGCTGTTGGCGTAGACCTTCTCTTTCACGTGGCCCCAAAGAAGTCGCAAGGTGTTAAGCCACAAGATCTCGGTGGCCAATTGTGATCACCTCTTCGACAGATAACACGGTCCGGAAACTTTTCCCGGAAAAGATCAATGGTTTCGTTGCTTGTATGGCACGTAGCGCCGTCTTGTTGAAAGTAAACGTAGTCCAGATTAATACCATCCAATTCCGGCCATAAAAATCATTAATCATCTGTCGATAGCGCAATCCATTCACCGTAACTGTTGCTCCAGCCTCATTTTCGAAAAAGTAAGGTCCAATGACCCCGCGGGACCATAAACCGCACCAAACAGTCACACGTTGAGGATAGAGAGGCTTTTCAACAAACTCTTGGGTTTTCCGAGCCCCAGATGCGACAATTTTGCTTGTTGACGAAGCCATCGAGGTGGAAATGGGCCTCATCACTCAAGATGAGTTTTCGATGGAATTCCGGATCATTTTCATGCATTTCAAGGACCCAATCAGCAAAGGCTCGACGTTGTTGATGATCGGCCGGCTTGAGTTCTTGTGTTAACTGAACTTTATAAGCCTTAAGACCCAAATCTTTATGCAAAATACGGTGTAATGACGTTTGCGGAATGCCTAATTCCAAAGAACGATGAGGAATGGACAAACCTGGGTTTTCTTCAACACTTTCGGCTACAGCAGCAATATTCTCGGCTGTTCTTGAGCGACGTGCACGGGTTTTATTCTTCACATCACTAACTTGTCCCGACAGCTCGAAATTTTCTACCAATTTCTGTATTGCGGTCCGACAAGGTGCTTCACGACGACCCAAAAATGTTCGAGTTTTACGAACCGTCTCTGCCACATTTTCACCATTTTTATAGTGAATTTTATAAAATTTCAATGCATTGTTGAATCGTGTATCGTTCCATTTTTATTAATGGCGTAGTTTCTACTTGTCAAATGTAAAAAAATGACAGCTCCAAAAGTGACATCTACCGAAATAGCGGGCTAATTAAAATAACACCTCTTATTGGAAAACCCTTTATTAGTCTGTCTTGGTGCTCCCAAAACCTGACGCTCTAGCTTTTTTCTAAGACTACTTACATTTAAACGAAAATTCCAATGGGGGCGGCAAGGTAGGAGGAAACAAAATGTAAATATATTTTCGTATTCCATACAAACTCGGAAATTTTCTTCGAAATAATCGGAAATGGTTGGGTCCAAAATAATCTCAAATTGATCGTTTAGAGAAAAAACTTTTTAGCCTTTAACCGGACAGAATGTTTTTGTAACATAAACGGATAGAAGAGTCCGAAAGACTCGTTAAGTTGAAAATTTAATGAATACATAAGAAATCATTTAAAATTATAATTATAAAATTATTTATTGTTCAAACCTTTTTTTTTTTTTTTAACAAAAATAACATAATTCAAGCCATACATATTTCATGGAAATAAAAAAAAAAAGTAATACATATGAAACAAAACCAAACATTAATTCATAAAAAACAAGAACATTGAACTTATCAAATACAAGCAATACATACAACACAAATTATTATTTTTTTAAGCAATTTTACCAAAGAACTGTATTTCGTGAATGTTCTTTGAATACATTCCTGTTGCAAGTGACGCAATACTGCTTGGATGTACGGCCAATTGCATTCGGGCATATGTAACTACTTATACCCACACTCAGAGAAATATCGCATAATATTAATATGATTTTAATAGTTTTTCCCATTATAATTTGTCAACGGGATTTATACTATTGATAAGTTATAGTTTATATATTTAAATTAATAGATATCAGTATTCAAACAATGTGACAGCCCATTAAGTTTTAATGTGATCTGTCTTAAAATATATAAAATTTCACATTAATTTAATCCTATTATTTTAATTACATCTCTTATAAAAAAAGCAATTATGTCCAAAGATTATTTTAATGTTTTAGATCACATTATTACAAAACAGTCAACTATTATTTTTAATATTATGCAAACATTGATTTAAACCTATCTCTTCCTATGCACTCAACTCACATATTATATTTATGTACAAAATTAGTTCTTAGTTCCACAGCCCAATCTCTTCTCTCCCCCCCCCCCCCCCTCTAGTTATCTCTCTTTTTCTCCCTCTCTCTCTCTCTCTCCAGTTACATTTGGCCTAATGTTGAAGGATGTACAAACATTTCGGCCATTATGTCCACATATGTGGGGAATGTGATAGGAATAAGGATAATGTGGAAATTATTTTGCATAAAACAAAAAAACAATAAAACTGCAAATAGCGATATGTTGGTGAGAAGGAGAAGGTTGTACATTTAAATTCGGATCATGGTGTTTTGCCATTAATCATAAGTTTCGATGGTTCGTACAAATTCGATAAAAACAAATTGCCCAACAGGAGGAATCATCGGAACACTATTATGATGGCAATGGAGAGTGGTAGTATCTATGAGTTTGGAACACGTTTAATGAAAACAGAGGGGTTCAGACTTATGGCGACTTTTTCTTAGCGAATAGATATTTTGTTTTTTTCTCATCTTGCGTTAATTTATTGTTGGTTTTATTTTTTCTTCTTTTAATAAAATGTGTACCTAAAGAGGGCGTGCTTTTCCCGGTACTCTGGTGTATGTTGGTTGACTTACTCATTACGTTGCTGAAAAATGTGGGATTCTCATGTGAAGCGTATGCGGATGACATCCTTTTGCTCATCTCACAGCATGACGTGCCTTCATGCAACGAGGACTCAATACTGTTGTGGACTGCTGCACCCGTCATGATATGACAGTGAATTCTACAAACACCAGCTTAATACTCTTCTCCAGGAGACGTAAGCTTAGGTGAGTACTTTGTTCTTCCAAAGCTCTTTGGACATCACTGCAATTGTCTCCCCTTCCTGTCAAGCACCACGGAGTTTACCTCGACTCGAAACTGACGTGGGGACTGCATGTAGAGGAAAAAGTTAATGCGGCTATGAAGATCTTCGTTCAATGCAGAAGAATCTTTGGCTGCATGTGGGACATAAGAATGAGTATTGTGCACTGGATGGACACCTCGCTCGTAAAACCCATGCTCAAATATGCCTCATATGTATGGTGGCTTAGGACGCAAGTGGGGACTGCGAACTGGAAGTTGGCGGACCTGCAAAAGCTTGCTTTTCTAGGACTTACAGGCTCCATGCGATCTACGACTACTGCGCTCTTGAGGTCTTACTTAATTCTCTACCCCTGTATCTTGTCATTCAGGCAGATGCCAAAAGGGCTGTTTGTGGATTGCGGTCATGGGCATTTTGGGAGGACGGCTGGACTGGTTCTTCTCGTCGCTCATTGGCGTGTGAGCTGGAAAAGTAAACCCTCTGGTGCGCACGGCACAGGATGCGTTGGTACCAGAGCTTCATTTTGGTTGTCGCTTCTATATGAGTTTTTTTGAAAGGAAATCATGGGCTGAGGCAAGTGTTTTATCGAGCCTTCCCCGGTCCGTTCTAAAAATTTTCACCAACACGGCTCTCTCGCTAATGAAGTAACCGGTGCGGGTGTTTATTTTCTTGAATTGATATTGAGTTGGAATACTCACTTGGAAGGCACACCAATATTTTCCAAGCTGAAGTCCTTCCCATCACAGTAAAAGCGAAGATAGCCCTTGATATGGAGATCAAAGGCAAGGACACCGCTATCCTTTTGGATAGTCAGGCAGCCTGGATGGCTTTGAGTTGCCCTCGGATAACATCTAGGAGACTGTAGATCGTTCGTGGATAAGCTGTGTCTTCAATGGATTCCTGGTGATATGGGGAATTAAAGGGCTGACCTTCTAGCCAGGTCTGGTTCTGGTTCTCCGTTCCTTGGACCGATGTCCACCGTAGCTGTTGCCATCTCGGTTATCGGGTCACTCTTCTAAACGGAATAAGAATATGAATTTCTCTGAGTTTCTCTTGGGACACGGAAGGAAACGATGTAGAACTGTGGTTGGCATCATCACCGGTCACAGCTTGCTTGACGCTCATCTAACAAAGATGAGAGTGGTTGACAGCCCTGAATGACTGTCTTGCCTAGAAGGAGAGCCTGAGATAACCGAACACTTTCAGTGTACTTCTCCGACCTTTGCCCGGAGCAGGCTGGACACATTTGGGGCTGCCCTTATATCTGTAGATGAGCTGAAAATCTCACCTCGCCAAGATTCGATGAGCGTCATTAAGAGGACTGGAAGGTTTTGGTGAAAGGGTTTCTAACAAGTTAGCACAATGGGCTGCCCTTGCCTCCGATAAAGTGAAAAAAAAAACAGTTTTTTTTTTTCTGAAAGCCAAACTTTCTTTTCGTTTGTCTCTATGTGACAGGATCTATTTAATTCTTCCTTAGAAAAACTATAATTTCTAGGATAGGCGAAGAGGAACAGCACAGGGAGGAGTTTTGTCACCCCTCCTGCTATGGTTAATAGTGATAGATGAAATCCTAGATATATCTAATAAAAAGGCACTAATATGCGGTGGAGAAGCTAGATATTTGGATCTCAAGGAGCGAACTAAGCGTGAATAGTGTATAGAAATCGTACTCTTTATGAGAAGAAAAATACCAGAGTTTAGAGGATCTCGATGAATGGAGGAAAAATCTGATTCTGTCTAGTGAAGCCAAGTACCTAGACATATCTAATACTTAGGCTTAACTAGAGGACCAATTAAGAAAAACGAATAAAGAAAGCCAGTGTGGCCTTTTGTGCGTGCAGCAAAGCCTTTGACATTATCTGGAGTCTTAAACCCAAGGTGGTGTATTAGATTTACACCGCTATAATTATGCTAATTTTTTTTCTAGAAAGGTGAATGCCAATGGAATAAAACGCAATCAATTTGACGAGGGCGGCGGGGTGGGCATATCAGAATCTCTGTCCATCACCCTAAGAAATTTAAAAATCACTGCAGATATTAGAACTGCTTTGGATGATGATTTTATATAGTGCTCTTAGTCCTTCTCGACTTTACGCAAGCTTTTGATTGCCTCGATCACATGAAGTTTTTTACTTTCTTTGAATTTGGTTCACCTGCGCTGATGTTATAATTAGTAGCTCTTTGGAGTATCGATCGCAGCGAGCCAAAGTGTATGATTTTCTTTGATTGTCGGTGTACCACAAGGATCAATATTAGGACCTCTGCTTTTTATTAATGATTTGTACGCTGATGATTTACAAATATATCTAAATCGTCGAATTGTTCTCTTAGAGGATTGTGTCAGCAGAATTAATGAAGACGTTCATAATATTTTAAAAAGGTCAATCAATCTGATATTCAGCTCCAAAAAATCTCAAGTGCTAGCGGTATGCAGAGGAAGTTATGACCTTAGCTATTTTCCCCCGATAGAGTTCAATTGCTCTACTATAACCATATGTACAGAAAGCTAAAAACTTAGACATTATGGGGCGATTTGCCGACTTTGGTTATATGCTGACCTGCTCTCTGCCGACCTGCATATAAGATTGGTTAGGACACTGATATTATCGCATTTATTACATGTTTCTATCATTTTCCCTAAATTCGATTCACGTTTGGAAGCATGTTTGAGGTGTAGGAGATAATTACATCTACAAGCACTAATTATGCTCTTATCACATGCGAGCGCATTTGTGTTGTATTCTATCCGCCTAACGGAGTTCGCTTGCAAATATTGATGATTGTGATCTTGTCGCATTCCAGAAGGGAACAGTCTGTAATAAAGTGTCGTACCGTGAAGACAAAAGTTGAGTTTTATTTTTCATTCCGGCCTTCCTACAGAGGTATGTTAATCCCCGTCTGAACAATGCTTTACAGTTGCAGAGCAGGTGCTCCAAGATTACATGAGCATCCTGAGAGAGATCTCAATTAAACCCATCTTGTTTCAGTCATACCGCATGGCTTGAGAAGAGCTCTGTTCTCCTAACGAGTTGGAGTTCTTTTGATTTTTCGCCAGACTTTTTTGCCTGACGAAAGTCCTTGCAGTTCTTGTACTTACTTATGTACTTATTTACTTAAGAGAGAACGGTCGTATGGTTACTCCAGAGTCCTTTTAGAAGTGATCGGCCTTGATAATGTAATAGACGAGAACTATACTAAGTTACTTATCTTCCTGAGATTTAATATTAAAATGTCTACAAGACTAAAATGGGATATTAATGAATATACGGATGGATAAAAAATGAATGTGGGTAGGCACAGGAGTATGAGTACCTATACATCAACAAATGGACCTGGCATGATTCTTATAGAGTGCAGTGTCTTGCAGGCAGAAATATGTAGTTGCAAAATTGAAATTTTGCTCACTATCTAAAAATAGATCTTAATTAGTCTCAGCGTGTTACCTTTTAGAAGTGCTTCAATTGATTCAACGAAATTACCAGCTATCACTGTGGGTGGTGTTATGATACCTTAAGCGAACTGGGTCCGTAATTCACGATAATTCGGATAAGAAATGTTGTATACCCTATTCAGATTTGCCTTTCCAAAATTTATGCAACTCTTCGTCACTTATGGCTATCAGCTACATTTTGCCGCAATTGCGTTGTCATCTAATGAAGTCTTCAGTTCTTCAATACTTTACATGTGGATGTCACTTATTTTCATGAAGTTGAATTCCTATAACTTCTGAATGATAATTTTGTTGGATAATAAATCATTGAAGATTTTCAATGCCTTTAACGAAGGTCAAAAGTCTTCAATTTAAAATTGTCCATCACACTCTGTGTGAATTGTAAGTCTTTTTCGTGTTTTGAGCATTTTCATTTTTATATTTTTTGCAAACTCACATCAAAAATTTAACAATTTTTGCTATCTTTCCATTTTTTTTTTACTTATTTTGTACGGACAACAGCCACCATGAATAATTATTCCCCTCTAATGCAGTGTTCTAATTGGCATGCAGGTTGCCATGAAAAGGTCGTAAAATTGTCGTAAAAGAATTAACGAAAAAAATGTTATTACCTTGCTGCAAATCTGCAAATTATGTATATGCGGAATAATGTCAAAAACCGATTACGTAACACACGTAACACGTTTTTAGATTTATTTATTTTTTCATTTTTCTTTAATTGTTTTTTTTTTTTTTTTTAAGTTGCAAGACTTATAAAGATTTTGAATAGATGTAGAGAAGCGTTCAGTATCGTTCAAACGGGAATACCATACAACCGATATACCGATATTTCCGCGCTAAAAGGATCACTGACACGGTATAACCGCCTATAGCATATCAGGGGCATTGACATGCATAAAATTGGCCTTAACAACACATAAAATACAAAAAGGCAGGTATCGTCTATTTCGGCGGGTGGTCTCCTTTCGATTCTTTTAGATTTGGAGCTATAATGAAAATTTAGGTGTGATGCATGTAAAAGCACATTTGCGTATTTAATAAGAGGCGACGACGGTTAATATGAGACTTTTTGAATAAATTTCAAGTTTTAAGACCCACAATAATAGCGAAATATTCAAACCTATGACAGAAAGCATTACGCAAGATCACAGAACTTCTGAAGAAACGCCTATAATAATTCGATGTCATGCAGTCGATAGTGTAGATATGAATTCACGTCAAATTCAGAATCAGATGAAAATTTGTTTGGGCTTTGTAGAACAGCATAATATTGAAGCTAGCCTAAGTGAAATATTTCTTTTTAAGAAATGGTGAGACATTACTGCAAAAATTCAAAAGTCACACACACACACACACACACACCACGCACGGACACACACACACACACACACCACGCACGGACACACACACACACACACACTTAGTAGGCATATCATCTAAAGGCATTAGAAACTAGAGTGAATGAAACCAGCAAAAGGAAAGAGAAAAATGAAAAGACCGCAAACAACATGGACGAGGACAATAAATAAAGAGACAAAAAAAATGGAGAAAATGTGAACAGAAATCAGTTGGAGGCTGCATACAGATAGGTCCTTTGTGTTCCCAAGGAGGATTGAAGCAAAAGAAAAACACAACAAATTCTTTAGCTTTTTGCCTAAAGTTTCGCTAAAATAATAGGATTCCAGATTGTACTGAAGGCCTTCGGTATAATGATTTTGGACATACATAGAATAGGTACTAGAATTATGGAGATATACTATTGGTTGCAACCCTCGGTGACAGAAATGTTAGTATAAATCACCGGTTGAGTGACCAAGCAAGATAAATAATAATAATAGTAATAATAAAAACATCTAGGACTGATCGTTTTCACAATATACCTAAAAATCCAAAAAAATTATATGGCAACACCAAGAACGGGTTGCCCGATTTAGCCAATTTTTGAAATTGTATTTATTATTTGTATGAAAATACTGTTGACACTTTCTCCAGCAGTGTCAAAATATATAGTGAAAAACGTGATTTGTCCCATTTTCGAACTTAAATTTATTCATTTTTTTTAAAAAGGGCCGTGTGCAAGATTTCAGCTCTATAAGTATACGCTCTCTCGAGCTATCGTGCGGACAGACGGACAGACGAAAATGCAAAAATCAAAATTACTTTTAATATTATCCATGGCACCGGAGACTTTTTGTCACGTAACTTTTTTGTCACCTCCATAGGCTTTAATGTATATGCGTGCATGAAGTGACGTGACAGTAAGGTGACTTTTTTGTTCCTCCGGCTAGTAACTTTTGGGTGCCGAAATTATTACCACGCCTTCACGTTTATATGAATGTGCATGGCACTGGTAGCTTGACTGCCATTGTTTTGGGATACGTTGTAAAGCTAGGACGAACCTTACGCTGCTGCAACGATAGTGTGACAGAAAGATATAAATAATGATAATGAAGCATTAATACAACAAATACAACAGAAATTTGGAGGAATACTCTGGTAGAAATTTGAAGACAAAAATGTGAGGAGACATATCCATGAAAATGTTTATAGATCTTAGCGTTACACAAAGTCTCTTTTCGGGTTCAATTGATAATCGCATTTTGGCACTTTGATAAGTTATAGCAGGTCTCAAAATCTGTAGTAGTAAATTATCGTGGAAATAATATCTTTATGACAAATGCCTACACATGTCACAGTTGCCTCGTCGATTTTTTTCGGATGACTGTTACTCACTGTGTGCGTACTTAAACTAGCCGAGACGGCGACAGGACAGCGATAGTTACCAAAATGTTGCATGACAAAAAGTCATTAGGTCTAACATGAACCAGCAGTATAAAAATTGTCGGTGATTATCAAATACCTTGAGTTTGGCTACTAAAAGTTGGTATACCATGAAAAAATGCCGGAAATTTAAAAAATACTGCGGGTGCAAGCACAGTCACTATACGTTACCTTTGTATGCAAATTTGTTGCTATGTATGCAAAAGTTCGAATAAATCCCACGGTCGACTTTGAATAGCCAAACTAACTTGAAAAAGATTGTCTTACTGGTTGAAGAATTGATCATCGGTTGGTCGATTATCACAAGACCCAGAGGACCCCATGGATCTCGAGACCCAGGCCCAGCTGGCCCATGCGTAAAGATGACTCTGCCAAGAGGAATTAATATTATTATTATTGTGAGATAGATTTTTTCTTTTTAATTTTAGTATTAATTTTTTGCGCTATTTTTCGTTTGGACACGTATTGTTGAATTTTCCTATTTTTTACAACATTTCTACAATACCAATGTTTAAGATTACATTCCGCCCACTAATTACATATATTTTATACGGTAAACTTGAACATGATTCTCTTCAAACATCAGCAAGATAAAACTAATAGAGGGGGGATAGTACTTTATATGTACATTCAATTTCCTGTGCTACTTTCTTTTTGGAAAATATTTTACACGTGTGGCGCATTTCCAATTTTTTATTGATTTTATTGTCTTTTTTGTTTTTGTTTTTTCTTTCTACAATCATCGCGCAATGTGTAAGATTACACAACGCTGGCTCAATAATTAAACGGTAAACATGAACATGCATAAACCAATTTCCTACGCAATTCAATAAATAATTCTAATTTGCTTATTTCTCTCATTAATAATTCGTCGTCATTTAAATTGAAATTGTTTCGGCTAGTCTTTGGCATTTCACTCACATTCACCTCACCTCGCGCGATCAAATGTAAATATTTACGGTCATTTACACCAACCAACCACCAGTTAGCACAAGCGTTATTCCTAGATAGCCCGTGCGCTAAGTATCTACACATTTTACGTAAACAAACAACGAAAATAATGCAGTGCCAGGGCCGATTAAAATGACACCGTAATCAGCCTAACTGCAGCGCGTAATATTAATTACGGCGGCGGCCTACAACTGTCCGGCAGAGATGGCACATAATCGACGACGACAACAACAACAGAACAGCAGCGGGACAGACGAGCCGATAGGCGGTAATTAGATACTCGCTGTTTACGAAAATAACAATTGTTTTTCGCTTGCATGAAAATTTCCGTTCATAAATTCCATCAGCGAAAAATATTCGCGGCTTGTGCGCCATATAACATCATCACCGCAGTACTACATCCCCACACTGTGTGGCTCTGTGTTTGCATAATTGCAAGCAATACAGACGTCGTCGTCGGTCGTACGAATGCATCATGATGTTCATGATTGTTGTGTTGGCATTGCAATTGCATCCACGCGTAATTGTGACGTAAGTCACCTCGTAAATGCTGTTGCATTGCATTGCAGAGGTTTTTTTATTTTTTTATTTTTAATGTGTACCTACATATACATGGCACGGCACGGAACGGTGCGGTAAGGAATTTACAGTTTTGTTTTGTCTGTGATTTTTCTGTTTTTCCTTTGTATTTTATCAAACAAGAGACGAACGAAGTCCGAAAATACGAATGTGTTCGGCTGCGTCTATACAGTAACGCAGAAGGTGTCATGTTGCGCGTTATTTGCTGTACTGTAAGTGACAGATAAAAACTTTAAAATGAAGAAAGAACTGGGAAAATTTTTTGTAATTATTATTGACTTGCATAAATTTTAGTTTCAATATTTTTTGTTGGTTTATTTTCATTTTGTCCGTTATTAAACCGCTATTCAATTTTATCATTTACTCATTGAGTCGGACGTGGTCGTGCATGTTGTGTTGTCATACAGTTTGAAGAGCAACGACCATTGGTCGAGTTCGAGTTATCTGTTTACGGGCGGCAGCGCGGCGGTCGTAAATACTCAGTTCATGTAAGTATGCAATGCCATGTCATACCTATACTTACTTTAAGACGTTTTTATATTTGGTCGATAACGTTGACGCCATTATTTATTATCATCATCATCATAAACCCAACAATATTATAATAGAGACAAACCGCGAAACAGTGAATTTTCAAAATTGCTCTGTTGTAGGCTTTTAATGAACTGTAAAAACTGGTTTAAAGCTTTTCGAATTGGGTATGTATTGAATTTTTGAACAAATTCTTTATAGTCATTTGCAATTCAGATAGTTTATTGCTTAACAAAAGAAGGGGGGGGGGAGTTTTTTTTTTTTTAATATTTCATAACGGAAAATTTTAAAAATTTTTAAACCGACACCATAGAACTATGGCGGTTAAATGGAAAAAGAAAACTGATTTCTATTTTTCTTCGTCTTTTATTTATTTATTTTTTTTTTAAGATAATGTAAAAAAACGTCATGTTTTTCATCAAGAATGATGATGAAGAAAAATTTTCTCGAGTATTTAGGTAAAGTGAAAAAGTAATGCAAGAATTTTTCGCGGTACAAGTGTTTCAAATTTCAAGAAGTTCATCTGTGTGTAAGTAGGTACGTCATAATTGCTGATCTTCATAGAATTTAAAAAAAAAAAAAAACATCTTTATCTATGATGTAACGAAGACATACTGCACAGAAAAAGGACAAACAAATTTATGAGGGTGTGTGTCGGAAATAATAACAGTGGGATTGGACATATTTTTACCTATACAATTTGGTTTTCTTATATTTGCGGACGGGTAGTCTTCAAGGATTATAATTTTTTGGAAGGTTACTATCTCATTAGGGTCAGTCAGTAAGTTCTCCGGATTTTTTTGTATGGGAAGCCGATTTAAGACCAGAACTGATTAAATATTATTCATTCATTACTATACTGCCCGTAAATATTTTTATCGAAATTTTTCGTGAAAATTTTAGTATACGGTTAGACATTGCAACTTTTATTGTAGCGCATCACGCAGGAAAAGCTGCGCAACTCGAGGGTTGCATTGCAATGTGTAAAGATCTCTGAAAACCCAAAAAGTTACGCCTACAACTTGATGGCTTGCAAACGTGTAAACATATCTAAATAGAAGGTTGAAGGAGCAGTATGAAAATTTCAGTTTGGTTGAAACTTTTGCTGCGGTTGCGCGTGCAGTTTTTTAAGTTGTTGCTTAAGTTTGTGTGATAGGGTAAAGTACCTAGTTAGGAGCACTGTCCCCTATAACGAGAATTCTCCCTCATTTAGTCGCATTAATTAGTTATTTGTGCGAATTTGTGACCATTCTTGATATTCTCAGATTCAGGTAGATGTATCCTTTCGAATTTTGTCATTCAGTTGTTTGAATTAAAAGTGAAAGGTATAATGAAAAAGTTTATTATTGTAAAGAATTTAGCAAGGATATCAGGTGTGTTAACTAGACTTTTAAAATAATTATAAAATGTCGTAAGTTAATTATTAATATAAAATCTACGTTGTTAAAAAAAAGTAAAAATTGTTTTAAAAAAAAAAAGTTTTTTAAAAAAAATGTATAGTTTTGATGTCAAGTAATGAAGCAGATATTTTTAAATATAATTTTGTTAAGGCTGATTACCATAATCTTAATAACTTCCTTTCAAATTATTCATGGAATTCGATATACTCTGATGATTTACATCAAATGTATAGCAGGTTCCTGGACGTTATTCATGAAGGCCTTAAAAAACATGTTCCTACTAAGAGAATCTCATCCAATAAGCATCCAAAATGGTTTAACAAAAGTGTTATTAAACTTAAAAAAATGCTAAATCTAAGGCGTATAAAGCTTTTAAATTATCTGGCAATCTTTCCGATAGAATAAGGTACTGTCAGCTTAGGCGTGAATATAACTTCCTACTTAGATTTATGTACAATCAATATGTTTGGTCTATGGAGTGCAGTATTAAATCCAATAGCAAGGCATTTTGGTCATTTATAAATACTAAACGTAATTCTACAGGTCTTCCGAAAATGTTGCAATATGACAACAAAATGGCCTTTAATTTAGAATCTAGTTGTGACCTGTTTGCTGAATATTTCGAATCCGTGTACAGTGATGACTCTGTTTATCTTAATGTTAATGATTTTACGCCTACGTCTTCTCTTGATATTGGTGTTGTCTCTTTGTCTACCAGCGATGTACTGCAGTGCTTAAGAAACTTAAATTCTAATACCAAATCTGACACTGACTTTTTATGCACTTCTCTAATGAAAAATTGCGCTGACACCTTGGCGCATATCCATTAACTTCAATTTTCAACTTATCTTTACAAACATTGATTTTCTTAAATATTTGGAAAGTCTCCATCATTACACCGATATTTAAATCTGGGCAAAAGGATGACATCAAAAATTATAGAGGTGTCTCTGTTATGAATACAATTCTTAAAATTCTTGACTCGTTGATTCATTCTAAAGTTACATTTTTAACCAAAGAAATTATTTCATTGGAACAGCATGGTTTTATTAATGGTCGATCATGTGTAACTAATCTTAGTTCTTTTTCAAATTACGCTATTAATGCTATTGAAGATTCATTTCAAGTTGATGTTATTTACACGGATTTCTCTAAAGCATTTGATAGAATTAATATTTCTCTTCTTTTATGTAAACTTAGTATACTTGGCTTTCACTCATCTTTTTTAAAATGGATTGAATCCTATCTGACTGATCGTAAACAATACATCAAAATTGGTAGGATCCTCTCCAGAGAGATAAACGCTTGCTTTGGTGGTGTGCCTCAAGGTAGCCACTTAGGTCCTCTGCTCTTCTTGCTTTTTATTAACGATATAGTAGAAAGTTTCAAATTTACTAGATGTTTGTTGTTTGCTGATGACTTGAAATTGTTTTTAAAAGTCAATTCTGTGGATGATTGCGCACTCATTCAACGTGATCTTAATGGTCTCTCTGATTGGTGTTCTATAAACAATTTTCACTTAAACATTGGTAAATGTAAAACTATGACATTTCATCGTTTATCCAATCCAATAATTTTTAATTATCTTATAAATAATAGTACTCTTCCTAGGGTTTTTGAAATTAATGACTTGGGTATTATACATGATATTAAATTGAGCTATATTCCACATGTTGAGCTGATAGTTTGTAAGGCTCGTAGATGCCTAGGTTTCGTTAAGCGTAATTCTAAAGACTTCAAAGATGTTCACACTCTTACTTCGCTTTGGTAAGGTCTATTTTAGAATATTCAAGTGTCGTTTGGTGCCCATATTACAAAGTTCATATTGATCGTCTTGAATCAATACAGAAAAGCTTCACCAGATATGCGCTTTACAAATGCAATTACAGATATGATAATTTACCTTCATATTCTGTAAGATGTTTACTGTTGGGTTTATCTCAATTGGAATTACGACGGGAGGTTAACTGTGCGACTTTTGTTAAAGATATTTTGGATTACAGAATTAACTCGCCAGAGTTATTATCATTGATTAGTATATATATGCTCCCGAAAGGCCAATTCGCTCTAGATGCTTGCTGTATATTCCTCATCACAGAACAAATTATGGTAATCACGAGCCTATTTCAAATTGTTCCTCAATGTTTAATAAATTTTCATCAATTGTCGATACTTCCATGCTAAGAGATAGTTTTAAATCCTGTATATTTTCGATAATTATAGAAGTCTTAACTCATCTTAGAATTAATTTATACATTAAGTGCAGGTCTGTAAGATAATGTAATCTGTAGACAATTAAAATAAATAAATAAATAACAGTGCTCGGTATTGGATACTGAAATTAGTATAAAACTAGTAGATATGATGCTCGTTATTTGGTAAAAAGGTGATATTTCATGGTTCCGGTAAAGAGTATCTGCACGAATTAGTAACAATCACTTTATTAATTGTAAAATTTATTGATTTTAAAAGTTGCATAATGCCAAAAAGAACAAAAAATTATTGATAGAAACACTGTGGCTAAAAAATATAATATTCCACGAGGAACTGTGCAAAACAGACCTTGCAGTCGCACACATAAGTCTTCATTTGGGCCATCAGCATATCTGATAGATAAAGAAGAGAAAACAGTAGTAGAATGGTTGCTAATGCCTAATATACAATGTATGGTAAAAACACATCGTCAAAACGATATCGTTTGCTGAAGAATGCATGTAAATACACGTAATATGTAAGTAATGGTAAACAGCCAAATTAAACAGCTGTTGACCTGTTAATTTTCATAAATGTTATTGGTTTCTCGATTTCATTACAGAATTATATCAACGGAAGTATTTGGTATCAAATTAGTATAGTAAACTAAGAAATCGTTTGGGACAAGTCTAATAATATAAAATATTGCATTCAAGACTGAAAGTACAAGTTCCAGTTTACAGCTGTTTTGTTCTAAATTCCCCTACATGGTTCTAAATTATGCTGAATACACCTGAGGTATTACTATACATCGTTTTTGCTGAATAACTACTACGCATAAGCTCGTGCTCATGTAGTCAAATGAATGAAAGAGAGGAGACATTTTTGCAAGCATGAATTGTCAAATGCAAGAGTGGCAAGCAAACAAAAAAAAAATCCATTGCATTGTAGATTAGGCACAAGTAACCATAAAAAAGGTGGTTTTCCTAGAAGAAAGGAAAATGTCCACGTAACTGTGAAAAATTTCCTTGAGCCAATCCTTTTAAAGAAAATATACTTGAAAAAAACTGGTATACATTCTTTTTATACGGAGGCATTCCGAATTATCTATAAGGTCACCGGAAGCTGTCACCAGTTCGAGTGCAAAGGTATTTGAAAATGATATCCGCGGACGAGACTAATTTCCAAATGTGTCCTAAAAGTGGGAAGGTCTTGGCACCAAAAGATAAAATAATACGTTCTAGCACTTAATTATAAATTATTTTATATGTAAAACTGTCTGCGATAAGAGATTATGGGCATGCCAAGGATAATTTGACTGTGATGTTCACTTTTTCTGCTTCTGGTCTATCAGCTCCACCCATGATCATATATCCATATTAAAGGTTGCAAATGGATAATGTTTGGATCAATGCTATACTGTGGCGCAAGCTCGATGAGATGAGCCTAATAACTTCTTCCGGATGATGAAAAAGTTCTACTGACGTCTTTTTTGTTTCTGGGGTCTCAGAGATTTCGGATACCGGTTAAGTTTGATATCCTATCTGGAGAGCATTTGAATTTACTTCAGTGGTTGCATTATAGTATGTTCAATGGAAGAGCGTAAAGAATTATTTTATTCGCATCGAAAAACTTACGGATTTCTAATGTGAAATGGTGTGAGAGTTATGACCGTCAACAAATAAAATTACTTGATCTACTAATTTTCATTTGCCAGATATTCGTAAAATGTCCTGGCTCTCATCCATCCAGAGACTGACCTGCTTAGAATCCAGTCTCACGTATGGAAATACTAACATGGTAAGAAGTAGTTCACCAGTTTGCAGAAAATACTGAGAAGTACGGTAATTGATTCTTCCTCATTTCCATGAGAAATTTGGTAAACATCCTTTCAACCACCCTTTTCATGTTTTAGGACATATACTAAAACTAATCTTGTCTCCATTTAAAATAAGGGTGGGATCAGCGAGTATTTCCTCCAAGCCATTTATCATCAAATATTCTTGAAGGCCATCGAACCAATCCCTTATGTCTTGCTCCTTTACTGTATCACGACCTTTTGAAACAGTTTCTGGAACATGGGAGGAAAGTTCAGGGTGTCTTTTCATAATAGCTGCAAGCCAATTTCTTTCTGGACGGTTATCTTTGAAAGGAGTTTGCCGCTTATCTGTTGCAATAATTTTTTGAACGGTAAGATCTGCTAGCTTCAAAGGAAATCCACATTTGGCAATATTGCAGCACCAGTCAACGATGCTTTTGTTCTTCTGTTGGAGTCAATACAAGATCACGACTCTTTTTCTCTATAGTTTTTTTGAATTCTTCCGGTCAATCTGTCTTGAAGTGTTGTCCGGGGGATCGCAAATTGTCCAGTTGTATTTTGTATTATTCTTCCTTATGTCAAGTAATGCTTTTTATATATAAAGACAAAGTTTTGTTTCTTTTGCAGCTATTAATTACGTTTGTAAATATGATTAAATGTGCATAAGTTTTTTTTTATAATACACTAGGGGGAGCCCGTAGGCGTTGTACGGGTGGGGTGGGGTGATTAGATATATATAATATCTAAGCTATTATCTGACTCGATCGCGCTATTCCGTACTCTAGAGTCTCACTCTCTCTCTCTCTCTCTCTCTCTCTCTCTGTGTGTGTGTGTGTTGTGTCTGTGGGTCTGTGCGTATGCATACAATCATATGTGTGGGAGAGTGTAGTTCGACGCGTTCTCATGCAGTCCCCAAATATATAGTAAAACAAGAAATTTTGGTATGGCAACCCTACGAACGAGTTGCCCGATTGGTCTCATTTTCGAACTGTATTTGCAATTTTTATGAAAACGTCGTGTACAAAATTTGAGCTCTCCACGTCGACGCGTTTTAAAAAACGAAATATTTGTATGGCACTACGAAGGAGTTGCCCGATTTAAACCATTTTTGAACTTGTATTTGCAACAACAGCGCCATTTATCCTATCTTTCAAGCTGGAACCAACCATACACATTCACAAATTTTCATTGAAATCGGTTGGACAGTTTCGAAGATTAGCGTCTACAAACACAGTGACACGGGATTTTTATATTATGCTATACATTTATACCTTTAGAATAATGTTTCAATATTTTTAACTCAATCGGTAGTTACTTAATAATAGAAACTATGAGATCGCGGTGGCCGACTTCAAGGACATAACTCAAATTTAACAATTTAAAAGTCGGCCAAATTGGCCGACTTTAAAATATTTTCAAATTTAAATGAACACTAAGTCGGGCCGGTCTTTGTTTAAATATCGACGCGATTTCTAGTATACAATTATTTATTTAAATCAATTTATATAAATACTATATACTATATTATATATTGGAATTAATGCCATGTGTACACTTGATACGTACTATTTTCTTTATAACTGATCACAGGAAAAAGCAAACCACTTTAGAACATGCTTTCACTTTTTCTTGTGCACTACACTACACTACACACCCTTGCAATTTAATAGGAAAAAGGATATCGCAACTGTTTCCCTTTTCATCAGTCACACTTTGGTTTTTGTCTTATTTTTTACATTGTAATAGAAAAGTGGCCGATTTTATGAGCAAGCCGACTTTAGGTGCATTTAACCTATATTGCTGCAAAGAGTACTGCTTCCCAGCGCGAAACGGAAGCATTTCGGATGCATTCGGAAAATTTTCTATGGAAGGTATGGAAGGAATACGCTCTGATACCCAGTTCATTTCTTTTAAAGCATTGATGTCCTACGACGGAAAGGTATATAAGGTGGTTATATACCTTACTCATGCATGACCTGTAAGGTGAATGGAAGCCTTCCTTATTAAGTCTTTGGAAGATCAAACGAAGCATTCCTTATTAATTCTTTTGAAGGTGGCAAGAAGCATTAGTTTTAAATTCTTTGTAAGGTGAAAAAAAGGATCACTTTTAAATTCAATGGACGCATTTATTCTGCCATTTCAGAAAAGTGTATGGAACTATTAAGCATGAGTTTTCCGGAAAGCTGAAAAAAAAAAAACATTAAATTTATGCCGTCGCGTCAGTAGGGTGGAGGGAAGCACTCGTCCTGTTTCCACTGAGAGGTAAAGGGAAGAACTTTTCCTGCTTTTTTAGAAAGTTGTGGAAAATAAACGGGTCTTCACTTATTCATATCTCGCACTTAAATGAAAAGAATCCACTTCTTCTAAAATAATATGCAAATCAGAATGTTTTCCATCTGCACGCATATTCCTTCCTTCATTGTTCTGAGAAAAACAATATCCCTATATGACTCGTTTTCTACCTGCACGCACTCCCTGTAACTAGCCTCTGCAAATATAGTTGCACAAATTTCTATCTCTTTTCGATAACAACACGAATGAATATATCTACTCATTACCTGTGCCTTCTCTAAGTATTCCCTGGAAAGTACATAGCTTGCTCAAAAATGGGAAGCATCAATACATTACGCCTGCCTTCCTAAACCAGTTCAACGTAAGGTATATACAACATGAGTAAATTACCTCTGCCTTCTCTAAGCATTCCCAGGAAGGTATATAACATTCTCAAAAATATGACGAATGAATACATTACGCCTGCCTTCCTAAACTGAGTAAACGTAAGGTATGTTCATGTACCAATTACTAATGCATTCCAGGTAATGTTAATAGTAAACCTTACCTAAGTCAGGCATTCCCATTTTTCCCTGCTGGGTTACTTCGAATGAATATAAAATGCAAAAAATTATTCAAATTATTCTTGCAGTATTTTTTTTTCTAAACAAAAGTTTAATTTCTTTGTATAGGTACATAAAAGATTGCTGTATTGGTAAAAGCTATTCTAATTATTCCAATAATAATAGTAAATTTTCAATAACGTTTTGTGTATTGAAAATCTTTGCTGTAACAATAGCGGTGACAATTATAAGGTTTGAAGATTTGCTAATATTCTTAGCGCAACATTTTATGCTGCACTAAAAGCATTGGAATTTTTTTTTTTTTTACATGATACTTAGATAATATGTAATGATTAATAATCAAATAAATTTTTCTATGTTGGGAAACATTCATAAAAATGTTTTGAACACAAGGAATTTAAAGGTCTCCTAATCATATAATGTTAGGTACATAATTAATGTCCTTGCAAATGATGAACACAAAAAAAAAAAAAACAGGAATTGAATTGACTAAAAGTATTTATTTAATTTCAACTGAACTTATTCTATGATTTTCCTTAAAAAGTAATTCCAATTTTTTTATTTTCTTCCATTTTTCAGTAATTGTTTTTTTTTTATATCTGAGTAATATTTTCCAACTATATCGATTTTCGTAAAAAAAAAAACGAAAATCTTTAACGAAACTTTTCTAATTATAATTAATTTATTGTGATTGCGCGGTCATTAAAAGTAGGTAGGTAGTTGAATTTCTTCTAAAATAAATATAAGTAAGAAAAATAACATAAAAAACAAAAAACACGAACGTTGACATCTGTTGACATAAATTCTGACGTCAAACTAAGTTTTTATAGTTAAGTTCATGGCCGTGGTATCAAAAACAGAAACAAGTGCTTTTTCTCTTATATTTTTCTCTTTTTGTTATCATTATTTTTACAATAATCACTCCGTCGTCGGCAATGACGTGCATGCATGCATACATACACATACATACATATTATGTAGATATAACTTGCAAAGAGAACATTAACTAAATTATCCAATTTCGTTGCTGCGAACTATAATAAAATTTGTGATTAAATCGGAGTCTGGCTGTGCACACATTTACGTAGATTCTTCAGTCAACATTGTCTGGTGCCAGTTTTGTTTTGAATAGAAAATACGTCAAAGATCTTATCATATGAATATGATACCTTCCTTCAGCAGCACAGCTATGTATGTATAACTATTTACATATGTACATGCATGTGTAGTTATGTTTCTCAAAAATTATAATCACAAGTAAACGTTTTGTTTTTTTCTTTTAGTAAAATGAAATTACAAAAATCTGAGGAATGAAAAGAAATATGGTAAGGGCCAGGTAATTTAATTCAATTCAATTCAATTAGTTTATTAATGGCATATACACAATTAAGTTTTCTTGTTAAACTTATATCTATGCACAGGAGATAATGTAAATACAAATAACTCAACAGCTAAACTTATGATAAGCGCATATGCTACAATAATAAGAAACAAAATAATAATAGTAAAATGGAAAAACAAAAATAAAATAAAGATCAATTTGGAATGGAAAAAAATAAATAAAAATTAAAAAAAAAAAAAACCCAACAAATCCATACAAAAACTGCTATCACTCTTGATTTCAAGGGGAAGAGTATTTCATAGTCTGATGGCTTGGATAAGGAATTGAGGCTTAGAAACTCGATTGCTGACTTTAGCTTGGAATAATTAAATTCATTGTCCTATAAGACCACAAAAAAAAAACTGAACTTTTGATATAAATAAATTAGTTTGCGATATTGAATCAAGTTGCGAAAAAAGGGGATCATACGAAAGTCTAAATATGCACGAAGTGTGCAATAAAAGATTGAATTCACTTTAAGTCGAAACATGGTCGAACATTGCCGAAGCCCAAAACAATAACGAACCGCAGAGTAGAAAGCTACATACGACATGGGAAATTGAATCAACTGAACAAAACAGCTCACAGCCGTAAATAAATAGTGCGTACTACAAGGACTTTTATTCGAGTCTGAACGAGCGTATACAATACAGATAAAGATAATTTGCGTATAACCTTGACACAACAGATTTAACATGATCCGATCAAGTTAAAGTTCGATTCAATGTTACACACCAATAATCTTTTACCACGTTATTATAAGGGAATCACCTCGTTGTTCATACTGAGTACAGGGCAGTTGGGTATATCAATTACGGTTTTATGTATAATTATGGCACTGTACTTAGAAGTGTTCAGAACCAGACTGTTTTCAACAGCCCAATTATAGATGTTTCTCAAATCAGAAATTCATGTACTCGACACCATCACTAATTTGATTCTTATGCCTAGAGAAATGTAAACGGTCTTTCAATAAGAGGTGTTATTTTAATTAGCCCGTTATTTCGGTAGATGTCACTTTTGGAGCTGTCATTTTTTGATATTTAACAAGTAGAAACTACGCCATTAATAAAAATGGAACGATACACGATTCAACAACGCATTGAAATTATTAAAATTCACTATAAAAATGGTGAAAATGTGGCAGAGACGGTTCGTAAAACTCGAACATTTTTGGGTCGTCGTGAAGCACCCTGTCGGACCGCAATACAGAAATTGGTAGAAAAATTCGAGCTGTCGGGACAAGTTAGTGATGTGAAGAATAAAACCCGTGCACGTCGCTCAAGAACAGCCGAGAATACTGCTGCTGTAGCCGAAAGTGTTGAAGAAAACCCAGGTTTGTCCATTCCTCGTCGTTCTTTGGAATTAGGCATTCCACAAACGTCATTACACCGTATTTTGCATAAAGATTTGGGTCTTAAGGCTTATAAGGTTTAGTTAACATAAGAATTCAAGCCGGCCGATCATCAACAACGTCGAGTCTTTGCTGATTGGGTCCTTGAAATGCATGAAAATGATCCGGAATTCCATCGAAAACTCATCTTGAGTGATGAGGCCCATTTCCACCTCGATAGCTTCGTCAACAAGCAAAATTGTCGCACCTGGGGCGGGGAAAACCCAAAAGTTATTGTTGAAAAGCCTCTCTATCCTCAACGTGTAACTGTTTGGTGCGGTTTATGGTCCCGCGGGGTCATTGGACCTTACTTTTTCGAAAATGAGACTGGAGCAACAGTTACGGTGAATGGATTGCGCTATCGAAAGATGATTAATAATTTTTTATAGCCGGAATTGGATGGTATTGATCTGGACAACGTTTACTTTCAACAACACGGCGCTACGTGCCATGCAAGCAACGAAACCATTGATCCTTTACGGGAAAAGTTTCCGGACCGTGTTATCTCTCGAAGAGGTGATCACAATTGGCCACCGAGATCTTGTGACTTAACACCTTGCGACTTCTTCCTTTGGGGCCACGTGAAAGAGAAGGTCTACGACAACAGCCCAGCGTCGATTCAAGACCTCAAAGATGGAATTCGTGAGGCTATCGAGGACATAGGGCAGCCACTTTGCGATTTGGTTATGGAAAATTTCATGAAAAGGATATGGTCCTGTTGGAGTGGTCGTGGTGGTCATTTGGCTGATGTTATTTTCCATTATTAACGGCATACCTTCCTCTTTATAATGAAATAAAGATCCGATCATTTATCTAAAAAAATGGCATTTTTCTTTGAATATCAAAATTACACCTCTTATTGGAAAATCCTTTATAATGAAGTGAAGAGCTGGAGTGGTACAACGGCTCGCCCGCGAGCCCGAGCTATTTAACGGCTCGGGCTCACGAGCGAGAGCCTGTAAGAATTTTTTTTTGGCTTCAGCTCGCGAGCGAAAGCTATTTTACAAAGAGCTTTTCTGGAGCGCTCTTTCGAGAGCCGCTCGCGAGCGAGCGTTTACGTACCCTGCTATGGGAGCACTACCCTGAGGGGAATCTATCGTTTTTTTTTCGTTTTGGGGACCTCTGGCACATTTTTGTTTTGTATTTTTATTTTGAAGCTACTATAAAAATTGCGATAGTGCTCGTCTTCGTTGGAGCAAGTTGAATTTTGTATTAGATAAAGGGTGGTGGTTTTTCAGTAGCAACTTAATTAGAAAGTAATTTAGCAAATCATTAAATTTGCAAATTATTTCTCAACGACTGGGAATAATGATTTGTGGTTTATCTTAAATATCTTAAATGAAAGCTGATAGATAGTTTTAAGAGAAAAAGTGGTTTTAAATGTTGCCAAATTTAGCAGAAAGTTGGCGTTGTAAGTAATATAATGCGCGATGAAACGTAGTATGTTACAGAAATCATCTTAGATTCGATAATTAGAATCGGATCGATTGCCATTTTGTTCCCCCCCCCCCCCCCCCCCCGCTTGTCCCACCTTTAGTATTGCAGCATAGCTATATTGTGAAAAAAGAATTATTGATATCCATCCATATCGATTTCGGTGGATCAAGATAATTTATGAGATTATCCGAAAAGGGTTCAATTTGATCGTCTTCCATCACAGAAGAGACTCTATAAATTTTTTAAATATAAACGTTAAGAGGAGTCAGTACCAAGATTTGCACGTTTCATACATTTTTCAATGCGAATTTCTGGCGAACTATTTGTAGCAGAAAAATGATTTATATCTTAAATTAAAGGTAATGAAGAAGTCTAGTAAATAACGTCGGCAAAAATTAAAAAAGTGTATTGGAATGGAGATATTAGCTCGGAAACTTGTAAAAAATGGTAAAAATTGATTTTTTTCAAATCAAATTCCTGTTAGTAGGTACTCTCATTTCTTTAGATTATGACTATTTTAGAAAGATAAGGCCTAAATCTAGCAAATAACGTCGCGTTTTTTTCTTTTTTAGTAGCGCTCTTTTTAATTGTTTAACTCTAATAATAGTTGTTTTTTCTCTCGATATTTCACAGACGAGAAATTTCCATATTTCGTTGAACGTTGTAGAAATATAAAGCAAAATAGTATATTTAACAATTATGTGCAAAATAAAATTTAAGAGAGTTCATTCTCGTTAAAAATTTTCAATTTCTTTGAACTGCAAATTTTCATTTTCGTCTTAAATTGTCGCATGTTGGGTTTCTGTCTTTTACACTAGATGTCTCTAAAGTGACTTGTGGTCTAGGTCTACGCTAATTTTATATGAATTTTCATACCTTCAGGACACAAACCAACGTATAGTAAATTTTATTGCCTACAGGCTCGCTGGTATCTAAATTGAAATTTTTGCTGAGTACTGACTCCTCTTAAAGCATTTTTGTAGAATGAAATCGCATTCACATTTTGTCCCCTAATCACATATCTAATCCGATAATTACTTTCGAAGATAACTCGAAAAGAAAAGAAACCAGTTTTTTTTTAAAGTGGAAAATGGCCGTTTTTTGAGTGAAAAAATGGTTTTATTTTAATATCGTCTTTGCGAAGAACCGGCGAAATTTCCCATTCAAACGACGAAATATGTTCACAATATGCTAATGCATACTAAAGAACGGACAGAATTATGCAAAATGAAGGAAAGGGGTGTATATGACACATATATGTATATATGAAACTTACAGGATCAATTAAAGAACCCCGTCACTCGGTCACACTCGCTCCTCTTTCCTTTAAGACCCCATACGCTCCACTCCTCGAATCCGAAAGCCAAATTTTCTTCTCTCGCGAATACCAGAAACTAAACTAAAAAAAAACGGCATTACTCTACGGCCCTCCCACGCAAAGTTATTTTGTATATGAATTTTTAAAGTCACCGAATACCGTAAATTCACGAAATACTATTATTAACAATTTTTTTTTTCGTTCGGCATTTTTTTTTTATGGAAAATATAAAGTATTAGGCCTCATTTGGAATTTGAATTAAGTAAATCGGTTGTTCCGTGCACGAGATATGATTTTTTGAAAATGGCGCCTCATCGTAAAATCACTAAATTTCTAATCCCCCTAGCACGGATGGGGTGATAGGGGGGAAACAAAAACAAAACGTGTAAGCTATTTTAGTATTCCCTACAAACATTAACAAAAAAGACACTTAAAAATTGATTTCTTTCTTTGTATACCACCAGTACATGCCGTCTCCTTGGTGTACCACCAGTGGTACATGCCGCCCCATAGGACAGTCCTTCGTGTACCACCAGTGGTACATGCCGTCCCATAGGATAGTCCACCATATACTACCAGTGGTACATGCCAGCGAGAATGTGTTAAACTTCATTTGGAATTTGAATCTGAAAAATCGGTTGCTTCCCTAGGGGGCTGGGGGGGGGGGGGCAATGGTAGGGGAAAACAAAAAAATATGGGTGATCTATTTTGATATTCCCTAAAAATTGTGAAAGTTTCATCGAAATCGGAGATGGTCGGGTCCAAAATAAGCACTTTTTGATCGTTTTCGTTTAGAATTGGGTACATAAACGGTTTGAGGGTGATGCGTGAAAAATTCTTGTAATTTTTCTTCACAACACATACGCAATTCATCTCAGTTGAATGGGTAGAAATGCATCGTTGAAATAGGCAACTTAAGAGGAATTCAAAGAATATCCTTTCTTGAATATGATTTTCCGAAATATAGTTATCAGATATCTATAATTAGGCATGAATTCTTTAGATGGTACCTACATCCGTTACATACATAATATATGTATATCTATTCGTAAATACATACATAAACCTAAACTGTTTCTCTAATGAGTGACATGCTTAGACAAAAATGTCGTTTCCCACTTTAAATATTTCTAGGTTTTTCTATTAATTTTATTGTTCGTTAGCATAGCATAAAAGCCATAAAAAATATTTTTATGACAAACGATTGATTCTGTTTAATAATTCGCCGAACATCTAGGGAGGTAGATATATACATATGCATTTCAGTAGTTTTATAACTCGCCATTAATTACTAATTAAGAGAATAGACCAACCGGCTAGAGTGTCTCTCAATAGAAACCTTCACCCATTTAATTTTTTCAGCACCAAATAGCTGGACACAAAAAAAAAAAAAAAACTTATTTTTTCCTTAAGTACCTACCTAATTTCCACCATTATAAGCGCTTATAAACAAGTTTCACTACCACCACCACCATCAACACTATAATCGTCATCATCATCGTTGTGTTGTTGTTGGCATATGGATCGTACAGATCTTAAAAATTCCTTAGATTGTTGGTAGCGTTTTATTTAATTTTTTTTTTTTAATTTTTATTTTTACTTTTTTACTTTTTTTCAGTAAGTATATATCGTGTCACCACCATTCAGACAAAAACACTGTCAACAACACCATAAATAGACAACAACAAAAAAATTGTTGGAATTCTCTAGTCACAACAAATCGTGGAATTTACGAAATGTCAGTAGTTCTAGTCCATCAGTCTTGATCATGACCAACCAACATTCATTGAAATTTAAGCAGACCAATTTCTTGGAATTAAATGAATCCACGTGTCGTACATAGAACTGTCCATAGATGGTATGCTAGTAAGCTAGAAATAGACCTTCGTCTGGCTGTACACAAAGCTCACATATAGAGTGAGTCCCACTATTACATTCAATGAAGAGAGGAGTGAACGTGCATCGCTAACTAGACAGACAAAAAGGCTAGAAGATAGAGAGAAATGTTTTTTTTTTTTTTATTGCTGGAAGTACATTTAAAAAGTCACGTACTACCAGATAAGTTCTTGAAGAGTAAGAGATATCTGCGTGCGCAGTGTGTTTTGGTGTGACTGACACGATTTGGTGGCGGTAATGTTGTTGATGATGATGATGGGCAAATAACGATAGGTATGCAAAGTTAGATTGAGACAAAGTTTTTTGTGTGTTTTTGTTTTTTTCTAAGTAAATCCATATGTAATATAGGAACCCGAGAAGTAATGGGCATCTTAAAAAACAAATTCTTTTTAATTGTATGTTTGTAAGAATTTAGATCCTTGGTAAAAATGAAAAAAAAAAAACAACACTCGATATTTGAGTTTTTAGATTTGAATAAATAATTAAATCTATAGGCCCTTACCCATGACCTTCAACTAGCCTGTTAATAACGGCCTAATCTAAAACTAGTCAAAAGTACGTACTAATAACTGATTTAGTTGAAGAGTTTTAATTAAAGGTGGCTTTAGTTATGGCATCTAGAAAACCCAGCATTTAACTCTTTATTAATTACTTTCTAACCTTTCTTTTCGAAAGTTTATGTATACCTACTACGTATGAAAGTTCATTTTGAAAACTTGTCAAAAGATGGATTCTAGCGACAATTTCATTTTTGAAGATTGCAATATTATTGGGGACAGCTTATATAATAAAAGTTTACAAAAAAGGAGTTACTTATGGCTGATTTACATTACTCGAACATTGCTAGAAAACAGATTTTACTGACAAAGTGAGTGAGAGGGGCATATTACTTTCCACTGTTAGAAAAAAAGGAAGAGGTGATCGACTGTCAAAACATTATTTCCCACTCTTTTATAGCGAAGTGCCACTGTGGCATTTCATCAATTTGTCAGTTGTGAGGTTTTGCACATCTAGATGTAAGTTGTCTCAGTATAAAGTTACTAAAAGTTGTCGAAAATTGGCCCAATTCTTTATTAGCTGCTACAAAATTTTTTCGCATTGTCGCTATAAAGACGGGAGCAGTCTGCGGATAATTTTGAAGTGTTCTACAGGCTACGAAAGGAGCGCAAGCAGTATCATAGGGGATATTTAGTAGGTTGTATTTCTTGATGGTTTCAGAGGGATCATTCCTGCATAATATGCATTGAAATACCAAGCGAAGTTTTCTGATTGGCGTTGAATACCATACCTCCCGTGCAAATTAAAAACACATTATTTGCAAAACCATGAATTTGAGAAAACTGAGATCAAAGACCGTGGTGTTAAAATTAAGAAAGGGTTTAAATTATAGCTGAATTTGGTCTCATTGTAACAAAGTATACACACCTTTGATACATTTAATAACATTCTATACAATTTCTTCACTTAATTCTTGGATATTTTTAAATATTAGTTTTTATAATTTGTAAATTTGCAAAAATAATATCCTGAAGACAAATAAAAAACGCATTTTTCCACTTTAAGGTGTTTTTCATTTTTAGCTTAGCTAAAATTGTTTGCTTGAGAAAACAAACTTGCTTCAAATATTTTTATTTTGTGTGCGTGTAAACAATTATAATCGTACACGCTTGTAGTTATATGTATGAGTTTACTGCCATAATAGCAGAATTTACTGCCATAAAATATACTTCTGGCTAGAACTTTTTATGGCTAATTATGGCAGTAAAAATTTCCCCTTCATAGGGGAATTTGACATTTTACTCAGTAAAATTTTACTGGATTATGTTTTGTCCTTATCGTTCTAAAGTATTTTCAGATAAGGGGAAACTACTTACTCTGTTTTCTAGCAATGTTCGAGTAATGTAAATCAGCCATTACTCAGACAAGGATTTTGAAGACCTGTATCGGTAAGTAAACATGTCGAACTGATCAGAAATGAAAATAAATTTTTATTATAAATATATACCCAAATTTGACAAGAATTCAGCAAATGGAAATTGTCAATCTTTTAAGAGAAGATTTAGTTCGAGATAATCCTAAGCATGGGTTATCAATTTCACCCGAAATAATGGTGATGGCGACAATAAGATATATTGCAAAAGGCTCATATCAAAAAGACATTGGCAAGTCTGCTTATATACAAGAAAGCATATAAATCTATAAAGAAGTTAAATTTAATTTATAGCTGATGCACATGGAATATCGCAGCAGTCAATGACGAGGATAATCCAAAAAGTAGTGACTGCGCTGGCTTCGAAAATGAAAAAATTCATTTCCTTCCCTACTAATCCGGAAGATATTCAGAAAATAAAAACTGGCTTTTTCAAAATAGCAGAATTTCCTCAGTGCGCGTTGGTGCAATTGATTGCACGCAAATTAAAATTAAAAAACCCAGGTGGAGAGCTAGGGGGTTGTCACAGATGTCGAAAAGGATTTTATTCGTTGAACGTTTAGGTAAATTTATATTAACAAAGGATAGGCTGTTGGCCAGAAATTTCTAAATTTGATAATACGTAACTTAAAAGTCATAATTTCAAAACTGAACGCAACAGGAATTCAGAAGACTCATATATGTATATATTCAATAATCTTACTTGTAGATAATAATATTTTTTATTGACCCTGGATAGGCGAATCATGCTGTATACATTTTTTCTACATTTGTATCATCACAATTGGAAATTTCATAACTTGTCTTTTTAAGATATTTTCAGCTAAATAATATTTTATGTATGTATTTTTGTAGGTTATTTGCGATTCTAACTGTAAAATTTTGGATGTAGTTGCTCTTTGGAGAGGTTCAGCTCACGACTCTCGTATATGGCGTGAATCAGCTATTAAATCGAAATTGGAACAAATAGACCTGAGAGGTGGTGTTATATTAGGTGACAATGGATATAGTAATTCCAGGATATTATTAATTCCCTTTAGACCATCCGAGCAACTATCATCCATTGAGAGCACCACCTACAACCAGGCCCAAATTCTAACAAGAAATACTGTTGAAAGGCTATTCGGCCAACTTAAGAACAAATTCCGATGTTGCTTAAATGGCATTAATGTAAATTTAAATACTGCCAAGAATCTAATAGTAGCTATTGCAGTACTATATAATTTATCAAAAAAAAAAAATCTGATTTTGCTTCAGATCACACAACTCCTGAACCAACGCTAACCAGCAGCTCAAGTGAAGACCCGGAACATGTTATCATAGGTGTACCTGGAGCTGTGTTTAGGCAACAATTCATCAACAAGTATTTCCAATAAAACTAAAACTAGCTTTTTACTTGATTTTGAGCTTTTATTAAACATACATGTGCAAATTAACATCCATATATTAAGATCGGAACATCCACTTCTAATTTTAGATTGAATAGCTTGTCATTTTGTGTTCTCTTCGCGGTTATTTGTTTAATCCTTTCACGCATCATTTCTTCTCCAGTTTTTGGCGTAGCATTCTTCCTTCTTTTGCTACTAAAACCATTGTGACACTTTTCTGGAAAGGCATTTTTGTTGTCTGTCATCGCAGCATTTTCTTCTGAGACTGGAACATTTTCCTTATTATTTTCTGGCAGGGAAACATTCTGAATACAAAAGAAAACTAACAATAGAAGAATAAGAAAGCAAATACTCTTCCCATGGCATCAGAATTAAACTGTGCATCATCATTCTGAAAGTAGATTGGTGTCATACTCATAACTGAGTAATCAAATTCATTTGGCTCTTTTGGGAAATCTCCTCCACCAGTTGCTCTTAGCTCCCGGTTGAATTGCGAAATTGTACTTCTTGATTGCATTTTAATTCGGTTTCATTGCTCACACAATCGTTTTGCTGGTATTTTATATCCAAATGCCTCCATATCCCTTTCAATACACTGCCATGCATCGTACTTTAATTTAATGCACGCTGTAGAGTTTTCTTTGGAGTCTACAATGCTAATTTTTGGTGCTATCGTTAATCGCAGCATTTCCCGCATTTCCGGAGTCCAATTGCTGGATCTTGCACGAGGCTAAAAATAAATATTTTATAAACAATTAAATATATATATAATAGATTAAATAAATTATTTACAGGTTTCTTCTTTTCCACTTCCATATTCTATTCACAAACGCACATCTTCTTCTTCTTTTATTGTTTTAAGCCTCTATCCAATAGAGTCAACTCATCTAAGGTTAAAAATATGACAGTATTTGCAGCACCATCTGACTGTGAAAAATGTAAGAATCTTAATTAATTTAGCTTTAAAATGTCATTGGTACCATTTGTAAATACCAACTTTAAATTTAGTTTACGGCTACTAGTTCATTGCTAAATTAAATCTCAAATTACCCTCATGTTATTGGTAAGGGCCATAGAATAAGTAAATCATACAGCTAGATATTCCACCTTTATCTGTTCCGCAGTCCATTTCCCTTCGTTCTGCCTCCAGTTTAGTGAATTTTAGGTATTTTATATGTGCCTCGAAGGAAACGTCTGCAGTAACATGTCTGCACGATGTCTCCAATGAGATAATTACATAAAATCACATGCGCAAGAAAGAGAAAATTTTTTTGGCTTGGCGACATCTATTAGTGAAGTAAATAAAAATTGTCAAATATGTAAAATATTGAAGATCCAGAATTACTTGCGAAGATACTCACAATAATGTGAACCCACTATTTATAGTCTTAGATGTTTGTGTTTCGCAAAGTAAAATAAATTAAAACAGCTTAAATTATTTAACGGAATATCTGTGACTCAAGTCTTAAAGTTCTTAATTATAGTGAACGTTGCATATTCATCACTGTACGTTTCTGTTGTTATTAGTAGAAAACAAAAGCAAATTCATGAGAATTAAGCTATACCCATGCGTACGCTGTGTTCATTGTAATTCTAATTTTAAATACACATCTGAAGGCTTTTTCTTAAAAACTCATATGAAGACTTGTCTTATAGACATTTATGAAGACAAATGTTTAGTGCAAACTTAGTCAGCACCATCTAGTTTTGACATAAAACACAATACAAGACAATGTTAAATCATGCCTTAAAGACAGAAGCGGACATGCCATATGCAATTTTCTTTTGAGTGTGGGCAATTCGTTTTTAAGGGGGTCCTCTAGTTTCTCGGCTGTTTTTTTTTTATTATTATTTTTATTAACATTTAAATAAGCTTTACAAATTTGTTGAAGTCAAAATATATAATAGAATAAAAGTTATAGTGGCCGACAGGAAGACATCAAGTAAAAGAGGTGCTTGACGGTGACCAAGATTGCGGCTGTTCTGCTTATGTGAAATCAAAAAACCAAACGGCATTTTAATCTTCATATTTAAGACTAGCAATTGAAGTAGAGTGAATTCAAAATTACAAAAATTTGAAAATTACATTCTATTTTTTACTCATTTTTTCTTAAGTTTTTCGCTCGTAGAAAAAAAAACTATCGAAGCAATCATGATAATCCTAGTTCAATCGCTGGCTTATAACATATTAAAGATGCTGTATAAATTTGAACAAGATCGATGCAGTAGTTTCTGAAATATTGTGGTCACCGTTTCGAAAAATGGTGTTTCGAGAAAAACGCGTTTGAAAGTTAGCGTATGTGATTTATACTAAAAATTTCATCTCACCGTCAATCTGCTATGCCTGGACCATATAATAGGTCTTCCTCTTCTTCTTGGAAGTCACGCAGAGCTGCAACTGCCACAGCAAAACTGAATTAACCGACGCTTCACGGTGTCTTAGTCAATATTCGAAAGCGTCTGTCAACGGTCTCGGCTCCCCTTTACTCGGGCCTAATTTGCGCTCCGTATAACTGCTCCGTTTCAGGGCCGTAACTTGTGAACCACTTCGAATATCGAAAAATTCTTTGGCACACATTTTCTACACATGTTGTAGATGTGATTTATGAAAGAAAAAAAAATCGATTTTTCGACTCGAGAGACTAGAGGACCCCCTTAAAACTGTAACGGTAACACCGTCATTGAGTCCTCAGGCTTTTATATTTTCTATTTTCCACTATTTAACTTGAACTACTAAAAGTAAGACTGAATTTAATCAATTAAAATCATCTCATTGATGAGAGCTTGAAGCGAAGGGAATGAATTCCGTAAGATTACATCATCCTTTTTGACAGCTTTTGTTTCTGTCGATATCAGCGCCTCTTGTGGTTTGCCGAGTAAATTAACAATTTTGGCTACAACAGGATAAACTAACGTAGCGACATCTATTTGTGAGTTATATCCAAAATATTTGCATCACATAATTCAGCCGCCTTAAACCTGAAATGCAATTGGAACTTTTCAGTCAGCTATATCGCCAGCTTTCTTCTAAAGAACACAACTGGGATTTTTAACATTTGCAACTTTAACTTGTTTATGGTGAGAACTTTTATTATGGAACGGCGACAGTAATGTATCCGATTTTCCAAAATTACGATAAATTCATGCCTTTTTGTGGATAGTTTTCGAAATGTGCCAATTATATGTAAAAATAATACTGAGTTTGTGTTTTATGATCCACAGGAACGGCTTATTCTTCACCAACCTATCAGTTTTCTTCCATTTTAATATTTTTGGTAGCTGTTTACTTCTCTAATTGTATCAAAAACTGTTTCAATAGAAGCCATTCACATCTGATATTTGACATTCGCACAGTTTATAACATTGAAAATTCCCTCCCTTAAGTTGCAGCCATTGGACATGAAATTTGCAATGTTTGAAACTGAAAAAAAAAAAAGAAAAGCTAAAGCTCCAATTGTGTTTGTTCTCCTACACTGATTTACATTGTCAAGCTGTCTGAAAAGCTCCAATTGTGTTTCAGGCCTTAAAGTTGTAACCATTTAGTAAATTGAAGTAAGTCGTGAACACCTAAAGCTCGGTTTTGAGGATTCACGTATGTAGGTAGGGTCATGTATAGTAAGTAGGCCTTATGACAATTTTCGTAGATTCTACGTCCTAATTAGGCTTCCAGTTATCTCATTCCTGTCGTCTAAGAGATCAGCTAACATCTAGGTTTACATTATCATCGTTAAATCTGGTCGATTTTTATGGAGCATTTACAATGACCAGAGTAGAGTGGAGTGAGCTTTTACAAGAGTAGCGTGCATGCACAATAGACAGTAAGTTTCATTCGGATTTTCGAAATCATATGAAAATTGTGTGACAGATTATAATGTGTTTACATTTAAAATATATTTCAAAACAAATCACAGTTTGTTGATTCGTATAATTTATTTAACTAAATTGTGTTAAATTACAGAAAATATTTCTATAATTACACCAGTATGAGCTATTATGAACGATTTGAATTATCACAAAATACAAATTAACATTTATTACGGACACTTCCGAAATGAACGACTGCCATCTACTATATTCCATAGATAAGCCAATTCGAACATAAGAAAATTTTAATTCTTAATTGACTTTATTTTATTGAAATTGTATCATAAAAATACTAAATACATTTTTAAATTCTTATAAAAAATATTTATTTTTGGTGTTTTTTGTTATAACTTATTAATTTTCGTTAGTTAAAGTTTGTAATTATCAGTGCGACATCTGTTAGAGACTAGTATTTCGAAACAAATGTTGAAAGCTTTCGAAACGATCAACGTGAGATTAGAAATCGTTCCAATCTGACGCTACTATGCTGTGTAATACACTCTGGTGGGTATCGCGAAGAACTTATATTAGAGTGCAAGCTTGAGAAAAGGAGAGAAAATGCAATCTGGTGACTCCACTCTACTCTGTCATTGTAAACGCAAAATTTTCATCGAAACACTTCATTTAGAAACTTTTTTCTATGAATTCCAGATAAATCCAATTTTTGAACTTTTTATGGATGCCCGCTTATCACAAGATTACCTATACAAAATTTCAGCAACATAGAATGTTATTTACCTATTTAAAAAAAAATTAAATAAAACTATGAGAATTTTTAATGCGCACTTTGCGCCATCTAGCGGCAGTTCCGCAAAATTGACGGCCATGGCAGTTATGCTATGTACTACTGACATGTGTCCTCTACGTCTGGAATTTTGTTTGAAGGCATTCGGCCCTTTCGTTCAGATTCTATAGAAATTTAAATGCGGCAACTCCCGCGAAAAATTCACTTTTTTCCATTTTTTATAGGGGTAGTAAGCCTATCAAAATTTCGTGATTTTTGCTTTTACCCCTACCCCGGCATTAATATTCATATAGAAAAATATTAACCTCAAGTTCTTCCTTGGTTTTCTTCTAAAATTCTAAAACTTACAAATAAGTCATTTGAGACTGCTATAATATATACAAAAGGTCTCCATTGATCCTAGGATTATTGAAGATTCCTGATGCAATCAATCATCGGTAATAATTTATAATGTCAAATTCATTTCTTGTTTTCTCTCTGATAAGACGAAACACACAGTTTACACATTTCAGAAATCTCACGTGAAGTGCCTCAGGGTTCAATTCTTGGGCCAACTTTTATTTTGTTGGATTCTATCTTTTAATGATTGATACAATTCTGAAGAAACTTTGGATAACGTACGTATGCGTTTCTAAACACAGGTATCCGTTCCCATTTTCTAGTCTGCCGATACTGTTATTTTTCACTGACTTGAAAAATTCCGACCGCATCAGATTAATGTATGAAGACCACATACGTCGTGATAATCATATGTTGAATAAAGTAATATCATTTTTCGCAGTGATCTTGAGTGTCTGTCTGCTCGTAGGGTTATTTGGGTATCGGCCCGCTCAACTTGTGTATGAGTTGTTTGGAGTCGCATTAAAGTTGATTTTGTAGTTTTTTTCCTTTTCCCTACTTTTGTCAGGGTAATAATTTTTGGAGCGAAAACAAAATTCTAATGGGCTCTGATAGTGTTTTTCGTGATATATATAGGAAGAATGTCCATATGTAGAGAGTAGTGACACACGTCAGTACTTTCGCCACTCCTCATTTTATACTAATCCTTTCTATGTCATGCTGGTAATATGGTGAGTATCCTCTGCTGAGCTAGACTTAATAATATAAAAGAATACCCTTAAAATTTCAAATAATAACAATTCTCAAAAATCAAATATAATTAAAGCTTCAGATTTAGAGAAGAAAAAATCTCTAGGCAGAATCAAAAGTCAATGTGGTACCTACATACCGATGTTTTTCCTGCAGCATCATTTTTTTTTTTTTAACTTAAAACATCCAAATCATGAGGTAAAATGAATTAATGACCATTCACCAATATAAACCCGTACATAAATGTACCATAGAATAGGAAGATGATAGGTGAGGTGGTCGGTAGGTAATCCACAGTCACTACCTGTCGACACCGAAATATTTGCTAAATTATCTAATTGAAAAAAAAAAAAATAAAACATCTCAGGGGATGTTACGTGTCCGTTGATCATAAGAAAATAACTGCAGGAAATTATTGGGTTAATGGCTAAGGCGCTTTGCAACGCTCAGCAGCATTTACTTAATTAAAGGAAAAAAAAACCGTAAATAATTTGCCTGAGGGGATTTCCTTAAATTTGAAAAATTTCAATACGTTTTTATACAATTTGAGAGAAATGAGTAATTAGGGAGATGGTTGAAGTTATTAAAGCAAATCTGGTGTAATTTTTGCTTTTGTTTTTCTCTATATAATTAATAAACCAAGACTTTTTAAATTTTTTTCTCCGTCTTTCAATCATGCTTAAAGTAAAGAAAAAAAAAACGAGTTGGATTGAAAATGTGATTGGTGAATCCGTTTCAAATTTTTGAAATTATATTTTTCAATAATATAAAAAATTTCGTATTTCTTTGGGATTTATTTTGATTTATGTACATACACGTATGCTCACTCATTTGTAAATTATTTTATTTATGTTATTTTTTTTTTTCATTTTAGGTAAGATGAAACGTTCAGAAATATTATCAGCGTAGAGTTCTCATCCATTTTAAAACTACATATGTATCATCTTAAGGTATTGAAGCGACAAGTGCTTATATACCCAAATGTAAGTAAGTTCAATACAGAAAAGAATTAAAATTATCTTTTTTTGTTTTCCTTTTTTGAAAGAGAAAAACTTATTTCACGACCACGACACTATAATCATTTGAAAGAGCGGAGAATTTCTAATTTTAGGCCAGAGTAAAAACCCGAAAACGAAATTTGGTGCATAGATTTTTCTACAAAAAGAAACGGACTTATTTCGGTTATCTTACGCCAACGTTGATAGATTTGACAGATTTCGGGCGTTCTTTGTATTGCACTCTTCACCACATCATACCTTTTTCATTGGTGCTAGATATAACATGTCCAGCAGTGAAGATACTGAATTGTGCTAAAATCCTCAAGATTTTGGTAGCAACTGCAATATACTACAGGAATTGCCTATGTGGATAACATATGCATCCTGACAATCGGCAAATTTCATTCTACTATTAGGGAAAGGCTCGAATAAGCGCGGATTGAGCTGGACAACTGGTCCAATAATAGTAGATTGAGTGTAAGCCCCGGCCTTCTACACGTACAAAAGAATTTTTGGTGGCAACTGAGGATTAAAACCTACTAGAGAACATTGGATGTACACAGCCATAGTTCGGTCGATCCTCTGTTACGGTTCCACGGTCTGGTGGACGGCACTGAAAAGGGAATGTAACCTGAATGTACTGTCAAAAACTCAGAGGGCCGCTTACTTGGGGATAACTGGGCTTTTTCGCACCACGGACAAGTCGGAACTGGAGGACATGCTTAAGTTATTGCCGGTATATTTCCACTGCAGGAGTATAGCGGCAATTAGCGCTATCAGGCTCAGAGCGGGGAGTAGGTGGACAGAGATTGGTTTTGGGCATTCCAATATACTCTAGAAGATAGGCTGTGATGATTGCAAGGAATAAACTGGCTATAAAATACCTTTCTAAACTTTTGATGGGGGTATCAATGCAATGAAGCCCACCAGAAGTGATTGGGACGGGAAGGAGATGCTGGTAACATTCCACATCTCTATTTTTATGGATGGATCCAAAACGATGGCAGACACAGGGGCTGGAGTCAGGGGCGGATCCAGGATTCTTGTGAGGAGGGGGCGCAACTATCTGGAAACATATGTAAAAGCTCCAAGACTCTCGGAACCACTCGCAATTATTAAATGCACAAAATTTATCATTTGAAAGATCTGGGTCGAACAGATAAGTTACCACTCTCAACGAAGAAAGTTGCTCAACGTTCAACTTTTGCCACTCTCGAAAGTCAAACGAGGTGTTAAATTATTTATTTTGTTTTGGTTTGTAAATGGTGGTGGAAGTGTAAAGCTTCCGAATAATCCATTCCGGTTAGTAAAAATAGCGAAATACATTTTATTCAAATCTACGAATTTATCATAAATTGTAACTTTGCAAAATACAGGAATTAAAGCGCTACATACTTTGCGTCTGTTTAAAATAGCAGTCACAGAATGGAGATGCAGTAATGACCTTGTAAGTATATAACTCCATGGAAAAGTTAAGAAAGTTTGACTAATTAGCCAAGCTCAGAAGATACCCTATGATGCAAAGCACAGCGTGGTAGGAAGGAAATAGACAGAAGAGCGAAAGGCATCCAACATTGCAGCGGCGCTCGAGTGAGTCGATCTGACAAGTTATTGCCAAATCGCCAAAGAGCTTTAAGGTGAAACAGCGAAAGCAAAAGTACTGTGATTAGCAAAACTATGGATAGTCTTAAAAGTAAGGAAAATCAGATCATTAAAGAAAATTAAGAATATGGATGGAGAGATAATAGAGCCCTGTGGACATCGGCATTTATAGGGTTAGGTTCTGGTGAAATGCTATCTAGTACAACCGGTATTAGGGGATCAGATAACAAACTTTCAATCTATAATAGAAGAAGGGGGAGAGACCAGGTGCTTTAAGTTTAACTAAAAGGGATGGATGCCAGACTCTATCAAAGACCTTTAAAATATCTAGGGTAACGACCTTAGACCACCACAATTGTGAAGACTAGGGTTCCAACGTTCCGTAAGAAAAGCCAGCAAGCGTCCAGTCCGAAAACCATATCGGCGATCATTGATGAGTTGGTTGGTTGCAGTTGGTCGATAATTTGAGGGATCACTACCCCCTTCTTTCTTGGGAATTGGTTTGAACGTGCGCTAGTTTCCAACCAGTTGGACATTTTCTTGTCGAATCAGACAAACTAGCGCAGAGGTTTAGCCAAGAATGAGGCACACTTTTAATGAACAGGGGTGAGAAACCATCAAGATCTACGGCCTTGATTCCAAGATTGTTAGTACAACATTTTTCTCTCCGGATAATGGACTTGGAAATGTTGTGTGCAGTTTTGTCGACTTGCTTCAATTCTGGACATGAATGCAATTGATACGCGCGAAAAGCAAATTCGTTCGCTTTTATTATTTGGTTGAACTTATCGATTAAACCAAGAGCAATTTTGCTGTTGTTGAGACCTGCTGCAGGAATAGGGCATGTATTCATGCATGCCAACACTTAGAATGTCACTAAGTTCTAATGTGCATTCATCAAAAAGCAAAACAGACAGACCAATCGATTTCTCTAAGATACTGATAGAAAATTTCCCAATCAGCATTTATATTTCAAAATAAATCGTTTGATTTAAATGTCATAACTCACGACGCCAATATACAATGACTGTTTGCCGTTGTGTAGTTTCTCTGCATTTCTTCAATTAAGAGTTGTAATTGTTTTACATCGAAGGCTCATTAATTGCCAGCTGTTGTCAATTAAAACAAACCTTCCGTCGCTTTTATCCGGATAAGCTCTGTCCTGCTTCAAACACTCCGAGAAAGGCCACGCCCATGTACATACATGAATTTAAAGGTATGAGCACTTCCTGTTTCCTCTATAAGATTTAACAGTAACGACTCAAATTGGAACGAGGGCTGAGCCGCCAGCCATTAGGGTTGCGTTCTTACGAAATTGAACGTTTCCAAAAATTAATATTTTTAAAAACAAAGGGCAGTAGAATAGATTTTGTTAGGAAAATTTCAGAAGATCTATTGCAATTTTTTTTTAGTGGTCTTCAGGGAGTGGCGCCCACCCCCTGCGCCCTCTAGCTGGATCCGCCACTGGCTGGATTATAACGTAGAGATTGCCAATAGCATGAGCCTTATAGACTGCCGGGCAAATGCAGTTTTCTCTCAGGCATGGCCCGTAGCGATTTACCACACGGCAATATTGGCATCTATGTGCAGCAGGGTCCGGACGACACATCTGCATATACATTGACAGCCAGGAAAAGGCGCTGGATGATGTGCTGGTCAAATCAAAATTGGTGCAATTATGCAAGACCAGCCTTGAGGAATTGACTACACGGCACAAGGCGACTCTATGCTAGGTACCTGCCCACATGGATATCCCAGGCAACGAGATGGTTGATGAGTTGACCAAAAAGGACTGTGAAAATGGATAGAACTGCAGCAATAGCTTATATGAGGATCACGATTGCGCCTATCATAGGGCAAGCCTCCGGTGGATCAACAGGGAAACCTGCCGTATCGTTATGCAATTGGGACCTGCATATGACAGGAAGAGAACTGCATAATAGCAGCAAAACATATACCAGGAATCTAGTAGGAGTCATTACGGATCATTGGGGCCATAAGAGACTATGCTAGAAGATTGGCAATAGCAGCGAACGATTTCTGCAGGAGCTGTAAGGACTCAGAAGAAATCGATTCCGTCCAACACATACTCTGCGAGTGTCCCGCTCTGATGAATAAAAGATGTTGGCTATTATAGGTAGTTATTATACTTCAGTTCATGGAAAAGCTGTAAAGCAAAGAATTCAGATGCATCCTGAGTTTCCTATAAGGGAATCAGGATAAATCTAGGGCTATTTTAAAGGTTATTCTATGAGGACAAGGGGCACAATCGACCCACTGGTGGTGGTTTATGGGAAACAGGCTAAGCACATCTAGCGGCACCCTTCCTACCTAACCTAACCTACCCATACCCCAGATGATGAGATCATAGAGTACACTAAGTTTGTCATTCTGTTTGTTGTTATGATACCCATATGTAAATCGGGCATCCCCTTCTTGGTGTTTCCATATAAAAATTTAGTTTTTTTTTTACATATACTGTAAAAACGATTAATCCTAGACATTTTTATTGTACTAAAAACTTCTTCAGAATATGAAATCCTATAAAATTTGTTATAATCATTTTTACTGTCCGACGAACCGTTCTAGAAATATATGCGAAAAACCATTTCAACAATCAAACTTACATAGAATGGTGTGACCATACGAAATTACATACGGACATTCATCTAGAATTGGTCTTAGATCAATTCCAGTTTTTTTTGTTTTTTTTTTACTTGTTGATTGTTCCGTTAAAAAATTTAATGAGCGATAACTGTTCACAGTAAAAAAAAAATATGAAGCCATGCTTTAGTGAACGAATCGAATTTTTGTTAACAGTTGAAAAAGTATGGAGGGAGGGACGTTTGTTGTGCCATCACCGACAACGATGATGATGACCCACCGGCAATAAAAAGATACGACCAAAGAATATACGCGCTGTAAAATTGCATTTACAAACAGATAAAACAGCCGTGATGAGCAGAGGATAAGGCTTGAGACATTTTTACGAGGCCATTTAATTGTTATTTCAATAACGACCCATCCGAGAGGAGGCAAATTTGCAATAACTCACCGTGAACAACTTACTAACTACTGCCGGCGGCGTTGCCGTTTTAATGTTGCCGCTATTCGCACGACTGCTGCCATTATTCGGGTAGGTACTAAACGCGCAGGCTTGAATGGTCGCACTACATATATTATGCACATACTAGAGTGTGTGCCTGTTGATCACTTCTTAGATTTTGGTACGATTCCCGAAGTGTATATTGTTCGGAATCCGTTCCTTACCTTCCTTCCTTCCTTCCCCCAACCCTCCCTTAACTGAACATTCAAAGGAAATCTCTTCCCGAAACTTTTACGACTTTGACGATTGTGCAAACAAATTGCGCCATTATTTCCACTTGGCCATATAGTTCGGTCTCTTCTTCTTGTTTTTGTGGCGTGGTTAGGTTACATATACAGTTAGGAGCTACGACTGGAAAGTTTAGTCCGCCTTTGTCGTTAAAAAGTCATTTCGGTTGTTCCTGTTTGTTTAGCAATTTGAGACGCCTTTAAAATTTAAAACGACGACGACGACGACGGACGTTTCAGGACAGGAGGAACATAGCAATTCATACGATCGGGTTCGAGGCGGGCAGGGTAGGCTTTCTTCAACCGACGACGGACGACGCCCGACCGATTGACAGACGGACAGATGAAATAAAAAGGGTTGACGTGTTACATAAACAAATTTTGTATCCAGCCACTCACTCGAGTAATAGCTGCAATATGGTGAGAAATTTGTGGAATTTTTGGTTTTATATATTCTTTCTCCTTTTGTTATATCCCCACACAACAGATCCTGTCCTTTGCGGTTCGGTTCGACGCGACAACCGACCGACACTGGGAAAATTGTTGTTGGATTTTGAAGGATCATATTGATAATGGACCAAGAAAGACAGTCCCCCCCCCCCCCCCCCCCGTCTGTCTACACGTGACAACTGATAATGGTTATTCGTTTACACTGCATGCCTATAAAAGGAAGAGAAAGTTTTGTTTTCTTTTATTAAGAGAAAATCTTTAAGAAGGGTGGTTTAGGGATGGTTTTGTATTGGTCGCATAAAAGCGGTATCCGTTTCGTACCTACTCTTAATTTCATATTCATGTTTTCAAAAAATGTGTTTTACCACAATCAATATTATGATTGGTAATTATTGAGGTGACGGCATAGTAATAATTTCCGGACAGTTGTCACCTAGAAAAAATACGAGTACACCAGTGGATAGTCCTCAAAAGGATCTTTCATTTGGCATACTGGAAATTTTCCTAGGACATTCCCCTCCCCAGCTGCACCCGCTGACATTTGCCGTTCAATCTCAGCTCCTAAGTACAACTATACAACCCGGTTTACACTGACAATTTGTGAATGTAAAAATACAAGACCCATTGTATTGCATTTTATATGCATAAGTCTTGTATGAATTTACTGGGTTGTAATCAAATACATCTTTTACAACGATACACTCTTTCATACAACATTGCGTGAATATCCCTAACATGTTGTATAATTTTGTACACATTTCAAAAATAAATATATTTTTAATGAAAAACGGGTTTTTTAATCCAGCTAGAAAACCAAAATCTCTTTTATAATATATAAAATAATAGATCGCCTTATCTGAAGGCCATTCGGACACAAAAATAATTTTTCAGTGCAAATACTCCTATGTTCAATGGTTTGGCCACCGAAGTATAAATCAGTGTTGGGGGGCAAAATGTAATCTGATTGATGATTAATGATTACGATTACAATCTGTAATCTGTAATGTGTAATCATGATTACAGATTGATAATATTAATCAGAAAAGTAATCATTTATGGCGATTAATGATTGATCAAACGTAACCGTAATCATGATTACATGGTTACATTTTTTGATAACAAATTTGCAAAAGGTTTAAAATTGTAGTTAAAAGAAAACAAACATTGTTGTATTTCTATCCCGAAGTTGGTAGTGAATAATTCGCATTGCCTTATTCTACAACAGCTGCATTCTGCCTTTGAATTCATTTGAACTAGCATATAACAATGTGGAGCAATATGAAAAGTGTAGCAAAATCAAAGCGTTAAAAGGCATTATTGCATTTTCCATGCTCAACGACTTTCTTATACGCCCCAGAAGTGTAATCTTTTTCGCTATATTTTTTCATATATAATCAAGATCCTGGAATTTAACCTGATGATCAGATATGTGTGAGTCTCTATCAATAGAAGCACTTACATTCTTTACACTGACTTCAATTAATACATAATTCAACAGTGCCTTGGAGTTTTCTACAATAAAAATTCTTACGATCACAGATTGTTTGTTTTCTTAGAACTAAATTTTAAAATCTCTTGAAAAGTTTCATTTGTAATCAAAAAAGAATGTAATCATGATTACGGTTACATTTTCCTAAGATTACTCGATGTAATCATGATTAATGATAGATGGGTAATCATGATTGATGTGTAATCATGATTGATGTAATCATGATTAATTTAATCATGATTATTGATCTGATTACAAATGTAGTTGATTACTCCCAACACTGGTATAAATCAAACAGTCACGTTTCGAATCTCTATCGGCGATGTCCATAAATTTTTTTTCCCATTGGCCAAAATATAGGGACTGAACCGTGATATGAAAAGAAGATTTTACACGACATAAATCTTACAGTGTAGGTAAAATGAGAACATTTATGAACAGATCACAGTTTAGGATTACCAAATTGTGTGACGTAGCTTAAGGGAGCTTAGTTTTTTTGTTTTTTTTTGTAATTCTAAACTTAGTTGAAATAAGTTTAATTAAACAATTCCCGTTCCAATGTATTTTAAAATTCTGATTAACGTCTTACTTTTAACTGAGCGTATATGTGAACGGCTTTAATTCATAACGAAAAAAAAAACAAAAGTGAATTTAAAAATAGAAGTAAGACGCTTGTGATAAGGTCACAGAGTTACAAATCTGATGTATGGGTGGCTAGAATCTTGCCTATGAGCAAATATTTTTTTTTTTTCAAATTCTTATTCACACATAAATAGGTAACCAAAACGACTTTATGAATCACTTATAAAAAAAAAAAAAAAAAACAAGAAAGCACATAAAATTATCTGATATTGATACATAATGGGCAGTAAGTTCGCTCTGGTGGCTATGATCTGTTTTCTAAATATGTGGACTCTTGTTATGTTTGGTATATTTAGGTGTGTAACCAATTAGGAAAAAATGTGAAACGTAAAAAATGTTTTGTATATTTAATTTATTATAGTCGGCTATTAATCAATTAATGAAATGTAGAAATATGTAAAATCAAAGAAGAATTAATAAAACTACAAAATAACTCATTATAAAGTGCAGGTACAGCTACAGTATGGCTATAGATCTAAGATAAAATGAAGACATTGAGAAACGAAAAGATAAACAGAGATGTAGTAATTCCAATAAAACACCATAAAATATTGTTAAAATTGATTTGATGTTTAGAAAACATTAATTCGATCTTAAAAAGGAGCTTTAAAAAAAAAAAATAAAAAAAAAAAAACAAAGCAAAAAGCACTTCGATAAAGTATAAATTTTTCGTGAAAGAAAATAACTTTTTATGTCGCCGAATAGTAAAATTCGACAACACAAACAAACAACTCCTCCTCGCCAATTAATCAGTTTTTTTTATATTTAGTTGGTAATTTTATTTAGTCGTTTCAGTGTTTTTTTTTTCCCTGTTTCTAAAAGATTTTTTGTGAGCACGTTGACATTAAATTTGATCCAAGTTTAGATGGCTTACGCTGAATGAGTTATTTTTTTTACCTTCCGCCTTTAATGGCAAAATTGTAAAATTTTCTCAATATTATTGATGAAAGTAAGGCTTACGCTGAATGAGTTATTTTTTTTTACCTTCCGCCTTTAATGGCAAAATTATAAAATTTCCTCAATATTATTGATGAAAGTAAGGAAATTTTTCCGTCACACTTAGCTTAATTTAATACAGCGATCACAGGGTTTCTTGAAATTTGGCATAAATGCATTGTTCTGATGAAACTTCATCAAATTTTGACTCACCTCTATTACGTCTATTTCCTTAGTTAAAACTTTATATCATGCGCAGTTGCAATGAAACTATAAAAGAAATATTTGATTCACATCTACTGAGCTGTATTTCTTGAAACTTGGCATCAATCCGATAATACAAACTATATTTTCAGGCAAGCGAATCAAATTAGGCTTCAGATTTTTCGAGAGGATGGAAATTCATTCTAAATACCCCCCCCCCCCCCCCCGTACACTAGTTTTAACATAAAAATATTGTAATTCGTATGTATTGTCATCGGAACTACGTGTACATTTGTTCTGCAATTTCAAAAAAGTTCCTGAAAATCGAAATAAAACAATTTAATAAAATAAGTAAAAAACGAGTTTTCAAACAAAACTGAGGCCAAGTCGCATGAAAAGTAGATAATAAACTTTTCTTCACACACAGAGTTGGGTTCAGATTTTTTGATTGGGACATTTCTCTTGAATATTCTTTCTCTTCATGAATCAAATCACTTATTACCTCTGATTGATCATACTGAAATATATCGGTGATTGTCAGCGAATAAAATCTGAGTCCAACTCTGTGTGTGAAGAAAAGTTTATTTTCTACTTTTTCATGCGGCTTGACCTCAGTTTTGTTTGAAAACTCGTTTTTACTTATTTTATTTTCTGCCTTTTTCACGTTAACTAAATGGGAAAATTCTGCATTTTTCCTGAAACAGATTTATCACTAATCATATAGATGAAAATTTTTCCGCTGATTTTCCCGCTTTTCCGGGTTTTCCATGCAATTTCCCACAAAAGCAACTTTATGCAACTCATTTCGCTCTACAACTTTGTCTTAGGTTGCAAAACGCTCAAACGCTTCCTTGGTCGGAAAAACTCCGGAAAAGCGTGTTACATGAATTTTCCTCGATTTTTTCTGCAAGTTTTCACCATTGTCGGACAGAAAGTAATGATGCCAGTTGATAGGGAACTTGATCCTGCATAATTTAGAAAACTTTTTTACCGGAAAATTTTCCGGAAAAGTCGAAAAATTCCGGAAAATTTTTCGGAAAAATCTGAAAACTCTGCAATTTTCCTGAAACTGAACTAATCAAATTTGTACCAAACTTTCAAATAATTTTTCCCGATTTTCCGGGTTTTCCATGGAAATTTGCGGTTCAAATTTTGATAGATTCAATTGTCACGCGACATGAACTTGTGTACCAAATTTCAGCTCGCTGTGATGACGAAAAGTGGGTCTACGAGAGTGTCGAAAATAGTAAAGAAATAGACAAATTCGTGTACGAGTTGAAGGGAATGGCTGGCCTCAAAAAAATAGTTCCAAACGTACAATACATGCAATCCACGTGTACCGTGCTCTCCCCTTGCTATTATGTTCGTTAAAATGTTTGTGAATTTTATCTGTTTTGTGATTTCACCCGTATAACGTTTTTCGATGTTGGAGAGGGCTAATAACGAGAGTCGATACTCTACATAAATTGAAATTCCACCATTTTGTTTCTGAATACTGATAGAGTGCTGAACGAATTCCTAAAACCATATGACTAAGTGTCATAGACAGAGGATTCGGTAATCGACATTCGTATACCTATAAAATCAGTATTTTTTCGCTTTACTCAATAGAGTTTCTGAATCTAGTACTGAACGAATACTGAATGACTATCGATTATTGATACCTGTCAAAAGTAAGCATTTTGAGTTTCGTTTGAGTGCAACAATAGTCCATGTAAACTGCATTTTAGTTACACGTGCATTCAATATGTTCATTTTTATTATTTTTATATAAGATTCAATTTTATAATATGAATTTTCGTCAAGTCGACCTAAATTATATGGATCTTTTCTCAGATGTATCATACAATTTACGAAAGTGCTTAACAAAATCACTTTACAAATCTTCTGCGTACCATCTCGAGCCTGTGTATAAAAGAAAAACTCTGAATTCTAAAGCTTTCATATAGGAAAGAAACTTTTGTACTTCTTGATTTACATTGGAATTTTAAAGCTTAAAGTACTTGTAACAATCTTCCAGAAGTTGATTTAATTGCTGAACCATAGTAAAACTAAACTTACGATAACTTGGTTTTCGTAATCATATTTGAAGTAGCTTCTTGTATACAGTTTTATCAACAAGATGCATTCTCTAAAGTCGGCATTAATAGGCAGTCGGCCGAAGCCGAGATATTAGAAACAAAGTATTTTGGTGCTATCCAAATTGTGGAGGAGAATGCCCCCGAGGTTGCACCAAAACAAGCAAGCTCGTCCCTCTTTTCATTTTTGCTAATGTCGCTGTAACCTGGCACCTAAAGTACCAGTACCCTTTTGTTCCGTGAAAGGGAGTTCAGGGTGGTTTTACATTGTAATACAAGTTTGGAGGCTCTAAAAGGTTTTGACAAGCCCTTGACAGCTGCTTGGCTGTCAGAGCAGATTGCAATCTTCTTGTTCGCAGTGTCTGAGTTAAGGGTATGCCTTCCTCCTTCAAGGACTTCATTAACTTCCGTCTTCAAGGTGTATGGCAATTTTAATGTGAGGCAACTCGCAAAAAAAATCCTGTTCCTGTGTTCTCTTCCGAATTTGGAGCCTTCTGTATATGTAAGGGTTTGTCAATGATTGAAGCACGTAATGTGATGTGATTCCCATTCTGCCCTATCTGCAATTTTGAAATATTCGACTTAAAGTTGCTTTTCAGCATAATCTCGTGGTGGTGATCACTGTCCTTGTACATATCATGTACGATGGACTGCACGAATTCAAAGCTGAATTCATATGGAACTCTTGTACCACAGTATGAATCCACCTCTCTTAAGTATAGAAATGGATTAATCCAAAATTTATCACTTTACATTTTAAAATTCTTTAAAAACTGCAATTGCTTCCTCTTTGACGACATCTTGCAAATGAATTGGCATATGCCAATAATTCTCCCCTAACGCGATTTGACAGCTGCCAAATTTTACGGGTAAAATCGGAACTAATAAGACATAATGAAAATCAGCTCGTAAAGACACAGGGTAAGAAATGTGCGGCGATTTATTTTTTTTTTGTTTTTTTTTTTTTTCAACGCTAATTAATTGCTCCCCAAAATAATTACTACCTGCACACCCGCAGTCTCCTCTTGTCATCGGGCCGCCTGGGCTGGACCACCTCACATGTAGGTACTTACTACAAAATAGCTTTTTCTTCTAATTTTAGTTTGTTTTAAATAAATTTCGAAATTTTTTAATTATTACAACTTCAAATGAATTGTAACCCCCTAAATTTACGGCACTTTATATACTTGTTATTCATTTATTATGGGAAGTAGAAGTGAATTCTGGCTCTGGGTTTTAGCAGTTTTTATGTGAAAATTTTATAGGTTTCAAATCTTTCAACACAGTGTTGCTTAAGATTTTCATCTTTTTTTTTTTTTTTATTTATTCTGCATTAATTGATTCTTCGTGATTAATGTTATTTTTAAGAGCTTTACATGAATTCCAGAAGAAAAAAAAATCTTTTCTGTCGCTAAGTAGGTATATGTTAAAAAAACAAAAACAATAAAACATTAACAAAAAATCCGTACTCAAAAGCAAAACATGAATGATTGTGTGGCTGGATATCGCACACATATTATGTAGTTTTTTTTTGTTTTTTTACATATATTAAATCAAAGACAAATAAAATAAAATTACATCTATCAAGAAGGTGTAGTCGCCATTGTGACATACTTTAAAGCTTTAACATTATTTACGAGACACCTGCTTCACGTTGTTGATATTTTTTTTTTGTTTTTTTGCAGAACTCTATCAAGGAAAAAATTCCTCTTATATAATGTGGGATTTAATAGAGATCATTACGAAAACAAATTTAATTACATTTCTTTTACTTTAAGCACAAGTTTTACTGCTTTACGTTTAGATTATAGGTGTAGACTATAAAAAAAAATCCATATAGTTTTTATCAAGAGGGGGAAAAAAGCTAACTATGTGTGTATAGAGTAAAATCGGGTAATATGGTACAGCAATCTTTAATGTGGATTTGATGAGAGTTGCAATACATATTTGATTCATTAAGAGTTTCTTCAACAAAATAATAAACTATAGAAGAAAAATAAAAGACTATGAACGCGTTAAGTATTTAAATTCACAGTTGCCTTAAGAGGAGTCAGTACTCAGCAAAAATTTCAATTTAGATACCAGCGAGCCTGTAGGCAATAAAACTTACTATACGTAGGTTTGTGTCCTGAAAGTATGGAAATTCATATAAAATTAGCGTAGACCTAGACCATAAGTCACATTAGAGACATCTAGCGTAAAAGGCAGAAACAAAACATGCGACAATTTAAGACGAAAATGAAAAATGAAAATTTGCAGTTCAAAGAAACTGAAAATTTTTAACGAGAAATAATTCTCCTAAATTTTATTTTGCACATAATTGTTAAATATGCTATTTTGCTTTATATTTCCACAACTTTCAACGAAATATTGCAATTTCTTGTCGGTGAAATATCGTGAGAAAGAACAAGTACTATTAGACTTAAACAATTAAAAAAATCGCAACTAAAAATGAAAAAAACTCGACGTTGTTTGCTAGATTTAGGCTTTATCTCTCTAAAATAGTCATCACAATATAAACAAAGGAGAATACCTACTAAGAGGAATTTGATTTGGAAAAAATCAATTTTTACCATTTTGTACAAGTTTCCGAGCTAATATCTCCATTCCAATGCATATTTTTTTTTCTCGACGTTATTTACTAGACCTCTTCGTCATCTTTAATTTAAGATATAAGTCATTATTCTGGTACAAATAGTTTGTCAGAAATTCGCATTGAAAAATGTATGAAACTTGCAAATCTTGGTGCTGACTCCTCTTAAGGCTTCCATCCTGAATCCAATCAGCAAAGTATAAGCGATTCGACTTTGACTGAATAGATGAAAAAGAGGTGCCAATAATGAGTATATAGAAAAATATGGCTAGGAAAGCGTAATGCCATATGGGCTGATAAGTTTCCGAAATCTAATACTAGATGGCACTTTTTACAAAATTTAATCAAAATATATTCCTTTAAACCTCAACTGTCAAATATTCATGACATTTTGACTACTGCTTCGTTAATTACTAATTGTCGGTTGAGTGACACTACTTTTACTTTGTGAAAAAAAAAAATGAAAATTAACGAAGTTCTTGCAGTGATGAAGTATCAGTATTCAGAAAGATGAAGATGACTTTAATAAAAAAAAAAACCGTGTACGATTAGTATAATGAATTTAAACATGATCGTACGAGCAGTGAAGATGCTGGATGTCCAACAGTAGTTCATTGGAGCCAAAAACTGCACTCATTTTTTATTTTTTTTTTTTAATTCAGAATAATGCGAGCTCAATCATCATTGTTCTCTAATTCTATAAAACTTAATTCTGAAAACAAATACAAAAGCTAGAATTGGTCTAAGACCAATTCTTATGATACCCTACTAGATGAATGCCCGTATTAAATTTCGTATGGTCACCGATCTATTCAAGTTTGATTTTGAAGAAGTTGTTTTTCGCATATATTTCTAGAACGGTTTGTCGCACAGAAAAATGATTATAACCAATTTTATAGGATTTCGTATTCTTCAGAAGTTTTTAGTAAAATAAAAATGCCTTGGACTGATCGTTTTCAAAGTATACGTAAAAAACCTAAATTTTTATATGGCAACGCCAAGAAGGAGTTGCCCGATTTAGTCCATTTTTGACACTTTATTTGCTAATGTAGTAAAAACATTATGTACGAAATTTCAGCTCTCTACGTCGACGCGTTCTCAGGCAGTGTTCAAATATATAGCGGAAAACGAAGTTTTTATATGGCAACCCCACGAAGGAGTTGCCCGATTTATCTCATTTCGAACTTAATTTTACTTTTTTTTTTAAAGTCCGTGTACAAAATTTCAGCTCTCTACGCGTTCTCGAGTTATCGTGCGCACGGACGGACAGACGGACAGACATGAAAAAATCAAAAAAACTTTGAATATTATGCGTGGGTGTCCAATCCATTTTGCTCTACCATCATTATTTCGAGGTGTTACAAACGGAATGACAAACTTAGTATACCCCATAGATTTCATCTAGGGTATAAAAATGTCTAGGATTGATCGTTTTCACAGTATATATGTAAAAAACCTAAATTTTTATATGGCAACACCAAAAAGGTATTGCCCGATTTAAACCATTTTTGAACATTTTTTTTTGTTATCACTATAAAATTACCGTGTACCAAATTTCAGCCTCTATGTCGACGCATTCTCAGGCAGTTCCAAATATTTAGTGGAAAATGAAATTTTTGTATGGCAACCCCACGAAGGAGTTGCCCGATTTGTCTCATTTTCGAACTTAATTTTAGCATAGCACTCCTAATTCTTGTGATTTACTCAGCTTCTATGTAAAATTTAAAATGTAAATACTCTTCATAAAGTTTTCCTCGTAAATGTCATTAGAGCAACATTGCGCCACTCTTTGAGCCTGTTGTTTTATATCTTCATTCTGCTTTTCAAAGAGAGCTAAAAATTTCAAATCTTCTCCGTCATGCTTCATCCTAGCGCCAGTAGTGTTTCTGTCTCTCTGCCTTAGTATAGCTCAGTGTCTGTTTGTTAAAGAGTATTGCTAGTCGTTTATCAATATTATTTCACTTTGTTCCTCTTTCTCAGTATTCTGCGAACTGCTGTCATTTCCATTTATGATACGCAAAACTGCTTACGGCTTATAATATTTGTAGTGTTTGGTGTTTGGACTACGATAGTAACGCGTTAACATTGTGTTGACTATGGCTGACAAGAAATAAACCTAGTGACGCTGATTTTCCTAAGCGCGCCGCTCAAAAACCGATATAAGAGGAGAATTTTCTAAAAAACGTACCTAGAATTAATACGTTTTTTACTACTATCCCCGAATCAAAATCACCCCAGCAAAACCCATCAGATCATTTTGAACTAATAGGCTCAGAAATAAATTTAGAAAATACTGTTTTCCCACCTCTCTCAAGTACTTCAACTTCAGACTCAGACATCAACTTACAAGAAAATGTTCCACAATTATCCTTATCTAGCGTTATTGATCCTAACATAACATTGCCTTGCGTAGAGTAGATTGAATCCCTCCAGGACAAGAGCCTAATATTGATATTATTGTAAAAACCAAAATTGACGAAAACTTAGATTTTTATCTAGATGACGATCCAGCTTCATGGAACATGAAAAATAATGAGCATATGTGCAAAAAGTAGTTAAATCTAATATTAAACAAGACTTAAAAGGTAGATTTTTCAAAATCTGAAATTTGTTATAAAGATGGTAAAACCAATCGAAGGCTTTCTTTAAATTTATTTCCTGGTCTACTCCCAAATGATGAGGTTTTCAAAAGGGACTGGCTTGTGTAAAATAAATCGACAGGCTGTGTATTTTGCGTGCCCTGCCTGTTTTTTACAACCTGAAAATAAACATTCGTCTTTTTCCGAAGGTTTCAATGATTGGAAGCATTCTTTTGAGTTAGGCAAGCTGCACGAACAATCAAATGATCATCGTGTAAAAAGGTCAATTCTCTTGAATCTCTAGTGCTAACACAACATGAAAAAGAAGTAAAGTATTGGAGAGCTGTGCTAACTAGAGTGGTAAGTATTGTAAAATTTCTGGCAATCAGGAGTCCTCCCTTTCGAGCTGATAAACAACAACTGGGTTCTACATCTAATTGTCTATTCCTTGGATGCTTTGGAACTTTTTAGCAAGTTTAACCCATTCTAATTGGTTGGGGGAGGGGTGGGGGGTGGGGGGGGGGGCTACCTATTTAATTTGCCCATAGCACCATGAAGGTTAAAAACGGGCCTGGTCCTCCAATCATTGGCATATATGTAGGTATATGCAAATTTGCATGCATTATATCATACGAAAGATCACTTATAATAAAACAAATTGAACGGTAGAGGACCTATAATAGAATCTTGTAGAACTCCATAATCAATTCGAAGGAAGTTTGATTTAAGTTCATATCAACTATGACTTGTTGGAAGCGATTGGATAGCAATTCGCGGATCAATCTTATTGCATTTGAGAAGAATCTGTTATGTAATTTATGTAGAAGTATACAAGTATAGTCAACGCTGTCGAATGCTTCAAGTTAAATTCTTGAACAAATATTCATAGACATTTTTTTCTGTTATCCTTGATACTTTGAATCTTGTATCCCTTTCAGCCCCGAATTATGAAAGAATGCAAAAAATAAATAATAGACAATATTTTTATTTATGAAAAAATGTATTTAAATAATTTGAATGAACATTTTTTTTGAAAAAATTTAACGTTACGTAAATATTTTTGGTCAATATGTTCCGGACAATGATTATTTAATCCATTGTATCGGGCATCTTGAAGTGGTCTAGGAGCAACTACCTTTCTCTTTATAGCCAATAGACTAGAACTGGAATGGCTTCGCTTTTTTATTGTACATTGGCCTTTTGAAAGGAGTACATGGCTTATTTCTGCTCTAAATTTTACACGTGTCATACGTTTTTTGTTTTTCAGCTGTTCGTAATGGCGGCGGTAAAGCAGCCAGGCGTTAACAACAGTTACGTCGATAAAATGAAGGTAATAATATATTTTACCTCTTATATTTGTTCTATATAATGTTACCAGCATATCTTGCAAATCCACTCCACCAATTTTTGAATTGTAAGCTCCGATAACGTCTGGACAAGGAACTTCAACGTATTTCTTTTCTTTTACAGACCATCTTTTCACATTTTCAATCGGTAATGAAGATATAACATGGACAAATTTGTTATCAAACCATTTTAAAAATTAGCATCTATTTTGAAATCAAAATAACCCCTTTCGTCCGTTTTTAGATCCTTATCGCTTGCTAAGTCATACCTAGCCAGGCGGTTTTTGTGTATGATTCCAACTGAAAGAAATCCTTGTTGCTTCAGAGTACGGTAAAAAATCCGTGTACTATATTTTAAAATTTGTCTGTTTCGGAAGACCTTCTACGAGTCGTAAAACTATGTCCCCGCTTAATCTTAAAGGAGTGCTGACAACATCAGTCGATTTTCCTGTATAAATATTAAAATCATATAAATTGCCCTCGGCTCCTGCGGCTTATTCTTCATATACTGGCGAAGACTTGTTTTCGATTTCATTGGAATCATCATTTCATCTATACAGTTGTGTTCTTCTGCCTCAATTTTTTTGAAATTGTCTTTGAGAGACTATTATAATAGGTCGAAACTTAAATAATTTATCGTAGTTTGGGTGATATCTTGTGAACATTTCCCTGTTATCAGAAACGTGCAATTAAAAGTTCGTAATTTTGAAAAGCTATTACGAACCATTGCATTTGCTATGGGAGGTTATCTCGTTGATTCACTCCAATACGTGTATTCCAAAAAAAAAACGACATATTTCATTTTAGCTGGTATTGACTGATACACCGCTCTGTTGTACTGAGTAAAAGTTTGTTTTGAATACTAAATTTTGAATAATTTTGTCGTCAATGAATCTAGTAAAGTATTGAAAAGGTGTTTCAAATAATGGTGGATAGGAAAACTCAGTTTCACATTCATCATTTACAACTTCCATATCCTTCTTTTGCCACATACCAGGCATCTGGGATCTTAATTCCCTTTGGATTATTGCCAGTGAAATGTTTTCTTCATCACTATCTTCTCCACTTTCACAATTCAGACAATCAACTCTGGTTCTCTCGGGAATATTTAGATATTCAGCTTCATTTTCAAGATGTTGATGCTGTACAAGGGCACAATTTTCGGAATCTATCGCAAGGTCATCGTCATTCACACATATCTGATAAATCAGATAAATCGCCCTCCAGAATTACCTCAATCATATTTTCATTGCTAAGTTTAATCGACATCAGAAATATTTTTCCCGAGAAATTAAATACCTAATAAGTGTCATATGCATTTTAAAACTTCTAGCACCAATGATTCCAATTAGAATTATGCAAAAATTCTGCTTTTTCTATACATTTTAAGTATTAAAATTTCGAATTACCTTGTGGTGTACAGTACTGTGCAAAAAAAAATTGCTCACACATATTTTGTCGGAATTTTCATGACTAAGCCGAAATGTGTCAATTGTATTCCCCGATGGTAAATATACTTACTTCCAACATTCCTAGACAATTTAAAGCCGTTCTTAAATAAAAGAAAAATTTCGTGAATAATAATTTTTTTCTTCTTTAATAAATCAATAAATTAACGAATGAAATAATTCAATTCTTTGTCGGCCTTCCCTTGGCCCTTTATCGCAGCTTTACGTCTATTAGGCAGGAATTCTGCTAAATTTCGCAATATACTGGCTGGTATGGACTCCTAAGCATCCCTGATCAGACGTTTCAATTCTCCAATTGTCTCTGGTCGATTCCTTGCCACTTTAGGTTTCAATAAAGCCCAGATATTTTCGATTGGATTGAGATCTGGGCTATATGGAGGTCATCTTAACAACTCGATGTTATTCTCTTGCTGGTAGGTCTTCACCTGTAAATTGCAAAAATCAGCATTATGCATTTTAAAACTTGTTACTCCTTGCTGATAGATTAACTAAAAATATTTAATTTACCTATATTCTTACAATGCTACTTACTATTATAGAAGTGTGGCAGGGAGCATTGTCATGCTGGAAGACAAAGTCACATATGTCTCCAAACAACTTGATAACTTTGGGCTTAAGCTGATTCCGTAGAACATCCAAATACACATTCTTTGTGAGTTTTCGGTTAATAAAGTACAGTCGACCCTTTTGATCTCCAGAAAAGCAACTACACACCATTACACCTTCCGTTTTCCTAGGCAAAGTCTACATGTATTCTTCACGCAGTCCTTCTCCACGCCTTCTCCAAACAAACAGCTTGTCATCTCTAACATGCAGCTTGAAATTTGATTCATCGGAGAAGATTACTTTGTCTCACATCTCGTTGGTACACAAAACATGCTCTTTAGCCCAAAATTTGACGCGTTTGCCTTATTTGTAGAAATTTGTGTCCCACTTGTTCGAAAAAGGTCATGCCGAAAGTCTGTAGAAGTTCTAAATCTATTACGTAGACTCTGGAGTGTCAAGAATCTATCCTAAACAGGTGTTGTCTTCCGCGGCCTACCAAACCCACTGTTTCATTTCGTACTGCTCGATTTTTTTTTTTTAATTCCATGCAACAATTTGTTGTCTACAACCCAACCTAGCTGCTATTTCACGTGTCGACAAATTCTCTCCTACCAATATCAACATGTTGCTTTTTAACTCTGCACACTAACTTTTCCCACTTTTGTTTTTTATAAATTTCACTCCAAATTCACTTCAACAAGACGTATCAAAATAAAATGCAATATTCGAAAAATTCGCTTGCTATTTATAGAAACTAGACACCCGTAACAACTACCTAAACTGCAATAAAATTTACACCCCCACCCTCAATTCAAAGAAATTCTAGCAGATGTCTTGAAAATGAAAGTGAGCAAGTTTTTTTTGGACAGTACTGTACATCAATAAAGTGAATTCCAAACAAGCAGAATTTTTTTTTCTTCTACACAAATGTATGAATGCAGTCTTTTTGTTTTTTTAACTTTGAACAGTTCGCTCTGATGAAAATTCGCAAATGAGAAAATTTCAAATTTCCAACTGTCAATTAGATTGTATTTAAAATATTTTATTGCCATCGTTTTAGATGCCTACTAGTAGAGTTATCTTTAAATAATTTGAATGTAATTTTCAAACCAAATTTCTTTTGATACGAATCCAAATAAAACTTAAATTTGCTATATGATTCCAATTGGAATCACTGGGGCTCAAAGGGATAAACATATTTTACAGGAAATAAATTTTGGTTTTTAGTTTGACAGTCCTTGTAAAACAAAAAGAATGAATTACCTTGATATATTTTGCTTCCATTCAAAATTTATTTCTACTAGGAAAGCTGGAGTCTCCGTCAAATATTTATCTCAACTTCTTCAGTCAGTTAGAGATGGTAACCGACGTACCTACAATGGGAAGACATTTCCAACACTTGATGACATTAGAAGCGTACCCAAGCGCTTGGTCACCCATTTTTTCCGCATTATCTTAAAAAATGCAGCTAACGGAAGTATTTGTTTATCAAAATGTAAAAAAAAAAACATTTCCAAAAAAAAAGCATATGTCATCGATTAAGACTTCTACCAGCCACTTAGTTCTTCTAAGTATACTGCTAATGCCGCCTACCTGTTTATTTTGCTTTTTGTTTAATAATTTTTTTTTCATTTGTGTGATAAATATGCGACACTTGGTAAACAAAAAAACAAAAAAAAAACATTCTAGCCATAACCCGGTCGATAATAGTTGCCATTTGCATCCCACACTTTTCACACCGAATCATCTTTGTTGTTGTTTTTGTTATTGCTGAAAATAAGTTTCACTAAAGGAGGAGGAGAATTTTGTAGCACGCTACTCTATCCGGCGCGGAAGAGTCATTTCTACTTTTTCCCCACAACCTTTTATTTATTTACCATTTTCTTTTGTTTTTTTTTTTTTTGTTTTTTTTATTGTAGTTTTCGCTGCTTTTATAGTTTGTGTGCCTTCTAATCATCCGTTTTTAGCATGAAATTCCATGGAGGTTAATGCATTTTGTCTGAAGATCTGCGCGCCTTCTCCCATGCTGGGCTTCTTCTATACATAGAGTTGGAGATATATGTACATACATATTTATGTAAGATATATTCACCAGAGACCACGAATATGTTGGTTTCTTCTCCAGCGCAAGAGAATTATGCACGAAATCAATCATGATTGCCAGTTCCCGAAGACGAATAACAACACGAATAGGAGGGAAACTGCGGGAAGATGCGACGGACACTCGTGGTAACCCCGGCCCGGCCGGTACGTGATGTAGTAAAGAATAAAGATCACATCTCTGAAGCAACGCCGATTAATCTGTTGTTTGCAACAAAGTATGCTCAAAAGAATGAAGACTACTTTGTAGCGAAGGAGTTTTTTGTTTTTTTTCTTCTTCTTACAAAAAAAGGTATTTGGATGGACGCGCATTCATACACGTACATCTGTGCAAACATATGTATGTATACTACATATATATATATGGATGTTTGTTGAACATTGATAAATCGATCTTTTTCATGTTTCTATAAAACGCTTGAACAGGATAATTTTTGCTTTGTAGATTATAGTTTGAGGGTGGTTTTTTCCAATATTTTTCTCTTATCACAATTAATTTAGTCATTGATAGTGACATTTTTATGCTCTGAAAGATTATGTTTCTTCGAATTTTATCAAACCTAGATAACGGTCGTTAACCCTTTTACGATCAACCATTAAACTTTCACGAAGAATATGTGCTATAAAAATTGCCTTTACTATTTTCTATAGGTACGATAAGTTCGGGATAATAATTGAAAAATCTGCAAACGACATTTTTACATAATTTTTTATGTCTGGTAACGCTACATTCATAATACTTTTTCTAGTAGTTTCCAGATTTTAACATTCCTAATACAATTTCCAGGAATTTTTAATGATTTCTACATGCAATATCTTACTCGCGCTGCAAATCGCACACAACCATTTTACCCTTTAAAAAACTAAAGGGTTTTCCAATAAGAGGTGTTATTTTAATTAGCCCGCTATTTCGGTAGATGTCACTTTTGGAGCTGTCATTTGACAAGTAGAAACTACGCCATTAATAAAAATGGAACGATACACGATTCAATAACGCATTGAAATTATTAAAATTCACTATAAAAATGGTGAAAATGTGGTAGAGACTCGAACATTTTTGGGTCGTGTCGTGAAGCACCTTGTCGGACCGCAATACAGAAATTGGTAGAAAAATTCGAGCTGTCGGAACAAGTTAGTGATGTGAAGAATAAAGCCCGTGCACGTCGTTCAAGAACAGGGGAGAATATTGCTGCTGTAGCCGAAAGTGTTGAAGAAAACCCAGGTTTGTCCATTCCTCGTCGTTCTTTGGAATTAGGCATTCCACAAACGTCATTACACCGTATTTTGCATAAAGATTTGGGTCTTAAGGCTTATAAAGTTCAGTTAACACAAGAACTCAAGCCGGCCGATCATCAACAACGTCGAGTCTTTGCTCATTGGGTCCTTGAAATGCATGAAAATGATCCGGAATTCCATCGAAAACTTATCTTGAGTGATGAGGCCCATTTCCACCTCGATGGCTTCGTCAACAAGCAAAATTGTCGCATCTGGGGCTCGGAAAACCCTAGAGTTATTGTTGAAAAGCCTCTCTATCCTCAACGTGTGACTGTTTGGTGCGGTTTATGGTCCCGCGGGGTCATTGGACCTTACTTTTTCGAAAATGAGGCTGGAGCAACAGTTACGGTGAATGGATTGCGCTATCGACAGATGATTAATGATTTTTTATGGCCGGAATTGGATGGTATTGATCTGGACAACGTTTACTTTCATCAAGACGGCGCTACGTGCCATACAAGCAACGAAACCATTGATCTTTTACGGGAAAAGTTTCCGGACCATGTTATCTCTCGAAGAGGTGATCACAATTGGCCACTGAGATCTTGTGACTTAACACCTTGCGACTTCTTCCTTTGGGGCCACGTAAAAGAGAAGGTCTACGCCAACAGCCCAGCGTCGATTCAAGACCTCAAAGATGGAATTCGTGAGGCTATCGAGGACATAGGGTAGCCACTTTGCGATTTGGTTATGGAAAATTTCATGAAAAGGATATGGTCCTGTAGGCGTGGTCGTGGTGGTCATTTGGCTGATGTTATTTTCCATTATTAACGGCATACCTTCCTCTTTATAATGAAATAAGGATCCGATCATTTATCTCAAAAAATGGCATTTTTCTTTGAATATTAAAATAGCACCTCTTATTGGAAACCCCGTTACTTTCGGCCGTACAGTAAAATTCCGTGATACTTTTTTTATCTCGAACTGTGCGAATATGGTAAACAGTCTACTATCTTCGAAATACAAAGTTTAAGTACGACATACATCAGCATCCCATTTCCCTATTTGTTTTCTGCTATGCTGTACGTTTCCATCATAGGATATCCCCTAAGCTTGGCTTAATAATATTTTTACGAGCGTGACTTTCAGTTCGTTATTCAAAACATAATATTTCGAATATAATTCAACACAAGTTATTACACTCTTACTGTTTACTTTTATAAAACTCACAAACAATTACCAATCAAATCTACTTTAATTATTATCGCTAGTACTTCAAATTATGCCATTTCATTTAGAACACTTTCGTCATTCACTTCACTGTTCTGAGACAAGACTCGCTCCTTGCGGTAATTAGTGATGTATTTATGCTCCTCTACAAATTGTCCAGAAGATTCCATTTTAGAAACATCGATTCTCCGAACCTAAATTTGCTTATGTTCGTACTTTATAGATGTCGCTTGTCCTTTTGTAATTCGATTCTCTGAAAGTTATTTATGTCCGTACTTAAGTAGTCATTTCACGCGTAGTATATCCATTTCCAATAGATGTCGTTTGTCCTTTGTTATTACACGAACAATATAAAATCGAAATTTTTATCTTTCATAATAAAATTATATACATCTCATTCTTTTGTTCGTATGTTCATTATACAGGGTGTCCCGTAAGTGGTGTAATATCCGAAGGATTCGGCGGATAGGTTATGCTTAAGCGAGCAAAAAATTGTATGAGTGAGGAGGGGGAGGGAAACCTAAAGGTTTCCGAGATAACGGGACATAAAGATATTTGGGTATGTTTTAATAGATCACCCTGTACTTTCTGAACGTTACATTCTATGATGATGATTTAAACTTTGATAAATAGATAAATCTTTCCAACGGTAATATAAATTGTTTCCGTCCTCCTCTCCGTTTTGAACTTATGGTTCAACAAAGTTAAAATTTCGGAATTTTTACTCGTTTTTTTTTTACTTAACTATTTTTATCAAAAAACCCGTCATTAATATCAATTAAGAAGTCCAAAAGCTTAGATTTAAAATGACCTATCACACTCTGTACCCAAAATGTAACCCTTTCTGTGTTTTTTTGCACATTTTTTTAAGCATGTCCAGCGAAAATGACTGAAAAAAGTCATTTACAAAAGATAAATTGCCTACTTTCTGGCACTTATTGAGTTTTTTCAGCCATTTCAGCTGGAGATGCTTAAGAAAAAGGGTTACATTTTCGGTACGGAGTGTGATAGGTCATTATAAAACTAAGATTTTGGGCTTCTTAAATCCAATATGAAAAAATTGGTATTAATGACATGTTTTTTAATAAAAATAGTTGTTAAATAAAAAAAATAAAAAACGAGAAAAAATTTCGAAATGTTTGAAATTTTTGTTGAGCCATAACTTCAAAGCGGAGGGGAGAAGGGAAAAAATTTATGGACCATTGGCAAGATCGAACGAATATCTGTCTACCAAAATCATCATCATAGGGTGGGACGTTCAGAAATTACAGGGTGATCTATAAAAACATACCCAAATATCTTTAAGTGCCGTTATGTCGGAAACCGCTGGATTCCCCCCCCCCCTCTCTCTCTCTCCCGCCACCAGCACCCATATATGCGCATAGCCCCATAGTAGTTGTCAAAGTATTCTGCTAAATGGTTTGCACAACTATTTGATTGTACATAGTTATAATGCAGTTCGGGAACAATGCCCAACCAACTCTAGCAACCATACAATGGTTCTCACTTGTAATCAAACTGGTTGTCACATGCTTATACGAACCTAGATATTTACGCCAATTTGGTTGCTAAATTGTTTTGAGCGTGTTTGTCGGAGCCATTTGCGAACGGTTTGAAGAAAATACAAGTGGCCCCGTAATTATTCTCCGAAATAATCCACAACTGCTCACTGCTACTTGGGTTAAGAAATGAACTAATGCCCTGGGCACAACGGCATTAATAGATTGAGGTTCAGATGTAAGGCCATCTAATACAACCCGTATTTGGCGACTAGATAAAAAACTTTCAATCCATAATAGTAGAGGGGGGGGGGGGGGAGAGCAAGTGTTTTAAGTTTTACTAAAAGGGCTGGAAGCCAGACTCGATCAAAGCCCCTTGAAATATCTAAACGATTTTGAACTCACCAAACTAGTAACTAGTGGAGATTGCGCTTCCAACGTTCCGTAAGAAAAGTCAGCAAGTCTCCAGATGAGCGTCCAGTTCGGAAGCCATACTGGCGATCGTTGATAAGCTGATTGCTTTCTAGATACTTAATTTGGAGCTAATGATAGATTCAAAATGAAAAATAAGGAATCGAAATGATTGCAATTGGTCGATAATTTGAGGGATGGCTACCCTCTCCTTTCTTGGAAATAGGCTGACCAACAGGTTCAGCTAGTCTGCAAACAGTTGGAAATTTTCCTATCGAGTAAGACAAATAGATTAGTCAAGGATGAGGCACAGCTTTTAATTTATAATGGGCGAGAAACCATCAGAACCTGCGGCTTTGGTGACGCTGATCACCTTAAAGATCTTGAACACATCTCTCCTACGGATGTGTGTTGGCTCTTGTACACATCCACACGAGAGATGCAGAACAGGTATTGTTCTTGATGATTTTCACCAGGGATGAGAAATCTTTACTTCCTTTGCGGTGACTTGCCAAAATTCTTTGTCTAACATTATGGTCAAAAAGAAATTTTTCTCTTTGGTGGATAATGGACTTACAGGTGTTCCGTGTAGTTTTGTAGACTTGTTTCAGTTCCAAACATAGATGCAATTGATAGGCGCGAAAAGCAGATATTTTTGCTTTTATTGTGTGGTTGCACTTATCGTTAAACCAAAGAGCGATTTTTCTGCTATTATTTAGATCTTCTGTAGGTATACGGAATGTATTCACACATGCCAAGATCTAAAGTGCATTCACCAACAGTGAAACAAAACAGACCGACCAATCAATTTCTCTAAGTTACTGATTGAGATTTTCTCAATCAACAGTTTTTATTTTGTTTTTATTTAATGTTTGGGCTAAGTATTCTAGTGAAACTATTGTTCATTTAACGAAATAATAAAAGAAAAATTTATTCCAAAATAAATCTCTTCCTTTAAATACACAATGATTTGTTTGCCGTTGTGTAATTTCGATGAATTTCCACGCCGATAAGATTCTAACAAGCCGTCTTTACATCGAAAGCTTATCAAAAACGTGTTGGTGCTGTTTTCAATTAAAACAAACCTTCCATCGCTTCTACTCGAATAGGTTCACTTCTGCTTCAAACACTCCGACAAGAGCCACGCTTATATGTACACGAAATTTCCAAATTTGCTGGGGGTACTATACATATATACTTTTGGACAATCCTACATATGAATGTAGCACCCAATACTAAGATTCCGATGTTCCAAGCATATAAGAAGTCTTTCCATATCGAATTAGGCGACATGTGTAACATGACATTACAAATTTTTTTTTTTAAATTTTGCATGTATGCTTGCAGAGTTTGTAAGAAGAAAAATACAAATTAAAAATTTGCCTTATATTAGATATGAGAAAAAGTAAGTTTTGCTTTTTTTTTTTTGGTAAAAACAAATCGTTATTTATAAAATATATCATTTTTTGAACATCATTGAAAGTATGCTCCATCGACGTTTGCCCATCTTTCTGGCAACTTGCGGATTCTATCCCTAAAGAATTGCTCGTCCTTCCAGGCAATCCTATTATTTGGATACTTTCAAAAGAATGAAACCGTTCTCCATGAAGGGGACTGTCTACATCGATCGGAACAAATAGTAAACGGAACAATGTCCGGTGAGTCCGACGGGTGCTGTAACACTTGCTAGTTCAGCCCTTATAAGTAGTTTTTCACTGGTTTAGCTGTATGAGGTCTTGCCTTGTTATGTAAAAGTATTATTTTATCCGTGTCGATTGTCCCATTCTGGTGGTCGTTTTTCTTCAAAAGCTCGCTTTAAACACATTAGTTGCCACCCGTAGACAGCGCCAGTAACAGTTTCAAACTGTTTCAACGAATCATTCGAAATAACACTTTTTTTTATATCCCACCATATACAGAGCATAACCTTATCACTATGAATATCCCGCTTTGGCTGCAATAGACCACGTTCACCAGGTTTAAACGCAAGATTTTTTACTCTCACGGCTGTCATTCATTTTTCATCTCCAGTAACAATCCTGTGTTATAAAACCTTCTTTGATTACCTTTGCAGCACACAAATGGTTTTTCGATTCTCTTCTTGCCTTTCGATTAGCTCATGAGGTACCCAATTTCCTTGTTTCCTGGATGAGTTCCATTTCTTGCAAACGCTTTTCCACAATTTGATCGATCAACCGTTAATGCTGTTGCCAATTCTTCTTGAGTTTAGCATAAATTTTCGTCGAGTTTAACTTTTTTTGTTGTTCATTACTAAACTTTTTCAGTTTTCCGTTCAGTATCGCCAACATCGAAAATGTCATCTTTAAATTGTCTAAACTATCTTATGCACATACTATCCGAAAAAGCATGTTACGATAACTTTTAGCAGCAGATTTCTTTAAATTATAGAAATATAAAAATACTTCTCTCGCAAATGTCTATTATTTGGTACAAAACTCTCCATGTTCAATCGCAAAAAAAAAAAAAAAAAAAAATCTTTTCTAAACACTTTAACTGATCGACATACAATGGATTCTGACACTGACATTAGACTTGTCAAATAAATGTCAAACCAGTTCAGACGTAATACATAAACTAAGAGTTACGCCATCTATTAGAAAACGAAATTTTTTTTTTTATCATATACCTAATAAGGGCTCGCACAAACAGAAAACGGAGCTGATCTGAGCTGATCTGAGATTATCAGCAATGATGTAATGTAAGCAAACACATTCTAAATAACTTATTTCCTTAAGGGGCGTGCGCATACAGCCAGTTAATCGCGGCTGATAAGCCTTTCGCTGACTGAAACTGATTGAGGTGGCTGAATTTTGTTTGTTCATACAAGCGCGTATCAGCCTAGCATCGTTACAAAAGTACTTCAGTTTTTTTCTGTGTGCTTTCAAATAGATCAACTGTGTCATTCTTTTTTAAGCATTATATTTTTGGAAAATAATTTTTCTGAAATTCATATAGATTTTGAAAGATATGGATTATGAGGTACTAATAAGTCTAGTACTAAGGTCCGCGCTAAGCTAAATTTTGTATGAAAATTTAGCAAGCTAAAAGATATTGGCGAAAATTTATCCTGAATTTTAGCGAGAGCGGTACTAAGGTCAACGCGCTAAATTTGCGTTTGGGTTTTGATTAGAGATGGCACCACCAGTAAGTCTCCAAAAAATTTAGCTTGAATTTATCCGCCTGGGCCGTTCTTTAGCGTGCTAAAAATATTTATTGTCAGAGTTCTGAGATTTGATAAATTTATTGACCGGGTTTTTTGTAGTTAACGTAGTTTTGTACGTCTTTGCTGTAAGTACGGATGAATTGGATTTCTTCTCGTGGCCGTATTTTCAATATCATTGTTATTTTTTTTTCTTATTGTATATACATTATGCATATTATTTGCATATTTTTAATATTTCCAAATAATTTTAACTATCTGTTTTTAGAAATATTATGACCGCGTGTTGTATTTCCGTAAAAAATTGTAAAATTCTTCTTCTTCTTGTTTTTAATATATCTTTTCTTTGAGTCTCCGCTGTCATAATTTAGCTCCTAAAGAACGGCCCGATATTGGAGACCCGCTAAAATTTAGCTTAGCGCGGACCTTAGTACTAGGCTATAAGTGAAATTTGTGTGCGGTCTCGACTTTGGGAAGGAACAAATAAAAATTATTTTAACAGGATAATAACAAATAAATTATGGGAAGAGATCGCAGAAATAACAAAAATTGACAGTAAGTTAAGCAATATATTTTATTATGTTCTCAATGTTAATAACTATATATTATGTAATAAACATATAGTTTTAATTAAAAGAATCGCCCTTTTAGTAGATGTATCAATTTCTCTATACAGTAAATGCCATTTCTCTATCAAAATACCAAAAGAACATTTTACTATCGTCTTTTGCTCTTGATAGACTTTCAATAAATAAACTTTTTTTTCTTCTGATTAGTGCCCTCCTCGAATATGGCCTCATTAAGAAAGTTGTCAAAGGGTAGGCTTCATCAGTTACAAACACGAATGGAATTTTTACATTATGTATATTCTGATAGGTTTCTACTTACAGGAATATTGAGTTTATTCTTATTGATAAAGTGTAGTAAAGTTTATGCTGCAAAAGTACCTCCATCACTCTGACTACCCTTATTTTCAACCTCTATAAATATAAATTTGCAGTTTGAATCGGTCACACCTTGCAAAACAAATGAAAAATATTTCTTGTAATTAAAGTACTCAGATCTTGATTATCTTGATTTCGGTGGACACTTTGCGATCTATTGCGCCGACAAAAAGATAACAAAGATGAATACTTGGCCGTCGAACAAAAAAAAACAAAAAAAAAACCCCACGACTTTTGGAAATGGATATAATAGAATCGAAGAACTATAAAGAAATGTCGACTTGAAATATTTTTAATTCATTAATCTTACAAGCAGAAAAATCCTCTAGAAAGCCAGTTTATTTTATTTACTTTTATAACGTCTAAATACTTTGTCAACATAATAAATTTAACAGTTATTTTATCGTGTTTTTTTTGTATAGCAGACAAAAATTAAATAAACAAGAAAGAAAAAGAAGTAGGTATGTGTGCTATTTACCTCAGAGTTACAAAAAGTCTCTTTCTTCTGCCAATTAGTAGATTGCTTCTCAATATCGTTTCTAATTTCCTTTAAAATGTAATCAAATGTTTCGAGTTCTATCCTGATGTATTCATAAAACTTTACTGGAAATTGTCATAGTTCTTTATATAAATGATGGAATTCTCCGAAGATTTTCTTTTTTGGTTTACATATTTTATGCGCCCATAAACGTTTTTTCTTTAAGAATAAATTTTTGCGCAATAAACTATTTTCCAGCAATTACGATGATACCATCTTATTAAATTTTCGTTTACAGAATTATAATAGAACTAGCCAAAACAATATTCAAAACGCGTCTACCGCTATCACTTTCTATGTGCGCACTAAACTATTTTTCTATGCTCTGATCAGTGCTGGTACTTCTACTACATGTGAAGTAGATTTACTACACTTTAGCTCGTAAGAATTATTTACTACACTCCAACTCATTTCTACTACACTTTTGAGAATTATGGAAAATAAGGAATAAATATTTAATTAAATTACTAATCAAGAAATTTTTCGATATACATATGCTTCATCAAAAAATTTTTAGTTCTTCAAAAGTTTGATAATAGACAATCATATGATTATCACGAGATTTATGGGAAAATATCAAAAGTTCTAGTAAGGAAAAATATTGTATATAAACCATAGCAATTTGCAAAATTATCATCAAAATAAAATAAACACCTATTGCGCCTCATATAATTCACACTTAAAAATTATTTTTTGTGCATATATGAGTTACTGATGAGTATATACGGTTCCTACCAATACGAAACGCCCTCTTTTTTGCAAAAAAATTTCTTTTTCAAAGATTTTTAGATCTAAAAAAAATTTTTTTTTCGACTCAATTTTCATAAAATTGTTTAATTTAGCAATAATATGTGAAATTCGTGTAACTTATAAGTTGAAATAAAAATTTTAATTTTATTATTTTTTTATTATGAAGATTTATAATTTTATATGTAAATTACTTAAATAAAATCTCTATGGTTTTACATATCTATACTAAATATTTTAATAAAATTTCCTAACATTCAGTTTTCTCATTAGTCGTTAACTGCGATTTAACAACTCAATTATTTAACAATTTAATTAATTTAACAATTTGTACTTGTCATCTCATATTTATGAAATGATCACATCAAGCTAAGAATTATTAATAAAAACAGTAAAACAGTACCCACCTACAGAAAATTTTCAATTAACCTTAGCGAAAATAATTTGCTTTACTTTAACTACACTCTTGTTTTCGAATTTAGTACAATTTCAACGAACTGAATTTCCAGCACTGGCTCTGATAAGCTGAGCTTAATTCAGCTCAGTTAAGCTCAGCTCAGCTCCGCTCTCTGTCTACGCGAGCTCTAAAATGCATTGCATATTTAGCGATTTATAGCATTTTTAAAATAACGAAAAATGTCTGTGTTGTTTTTCTTTAAAAATTTATACTACATATTTTGCTATTCATGCTAGCACATTGAAATATGGCTGACATCTCAAAACTATATGCGAAAAGGGATAAAGTTTTTGTCCTTTGTCATATTGAATATTCTGAAAGATCGTGCTTTTAATTTTAATAATTTTTATTTTATTTTCTACATTATATTATTCACATAAAAAATATTAAGATTTTATTTTATTTGGAACCAAAACAGGATCAAGGAGTAAAAAATCATGAAAGTTTCGTCAATCATAAATTTCCTCATAATAAATTCGTAGTTTCTTGAAAATTTCATGAAAGTTGTTTGTAAATAATTATTTAATGAAAGTGATTCGAGTTGACTCAACAGCATTCTAGATTCTATAGAAATTGCCAGTCTTTTTGTTTTTTTTTATTTGTTAATGTAGGGCATGTGTGAAATGTAGGAAACTATTGTAAACAAAAAAAAAATGTAATTCATTCCCAGTATTTCACGCTTATGTATTAGAAACTGATAAAACATATTTTCAATAATAAATTTATCACAAAACCAGAAAGCGCAGATAATGTAGCTTTTTGTTTTTGTTTTTTTTGTCGCCCTTTTCTACATCAACAACAAAATATCGAAATCAGGCCGTGCCGTAACAACCACAAAATTCCATAGAAGTCATTGAGCTCAAACAACTCGTGCGCGTGTAACTATTTTTTCCTCTTCTCCTCCTCCTCCTCCTCCTCCTAACTAAAGTGTTTGTGTGAGATAAATCAATGGTCGATAAAAAAGTGTTTTATGGTGATCTGTTTATCTTAGAAGTTATTTAAAAAAAAAAAAATAAAAAAATAAATAAATAAAAATAAAAACGTTATTAACAGAAATTTATGAACTAGAGCGAGAAGGAAGAGAAAAAAATGAAGAGCAATTTTCTCTAATTATCGCACTAATTTGTAAGTTTCATTATTCGATTACAATCAATATTATATCTAATATATACAAAGTGCGTATTCCGGTCCAATTCAATTCAATTCAGTTCGGTTCGGTTCAGTTCGATTTCATTTCATCTATCTCCCTCTTTCTCTCTCTCATTGACGGTAAAAAGCGGAACCGGTTTTTATTTCTATGCATTACATTCATAAGAAACATTTAAGCAAGCCATCATTCCAAGAAAAAAAAAACAAAAACAAAAAAACTGTCGCGGAATCTTGCTTACACCGTAGATTTATTTCCATTATTTTTTTATTTATTGTTTTTTTATTATTACATACATATTATTATTCTGCTACCCACTTTTTTCAAACTCTTCTGATGCTTGTCTCTGGCTTTGATCAAGTTCACTCCGTTGTTAGTACATAAAAAAGTTTCATCGGTTGTCAAAGCTCATTAAGATGAAAATTTTCATTAAGATCGATTAGGTGTAATTTGTTTTCTTCCCTTTAATTGACTTTGGAATGAAACGACGATTAGTTGGTGTGTGATGAGCGATAGTGTGGTATAGTAGTTGTCCTGCTGATGAGGGAGAGAAAATAAATTATTAGTACATATAGGAGCAATTCTTTGTACATAGGCATAGTGGTAGAGCGAAGAAAATGTAAATATTAATTTTATGTATGTATGAATATTGGAAATTTATTTTTTTAACTGATTTAATCATATTCGCACTGGAAATTAGTAATAATTAGTACCGACTGTAGTTGTCGCCTTGAATTGAAAATTCAAGCTAAAACTTTTATTTGGCATTATTTCGTATAGGTATACCTGTTTAGGCTCTAATTATACCAGAGTGTCCCGTCGCCTTATTATGATTAAAAATGTTATATGAAATTTTTTCGTGTTCGCACTATTTTCAAAGTTATAGACGATTTTCCATTTTTTTTTTTTTTCTTAATTTTGACCCTGCTGACGTCTTTCGGACTATATAAATCAGTCCAGATTGGTTATTGGACGACCATTTTATTTTTGATTTCATCGTATCCATTACGGGCTTTCATTCAGTACAATTCTTTTTTGAATATTGCTTTAAGGGGGGTTACCACCAAAACAAAGCTCAGGATTTCTGTTCTCAAAAGCACAGTGGAACATAAACGCATAAAAGTATGCAATTTGACAATTGAAACAAATCACTATTATGTACATGCAAAGCTATAACTGGCTTTCCAATAAGAGGTTTTATTTTGATATTCAAAGAAAAGTGCCATTTTTTTAGATAAATGATCGGATCTTTATTTCATTATAAAGAGGAAAGTATGCCGTTAATAATGAAAAATAACATCAGCCAAATGACCACCACGACCACGCCTACAGGACTATATCTTTTTCATGAAATTTTCCATAACCAAATCGCAAAGTGGCTGCCCTATGTCCTCGATAGCCTCACGAATTCCATCTTTGAGGTCTTGAATCGACGCTGGGCTGTTGGCGTAGACCTTCTCTTTCACGTGGCCCCAAAGTAAGAAGTCGCAAGGTGTTAAGTCACAAGATCTCGGTGGCCAATTGTGATCATCTCTTCGAGAGATAACACGGTCCGGAAACTTTTCCCGTAAAAGATCCGTCTTGTTAAAAGTAAACGTTGTCCAGATCAATCCAATTCCGGCCATAAAAAATCATTAATCATCTGTCGATAGCGCAATCCATTCACCGTAACTGTTGCTCCAGCCTCATTTTCGAAAAAGTAAGGTCCAATGACCCCGCGGGACCATAAACCGCACCAAACAGTCACACGTTGAAGATAGAGAGGCTTTTCAACAATAACTCTTGGGTTTTCCGAGCCCCAGATGCGACAATTTTGCTTGTTGACGAAGCCATCGAGGTGGAAATGGGCCTCATCACTCAAGATGAGTTTTCGATGGAATTCCGGATCATTTTCATGCATTTCAAGGACCCAATCAGCAAAGACTCGACGTTGTTGATGATCGGCCGGCTTGAGTTCTTGTGTTAACTGAATTTTATAAGCCTTAAGACCCAAAACTTTATGCAAAATATGGTGTAATGAAGTTTGTGGAATGCCTAATTCCAAAGAACTACGAGGAATGGACAAACCTGGGTTTTCTTCAACACTTTCGGCTACAGCAGCAATATTCTCGGCTGGTCTTGAGCGACGTGCACGGGTTTTATTCTTCACATCACTAACTTGTTCCGACAGCTCGAATTTTTCTACCAATTTCTGTATTGCGGTCCGACAAGGTGCTTCACGACGACCCAAAAATGTTCGAGTTTTACGAACCGTCTCTGCCACATTTTCACCATTTTTATAGTGAATTTTAATAATTTCAATGCGTTGTTGAATCGTGTATCGTTCCATTTTTATTAATGGCGTAGTTTCTACTTGTCAAATGTCAAAAAATGACAGCTCCAAAAGTGACATCTACCGAAATAGCGGGCTAATTAAAATAACACCTCTGATTTATATGATGATGTGGTATTCGTGTGCATTGCACTCCAAAGCATTTCGGGCATCTGCAGAGCAGTAGGATTGCATAAGCATGACGAGATTTTAGATTTGCTGTCGGATTTTCATAGATTTTTTTTTTTTAACTTATAAAACGTTTTGCATGTAAGTAGTAGTCAGACACTTTTCCTTGTAATTTGTCTGGCTTTGTTTATTGCTTGGTCCAATTTTATTTTACTGAAGCCGCTCATCAAATAAAACTTATCCGAGAACTCTGAGTTGTAATGTTTCATATAATTTTTGCAATGTTCACACTATGCCAGTTTTACCATTTTATTAACTAGATAACCAAAGAACTACTTTAAAGAGTTTGATTTGACTTTACCAACAACCATTTTCTCTTTCCTACAGTTTCACTAAAACCCATTAAGGATTAAGATCCATACAGTAATAATAGAAAATATCGGGACTGCAAATTTTGAGATAATCAAGGATACCCGAAATATCCATTATCCTTGAAAGTAAGTTTTCAGAAAAATGACGTTGATTAATTTTTCTTGGAAACATCAAAGCTTACCAAAATAGATAACGTTTATTTCATGGAGATACGATGATAAAGTTACATCTACTAAGTAAAATTTCCTACATTTTTCAAAAGACCGTATCTCGGTCATATATGGTCATATATTGCCAACCTTACTGTAAATTTTCATTAAAATAAAAAAAAAAAATACACAAAATTGGTCGATTTTTTGTGTAACGGCTTGTAGGATTATATATTTCATATACACAAATTTGCATACCTAGCAATATTCAGTTTTCTCTTTTTTATTTCATAATATTATTGGACCGAATTTTACTGACAGGTCCCATAATAGTTACACACAATTATAAACAAATAGATTATAAATAGAACTGCCAAAATATATTCTCACCTCCCAAGCAAAAATAAGAAATTACCAATGATAAAACTTAAAATATTCCGCGAAATCTACACTCGTATATCTAATGCAGAAAATGACGGCATACACTTTCCGAGTCTGTACACTACAGCCCGCCACAGAGCTTTCAAAACAAGTGAATACTTTCCGAAAGTACATCATTCCATCTGACGGTGATCAAGTTAATTAAAAACGCCAAATTTTATGCAAAATATATAAAAACAAGAAATTTTTATCGTTTACCATGGTTAACATTATTGATTTTATTTCCTTTATCATTGCACTAAACAATTTGAGTTTTTCAAAATAAACAGAAAAAGGTTCGATATTTGTTACGAATTGAACTTTCTTTCCAATACTAAAGGGTTTTCCAATAAGAGGTGTTATTTTGATATTCAAAGAAAAATGCCATTTTTTGAGATAAATGATCGGATCTTTATTTCATTATAAAGAGGAAGGTATGCCGTTAATAATGAAAAATAACATCAGCCAAATGACCCCCACGACCACGCCTACAGGACCATATCCTTTTCATGAAATTTTCCATAACCAAATCGCAAAGTGGCTACCCTATGTCCTCGATAGCCTCACGAATTCCATCTTTGAGGTCTTGAATCGACGCTGGGCTGTTGGCGTAGACCTTCTCTTTCACGTAGCCCCAAAGAAGTCGCAAGGTGTTAAGTCTTAAGATCTCGGTGGCCCATTGTGATCACCTCTTCGACAGATAACACGGTCCGGAAACTTTTCCCGGAAAAGATCAATGGTTTCGTTGCTTGTATGGCACGTAGCGCCGTCTTGTTGAAAGTAAACGTAGTCCAGATCAATACCATCCAATTCCGGCCATAAAAATCATTAATCATCTGTCGATAGCGCAATCCATTCACCGTAACTGTTGCTCCAGCCTCACTTTCGAAAAAGTAAGGTCCAATAACCCGCGGGACCATAAACCGCACCAAACAGTCACACGTTGAGGATAGAGAGGCTTTTCAACAATAACTCTTGGGTTTTCCAAGCCCCAGATGCGACAATTTTGCTTGTTGATGAAGCCATCGAGGTGGAAATGGGCGTCATCACTCAAGATGAGTTTTCGATGGAATTCCGGATCATTTTCATGCATTTCAAGGACCCAATCAGCAAAGACTCGACGTTGTTGATGATCGGCCGGCTTGAGTTCTACCGAAATAGCGGGCTAATTAAAATAACACCTCTTTTGGAAAACCCTTTATATTACAGACAAATAAATATTCAAATATGGTTTCATGTCTCTCATTGATTATGGAACTTCCTCTATGTCTATAGGATGTGATTCTCTAATCCAAGCATCACAACCGGTGACGAAGTATATTCATTTAGCTTTTGCAGTACCCACCTTAAGAATGCGACAGCTTCATCTAGAGGTGCTACATTAATTTATTTGTTCAAATTAGAAAAGAGTCTGTCATTCCAAATTAAATATAAAAAAAACAAACAAAAAACTTAAAATATAACGGTACGTCATTGTATAGCCTTTCGTCCATCTTCTCATAAATTCTTGAAAACAATTTATTTTCGAATGTTATTTTGTTGAAACGGCTCCGGAACTTTGCTGGATACTTACCCGCCTGCCTACCCTCAAATGAATTACAACCAAAATAACTTCGCCACGTTCTATTTTCAGCTAGAATTTTTATGACGACCCTGCCTATAGGTGTAAATCTCTCATACCATGGATTGACACTATAAAGCCTGTGAAAGTAATTCAGGGGGGCTTTTTTATGTCTCCATTTTCGACGTGGTAATCAAATTCGAACTAAACTGGTACACACCTTCTGCTTAAAGTTAATCTAAGAAGGAGGTCACTATGCGTATCAAGTTTACGATTTAGCCATGTCAGATAATTACTGTATTTTGAGGCGTAATTGTGGGTGTGCTATTAGATGTATGTAATAAAGAAAAAGGAAGTCTCTTGGGATTCTCAATTCTCTGCTTACCGTTTTGTTTTTGTAAGTATGTAAAAGTAAAACAAAGTCCTCCTGAATTCTGTTTAATGGTTCACTTTTACTCCATTGCATTTCTGTGCTATTATTAGGGGGATTATTTTGAGAGAATGTGAGTAGTTTGTGGTAAAAGTTGTTGAACTGAAGAGTTATGTATAGTGCTAAGAGCCTGGTTTTTTTTTGTTATGTAATTATTAATGTCTCAATTTTAACTTGCGACTTTTAATAGTCGCATTTTGTCTTATCATGGCTAATGATGATCTATAGAAGCTGCCTACTCTACTCCTATGTCACAGGTATCTGAAAGCCATCCAAAGTGATCTTCATTTCTAAGGCAAGTCATAGCGGGCACGTGACTGCTAATGACTTTAGACCAGAGCTGAAAATAAGATCCGGATTTGCTAATATCCGGATTTCCGGATACCCGGATCTGCGAGCTATCCGATTACTGAGATGCGGATCCGAACTATCCGGATCCAGATGCGAACTATCCGGATCCAGATGCGAACTATCCGGATCCAGATGCGAACTATCCGGATCCAGATGCGAACTATCCGGATCCAGATGCGAACTATCCGGATCCAGATGCGAACTATCCGGATCCAGATGCGAACTATCCGGATCCAGATGCGAACTATCCGGATCCAGATGCGAACTATCCGGATCCAGATGCGAACTATCCGGATCCAGATGCGAACTATCCGGATCCAGATGCGAACTATCCGGATCCAGATGCGAACTATCCGGATCCAGATGCAAACTATCCGGATCCAGGCTAAGCAAAAAAGAAAAATGAGAAAATGAAAATATCATGAAATTTATATTTTCCCAATGAAACAATGCAATCTGAAGGGAATTTTGGCCTTTTGTTGCTTAGTCTGGATCCGGATACTTCAGATAGTTTGGATTCGGATCCGGATAGTTGGGATCCGAATACTAGGATCCGGATACCCGGATTTGAGGAATCGGATCTTAATTATCTCGGATAATCCGGATAGTAAATTATCCGGATACTTTCAGCTCTACTTTAGACCCATCAACCTTACATCGTTACTTCTGAAATGACATACCTGGAAATGAGGCAGCAGATGCCCCGGTCAGAAATGGTTCAACTATGAATATAGGACTCCGTAAGTCGGCACCTAGAACCAGTGAAATCTAGGACTCTAGACGTACAGGCAGGCCTCTAAGCTGGCAAATCGCAGATGGGGAGAATTGACCACATGTGCGAGCTCTGGCCCGAGGTTTGTCCTAGGAGGACTGAATCTCTGCTGAAGACGAACCGTAATGATGAGCGTATGCATAATTGTTGCCACAAAGCTTAGGTATTTGACCCTAAAATCTAGTGAATTTTTTAGTACATTTAAGGGAAAAATACCTAAGCTTTGTGGCAACAATTGTACACATATTTTTTTTTTAGTATTGAGAGCACCTGCTGTGTGAATGCCCTAACCTTGCAAAGCGTAGACGGAATGCGTTTGGCAGCTACTTCTTCGATGAATTGGGGGAGCTAGCAAACAAGGAGTTGGGGAACCTGATAAGTTTCATTAACTCTTGTGGCTGGTTTCATCGCACCCCCTAAATATAAGGTATCTTTCCTAGGTAGGGTCCCAATAAGGTGGTATCACAATGAACCATAAATGGTCTAAGTGAGGTTGATCGCAGTAGGCGATGGCCACCACTCTAATCTAACGTAACCATTGTTTTATCATAGGTAGCAAAAATCTCTCGGGGTCTCCTTAAGATACAATAATTGTCAATTAAGAAATATGGAAATAATTAAATTATCTAAATAGATACTTAGGCTTCCGCAAGACCTAATAACAAGCAATTACTTTACATAATATGCTGCTCTACTTGTTGATTCTCATCTGTGCAGGAGAGTTATTCATATAGCTTTGTTATGGAAGTAATGAAAATCAAAATTGAGCTCTATTATGATAGAGTTTGATTGTTACTGTGATTCGTATAAACTGACCATATGCTGGATACCTGGCCATAAGGATATTCAAGACAATAATATGGCGGATACGTTTGCTCTAAAATATGTAGCTCCGCAATACTAGCTTTTATGCGGTTATCCCGAACAAAGTTCTAAAAAACGAGATCATGAGAGCCGCCTATCAAAAGGCAAGCTTCCTGTGGGTTAATAGAGAAACCTACCGTATTATGAGAGAAATATGGCCTACATAAGATAGAATAAGGACAAATGAACTCCCTAATGGTAGTATAACTGACATTAGGAATCTAGTAGGGGTCATTACGGGTCATTGGACCATAAGAAACCATGCTAGTAGATTGGAAATTGCGTCGAACGATCTCTGCAGAAGCTCTAAATATCCGGAAGAAATCGAGTCCATCCAATACATGTTCTGCGAGTGTCCTGCTCTGATGAATAAAAAAGAGGTAAGCTATTAGATAGCTACTTCTTATCAAATTCAATTCAATTCAATTTAATTCAAATCTGGGGATCTGCAATATAAAGACCCCAGGATGGATTTGGGCGATTTAAAAAAGGTTATCCAATGAGTTCAAGGGGCAAAATGAACCCGTTGGAATTCTAAGTGAAACAGGTTGGATATCTCTAGCAGTACTCCTCTTACCTAACCTAACCTAACATACTGCGATTCTACTTAAATTTTTTGCTAATTGTATCTGAGAGGATATATACATACTAGGTATCTTCTCAACTCTGATATAGAGAACAAGAAGAATACGATTTGCACGGATAGTCAAGCTGATGTTAAAGTCTTAATAAATCCCTTCACAACCTTCACATCTGGGGTACTGGGTTGTTAAATCACATTGATTTCCTTTCGACGTAATGACATACTAGTGAATGCCAGATCATAGCAATATAAATAAGCGGAGACGAAAATGTTGGCGAACTTGCACGTCTTGGAGCTGTTGCTGAGGCTCTGCGCAATACTTTACATTCATATTCACATTCATCTGGAAATAAGTTTCAGCAAAATTCACAGCCATAATTAATATTTTATGAAATTTTTTTCAACTTTTTATAATCTAAACTACCAAGTTTCGTCTATCCATCCCCTTATTTAGGGGCTTTTCAAATAGATATTTTGGTCTAGTTCTGGGTCCTTTCTGTTTTTTATCCAAAATAATTTAACGAATATCATAAATTTCCTTTTTATTACCTTATACGAGTGTGGAACGTGTTCGTTTTTTTTTTGTTTTTTTTTTTTAACCGAGAACAAAATCAAGAACTTAAGGCTGGGGAGTCTCTTTCATAAATTGGACAGCTTGGAACACAATTCGTAAGATGGGGCGGGCGCTAAGATTTTTGAATAAATCGCAAATTGATTAATGGAATATTTATTTAAACACCTAAGGCGACCAAAATAATGTTTTGTAATTTTTAAATTTGTCCAACAATTTTTATTGAAAATGATTTAAAAATGAAAATTCAATGATTTTTTTTTTAATTTCTCTGGTTTACGGAGCGGGTCTGCCACAAATTTGAACTAAATTAAATAAATTTTTAACATAATCTTTTTGAAGTTAATAAGGAGAAAATAACGTTTTCCGATTTTTAAAATTCTACTTATTTTTATGAAAATTTGATGCAATAGATTACTTTCTTAATGGGTAAAATGCAGGTTAAGCAATTTATGCGTCAAATTGTCGTAGATATAAGTAGAATTTTAAAAATGCTTATTAACTTCAAAAAGCTTGTGTTAAAAATTTATTTTATTTAGTTCAAATTTGTGGCAGACCCGCTCCGTAAACCAGAGAAATAAAAAAAAAAAAAAATCATTGAATTTTCATTTTTAAATCATTTTCAATAAAAATTGGGGATCAAATTTGAAAATTAGAAAACGTTATTTTGGTTGCTTTAGGTGTTTAAATAAATATTCCATTAATCAATTTGCGATTTATTCAAAAGTCTTATCGCCCCGCCCCATCTTACGAATTGTGCTCCAAGCTGTCCAATTTATGACAGACACTCCCCAGCCTTAAGTTCTTGATTTTGTTCTCGGTTAAAAAAAACAAAACAAAAAAAAACGAACACGTTCCACACTTGTATAAGCTAATAAAAAGGAAATTTATGATATTCGTTTAAAAATTTTTGGTTAAAAAATAAAAAGGACCCAAAACTAGATCAAAACATCTATTCGAAAAGCCCTAAATAAGGGGATGGATAGACGAAACTTGGTAGTTTAGATTATAAAAAGTTGAAAAAAATTTCATAAAATAGCCAGCCTTAACTGAAAAAACATATACAATTTTTTTTATTTTTATCTTGTTCCATACTGGGACTCGAATTCACAATTTTTAGAATTGATCATTGATAGAGAATAGAAGAATTTTTAGGCGATTGTATCTTTTTTCTTCGTGTATTTATGATTTGATTTAGAATCGTTAAAAAAAAAATAGTTCTTAAAATTTCTTCAATTCTTCATCTTTATTATCAAGTTTCATATCTTTTATTATTTTACCTTACACTTAAATACTTTTCTTCACATTTATCTTTATTTCTCACAATTGTATTTTCTTTCATTTTCAGATTCAGATGCAGCCAATCAATCTACAGTATAAATAGAATATGTAGTCAAAATAAAAAAAAAATAAATAAAAAAAAAACACTTTAATACAAAATTTATTATGAGAAAGTATTATAAAAGCGGATAAATAATGAAATTCGATCCAAATAAAAGTGTTAAAAGACTAAATCACAATATTCAGCACGACAGTGTGCTACTTAGAACACCATCGGCGCGACGCCGAAGAAAACTAAACAGTGATTATAATGATATAACAACAATGACATCAACAGAATCCATACAAATCAATAGTGAAAATGTTTGGCCAACGTTAGAAAAATGCTTAATATGTCGCAATAGTGATTGTATTGGTAATAAATGTTGCGAATATTTGAATATGAATTCTTCTCCATCGGAGAATCATTATCATCATCAATATCATCATCATCAAAATCATCAACATCATCATCATCAGCATCATCATCATTATCATCATCATCATCATAATCATCATCATTACAAAAAGCAAAATGTTAAAAGAAAGGATAAATTATTATCACCATCATTATGTACCCAATGTTCGTTTGAATCATCATCACAAGTTAGACATAATCAACAACATCAAGAGCATAATCATCAACGAAGTAATAATAATAATAATCAAAAACATCATAATCAACAACAACAACAAATATTCGAGAAAAAAAATCACCACCAACATCAACAATTTCATCAATACAACCAAGAACGATATTGTAATAGCACAAATATTCGCTCGAATTGGAATGATGTACAACTGCAATCATCATCAAAAGAATTACCTTTCTGCTCATCATCTTCTTTCTCAAATACATCATTATCTTCAGCAACATCATCAATACAATCATCAACAGCAGCAACAACAACAACAACAACAACAATATCATCATTATGCTCATCATCATCACAAAAACGCAAAGTATGTAGCAAATTATTGCTAACAAAGGACACTAAAACGGCAGACACCCGATGGTCAGCGTTTTTATTAACGTCATTATTAGTTGGTTATACAACACCCACCACCAACACCACCACCATTAACACCAAGTGTGACACTTTGTCGTCGAATTGTTCAAAAAAATATATGAGAACGTTAACCAGTAAAATTCCGTTATGTTTTTTCTGGTTTGCCATTTCGTTCTTTTTAGTGAATTTTTCAATTAATTTAGTAATTTCTGGTGCTTATGCTAAGGAGATCAAGCCTCGATTACGAAGTTCCGGAAAAGGTGAGTTTTTGTTTTGTTTGTTTTTTTTTTTTGTTGTTGTAAAATTTTTAATATTAGCCTCAAATTCGCTGATACAGTGAAAATTTCTAAGCATATAAAGTCCCAAGAAATAAAAATTCGAGTATCACACGTATTAAGACTTTATTGCCATATTTTATTTGCTATAACACTGGTCAACAAATTTAAAGTTTGTTTTTTTATTGTTTTTTGTGGATATCCGAATTGACTTGAACTTATTCTGAAAGAGGGACCCTACAGTAGGGATGCACACGATTTTTTGACATCGATTTTCGTCTTTAGAAACATCACCAACATCGATATTTTATATTTGATACATCGACAAATGGTATGGCATTTAAATTTTTGAACTGACAGCTAATTACAGTGGAAGATTAGCTCGAGGGTTAAGAAATTGTGGAATTGCAATAAGCCAGTGTATTCATGCCTGGGAATTGATTCTAATCTTTTGTCGTACTAATGTCAGAATATACGACAAAATGAAATGATCTTTTTTTTTAGTGCTATTATTCAGGTTAGTAGCAAGCCTTGCTTTACGTAGGGGAAGTACGTACAAAATGACATATACGGGTAAAATGACATACTGCTCTTAATTCGAATTCGAAGTTCGCTGGCTTTAGCACTTCATTTGTTATCGAATTACGTGACACCAACATTTATTTATCAAACTGTGAAAACTTCACAGCAACCCACAAGTTTTTTTCATTCAGATAAGTTTCTTTCGATCTTTCGAAATTGTAGTGCTTCTTATATTATTTAATTGTTATTAAATCGGTACGTTGTTACTTTTTTTATGATATGAACTTGTTTTTTCACAAATTATGTACTTGTGGTTTTCATAAAAATTGTAAATACAAATTCAAAAATTGATTAAATCGGGCAACCACTTTTTGGTGTTGCCATACAAAACTTTAAATTTGGTATTTAAAAAAAAAAAATTAACAAAATTTAAAAACCGAAATTTTTAATATTAAGCATTATAACTTTGGAGTGAGGAGGTGTATGGGGGTGGTTTTATATTCATTGCAAAGACCATAAACTTCTACATAAAATTCCGTCTTTAAATAGACCATATACCCTGTACTTTACAAGATATAGGGTGTTTAAAGAAAAAAGAGCATATTTTTCTAATTTGTAACTCGTTAAGATGACATTTTGCCCCCTCCCCTCCTGCCATACAAGTTTTTACTTGCCTGAATGAGAGGAATTAAATGGCAAAATATCATAGTCTTATTAGTCTGGTACACCCTGTATAAGAAGATATGATATGTATAGGTCAAAATGATTTGCCTTCTAGTTCTAAATAGTCTCCTTGTACCTTCATATAAGTGCTCATGATGAACTAACTCATCGATGAAATCATCAATTCGTATCTACTAGGGTAGTAGGTTAATTTCATTCTATGCATAATATATATATATTTTTTTTTATGATACAATAACGCTGTATTTGTTTCAACTGGAGGCGGTTTTATTTGTGCTTCTATCAATTTTATGTATGCATTGTATATCGATTACGAATTAATTCAACCAACGATGAACTTAAGTTTCCCCGAGCGGGGAAGAGGGTTTTCGAAATCGCTGAGCATTTTCTATTGAGGTATATAACAACACAACTACTAAACAAATAGCGACAATCCATAATAATCGATAAGCCCTGTTTAATCTACGATCGATCCACAGAAATTCGAAAAACAAAATGTTTTCTTTAAAAAAAAAAAAAGCAAAAAAACAAATAATTTTCTTTATCTTTTCATTTTGAAATGTAAACATGAAATTTGTATGTTTTTTTCACCATAATTAAAGAATAACTAATGCTAAATTACATCCGGCTACGGTACTGAAGTGATATTTATCTTTACATTCTTACTGCTAACAGTCATGACTTTTAAGAGTAATCTTTGGTCACTTTTATTATCCATGGTGCTATTTAGTAAGCTTTTTTTGGAATAAGTAAGGTTTTCCGTGCCTTCTTTCTACACACATATACATACATATATACGTAACACATACCTATCTACCTACCACTTTTGATTATTCTTGCTCCGAGGTGTCTATCAGTTATGTCAATAGATCACGTTCCCTCTTGCTGGCTTATTAAATAGCGCGCTACCAAAGTAATATTAAACAAATTTATGAATATGAAATGACTGAATGAAAACAACAACTGGCGCCAATAAAAGCGGCAACCTATTATCGATGATCGTGATAAGGTAGACTACTTTTTACCATGTGAGCTCACAGCCATACATAATACACGGATGGGTTGATACAGCCATGAAATGGTGCTCGCGCTAAATTCCTCCTGATATGATACGATCTGGTGGCACTTGATATTCTCAGAAATGTATTTACTTCAATTCTTGCCAATCATGTTGGCTTTATTGTTGTGTGTTACAATTGAAGCGCGTGCGTAGAAAACTTATCATCGAAATGTAAGTAGTTTTTGATACTGATAAAAATTTCCCCAAAACAATTTGATCGTCTTTATTGGTTTTGAAAATTTTGTCCACTTATAGACTCTCAGATTTTCAATAACAAATATGTATTTTGAAGAAGTGGTTTGTATGATTGTGTTTGCTTGTTGGATTTTGTAAAAATTCAACTTAATTGAAAACATGCAGAGATTTTTCTTGATTAATAACAGAACCAAGTATCGAAAACAACTTACCTAATAGTCGTGCCATAAATTCTGTTCCAACTTTAAAATAGCCTGAAATCTACGCAATAAAAGATAATATTTTTTTTTTTTTTTTATTAATATATTGTTTATTAAATAATAATAACTTTACTCGAAATGACCTCCTTTTGCTTTTATACAAGCTTTTAAACGTTTTGGCCATGTACGGTCTCCAACGACATTTCATTTGCTGCTGTCATCAAGGATTTTTTCAGACTGTCCAAATTACGGTGGGGAGTTCTACACACAGAAAAATTTGGGAGTAAATTATAATATTTTTTACATTATATATATGACCAAATCTTTTTTCAATTAAAATTTAAGCATCCCTAAAACTTAAAACTTTATTCCCGATGTTAATCCTGTTTGGTATTAAAAACTTTTAATATTTTTTGTATTAAATTGTAATAAACCTTAAATTACCTTTCTTGTACGGAAAAGATTAAAAATTTATACACTATTTTATTAAAAGTTAATTACTAAATCATTAACTTCTAATACTTTAAATAATTAGTTCCTTATATGAGTCAAGATTAAATTCCAGTCCTATGTGAAAGATTCTGCATTACAGAGTAATATCATTAAAATATAACCTGGGAACTAAGAATTCTATGGGAATTTATTTCAATAAAATAACTTTTCTGAAAATGTAAGGCATTTATTAGTGTTCTGTTAAAAATTACAAAATTATATTAATTTTTTCTCTTATAATATACATTTTCCATTATTTCGTGATATTTTGCTTTCAGTTATTTTTAAATCAGAGAAGTTAATGTTACCTAGTTTATTTAAATTGTAAATTTCATATGAACTGAGAAATTTGTTATAAATGTAATCGTGTTGATTAACCAAAAATATAATATTTTCCTCTTTTTGTAGTATTTGATGTATTACAAAAATTTGTTAGTAAAATAAACAAATAAGCCGGGTTTATAAAAATACTCTGTTTTCACTCATTTTACACTAAAAAGCTCATTCTGTTCATTTATATCATATTTCGATATGTTTTCAGTTATTTTTTTCTTTTTTCCTATTAATAAGGAATATTCTAAGAAAGAATTTAGATCTTGGTGACAAAAGGCCATAGTTTTACAAGTGTTTTTAAAATTGTTAATTTGGTTGCAGATTGCATTAAACACTTTATGTTTAGATTAATATCGTATGGCGCTAAATTAAACAGGGGGTCCCATTTTCTTTAAAATATTTCATTACACTTTCTAAGTGTATCGAGATTAAGTTACTCAAAGTGACTATATCTTCATTCCGAATTTCATAAGAGAAATCTTTTTCCATTCCATTATACTTAAAATAGTTTCAATACATTGCTATAAAATTAAGTGATCTTTTTAGAAAATATTACCGAATAACAAAGGAAAATGAATCACTAAACACTTCAATTGGGAAGCATTTTACCCAATATTTGACTTTTACAAGTTAATTGTAAAATGTTGATTTGTTCTTTCTAATATACCAAAATTATAATATTTTATTCGGCAATTTATTAGCTCTAAACTTAAAAATTTATGTTAAATCAAACAAGAATAATCCGCGTCAAAAGAACTGGTATACAACATCTTCCAAAATGTCGAGCATTGGGTTCACTGAACAATCTTTAAAAATAAAATATTTTAGATCATTCAAAATACAAAACTATTTTTTACCTTTTACTTAGTTTGTAGTCAATATTTTCTGTTTAGCCCTACTTTGCTTATAATACTTTTATAGTTTTCTAAATTCCTCAGTTTGATGAGAAAAGTTTTCCAATACTTCAAGAAATATATCTTCCGGAACTGTATATCCGGTTGATCCACAAAATGAGAAAATTCTTCCACAGGAAAATGAAACTCGTTACTAGCTATAAAACAACTAATAAATTACTTTGGAAAAACCTAATTTTGTGCTGTATTACCTGATAAAACAAAATCGGAATATAATAGCCCGTTTTCCGATGCACTTTCCAGTTTAATATAAAAAGACATTGGTTTTTTAGATGCTTTTACTTCAAGTATCGGCAACGAATTGACGTTCGAGTATTCGTAAAATGTAGAAAGCAATTACGAATCTAATACTCAGAAGCATTAAAGTGTAATTCCGAATTAGGTCAAAATGCAAGCTTTAATGCCGCTACAAATTATATTTTAATTCACACGTGGCGCCTGCAATCATTATAAAGATTTAAATTCAATTCTAATGTTCAAGTTGCTTAAATTGTAACCCCAAATGTTATTAAACACTTGTTTCTAATTACAAAAGAGTAAATTTTAATCTTCGTCCAAAACAAAATAGTTTAAAAGTATGTTAATATCCGAATGAAATTACATTCTAATGCCAAAGTATATTAAAAAAAGTTGTAAGTTTTTCAAAGATTAGATTATTATGTTCAGATTTTTCTGTGTGTAGTTACATGCCTTGTTCTCTAAATCTATCGATAAAGTATAATCCAGCGGATTTAAATCTGGGCTCCCAATGGAATGGCCAATCTTCTGTTGTTGCGTAGCCACTCCTATGTGCTCTTTACTTTGTGATCAGGAGAAGAGTCTTTCTGGAAGACCCAATGCTGTTCACCGAGGAGAGTGTGCGATAAAAATTTCACAACACCTTCTAGCACGTTGGTTTGATACACCGCCACACCGGTTTTGTCTTCTTTTTTTTTCGCAAAAATGAAGTGTTGTGACACCTTTATGGAATACACCCCCACCAAATCATTACAGAAGCTAGATGATGGCCCCGTTCCACTCTAGGAACCGTTTTTTTTTTTTTTTTGTAATTTTTTCTGATGATGTTGCATAAACCTTATCAATTTGTTTATTAAACATTTGCTCCATAATAAAAGCAAGAAACGTTTACATCTTTCCAATTTTATTTCATTTAAAATGTGGGCTGTTGACCGACGATAAAACTTCATATGAAGATCACCTCGAATGAGTCTACTCTCATCGATTTTGTGGAGATTACCAATTTCCTCAATAAAAATTTTTGGATGCACTCTCGGACAGTTTTGATGGTACTGACTGTTCTAACGGTACGTAGACGACCAGTCCTTGTCTATCATCTATGCCTGAGGTGGTTTCTATAAATCGTTCTATGGCACGATAAATAAATATTTTTGTTATTTTGAGTGGTTTCAAGAAATTCAAAATTTCAGAAACTGTTTTTCCAAACTTATGGAAGTTCTATTACAATGATACGATTCTGATCGGAGTTTTATGCCGTACAGATCATTTGTTATAAAGTGCAACATAACGGTACAGTTCCAGGTGATTTCTGAGAAAGCGCACATTAGAAATGTTTTTACGGAATAATTCATTAGTGATAAAAACACAACGTGAATTTCGTTGACGATTTCCCCGCCGTCCGGCACCGGCTGGTCGCACAATGCGACGCTTTGCCACACTCCTCGATAGACCTAAGTCTGGTAGACCAAGAACAGGCCGTTCAGCCGAAAATATCGATTCTGTGCGCGAAGATATGGAAGAGTGTCCAGAAAAATCAACGAGACGACGTGGCCATTTCCAGGCGGAATCTGCAACGTATTTTGATCAAAGACTTGAATATCTTTCCGTATAAATGACTGATCAGCTGTTGCCTATTGACCACCGACCTCGTCTAGAGTACAGTCAGCATGTCATAAACCTCAACCTTGAAGAGGATGATTTTTTTACAAAATTAGTTATGAGTGACGAAGGGCATTTCCATCTCTCGGGGCATGTCAATAAGCAGAATTCTAGCTTCTGGGGCACTGAAAATCCGCGCATAATTCAAGAAACACCTTTACACCCACTAAAAGTTACTTTATGGTGTGGCGTCTGTGTTGAAAGAGTGATCAGAGACCGTATTTTTTCGAAGATGCTGCAGGCAATGCGATAACTGTCACTGGCGAGCGCTACAGAACCATGTTACGTGAGTTTTTGATACTCAGTTTGGATGAATCAGGCCTGGAGCACACCTGGTTCCAACAAGATGGCGCCACGGTACACACAGCGCGCGAAACTATGGACTTAGTGAAGGACGCTTTTCCTGGCCATGTTATCTCTCGTTTTGGCGATTTGCCTTGGCTTGCAAGATCACCCGATCTGACTTGTCCATAGTTCTTTCTTTGGGGTTATTTAAAATCACTGCGGTGTATGTGAACAAGCCACAGATTCTCGCAGCCCTAAAAGAAAACATTCATCAAAAAATAAGGAACATATCGCAGGAAGTGTTACGGAAAGTTAAAAAACTAATTCTAGTTTCCTAATTTAGAGAAGAAATTGTAGCTGAACCAAATAGGGTCATTACTTTTGCGCCACCCAGTATATGCCAAATTTTAAGAAGATTGGATAATATTTAGAGGTTGCACAATTTTATCAGTTTTGTAAAAGTAGACAATAAATACGATTTTTCAATGTTAATTACTTTTATTTGGAAAATTGTATTAATCAACTTTGAACGATGCAATTCTCAATTTTGTTCGCTTGGCGACGACTTTTCTGTGATGCTTGACTATCCTCAACAAGAATTGTTTTTGTTGTTCGTTCCTGACAGATTCGTTAGACTTTTTTATTAGAGCAATTCCTCTTTCTGCGGTATCAGTGACCACTTGGTTTCTTAGAGAATCACTACAATATTCTGTCACGTCGTGGATCCCAAACAATTCAAAGAACGTCTTTGTTTTATTAGTAACGATCTTTTGCTTCAAAAACTAGGTTTTTACCATCTAATCGTTTAACTTCCTTTTTCTTTGCAGATTAAATTTTTTGTCATATTTTTCTTATCAGCCTGAGTATAATACGCGTTCATCCAAAAAAAGCCAATCCTACGTTTGTTTCTGACAGATACCAAAGGTTTCTCTTAGCAACTGTGAGAGCACTATTTTTAACGTCTGCATTTGGGTAAATGTTCAGAACCTATAGCATATCCTAATCATTCTTTGGAGCCCATCGACTTACAATTGCCTCGTGTCAAAAGTGAACATTTTATGAGGCTAACAAATAGTGCAACCCGTTTCATATTCTTTCAATTCTCGTTGACAAATGTTCAACTGTTTGGTGAAGAGGACAAATTTGAGTGCATATATTGACTTTGCCATCCACCTTGCTATATGCAAAGCCCCTGGGATCCTGAAATTAAAGTCGTTTATAGATCAACCAGACCAACCTCCGAGGTACAAGAGTGAAAGTTGTAATAACTCTTTATATAGTCTTCTCTTGGATGACTTCCATCTTTTATGATATTTTGGATGTAGTTAATCATTTTCATTCGTTTTTCTTCTAGAAAGCCTTGAACGGGACTTTCTTCATCCAGCATTGACGTATATATGATTTCTTATCAAGTGAAACCCACAGATTTTGGAACTTCCGAAAAATCTGGTTATCAGGACCATTTGATGGTATGCCACAACACTCCGCAAACACACCTTTCCATATTAGTTCATGGGTGTGATGACGGCAAGCCAACCACAACAATGCTTGTCCGAATTCCCTTTCAATTTTGGTATAAGCCCTTTGGATCAGTCCTGTATTACATGCTGTTAGTATCAAAAGATATACTGTCACGTAGCTTAAGTCAGTCCACTTCCTGAATAATTACTTCAGCCATTTGCTCACCAGTGCCTTTCAGGGCAACAGGTACGCCAAGCAAATGCTCAAAATCATTGCCAGTCACTAGAACTGCAACTCTCTCTTCCAATAGTAAACGATGTTATACGTATAACGCTGATTACTATACTTCATATGAAAAACAGCTATATAGGCAATCCTGTCCCCCCTGACTGTCATTGTTTGTAGCACGGTGTCCTATATTTTCGAAAGCCATATCTCTCCATATACAAAGCACTCGAATATTAAAAATTTTACTAGTTTGAGATAAAAGTGATCAAAGTGTGCAACCCCTACTAAATATTATCCAATCTTCTTGAAATTTGGCATAGATATCTTTTACATCACTGAGACTCGGGGCGTAAGCAAAGTCATATGAAAATTACTTCTTGGAAAAATGAAACACCCTAATATATGTATATACATATATCAAACTTTGAAGACGATATTGTAGCCAAGCGACCTACGGTGAGAGCTTTTGCCGACGGCAAAATCATCTGATATCAAAATCTTCACCGGGATTCCATTAATAACACCTAAGAGCAGTCTTTAACAGTAGCTTTAGGGAAAAAAACAATTATTAATAAAATGGCGATTATGTATAAACTTCAAGTGTTAATTTTCATCGGCTATATGAAAACTTTAATTTAAAGCCACGATCAACGATTAAAAAAAAATAGTTTAGAGTATAATAAAAAAAACTGCAGCTAAATTGAACATTTCGTTCTCGAGTTATCATTGTCATCGATTTTGAAAATGTTGTTTCGAGATAATCGCGTTTAAAGTTTCAAGTTTATGTTTAAAGTGTGTTCAAGGGGGTAATTTTCCAAGTCTCATAACTTCTATAATTTTATCAGATTAACTTGAAATTTTTACACAATAATCTTGAATAGTTGGCTACTTTCAGATTATGCAAAACAAAAAAAAAAAAAGATTTTTAAAAGTTTACAGGTGGTAGGCTTACCCCATTTAAGGGATTGAATGCCTGACACAATAGATGTGTATTTACAGAGCGAGAGAGATACCCAAGAAACAATTTTTTTTATATAGTAGTAACCGTAAGATTTCCATTACCAAGTTATATAACTTGAGTTATATAGACTAGTACTCGAAACCTCTTTGTAACCACTATAAACCCCTTATAGAGCTTAAATGGAGGATTATATAAAGGTTACCGTGACTTGATTTAGGTAACGTTATAAATAACTAAAAGTTTTATAAAGTTAGTAATAAAAATATTGTGGTTACCTTAATATAACTTCTTATATAACTCTTATATAACCTCAATTAATTTATTTTGGTCATAGCAGTGGTTGCAGTATTTTTTCGGTTACCTTTATAAACTTTGTTTATAATGGCAATGGTAACGTTTCTAGAGCGCTTGGAATTTACCAGCTTATCTTGAAATACAATTTCGATATGTTTTTGTATTGCATTTTTATAACGTAACGGTTTATTATCTTAATATCTTAGAATTACAATTTTGCGGCATGTACGTAGTGAAATTCAGTTGAAATTAAGATTTTACTGTGAATATTATCATAGATACTTCTAAAAAATACAGACCGCTCTAGAAATAAGGAATATTTAATAATTTTAATTAAATATGACAAAATTTAAAATTTTCACTTCAATTCGAAAAGTAAACCTAAAAAGATGTAGTTTCTTCATATAAAAATAAAACTGAAGCCATATATCTGCAATTTAAAAAAATTGTCTTAACCGACATTTTCTTTTTTATCTGCAATGTACAGATGAAAAAATGGCGGCTTATACGTAAATGAACAAATTACCATTATAAAACTTCAACTACGTTTATATAAACTAAATGGCCCTTATGAAACTTCTAGAAATATTATATAAACTAAAGGAACTACCATGCCTCGAAAATGGTCCTTATATATCCTTTAGTCATAATATGTAATCTTTGGTTTTATAATGGCTAACACTAAAAGCCTTTTGTTTTTATAACTATCACCATAGTTACTAAAGGGCCACCTAAAAATTTGACGATATTTTATAGTGGGTATATGAATTACTGAAAGTTCCCAATTTTTTATTAAAGTCACCTAAATTAATGTACATACGTTGTCGAGTTATATAAGGGTAACCACGGATACAGTAATAAACACTTACTATTACCAATTGGTTATATAACGTGGTGATGAAAACAATTATAAAACTTTCTTATATTGCTTCTACTAATGGTTACTCTAAGTTATATAGACCGGTGATTGAAACATTTTCATCACCAACTTTTAAAACCTTTAGTAACTTACTTCCACGATAACCATTATAAACCTTAAAAAACTCTAATATAACTAATGGCCGGTTTCACAGTCGAGTTTAAACCAAGGTTTAGTTTAAACCATCCTCCAAGTTTAAACGTAGTTTAAACCAAATCGGGTTTCACAGTGCATTCTGTTAGTAACGTTGGTAGTACTGATTAAATTGTGAACTAAATTAGTTATCGCCACCATTGTGAAGCAATTTTCTATCAATCAATCTGTCAATCGGAAAAAGTAAACAGATCAGAAAGTAAAAAATAAAAAATATGTAGTTATATTTGCTAATTTTAAATATGCCAACATTCAAAAAGGATGCAAATTTTAGCATAGACAAAGTGGAAAAGTTCTTTACTTAAACCGAACCTAGCATAAAAATCAACATCGTCCCACTCATTAAAAGGATTTGGCCAATTTCTAATTACTTTCAGTCGTGCACAGAGTTATAAACTTAATCGAAAAAAGACTTCTTCATCGCTAGAAATTTCTAAATCTAAATCCATGATAAAATTGTTTTCTTGATACAAAGAAACAATGCTCCTGTCAAAATAAAATGTCACACTTTTATCTTGAGTTTAAACCGAGGGATCGCATGGTTTAAACTCTAGTTTAAACCGGGGTTTAAGCCAAACTGTGAAACTCGTTCGTCGAGTTTAAACTAAATATTTGGTTTAAACTCAGACTGTGAAACTGGCCATAAGTCACCAATTGTTAATTTTATAAAACTCTTTTATAACCACTCAAATTCTTATATAACCGAGTAACCATTATATACCCCTTATAAAACTACCCATCACCTTTAGTCACCAAAAATTGGAAAAATTGTTACTTGGGTAGAGAGATAGAGATAAAGAAAAAGGGAGGGCGAGAGAAAGAGAGACGCAAAGAGATAAAAAGAGAGATGCACAGAGCGAGTGAGAGAAAAGGAGAGAGAGAGAGAGAAAGACGGAGAGAAAGAGAGAGAGAGAGAAAGAGACATATAGAAAGAAAGAGAGTGAGAGGAGAGAAAAAGAAGAGGGAGAAAGAAAGAAAGAGTGAGAGAGAAACAAGAGCGAGAGAGCAAGAGATAGCGAGCAAGAAGAGACGGAGAACGAAGGGATAGAAAAAGAAAAAGAGAGAAATATAGGGAGGGGAGAGAGAAAAGAGATAATGTATCGGGTCAGTGAAAAAATGAATTCTTTTTTATCGGTCAATGTTGTCAGTCGGATATGTGCCATACTGTGTAAGAATCCATGACGAGCATATTTACCGAAAGAATTTCCTACTATCAAAACAATCTTTAATTTATACGATTTTTGATAAAAGACAGCTTTGACCTTTCAATTAAAGGTAAATCAAAGATCATGCGAAAAAACACATCTTTCATTCCAAAGTTAGTCGCTTATCAAACTGCATTTGGACAATTAGTTTTATGCTGTAGACACACAGCGCTCTTAATGAAGAAATACCTAACAACTCATGATTCATTATAAACTGCAGACACACAGCCATTTTTTTTTTTTTTTAATTAAGTTGTACTGTCAAACTGGTTTTGATGAACTTATCACATTAAAGAAGCGATATGGATCGAATTAAAGCGATAAATTTTGTTTTTATTTATTTCATGTTTCAATTTAACAATTTACAAATGAGATAAACTTTATATTAAAAAATTATATTTACAATATAATTTGTTATTTGAATTTCTTCTTCTTATTTTTCAAATCAGCAGATGCACAGCGGAGCTCGATATTTAAATATTATATGTCAAATCTAGCACATTTTTCCTCATTATAGCTATAATGAAGGAGGAAAATACTTCATTAGTGTGTATTTCATTGTCATCTGATTTTCGAGCCATAATGACGTATACTGTTTGACACACAGCATTTTAATGAATAGTTATTATACTAATGATTCATTAAATCGTGCTGTGTGTCTAGGGTATTAGAATTTTTAGAAGAATGGATCTGGCAAAACAATCTATAGTTCAGTGTACTCTATGTAGAGGGCTCGCAGAGTATTATCAAACCTACTTTTCGGGTATGATCGGGAGCATCGTCACAAGAGGCTGTCCGCAGGGTGGGGCTCTATTTCTGCATCTAGTACCTCGTTGTAGACGAGCTTCTGATGGCCTTCAACATGAAAAATTTCTTTGCGCAAAATTACACTGACAATGTGGGAACGGAACCACCACGGTTAACTCTGAGGTCCGAGGTTTCTTTACTACTTCATCAGGCATATAGACATATAGTCACGATGTAGTGTAACATGATTGACCTCATGTCAACCTGGCTTTTTTAAAAGCGGTTATACCTACCTGAGTAAGGACATGAAAAACGTCTATTTTAGGGAATTCGTTTTTAAAATTTTTATGCATTTGAAAGAGTTTACATTTTTAAGTTATAATTTTAAAAATATTTTTTTTTTTAATCAAAATATAAATTATTTATATATAATAGATACAACAAAGCCCAATTTTTAATCCATCTTGCGATGATCCATGTTAAGTGGAGACTGTTTCTCTTAAATGAAAATTTAAATATGAACTTTAGTCAATATTATTAGATTATCTAGTCCGTGATCGTTCGATATACCAAAAAACTTATTTTACGCGGCTATTCGAAGTTATGATATTGATTTTTGGCTTAAAAGTGTATCGTCCTTTTTACCTGTAAATCAAAAACTATACAATGAAAAAGAAAAATCCACATCAATACATAATTCGGTACAGTATATGTAGTTCCCGAGATATTTATTGATCACCGTTTTTAAAAATGTACCTTTGATAAAAATACAATTTTTATATATGACTCCATAGCCCCGATTGTTATCGGTATTGCACACAAAAAGTATAAACAGCTGACACATCGGCCACTTCTACGAAATTATGAACAACCAATAAAATTTTATTTATTCTGGTCGGGACTAATGGATTAGAGTAATTAATACATCTAGTCTGACTGATATAGATCGGTAAAAAGCAGGGACCGCAAATAACTGGTATTTTGAAAATTTTAAACAAAAAAAAAAAAAACAGCTAGGATAAATCATGATCGTGGAATTTAGTGGAATATATCAAACGATGTCTCGTGAAACCCGTTTCGATTCCTGTAAAGCTTTTGAAAATTTAACTTTTTATTAAAAAAAAGCTAAATAAACCAAGCTGAAAAGACTTTTTATTTTTTCGAGCTGGAACTAACAGGTTTTTTGAAGCTGGAAGTATAAAAAGCCAAGCGGACTTCTTATTTTCAGGGGACCGAATCAATTAAGAATTTTTACTTGTTATTCCTGGCCGGTAATAGTTTTGAAGTTAGAAAAGCAAGCGCAACGGCTTGATATTTTTTTTTTTCGGAAAAAATATAAAAAGCCTTTTCAGCTTGGTTTTTTTTTTTTTAGCTTCAAATTATTATCGCTCAAGAATAACAGGTAAAGTTGGCTTTTTTCGTAAAAAGTCATAACTGATTCGGTTCCTGGTAAAAAGGAATTGGTTTGCAACTACCGCTCGATATCATCTCTGAATCTTCGTGCAAGATGTGCTTCAAAATGGCATAGCTTCATTAATTTTAATTGGATCAATCAGAAATTTTGAGAAAATAAATTTCAGATGCTCTATGGAATTTAAGAATATGTAAAAATCCAAAGAAAAATTAATTTTTTCAACATTCTTAGGTACGCATATAATCCTTAAAGAGGATTGGAGGGTAAACACATTAGACCCTCTCCTCTCAGTGTTTGCAGCATTTAACAACTTCTCATCTATTTAAAAGAGATAGCGATATATACATACTAGCTGTTGATCAACTTATTCTGCCTAATGGTTTTGATTTCAGTCAGAAAAAAAATGATATCCGCTTAAATAGTTTAGTTTTTTTTTTACTGAAAATAAGACTACTACTTTTAATTATTCGAAAATACTTTATACTGGGTGGCGCAAAAGTAATGACCCTATTTGGTTCAGCTACAACTTCTTTTCTAAATTAGAAAACTAGAATTAGTTTTTTAACTTGCCGTAACACGTCCTGCGATATGTTCCTTATTTCTTGATGAATGCTTACTTTTAGGGCTACGAGAGTCTGTGGCTTGTTCACATACACCGCAATGATTTCAAATAACCCCAAAGAAAGAAGTATGGACAGGTCAGATCGGGTGATCTTGCAGGCCAAGTCAAATCGCCAAAACGAGAGATAACGGCCTGGAAAAGCGTCCTTCACTAAGTCCATAGTTTCGCGCGCTGTGTGTACCGTGGCGCCGTCTTGTTGGAACCAGATGTGCTCCAGGCCTGATTCATCCAAACTGAGTATCAAAAACTCACGTAACATGGTTCTGTAGTGCTCGCTAGTGACAGTTATCGCATTGCCTACAGCATCTTCGAAAAAATAGGGTCTGATCACTCTTTCAACACAGACGCCACACCATAAAGTAACTTTTAGTGGGTGTAAAGGTGTTTCTTGAATAATACGCGTATTTTCAGTGCCCCAGAAGCGAATATTCTGCTTATTTACATGCCCCGAGAGATGGAAATGCCCTTCGTCACTCATAACTAATTTTGTAAAAAAAATCATCCGCTTCAAGGTTAAGATCTATGACGCGCTGACTGTACTCTAGACGAGCTCGGCGGTCAGTAGACAGCAGCTGATGAGTCATCTGAATTTTATACGGACACATCTTCAAGTCGTTGACCAAAATACGCTGCAGAGTCCGCCTGGAAATGCCCAATTGCGTGCCACGTCGCCTCGTTGATTTTTCTGAACACTCTTCCATATCTTCGCGCACAGAATCGATATTTTCGGCTGAACGGCCTGTTCTTGGTCTGCCAGACTTAGGTCTATCGAGGAGTGTGGCAAAGCGTTGCATTGTGCGACCAACCGGTGCCGGACAGCGAATAAATCGTCAACGAAATTCACGTTGTGTTTTTATCACTGATGAATTATTCCGTGAAAACATTGACACGATTATTCCACGTTCTTGGAGAGTATAACGGTCCATGTTTTTATACCCTAGATGAAATCTATAGGGTATACTAAGTTCGTCATTCCGTTTGTAACACCTCGAAATAATGATGGTAGAGCAAAATGGATTGGACACCCATTCATAATATTAAGAGTTTTTTTTTTTATTTTTGCATGTCCGTCCGTCCGTGCGTACGATAACTCGGATACGCGGACTTTAAAAAAAAAAGTAAAATTAAGTTCGAAAATGAGATAAATCGGGCAACTCCTTCGTTGGGTTGCCATATAAAAATTTCGTTTTCCGCTATATATTTGGACACTGCCTGAGAACGTGTCGATGTAGAGAGCTGAAATTTCGTACATGATGTTTTTACTACATTAGCAAATAAAATGTCAAAAATGGACTAAATCGGGCAACCCCTTCTTGTTGTTGCCATATAAAAATTTAGGTTTTTTACGTATACTTTGAAAACGATCAGTCCATGACATTTTTATTGTACTAAAAAACTTCTACAGAATTGGAATCCTATAAAATTGGTTATAATCATTTTTTCTGTGCGACAAACCGTTCTACAAATACAGACAGGGTGATTCTGATCAAGATACTTTCCGGTATACCACGTGATTTCTTGAGGTAAGCTGATCAAAAAATTGTTCCACATACCCCCCCCCCCCCCTTAGAAACCTTCCTTTAGGAGTTGTGGCCAGTTGAAGATTTCGCCAATATTAGTGAGAATAAATGACTATAACTTTTGAACCACTCTATAGATTTTGGTTATTGTTGGCTTATTAAATAGCCAAGAATGGTAGCTGTTGAAAAGTGTATTACTCTGTATTTTTTAAATAAGCAACTTTAAATTATTCTCAAATATTTCCAAAACATTGATTTTTTTTACACAAAAATTTCATAAATACCGTTATTTATTTCAATAACTTTTGTGTGTAAAAAAATAAAAACTTTGGAAATATTTGAGAATAATTTAAAGAAGCTTCATTAAAAAATACAGAGCAATACACTTTTCGACAGCTACCATTCTTGGCTATTTAATAAGCCAACAATAACCAAAATCTATAGAGTGGTTCAAAAGTTATACCCATTTATTTTCACGAATATTGGCGAAATCTTCAACTGGCCACAACTCCTAAAGGAAGGTTTCTAAGGGGGGGGTATGCGGAACAATTTTTTGATCATTTTACCTCAAGAAATCACGTGGTATACCGGAAAGTATCTTGATCAGAATCACCCTGTATATGCGAAAAAAGACTTCAAAATCAAACTTGAATAAATCGGTGACCATACGAAATTTAATACGGGCATTCATCTAGTAGGGTATCATAAGAATTGGTCTTAGACCAATTCTAGCTTTTTTACTTGTTTTTAGTAATTTTACATTTGTTTACTACACAATTTTCAATATCAGAATGACAGGAGATGTGATATAAAAAATATATATATATATAAGTAATTTCTATAGTGCCAGTACTTTTGCGCCATCCAGTATATCTTTTACATCACTGAGACTCGGGGTGTAAGCAAAGTCTCCAAAAATGTTACATTTTATTTTTTGCCTTACAAAACGAAACACCCTAGTATACCTACATAAAAATTAAATTTTTGAACTCCATCGAACAATAGGCATAAAAAAGTTTGGAAAAATATTATTCATTTCATGCAAATACGCACTTTTTTTGTAACTTTTTTTTAGCCCTTAAAATCCTCCCAAGCTCTTTAAACCTTGAAAATATCTCAATGGAGCTCCATATTAAAGGGACAATAAATTGCTTCAATGTTTTTACTACAGCAATTGATATTTTTTTCGATAGCAGCAGATCCAATAATTACGCTCTCATTGTAAATCCTAGCTACCCATACATTTTACTATCTTTAGATGGGAACTGATGACGAAGAGAGCTGAAAAAAATCTATGAATAGATTGAATGTAACAATTAGGGTTTGGGGGCCCATATGATGTTTTGCAATAACATTTTCAAGGGCATTGCTGTTTGGGTGGCCAACATCTGGTTTATTAGGCATGATATCCAATACCTCGAAACTCTGGACCTATGTGTATCTTTTTTATTGAGAATGATTACATAAGTATATCAATTTTGTCGGTATTAAAAGAACTTTCGCCTATTGGGCAACTGATTTATCTTACATCATTTAATTTGATTCTGATTTAGTATTGTTATATAGCAGCTATTTCTCTCAGGAGGACTTCATGCAATACTGGGCTATTTTCAATATTTAATCAAGTCAGCAACAAACAGAGTTGCGGCGGTGAAATACCTAATTTTAGAAATATGTTTGTAATCAATGTTTACCTTAAAGATCATTTCTGTAGCTTGTAATTTCTTTAAAGATTTCCAATTTGAACGGAAAAAGAAAAAAATTAGAACAGTTTTGACGGAACAATTCTCGTGCACAGTACAAAATTCGATTTTCTCACGTTTATTTTTGAGTTCAATGTTTCAATTTCGCCTAATTAATTTCAATTATTGATTGTTATCTAATGTAAGATTCCGTGAGAACATTATTTATGATGTGGCCGACATGTATGTATGTATGTATGTATGTATAATTACTTTTCATAGGAGTTGGTTATTGTGAAAATTACACCACGAAATTAATTAAGCCAACATTCGACTAACGTCATTATTTACGCTTATTTAAAGTTGAAAGATGTGCTCACCTACCTATGAATGTTTTTCTTATTACGAAATTTGTTTATTTCATCAATCGATCTAATTCCATGAATTATTCCATTCACACAATTTTTCATATGCATATACCTAGGCTGTCATAGATTGGGTGTTTAGTTCAAGATCGATTTTTAAGTTTACAAATTTCTTAGAATGGTAGTTTAGAAAATCCAAACATCACGATCCATTTAAATTCGAACTGAATTGATTATTTAGGGTTAAATTGAAATAATAACTAATCAAAAATGATTGCTCAAATGAACGTGGTATGTAAATCGATTACCTACGAATATTTTTTTTTTTTCATGTTTAAAACATGAGACCTTGTGGCTTAAATATATGCCTAAAAAGTACAAAATATTTACTTTTTCATATTCTGAATTTTAAAATATCTTTACGAATTTCTAAAAAGACACACTTTAAAAAATCTGTAGTGTAATATTACACAATATTTTTACACAATATTGTAATCGTAGTAAAATTACAATTTGTGAATTACACGTAAAAATACAACAGAGAATGGGATATAATGTATTCCTTGCTTCCTTTATAATCGTTTTAAACTCTAAATTATTTTCACACAGGCGAATATGTCATAAAAGAAAAATATCATTTGGCTTTGTACTGTAAGAGTATACATCACAAAAAGCAAGTTTTACCAATTTTTGGTTGTAAAAGCTTTTCATTTTTAAAAGAATTTTGCTGTTAAGTAGAGGAATGTCATCAGGATTGACCTGTCGTCTAGGTTGGCCATCTGCAATTTTTTTATAAAGGGTTTTCCAATAAGAGGTTTTATTTTGATATTCAAAGAAAAATGCCATTTTTTGAGATAAATGATCGGATCTTTATGTCATTATAAAGAGGAAGGTATGCCGTTAATAATGGAAAATAACATCAGCCAAACGACCACCACGACCACGCCTACAGGACCATATCCTTTTCATGAAATTTTCCATAACCAAATCGCAAATTGGCTGCCCTATGTCCTCGATAGCCTCACGAATTCCATCTTTGAGGTCTTGAATCGACGCTGGGTTGTTGGCGTAGACCTTCTCTTTCACGTGGCCCCAAAGGAAGAAGTCGCAAAGTGTTAAGTCACAAGATCTCGGTGGCCAATTGTGATCACCTCTTCGAGAGATAAAACGGTCCGGAAACTTTTCCCGTAAAAGATCAATGGTTTCATTGCTTGTATGGCACGTAGCGCTGTCTTGTTGAAAGTAAACGTTGTCCAGATCAATACCATCCAATTCCGGCCATAAAAAATCATTAATCATCCGTCGATAGCGCAATCCATTCACCGTAACTGTTGCTCCAGCCTCATTTTCGAAAAAGTAAGGTCCAATGACCCCGCGGGACCATTAACCGCACCAAACAGTCACACGTTGAGGATAGAGAGGCTTTTCAACAATAACTCTTGGGTTTTCCGAGCCCCAGATGCGACAATTTTGCTTGTTGACGAAGACATCGAGGTGGAAATGGGCCTCATCACTCAAGATGAGTTTTCGATGGAATTCCGGATCATTTTCATGCATTTCAAGGACCCAATCAGCAAAGACTCGACGTTGTTGATGATCGGCCGGCTTGAGTTCTTGTGTTAACTGAACTTTATAAGCCTTAAGACCCAAATCTTTATGCAAAATACGGTGTAATGACGTTTGTGGAATGCCTAATTCCAAAGAACGACGAGGAATGGACAAACCTGGGTTTTCTTCAACACTTTCGGCTACAGCAGCAATATTCTCGGCTGTTCTTCAGCGACGTGCACGGGTTTTATTCTTCACATCACTAACTTGTCCCGACAGCTCGAATTTTTCTACCAATTTCTGTATTGCTGTCCGACAAGGTGCTTCACGACGACCCAAAAATGTTCGAGTTTTACGAACCGTCTCTGCCACATTTTCACCATTTTTATAGTGAATTTTAATAATTTCAATGTGTTGTTGAATCGGTTATCGTTCCATTTTTATTAATGGCGTAGTTTCTACTTGTCAAATGTCAAAAAATGACAGCTCCAAAAGTGACATCTACCGAAATAGCGGGCTAATTAAAATAACACCTCTTATTGGAAAACCCTTTATTTGACCACTAGCGCCATCAATATTCGAGCGCAAAAAAACTTCTCTAAGTAACAGCGAACATTTCGTGACATTACAGAATTGGAGCAGAGCGGAAAGTTTTTTTTATCTATTTAAACATCAGTGAATACTCCCAGAAAGTAAAGCAAAAATATGCAATCGTCAAGGTAAGCAAACAACAAACTAAGAGGAAAATTCAATCTTGTAACATAATTGGTGTGGTGTGACGCAATGCGGCAATTATAACGCTTGCCGTCTAGGTTGGACACCTTGTGTAGTCAGGGCGCTGACTTATAATAATGGACTGAGCGTATTGCCATTTTCCTATAGGAAAGCATGGCACAAGTTTTACAGTTTTCTCTTTCACCCTATGGCAGAGTTGGAGCTACGAACACAAAATATTGCTTACTGAACGTTTTCATATGCCAATTGATGTATTTATGTTGGCTGCAGATGCAATCACCGCAGAAAGAATAAGGTAAAGATAGTGTTTACCATGCGCCGTCTCTCTTGCCCATACGCAGGATTCAGTTAAGAATAACTTTTGAAAATTAAAGTCAGAATTAGTTTAATTTCTTATAAGAGTGCTTATAAGCGATTGAAATATCACTTGGACACAAGAAAATATATTTTTTTAATTTAATTCGATTTACGCGTGTAAAATTTCATCTGATTGGTTGAGTTTTACATATTTTTATGTAGTAAACGTTTTAAAGGGTGCTCTAACGGTGATATACAGAAACACAATATTTTTTGTGCCACATGAAATAGCAAATCGCTCAGTCTATTGTTATAAGTCAGTGAGTCAGGGTTAGCCCACCGTGGTTGTGTGCTTCGAAGACGCCAAAACAAAAAACGTCCAACACCAATACCCATGAAGTTCGTCAATAAAACACCAGTTCAAAGAAAAAGCAAAAAAAAAACCCTCTTCGAACAATGTAAGAGAGAAGTTTATTTCAATTGCGTCAATATAACGACATTTGCCGGAAGCGCGATTCCAAAAAATATGCCATTAAAATTTTGCTAAAAAAAAAAAAAACAGAAAATTGCAACAAATTCGGTTTTTTTTTGTTTCATTCAATTAATTTTTCCATGTCATTTTCAAACATTTTAAGCAAATTTTTCGTCGGCTGGCCAACCTAGACAGGCCGACCTTGACAGCATTTAATTCCTCTCCCTCGAACGTTTTCATTCGCGTCTGAGTCAAAACCGGGAAAATAATCATTTATGTACTTATTCACAGACAGTGTGCATGAGATATTCTATCTCTTTCACTTATTTAGAAATGTATACTTTCCTTCTCTTTTGTGCATTTTACAATATTAGATGAGCACTTCGATGAGTACATAAAGAGAGTCACGATGAGCTTATTAATGAGCATGTCAATGAGTGTCACGATGAGCTTATTAATGAGCATCTCAATGAGTGTCATAATGAGTTCATAAATAAGAATCTGATTTTACGATTAATATGATATATTTTTCCGAATTCAAATTCCGGTTGCAAATCAAACTCTGAGACCCTCAGGCGTAAGGATTTGGGCATAGCGTCTTGTTTAGCATATGCGGCCGACAGTCTTTCCGCGGAAAAACAAATCAAAAAATTAATTTAAAATAAATAATTTAAAAATTTTAATAAATAAATCAGAATAAATATTTATTTATTGCTGGTTTAGTACCTATATAGGGAGCAGTTTCATGATATCTAATGAGCCCTTCGATGAGATTTAATGAAAGCTCATCAGAAGGCTCATCATGACTTAATTTTCTATATATGTTTTTTTATGAATTGCAAATACATTGATGCTTTTCAATCAAATTAGTATTGGTTTACATAATAACTGCCACTCGGGGGGGGGGGGAGACAAGGTCCACATATATGTAAGTTATACATTTATCTTATATTCAGTTCAGTGGTTAAATATTTTCTCCCTGGATTATGATTCCTTGTATATAATGGCTTTCAAACTCAGGAAAACTTTAAATGTGTTACTTTACATTATTTACTTCATTTTCACTGGTTTTCCGGAAAGATCTTTACTCTGGCCAAGCAAATCTTTTCCCACAACTCTTGCTTTCAAATCACGGTCAAATCGTCTTTTAGATATATTAAAAGTGTTAAAAAATAATGTTTTATAGCTTAGACAGACTGGCTCCATAATGACTTAATTTGAAATTCTGTCATTTCAAGGAAATAAAGAGGTGACAAACTATGGACGAAAATTATATCATTTGGAATGTCATTGAGAGCTCCTCAATGTGAGTAAAGTTCATGGCAGAATTCAATAATTTAATTAACGGCTATTAAGAAAATTTGCGAGTATTTACTGTAGTTGCAAAGTATTTAGTAGAAAACAATTTTTGTAGTTAAAATAGATCAAAAAGAGAAGAAAACTTCAAAGAAAGTTCATTCATGATCATCTGATGGCTGTCACTGTTAACTTTATTGGAAAAACTTTCCATTTTCCAATAAATTCAGCTCATTTTAATGACGTTACTGCAATTTTACTAAATAGAGTAATCCATTTGAGAATGAAGCGAAATGCTACAAATGGCATCTTAATGGACTTCATTTGTATGACACACTGCACATTTGACTCCATTTAATTAAAAATTAAGTCATTATCTAGACAGCCTGTCTAGGGTATTATACATATCAAAATTACGTTACGATTTATACTCAAATAATATCTAAAGGTCAAATTCATTGGCGATCCTTTGAAATTTCTTCAGCGCTTTCTGGCCGTAGCCCAACGATAGAAAATAGCAGTGTGGATGTGAATGAAAAAGCTGCCGCGCTTTCGGTTAGGTTTTATAAAGTTAACATTTCTAGTATCTACATATGTACATATATTTAAAACTTATTTATTTTAATTGTTTTTTAAATTCTCGCTTGTAATTGGACTTGCATCACTTTCAAAATAAACGGCTCAATTCGATTTCAAGCATTCTCTATAGACAACAAGGCTACCCTTACTTCAAATAAAGATTTTGGTTTTACATGTAACCGGATATAAAAAGTCAATAAACTTTCGATTTATTTTTTTGTATTTATTTTTTTTTATTTTTTGTGTAATTCATATCTATACTCCATACTCCTCCCTCCCCCCCAACCAATCGAACATGAAACCAATCGTCAATTCTTTGCACAATTCATGATTCTCGATTTTTTGGTTATTTGAAATCATCACTTTAAATCTGATCAAAATTTGCTGTGATGTGTGACTGTGTGTATGCGTGTGTTCATTAATATTTTCCGTGAAATCAAATGATTCATTCCCACGAAAACGGAAGCTTTCATCTTCTCTGTTTCATCGATTTTAATATGGAATCGGCAATATTAATAACAAAAACAACAAAAACTAAAACGAAAAGTTTCACAACTTAAAAAAGAAAAAAGAAAAATAGAAATGATTCACAATCTATTTATGGATGAATGGCAACACCGTTTTAATGTGGTATAATTATAATACTAAAGCGCGAAGCGTAATGCACATACGCAATCACGTCACAAACGCCAACATTTTGATTATTATTAGTGATAAAAACAGCGCGCGCAAACTTAACTATGAACATACACACATCCGCAGAACTGAACCAAAAAGTCAGAAGGGAAAACAACAACAACAACAACAACTACAAAGAACAAGTGTTAGCAAGGCTAAGCCTAATAAATAAGCTAAAGAGTCTAGAAAATTTTATTATTTCTGTAACAATTTCTGGGCATGCTAAATTCACTTAGCCATTCTGTCTAGGTCTTTTAGCATAGATATAATAGCAAGCGAAGACAGAAAGAGCATCTAACTAAATATGGGTAGTAGGTGGTACCATTCACCGCTACCCGCGTCGTTTCATTATTTTATCATCATCGTCATCTGCATAAAATTCTATGAATGAACCAACAATATCTACCGGGTGGGGGGCAACCATATTATAGCATAGCACGCCATAAAAGTGTGGTGTATAGTTTTGCCGATTTTTGTTCCAAACTATTCGTCTTCACTCTCTCTCTCTCTCTAATTTTCCTTCATTTATAACTTGTCTTGCTTGCCTGCCTTGTGCTATTTGCTATTAATGGTATCGCGGTATAAGAGGAGTTGCGCAGCAATACTACTGAACTAAGTATGCTGCGCAGGGCATATTTCTACTGTACATTCTGATCTGACAGATTAAGTAATATGGATTAAAGCTTGCCTCAGAATCGTAGATATATAATTTGTCCAGATTATATGCATTGCAGATTATATGCATTTTTATTATGACTGAAAAATACTTAAAATGGTGGTAGAGCCATACATAGGCACCGGAAACAAATACCTCGAAATCAATTTGTGGGCGCAACCAACCAAACACAAGCACAAAAGTGATATAAAGAAAATTCTCCCTCCCCAACGCCTATAGCTATACTTTTTTTTCTGAATGATGGATATTACGTCATTGTCATGTCATCATGGCGCGCTTTTTCACTCTGCTAACGGTCCACTGATGTTGTTTTAAAATACTTTTCGAAAATATGAATGAATTTGATTACGAGACTGCAGCTGAGAGGGAGCTTCTGCTGCTGCTGCTGTTAAAGCAGTAAACAGATTGTTTGAAAATTTGTGCTGCTTTATCCTATACACGCTGAATGACGCTGCTGAAGCTGACCCGACTTACAATGAGCGAATTAAACTAATCAACGCGTGCCGCTGCCGTTCACCTTTTTCGAGTATATAGAGAACATGAAATGAACACATTACGTACGCGAGTTGAATGCGAGCAAACAGCGATCGCATTTTTTTATTTTTTTTTTATTTTATTTTTTTTTAATATCGATGACGCATAGAAATGCATGGGAACGAGAAACGGGAATTTCATTCACAAGATGATCATGAAGACTCAATTGCTGGTAGTGTCATTGAATATTTGTAGTGTCATCAAAAGTAACGAGATTTCTCGTGTGTAATGATTGATTGATTGATTGATGGGGGATTTGTTTGGATCCAGCTCCCCAGATATGGGTTACTTTCATAAATATTTCGTTTGTGGTGATGTTGAAGAAGATATTCAGTTTTTTTTTTTTTATAAATTCGTCTTTTAAATATTCGGCAGCAAGAATTCGCTAGTCTAAGAGGTTTGAAGCTTAACTAAAAACGCATGAATGCTGTGCATCTGAAATTTTTTATGAGAAATTCGTCTCTTTGTTTCAAGCTTTAAAATCGGCATTACCATAGCAACGATGATATTACCAAATTGCTATTACAAAATCGATAATGGTATTACAGTTAAGAAATAGCCAGATATGTACAAACAACATGATGTATGAGAAGAGCTCTTAGAAAACCTCAGTAAAGGTGGAAACACAATGCGACGGTCATCAGCGTTCATCAGCTCAGATTTCATTCTATTCTATTATCAGATATAGGAATAAATTTAAATTTGAACTGATGAACTCTAATGACACAGGGTGGCACGCTAGCACCTTGACTAGTGTGGGGGCAGGTTTTCGTAAACCACCCCGGTCACGAACCGTAATACAAAAAAAAAAAAAAACTCGTAACTGACCTAAACAAAGAAGGCACACATCCAGCTCTGAAGGGGCGCTTACACCACTTACCCTTACCTACCGTAAAGACATAAATAATGCTGTCCTCGGGTCGTGGTCCATCCACCCTTCGACATTGTGGGCAAGATTTCACAATGTCCCTTATGACCTGCAAAATGTAGTGGAGGAGCGAACGTATCCAACCATTGCCAGCGAGAGGTCCTCCAGGAGGAGAAGGAGAGGAAAAGACCTTTAGAACTTCATCACTTTACAAAACTTTAATGATTCTCAATAGTAATACTTTAGCCACTAGGGCAAATTCTTCTACTTAAAACTGGGCGGCTACAGCCAGGGAGTCGAAATGGGACCACAACCGAAATTATAAATCGGTTACGGTCAACCGAAACCGAATTGATTTTTTGTAACCGCAATATTAACAACCTTAACCGTATTGATTTACTTTAATTCGGTTTCGGTTAAAACCGAATCGTAACATGTAAATTTCGGTTTCGGTTAAAACCGAAATGTGAAATATCCTTTTCGGTTGCGGTTAAAAGACCCTATAAATATAAAATGTTCGGTTTCGGTTACAACTGGAACGTTATTGACATTTCGTTAAATAACAAACACTATTAAACACTCAACCATAAAAATTTGGACTATATAAATTTAAAATAAATATATACTTAATGCTGGAAACAGCAACACTTTAATTCGGGTTTCGGGGAATGCTAACTGCCGTTAAATACTTGAATAGTTATTTTCCGCTATCTTGAACCTAGAACACCTCGTCGGTATAAGCAAGGAATAAAAATAAATGTAGTAGTGCCAACCACCACAATAATGCATACAAATTCTAAAGAAAATTTTCCGGTAAATTTCTAGGAAAAAATTGAAGCCTCCTTACTCAGATTGAGACATCGTTGATTTTATATTGGAGCGAAGCATTCCGCATTGTTGTCGGCCTTCAATATGCATACAAATTCTAAAAAAAAACTTCTAGTAATTTTCTAGGAAAAAATTTAAGCCTCCCTACATCGTTGCCATTTGGTTACATCAGCAAGTCAAGGCATCGCTTATTTTATATTCCAGCGAGGTGTTGCAGATTTTTATTCTACTTGTATGTACTTTGTATCTTATTAGATTGCCTATGCTAGGTGTTGCTGTTTTACTGTGAATATGCTATGCAGTGAAACGTGGGAAAAATTTAAAAACTTTAAAAACAAAATCTAAGGTGCCACTGTAATTTCATACGACATCCCGGCAGAAAAATTAGTCGCCTCGTAAGACCACAAATTTCACAAGACCGGTCATACAATTTCTTTTGTGGTCGGTACCAATTAAATAGGTTTTTGAATTTCGGTCTGGTTTTTGAATTTCAGTCAATTTCGGTTTTAATTTCGGTACCGAAGTCAAGACCGGTTAAAACAACCTAAATATGAGAGGTTTCGGTCCCATTTCGACTCCCTGGCCTACAGCACATATACCAGTCATTTGCAGTCTCAATACACAAGCAATCCTAGTGAAAATTCATACCAGTTCAATGAGAAGCATACATTTGATTATATCTCTTCATTTACTTCAATTGTTTTATATTTTATACATATATTTAGGCAGCTTGAAACAAACAATTCAGTCATTTATATTCTATGCCACAGTTCAAGATTATTTAATCTATGAAATATTTATCACCGTAAGTTCTGATTTTGTTCACACAGTAATTACAATTTTTATATTATTTTTATTTATTAGAAAATCGAAAGTGATTTGCCATGGCCCAGTATCAATACAAATTGATGTACGAATATGATCATGACTTTAGCTATCGTATTAGAATGAAAATATAGGCAAATATAAGAAGATAGACCTGGTGATAAAAATCTAAGTACTTAATTCGATAAATAATTAGAGCAAATTCTAATTCATTCTATAAAAAAAAAAAAATCTTCAGTTATGATCCTCACTTGTTCATTACCCCCACACGAGACGTATTTAATTGCATTTGAATCAACTAGGTGAAGAATAGAGGAATGAACTAAAATCAAAACGAAACTAATTCATTGGAGCTAATGAAGGATCGCCCGCTCTCTTTTATGCCTAGTTGCACTAGAAAATTGAAGCACTCCCTGTCAGAATGCGATAATAGTTTTAACCAATGTCAAAGAAAAAAATTAATAATTTGCGAAAGCAAGGTTGAAAGTTTTTCTTTAAAGCAATATAATGATCGAAAGTAATATACTGAGAGTCTACTTACATTATCGTTTGATCCCTCAAAGAAGCTCCCTGAAGGTGGTTATGTGACAGTAGAATGCTGAAAAGTTAAGGTTAGGGTATCTCAGTCATTATCGTTAATAATCTTGCCGTAGCTGGCCAATCGTTAATCGCTACTTGATCGAGTCATTCTAACCAAACGATAAAAAGTGATATTGATATGATGATATTGTCGCCCTGCGTGAGGAACTATTATATTTCCTCAAATACTAAGACTGACAGCTTTTCAACTGCTGAGTGCGTAACTCAATAAAATCTAATGCTTACGATGATGCAAAAACAATCGATCACCGATAAGAAAAAGTCTCTGTTCACGTCGAAAATTCTAAATTATGCCATTTCGTTATACTTCTCATTTCTAATATTTAATTTAATATGTCGCTACCTTTAAGGCACACTAATTTAGTTCAGGTTATTTAGTCAATGTGGATCTAATCAACCAAAATCTTTACCATTAAATTCACATCACGCTCTTACTTTGACACTTTAATTCTTTGATTTCGCTTACTCCTTTGATACTCTTGCGAACTCCAGAGGGTATGCCGCATGTGCTAAACGAGATTGCATGACTAGATCATTGAATAACGATCTTGATACTATCCTCGCTTGGGGCAAAGCAAATCGCATCGAATTCAATGCTTCTCAGACTCAAAGCTGTTTCATTTCTTTAAATCAAGATCACTATTTAACCACTCTCGTTTCATTTCATTTAGCCTTAATTTCAGATTCACCGTCACCAAGCATTCTTGTCATTAACATTTCCAGTAAGTTAGCGCTCCTCTGCAAGTCATACATCAGACCTAGAATGGAATATAATTCTCACATCTGAGCTGGGGCTGGCTGTACAGACTTAACTTCATTGGATATTGTCCAAAAGAGAGCCTTTAAGCTCATTAGCGATTGGACACGCATGGCCAATGTTCCAATGAAATATCTAGTCTGATCCCTTGTAGATTAATTCCTGCACACAATACTCGCGCTGCAAGCCGCGCACATCCTCTCACCCTTCAAAATACATTCGGCCGTACAGTAAAATTCCGCGATGCTTTCTTATCTCGAACTGTGCGAATGTGGAACAGTCTACCATTTTCTGTTTTTCCTCGGGCTTAGAGTCTGCGAAGGTTCAAGAGAGATATACAGCGGCACTTCCGCCACTTTCCTCAGGCCCCCTAATCCTTTCCCTATCTCCTTCCTGCCATGCTGTGCTTTGCATACGAGGGTATCCCCTGAGTTTGGCTTAATAATACAAAAAAAAAAAAAAAATAGGGCTCCGATGATCTCCATTGATCCCATGTGTTCGCACCAATCTTGTTCCGTCAAAAAATATATCTTCGAACTTTTCGAAGGTCCTGCCCTATGATTGCTTTGCAGCCCCGTGATTATTTTTACAGCTTCATCTTTAGTCACAATATTTAATGCAAATTAAACTAGTGGCATAAAAACCTTTTACTTTCCTCCTCGTATATCCTGTCTAATTCTTGATGACATGTTGAATTGTAGTTTTCCTTCCTTGTCACAGTAAGGACCTGCCAAGCAAGCTGTACCACTTTACAGGAAAATCCAGGAAAATCGATCCTTCACTTAGGGAATCTTGGCTCGAAACTTCACCAATTTTACTTTTATTTTATTCTCTACGCCGCCGTTGCAATTTTAAATCCGTTTTCTTCTTTCTTTGATTAATTCCTTTACTTTTTGTGCTCAACCAAAAACTTTTTCTTTACTTTACTTTACTTCTTCTGTAACCAAAAAAAAACTCTTCTTTTTTTCCGCCAGAAATTCTTTTTTTTTTGTTCGGTCCAAGTGCATAGTCGTGTGGTCCAGTCACAAGTGTCAGCACATTCTTGTGGCACAATGTGGACACTGATGCTAACTGTCAGCGTGTAGCATGCTGCTGCATGCAGCACGCTACGACTATAACAAAATCGCAATTGACGCAGCAGGCATCTTCGCAGCAAGCATCAGCTTTGATGTGCGGTTTGATATAATTGCAAGCATATGGTAAAAGTTTTGTGTATAGAAATATCTAGTGATTGCAAAAATGCTTCCTTGTTATAATGAGAGATGGCTCCACTTGTATCATTTTGAACAGTTTTGTTCACGCGCAGTCGCTAAAGCCTTAGTTATAATGTAAACCTGTCAAAATTTAAATAAAAGTACATACTCAAGCACAGGTACAGTGTGTCGCTAACGCCTGTCGCGTTGCTTCAAGTTGAAGATATTTCAACTTGAGACACACAACACGTTGACAGCTGGAATTGAGGCAATTTTTTTTTTGCATAAAATTTAAATTGTCAGTGAAAAATTGGAAGTTTTTAGGTACTGCCACAATATTCAATAACTAGTTAATTTATTTATTTACATCTCGCGACAGCGTCACATTGTAACTCAGGCTTAAAAGTTCTGCAACTGCAGTATGGACAAGGGGTTAAAGAGATAAGCCGTATGACCATAGACAAACTACTAACATATATAAAAGAGAGTCTAACAACCAGTAACACCTCGCTAGAATATAAAATCAACGATGTCTCGACCTGATATAGAGAAGGTCTCAGTTTTTTCTTAGAAATTAACTGGACATTTTTTTCTTCTTAGGATTGTTAATATTCATTCATGCATGCAAGCCTCCCTTCCAACATGATTTTTAACTTGACAGCGGAAGGCAGTTCGGTTGATGTCTTAGCAGCTTGCATGCAAGTTCATATAAAAAATGGCATTGAGACGTAAACTCTTGCGTATATTGGAAAATTATGGCAATAAAGGAAGTATCACAATGATAAAAACCCAAGAAAAAACAAGAAAGAAGGAAGATGAAGGTGTTGGTAAATGATGTATTGCAAATGATCCCAGAAAATTTCATTTTCCCGGTATAAATTTATGAATTTCTCTCAAGCATTTCGTTTCCGCCATTTTGAAAACTGTATACATGTCAAATAACTATCTCCCCGCTGCCATGATATTTCATCATGCAAGTTCGCTGAACGTTGCATGGCAGTTGGATTACACGTGCAAGAAGGATGGCAGTGCAAGTTGCATGCAAGCAGGTGTAACCACCGCGTAAACATTTTAATGAGCATAGACGCGTAGAAATTCTTATAAATTTACAGAAAATATTTCGGCAGAATTTGTATTCAGTTTGGTTGCCAACTGATGTTAAATATTTTCAGATACAATAGCTGTGTTCTTTTGTATCCGAAGAACAGGGCAGAACAAAAGATACACAAAAGAACGCCTCATACATTTTCATAGAAGATTTATAAATGATGCGAACAGTACAAATACTTCACTTCAAATGACAGAACAATTTGTTCTCTCCAGTATATGGGAGTTTTAGAAAAAAGTTACACAAAAGAACACAGGTAATGTGTGCCGTTGTCGGCCTCCAAATATGCATACAAATTCTAAAAAAAAAAAATATCATTAAATTGTAAATAAAATGAATTAACTAGATATTAAATACTGTAGAATTACTTAAAACTTCCAATTTTCACTCACAATTTCAATTTTCTGCAAAAATAAATTCCATTAACATTGCATTAATGTTGTTCAATTTGGTGTGTCACACATGAAAGCTGTTTCTTCACACACTTGTCAAACATGTTGTCCAACATCAGGACAGGAATACATATCAGGAACTGCTAGAACTATTAAATATTATCTTTTCTTCAATAGAGTTCACTCAAGAATCAAGAATGACGAATGCATGAAAAATCTATCCCTACACGGTACAATATGCTGTCAAACACGGTCAAACACGTAGATCCGTACCTAAAAATCAAACTAATTTGATTTTCGTCCAACCGCTTGATACACTGCGCGTGTCACACCTTCAAATAGGCACACACACGGTCAAATCTGGGTGACAACATCGATTTCCTGCATGTGTGACCGTGTATGGGCCCCTTTAAAAAACAAGTGCTTGTCGCTAGATGAAACTATACATGAATGCATAATATTGCGAAGACCTTACGGCTCTACTCCTCTCCAAGTTCCAAAAGTCATACATCATCACAACAGAATAAAAACGTTCGTTTCAAGCATTTTGGTTTTCAACTTTGATGAGATACAGCTTTAATATTTTTCCACTGGACGTGATGTGGCGTAGGGTGTATACAGAAATGGTTGCACATTATATGTTCTTCTTGCCGCTTTTTGTAATTTAATTATTCTAAGTTAGAATTTAATTGTTACAGGAGTCACTGGACACTGTAAATTCAAAAACACGGAGCACATCCTATACAAAATGCACGGCAATTACAAAATATAGATTTCAGATATTTGCCTTACACTTTCTAAAGTCCACCGATTTCGTTCAAATTTCCTTCGAAAAGATACTATACTTCCTGGATGAAATATAAGGAAAAGCGATGCATTATAAGTTAATAGTGGGCTGCAATGTAAATGCCAATCGTCCCAACTAAACAAGAACTAAATATAAATCTAGAAAGGAGTCTTATTTTCAGTAATGGAAATACGTACAATATTAAAAGGAATTCACTGTTATGCTTTAAAAAATGTGCCTGGGGTCACATAGACCACATAGACCATGTGAATCAATAACTTGTTTGACAATGCCGCCCTCATCATGAAGCCCTCGTGATAATCTAAGTCTACTATTCATCGCTCTCTACCCAACGCTCCCGTATATCCACAGACAGAACCCCACTTATTCTCTTCCTCATCCGTTCACCTTAATCGCGCTGAGAGCTTCATTCATACTCATATCTCCCACTATAAAAATGGACGGCAGTTTGCTTCTATCAAAGTTGTCATTGATAATCAATCCACACACGTTTAATTATAAAAGTGCACAGTTTTTGAAAATTGTGGAATGAATTGTTGCAAAAGAGTTTTTTTCGATTATTACATCTCAGCCCCAAATTAGTAAATACTTGTGCAATTTTAACTGGAAGGACCTTTAAGCAGGCACTCCAGTTATATAGACCTAGCACATTCAGGAGGATTGTTAAATCGGTTGAAGTTGATGATTTTAGGCAAAAAATACCATTTGATGAAAATTCTGAACTTGTTAATGTCGCAGTGTCACAATTTCATTTAAGCCCTCTTATTTTTACTTAATTATTTTCTTTCCGACTTCTTAAATTCCTCGTAGGATTTTGATCAGGTGGAGAAAATTTGATAATCTGTTTTTAGACAAATACACTTATTCTATCTGAACCTACAATTTTAGGTGAGCTCAGATTGAAACCTTCAAAGAAATATTACTTGCACATTACAGCATCAACATGTGAGGAGTGTCTTTTCAAAAGGGGATATTTACAATTTTCATTTTTTTTAAGTTAAGTATGAGATTATATTTTCTACTCTGAAATTCAAGATTTCGTCACTGTAAACCGAAACAAAACGCGATAAACTCATAGGAAATCTTACTTGAAAACACTTTTTCCGATCAAAAGGGGATATTTACATTAAAAAATATGACATTATTACTGTTACTTTGGTTTCATTTCAAAAAGGGATATTTACAGTACGATTTCAATAGTCGAAATAAAGTTTTAAGGGAGAGGTTTCTGTTTTATATTTTTGAGTAAAAATAGAAGTAAGAATGAAAAAATAAAAACTGATAAGAATACTAAAAATATGCTTTAATAATTTTATTCTAGTATAATGTACAAATCAAAAGAGGATATTTACAAAACCGTACAACACAAAAAGGGATATTTACAAAATGGTACAGAACAAAAGGGGATATTATAAAGATTTTTATTCAAAAGGGGATATTTCCAAACATTGCAAGCCAATATTACCGGAAGTAATAGTCAAATTATTTTCAAAATAATATATTCTAGATAACTTATCATATCCTTTCCATATATTCCTCCTATTATTCTGTAAAGCTGTTGGTATTGCCACAGTCAGTTTTTTCGATTTTATGAAAAAACGATTAGGACGTAAATATCCCCTTTTGAAAAGACACTCCTCATGTGTAGTGTGTTATCTGTTGACAGCAGAATATTTATTGTAAACATTACGATTCAAAATCGAATCGAATTCGAAGTAAATCAATTCGACTAGCTGAAGTTTATCTTCGAAAATGAATTCACTTGCTACATGTTTGCGAATTGCAGGAGAAAAAAACGGAACACGATATCGAATCGTATATGACGACCTGACAGTGGTGCGCTAGCTCGACTTTCTTTCGAAGTTCTTGTATGTGTTGGTAGTTCGTTTTCGATTCGATTTTTTTTTTAGCAGTACGATTTGTGGGGTGATTCAGTGGGTTTTGTCGAACTTGAATGTCAAACTAATCGACTAAATGAAATAAACTTTTCTACTGATTTTTTAGTGTTTTTATTCAGGTCAGCAACCCTTGTATAACGTAGAATGAACTGAAAATGACACTTCACATTACAAATTCAAAATAACATTTCGAATTTAAGCACTTGTAATGCTCTAATTAGGTGTAGAATTTCCATTTACCAGTGTAAAATTTTTGTCACAACCTCTGGGAGCAGTTGACTAATTTGTCGATTATTTAGTCGTGTTTTTTGACGTGTTTGTTCATCGAAAATTCATTATACAGGGGTGGCGAGCTAATTAGCACACCTAACGATATAATTTATTTATAAGGAACTGAACTGTCTTCCTGGTGTACTTAGGGTCCAGTTCCTTGTTTGGCGGACGTCGCACGTAAGTTCGTCCATCAGGTCCACTCAGATTAAATTTGGATTCATCACTCCAGATGACCGAATTCCAAAATGATTGACATTTGGACCGATGGCTTCTAGCGAAAGCTATTCGTTTTCTTTGATTACCTTGTGTAACCTTTGGTTTCTTGAGACTCTGACATCCTCGGAGATTATGTTCGAGTAACCGCTGACTGACAGTCCTGGCAGAGATATTAACGCCATAATTTTCTTCAATTCGGGCTCTTATTACGACTGAAGTGTCGAAAGGCTCTCTAAGATCATGCCTGACTATCAGACTGTCCTCTCGATTGGAAGTTTTTCTCGGCCTAGATCGTCTCAGATTCTCAAAAGTTCCAGGATTTGGTAGTGTTTGAGAGCATTTTGCAATTTTTTCCTCGAACAGCCCATGGTTCTGGCGATTTTACTGATGTTTTGTTCCTTTTGTAACAAATTCCAAATTAGCCTCCTTTCTTCCTTAGTAGAACTATTTTTTTTTTGTCCATGACTATTCTGAATCCGAAAATAACGCTCGAAAAATTAAATAGCTACAAAATAAAATTGTATTCCAATGAAGAAATAAAATAACTTAAAAATTAATCACCTGTATGTAAGGGTGTGCTAATTAAAATGCCAGAGCAACTTGGACACCTTTACCTTTACACTAGTATATCTGATGACACCACTGTTCAATTGTTTCCGTAAGACGTAATTAAGCAATATGAATGACACATCTTTCAAAACCTTTTACAGTTAAAAACTGATGAGTGAGTCATTTTATGGAAAAAGACAATATATTGCATATGCATAGGGGTGTGCTAATTAGCTCGCCAGGGCTGTAGTTCATTTTTTGGTAGATAATAGTGAAGACACAAAATGAACTGTGTTGAAGAAAAAACTCGACAAAATATGTCAAAATTCACGACTAAATAGAACGACAAAGAGCACAGAATCACCCTCCTGGTATCGACTTCTCTTGCATGCAATGCGTTTTGCAAATAGCAAGTAAATATCGATATCGAATATATAAATAATAAATACTCACCGTAGTAAAACTTCACTTAGCACTTCACTCACTAAAATCTCAACTTATAATGCTTTATACGTCTTTATACTATCTAAGTATTTTTGGGATTGTCTGTCATTACCAACCCTTTTTTTTTTATTATCTTGCGCATTACCATACATATAAAGGGTTTTCCAATAAGAGGTGTTATTTTGATATTCAAAGAATAATGCGATGAGATGAATGATCGGATCTTTATTTCATTATAAAGAGGAAGGTATGCCGTTAATAATGGAAAATAACATCAGCCAAATGACCACCACGACCACGCCTACAGGACCATATCCTTTTCATGAAATTTTCCATAACCAAATCGCAAAGTGGCTGCCCTATGTCCTCGATAGCCTCACGAATTCCATCTTTGAGGTCTTGAATCGACGCTGGGCTGTTGGCGTAGACCTTCTCTTTCACGTGGCCCCAAAGGAAGAAGTCACAATGTGTTAAGTCACAAGATCTCGGTGGCCAATTGTGATCACCTCTTCGAGAGATAACACGGTCCGGAAACTTTTCCCGTAAAAGTTCAATGGTTTCGTTGCTTGTATGGCACGTAGCGCCGTCTTGTTGAAAGTAAACGTTGTCCAGATCAATACCATCCAATTCCGGCCATAAAAAATCATTAATCATCTGTCGATAGCGCAATCCATTCACCGTAACTGTTGCTCCAGCCTCATTTTCGAAAAAGTAAGGTCCAGTCACACGTTGAGGATAGAGAGACTTTTCAATAATAACTCTTGGGTTTTCCGAGCCCCAGATGCGACAATTTTGCTTGTTGACGAAGCCATCGAGGTGGAAATGGGCCTCATCACTCAAGATGAGTTTTCGATGGAATTCCGGATCATTTTCATGCATTTCAAGGACCCAATCAGCAAAGACTCGACGTTGTTGATGATCGGTGTTAACTGAACTTTATAAGCCTTAAGACCCAAATCTTTAAGCAAAATACGGTGTAATGACGTTTGTGGAATGCCTAATTCCAAAGAACGACGAGGAATGGACAAACCTGGGTTTTCTTCAACACTTTCGGCTACAGCAGCAGTATTCTCGGCTGTTCTTGAGCGACGTGCACGGGTTTTATTCTTCACATCACTAACTTGTCCCGACAGCTCGAATTTTTCTACCAATTTCTGTATTGCGGTCCGACAAGGTGCTTCACGACGACCTAAAAATGTTCGAGTTTTACGAACCGTCTCTGCCACATTTTCACCATTTTTATAGTGAATTTTAATAATTTCAATGCGTTGTTGAATCGTGTATCGTTTCATTTTTATTAATGGCGTAGTTTCTACTTGTCAAATGTTAAAAAATGACAGCTCCAAAAGTGACATCTACCGAAATAGCGGGCTAATTAAAATAACCCCTCTTATTGGAAAACCCTTTACTTAATATTGGTCTGGAACGTTTCCCTAAAAATATAATGGCATATCTAGCTGCACAGATGGAGGGAGTCTTGCTTATTGTTACTTCTTTTGACAATTAGTTGCATATTCTAAGGATCATTCTATTCTCCACACATAGATGGAAACATATCGAATCCCTTACAAATATCGGATCAATCTTAAAATGTATCTTTTGGAGAAGTTGGCTTAATTTATTTCGCAAAAATACGGTTAAGAAATATTTTAGAACATTTATGAATATACTACTTAACTCAAAATATTTATCATCATGAAACTCTCTTCGTATAAAAAACAAAAACATAAACTTCCTATTATGCACACATCCAACCTTAACTCATTTATAGCAAAAAAAAAAAAAACACCATCATCATTATCATCAGTATAAAGCTAAACCCTCTTCTTAATCTTCTATAAATCCAAAAAAAATATACTTAAAAATAAAATCAATAGCGGAAGAGGCACTTCCTCCTCCCTTTTTTTGCTGTCGAATCTTCATCAAAATACTTGTCACGAAGCTTTTCCCAAGTAAACATCAAATTTGTTGTTTTTTTTTTATTTTTTTATTTTTACGGTCAACCTTCCATCCTGTTTATTTATTATGTTTTCAAGATATGTCGAAATTGTGCGATAAGGCGGCCAACCAAAATATATGATAATATGGTGGCACAACTCGAGAACTGATTAGGGCAGCATTGCTTGCAAGCTTTTAATAAACAATAAATCGCTGATGATTTGTTTTGAACTCACTCAAGTCAGGAAGTAGAAGAATTTTTTTTTTGTGTGTGTTAATTTAATTATTGATAAAAAAAAACAACCAATGTGTCTTTGTGATATCTACTACATACATATACATACATACTTAGGTAATTCGATTGTTTTTTTTTTTTTTATTCGGAAGTTCAAAGATAGGATTCTTAGCAGCATGTATCCCTTTAATAGCTTATGTATGTGGTATAAGTATACGGAACACATGGAATTTTTATTTATACTATTCAATATCCTCGTGAAATTGTACACTACAAATCACAATCCAAGATTTTATCAAATTTTATTTCCAACAAATTCTTTTTTATATTTCCTCGAAAAAAATAAATCAATTGCGAAACAATTATTACATTGTAAATTACATTGTAAATTAGTTTCTTATAAAAGTTATAATGTATGTTCACTGCCCCAGCGAGCCGAAAAGGTTCCTTGAACCGTTTCAGTGCGATCAATATGTACCATGTAATATAATGACACCAAATAGGGCCAACATATTCCAGGACAAAATAAACAAAAGTACAATAAGGACTGTCCTAGAAAGTAATGCACGGTTTTCAAAATCTTACTAGATCAATATGAATGTGTAGAAAAAAAATTTTGTGTTTTTAGTAATATTGCATAAAAAAAAATTTTAAAACGAAATGTATTTTTGCCGGGACGAACAATTGAATTTTTTTCTTTTTCTTAATTGGAGCCATCAGCTTTTGCACAGTAGAATCACTCATTTTTCTACTAGCTAGTTTCCATAAACTAGAAAAATCTTGCAGCATTGTAGCATTTTTGCCTTGTTTTCTGAAGATATTTTTAACCGAAGCCCAGTAGCCTTTAATAGGTCGATGTTTGGGGACGTTGGGGGGAGCTATTGCCTTTTCTACAAAATTCACTTTATTCTCTCGGTACCAGTTCAAATTTTTTCCAGAATAGTGACAAATTGCTAAGTCTGGCCAAATTAGTGTAGAGCTCTTATGCAATCTGAGAAATGGGAATAATCCTTTTTTTTATGCACTGTTTTATGTACATATACGTCATGTCAGTGTTAATACACCCCTAAAAAAAAAGGGGCCGACTGCGTTGACCACACTGACAAATGGGATGCCAAACAAGAACTTTGCGGCCGAATTTTTCTATAATAAAATAAGTAAAAAACGAGTTTTCAAATAAAACTGAGGCCAAGTCGCATGAAAAAGTAGAAAATAAACTTTTATTCACACACAGAGGTGGACTCAGATTTTATTCGCTGACAATCATCGATATATTTCAGTAAAATCAATCAGACGTAATAAGTGATTTGATTCATGAAGAGGAATATTCAAGGGAAATGTCCCAATCAAAAAATCTGAGTCCACCTCTGACATTTCTCTTGGATATTCTTTCTCTTCATGAATCAAATCACTTATTACGTCTGATTGATTTTACTGAAATATATCGATGATTGTCAGCGAATAAAATCTGAGTCCACCTCTGTGTGTGAATAAAAGTTTATTTTCTACTTTTTCATGCGACTTGGCCTCAGTTTTGTTTGAAAACTCGTTTTTTACTTATTTTATTTTCTGCCTTTTTCACGTTAACTAAATTAGAAAATTCTTTTTTCCTGAAACAGATTTATCACTAATCATATCGATGAAAATTTTTCCGATGATTTTCCCGCTTTTCTGGGTTTTCCCTGGAGTTTTCCACAAAAGCAACTTAATGCAACTCATTTCGCTCTACAACTTTGTCTGCAAAACGCTCAAACGCTTCCTTGGTCAGAAAAACTCCGGAAAAGCGTTTTACATGAATTTTCCTCGATTTTTTCTGCAAGTTTTCACCATTGTCGGAGAGAAAGTAATGATGTCAGTTGATAGGGAACTTGATCCTGCATAATTTAGAAAACTTTTTTACCGGAAAATTTTCCGGAAAAGTTGGAAAATTCCGGAAATTTTTTTCGGAAAAATCGGAAAACTCTGCATTTTTCCTGAAACAGATTTATCACTAATCAAATTTGTACCAAATTTTTAAATGATTTTTCCCGATTTTCCGGGTTTTCCATGGAAATTTCCGGTTCAAATGACATGAACCTGTGTACCAAATTTCAGCTTGCTGTGATGACGAAAAGTGGGTCTACGAGAGTGTCGAAAATAGTAAAGAAATAGACAAATTCGTGTACGAGTTAAAGGGAATGGCTGGCCTCAAAAATATCAGAAACATTGTTTTTATCTCTTGCATTATAAAATTGAGGTCCAGCAAGAGTATACTAAAATCATATTTAAAGTCTATTACAATACAGCCTTCGCTGCTCAACTGACACAATTTATCATACAACCAACGAGGTAATAACTAAAGGAGATGCAATCATATGTACGATCCGTGTACATGAGCGTACCCAAAATTGCCCTGCATTTGTGTATGTTTCACTCCGCCATTTTTGGTCTTCGCTGTCAAATCCATACTTAGGTTTGGATGGTTTTGGGCTTGGTGCATTGACGCAGGAAAACCCATGAAATAACACCGTAGGGGCCACGAAGCAAATATTACTCACAAACTTTTTACCACTGAACTTTTCTTCAAAATTATTAACTATTTTACGTTCACGTTTGCAAATTCAGTAAAGACTTTTGAGTATATGAAAATAAAAGTGATTAAAATTGCGCATAGGTTGTACAATTGTGTACAGGTGTACCAAATTTACGGCGCGTATGTACAAACAATATCAGTGTCATAGTGTTAGAATTGGGTACGCGATATTTTCTCATTTGCATCTCCTTTAGTTCTTAACTCGTTGCATACAACTTTCTGGAACGTGTAATGGCAGTGTTTTGGGTTCTTTTTGCACATTTCTGTTTTTTTTGTAAGTTTTAATGTTATTTCTTTTTTTAATTTGCTGGACATTTGATTTAGAAGTGTTAAAATGTTTTTGCAATATCACGCACTGACATTGTTATGTTTTTTCTCAATAAACTTGACTTTTATTTTCTAAAATCTTGTCACTTGCACCTTTCGGCCTACCACTTTTTGTTTTTTCTGTTATTGTCTGACTTTCACGAAAGCGATCTTATGTCCTTTATACAACCCATCGGTTACTTTTAGCCTTTTTAGGGATCCATGAGTACGATTGTTGTTTATTTTCTAACCAAATGCGCAAAATTTCACGGTTCACTTCTTCTCGCTCGGAAGACATTTTGAAAAAAATGACAGAAAACCGAATTACTGCATTTATTTTAGAAAATAAATGAGTCATTTAACGGTTCCCATTAATTTTATTATAGTAGGGTCCATAATATCATTACCTGCAGGAGGCTGAAAAAAACCTTCATTACTTTCTAAGACAGTACTTACTATCTATGGAGGATGAAATTCTCTAGACCTATTATTATTATTTGGTGGGGTGATACAGACAGAGCCCCCGCCTCTCATTTATAGTTAAAGCGACCTAAAGATCTTTTCTGACATTATTCCTAAATGCCTTAGGGTACCGATTCGAACTTAAGTCTTTAACAAAGCCTATAACATTCTTGGGGGGGCCATCTTTGCAACATCTTCAGGCAATGGGAATGCATTTTCTAGATGTCTTAGCCTTATGCGGCACAGAGATTCACATTCACAAGTCTCATCATCGACCTTACCCATTTTTTTTAAGATTATATTTAAGTAGGCAGTACCCAGTAAATAGTCCCGTTATAAACCTTAATTCCTTTTTGCTGAACATGAGGAATACTTTTGTCCTCTATTGCGAGTACTTTATGAACTTCTATCTCAGCCCCCGGGATATTTTCCTAGTGTGCCATTTCAATTCTGTCCTCCAAAAGCTTGATCTGTGCTGAGAAGTGACTTTTTGGGTGTCCAAAAACTGGTTCAGGGCCAAGAAACTTCTCTAGACCTATCGCCAAGATCCTTGGCTTTGTCAAGTCTAGCAACAATGATCTTCTGCCTAAACAGCGTGATTAAAGTTAAAGGAAGACCTTTTACAAGAAAACTTAATAGAAGTATATTTATCAACATTCAAACGAAGATAGTTACTAGAATACATTTTTTTAAAAATGACTGAGTTAAAATTTAAAAGAGAACAATCAATCATAGAGTAAAAAAGGAACGGTCCAATTATACTACTGAGGTACTTCTGAAGAGTATGAAATCATTTTCATGAAGCAGGGACTCACTGCATGCAATAAAAAAAATAAATAAAAAAAAAATAAGAAGAAGAAGACAGCCACTAGATAAAAAAAAAGGGATTGGGGAAAGTCTATTAAGAAGAATTATCTAATTAATTTTCACAAATACTAAAATCAAGAAATCAGTAAAAATGCAGTCAGCCTGCTTCTGCAACTTAATAATGGCAGGAAGACTATATTAGACAATATTACAGGAACTCCACCCCCCCCCCCTACCCTCCCTCCGCTGTTCAGGCGGGTAGTGCAATTCTCGATCAAACCTACAGAACGACTTAAATACATTTGCACGTCATCGGCCTAATACATATGCATGTGAAAGTTGACGTCGCAAATATTTTCGGTCAATTCGTTGATATAAAGATTAAAAATTAAAGGGCCCAGAATAGAACCCTGCGGGACTGCGTGAAGGAATATACTTCTATTAAGTGGGTGGGTGTGTGTGTTCGAAAAATCAAAATTGCAGGACATCTTTCTCAAGAGAATAATATGGCAGACACTATCAAATGCCTTTAAAGCAGTCCAGAAGAGAAGATGCAGTGAAAGTGCCACGCTAACAATGATTGTAACAATATTTTTTTCACCAGAGGATAAAAAACTGCTTTTACCGCTGAAACTGTTTTTAACAAACAACAGGATAAAATTTATGCTAGGACATTTAAAAAAAAACGAAAAATCAAGTTCAAGTGCTCAACATAATTAATCATCATCCTGCTTCGGTGTTGGTTTTTTGGTGTCACTTCATCTCTTCATTCCTGTAAGAAAGTTAAAAAAATTATGTTCTAGAAGATGATGTGCTGTGAAGGGTTTAATTAATATCCCCTACAATGGAGAGAAATGGGATTTTTAGCAGGATTCTACACCGATATATAAAGCACCCAAAAATAGGATCCGAAAGGCTTAGGAGCAAAATTCATGATATTATTGCAGCGAAACATTGGACATTACTTTGTCAGTAAGTTGTTGATTGTTGAGATTAGTGTGCAGGTCAGCAAAAATCTTCAGAACTTCAGAAGCTGATTTTTGATTATGGGTGCCTTCGTCAGCATCATTTGCTGTGAATTAATTACTTCAAGAACAATCGAAAAAAATTGGTTCTAATCATTAATGTCGAGTAGATAGGAATCAACTAGTCGGACGTACTATGTAAGCATTTAGGTACCCCACTTTAGCTTGACTTTATTTTTGATTTTTATAAGCATTAAGAGCTTTTCCTTTTTGAGACTTTCTTTGTTAATTAATTTTCCAATATTTTGCAACTTCTGCAGCTCCGGGGATTTGCATTCTCAATAAATAAATATGTACAAGTCAGTACCTATATATATGTATGTACATACGATTTCCAGCAATACAGTAGGTACCTACCAATACACATGGCTGCCCACTCCTCTTTATCCCGGTGCCATAAAATATACGCAAGTTGTATATGCTAAGAAGGCTTTTTTTTTTTTTTTGTTTTGTTTTATCTAGTTAACGAAGCGCAACTTTTATTAATAGCAACAGCAACAACAGCGCGTAATTCTAATCTTTATTACGCATCAATTAGGCTTTTAATAGAACCAAACCAACTGCAAATCGTTTCTGTTTCTGCGAATTGTGTCGTTATTTTATCTAATTTCTCGGTAAATTCTGGCTAAAGATAAACCTAAACTACCCTACCCTGATTTTTGTTGTTGTTTTATTTGTATGACACAGTTAGCCATAGTAGTAAACAAAACTCTTGATGACGGCCGAGGCGACGGCTGTTAGGCGTTGAACACTTTAAAACAACTACGTCAACCGGAAATAGCTTATATAGTAAACGGTAGCTAGCTGCTGAAATCATAATTTACCGGAAATGTGAAAAAAAAAATCGAATAAATTTATATAACAGTGGCGCCAAGTTTTTTTTTTTTTTTAGTTTTTATTATTTATTGTTTACTTTAGAAATTTGCACAGAGACTGCAGCCATATTTGTATTTTTTGGAATCATATTTGTAAATTTTCTCCACCATTGGTAGTACTCTGTTTGAGTAAGTGTTTCGCTATGTAATTAATAACAATCACCGTACATACCTACCTACCACCGATAATCACAGATTCATGTTAAGTTCATTATTTTGTTGTTATTCTTGTTCGGACCAAACGAATTTGGTTGTTTATTATCCTTTAAATAGGAAACTAGGTTATGCTTAGGGCTTGAAATAATAGCTGTATTCTGTTGGCCTATGTAAAATACTCGCGAGCACATTCCAAATGGAATGCTAATTTGTGTTTGTCAAACAAGAGTAAAACATAACCTTCAATTTCTGTTTGTTTCTGACAGTTTATGACAGTTCTACACAAATTTTCTGTCAAATTTCAACTAAAGGGTTTTCCAATAAGAAGTGTTATTTTGATATTCAAAGAAAAATGCCATTTTTTGAAATATATGATCGGAACTTTATTTCATTATAAAGATGAAGGTGTGCCGTTAATATTGGAAAATAACATCAGCCAAATGACCACCACGACCACGCCTACAGGACCATATCCTTTTCATGAAATTTTCCATAACCAAATCGCAAAGTGGCTGCCCTATGTCCTCGATACCCTCACGAATTCCATCTTTGAGGTCTTGAATCGACGCTGGGCTGTTGGCGTAGACCTTCTCTTTCACGTGGCCCCAAAGGAAGAAGTCGCAAGGTGTTAAGTCACAAGATCTCCGTGGCCAATTGTGATCACCTCTTCGAGAGATAACATGGTCCGGAAACTTTTCCCGTAAAAGATCAATGGTTTCGATGCTTGTATGGCACGTATCGCCGTCTTGTTGAAAGTAAACGTTGTCCAGATCAATACCATCCAATTCCGGCTATAAAAAATTATTAATCATCTGTCGATAGCGCAATCCATTCACCGTAACTGTTGCTCCAGCCTCATTTTCGAAAAAGTAAGGTCCAATGACCCCGCGGGACCATAAACCGCACCAAACAGTCACACGTTGAGGATAGAGAGGCTTTTCAACAACAACTCTTGGGTTTTCCGAGCCCCAGATGCGACAATTTTGCTTGTTGACGAAGCCATCGAGGTGGAAATGGGCCTCATCACTCAAGATGAGTTTTCGATGGAATTCCGGATCATTTTCATGCATTTCAAGGATCCAATCAGCAAAGACTCGACGTTGTTGATGATCGGCCGGCTTGAGTTCTTGTGTTAACTGAACTTTATAAGCCTTAAGACCCAAATCTTTATGCAAAATACGGTGTAATGACGTTTGTGGAATGCCTAATTCCAAAGAACGACGAGGAATGGACAAACCTGGGTTTTCTTCAACACTTTCGGCTACAGCAGCAATATTCTCGGCTGTTCTTGAGCGACGTGCACGGGTTTTATTCTTCACATCACTAACTTGTCCCGACAGCTCGAATTTTTCTACCAATTTCTGTATTGCGGTCCGACAAGGTGCTTCACGACGACCCAAAAATGTTCGAGTTTTACGAACCGTCTCTGTCACATTTTCACCATTTTTATATTGAATTTTAATAATTTCAATGCGTTATTGAATCGTGTATCGTTCCATTTTTATTAATGGGGTAGTTTCTACTTGTCAAATGTCAAAAAATGACAGCTCCAAAAGTGACATCTACCGAGATAGCGGGCTAATTAAAATAACACCTCTTATTGGAAAACCCTTTATCTGAATATAACTCCAATCAGCCACCAAAGTGAATAAAAATTCTACCAAAACATTAAAAAAAATAAAATCGTATTGTATGTTGGCTGGTGGTTAATTATTTTAATATCTAGTGTCTGTAAAAGGTAAAATAAATTTTCCCGTGACTGACGAACACTGCATTAACATTAAAATCGCCACAGATTATTACGCCTTGGTATTGTTGAACAATAGAGGCCGCTACATCAAGAAGTTCAGAAGAACTATCTACGTTAAAGCTATTAGAGGTGGACAATAGACACAGAACAGGACACATGTTTCGGAAACGGAACTAACCTCTACTGCTATAAACTCAATATCCCGTCCAGGAGACGAAGACTTCAGAATTTGGGCTCGTAAAGATTTGTTGACATAAATGCCAATCCCACCACCTAAACGGTCTAAACGATCGTTTCTAAAGATGTTTTGTAGTTAGGCATTGAAACCAATGCAGAGCTCACACTACTATTAAGCCACGTCTCAGTTACACACAAAATGTGAATCTTGGTATCAGCAAGCATATCTTGAACTTGATCTACCTTATTCCTCAAGCTTTTGGCATTCATGTATATTACATTCAACTCTGTGGCACATGAGGTGAATATGTTGCATAACGGTCTTACCTTGTCCAGCGGTGATATACTACTCTCCTCCACCAGCAAAGATCAGGCACCAGCAGAACGGACGGTATATGGAAAAAAAAAAACGTCATTTAAATGAATGGCACACATTTTCCACGCAATTACCCTACACAAATTACACATCTACACAAACAGAAATAAATAAATAAATAAACAAAAAAATAAATTAACATAAAATAAATTAAAAAGCAGCTAAAAGGAAGACTAATTTAAAAATAAAAACGAAATTTCTAGCAGATATCAAAAACAATTTTTTTCCCTATCAAATTAAGCGATTTGTGACGTAAGATTCCACGCATTTGCATTTTCTACCCAAGGCATACGGAATATTGTTCCGAACCTCAGGCAGCAGATCCTGCTTCTCTGTCGCCAGTTTTATGATAGAGTAATTAAGCCGTTTCCCGAAAAACGTCTGGTTTAAGGGTTTTTCTTTAATGTACCGCTCTGTTGCCAATTGCTTAATTACCCACAAATGCTGCTTTTATACTATATACGAAACTGTACCTTACCTTTTCTTCTATCAGAAAGGTATAAAAATTTTATTTCGGTTTATCAGAAGACCAGTTTTCTGTATGAATAGTAGTTTTAGACGCAAAACCTATTCAAATCAAACGTTTGTCAATCTTCCATTAGAACACTGTAAATATGTTACGACTCCATTGAGGCTCTCATGTGGTAGTGAGGGAGTCTGTTTCATGGCTCAAGACCTTCTACACTCCGCGACAAAAATATACGACAAAGCTCTGAATTTTTTTCGATTCTCTGGTCTAATGAGTCATGTTGTAAAGTTCGTTTGCCTGTTGAAAAGATCCTTTACAAAGAAATCTATATAAGTCATCATTTTACCAAGTGATTAATTTTTCTACATTTATTGAAAAACTGATGCGACAAAAAGATACTCACTCATGACCAGGTGTGATGAGCAGTGCGAAATTTCGTGTGCGAATGTGCGCAATCTTATTTTGAATTACTCACTTATGGTTGCGTGCATTAATAACAATGGCAACAACTCACGCACGCGCACACGAGTTTTTAAGAACTGAACACGCTAATGAGTCATAATAAATTACTCATGAGCCTTTCATGTACGCACATGAGTGTGCGTTTCGTTAATCTAGCGAAATATGCTGAAAAGAACAAAAATAAAAATTGAAATGGATTGCTTCTGAGAATACGCCATAGAAAGAAATACCATAAAATTGTGGAAGCAGCAGATGCTGTTTTTACGGTCTAGATCGAGATCGGACTATACTAGCAGAGTAAATTTGTAACGTTTTAACGTTTTGCACTTCAAATTTTGACTTAACGCTTTAAGGACTAATGGAATACTATTTACGTTCCAAGAAATTTCAAAAAATTCTGTTGAAAGAGAACTATGCACTCTTTTGTCATGCTAGCCCTCTCTTTCAGTTTTTTTCAGTTTTGTTTCAGTCTTGTACCTACCTACCTTACTGTAAAAGATGTAGAAGATGATGGCCCGCATCAATCTGAATTGAAGGAAAGTAATGCAGAGCAGGAAGAATGCGTTCTCACAATACTCTACGATTGAGCTCAACTGAGCTTCCTAAGTGGAGTAAAGTGAACCGAAATTTCCTACCTCGTTCCGAAATTCTACCTTTTGAAAAACCTTTAAAGACTATTGGGACATATTATCCCAAGCTATTTTCCAAAAACCAAAAGCATAAAAATTAAAAATTAAATAGTTATTTCCGCTTATTTTCCTTATATTCACATAATGTATATTCTGTCCATAAAAATAATCTTAAGAAAACTTCCAGCGAGCCGTCCACCTCAAAGGGTTAAATTAAAAGATCCAAACCTTTGAAAATCTTGATTATAAGAAAAAGAATTTTTCACCTGTGTTATTTTTTACACGAAATCATTTTACTACTGATTGTTTAGTGTTTAGAGCAAATCTAATCACGAAAGTGGAAGGCACATCCTCAAATAAAAAAAAATAAAAAAAGTTGATGCAAGAGTATAAATTACCTAGTACCTACCTAACTGTGTAATATTTAATCGCTGATCTCCTAATAAACTCAGGCATATTATTGAAAAAACAATGTCATCACGGCGGGCATGCCAGATAATATTTACAGGAGCCGTGATTAATTTAATATTCTCATCCCACCATGCTAGATGATTCCCTTCATTTCACTCTGCGCGGCCTGCGCAAAACACTAAGTCACTATCAAGTACCTACCAATCATCAATAACGTAACGTATTCCTAATGATACTTTCTCTCTATCTATCTCTCTCTCTCTCTCTCTCTTTTGTACATACGCATTTACAAGATTTATGTACAGCAGATATAGTTTTTGTTGTCGATAATGTGTATAGACATATTACATACATATACATTTTATAAAACTTGTTGAACCATGAAAAGTATTTTAACAATTTCCGGAACGTACAATGACGTGAACACATTGCAAACACGATTCCCAGGCATTTTACTTCTATTCCCTTCCTCCACGGACACAGCCTTCTTCGTACACGATGGGATGGGAAGTAGATTGGAGAGTTCACAATATCTTATCCGAATGGAGATGCCATTTGCAAATTCCAATGAATTTATTATTATTATTATTATTATTTTTTACTTTTCTTATTTATTTTATTAATACAATTTAATTTTGTATTTTATTGAAACTGAAACGATTTTTATAGATGGAATTTCAAGTTTTCTATGTATTTTAAACTACCTGCGTCCTACATAATTACGGATGAAAGAAGTTCAAGGGAAAGGTGTGCATGAATATAGTAGAGGCAATTTAACAATTAAGTAGTGACGTCAGAGTAATTATTCCTGTAAATTATGATAATGTTGTTATTAAAATGAAGTAAAATAAAATTATTTTTGTATGCCGTATACAAATGTGACTATGTGCGATTTCTTTCATAGAGCCAGCTATTGGTCCAGCTGTTCAAAAGTTTCCAAAAAAGAAGAATAGGATTACTTTGATGCAAGTACCGTGCAAGATATGCTTTCTTCTTTACCAAAGTTCGAATTTATTTGTCGATATTGTAGACCTACTTCCCAAAACTTATCCAAAAACCAAATCAAACCAACACAAAACAGAACGCCAAATCTGTCCAAAGACTCCACAACTAAAAGACATCTTCCTCTGTCAAGTCAACAGTTTATTCTCGAATGAATAATAATTTCCTTTATGATGAACAAGTAATAAATGCATTCATCAAAATGTAGTAAATCATGTAAGAACAAGTAAAAAAGCTAGAATTGGTCTAAGACCAATTCTTATGATACCCTAGATGAATGCCCGTATTAAATTTCGTATGGTCACCGATCTATTCAAGTATTGATTTTGAAGTTATATTTCGCATATATTTCTAGAACAGTTTGTCGCACAGAAAAAATGGTAATAACCAATTTTATAGGATTTCGTATTCTGCAGAAGTTCTTAGTACAATAAAAATGTCTTGGACTGATCGTTTTCAAAGTATACGTAAAAAACCGAAATTTTTATATGGCAACACCAAGAAGGAGTTGTCCGATTTAGTCCATTTTTGACATTTTATTTACTAATGTAGTAAAAACATCATGTACGAAATTTCAGCAATCTACGTCGACGCGTTCTCAAGCAGTGTCCAAATATATAGTGAAAAACGAAAGTTTTGTATGGCAACCCCATGAAGGAGTTGCCCGATTTGTCTCATTTTCGAACTTAATTTTACTTTTTTTTTTAAAGTCTGTGTATAAAATTTCAGCTCTCTAAGTATACGCGTTCTCGAGTTATCGTGCGCACAGTCAGACAGACGGACGGACGGACGGTCGGACGGACGCTAAATATAAATAAATGTAAGATCATAACTTTCTCAAGAAAGCGTGACCTTTAACTCATGTCAAAGAAATTAAAGATTTGGGTATTATTTTTGATGACAAGCTTCTTTTTGCTACTCACTTAAACCATATTACTGCTAAAGCATATCGTCTTATAGGTTTCATTTTCCGAGTATGTAGATCATTTAAATCAAATTCTACCTTTATTTGTCTGTATGTTTCATTGGTGAGAAGCACTCTAGAGTACGCATGCCAAATTTGGAACCCTTTTTACTCTTGTTACAGTAATCAACTTGAATCTGTCCAGAGAAAATTCACAAGAATACTACTGTATAAACTGGAACATAGTGAATTAGAGTACAATGCTAGATTAGTTAGATTTAACATTCTGTCCTTAGAACATCGTCGCGCTTATCTTGATACAGTTTTCTTACACAAAATTCTGAATGGCGATGTGCACTGTCCTGATTTGCTTTCCAAAATTGGCATTAATATTATTTCCAGATACGCAAGACAATACACTCCTTTCAGATTACCCTTCTCTAGAACTAACCTACGGGCAAAGTCTCCGCTATACCGAATTCAGAAGACTTACAATGTCAGATTCAGTAATATTGATATTTTCAGCTCGGGCCCTCTGACATTTAAAAGATTAATCCTAAACGAGATTGGACACTGATCATAAAGTTAATTATACTATTTTTGATTTATTAGCTTTTTTATTTTTTATTATTTTTTATTTATTGCTTGGTTTGCTCCTTTTTTTCCTTGTTGCATTCCTTTTTGTTTTTTTGCTTTGCTTTGCCCATTTTTCTTTTTTCTTAAGTTTTCCTATAATTTTTCACCATTTTTATCTACTCTATTTTTTGTTTGTTTTGCATCTTATTTTACTTTACATTTTATTTTCCTTATTTTTTATCTTTTACTCTTTGTTTGTTTTTGCTATTTGAATTTTGTACTTAGAATAATATCTCTGAACTTCTGAATTTTTGTCTTTATTTTTTTTTTTTTTTTTTTTTTTTTAGTTTCTGGCTACTTTAGTATTTTAGGTTTCCTATAATATATGTAAATGTTCTAACTAGCACTCTAATAATATTTTCATAGATTAATTTACTATTATTATTACTTAATATTTTTATTTAGAATTTGTTTTCTATTTTTTTTTTATTTTTTTTTTATTTTTGCAATGTATAATTTTTATTTCTTACTTATTGTTTCGTTTGAACTTGTTTTTGCTTCTCTTTTATTTTAATTTATTTTATCTAATTAACTCTTAAGGTAGTATCTTAATTGGACTAGTCTGTGTACTATCTTATTAACTAAATCAATATAAATAAATAAATAAATTATTTCGAGGTGTTACAAACGGAATGACAAACTTAGTATACCCCTATAGATTTCATCTAGGGTATAAAAAGGTCTACAATATAAGCACCTTAATCAAACAGTTTCAGTAATGACCACCGTGTGGCGCATATATGTATCATTGACATTCCCGCCAAATTTTAGTATCATAACTTGGCCATTGTGGCCACTGTGCGTGTTTTCGATTTTAAAAATTAAATCAACTTTGCATTAACGTGCTTGTATTAAATTTTGTGTTAAAAAATTATTCAACGGTACGAAGATCTTAGAAATTCTAGAAAAGTGTTTCGGCAACGATTCTTTATCAAATGTGTGACATGAACGCTTCAGAAGTGGTCATGTGTCCGTCGAGGATGACGATGGCGCAGCGGTAGGCCATCAACATCAAAAACCAATGAAAACATCGATGCGATAAAAGAAATGTTGGCAGAAAACCGTTAATTAACCATCAGAAAACTGGCAGAGAACTTGAAAATCGCTTACGGCTCCATCCAAGAAATTTTGATTAATTATTTCGGCTCGAGACGTGTCGCTGAAAGACTGATGCCAAAACACCTGAATTTCATACAGAAAAAAAAGGACGAGTCTGTATCCGACTCAACATTCATCAAACGCGCATAATTATTGGAGACGAGACGTAGGTTTATGAGTATGACACACAATTCAGATCCAGATCAAGTAGGTGAATGGCGTACTATACACCGTATGAGTCAAGACCCAAAAAAATCACGTGGTTTTCAGTCGTAAAAGAAGGTAATGTTCACGGTTTTCATGGATTACAACGGTGTTGTACATCATGAATTCTTGCTCGAAGGTCAGTTTGTGTGAAGCAATTCGCTAAAAAAGCTGTGGGGCTATGGGCAAACAACTTATGGATTTTGAACCATGATAACGCACCGCCGAACAATGCCATCCTTATCCATGATTTTTGTTTTTTTTTTTTTTACCAAGAACAGAACAAATACCATCCAGCACCCATCGAATTCACTTGATTTGGCTTTCTGCGACCCACTCGAAACCACTCCGGGGAACGCGTTTTAGCAGCCGAGACGAGAAGACATAATGAAAAGTCGAAGACGGCTCTGATGGCCATACCGAAAACCGAATGTAAAAAATGTTTCGAGGATTGGATAAGAGCATGGCAGTTGATGGTGACTACTTTGAAGATGACAAAATCAACTTTGATAAATAAACTTGTATTTTTAATTTTCTAAATAAATTCCTGAAACTTTTTGATCAAGGTAGTGTTAGATCGATACATTTTGTTTGATGGTCTTCTAACTTCTTCAAGCCTTAGTTTTATGTGATGTTTTTTTTTCCATCAAACAATTTTTTCAGGTTTTGAAAGGTAAAAAAAATGCAAGTGGCCAACATATGGCGGATGGAAAAGCAGTTTCATAGCTCAATTGCACCAATTTTGGCCATTGCAATTGCAGACGTGTGCAGAATTTTTATTTCGCCAAATGGATTCGCTTTTCTATTAATTCGGCGTAAAATCGATTCAACGAAGGTCCATAATACTGTACTGTACTATGATCGTTCCTCTTCCTCTTTTCCAGTTCGCAAGGAGAAATCCGTATTTTAATGTGGATGGGTCCATGTTTCATCGACGGTTACATAACAGCACAAAAACTCACTTGGATTGCGTTTGAATATCTCCTTAATTTGTAAAAATTAGTATACCGTGCTACGTGTTCTGTGGAATTGTACAGGGTGTTTGGTAAGTCGTGCTGAGGTCGAAATATGCAAAAAATCGTGAAGGAGGCGGGGTTTCATGTTTTTAGATACTTTTTCAATAAACTCTATAATGATAGTTTAGGTACCAAAAGTTTGGCTGAAGCACTATTAAACATGCCTCTATTTTTGAAGGCAAATCGGGGGCATGCTTTTTGGTGATCACGGTGTTAGCTTCACTCTTTGTTTCCTTCTTTCAGTTTTTCAGCTTCGTACGGTCTTTTGAGTGCCGCTCCTTTGTTTCAGTTGGATATGACCAAATTAATAGTTTATCCTGTAATCAAACTTTCGTCGTTTGTCAGCTGAAGTATGGTGAACTGACAGAGTCATCTGTATTAAGGAGCCTCCTTGTGCGTTCCTAGGGACATTCCACTTTTTTGCTCTCAGTCCCACATTTTGGTCATGTAGCACTGTCAAAATTTTTTCCGTGGTGAACTATTGGCTACTTAGAAAGTAGGCAACTACGATTTGTGTACAAGGGATTTCACTCTCCTCTACCACTCTGCGCAATGTGGCTCCGTCGAAGTTGGGTTTAATGTTTAAATTATGAATAGCATTTAAATGATCAAGAGCTCCTCTGGAAAGTTTTTTTTTTCCAAAACGCCTAATTTGATGCTCGTCATTACTTGATTAAGCGTCGGCTTTGATGAATCATCCGCAGGGGTCACTTGGGTTGATACCCTATTAATAGTGTCACTTTTAGGTCGTTTTGGCCGCATTTTGGGAATCAAATCATCTGATCGGGTCCATTCGGTACTCTTGAACTGATCCATTAAATTTAAAGCGACCGACATAATGGCTCTCTTCTGAGTTGTGATCCTTATCCCCATCCCAGTGCTTTTAGTGATTTTATGCGACTCCAGAGAGTTGCCTTGCGTTTTTATGTGATTCGGATAATATCAGAATATTATCTCAATCTTCGGTTTCCTTTCTTTCGTTGGGATCCGTTTGAAACTCATACGAAAGAGAAGTGCCTGATTACAGATAGCTTCGGAGGATGAGAAAATGTCAACAACGCTAGTTGAATCTATTTTCATCTTCTGAATCGTTGCAATCGCTTGAGAGGCAGCCAAGCTTCCTCTATTGTAGAAGTAATAAGAAGTAAAACAAAAACCTTGGAGAATAGAAAAATTTAAGAAATTTAAGATTTTTTATTTTTAACGATTCTAAATCAAATTCATAAATACAAGAGGTAAAACGAACCGACTCGTCCGGGGTTTTTGATCAGGAACATTCCGCTTTCCGGGCGACTGCTCTTACCACTGAGATAACGAGACAAATGATTTTCTCTATTGTATTTCTTAATTTGTAACTAGCCTATTAAATCACGTTGCTTTCAGCTTGCATTAACCAGTAACGATGAAAGCGTACACAAATAAATTCCAATTTTTCATTTATTTTTTCCCGAACCGGAATCGAACCCACACTTATTAGAATCGGTCAAAGATGGAGAATAAAAGAATTTTAACAACTTTCATTTTTAACGATTCCAGTCTGGGAAAAAATAAATAAAAAATTCATGATCGGTCATCGGGGTCATGTTTTTTGCTAGGAAATATAGTCGATCATTGCAAAGCCTGGATACCAGATCATCCTTATTGAAAACAAACGTCGTGCGGTATATGGAGTTCAATGATAGCGAATAAGCTCCCCTTTCAGCCATTCACCCGTTGGCATGGTCTTTTCTTTGGGTTACAGATAACCTCTCCACAAGTCTCTTCGTTTGCTTAGACCTTCAGCATATCCTTGATGATCATTGAGTCAATTATGGAAATACTAGTCTATCTAGTCTGTCCATTATTCTGCTTTTCTATGCAATTTGGATTTTTTTGAATATTTGAGGAAAATCCGTAAATTTGTAGATAGTTCGAGTTTTACAGGCTTACAGATTCAGAACTCTTATGGCCGATTTCACAGTCACTGCTTAAGCCACAGCGATGGCTTAAGCCAAGGCTTAATAAATATTTCGGTTTCACAGTCAAGGCTTAAGTGAAATCACTGGCTTAAGGAAAGCTTAACTTAAGCCCTTGATCTCGAAGGCTTAGGCCTCAGATTTTGCTGTGAAACACATAAGAAATTATTGCTAAATATATATTTTGCCTAAATATTATAATTTTTGTTATTAAATGAACGCACATATTTCAAAAGTTATATTTTAAAACTAAATTGAAATTTTCCAAGCGAAAAATAGTTATCTAATTAGCAGTTTTGAGTACTGTCTGGCAGCTAGTGTCAGCATTCCATTTGACATTTTAAGAAGAAACCAAACAGTTTAGGACAAAAATGAGTTATTTATCTGATACAGAGGATATAAGAGACCAAGAATTGTATAATATAATATCGCAAGGTGTGACCCGTGAAAAAATTATAAAAACGCTACCACAACATTTCGAGAAATGGGATGACGTTGATTTTTATTCTCGGTTCCGGTTGTAGAAATATTCGGCTTTGATGGTTTACGTTACCGAAACATTCTGTAACAATGATTTTCGATTTTATATCCTTCCAGATAAAAACCACCAACAAACTGGTAAATAAAAAGATCTTCTTTTTTTCGCTTAGTTTTTAATCCGCAATGGAAATTTTCCTTTAAAAAAATTCACAATTACCGCAGTGCTGACAACACTTAAAAATTTTCATCCGCGGCTTAACTAAGCCTCAGATTACTGAGTACTGTGAAACCGAGTAGGCTTAAGTTCTGGGCTTAAGCCACACCCGTGGCTTAACTAAGCTCTGGTTTAAGCCTGGACTATGAAACCGGCCATTAGGATTTGAAAATACGAATATCCGGATATCCGTTCCTTGATTATTTCCCTAATTATGAGTAGCTAGCTTTGTCATCACCTCCAATTTAGAGTTGTTTATTTAGAATAGTGATTGATTGTAAAAACAGCTGTGGCAACACTGATCTTACTTTTTTTTTTTTTTTTGTATATATGTAAGATGGTGTATTGTTATATATATGTATATGTACAAGGTCATTCAAAAATGTATACACAAAACCTAAAATCTAATTTGGAAATTTGAAATTTGGAATACTTTTTACAATTTTTCTCTTTAAATCATCTTGTTTATCTTGCCCACAGGTATGGTTGCACATTTTTTAATCACCCTGTATATGCATACAAACTTATGTTAATTATTGTTCAAATTAATTCAGTCGTAACCCCCGGAATATAATACAAGCCATGAAGTCGCCGAAGGCATTGACACATTAAAAGGCCTTAACGTGCCGGGTACAACATGCAGTAAGAGCTCACTCTGACTGCTTTTTGTATACTTGTCATGGAAGAAAAAACTAAAATTTCATTTTAAACAGGTCCTAAAGCCTAAAACTGTCACTCCCACAGAAAAATGAAGTTAAAACAAATTGCAGCCAAATATGTTTTCTTTCTAATAGTTAAAAAAAAAATAAAAAAATAGCACGTAGAACAAATTTATGGAAATTATATAAGCAACTTTTATATGGAAAATTCCTGCAGTAAGACAAGGCACGAAGACCGTGGATGTTCTCTTTTTTCGACTTTGTTCATGGCTTGTATATTCCGGAGATTACGATTCACTTCAATTCATATTAAAAAAAAAAATTGTTAAGTGAAATTAAATCAATGACGAGGAAGATCTCAAGTGAAGGGAATAAAAATAACTCAACTCATTACATCGGGAATTCTCATGGATAGCAGTAAATAAAAATTTCAAATAGATTTCACAAACAACAAATGACTAATAATTAATAATTCATGTCAGTTATGTCGTAAATAAGACTTTTCTAATAATGCCAAGGCGATACATATTAAGAGAGCTAGAGACAGTATAGAAAGTGAGGACGCTTAACTTTATTCTGGGCATAACGTTGATAATGTGATTAAATTGTTTTCTCAACTGTATCTGCTGCAGTCTAATGAATTACGAAAATTATCGTGTTTATACCTACTTAATTTGGCTTTTTCAGAGTTGTCTCGAGTTGTTATCGTATTGGGCTGTGTTAGTGATAATTATGGCAGGCAATATTTTTTCTATTCTGATTAGTGTTTATTTATTTCGAAAATACAAATAGGACAGCCATTTCTTATGGTTTGTATTTTTTTTTACTGTATTCAAATCGAATAAAGTAAGTTCATAAAATTCTTTATTGATTTGTAAAGAATTTTGTTAGATTTAACAATACGAAAGTTATTTATTGCTCATAAAAAAGCGCTTTTTTCCCGCAAATATCGAATGAAAGAAAAAGATTAAGCAAATCAATAGTACTAGAAATAGATGCCGATATCTCTTTCCACTTTAAGACTTTCACGCTTATATTTTTCTTAACTTTTTAAAATATTAACCTGCGACAATATTTTAAAGTAAAGGGTTTTCCAATAAGAGGTGTTATTTTTATATTCAAAGAAAAATGCCATTTTTTGAGATAAATGATCGGATCTTTGTTTCATTATAAAGAGGAAGGTATGCCGTTAATAATGGAAAATAACATCAGCCAAATGACCACCACGACCATGCCTACAGGACCATATCCTTTTCATGAAATTTTCCATAACAAAATCGCAAAGTGGCTGCCCTATGTCCTCGATAGTCTCACGAATTCCATCTTTGAGGTCTTGAATCGACGCTGGGCTGTTGGCGTAGACCTTCTCTTTCACGTGGCCCCAAAGGAAGAAGTCGCAAGGTGTTAAGTCACAAGATCTCGGTGGCCAATTGTGATCACCTCTTCGAGATATAACACGGTCCGGAAACTTTGCCCGTAAAAGATCAATGGTTTCGTTGCTTGTATGGCACGTAGCGCCGTGTTGTTGAAAGTAAACGTTGTCCAGATCAATACCATCCAATTCCGGCTATAAAAAATTATTAATCATCTGTCGATAGCGCAATCCATTCACCGTAACTGTTGCTCCAGCCTCATTTTCGAAAAAGTAAGGTCCAATGACCCCGCGGGACCATAAACCGCACCAAACAGTCACACGTTGAGGATAGAGAGGCTTTTCAACAATAACTCTTGCGTTTTCCGAGCCCCAGATGCGACAATTTTGCTTGTTGACGAAGCCATCGAGGTAGAAATGGGCCTCATCACTCAAGATGAGTTTTCGATGGAATTCCCGATCATTTTCATGCATTTCAAGGACGCAATCAGCAAAGACTCGACGTTGTTGATGATCGGCCGGCTTGAGTTCTTGTGTTAACTGAACTTTATAAGCCTTAAGACCCAAATCTTTATGCAAAATACGGTGTAATGACGTTTGTGGAATGCCTAATTCCAAAGAACGACGAGGAATGGACAAACCTGGGTTTTCTTCAACACTTTCGGCTACAGCAGCAATATTCTCGGCTGTTCTTGAGCGACGTGCACGGGTTTTATTCTTCACATCACTAACTTGTCCCGACAGCTCGAATTTTTCTACCAATTTCTGTATTGCGGTCCGACAAGGTGCTTCACGACGACCCAAAAATGTTCGAGTCTCTGCCACATTTTCACCATTTTTATAGTGAATTTTAATAATTTCAATGCGTTGTTGAATCGTGTATCGTTCCATTTTTATTAATGGCGTAGTTTGTACTTGTCAAATGTCAAAAAATGACAGCTCCAAAAGTGACATCTACCGAAATAGCGGGCTAATTAAAATAGCACCTCTTATTGGAAAACCCTTTACTTCAATTCAAATGAAGGTGATCTTAATATTTTGACCAATGTGTTTTTTTTTTGTAATATTTTTAAATGAAAAACTTTGAAAAAGCGTGGTTTTTTGTCTCCTCCCCGTAAGGTCTTTCTAATGTGTCTGACAAGAACAAAAAAAAATCCAATTTAATTTTTTATATTTATGAGCCATCGATAAACCATGCCGGTAAATGTAATAAGGCATCCAAAACCATTAGAGAAGAAGCAGCTTAAAACATGAATCTTTGCCGGATGTTTAAAGGCTCTAACCACTATTCTTTCATCTTTTCTTGTTCAAGTGTGTCTACAATACTGGACGAGTATAGCCAAAAGTAGGTTCATTTTTAAGCATCATATTACTTGAAATCTCTTTTGATGTTCTCAGTTGCCCATGAGTGTACCTTTTCTGAGTATAGATATGTTTCTCTGTAAACAAAGGTTATGGCATTGTCAATAAAAGTAAAACACCAAACTCCTTCAAACGATTTCTCAAAGTATGAATGGATACCTCGATAATACTTTTATCTAGCTTAGTCTTTGCTGTGTACATAGAAAAATGGTAGGACTTTCCTTGAAATTCTGTAATATCGCGCCCTATCCTCCCTTGTTGATGTCTCTAGCGTAGATACTCTACTACCGTACTTATCAATATATCCTGTGCTGTGCAATTGATACTTGCAACTTTAAAAACTTCAGTTGTAAGGAATAGGTAAGGTGTTATATTTTTCACTCTCTAACGGTAATGAAATTTTGAAAATCTGTAACATTTCTTTGAAATAGGACACTCTGAACATTTTCTCGTAGCAAAAAAATTACAAGACTTGATATTGATCTCTGAACCGAAAAAAAAACAATGAATTTTAAAACAAAAAAGTGTATTTTTTTTGGGTCCTATTTCCAGAACTGATTAGCTATGGACATTACTAATATACAAATTAAAATTGGGGATAGTTAAAGTTACCTTTAAAAAACGCGCTATAATATCTTATCTCTATCTTGCGTCCAGATTTCCAGGAGAAACAAGGGATTGAAGGATATTCTGCATTTGTCAAATTGTCCAAATTTCTTAAACCTGAAATAATAAGGCGTACATTAACAAGTCCTCCCCCCCCCCCCCCCTTGTCATCTAATTGTTGACTTGTCTTGACCTCTCCTATCACCCAAAATGCAATCAAATTAAAAAACCGTTATATTTCCGCACAAGGGAGGTCTTCAAAGTGCTCGCGAATCTCAATATGTCTTAAAGTGGCAAACACAATTCTACCGTACATCTTACATACATATATGAGATATACGTGCAAATTTGAGCACATTACACCGAAATGGATCGAAACAAATCGAATCGCAACGGAAAAGTTAGCAAATTTCAATTTTCACGGATGACATAACCTAGAAAAATAATCTGTAAAGATTTATTTATACTCAAAGATGTATTAAACGGCTTTTGTTGAGGAAATAAAAAAAAAACATGAATTATACGAAAAAAAAAAATGTTTTTATACACTGTAAAAAGGCACGAATTGTTACTACAAAGTTTAAGGAAAAAAGTTCTAGAAATGTAGGGAACATTGCTTATATTGTAGGGAATATGCCATAAAATGTAGGGAATATTCCCTATATTTTAGGCGATATTCCCCAAATTTTAAGGAATATTCCATACATTTATAGAAATTTTTGCCCTAAACTTTGTGGCAACAGTTTGTGTATTTTTACAGTGTAGATGAATGTAAAACGGAAAGACAAAATGTGGCAAAATTTTAAAGTTAAGTTTTTGAAACCGAACGGAACAATTGTGCTCATTCATCCGTTGGATCGAATCGAATCGAACCTTCGGAATTCTGTTTGGCACGCAAGGCTTGGTATTTCGTGACTGCGGTACTAAAATGCAGCACCTCTTCTTTTATTAAGCCTCTACGCAAACTATTTCACCTGTCCTGTTCGACAGGAGTCTTTCCTTCGGCATGGAAATATTATCATGTTCATCAAATACCTAGACCTTCTCATCTTAAAGCAAATTAAAATATTTCTCTCTTTCCAGTTTTAATGCAAGGCTCTGTTCTCTCTACTACTCTCTTTCTCATTTTTAGTAATGATAGGCTACCCTCAATTTCAATCCTATTCATAGTTTTGCAAACGAGGGCAGCCTTGATTTTTTATACTCGTTCGACACTTTAGCTGACTGCCGCGAGAATGTTATAGCTGACAAACGAAGCCACATATTTAGTTCACTAAACAATGACCTTACTCGCTTGGGGCAGATCGAATCGGTTCTTGTTTATTGCTTCCAAAACGTAATCTTATCTATTATCACTCAAAAGTAATCCAACATCCGGTTAACCAATTTCCATCGATGGAGTTGATATCTTTGATGATCTCACCATCCCTAAACATCTTCGGCATTGAAATATCCAACAAACTTAGTTGGTCCGATCAGATTTTTGCTATTGCAAAAAATGCGATGAAATGCCTGGACTATATTTCGCTCCATTATAGACTTGGCGGAAATCTACAAGTCTTATATCAAGCCTAAATTAGAATATTAATTCCTCTCTTTTATCGCTACTTCTATTGGGAAATCTCTAGCCTGATCCCTTCTAGAATTCTCCCTATGCATACCACACGAACTGTAACCCGAGCTCTTCCCCACACCATTGAAGTCAAATTCAATCGTACCTTCAAATTCCTAGAGTCCCTTCATAAGCGGATCAGTACGAATGTGGAAATATCTATCATCTTCTCCCCCCCCCCCCCCTCCTCCTCCACCCAACATAATTGTGAGTCGCTAACATTCACGCGGGAAGCCACGTCGTCATTTCCTTTACTCATCCCAATAATCCTTAATTTCCTACCCCTTCTTCCTTTCCTGCAAAGGCTGTGCTACGTCACCATAGGGTATCCTCTGAGCTTTGGCAACGGCATAAAAACAAAAATAATCGGGAAAAGTTAGAATTGGTTTATGACCTTACGGTACCCTAAATGAATGTCCGTATGTAATTTCATACAGTCAAGGTTGATTGTTATAGTGTTTTTTCTCAACTATTTCTTGAACGGTTCGATGGACAGTAAAAATGATTATAACCAATTTCGTAAGACGGTTTAATCAGAAGAACTTTTCAGTACAATGAAAACCTCTAAAACTGATTGTTTTCACAGTATATATGTACGTAAAAATCATAAATTTTTATATGGCAACACCAAGAATAGATTGGCCGTTTTCATCCATTTTTGAAATTATTTTTACTAGTTTTATGAAAATGTCGTGTGCAAAACTTTGATTCTCCACGTTGATACGTTCTCAGGCAAAATTCGTTTTTCACTATACAGGGTGTTTCATAATTGGTGCACCAAACTTAAGGGTTTGATAGCTGAGGTGGAGACAAGCAAAAAATTATAAGGTGAAGGGGGGGGGTAAAACGCGTCGTTTCGGCGGTAGGGGGGGTTTAAGATTTTTAGTACTTCTTCCACTTTACACCCTGTAACTTTCTTGATATACACCCTATTAAGGTGGGATTCATCTCAGATGATAGCAAACCGTCTAAGCTTTCCATCGGAAGTAGTAGGACATCAAAGTCAAAAAATTGGAAAAAAATTCCTAATATTTTCAAATTTTAACGATTTTCCCGCCAAAATGCATAACTATACAGTTTATTACAATATTTAGAAACCCCGGAATGTTACCTTTAATTTGACTAAGCACATGTACCTGCCTAAATGCAACCGTTTTTGAGGTATTCCCGTTTTTATGATGCATAATTTCATTAATTTTGCTAATAATAATAGAAATCGCGCCTAATTTTATGCAATTCCACGCAAATTAGCACGAAGGCTGATTGGGCATTCACTGGAAAGCTTAGACGGTTTGCTATCATCTGAGATAAATCCCACCTTGATAGGGTGTATACCAAGATAGTTACAGGGTGTAAAGAGGAAGAAGTGCTAAAAATCTTAAACCCCCCTACCACCGAAACGACGCGTCTTACCCCCCCCCCCCCCCGCCCGTCACCTTATAATGAAAATATGTATAATGAAAATATGTATATAGTGAAAAACCAAATTTTTGTATGACAACTCCACGAAAGAGTTACCAGATTTGACTAATTTTGGAGCTTTAATATACTTTTTTTTTTTTTTTACAAAAAGCCCGTATGCGAGCAGACGGATGGACGGACGGACGGACAGATAGATAGACGGACATGCAAAAATCAAAATAACTTTTAATATTATGCGTGGCGTGGGTGTCCAATCCATTTTATTCTACCAGCATTGTTTCTATGCATTATTTTTTTTTTCATTGAAAAGATTAATAAATACTTTCCAATTGCTCGATCATTTTGGTTCGTATTTCTTTGATAGTGTACATGCACAAGATCCATTACATTTTATATAGATCGGTCTTGTATTGTATCTTACTACGTTGTATAATTACAATAAATACAAAACGTAATTATACCTCTAGTATAATAATGTTGATTTTATCCTGATTATTATTTTTTTTTTTTATAATATAAATTCCAAATTCTGTACTTTCCATTTCTTACATTGTAAAGTGTTATAAAATTTTAAATTGAAATATATTTAGAAATTTTTACTTATTAATTAATGTAGCTCTACGTGTTTAAGTAAAAAAACATAAATAAATAAAAAATTTACACACACACCCACATAAAACTTATTATATAATAATTGTTCGTTTCTTTTTATATTTTCAGTATGTCCAAGCCTTGATATACGCAATGGTCCATCAGAATTTCGAAATCTTTCCGAATGTAGTGTAATCGAAGGATTCCTAATAATTTCGTTAATGGATAAATATTCGCCACAGGATTACGAAATGTCTTTTCCACTTTTAACTGAAATTACCGATTACATGTTGGTCTATCGCGTTAATGGATTGAAAACATTGGGAAGATTATTTCCAAATTTAACTGTTATACGTGGAAATATTCTATTCGAAGGATATGCATTAGTTGTTTATGAAAATATTCATTTGGAAGAAGTCGCTCTAACATCACTGACAACAATCAAACGTGGCGCTGTACGAATTGAAAAGAATCCACTTTTATGTTTTGTGGAGACAATCGAATGGGCGCAGATTGCAATTAATACTTCGGTGGAGAATCATTTTTTTCGGGTAAATATTATTTTTTGTATAAATATTTTAAAATTAAACTTAACATAACTACATACAGTATGTAACTTTTTAAATTATGTATAATAAATATTGAAAATGGGTTCGGTGCTAGTATTCCAATGGTGGGGAGTAATTAATTATCTCATACCTCATAAATTTTTTTTTTTTAAATTTCCTGTGATGTGCTTAGTTTTTTATTGATATTCTTACTAACATCCGATAGGTGGCATTACTGTTAAATGCGGAATTTGAAATATAAAATGAAACGCCTTAAACGCTCAAGCGTGAAATTTGATTAAGCTTTAAGCCTGAATTACCATATGACACTCACGCTAAACCTGTCAAAAGGGATTATACGAGATAGTACAGCTTGCATGCCAGCTTTCCTTCCAACGCGATTTTTAACTTGACAGCAGAGGCCAGTTCGGTTGATGTCTTATCATCGTGCATGCAAATTCATTAAAACAAGTAAAAAAGCTAGAATTGGTCTAAGACCAATTCTTAGGATACCCTAGATGAATGTCCGTATTAAATTTCGTATGGTCACCGATCTATTCAAGTTTGATTTTGAAGTTGTTTTTCGCATATATTTCTAGAACAGTTTGTCGCATTGAAAAAATGATCATAACCAACTTTATAGGATTTCGTATTCTGCAGAAGTTTTTAGTACAATAAAAATGTCTTGCACTGATGGTTTTCAAAGTATACGTAAAAAACCGAAACACCAAGAAGGAGTTGCCGGATTTAGTCCATTTTTGAAATTTTATTTGCTAATGTAGTAAAAACATATGTACGAAATTTCAGCTCTCTACGTCGACGCGTTCTCAGGCAGTGGCCAAATATATAGCGGAAAACGTAATTTTTATATGGCAACTCCACGAAGGAGTTGCCCGATTTGTCTCATTTTCGAACTTAATTTTACTTTTTTTTTAAAGTCCGTGTACAAAATTTCAGCTCTCTAAGTATACGCGTTCTCGAGTTATCGTGCGCACGGACGGACGGACGGACATGCAAAAATCGAAATAACTTTTAATATTATGAATGGGTGTCCAATCCATTTTGCTCTACCATCATTATTTCGAGGTGTTACAAACGGAATAACAAACTTAGTATACGCCTATAATTTCATCTAGGGTATAAAAATTGCAGTAAGGCGTAAAGTCTTGCGTATATTGGAAAATTATATTCATATCATTATATCATTATATCATTTTATATTTTTTTTTATATCATTTTCCCAGTATAAATTTGTCAATTTCACTCAAACATTTCTTTTCGGCCATCTGAGACAAAACTTTGAGCAACCGTCTCAGTTGTCTCAGTTCAAACCAATCAGCTGATTTGCCAATTTTGACATTTAAATAATTTTGACCACAGAAAATGGATAGTAATAAATTGACGAAAGTGTTTTTAGTTTATTCAAATAGCCCACTAAACTTTAATTATTAATTAAAATCACAAAATAACGAAACTGAGTCAACTGAGACAAGAAAATTCAGTTTCGAATTTTGTAGCTCAATATGGAACTAAGACAGTTCACCGAAAGTGCAGTCTCAGTGAGCCAACTGAGAATATCTCACTTGTCTCACTGAGAATGTGCTTGCTGAAAGCGCCGCATGATTTCGATAGTAAGGATCAATTATATTCAACTGCACAAGTTCTGTAAAGAAAAATAGACATAAATAGGAATCGTATATATACATACAGCCCGGATAGCATATTTGTTTTTACACAGCAGTCCTTTATTCATTTTTTAATAATCTGAATATATATGAAATTAAATTAAATGAAAAAGTGAAGGGATTAGGTTTTAGAGCATAGTACACAAGGAGATTTTGCAGTATGTCAGCCTTACTAAACTTTAGTAACTACATTAACAGCATAAAAACAGAAAAAAATAGTCCGGTTAAAAAAAAACTATCATTTAAAAAAATTTAAATAAATAAAATTGGAGTTTGGAGACATTCTTACTATTATTATTATTATTAAGAGAATTCATCTCACTTTTCTTATATTAACCCCCAAAGGCGGTGAATTGAACTGAGGTCTTTGATAAAATCTGTAATGTTCTTGAAAGTCATCTTTATAATAACTTCTGACAGGCCTTCATTATCGATCTTGATCATCGACTTAAACTTATCCAGTGAATAGGACCGTTATAGTCATCAGCTTATCTCAGACCTAAGATAATCTCTCATCCCAAAGCCTGACTCCTGCTTATAGTTGATTTTGGGTTACTACAAAAAGGCTCAGGGTCGTTGATGAACCGAAATTTGGTTCCTTCCTAAGCAGGAGGGTTTCAATCTCATTGACCTCAATAATATCTTTTTCTCTTACATCCAAAGTAGTACCAAATGCGTTTATCCTCTCTACTTGAATCTGCTTTAGGTTATTTGTATCCGAGGCTCTTCTTCAATTTCTAGATTCGTTTTTCATAACTATGCTAGGACTTTATCTTGCAGTAGCTCCATTCTTTATAGTAATTAATAGGCTGTTTCTTCGTTTACCTAAAGTACATATTGTGATGCTACTAGAAGAGAGGGGTGGGGAATTTTATTTATGTAGCATAGTAGATAGACAATATGGGAGACGATAAGCTATAAAAGAAAGAAAACTAGGTAGGACGAAAAGCACATAACCGTGTCGAGGTGATAAGCTGACCTACCGATACCACTTCTGGTCCTGCTTGGCTGTTTGTGATGTATTTGGATTGTATGTATATTTTAACTCCCCGGGCCATACGCGCCGACATCTCTTCTGACTTACATTTTGAATCAAACCGTATATCGTTTATAAAAACCTTTTTTAAAGGGTAGATCACCAGAACTTCTAAGATCATCTTGAATGGTTTTTGAAAGCTATAACTTTCTGTCGTAATATAGTATGTATACGAGATGAAATTAACCATTAGGTTCTCTAGATCTAGCAATTCCTCAAGGACTTTCAATTGGCCGACCAAATTGTTTGTTTGTGGAAAGGTTTCATAACGTTAATAGACGCCGCATTTCTTATTCACTAACCGAATTAACAAAATCAACTCGATAAATAAAATACTATTTCTATACGACGAATATTTCCACCTTTATTTATTGCTAGAGCAGTGCCTAATCAGAAATATCGTTAGAAATAATACAAAAATATTCATTACAAGCTAAAAATAGATGTAGGTACTTACCAAAAAATTACTGTACTTTTCCACAAAAAACCTTAGGATATCCAGGAATTATGTAGGTTCCGTTTACTTTCTGCATTATCCAAAGTCCAGAGCTTAAATGGTCATTTTCATCGTCACTATTATGATAAAAAATCTTCTTTAGTCTGGATCCCATTAACAAAATCAGAAATCATTAATTATTGTTCTGCTATGAAAATTAATAAATATTTGAACACATTGTGATCACCTGTAGCATTCATATATTTGATAGTGCACCTACCGATGAGATTCTCTGCCCGCACCTCTGGAGCAATATCGGAAAGCATTGAGTCATTGTTCTTCTGAAATAGCACCATAACTTAAATAAAAAAACAAAATTTAAACGATTTCTTTTTTCATTATGAGTGTTTTAAATTTTAATTTAAGTTTTTATTACTCTTTTACAGAATAACAAAGTCATTAACGAATGTCCATCATGTCCAGGAGGAAATTCGAAATCTGATCGAGCAGAAGGTGGTCACCAAATGGAAGAAGGTAAAAGTTGTACGGAGTATCCAGGTGGATATCGATACTGCTGGAATCGTCAACATTGCCAAAAAAGTATGTCTCTAAAAATTTATTTCTGTCATAAGTCAGATAGTTTCCAGAACTCTTTCAATAAATTCTACAAAATTATTGTTATGGACTCTCTGATGGTGGTGGTGTACGAAAATCATCAAATTTATGCAAACCTTTAAATTTTCAGTTTGTCCAGCACGTTGTAAAAACTCCTGCAACAACAGAGGCGAATGCTGTAATGAATCATGCCTGGGCGGATGTGCTCACAATAATGTAAACTCGTGTTCTGTTTGCAAACATTTGGTTTATGGAAATGAGTGCACCGAGACTTGTCCTGAAAAGTCTTATAAGGTAAAATTATTGTGAAATTCTGTGTGGTTGCGGTTGGTAATCATGTTTATATAGAGTAGACAATAACAACAACAACAAGAGAAACTCAATTATTTTTTTTTTTTGTATACAGTACTTGGAACGCAGTTGTATTAACGCTCAAGAGTGCTTCAGTAAATTACCACCGCTAAATGCTGATATGCGTCATGAGTACCCTTATGTACCTTTTCGAGGAGTTTGCAGTTCTCGATGTCCTTCAGGATATGAAAAGTTCAACAATGAAACTTGTCGGCGATGTGATGATAAATGCGTCAAAAAATGTCCACCTTCGTCTTTGGATAGCATATCAGATGCAAGAAGATTGAGAGGTTGCACCGTCATTTCAGGATCTCTGATTATCAGTATTCGCCAAGGAGGACGTTAGTAACAAGTTTTTGTTTGCATTGAATTATGAATAAATTTTTCTTATTTTTTTTTTTTTTCATTTTTATTTTAGCACATATTATGGAAGATTTGGAAAATGCCTTGTCATCGATTGAAGAAATTGAAGGATACTTGAAAGTCACAAGATCTTTTTCGTTGTTATCCCTATCATTTCTAAAAGGTTTAAAAGTTATTAGGGGAAACGAGTTGGATTCTTCCAAGTAAGTTTTTATTTTTATTTATTTATTTATTTTTAGTGCTCTTTTTATATATAGAGGAGAGGGTTCTTTTTTTAAAGCATTCTTGTGTCTCATAGCTCTTCTTTATTTAGTTTCATAATTGTGGCAAAAATATTACTCTCCCGTATCAGGTAATGCGCAAGGGACCATTTCGTCTTGAATGAAAGAATATTTAATGGGACAAATATTTTACATCGTAATTAGCTTTGTTTTTCGGTTTTTTTATTTCGCCGATTGATTGCTGAATTTGTAAGCCAATATCTAGATTCAATCAGAATTTTTCTAATATTATTGTAAGAGGCATAACTATAATCATAGATGGCACAAGAACTAGATGTCGCATGCAGTACCAAAATAGTTACAAAATTTATATGGCTGGGTGGTCCGGAATGGACAACAACATTTGAAATGATGTATACGTCGAGTGATTCATATCTTTTCGTAAGTATCTGAAGTGTTGAGGAAGTCGATAAAATGTATACAAAACTGCTCTAAAACATGTTATGGTCCATTCCAGAAATCTGTATACTCTGATCTATAATGCCATGTGACATTTAGTTCTTGTGCCATCTATGGTTATAGTTATGCCTCTGCTATAACTCACATCAATTCTTACTTATATTAATTAATTATATTAATTAATTACATGTATTAAAGAGTATGCTGGTCTAGAGAATTCTCGAATTCTTCAATAAATTTGCGCTTTAGTAGAACACCTCTTGAATACGCAAACAGGACTGGTTCCTACATTATGACACGTACCATGTCAACCACATCGAATCTGTGTAGTGCACTTACCCTGAAATAACACGTTATTTCTTCGATCTTGCGAGGACCGAACGTGTAAAATTTTTCAATATTCATTCATTTGATAAGCGAAAAGCGTGAATCGTTGTGCCAATGTAACTTTCGTCATGGGCTTTTAAACTCTCGAATCTCTTTTGATGATAAAAACGATATTCATTGAAGCAGCATCGATTGAGAGGTTATAGAGTGAGAACTGAAACAAAATATTAATTGTTTTTTAATTAAATACGGAATTTATGTATAAACTTGAACTGTTTTATTTAGACGATTTTACGATTTGTAAGAACGGATCGCTTCTCGATCTAGTGATCAACTGCTCGACTTCTTCCAACGATGCTCAGCCAATCTTCCATTTTCGAGAAACCTTTTCAGAGATTTTATCAAATTTGTTTAAGATCCATGAAGATTCATGCACGTTTCTTGTCTCCGAAACACCATTGTAGATCATCTTCTGGTCACTTATATATTAAAAGAGCTTTGATGTTTATCCACAAAATTGATTTGTAAGAGCACAACTCTATTTTTATTCGACTGTGTGGATTTTTTGGTCTCGTCTAGGTGCACATTCCGGTTAGGTCTTTAAAAATTTGTTGATTTCTATTAATACAATTTTTCTGAGATTCACGTATATTATAAACGTTATGTACAACTTAGTGTTAAGTTAGATTAGGTTAACACTAGGGGCGACTAGGCCACTAGAACCCTATGGACATCGCGACCAGAATTGATCTATAGTGTCCGCCACTGAAATGGTGATTTGCAATCTTTAGGCTGTATGCAATCGGCTAATTTGTTTCTACATATTTTATACTAACGGCCACGACAGTGATGCCCGTCGTGTGTGCAAATAGTATAAAGCTGAAAGCGCGGGACACTCACATATAATATGCTTCGAGGTGTCATCTTCCTATTCGCACACTCGCAACGCTGTTCGCTGTTGGATTCCCTTATATTCTTCAAAAACTATTAAATAATACTTAATAAGGAATAAGTAGTGTATCAGGAATAACGTTGAAAATAAAAAAGATGATACTGTTCTAACATGTGTTTTGCTTTACGAATTGCATTACATTACATAACATTACATCCGTAAGCATTAAGCAAAGTAGCTGTAGTTGTTGACCGCTGCGGCCACTGGAGAGCCTATTTTACTCATCCTCTTATTTTCATAAAGCAGGTCAGTCTTCTTGAGCACTTTTAAGAACTTCGGAGATCCAGATCAGGTTAACACGATTGGATTTACTCAGTTTAGCAAGAGTGCTTTGGTATTCCCACTCGAGCTTTGATTTCACCACGAATGATGAAATAGCTCTAATTCCTGCGTGACTGTGGCAGAAGATAAAGATGATTTTATTGCTAAGTGCTCTCTTTAGATTGTCGTAAGAACAGATCAGAATGTCATAAACCTTGTGGCTCCCCTTGCTCAGTGATGTCTAAAGTCTAATTGCAGAGCTCCATACCTTGGCCACGACACCCACTTTAGTATATTACAGTGATGCACAGAAGAAAAGAGGGAGTCTGGCATATCTGGGAGAGTATTTGTATGTAAGTAAGTAGCGATCATCAATAGATAAGCGACTACCAAGACAATATTCAGTTCCTTTATAAATTTCGACTTTTGTTTGAATTTTTAGTAATGTCAATTTAAAACCAAACAATTTATAATTCTTTTAAAATAATTTTTCACTTACAGATATGCTCTCTACGTTCTTGACAATCAGAATCTCCAAAATATTTGGGGCGATAATCAAACAGTAAAAATAGATAGAGGAAGAATTTTCTTTCACTTCAATCCAAAATTATGTTACTACAAAATTGAGAATCTCCGTTCGATGATGGCTGATATTACAGCGCTTGATAAATCAGAAGTAGCAACAGATTCAAATGGAGATAGAGGCTCATGTAAGTTTCTTGTGGATACAATTATGTATGTATGAAAAAAGGAATCAATTTCATTAATATTTCGCTTTCAGGTAACATTACAACTTTAAATGTGACAGTTACACAAGTGGGATCACGTGCAGCCATTGTCAAAGTACAGCCGATGATATTCGATGATGATCGAGGATTCATTGGCTATCAGTATTATTACATTGAGGCTCTATTCAGAAATGTCTCTATATACGACAGCCGTCATGGATGTGGCAATGACGGGTAAGTAATAACTATTGTAAATTAAGGCCTTATGCTGTACACCCGACATGAGTAAAGTTAAATTTCGTGACAAGTAGAGCTAGCCGAGTGTCTGAAATTCATAAATATTTTTCATATTACAATATAAAATATATACATTTAGTATTTCGGGATAGGAAAATATCAATAAAACTACAATATAGTATTTATTTAGTATTTGTCATAAACACTTTAAACATTAATTTATCTTGAAATGTGTTGGCTCGCATGGTTGTTTCAGACTCATGTGGAGATCTAAAGCAATCTTCACAAGTGAAAATAGCATGCTCAATACATAAGTATCGCTTGCAGTAATTATAGCACACTTATTTAGTTTCCAATTTTGTTTTGCTTTATTTTCACTGGTTTTGGTGTGGTGTATTGTGATCATTATTTTCTTTATAAACTCTGACAATACCTATGTCTGATATGTTTAAGATCGAGTAAAAAAAACTACTATTGGCCGACTTTTTGTGTTTTAGGAAACATCGTAGCTACTACATAACTCGTCAACGACATCTACACCACATTTTATCTTGTTGTAGCATTTCATCATTTCTAGTTTCATTTGTGTTGAAGGATTGAGATAAGTGTCGGTCGCTATGAAGCATCTTCTCGTTCAGACGTTTTGAATCTTATTAAATTTGAATGTGATATAAGAAGTCGAACACGTTCTCGGTCAGCCAAATCAAAAGGAAACATTGCAGCTGTGGTGGGGTTTGTCCATTCGTTTCCAGCAACTGGATATATCCCAAACAAGCTTGAAAAAGCCTACGAAGTTTACTTGACTCATGAACTTAAGCCTGCAAGCAACGAACAAGGCCGCAAGTTAATACGTGTGGGAAGGTCTCCCCAATTTTTTAAAGAAAACCATCTTGAGCAATGCTGCCGTGATGTGATGTCGTCTATGTATATTTCTTATTTCTTGCTCCGTATCATTTACGCCTTGACTTATATATTGCTCACGCCGTTGTTGCTAGCTGAATCATCCGATGAATCACTTCAGTTGCCTTTAAATTCCGTGAAAAAAAATTTCGATTTGGTCATATAACATTACGTAAATGCACAAAAATGTAATAAGAAGTGTAAGATGGGTAAAACTCACCCATTAACGACTTAACTCTTGTACTCGGACATTTCTTTGATTGCATCCACTTCCAATTACCTAGTGATTTGTTGAACAGTTTGTTCGTGATCCCTTTTTCCACTCTTCGTATTCCATGGTATTTGTTTTGATGACCAGTACTCACAAAACTTTCACTTGTAGATCGAAAACTTTTCCGCTAGACTAAACAAAATTTTTTGAAATTGATACACCAAGTAATAGGTAAACTAACGTTTTTCCAAGTTCCGTCGTTTCCAGAAATTAATATTGTCACTATTATTTACGAAGATAGAATTTAAATAGGATTGTAAAATTTACACTCAACCATTATCTTAAAACCCAGTCCACGAATATGTTCGCATTTCAATTGTATATCACCACTTTTTGCATTTCACGTATTCTGAAATCGAAAAAAAAAAACTGTGACAAAATTCGATAATCAACCAAGGCTCTCCTTCCAGGCAAGACACACACACAGGCCTCTCAACAATTTCCATCTTTGTTAGATGAGAGAGAAACGAGCTGCCTACATTGCTTTCTCCGAGCTACAAGAGAAAGTCGGTTCCTATTAGGTCCATCAAGAAAAAGTTTCGTAAGTGCTCTGGTTCGCTCATCGCTGCTGATGCTTCGTACAAGAATTCTCTTCAATGAAAGATTCAATCACTGAGGAGGCAACGCTCTGGTCCAAGAAATTAAGAGCTAGAGCCGGCCCTGGCTAGCGGTTACGCCCTATTATTGCCCATGATTCTCGTACCCATTGTAAAGACACCATGTTATGGATACATTGCTTATCCAAGGACGTTCTGTAGTTCATCAGTAACTTAAATTATCCGAGGGCCACTAAGAGGCATCAAGGCTGCCTGGCTATCTGAAAGGATAGCAATGTCCTTACCTTGATTTACATATCAAAGGCTAACTTCGCTGCCATTGTGATATATAAAGCCCCAGCCTGGAAGACAGTAGTGAATCTTCCAAGTCAGTACTCCAACCCAATATCAGGGTCAAGAAAATAGAACCGGCCTCCTCATTGTGAAAATTTTTAGAGCGAAGAAATGAAGGTTCGATAAGGCTCTATCTGTCACTAAAACTTACATTTTGCAAATCAAGTCACCACACAATTTTACACATGAATAAGTCACACCGAACGTAGCGTAACTGATCAATTCAAGCGATAAAACGTAAATGACTAACTATATAACCTTACAAATTAATTAATCAGTAACAGAAAAACCTAGAAGGTAGTTTTCCTATCTGGACAAGTAAAACAAAATTCCGGAAAATCCAGGCTAAGAAACGGTTAGTCTATTGTAATGGAATCAATGACCGTATCATACCTACGCATTAGAGTTCACTCGTCTAAACTGCAGTCAGTCACTTCCTCAATTTTAAGAATTCATACATATAACATTTTCCTAGAATGTAGTTCAAAGGTTGTACTATCGAACAAAATTATTTTTCGGTTATTTAATTTGCCCGCCCACCGAGATCTATATATGGGCTTAAGTTGAATTTTTCAATCAAGCGATCTTGTTCCTCTGATCGCTCCATAATCGTTGATTAAACATAAATGAAACCTATAATTTCTAATAATTTCTATTTTTTTTTTTTTTTCTTCAGATGGAACTTAGACGACGATAATAGCAAAGATACAGATCACATCTTTACCCACCTAAAGCCATATACGCAGTATGCATTTTATGTGAAAACGTATACAATATCAACGGAAACTAACAACGGCCAGAGTCCGATTATATATTTTCGAACGCTTCCAGATAAACCAGAACCAGTTAGAAATTTGAGGTCTCTAACTAATTCAAGCTCTGAAGTGGTAATTCTTTCTTGTATCTCTTAATGGATATTATTATAATTTTGTTTTGTTTTTTAATTTTAAAGATTGTAAAATGGTCACCACCCCGTGTTGCCAACGGCAATCTTACTATGTATGTTATCAAAGCAAATTTAACACTTGATGATCCTAAACTACTGGAACAAAGAAATTATTGCGATGAACGTAAGTATTACAGTTTGCAATTGAAATATACATAATTTAAATTTATTTCTTAATATTACAGCAATTAAGGAAACATATGAAGTACCAACGCTTATACAACCAGGTAAAGATGGTGGAATTGGTGAAAAAGATGCAAAAGATTGCATGTGTGATGATCAAGATTCACGTGGAAGTAAAACAGCAACAAAAATTGAAGAAGCCGTTGTCGTTAATGTTATCAATTTTGAGGATGCAATACAGAATTTCATTTATGTCAAGTAAGTAAATTAGTAATTAAGGCAGCTCTTTCATCGTTTTGTCAGAGTGTATGAGCTCTGTCTTCAACTAGAATATCTTTCAAAGCATAGTTTTAAAAGAAATTAGCTGGTCGTTTATTGAAAATTTTGTTGAATTAATTTCGTTTAGAAATTTTGTGTATCCTAATTAAATATTCAATTACATAAGAAAGTTTTATGTCCCTCTCATCTACAGGAAAACCTGCGTAAACGAATTGAAATATGAATACCGAAGAAAATTTGGATTGGTTCATAAACAATATAAAAACTTTGATATTACTTACTCGTTGGCAAAAACTTATTTAAAGTGGAATGCAATGTTTTTAGTGTTTTAGGGTTCCGTACTCAAAGGGTGCCAACGGGATCCTATTACTAAGCCTGCGCTGTCCGTCCGTATGTCTGTCAGCGGGCTATATCTCATGAACGGTAGTAGGTAGACATTTGAAATTTTCACAGAGTGTGTATTTCTATCGCCACTATAACAACCAATAATGAAAATAAAATTAAGTTAGAAATTAGATGGTATGGAGCACCTCGCGGACGAATCCGACTCGCACTTAACCGGTTTTTTATTATGTCAATTTGTCTTAAGTCTAATTGTTCAGCAATTTAACTTACTTACATTGAAGTCTTTTACCAAATAAGGGTTTTTGCACAATATGTTATATTTTGTAATTACAATCAGTAGTAGCGCAGACTTTTACCCTTACAGACTATTCATAAGTTAATTTTCTAAGCCCGCAATGTGTCGTAAGATCAGAGTAGTACTGCTTTCCATTGAAAGTAGAAGGCAAAGCAAAACGGCTAGAAACGATCTACCGACATAGAGCATATGCTTGAGCGGTTTTGTGTGTGATACGGAGGGAAAGTTAGTCAGAAAACTTTACTCTTGTTATCCACTCGCAAACAACCCACGGTACATTCAGTAATTGTTTTCTTAGACCGCTGGCTTTCGTACCTTGGACTGACCATATTTTCACTCCAGATTTTCTATATAATAAACTTTGTAAAAAAGCTAGAATTGGTCGGAGGCCAACTCTTACGATACTTTAGATGAATGCCCGTATTGCTATAGTCACCCCTCTGTGAAATTTGATTGTAAAATTAGGTTTTAGCATCTAATTTTAAGAATTTTTTAGTACAATGAAAACCTCTAGGACTGATTGTTTTCACAGTGAACGTAAAAACAGCATTTTTGTATTGGCAACACCAAGAAGAGGTTACCCGATTTCGTCCAATTTTGAAATTGTATTTACTATTTTTATAAAAACACCTTGCACAAAATTTCAACTCTCTACGTCAGACAGTATCGAAATATATAGTGAAAAACTAAATTTTTGTATGGCAACCCTACGAAGGAGTTACCCGATTTGTCTCATTTTCGAACTTAAATTAAATTTTTTTTTTAAAGGGCGTGTGTAAATTTTCAGCTCTATAAGTACACGCACTCTTAAGCTATCAGACAGACGGACATGCAAAAATCAAAATAACTTTTATTATTATCCGTGGGTGATCAATCCATTTTGTTCTACCATCATTATTTGTATGAGTTACAAACGAAATGACAAACTTAGTATACCCTAAGATTTCATCTACGCTACACAAATAAAAAAAAGAGTAACAAACATTTTTGCCGGTTTGTTGTGAGTTTACTTTGTCCTTCTCCAGATGACCTTTCAATAGTTTTACATATCATTTCGCATTTACCGTTGTACTATTTGAGGCAATCCATTGACTAGTGTCGAAAATTATGCCGCTTATCTCTTAATCCTTATTCTCAACTTTTTTTGTTTATCTTACAGAATATTGTTTCGTTATCAGTCTATAACTTGTTGAAGATGAATAATAGTTTGTTTCCACATTTATTCAGCAAATATGGAGCGAAATACACTCATGGTTATTTTTTTTCTTTACGTGGAATAAATCATTGAAACCATCAAGGCACTTATTCCTAGTGTTTGCGCCACTATTTTCTGTGTCACACCATAATCAACGTCAATCATTCTTCGACAGCAGCTATGTTTCTGTTATAAGTTGAAGTGCCTGACCGTCTTTCGCGTAGATCATCCTCCTCTGATATCCTATTTAGTTTTATTAATGAATGCTCTTCGTTTCAAGCCTCTTATGAAATCATCACTTATCTTTTTCTTAAGGCAATTATGTAAGTTTGAACGGGTGACAATTGATCACGTTTCTCGGATAATTGAGCTGTTGATATTCGCCTGTTTTTTAAACTTATATTATTGCAATTTTTCTTCTTTGTTTCTTTCAGGCGAGAAGATCTTCGAGAAAAAAAAAGTGTTCGCCGTAAGAGAGATTTGGACAATATTACAATAACTACCACAGATACAAGCACAGATTCAGGCGATCGTGTGTTTCCAAATTATGGATCAAAACATTCAGAAGAAATTGATCCCAAAGAGATCACAATATCTAAAAAGAAAGGAACATTTTACACATATATTTACGCAATCGTCAATACTTCTGTACAAGAATTGGTTTTAAAGAATTTGAAACATTACACCACGTATACGATATCTGTGAAAGCATGTCGGGAAGGTTCTGGTGATAGATGCAGTAATGAGGCTATCACATATTCCCGAACATCAAAATTAGGTTTGTATCACTTTTGTATAGGAAAACAAAAATCATATTCGAAAAATCCTAAATTTATCAACACTATTATATATCTCTTTAAAAAAAAAATTAAAAAATAGGAGGAGCAGATAATGTGGAAAATTTTGTGGTACGTGTTGTTCCAACAAACATGTCTAGAAGTGATGTACGCTTGAAATGGGAGCCGCCAAAAGATCCGAACAGTTTAATCTTATCGTACTCCATTAGATATGTTCGAGCGGATATAGAACATGCAAAAGGAGTTGACCAGTGCATAACACAACGAGGATATACAAATTTGACAAACGGTTATTTTAGCTTAACCAACCTAGAGACTGGCAACTATAGTGTTCAAGTGATGGCTACTTCTTTGGCAGGAGATGGCAATTATACGATTCCAGTTTACTTTTATATTCCAGTAAGTGTCTGCATTGAACTGAGAGCAAGGATTCTATCAAACTTAATTCCACTTTCAGGAGAAAAGTATAAGTTGGCAAGTGATTCTGGCAATATGTTTGACATCTTTTCTATTATTGGTTCTAATCATCGTATTGGTTTGGTACATCCGAAAGAAATATGTAGCAGCAGTACCGGATTTAAAACTGTTTACATCTGTAAATCCTGAATACGTTAGCATGCATTACACTCCAGATGAATGGGAAATTCCCCGAGATAAAATCATTCAATTGCGTGAATTGGGTCAAGGTTCTTTCGGTATGGTGTATGAGGGTATAGTGAAGAACTTAAATAAAATTGAAGAGGATACTCCATGCGCTATAAAAACAGTTAACGAAAGTGCAACCGATAGAGAACGAATAAATTTCCTTAATGAAGCTAGTGTCATGAAAGAATTCGATACACACCATGTAGTTCGTTTACTTGGGGTCTGTTCGAGAGGACAACCAACCCTTGTTGTTATGGAATTAATGAAATACGGTGACTTAAAAGCATATTTACGATCTCATCGACCAGATGCTGAATCATTGAAGGCTGGTGACCCACCACCACAACCGCCGACATTAAAGAGAATATTACAGGTAAAATTTATCTTCTGTAATAAACCTGAATTTTTAGAAATTTATTAATTTTGTATTTTACAGATGGCAATTGAAATAGCTGATGGTATGGCTTATCTATCCGCCAAAAAGTTTGTACATCGTGATTTGGCAGCTCGTAATTGTATGGTCGCTGCAGATTTAACCGTTAAAATCGGCGATTTCGGAATGACCAGAGACATTTATGAAACTGATTATTATAGGAAAGGAACGAAAGGTAATTTTAAATTTGAACGATTTTTTTTTTAGTTTAAACTAAGTCGTCGATCGTCACTCCCATCCATGAAGATTTGTCTTAAAGCTCTTTTCACATATTTATATGTATCATATCAATTTTAGACGCCTGATATATTTAATAATGTTTCTCCCTTAGTGAAAGTCTATGTGGGACACTTACTTTCCAGTAAGTTAAACTGGACAGATCACATCTTTTCTGTTGCCAAAAGAAGCATCGAAATGTCTTGGATTTCTGAAAAGGTGTAAGAAATATTTCAGCCCATCAAATCTAGCACTCCTCTACAAGTCCGACATTAGACCTAGAATGGAATACAATTCCCAAATATATGCGCTAGGCTCATTGAATATTATCCAAAAGAGAGCCTTCAAGCTCTTTGGCGATGTGGTAATATCTTGTCATATCGACTCACTCGAGCACCGCCGCAATGCTGGATGCCTTTCGCTCCTTTATCGCTACATGCATGATCAATGTTCCGATGAAATATATAGTTTGATCCCTTGTAGAATGATTCCTGCACGCAATACTCGCACTGCAAACCACTCATATCCTTTTACCTTTCAAATTACTTTCGGCCGTACAGTAAAATTCCGCGATGCTTTTTTATCCCGAACAGTGCGAATGTGGAACAGTTTACCATCTTCTGTTTTCCCTCTGGCATACAATATACGGAAGTTTAAGGACGACTCTCCTCATATCCCCTAATCCCTTCCTTATCTCCTTTCTGCCATGCTTTGCATCATAGGGTATCCCCTAAGCTTGGCTTAATAATATTAAAAAAAAAGGTCTACCGTTTTTTTTTTAACATAAATGCATAGATCATCATAATTTGGATGATTGGATATTAACTAGAGTTTCCCTTTACTGTTGGAGAATCATTGCTTAGTCCTGTGTTGCGATTAGGTATTAAATGTTTTTGTCTTAAATATTGGATAATAGATTTAGTCATGATTCTGCTGACAATAGGACTCTCACTTAAAGGTTATTGGGATGCTATAACATGCGAGAGATATTTCGCTCGCTGGTTCTGAACCCACATTTATTATAAGTCTACTTATAACATTTCTCAAGATATAGATGAATTTCTATATTTGCCATTTGTCTCACAAGGGATTTAAAGGGGGTTCAAAGAATACGTGGACTGTAATTGCCTTTTATTGCATGTAGCTACATTTAAGACGGCATTGCAATTCTACAGATTAATTTGGAGTAATTGAAAGAACACCTCTAATTGTAAGGTGACCTAGAATCTCATTATCCTCAGTATATTCTTGTTTTCATACTCACATTTTTAAACCTAGTGATCCGTAGCATTCAGCACAAGTGATTTGTCCAAACTGACCCTCCTGGGTTTTGCTTTTTGTTCTCTTAGAGCTCTTGACTTTCTAGTGTAATTGGTAACCAGTGTCACATACATTACTATATCCTAATTTTCAACTTGATCCCCAGGAAAACCATCGAATGAAAGCCCTTCCATGGATACCTTTGAGCTTAGAGTTGCAAATGAAAGATTAAATACGACGATGAATGTTATGAATCCCCAAATAACCCAAACATGATCAAGCAATAACCACTTCAATTGCTTCTAATTCAGAACTTTTTTATTATCTACAAATCTAAGCGAAACATTTACCATTCATAAATTACAAATATCCGATCCTATAACAAGACTCAAAACAATATGCAAGCAACCAAGCGCAGGGACTGTGGTCAAGTTGCAACACTGCTATAATTCTTAGGCAGACAAGGCCTCTCACTAGTCTGCACGTAAATAAAAAACCTTTGTATTTCTTACTTGAAAACAATCTGCCAAACGTATGGATATGGATATGATTAACCCAAGCGATAAGAAGTAAAGTAAGGTGCTCGCTAAACGATTTTACTTCACACCCGCTGTTAAACTTATTGACTGAATGAAATTGCCCCAGCGGAAGTGCCGTCGTCAAATTTCATTTTTTGTTTAAAGTAATAAAGCAGTTGAATTATTGTTTTGGGACTCGTGTGAAAGTTGATTGCGATACTATTGTTATTGTACAATTTTTGTATAAAAATCAAATTGCATCGATCGCGATAAATGTCATCCGGTCATGTAATAAATTGTTCACCTTTATTGGAAAAGAAATGCGCAACACGCTTACCGGCACAGCAACAGGCTGTGAAGTCAAGAATACGAAAAACAGTAATTAATAGCATTTTGCTAAATTCATTCGTTTTTTTTTTTTTTTAATGAAATCTCGATATCTTGTATATGTAACTAGTTCGAATGCACTTTAATTAGTGACTGTTCTGTTCTGCCTACCGTACCCCACCAGCAGATGAGTTAGTACAAGGAGGTCTACACTGTTTCTGTCGTGCCCCGAAGTTACACTAAATTTTGTTGCTTATTTCGTCTGCTTTGCTTTGCCTACAATACTGCCAAACCATAATATGATGTAGAATATAAGCAGTTGTTAGTGCTGCTACATGAAAATACTAATTGCTTTGATATTTGCACCACAATTGTCTGATTTTCTAGTTTTGGTTTGGTCCCTTGGATTTGAATTTTTTGATCTAGGCTCACTTTTCTGTTAGTCGTTAGGTTATATTAGGTAAGAGGGGTGCAACTAGAAGTACCTAGCCTGCTTCCCTTAGACCACCATTGTGCCCCTTGTAGCTACCTAAGAGCCTACCTCTTTTGTTCATCAGATCAGGATACTCGTGAAGAACGTTTTGGACGGATTCTGCTAGTGGTATTTTCAGGGCTTTCTTGGACCTTTACTAGCCTCAGCACTTGATCTGCTAATAATGTCGATACATTAACGAATGTCGGTCCGATATGTAGAGCATCTTTTCCTTGGTTGCTGCAGGCTCCTGTAAATGTTGGATCATCCTCACTTGTTTAGATGTAAGCAATGAATGTTTTCAATGCTACTACCCCTCTTCCGCGATGTCTTTCAGCCTTTGCATATAACTATAGCCAAAAGAATCTATTTACCAGTTTCATCGTTTTTTCCATCGCGCTCAGACTCCTCCAAAGTGCTCTTCTGAATACCCTTCAATAATCGAATCTTACAAGATTTCTTTAGATTAGGCTTTTCCCATAAGCGCTAATATAACGCCCCAGTTCAGTCACATCATCTTCACTAGTATTCAGCATAGGCACTTAAGATGCCTGCATTATTGGTCATCACTCACCTCCAAACTAACTACTTTGCATATTCCCATTTCCTGACCCACCTCGTTTTTGTCGTGCAGTCCTTAATATAAGCTGTCCCACATTTTGTTGAATTATTTGAATTAATTCTTTCCGATAGATCTAGCCTTTTCATCTCAGAGAGTTACTTATTTTAATTACAGGCTTACTGCCGGTTCGATGGATGGCGCCAGAAAGTCTTAAAGATGGAGTTTTTTCCAGTACCAGCGATGTGTTCAGTTATGGGGTTGTTCTTTGGGAAATGGCTACCTTAGCATCACAGCCGTATCAGGTAAAACTCTTATAGTAGAAGTAGAAATAACGAAAATCATTTTTCTCTGGTATCTTCTTTTTTAGGGTCTATCGAATGACCAAGTCCTTCGCTATGTAATTGATGGTGGTGTTATGGAACGCCCAGAAAATTGTCCCGATAAATTATACAATTTAATGCGAAAATGTTGGCAACATCGACCATCAAGCCGACCTTCATTTATGGAAATTATTCAAGCCCTTCTCGACGATGCTGAACCAAAGTTTAGAGAAGTTTCATTTTATCATTCCCAAGAAGGACAGGATGTTTTAGCACAAATGCAGCCACGTAAGATCATTGATACAAAATTAAATCGTTTATCTTAAATTTTTTTATTTATAATTTTTACAGCTACCGATTTAGATGATGTAACAACTCCGTTACGAGTTGGCGATGATGATTTTAAAATGGAAATCGACGATAATTATCTTAATAATAGCAAACATAGTAGACGAAGTGTTTTAGCGGCGGCAACTGAAGGACAACCCCACTCGCCGTATAGGTGAGAAGAACATCCTTTTTAGGTAATTAGGCTTAACAGAACTTCAAAATTTTTTTTATAAAAAAAAAAAAACAAAACGATAAAATAGAAAACCAAAAGTTAATTTTTAGTTTTTACTATTTCTTTTGAACGAATTGGTTGAGTATTTCGGGTGATTTCGTTGGGATTGGTGAATAAGTATGGAGGCCAAAATATTTCTTTATAACGCTACTTTCACGCCTCTCCATGATCCATTTACGTGAATAATCACCATTGATTTTGCTTATTGAGACATTATCCAAAATTGAAAAATTAATTTCATCATCAAAATTAGTCAAAGATCAATCAAAATATCAATTACGGTATTTACGCATTTAAACATGATCACACTTATTTATCTAATATAAGTGGAAAGGTTTTTATCATACCTCACTACCAGAATATGCAAGAACAGCTTCTAGTCGCTATTAACGAATAAGCGTAACTAGTAACTTGTACTCCAATCCAAATAATTATCTATAGGAATTATTCTAAAATCCAAACTCAATTGGAGCATTATTATACCAATATCAATTTATGCCTGAAACGAAACGTAGCCGGAGCTTTTCATATATCGCCAATAATAGAAACCGTGGATATTTTTCGAAAATATGTATATAGCTGCTAAAAATGTCGAAGAATCAAATCCCTGGAGAGTCTAACCCAAGTACTACTGATTGGCTGCTTTGATATGCAGGTGCCTGCAGATTACACCGTCAAAAAAAAAATGTTTTTTAAAATTAATATATTTATTATAGAGGATGAAAAATTTCTAGCACATTCTCTCTCTCTAAATATTCTCGAATCCATTCAATTAATATGCTTTACTTTCTTCGGCTGCCAACGTGCGTATCCACGCGTAGGAAATGGCAGAATATGGACAGAGAAAATGCTCTGTAGGGGTGCTAAACCCTCAGACAGGAAGTGCATCTCCGATTACCGATAGATAGCATTCGTGACTACACGTATTGTACCCTGTTCCCCACCAGAGCGATGCAATCTTTCATGCCTTATTTGAATATGTATTTTGTAGTTCTCAACACGGTTCCTTTTAGCGTGTCTGCAAGTCAATAAGCAGGAACATCTCTTTTCATGGATTTATTATATGTGGGAAATTATCTCATTCATATTCATTGGTATCGAACCAATTATATCTTCTTGAAAAGGCATTCCCATTGCCAGAGTATGTTGCAAAGATGAGGCCCAAGAAAGTTATAGGTTTTGTAAAAGAGCTCAAATTTGGATAGGCGCCATAGAGCAATTAGGCAATGTCACAAAATATCTTACAGGTCACAGTGACTAGATGAGAGGCGAAATATCTATCTGCACCCCTATTTGAATAATAATTATAAAAAATAAACACCAATTATCATCCCCTGACCCAAAGGAGCCGTCTTCAATCTGTCTCTTTTCCAAAGCAGCTGAAAACACGTTACCGATTATTCTCCTAGTGGCCGGGAACTCATATAAGGCTATCGCATTTCTGTCTGCCATCTCAATTGAGTTCGCTTCCAGAAGTGAGTCTCTCCAGTATACAGAATTTCGAAGGAAGAGCCAAATATATTTTTTTCATTGATGGATATAAGATGAGACAAGTACCAGCAATTTTCTCAAAATATCTTAATATTAGGAAATCTGGCTACTGGAAATCTGACTGCTGGATTACAGCATTATGGTTTAAATGAAGTTTTTGCTATTGTACCCGCATAAATTCGGCAATTGTCGCTTTCTAATATAGCAGCAGGAAGTAACATAAAGTATATATCTGTCGTAGACACTTGACATAACTTAGCACTTCATGAAAAGTCTAGGCACTTCGTGAAATGTAGGCAGATAGTGCAACAGTTTGCGCTTAACGACTTTTTACACAGTGTCTAAAATTTTTAGTCTTTTCACGAAATGCTATAAGCCTTTATGCCGATGGTGTAATACCAACCGATATAACCAAATACTAGGAGAGGGAGATGAGCGGTGAAGGGGGAGGTCACGCACAGACCTGCGAGATACCCATACACACAAACTCGCGGGTCGAAAGCTCTACATACTGTCATATTTCTTGCACGTGTAATCCACACTTAAATGTAAGCAGCTCAGCTTTCAGGGAACTTACATGCTGAAAAATCTTACCATTTGACATTATACAATTTTCAAGATGGCAGAAAAAAATATTCGAGAATAGAGCTTTTTTAATTAATAAATTTATACCAATAAAATGAACTTTTCTTGGATCATATACATTATATCATTTACCAACACCTTCCTCTTTCTTTTTTCTTCTAATTATCCGATTCTGCTACTTCCTTTATTACTATAATTTCCGATATGCATACACAAGACTTTACATCTCAATACCTTTTTTTTAATGAACTTGTGATAAGACATCAAGCGAACTACCTTCTGCTGTCAAATTTCAAAACGCTTTGGTAGGGAGGCTTGCATGCAAGCTGTACTTCCTCGTCTAATCCCCAGGCTACATATCCGTAAAAAGGCCTTGTAATAGCATGCAGGTATAACTTGAACTAAGTCTTAGCAAGGCCGATGTCTTATTAAAAAGAAACAGATCAACTGGGAAGCATCACATGTTTTATTAGAGGTCTATATCTCTTTGAAAAGCATGATGTACGCCTACACATTCTCTATATCTTCTACAGGAGCTATATGGATAGGAGATCGTGAGAATTCGACACACTTCTTTAGTGATTTGGGCGTGGGGAATTCATGTTCATGAGTATGGGTATTAGCATAGTTGGCACAATAACTAGATGTCGCATGTAATACTAGATGAAAGTATACGAATTTTATATGGCTGGGTAGTCAATTCCAGAATGGATCAAAACATATTAAATGATGGATACGTCGAGTGATTCATATTTTTTCGCATCTGCCATGTTCAGAACGTCGATCAAATGAATACAAAAACTGCTGTTAAAGCTGCTGCTGCTCTTGACACACTCTCTAAAACATGTTGTGACCCATTCCGGAATGCACCACCCTTATGAATTATAGCCTAACCTTTTCTATGCTTGAAATTTCCTCTCTTTTGAAGGATGAAAGGAATTTATAAAAGAATTACATAAAATATAAAAATATTAATTTATTTATGCGTAACTCAAGTGAGGCTGTAGAGAGAAAATTTTGTTGCTTTAATTTTAACCTAACTTAGAGAATTAAACTATATCTCCGAGTTGTTTAAAACAATTACGCTAGTACCAGTGCTTTGGTGATTTGAAATGCTGGTGAGTATGATACTGCCACAGCGAAATAATTCTGGAACAAACTACCTTGCTGGGGAATTAGTAATTGCTTGCACTACGTAACTTATGATATTGACTATAGTTAACGATGATTGAGCTTGTTGATATTTCAGATTACTTTCCAATGGAAAATCAAGTAGTTGTGCCAATCAACGTATCAAAAAGCTTTGAATTGGCATAGAATTTGAGCGCTCGTTGTTATAACTGGAGGAGTTTTTATACCCTAGCCCTGATATTATATCCTTCATCCGCACCACTACCAAATTCAGTATCAAATTGAGGCCCATATAAACACATATTTGATATTTCCGACATCGGCTCTCAGGGAATATGTTGGTATAGCTTATATTAAAGTAATGTCGGATTTCCATGAGGCTCAGTTTCTGCATTATTCTAGCAATTGTTGCACATAATCTTTGGGACAGATATTCTAGCAGAAATGTACATAGGAAAATCTAAAAATAATGTCGGCACAAATTGATGCAAATTAATATTTTACAGTTCACATCCAACAGAATAAAATAATTTCCATGGGAAAGTGCAACAACAACAGACTGAGTTCTAGCAGTTCTTGCAGTATAAAATGTTTTTATCTTTATCTTCCATTCTGTCCACAGTAGGTATTTAGACTTAATTATATTTATGATTCAGAGCGTCTGGAGTATAAATATTTGCTATGATAATTTTTCTATAGTATCATTCCTTCTTACTTTTGGACAAGCTAAACAAAACTTTTAAAAAAATATCGCCTTAAATATAAGCTGAGTTTGTGCGGAAAACTCCATGCCATATAAAAAAAAACACAAATTTCACTTTGATCCATTGAGTTCTAAAAGGCTTCGATATGGCGCTGTGCTGCAACTAATTCCAAATTCAAATATGTTACTTTTCGCGGCTATCGACGAAAAGTACTCTATTCAGACAATATTTATCTGATTCATAGAGAACTTCCATGTGGGAATGATAGTGTTCCAGAAGACCTACAACAAATTTTTCTTCAAGGTATCTTCTCGTTTTTATTATTTGCTTACTGTTCCACATCGACGGTTGACGGTTGCTTGTGATTAAAGTGTGTCGATCGCTCTTTTAGAACGCTCTGAATGTTTGCAATTTATGGCGTATTCTCATCAGAGACCGATCTTAGGCTTATTCTTATGAATAAATGTAGCATTCGTTCAACAATGACAAATACAGATTTAAGATCAAACTGAGATGTTTTTAAGCTTATTCAAGTTATAATAGAAATAAAACGGTTCCCTTTTATGGCATGGTGCTCTTTTCGATTGTCATTAGCAAATATCTTAGGATTTTCTTATCTGCATATATATATTAGTAGTCACTTTACATTGGTTAGTTAATTTTAGCTTTTGTACTGCAAATCTTAGTCTTTAAATGAAGTTTTGTTATTCGTTTATTGGTTAAGATATTCTACCAAGCAAAGATAACATTCATTTTAGCAAACATTTATCTCTGATTAAACCTATAAATTTTTATATTTGACGTTGGTTAGATTTTTCTTCACTTCATCGAAGTATTCTTCGTCTTATAATTCTTTATACGAAAGCAAATATGGAACGTTATCGAGTGTGGAAGTAAAATAAATAGCAATCAATCAACTACAGTATATCATTTAAAATATTTAGAACATGTTGTCTCATGATCAACTTATGAAGATGCACTATTTATATATGTATGTGTCCCAATTGATCTAGAGGATTAGACAAATAATTCCTACCAAAAATTAGTTTTTTAAATGGAGTCTACGAGTTGAAATCATACAGAACATATACATATATCATATGTACATATCTGTGATAATCTAAACTTCAGTTTATTTTAAAATCTGAATAGTTCTGAATATTATGTGTATGTATGAAGCTAGCGCTAAACATATATATATTTTTTTTTATTCAATTCACCAATTTGTTCAAAATAGAAAAAAAAATTTCGGCCAAAATTGTTCTGTAGCTAGACGGTTTGAAATTCCTTTTCAAAAAGTCCAATTTCGGTAAATTATTTACAAAAATTAAAATTTTCTCAATTTTTCTCAATTATTTAGCTTTGGATCAGCAATTTTAACCAGCAGTACACCTGGTGCCGAAACATCATTGAAACGTAGCAGTCAAAATAGTCTGTCGTCGTTAAATCAGGAGCAGCAGAAACAGAAACAGCAACAACAACAGCAAACATTTCCAGTACAATCAATCAGCAGCTATTATCCAATAGATGGTAATAATCCAACTACAATACCAGAAGCAGTAACAGCAACACCACCAACAGGAACAGTACAAAATTTTTTTAATAGTTTAAGTGCAGCACCAAGATCCCGTCGAATGGATTTTTTACGCAATGCATTCTTAGGAAATGGTAATAGCAACAAAAGTAGCAACAATAGACAACACATAAACAGTGGAAATGGTGGCGGTAATATATATGGAAAAGCAGGAACTTCTACCGAAGCAGCTGCTGCTGCAGCAGCAGCAGGAACAGGAAATATATCAACAATAGTTAATCCAAATGAGTACAATAATAGCGGAAAGAATGGAAATTTCAGAAAAACATCCAAAGACTATCAAATTCTTAACGAATCTGCTTTATCAACAGAGAATCCTATCGAGGAGATGAAAGTCCTTTGGTCTCCTCCGCCTTCTAATTATGAACAGCTCTCACTGCCATCATTATTTTCGCAAGATAAACGAATACAACAACCGAAACAGCAACGGCAACAACAACAGCAGCAGCAACAGCAACAACAACTACAGAATCAACAAAAACAACAACAATGCAATGAACTCGATAGTAAGGTAACAAATAGTCGTAGAAATAGTAATAAATTAAGGCATAGCACTAGTAATAGTAGTAATAGCGCTAAAGATACAGAGAAAATGTCAACGACAATGGTGGCGGCACCATATCAATTTCCACGAAAAACTCGTAAGCTCACGAAAGAGAGTGGAATTGTGCCAAGTCGGTCAATACCACTTCAACAGCCGAACGGCTATATAATTGCTAGCCCACAAGGCGATTATTCAGTTTCACAGGATTACCAGGATGGAATATCCGAAGAGCAAGAATTATTAACAAAATCTCATAAATAAGACGGCAGTTTGCTGGAAAATGTCGAAGATTTCTCGGTGAAAAGTTGCAAATATGTTTTATCACGACGTGTTTTTTTTTTTTAAGTGAAAATTTCAGACAAATTTGAAAATGATTACGTGAATATTATCCGCTATTGGTGACACTACTACCTACCGACTAATTAGAGGGTAAAAATAAATATTGTCTTGCTATGAAAGTAATTTAAATATTTTGTTGGGACTCATGTAAGACGTGCATTTTCCGAAAAACAATGGTTTGTGCATTTTCTAATGGCAAGAGTGATAATATAGTTTTCCACTCCAAGAAACATTTCACCAAACTTTGAACTTCTGGTTTTTGTACCATGTTGTAATGTTTGGAGCATAGGTGGACAAACAATTTTGGCATAATAAATCCACAGATGTGTGGATTGAGAAACTTAATTCATCACACCATGGCTCCATAAGAATATTATATCGAATAGACAAAACGATTCAGTACTTTCCCTCTACAAAGCCGTTATTTTGTCAAGTCAGTAATATCTTTCAAAGTTTAAACAAACTGTCGGTGCATGATGAAACCTTTTGGTACTTTGTATATAATCAATACTTAGAAAATTACTAACACGCTTGTTAGGTGGAATTTGTGCGCATACATTTTCCAGGTGAAGAATGCAATGAAGAAAATGACCTCTTACACATTGGAGCTGCAACAGATGCTAGTTTTTCAGAAGTGACTTAGATCATATTTTTTTCAAAATTTCAAGAAATGCATCAAATACTTATGTCAAATCGGAGGAATTACAGATGTGAAAACTAAAAAATTACAAAATACTCGCACTACGTCAAGTTTTTTTTTACAGCAGCCTGAATATGACTCTATCGATTTGCTAGAATCATTGCAAAAATGTATTTTTATCTTTGTAGTAAATACTTTTGGATAGATAAAGTTTAGTAGAAGTCAATCTAAAAAAATCAACAAAAAATGTAAAACAAAAAAAAAAAACACAAGTTACAGATGATGATGTTTTACATTTGAGGGAATACCAACATACGTTATATGTCCATATAAGGCTTGTTTTATTAGATGATTCACAAAAAAAAGAAAATAACATAGACAATCCATGTAAAAATACAAAGGTCAAAAATATACAGCTTGGAACACCAAAGTACTACAGCACGGAGTAAACCTGGACATGATTCTTACAACGAAAATAATTCGGAAACACGTTCAATTCCAACTAAGTGCCAATACAATGAATGGACCTTGAATTTTGAGCGAAATTCGCTATGCGCAAAGATGACATGAAAAACAAATGGAATTCTATGCATATTGCTTAATGGGTGTACTTCAACTTTTTGACATCATTACGCTTCATTAAGGTCGAAACTAAACAGGGAGTTACACAAGATAGTACAGTTTACATGCAAGCCTCCCTTCTAATGTGATTTTAAACTTGACAGCAGAAGGCAGTTCGGTAGATGTCTTATCATCTTACATGCAAATTCATTTAAAAAATGGCATTGATACGAAAAGTCTTGCATATATTGAAAAATTATAGCACTAAAAATTAACAGGGAGGGCTTGTAAATGATTTTAATGCAAACGATCCCAGAAAATCTCATTTTTCAAGAATAAATTTATTAATTTCTCTCAAGCATTTCTTTTCCGCCATCTTGAAAACTGTATAATGACAAATTACTATAACCTTAGCTGCCATGCATTTTAATCATGGAAGTTCGTTGCATGGCAGTAGGGATTACAGGTGCAAGAAGTTTGGCATTGCAAGTTGCATGCAAGCTGTACTATATCGTGTTAAGCTCGGGTAAACCTTAAATTATTATAAAATCAGGATATACTGTAATGTGTAAAATTCGTGTACATGTGATAAGCATTTATTCTTATAGACACGAAGGGAAATAAAAAAAAACTTTGCCTTTATTTTGTGTCAGTTCGATATTTCTACTTCATTTAATTGTCATTATTTGATTGCTTCCACTTAAATTATGTCAGTCAAACAAAGGCAACGCCAAGAAATATTATCAGAAAATAAATGGGGAACTAGGAAAATTCTTAAAAATTTTAAAAGTTATAATATTATAAAAAAAAAAATTAATTTGAGAATTTTGCGATAAATGGGATATTTTCTATTAAATTTCTTCAATACTTAATGAAGTTTCAATCACTAAATTATGTGCTCGCTTTGAAAATATCGTAGTTTACTACTTACATGATTAAATCACTAAAACAGACACATAGAAGTGGTTCTATTGTATGAAGAGCAATGCTTAAGTTTTTCTTAAGGCAGAAACACACTCAAGCAAGCCTCAGGCCTGGCCTCTCTCAGGCTTGCTCGCAGCTCGCCTCAAGGCTTGCCTCAGAGAATTGAAAACAAAATGATACCACCGGGCTCGGGGCTGTCATTGTAATTTTGGGATATCCATATCTGTTGACAGAAGTAGTGCTGAGAGAGAAAATTTTCCAACATTGAGCAAAGCGCGCCTTGTGGCTAGGCCTTGAGGCTAGCTGCTGGTTTGGTTTTATATTGCATCCCTAAACAACACTTGTTGGACATTTTGACAACACCGCGAGGAAGCCTCGAAGCTTGGATGTGTTTCTGCCATTACTTATAACCTATCCGCTATATAATCTAAAAACTAAACACAATTGCATTGACTGATTGACAACTACAATAAAGTGTGGCGGCAGAGCTGATGCTGAAACTTCGACTAAATAAGTATCAAATAAATTGCGAGTTACTGTTGTGGTTTTGATTAAAAACCAATTTATCTTCCTTAAAACCCCCCCCCCCCCTTTTTTTTTTAAAGAAAAGGGTGTAATGCTTTATGAACATTATAAAAAAAAAGTCAGTGAAACATATTTAAAATATCAACCAATAAAATAATAACAAACAATTCAAACTTCGTTTTGCAATTTTTGTTGTCTTCTACTTCTGTTCAGTTTGCTGACGCTAATGTGACGGGCAGTTTTATACAGTAATTAGACGAGCAAGTTCAGCTTGCATGCATATCCTGCTTCCAATGCATTTTTTAATTTTGACAGACTTATTAGCTTGCATGCAAGTCTATTTTGTAAAACGCCTCAACCGCGTTATATAATTCGTTTACTAGAATAATTTTAATGTTAAAAACAAGTAGATAACCTGCAACTATGTGGTAGTAATTTGACATTTCAGACCTTGCAGAGTAAGTCCTATTAAGAAGTTTATGCCACCTTTGTCTGAATTTTTTATATATTTTGTACTTATTTTGTAACGAAACGTAACATTTTCGGGCAAAATTAACAATATTTTCCTGAATGTATTTCGTTAAAGAACTGACGACTGATATTAAAATCAATATTGAGTTTTTTTTTAGGTTACAATATTTATCGGAATGGATCTCCTATTTAACGTTTTGCGAAGATCTTGGATTTTCTTCCTTAGTGTAGTAAGTGCCATGCAGGGTCTCTCAATAGCTAGTGAAGATAAAGAAAAAACTCCAATTTAATTTTTCTCTGTCTGTTTTCTAATACACCTCAGAACAGCCACGCAATTATTCATAATGAAATGCATTCTATTCTGGAGATCCATTTATACAAAAAATTTCAATATATTCATCTATATGTGTATTTATATATGTGTATTTCTCTCGTTTATCGATTTTAAACAGAGATTTATTTATAACTACTTAATCCCTCTCTGTTACATTAGCGTTAAATGCTCGCTAGCTCCATAGGAAAATATGTTTTCTGTGATATTAGATGCAAAAAGGATGAAGATTGACACGAAACAGCGAAGATTTTATTGTGTTTATTGCCTGTTCGTTGTTCCCTCGCACACTACGTACACCCTGATTATTTTTTTATCGACATCGTAATAAAAGTTTCGGAATCAAAATTGTAATTAAAACGTTTGACTTGAAATTAGATTACTCTTCAGTCTCTCCATCCACTGAATTGATATAATGAGCTAATTCTCTTTCGATCTAATCTTCTACAATATCAATCAAATCAATCCCATTTCATATGGGCGAGGTATGGGCCAACTAGAATATTCTTTTCACTTATGCTTTTAGTAGTGGGGATGCTCTAGTCACCCAATCATATCACATCTTGATTTTCATCCATAACCTACATATATATACAAAGTTTTAGATCTCTACTGACTTAAATTGCTGTCCTGATGAGTCCGCTTTGAGTGCTGATCGAACTCGAAACACAAAGACTATAAAAATAAAAGAAAACCTTATTTTTTAGCCCAATGAGTTTCGTACATGATGAACGTTTCTTAAAAAATAGTTTTATATTTTTTAATTTTTTACTATTGTGAATATTTTCAATAAATAAAACTGATTTCGGCTTGGGTCTTGCATTTGAAGATTGAAAACCGTGCTAGATATTTTCACAAAAATTTGGGACGAACAAGCTCCCTGAAAAATAAAAGTTTCAAATGTTCTCAGTTTTTTTAATGCAATTAGTTAATTGCTGATATCGATCCTTTTGCAGTAATTTCCAATAATATTTAAAATGACGAAATCAATTATAAATTGAACCACATATTTGACTTTTCGTTTTTTTCTTTCCGACTGAAACTTGACACTCATCAGTAAACATAATGACTCGATTTCGAATTAAAAGAGGTTCATAAAGGTAAACTATTAATTTCATACCGAAACCGAGCCGGCAGCACCTAGTTTTTTTGAAACTATCTCACGAGTGTTTGAATATATCATACTTAAACGGTACATTCTTAGTAGCTTTATGTTTTGGTGTTTGCGGAGAAAAATATTTTTTTATTTCTCACTTTAGATGTATTTAAAGATCTTTACATGAAATTATTGAATGTAATTAGAAAGTTCAATCGTCTACCGTTCGAACTTACATATATTAAAATTTCCTGAAAAACAAAAGTTTTTAATTATACATGGCAGCTCCAATCCAATCAATCTACACAAGATACCCGGAAGTAAATTTCGATTTATATAAACCCAATTAAGTTTCACTCTGCTGTTATTTGTAAGCTTTATCATATATGTAATAGAAATATAAAAATAAAAAATCGAAAAATCTTCGATCGTCACTAAAATTATGTCAGAATTATTTTGGATTGATCGTACTTGCTAGCTCGTAATTTTCGATTTCAAAAGGCATTGAGGTAGTTATTTTCTGATTTCACACAAAAATCAGCTCTTGATTCAGATTCAGCTATACAATACAATACAAAAACGCTTTATTGAAAGGCCCTGGCCAAGGCCACGACCATAAACGGTGGGTACATAGATCGACAGTAGTTACTTAATTATAAGAAGATGCATTAGCAAAATAACAAAAAAGAAGGTAATTAGCAAACACTTAAAGTGATTGAGCAGGTACTCAACTAGGTTGAGACAACACATCTCAACAGCCAGAGTAGCAACTATAGGTATACATATAAAAAGAATTTATATAAAGACTTAAGACCTATAAGAAAGAAAGTTTAACTAACTTAAGAATTATAACAAACAGTAGTGGGCGTCAAACTTCAGAACTTCAGAACTTTAATCGGCCCAAATACCGGCCTTGAATCTGTCAATTATCACAAAAGTAAAGCTACTAATATTAATTTCATGGTTACCTATATTAAGTTATCCAAATCAGCAACCTAAGGCTACCAGAACAAAAATAAAGATTAGAAATATTAAGTACATACAAGTACATACAATATAGGGTTGCAATATAAAAATTTGCCATTTTTCCTTATATTAGGAGTTCTTTAAGAATGCGTTGACGTAGCGTTGAATTGGAAACTTTGATTTCTATTAAAATTTTTAATTACACTGTCGCCATCTGTTAGATTATCTTGGAACTCACATTTTGAGATATAACATTACACGAACTTGTTAAATATGCTGGTTATGTTATGTATGAATTTCGTTGTTCTTCCAAGCGGTCATGATTTCAATGTTTTAGCTTTTTTGTCATCCATATTATTTTTTTCTCTTCAATTATTCGCGATCAGAACACTTCTTCACCAAATTAAACTCAATCCAGTAATAACAAAAATCACTGTTTTTCGAAAACGCTACTTTGTGACTTAGTTGCCGAGACTCAGTACTACAAATTCCCCAAGCTTAAGAATTGTGGTAGAAATGCATAATCCAACCACTGTGTCTATGAATGTGGTTAGTTGAATTATTTTTCTTCTTTATAACAAGTATTAATTTGTTTACATTTTGTTATTGTTTGTTTGTTTGTTATTTGCAGCAAAATTAACACCTTCTCAACTGTTCGGAATTGGACAATTCATTAAAAAAATAAGTAATTCTTTGTGATTTTTCACTCATGTATTCACAGCTGTGAAATCCTGCGTTACATTTGTACACTCTATTTACATTACAGTTTTATTACTTATAATATTATGCCACCTGGTATTTGTACTCCAATTTCCTTCAAACTTATGTGTTCCTTAGAATTCACCTTTAAAGATGTGTCCTTCCGAGGAATTTTCGGAACCGGATTAAGATTTGGACCCGATTTGGCGGACCCGTTCCACCGTTCCTTTCGTAATTCAATTCACAGAAAGATGTTGTGAGTTCAGCTGATTTTTTATTATAGAATTAAGAACTAACAACATAGCTTCCAATAAAGGCCTCCAAAGACCAACGCGAGATCGCGATCGCGGAAGTGGGAATGGGAGCGAAATTTTTGCGGGTCTTGAAACTATGGCGGAATGTGGAACCACTCACACTGACTCATCTTTTCAAGATAACGAACGCGGGATTGCAGCGTTTTATTTTCGGTTCGCAGCATGCAGCGTTTTTTCTGTCATTCGGGTAGTACCCACAAAAGGGAAAGGTGAATATCATAAAAACAAAAATTATAAGAACGACGGGACGAGCTCGTTCCCGCTTCAATGGGTGTGATTGGTGCATAATTTCTCGTTCCCAGTGAGTCCCGACAAAACTCGCTCCCGCTCCCGCGATTTCGCGTCGGGTTGTGAAAGCCTTTAAAAATGTAAGCATATAAAATTGTCGATACCTTTCAACGTGGGACTGAAGTTGCTGGTATAAAAAGCACCAATTCTAACAGAAATTAAATGTATAAAAACGCGCCTCAGTTTCACAAAAAAAAAAAAAAGCCAGGGTGGGATTTTCCGATTTGGTTTTACACAATTGATAAAGGGGATGATAGAGGCAAAGCACAAACTTTACGTTCCATTATGTACATAAGCTAAAGTAAGTAAGACCGGACAAATATTTGGGTTGAGCTTAAATTTGCTAGTGTAAAAGCACATTGCAGTCTGCAGGTATAAACAGCTACCAAAATTCATGAAGGAGCTGTCGATTTATTCTAGGAGTGTAAATCTATCGACATTTCGACACTTAGGTTTCCAATTGTTACTGGTTTTTTTTTACATCATCTAATTTTTCTCTGTTGCGCTCTTCGTTTACTACATTTTGAGTTAAGAGAGGTAATTTTGGCTTCCCACATATACACATACTTACACAAATTTAATATGATACCCACATTCCTATGCTTCTTACATATATGTTCTAAGGGTGGGTATACGAGTAAAATTAAACAAATTCCTATAAAATATTAAAATATGCAATTAAAAAAAGCGAAGTGTAATGTGCTCAAATCAGTAGGTGCATAGATTAGTTTAAAACATAGGAACGAGTGAACGACAGTTCCACTAATTACGGATTCGTCCGGTCATTCCTTGTATGGACACGTTCGTTCCGAACCGATACATCTCCATTGTCCTTTACAATGGAACGCTATATCAGCTATTATTAATTTTTACGAGGCTGCATTACGTTTATGTGTTTGCAGTAAGCTGTCAGATAATTACACAAGGTGCTATGGTATGTATTACCTATGTATATCAAAATGGACAATAAATTTAGAAAGTGTTCTACTTTTAGTAGAATATACACAATATTATGTAAAAATTACATTTACTTTTTGGAGTTTTTACAAATCGACAATCTAATCCTAATCCATTTCGAAATTTACTTGCAAACATTTTCTGTACGGTTATTAAAAAAAGGGAAACTTAGTGCAACTTTTTTATTGCAGTTTTATTTCTTGAAAAATCTTGAAAAATGATTGACAATATTTGTGACTTGGACACAATAAACGAAAATGATATCTGATACTCTACTTTCTCTACATAAAATTTATGTAAAATTTTTTACCAATGATTTTATTGCTAAATATTTGGAGACTGTGTTAATTTTTTTCTTCACTCGAACACCATACCATGGACACTACGTTCATATTTGTAATTTGCGGATTAAATACTCTACACCACAAGAAACATATAAACTCTTGGTATTTTTCAATTAAGTATCTGAAGGGCTTAGCAGAATGTTTAAAAAAAATTTTCCGTCATTTTAAATTCCTCTTAAATAACAGCTAAAATCATTCCAATATTGTTGAGATTTTTCATCGTACCTCATGGAAAGTACAAGGGAAATAAAAATTTAGTTAAACAGAACTGTCTAAGATGCATATAAATGTACATATATATATTGTACGTCAGTTTGGCTGAAATTGTACGTGACTTTACTAATCTCATTGGGTATCTTAAAAACTTAACAATAAAAGAAAGCTAAACTTGACATAATACGTAAGGCTATATGAAAAGTACAATTTTAAGCAAATTAACACACATTCGTAATAGATGATGGTAATATCTACTCTTAGTTTTAGTAGATAAATTACTTCTTCCTTTTATAGCAACAGATATTTACTTTTACATACGTCACAAAAATGCTCAAAAGTAATTCTAGGAATTGTTTTCAAAGAAAGTCATTTTTCATTTTTGCATATTTTTTTCCATTAATTTGCAACTACTTGTACGTCACATACCAATACATATATCGGTATAAAGTAAACAAAAATTTCGTATTTCAAATTTTGCCTTTAATTTTCTATTTTTTCTTTTTAATATAATGTCGCTTATATACATATTTAGATACGTAGATATGTACGTGCGTGTAAATGTCTAAGTCAAATTTTTACCAATATTTTTTAAAGAAAATTTGTTAAAGAAACCAACAAAATTACTACGAAAAAAAATTTCTTAAACTAAATTTAGGCTCTGTATAGTAAGCAATAAGGTAAAGAAAAAACATTTAGAAATTGACATAAAAATTAGATAACAAATTATTTTTCTTATTCGTGACTTTTCTTTGATATTTGATACGTTTATCAGCGGATACAATATTCAAAGAAGGAAGTTATTTTTGGCATTTATGACTAAAAATTGACGAATGATATCAAGAAGGAACTAAAAATTAAAGAAACATTAAAAAAAAAATTAATTAAAATAATGAAAAGATTAATAATGTTAAATTATTTAATTAAATTAACGAAAAAGAAAATTAAATTTTTTATTTTATTGTTTTATGAAAGAAATTGATCAGTTAATTATAAATTTTTGCACAAAATATATAAAAAAAAAAATTGAGGTTTACTTTAGTTACTAAAAAAAACTTAATTTAGTTGTATACTAGTACAAAAAAAAAAAAAATCCACGCCAAAAACAAACTGGAATATGTAGTTTAAAATTTTGCTCTACATATTTTAAGGACAAATCTGGTTAAAAACATTTTTAATAATAAAATCCCTGAAATCTATAATGTTTTTTTTTTGTTTTTTCAGTAATTTAAACGCGTCGCGTAGTTTTTTAATTATAACATTAAAAAAACTGTTTATTTATTTATTTATTTTTGCTTCATTAATTTAGGCTTGACGGATTTTATTGTAAAAATTGAAAGAAATTGTATTTTCCTTATCAATAATTGAACGCATAGCTTATGGGGATCTTATTTAACTGTTAATTCATTGAGGGAGCTAACAAAACTTATTTTCCATTTATAAACAGTGACTATTAGCAAACATGTTTGATTAGAATGCTCTATTGGTGCCCCAAGAGGCACTGGAATATTATCCTGAGTTAGTTTGCTTAATAGATCGCTTAATCTCAGCCCGTTGTCATTATTTTAGGCTATTAACATACCTTTTATTTTCATAAATGCTGACAAACCGTTTTAAATGAAAATTCAAAATATTATAGAATTGAAGTTCTTATTCATTTTCAAAAATATGTCCTCCTTAAAGTTGAATCACACTGCAATTCGTAACAAAATCATGTACCAAAATTAGATTGCTGCAATATGTCACGGAACGGCAACGAAAAATTTGTAGCAGTTCCTTTTTCTATATTTTGTATACTTTTCAAATTTACACTGTTATCCATAGTGAGTTGCTTGACAAATTGAGGCTCATACTGATATATATATATATCTATGTCGATTATGTATTTTGGTTTAGTGTTGCATGTTCAAGCTCAAGGGTTGATTTCTGTTGGAATATCTCACATTATTTCATTGAAAATAGATCGGAATAAACACACAAGTGCAAAGCCAAAAACGTCTTAACATCTTCAAGTCACGTAAATGACTTTTGTCAATTATTTTTAAGAGACTACTGAGTGCGTTTTTTTTTTGTGGGGGAAAGCTAAGCCATCCCAAGGAGTTTACTGAAAATCCGGTGATAACAGTTACATATATGCGAGATGTGAGTATGAGAATAGGACAAAATATAGAAACGATACTATCAATTTTGTAATTTCCTTCTGCCTGCTAAAGTCTATGGGTGTGTGTGTGTGTGTTTGCTCCGAGTTAACGCCAAAACGACTGATTCGATTTTCTTGCATAGTAATTTTGTACTATAGAAACCTACACTTTGTTTCATCTGAATCCGTTAAGTCGGAGCTGAACAATAACCACAACATAATTCTGCTCGCAATATTTTCATTGTAAGCGGTCTGTCTTCTCAATGCATTAGTCGATTTTGTGTGAGTTAAGCTAAAGGAGCATATGCGTCACAGATGATTTTTTTTATCGGCATTTGTGTAATTTTTGTAATGATCCCCAAAGTTTTCCTGATGTGACAGTTGCCATAGTACAAAATTCCAAACACACACCGAAGGTAACTGCGGACGAAAGCTATATTATATCAAACGAAACTAATTGCTATATTCAAAATACATTTTTATATTATATTTTACGTGAAAAAATTTTCTTATCTGGAAATTTGTGTTGTGTTAAGAAAATAAGAAAATTTTCTTCATCCTAAGCATTTTCGTCACCTTTTCCGTTTAACTCTACTGAAAACATCAATTAAACAGGGCATATTCATTATCATATATCAAGACTCCTGGTCCTGATAGTATCTGCTAACTTTTATTCAAGAACTGTTCCTCCTTCTTAGTGTGGTAACACCTGCTGAAAAGCCGACCGGGTCTGAGCTTTTCATCAGCATACCCTACTTTACTTCTTTCCAAAACCATGAAAATATATCAATTGACTGGAAATTCACCAAGGTTTAGCTTGTACCACAGAACGGAGAGCTTTGTGATTCATTTAATTATCTACCATTTCCGATTGAGATATCACTTCAATTCTGTTGAAGATTTTGAAAAATTCAAAAATACTTCCTAATACGAAACATGTTTCCGAATTGCCCATTTAAATTGTCCTTATGTCTTGCCTTATGTAGTTCTCTTTATATTAGTCAATTATCTTCTGTTTGCGCAAACTCATCAAAATTCGTTTATTTCGTTTATTCGTTTCATTAAATAACGATTTTTTTTACAAAAAATATTTTGATGGTTTGAAAATGTATTCATTTGATCGTTTCGTGAAGCTATTTTTCGATTTATTTTTGAGAACGGTTCGAGGAAGTTTTTAATGTATTTAAAACGTATCGAACTGACTGCTTGCCCAGTATATGTACGTTAAAGGTCTAAATATTGTTATGGCAAATCTACAAAGAAGCTACCCATTTGGCCATTTTCGAATATAATTTTTATAGAAGAAAAATTGAAAAGTGAATGCATATTTTCGTACAAAAAGCAAAACGGAATGGAAAACTTTGTAGAATATTAAATTTCGAGATTTAGTTTAGTTTTAGTTTCGCAATCTTTATTTCTACGGATGCTTCCATTTCCAGTCCACCATTTATTTTCTATTTTTCTAGGCTATTGTATTATTAGAAATCCTTGCTTATTTTTTTTTTTAATTTATACACGGAGAGCAAAGATAATTTTGGTCAATGTATTTCCTGGTCCATATGCTCAGACTTACTGTTCTCTTCATGAAGCACAATAACACTTGGTGAAAGCCGACTTGCTTTGTCAATTACACTTATGTATAATATTACAAAGTTGAACATGAAGCATGCTGTGACAGTTATATGCCAACCTCAGTATTCGTTCACTTTTGGGTCCAAAAGAAAGTTTCTGAATATTCCTTTTGCCTGTCAAAAAAGAGTTTTATGCACCGCCCAGCACTAATGATTTTTGTTGCGAATCTCTTTTTCTATAAAGAATGGTGTCGCTTAGATGGTATTGTCTACTAAAAAGATTGAATCCAAAAAAATTTAGTGCTATAGCCATAATTCTTTGGTATCTATATAATGTATGTACCAATCGCAGGTATGATGTTGCATACAAACTGTGATGTAAATATGGTATATTTTATATGAAAACCTTGTCAAAGACGTTTTTCCTGAAAACGACGTGACGTAGGAATGTTAGATCTTCTTGACGCGTACATCAAAGCTTATACAAGTATTTTTTTAATGGCGGTGAGTTGTGCACCCTAAAAAAAAATTTTTATCGCTTTTGTATCATTTTGTGTGTTTTTTGTAATAACTCTTACCAATAAGACCAACTTCTATAAAATTATTCTTGCGTGCGTCTGTTTGAATATTATTGCAATTGTTGAGAATACGGTAGTGTTTAAAACATATCTAGAAGTTGGCAGAGTTCACAAAGCTGAAGTTCCCATTATAATAGGTTGGGTTAAGTTAGGTAAGAGGGATACCACTAGAAAACTAGCCTGCATCACTTAGACCTCTAGTGGGTCCATTGTTCCCGTGGGATAACCTTTCAAGCCACCCCAGATCCATCCTGCTTCCCTTAGGATATATCTGAATTCTTTACTTTGCAGGTCCCCAATACTTAATCCCATTATAACAACGAAAACCTTAACCTGAACGATAGTGATAAACGTTCCAAATAAGTAAGCCATCTCGATGCCAAGCTCTAAAAAGAAATCATTAGACCTTCTTATTTGCGAGTGAAATATTCTTGAAAACTCTCAGGTCTTTCACTGTAGCGCATATAGACTAGATAGCTCTCCTCATCTTAGTTAGTTATTGTTGATGATCGTACAGAGAACTAGAGCGTATTCTAAAACATAACTATTGTCATTTAAAAATTGCTGAAAGTGTTTTCGAACTGGCTGAAGTCAGTCTGAAACATACGATTGAAATACAATGAATACGAGATGCGAAATTGACGATGACAAAACAATTTTTAGGGCAAAGCAAATGACGCGACGCGATAAAGTCGTTAAAAGTTAGAGCAAAAATTTGTCATAGTCCGGCATTGAATTTGACAGTTCGTCTGTTGCTAGATTTCCACGACCTTTTTTTTAATATGGTATAACCGCGTATAAGTTTCAAATGCAACTATACTTGTTCTTAAAATATAAGTTGAAAACTTTCCATAGCCATCATAATACGCATGACGCATCTCAATTGTTATGAAATGCTAACGACATTGTCGCATTCATTGCATTATGTCTGTCATCGACAGTTTCGTGTTGCATTCATTATATTTCAGGTTATAGTTATCGAAAAAACTTTAAATAATGTGTTCTGAAATTTGTTGTGTATAATTTCTTCGATACTTCACAGCCTCTTTCTAATAAACGAACAGAACTGTATCGTAATCCTGAATATACAATAAATATACCATAATCGATTCATTTTTTACGTCTATTGTCATACAGTATTCTGTTTTTATGCGGAGTTCATTTCAAGTTTAGCCTGAGCTAGTGCTCATGAAAACGGGAGTTGAGTTTCGTTGAATTCATATTAACTCCACGAAACCAATCAAGTTGAGTTGAATTTATGTATATATTTGTTATAATGTTGCGAATGGATGCTTTATTCAACACAAATCCGGCTATTTTATACGATATATTTTAGCTGTCAATTCAACTCAGAAGCCTTTCATGTAAACAGCATCGAGTGAACTCAGCCAGCTAAATTTAACGATAATAACTCAACTTTGGCTCATGGAAATATAATACAGATGGCGTAACTAGACATCAATTTATGACTTAACTCTGTTATGCTTTTAATATAATTCCAAACATTATTAACACATTCAATTTGATCTCTGTTTACCTTTAAATATTTATTCAGCATTTTTTCAAGTCCAAAAACCATGTATATTAGCGAGCTAACTTACAATACAACGTATTTTATGTATCTAATCACTACTTTAACACCTGTGGGACGACGATAAATAGGATAATATCAATTTATGTTATATACTGTCTCAGTAGTACATGGAAAGCTGAGTTTCGCTAAATTGCATTGAATTTATTGCAAGCATGAATTTATATTACAGTTTTAGTGAAATGTTAAAAACTTTTGCTACCAAATCTGGCCAATCAGATATTGTTTCTCAATATCTCATGTTTGAATTTCTCATCTACACATTGATCTTTCATGTTTGGGTGATTTTACGTCAAACGTTTGCCAGTTGAGGTGTTCTTCGTGAAATTCCTTACATCCCTCATGGAACATGCAACATATGAGAAAATTCAGCGGTTTCGTACAAGTGCTACCTGGGTACTTAGATTACACCGAGTGAAATATCATTCGCACATTACAGAATCTGAATGGCTTTTAAGTGAGAATTCCATTATCAACAGAATGCTTCGAACAATAATTGATGGGTGCTGATGGAGTTCGAGTTGAGGTTTATATATAATTTCATCATCGACACAAGTACTCGTTGCTATGCATACGTATAATTTTAAAGTTTTTAATATTGAAAATTAAAACATTTGAAATCTATGTAATAAATTTAAGGCTCTGATCATAACCAAAAGTAGTCTGATGGCTTTATTCCAATTGAAAGCTAAGGTCAATACAATTATTCCACTAAAAAGAAGCAAACATAAAAAGTAAATAATCATTTTGAATTAAATTCCTTAAAAAAAAACAAAAAGATGCGTTCAAATTAAAACATAAAAGAAACCTCTCACTTAAGAAATCTTTACATTTTGTTAATTGCTTAGGTTACAAAAGAAAAATGTTAATTTTCGTTGAAAGTAAATAAAATTTTTCATTAGTTTAATATTAATAATTTTTAGTAAAAGTATAAAATTGTTTTTAAATAAAATAAATTATTTTTAAGTAGTTTCATTTGAAGCGTAAATTAATATTAATATTTAAATTTAAAAAAAAATTGTAAGGAAATTTCAAACAGAAAGTAATTTTTAGAAGTGAAGCAATTAACTGCAAACAAAGAAAAACAAAGGATTTTAGTGTAAAGAATTCTGAATAAGTTTTCATTAAGTTTTACTGCTTTTCTTATTAGAAGAAAAATTTAGTATCAATCCGTTCACTTGCAATGACATTTTTTATCTAAGAAATTGTTGAATGTGTTTATTATTTTAAACAGAGATAGAGAGAGATAGAGGGGAAAAAATAAGTAAAATGAGTTTGTTATTATACAAGTATAAACATACTAAACTTATTAACTATAAAATTAAATGATCCAAATTTTAACCATTTCAGCACTAAATGGAAAAGTAACCAACCCTCTTATTTGGTTGTTATCAATCAACCAATTTTAAATGAAAGAAGTGTGCTGTATGTAGTTATTTAAAAAGTCCTATACAAATTTGAGTGGTGCATCTACATTTAAGATTCACAATTTCCATCCATATAAAAAACAATTGCATAATCAAATGCTTATCAAATCCTATTTTTTTGTCATGTATCGATGGAATACGAAATTCTCAATTTGTTTGTCTTCGTTCAGCATAGGAATTAGTGAGAACTGTTGTTAGACTTAATCAAAGTTTTGCTTATTTAAATGGATTCGACTTCGTCTTTATGTTTCAAAAAACATATTTTCATATATTATATTGCCAAGGATCATGAAATAATCTATAGTACTAACGACAAGTTTAAATGATATAAGAGATTATAAACTCAAATGGGTGTTGAAGAGGCTTGAAATATTTATAAATATCTTCAAATTTTAATCTGATCAAGAACAAAACGTATCCTTATATCCAGACGGGTAGAAACATCTCAAGGATGCTTTGATATTTTTATTTCGTCTTAGATTCTTCTAACTCATAGATAATAAACTTTTCATTCTTTCTGCCAAGTATATTTTGTTTTGTCATTTCTTAGTTCAATTCGGCCATGCTATTTTTTTCTATTTATTATGGTTATTATACAAAAACTCCTATTCACGCTGTAATATATGTATGTATGTACAGGGGAAAAAATAGGAAACGAAGCTGACTATAAAACCCATATACATAATTTTTGACTATTAGCATAGTTATAAATGGATTGAAAATTTCCACAGATTTTTTAGTATTTTTCTTTCTCCATCCATTAATAACTTCAGGCGGCAATGATAAAAAACATTTCATAGGTAATCAGGAAGAATTCTCATATTATATATTTCAGCCTCTATTCAGATTAGTTGTAATTTATCTACTTTATTGGCATGAAAAAACAACAATAAAGCTCTTTTAGTTCAGGAATATTTCAAACATATTTGGAGCCAACTTTTATTCTACATTTTTTACATATCCGTAAGTTCTGCACATATCGACACAATCAATCTATCTAAACTCTATTCTATACTATTCTCGCCTCAATTATAACTCTGATTGTTGTATTTTTCCTCCATGGTTTACTTAAAACTGTTTTCTTATATTGCGCGTACCAGCTTGCATAAGCCACTATATTTCAATCACATTACACTCATATCAATCATTTCTGAAATTTGAACTCATGGTATAAAGAAAAATAGGTATGCTACTTAGATATGACTCGATATGATACATGACGGCAAGATACCAGTCTTTATCATGTATAGCAACAGCAAAATTACAAATATGAAATTTACGAAGAAAGAACTAAGAAAAATTTCATTTGGTATAGTGACAACAAAAAAGTAAGTTGATGAGGCGTGCAGATATTGAAAGAACCCTGAAATATACCGAATGAACTCTTGCTTTAATAAACACAAGGGCATACGCCAAACTACGTTTTTCGAAGTATTAAAAAAACAAAACGTATTTTAACAAAATATACAGCGTTTTAAGTCGTATATATAATCCTTGATTAAAACTTGATCGAAATCCGAATGGACCAGAGATGGATATCAATGACAGGCTCCAGACATACCAAAAGATTTATTAAAGGACCTTCACGAAAGAAGAGCCTGGATCTTTTGAGGCTGTGTAGGAATAAAACTCAGAATCATTACAGGAGTCCGAACTGGACATTATAAACTAAACAAATAATTGCATCGGATAGGTATATCAACCATTGATGTATGTAAGCTATGTCTCGAAGTGGATGTGAAACATCGGAGCACGTCTTATGCGAATGCAAAGCCATTGCTCATTGTAAATTCCGGGATTTTGGCTCATACTTCTTAAAGCCTGCCGACTTCGAAGAAATTTCACACAACGAATTACTGCTCTTTCTAGGAAGAGTGGGGGATTTTTGGATAAACTATGAATGAATGAATGGCGGCAGTGCAAATCCAACTCGCCCGCTTATCGCCACCCCCGCGCTCTTAATCTATCTTATCCAATCCTTGATTGATTTTGTACAAATAAGTTTTTTTTAACCCTTCATCGCATCAATCAATCTAAGAGTTTTTCTTTGAATTTCCAAATAGTCTCAGATAAACCCAGATAACCTCACATCCTCATATAGTGTAAAGTATGATGTCAACTTTTACGGTTCATCGACAAAGAAGATTTGTTTTTTGATTTTTGTCTACTCTTTTAAGTAGTTACTTGACACTATAAATGATGACACCTGGGGTTAGTTTTCCCTGTAGCAGTTATTTGTTGTTGATGCAATAAAAAATTTTATTCGCTTTGGCTTGATCTTTCAGTTTATTCAGAGCATTCAGTTCATTTCTGTTCATTTCATGTTTTCAGTTTTAGGCAGGCTTTTGTACGAAAACGAATATAGTTTACAAATTGTCCTACTAAAATTTACTCTCCACTCTGGTATATACTATTTCTATTTATAATTAAATCTAAGATTAATAATTACATATACATATAATCAAACACATTCAGCAATTAATTTATAAAATAAAATAAAAATGTCATCCACTCTCCAATATTATAAGTATGTTCTGAGAATTTCTAAGATCATAATAAATCAATTTCAAATCTCATTAAAAAAATATATTGTAAAAATTTCAAAAAAAAAAAAAAAACAAAAACGAAATAGTTTTCATACAGACACCATCTCTCTTAATATTCCAATCACAGAAATAATAAATATTCAATTTCAACTCAAAAAAGAAAAAAAAACAAAAAAGTTAAGAGGGCATAAACGAGAAAGAGTAGCTTAGAAAAATAAATTAGTGAAAGTATTTAAATTCTAATTTATAGACAAATTCTCTCTTTAGCTAAATATTTGTTTTGTTTTTTTTTAATAGTCTTTATTATTATATATTTATACAACAGATTTTATTTTGTGTTTTTTTTTTATATATATATACATACAAAGAAAGCAACCGAAAGTACATAAGTGATGTTATGGACTATTTAAATAAGTTATTTATTTTATAATTTAAATAAATAAATAATTAGAAATGAACAGGAAGGTAGATGAAATGTATGTAAACAAATAAATGCCCCACAAACTATATTATGTATGAAAAATAACAACTCCATCAATTTTTAGTTAAAGAGTGTAATTTTAAATGAATGTAAGCGAAAACAATATTAAATATTTATTAAAAAACAAACAAAAACCACAACTAAATGTAGATAGGTAAAAAAAAATATACAAAAGAAATCGAGTTGAAAATTGAAAATAAAAAAAAAAACCAAATAGTGCAAATAGAGCAAGTAACAAAAAAAAAATAGACCGACAAACAGCAGCAGCAGAGGAATGTTTTGATAAAAATATTGTTCATGTAACAAAAATATGTAATAGTACATAAAAATACAAAAAAATAAATAAATAAAAATGCAAAACGAAAATTGTACGTGCGCCAATTTTTACTGTGTAACTATTTTTTATTTATCTATATATAAATAGCAATAGATCTCTAGTTAAACAAGTTAAACCAGTAATTTATAAAATTCAAATTTATATAAAAAGAAAAAAAAAAAATGAAAATTTAAAAAAAAATACAACAAAAACACACTAAAAGTTTAGCAAATGCAACAATTTTTTTCCTATTTCACATGTGAAATTGTTGTGTTCTTCTAAACCAACACCGAAAATATTCTTCTATGTACACATTAAAATTACTATATTAAATATTAATAATAATAATAATAGTTTAAATTATACAATATTACAAGCATAAAATTTTTAAGAATAAATAAAAACATAAAAAACTATGAATAATAATTACATAATAAACTTTTCATAAATTAAAATATTATAAAAACACGAAAAAAGTACACTCAAAAGACTGAAGTATATAGTTCCTTTGTTTTTATGTAAAATATGTCGAAAAAATAATAATAATTGGAAAAAATAAATATAAACACATTCAAACCCGCAGATCAATAAAGAAATAATTTAAAAAAAACTTGTTTTTTTTTCTTCTTTTTTTGTTTTTATTTTAATATCTACGACGGAAGAGTTAAGAGGAGTTAGTTGCAAGTTTGGTACATTTTTCAATGCGAATTTCTGGCAAACTATTTGTAGCAGAATAATAATTTATATCTTAAATTAAAGGTAAAGAAAAGAAGTCTAGTAAATAAGATCGGCAAAAATGTATTGGAATGGAGATATTAGCTCGGAAACTTGTAAAAAAGGATAAAAATTGAAGTTTTTTAAATCAAATTCCTGTTATTTTAGAAAAATAAAGCTTAGATCTTAAATTTTTAATGGCACTCATTTTAATTATTTGACTCTAATAGTACTTGTTTTTTCTCCCAACATTTCACCGACGAGAAATTGCAATATTTATTTGAAAGTTGTTTAAATACAAAGCAAAATAGCATATTTAACAATTATGGGCAAAAAAAATTTAGGAGAGTTAATTCTCGTTAAAAATTTTCAATTTATGTGAACTGCAAATTTTCATTTTTCGTTTTAAATTGTATGGTTTTGTCGGATGTTCGGTTTCTGTCTTTTGCGGTAGATGTCTCTAATGTGCTCTGTGGTCTAGGTCTAGGCTAATTTAAATATGGATTTTCTCACTTTCAGGACACAAACCTACGTATAGTAAATTTTATTACCCACAGATTCGCTGATATCTAAATTGAAACTTCTGCTGAGTACTGACTCCTCTTAATAAAATAACTTGATATTGAATATGTATTAGTACTATGTACGAGTATAATTGTTTAAATTTAACCTATTTTTGGCTTTAAATCATGATCACTTAACACATACGATGTTGGTAGACTACCGCCTATAATTTAAGAAAACAGGTCTCCCGTAGTGATCAAAAGTTTGGCCACCCCTGCGGTCACACATCTGTGCAAGTTTAATTTTTGAAGTGATTTGTTACATTTATTTTTAGAACGGTTCGTTGGACAATAAAAATTATTATGGCCAATTTCATAGGATTTTATATTCTGAGGAACTTTTCAGTACAGTAAAAATGTCTAGGACTGATCGTAAAAAACATAAATTTTTATATGGCAACACCAGGAAGGGGTTTCCCGATTTTGTAATTTTATTTACTATTTCTACGAAAACACCATGTAGGGGAAGGGAGGGTAAGATGACGATAATAAGCTTTAATCATTTTTATATCCTCGTGGCATTGACCTAAAGTCTTACTTATTCATTTAGAGCAATTGTTAATAGGTTTATTTTCAATTAATAATTTTCTGATTTTAATAAATTAAAAACTTAGTATTGCTTTTTAAGCTTGTTTTGTCAAATTTCGTCTCGCTTGCGGGTAAGATGACGCAGGACAAGAGAAATGAAAAACATTATCAATTCACATATTTATTTTTATATACAAAAGTTTCATACATAGGCGTTGCGCTTTGCTTCTCGTGGAGTGAGCCCACTACACTATAATTTCAATACGATTGCAATACATAAGGTCACAGCAAAATTTGTGAATGATTCGGGTAAGATGTCGAGCTCGTCATCCTGGCCACTTGTTAAATTCGTCAACTCACCCGAAATTACCATTTATAAATTAAAGTGGTAAAGAATATTGAAATATTGCTCTCTACGTTGAAGCATTCCCAGGCAGTGTCCAAAAATATTGTGAAAAACGAAATTTTCGTATAGGATCCCTTCGAAGGAGTTGCCCGATTGGTCGCATTTTCAAACTTAAATTTACTTTTTTTTTAAAAACCTCGTGTACGAAATTTCAAATTAACTTTTAAATTTATGCGTGAGTCCAACCCATTTTGCTCTACCAGCATTATTTCTGTGCGTAACATACGGAATGACAAGCTTAGTATACCCTATGATTTCATCTAGGGTATAAAAATGTAATCAAATCCTTATAACTTCCTCGTAATATTGTTTGCTTGGCAATAATATTCGTATTTCCCTTATTTAGGGCGCGTAACTACATGTTAACTTGATTTCAACTTAATCTGACAACTGGTGTCAACGGTTGAGAGCCCATGTTTTTTTTTGCAAAATTTTTGTCTCCGATTTTGACACATGCTCGTTGGACGCGGAGTAATGAGGGGAGAGGAATATAACTGTAACATAAAATAAATCTGGGAAAAACTCAGGTGCATTCATCATTTGGAGTCCGAAAAAAGCGATGACAGATTGAAACTAAATCGTTCAGCTCGAGAAAAAGAACGACATGGATTGAAAAAAATAATTCTGAACGAGAAAACGAAGGCAACAATAATAGCAGCTATAAACAACCGGAGTGTTATTTAACTATAAAGTTCTATCCAATTCAACATGTAATTCTGCTCGATTTTGCTTATTTTTACGAGAATTATTTGAATTGTTATGAAACAATGATGACGTAAAGTCCTGACTCACTCCATGACAGCGGTCGGCAGGTCGCTACGCTAGCATCTCGGCTATGTGGCGGAGAGTGTAGGGTGAGTTCACCAAAAATCCTGCACTGTCACGTTGCCATTAACAAAAATATATATCGTACCAAGAGGAAAAAAAATGAAAATCAACCAAAGGCCACACACACAGGTCCTGAAGGGACCGCATACACCCCTCACCTGAAGAGTATCCTAAGGGATCGGATGTTGGGATCCCTTGTGCCATCCCCGGCCTCCCATGATATCGGGGCATTCTGGTTGCGATGTCACTTTCATCGGAGTAGAGAGAAACCTCCGGAGAAGGGTAGAGAAGAGAAATGAGCAGAAGTCTCTTTCATACTACATATCTTATTCCGAACCATTATTGACTACAAACGTCTTTATTATTATATTTTTATTTTCATATAATCACCCCCGAAGCTCTAAAATAGGATGGGCGTCCTCTGATGAAAACCAATTCCATCTTGGGATCAACCCACTGGGACTTTCGCCATTCGTTGCTAAGTAATTTCGGTGCCTTTGATCAAAAGGCCTTTACTTTACGTTATTCGTATAACTTTCGTAACCGTCAGATTCCTCAAGAAGGCTTTCTGGAGAACCAGCTAATACGTTATTGATCGAAACGCGCCCGAGGAAGAGTATCCCTGTGGGGGGCGATATCAAGTGATTGGTCGCTCAATTTTTTATCAGTGCGTCAATTCCTAGGTAATGTATCTTTATTCTGATATTACCGACACAAATGTCGACTGTGATAGGAACATAGTATGTCCTCAGGAGCTCCAATATCAGGACAGCGCAAGGTAAGTCTTTATGTCGAAGTAATAAATCTCGTTCTATATATTTATAAATAAATGAAATGATTTTTTGCACTTTTTCGCGAAAATAATAAACTTTTCTTTCCAATTTCAGGTGTTCCCGTATCAGGACAGCACAAGGAAAGTTGAGGTTAGATTTCGGCGAATATCCTCTTATAAATATTTTGAGGTTACTTATTACTAATATTTTCGTATTTTCTTTTATTCCTTTTGCTCTCTGTTCCTCTTAAATTTTTCCTTTTGTTTGTTTTACAAGAATTCCTTCAGGTGGGCAGCTAATTTGTGGTGGGGCTTGAATACTTGGGGCGCTTTCACTCTTTTCTCGCAGCGAGCGATTTGACTTTACTTTTGCTGGGGCACAATATTTTATCTCCTGGTTGTGACTTGTTGAAAATAAAACTTCTGTTTTACGGCATCTCTTTATTTTTCTCTTTTTCCTCTACCTTTTGGACCTTACGCCCTACCACGTATTGTATTGTATTGTACTGTTAGGCGTGTAAAACGAGTTGTAGAATGTGTGTCTTCCGGCCTCTCCGATTCAACGTCAACGTTCACAGCTGTCAGTTGGATAGAATACATGAGCTGGGGCTACGTTTATGAGCGACCAAAACATAAATTGCTGGCTTGTGATGGATAATGCCCAAATCCACAAAACTCGTGAAGTTAGAGAATCTGAGGAATAGGCTTCGCACATTTTAAAACATTTCCCACCTTATTCTCATAATGCTGTGTTCCAAAATGAAAAATTCAGTACGGGTTTGATTAAGTGACCGCTCCCCCTATGTGGACTTTACATTACTATTACAGCCGATAATTTATCTAATTATTTTTCTGCAATGTTGCCAAAACTTGGACCAGCATCAAATAGAGATGATCTGCAATAGTTTATACTACATCACATAAATCATTTTGTTTATTGATACAAATTTTCATTAACAAGAAGTTAGTAAAATTGAAATAAGTTTTGTGAAGTTTGATATGAAAAATTATGTACTTTTTGATTTTAAAACTGTTCCTCTTGATAAAGATTTCGTTCCAGTTGAGTTTAAAAATGCTCCACTTCATTTGAATATTATTGCAGTTGAGTTTGGATTTGGATTTAAAATTGTTTCCATTGATGTGAATATTGTTGCACTTAAGTTGAATATTGTTGCACTTGATTCGAAAGCTGTTACGTTTGAGCGGAAAAAATGTATATAAAATAAAAAATGAAATTTTTGTATCGTAATCCTACGAAGGATTTACTGGATTTGTCCTATTTTCGAACTAAAATCTGAACGCATTCTCTGGTTATTGTACGGACGGGTAGACAGACCGACGAATAATATGGAAATAAATCAAAATAACTTTTAATATTATCTAAAGGTGTTCAGCCCATTTAGCTCTACCAGCATTATTTCTATGCGTTACAAACGAAATGACAACCTTAGCAGGTATATACCCTATAAATTTCATTTATGGTATGAAAACCGTTATAGTGCTATTCTTACACAGTCTTCAGCTTTATAAACTTATATAGCTTATGCTATTATAGAAACAGCATTTTAAGCGCTCTAAGTGCTATTTTTATAAAGCCTTGAGCTTTATAGCTTATAAAGCAGAATTTCTTTTAATAAAGTCTTTATAAAGCTGTTTTTTTCAATTATAAAGCCTACAGCACTAAAAATTGTTACTTGGGCATCCACAACATCAGGAAGTTCAAGAAGATTTTGCAAAAAGTTTATCTAAAGTTAAATTAGATTTCGCAGTAAAAGATCTTATCTTAGCTGTATATGTTCAGAATAGTCAACGTCTCATGTTGCATAAATTGCACGAGAAAATGCAACCAAGTTAAACAACACAAATCACAATGATTGTTGACTTTCTCATTAATGATTTAATAATTTATCTTTTACATTTGGGTACTTATTATTTATCACTTAAAAATGTTCAATGTAAATTTAAATTTTTAAAATCATCTTTTATGTTAAAATCAGTCTTTCGTGCATTGCAACAGGAGATTACCTTAATTAGTTACAATTATCACGTATCTACATACATATTATGTATATGTACACATTCTGCTGAAGGAATTTCAATTAAGTAGGTAAACTGCCGATATTATACAGAGGATCCTGTAATCTGTTGTACGCAGTTCCCGAAACAGGTTGCAATACTTACCTAGGCTAATCAAATTCTGATAAGATTCAAATTTTCGTTTTTTTTTTTTTTTTTTAAATAGCTCAACTCAAACTGAATCTAGTGTAGACCCTTATCTCTGGGTGATGTCCCTCTAATATATGTGTATGTGTGTATTCTAGTCTGTTTATCCTATCTTCTAAATGACTCAACTTAGACTTATCATAAACATTTCGTATACGTCGTTTCTTTAACGACTACTTAACTCGGTCACAACAATTTACAGCCACTTTGTCTTTGACTAATTGACTTTGTTTTTCTTATTCGATCAATTTTCAATTGATCTCTTGTGACCATGGCACCTAAGCGATTCTATGAAACCACTCTGGGAATGTAGGTATATTACCGCGTATACCTAAATTAGTATATACACTAAGATTGCATACTGTCTATGTAGAAGAATACATTCATATATATATGAGATTATACTTATTGCACGTCTATCCAATAAGTATAGAGTCCGAAAATCTGATTTGGGCAAGGGTCACATCAATTATCTTTTACAGGTTCATTTCTCTGGACATCTTTCAATGTGGATGTGCTTGAAGAAATGTAAAACTTTATCAGCCTATATGGATTCTGTAAATATATATAGAATCAGAAAAGTTTGGAAGTATTTTCTATATATTTATATATGAAATTTTTATTTTCAAAATTTTCAAATTTACTGTTCTTTTATAATACTGGCGTAGAGCCAAGGCTCAAAATGCATATTGCACAAATATGAGTAGAAAGTAAATGAATTAGGGATTGTAAAATGAAATTCCTTAACATATTCGATGGGTTTTGAATATTTTAAAAATTATTTATTTCAAAATATTTGCTATATAGCTGAGCATAATCGTATTATGCGCCGAATATAGAATTCTCCTTAGTTATCAGTATCTTCGATTCACGCACGCTATCTCTTCTTCCCTAAACTAAAGCTGTGTTGTGTTGTATCAGTAAAAACAGTCGATCACTTAACGATTTCTCAAGACGTGTCCAGTCAGTCAGTCTTGAGTTTGATCGCGATCGTTGAGGATTTATACATATTATTCGGCGGGATTTTTTTTATTTTTTATTTTTTTGTAAAGTAATTTTAATTATTTGAAAAAGTTTATTTTAGTTATTTAAAAAAAAAAACAAAAACGTCTTACTATCGTTTTTTTTTAAATAAATTTCATATGTTCTTAGAGATAAAAACAGTTCTGTGCTAGAAAAATGAAGCATCTTAAGTGTTCAGTATTAGTTTGTAAGTGAAATTAGTGCTTTTATATATTATATGCACGTTAAAAAAAAAAAAAAAAAAATTAGAAAGATAGAGAGAGCAATTTATAACGAAATTGCTATTTTATTGTGACAGTGAAATTGATAATATAACTGTGTACCCTGACACATTGCGACCTTGTTTAAATTTTGTGATTTAGCAAATTTATATCAATTTAGTCTTTTAGTGCAATAACCACAAAATTATCTCAATAAAGTATTACTTAGGAGAGAGAGTGAGGAGTTGGAAGAGTGGATTGATGAGAGAAGTGAGAGGAGCGAAAAGAGATCCTCAAGGGAGATTTTTGATTTTTTTTGTGTTCTTTTTTTTTGTTTTTTTTTAAATTCAACGAGAAATTTTCCTCATAACTAGACAATAATCATTTCGGTGCTGATCATAAGATCTGGCCTGATTCATAAGTTGATTGATTGTCAATCATATAATTCTTCATATTTAAAAGGCTATAGAGGTCAAAATATTCTTGGAAGAATAATTCTTCTGTTTCTTCTTTTTCTTTCTACACGTACGTATGGTACTTACGTCTTAAAGTCATATATAAGTCCTCTTAATCTTAGGAATTATATCTATATATTTCTTGATCAGCAATATATATGTACAAGCAATTATTTTCATTTTTATTTTTCTCTAATTTATGATATGTTTTTTCGTAGCACCTACTTTTATCATTTTTAAATCAGTTTTCTTTTCGATAAAAAAAAAACGAAATCACAATTATCTTTCTTTACAATCGATAGATATATTTTTAATATTCGATTCTGGAAATACTTTCAATATAATTGGAGTTAATAAACAAATGCTCTATGAATACATTGGAAGTGTATCAGTTGGTGCCAAAGCTCCTCAAGATGATGATAACCCAGCTCCACCATCATCTGGTTGGATGGTGCGAGGGAAATTGACTCTTCAGAGGCAGAACGAAGACACTATGGCAGCGGCGGTAAGTGTTAATTTGTTTTTTTTTTATCTAAATTTTATTCATTTTTTTTTTGTTTTTTAATTAAATATATTTAGTTTCGGTCGGTTTAATAAAAATAGTGTTATAATTTATATTTAGCAATGATGTTCTAATCAATTTCTCTTCATGGAAATTAGACGTGACTATTCATAACATATGTATAAAATGTGTACCTACTCTTCGTACCTTAAAATTCAACCGCATGAGAATTGGGAATTTTATAGTGGAATTTAATAAAAATAATAATAATAGTAGATAATAATGAAGGACAGTGAAACAGCTAAGGTAACTACATTAAAGCCATTGAGCTCTAGAGGTAGACTATAAGATTTTCGTTCTAAAATAATTTAAACATGTTAAATTTTTAAACTTAGAATTATGCAATTTTCCATAATTCTAGCTTCAACAAACCGCGTCCGCCCAATATTTAAGTGTTCCAAAGACAAAAAATGTTTTTGTAAAAAAAAAAAAATTAATTTTCAAGTTTGATCATTATCATTACTTGCATTTGTCTTGCGAAATTTATAGAAAAGAGAAATAAATATTTGCCAATAATTCACCAAATAACGAATAATATTTGTAATAAAATAAATTTTTATTCGATCTTTCATTTTACTCGGTTTTTTATCTTTTATCGTTATTCGAATAAAAAATTCCCATCTCTGTTGTCGAATACAACGACTTATATTGGACCATTTAGACCATTGTTCTTTGAAGTGATTCATATAGAATAGATAAAAGTCTCAAATTCTTAAAGGAATGTAAAAGAAAATGTGCTCAAACAATCCTGTAATCCAGTAGATCTTTAATAAGCATAAAATTACCGGTCTTCCAGATAACTTTTGCAAGTCAATCAACTGATATCTTACATCATTTGGGAGAAAGTCAGCATTTCAGTCAAACTTCCTCAGAGCAATTCTAGTAAATTTCTTCTGAACTGAACACATCTGAATCTACTGCTATGAGTAGCATAATAAATTAGTAAGGATCTCACAGAACAGAAGAATAATCAAGGATAGGTTTAACTAAGGTATAGTATATGGATGCAAATATTCTCCAGCACGATTTCTGACGAAACCAAGACGAGAATTCGCCTTACTCACAATGAAATCAATATGCTGGGAGAATTACAACTGGGAATTAACTATAACAGCAAGATCAGATCAAAAATCATATTTAGCAATAGAAAATCCATCAATAAATAATTAAATTAATACTGGTCCAGCCTTAATGCTGATAGTAATGTGTATATAATTAGGTTAATTGAGGGATGGAGTTAAGTTGGATGGGTGGATTGAAGAGAGGTTGAGTCCCCCAGTAAGGGGGGGGCCCTAGAACGTAGGGCACGACAAGACCCATTTTTCACCCCCAGACTCATGAGCAATGATCAGATCAGACGCTCTTATAAACCATAAAATTGGCTCCCAAACCCCCCCCCCCCCTACTGGCCTCATGCAATTCATTCAGGAGGTGTGAGCCAAAAAATCTATAATGTTTTCGAGAGAGTGCCGGACAATGACAAAGAAAGTGAGTCACCGTTTCGGATTCCTGTCCGCATCCTCTACATATCAGATTATCAACAAGTCCTAATCTATATAGGTGACCCCTGAGAGAACAGTATCCAGTAAGAATAGACACCAGAATTCTCAGGGCAGGCTTGCTCAGTCCAAGCAGCTTTTTTTTTAACCTGGGTTAGGTTTGGCCCACAGTTTCTTCGTTGTTCTACCCGAAGGGTCGTCTAACCAAAGACAACTGTGTTGGCAATCGGCCCAAGTTGCACTTGTATATACAAGGTGTCCCGGTGCGATCCCAATTGTGGAGGATGGTGTCTCCGAGGGCGCACAAAGACGTGCAAGTTTGTCTGCTTTATCATTTCCGTCAACATCACTGTGACCAGGCACCCAAAGAACTACCTTGTTACACTGAGAGAGGGAATTCAGGTTGGTCTTACACTCCAGTAATAAGTTGAAGGTTGTGCAGAGCTTGACAGCCGCTTGGCTGTCCAAATAGATGGCAATCTCCTTATTCTCAGTGTTTGAGACAAGCAGGTTCCTTCCCGCTTCAGGAATGGCATTGACCTATGCCTTTAAGACTGTAACCTGGCTTTCTAGGTGTATGGCAATTTCCAAATGAGGCTCCTCACAGAAGACGCCTGCTCCAGTGTTGTCTTCAGATTTGGAGCCGTCCGTATAAATTATGATGTCTAAAAATGGGTGAAGCACAGAGTGCGATGCTCATTCATCACTAGATGGAGTTTTCGTTTTAAAACTACTTATCAGCATAGTCTCTAGGAGATGGTCGCTCTCCCTGTTGATGTCAGGTGCGGTGGACTGCATCAAATCAATTCGCGTGGAGCCCTGGTTCCCGAATGGATCCAGCTTTGATTCAGATGCAGCCTCAGCGCTTCGATAGACGCCTCCTTCTTAATGTATGTATATCTGCACGGGGTGTATATTAAGGATAACCTCAAAAACCCGAGTGCTGGTAGACTCGAAAGCTCCTCTTGCACTGAGTAGGAACAATCTTTGAATTTTTTCCAATATCTTACGAAGATTGGCATACTTCATTGCTTTCCACAATACTACAGAGCCATAGGCTAACATGGGTCGGATGACGCTAAGTTAAGTTAAGGTAGCACCACTGTGCAAATCAATCAACATCAGATTTAAAGATTATTGCATTGTGAGCGTTAAAAAGTTTGATATTTGAATCAGCAGCAAAACCAATGCATTAAACGTAACTAAAAATTGTAAAAACGGCCTTTTAAGGTAGCTCTTTCTTTCGGTTGGTTCATCTGGAACTCAATGGCACGTATAGATTTCAATTAAACGTTTTGTTATACATAGTTTAACAAGTGGATTATCCATGGATATCAGAACTTGACAGAGTTCATTGGCAAAAAGCGATATTTTTTGTCCACTGATTCTTGAATAAATACCTTAAACTTATGTTTCCCTATATTAAAATTATGTTTTCTATAATATGTTTTTGTTTCTTGACTTTTCTTTTGTTGGCATTTTAATATGTTTTCGTATGTCGCAACAATTTATAAAACTAAACTTCTATAAATTTTTTCAAGAGTTAAATTATTAGGTAATACTGCAAATTCCTTTAATCTGACTGCATTCGTTTATTTTACTTTGGGCATAATTATCTAAATCTAAATCTAAATAAGATTGGAAAATCATATTCCTGATAGTATCCTGGCTCTCTTTGTATTTTACTGTCTCAGACTTTTTCTTATATCTTTCATCTGTCTCCCTCTCCTCAGGTATTTTTGTTGATCAATGGAAGCTTTTCTTGTTCATAGATCTGATGCTAAAAACGATATCACCAGCTATCCTCCTTCCTAAGTTGTTTTATATTATTGTAACATATAAAATTTCCTTTTTTGTCAAAGATCACATTTCAGTTCATCAACATGGTTTCATTAGAGCTGGATCTAGTGTATCTTTTACGAATTTTTTCTTGATAGTTACGAAGGATCTCGGTTAAATTGACACTCTCTACTGATTTTAGCAAAACTTAACTTTATTCGCTTGCTATTTATTAAGCTGCATGTTTTCGACTTCCATTCTTCTTCATTTAAATGAAATTTCTTCTAGCCTTCTGATCGGATCAGTGATCAATTATGTAACATCTCATATTATGCATGTACCCTCTGGAGTCTTATAGGATAGTCATTTCTTTTTTTAATCTTTATTGAGAAGTATCTAGTGAAAAAACCACCCATGCTAATTATCGTATTTTAGCCAACGTTATTATTAGCATCTTATCAAGTAACGAAATGAAAGTTTTTAACGTTTACCGTAGTATTATTATTATTTCCTCGTGCGTGATTTACATATGTCAGTTAATCCACACAAATTCCGGCATTACGAGAGCATCGTTACTTTGGGGACAAAGAGTTTCAGGTGAATTGTTTGATTAGCTTCGTGTTAACGTTGGCCAAATCTACAATTCATTTGTAATTACATGAGAATCGAAGATGTAGACTTAGAAGTCTCACCCAAAACACCACGCACAAAGGCCGCTACACACGTTCATGCAAATCGTACGACTTGGCTTTGGCACATTAAATAAATAACTAATAAGGAAGCGGGATATCCTGCGAATACAAGGTCTGTTCACGTACTTCTCGGGTGTTTTCATTCTTGGGCTTTGTTGTGTGAAAATGTGCAGGAGGGAAGCTATCAAATTTGGAAAGTACATGAACAACTTTTGTGTGATCTTGGGCAGAAAGCGAAAGCGACAGCTACAAACTGTCAAGCTAACAACTTTAACTTGAAAATGCCAAACATAACATATCTATTCATTTTACTTACTATTTTGTAGATTTTTATACGAGCTGGGTAAACAGTGCACATCATTTGTAAATTCTGCCGCCTTTTCCATTTTTCCGTTGGAAATTTAAACTTTTGACAATTCTCGATTTGAAATTTAAATGTGTTTGACAGTTTTTACACAATTACCCCGAGTTTTTTCTTGGGTGGATTTGGGCTAAAACTTTATTGATGGGAAAGTGTGACGTCTACATATTTCCCCCAATTTTCTGAGTACGTGAACAGAGTTTGGGTACTTTTGGTTGAAAATGTTTTAATGCATACACTTGTGTGCTGAAAAAGTACGGATAGCACCTGAACGGTTGGTGTGCACTTCGATTCGAAATGTCATTTTTGAAAGTTCTTTAAGAATAAAACTACGCTAAACGTCAAACCTACTAAGTGCACCGAGACACGAACGCTACCAGACCGTAGTGTAAAATGTGCACACCGACACCGATATGCTGGGGAAAATACAACGCTTCGGTCGTCTGAACAACATGGTGTGTAATAATGTGACATTATGTGACATTCTGCGTGCACCTGAACGCACGGGTGAACAGACCTACAGTGTACTTGTTTAAGCAATTAAATGAGAGTATGACCTATGATGGGGGGGATGACAAGAGGGCCTACTGCATATTTTGCATCAGTTCAACATTTCTGACATTTAATATTTTTATTTTATGAAATGTATTTGGTGCCCAAATTATGTCAGTCATACAAAGGCAATGCCAAGAAATATTATCTGAAAATAAGAGAGCGTTAAGAATTTGTTTATTTTACATAGCAATTTGAATTTTAAAAAATGTCCCCCTTCCAAATATCAGGATTTCATTACTGCCATGACGAAATGAATACAAACACAGCACACTAATGTCGTTTTCGTTTGAACATCAGTTACGCTCTAGAGGCAAAGCGTTCGTTTGAAGCAAAAATGACGTCATGGGTTGTCTCTGGTGACAACCCAAAATGCATCAGGTCTGAAGATTTTCTCGGGTACACTATGAGTGCACTCACACAAACAAAGTCTAGTTGTGATTTGATATTAATATCATTTGACATTATTTTAAAGGCAACAATTATAACACCACTCCACTATTATTATATTATATTAATTATCCTGAAAATTATTCCGCAAACAAATTACCAACCACTTTCCGCACAAAATTCATAGCGTACTTTGACGTTAGTAAACATACACAACCGAACTTTTCCAGATTCACTCTAAAACCGTTCGATTGAACGGGGTTGCCTCCAGAGCGAACCTGGATGTTCAAACGAAAACGACATAATACATTTCGCCGAGCGGCTTAGGTTTTCCTTATTAGTTATTTATTCAATGCTTTGGCATCACAGACATATATTATAATGTTACGTGCAATAGAAAGAGACAACTGGTAACATCTACTGGCAATGGAGAGTAAACGACTTCAGGTTCGGAGAATTGATTATGGAATCTACAGGAAGGTTCAGGAATAGAATGAATAGAACAGTCAAGAAGCTTCTGGAATAGAACACTCGAGAATAATCTGGAGAGTTTCTAGGGTATAAATATAACAGTTGTCATAGCCAGAACAAGAGTGTTGTCTTAGACGTTGCAGTGTTAACAAGCGAAAGTAATAAACGTGCGAAAGTGTTGTAATTAGATTGCGATAATTGAAAGTACAGTATTAAGCGATAATTAAAGTTGAGTTGATTAATTGAAAGTTTGTGAATTGTATAAGATTAGAGTGAAATAAAGAACTTGTATATTATATACTTAATATTGTGTTTTACAAACGAACCAAAGGGCCACGCTCGCAACAATAATATGAATTGCTTAACTTTCTATTTCATGTGCGCACAATTGGTTGTGTCAAAAAAAAAAAAGCTTACGTTGGTGCTAACATTGAAAAAATCATTGGCGGGAAGTTGAAAAAGTTGGTGCGCAGCTCGAAAAGTGATTTTAATAAAAACTTTCAAATTTTTGCCACGTATCTGACGAATACATTGCCACTGTAAATTTCTCAGAAAATCGATTTTCTTTTTATTGGCTTAAAAGATGCTTTGAATCTTCTAGAATAAGAGGCAAACAGTTTTATACCTGAAAGAAATTTTAGGCTTTAAAGAGTCGAACTTTTAATTTTTTCATGTAATTTCAAAACTTTAAACATGTTTTTATCGAAACACGATTTTACAAAACGGCACGCAGCAGAACTCCAACAATTTTCATTCTATTAATTTCATTTTTTAACAATATCTTTAAAATAACATTTTGTAGTTAAATACATACGGGATTTTCGATAAGTCCATTTAAACATTTATATATTAACAAATGATTACCTGTTTTTATTTTTCGAAAATGGAACGAGTTCACTTAAATACTCGCCAATCCTACAAAAGTGAATATTTTCAAAATCTCCCTTCATATTTCACTAGCTATGGGCATGTAGACTAGTAATTTTTTCCAATTCAAAATTGCACCAGATACACTGCGTGCCGCATAGCGCCTTAAATTCGACAAGCCTTACGAAATTGGCTCTGGTGTTGCTATTTATTATTATTTTTTATATACTCAAATATACATATATGTTTAATAACTTCCTTGAATATTACGTTTTCTTACAACCAAAAAAAAACAAAATTTTTTTTTAGACTTTAACAGCGGTATTACCCAACATTTCTTTCGACGAACCCACTTATTATTTATTTGCTGCTTCCAGCTCTCTCTCAGTTATTACTTGGGGCTTAGACCGAAAGAGTCGGCAATGTAGAGGTGAGCCCACTTTCTGAAATCTATTCCTATGAACGTAGTCAGTCCATATTATACATGTCAGTGCTTGGTATGCACAATCCAAGTCTTCCGACTTGCGTGAGCATGCTTATGTGTAGCGAAAAGAAGATCTTAAGTTGAGGCTGAAGTTGAGCATGAATGAAGTCGGCAGAAACTATTGTGTACAAGCAAATCTAACGACTGTTTCTATCGAATTGAACTAAAGTTAGCATAGAAGTCGTTGCGTGAGGAGGCAAAAGTTAACATAAGATTTTGTCTATAACTTTTGCATGAACGTGTATAGCGGCCTATTCCAATTGGATCCAATTGAATCCAATTGGAAAAAACTACTTCGTTGACAAATTGAAGAGACGTTTACGTTTTGAATATTTGGAAACAAACGCAGACATATTCAACTACACTTAGCAGCCACTATCGTCGTGCAGGACGGTGCTCTTGTCCTTTGCTGGCGATAATATGTCACAGCATTTCTACACTAGTCTACGAGACTTCCCAAAGCTTAGGAACCCTTGCAAGTGCTGTGGGTGGGAAAGACTAGCATTTGATTAGAAACTTAGATCTGGAGTGATTATAGGGGCCCTTTGTAGAGGTCTATAATACTATAGAACAGATTGTCCTCGTGGGACTCTATAACTGTAAAGATGGTACTTGGAAAAGTATTTATTTAAAGTTTTCAATTTCTCTTTCGAACACTTTGCAAAATTCTTGTCAATTAATTTCGAAAATCTACACGGGAGAATATTTTTGGAACTGCCACTTATCTATAAATTAGGGGCACATTTGAATTCAATTATTATTTTAAAGTTGTTGTGGAAAATTTAAATTTACATTTTTAACATAACTTTTTTAGTGCGCCTTATTTAGTCTCTTACCTTTTGTTTAATTATAGTTCTATATAATATTGTTTGAGTCTCTTGCGTTCCCCTTATAAGAATGCACATAGATAGTTAAGAAATTTTTGAGTCAATTTTTTCTAGTTTGTTTCTTATTCTAAGTAACATTTTATAACGTTTATTACGCAATGTATATACATAAAAAAAATCTTTTATTATTATTTAGAGCTCGAATTCATTTATTAAAATCTCTTGAGTTCGATTTACTTTTCCCTGTACTATGAATTCTTACTCGATGTGGAACATGATGACTTGAAGCCGTGAAATACTATACACTAAGAATTTTGAAAAAATTGCCGACATTTTAACCCAATTTAATGATGAAAAAACTATCCTATAAAACCAATAAATTTTTTCTTTCTTTCTAGCTAGCTATCGACGAAATTTCTCTTGATAATTCCGGTGAAAAGTTTCAACAAAACAAGGAGATGTATCCACCGTACAAACCATTTAAAATTTCATTATCGCCAGACGGAACGATATCCCACTTAGTATTCAAAGAAAGTGATCCAATTTGGTCGACAAACTTTAAGCGTGCAATAGCAGCAACTCTGCAATTCCAACTTGATTCAGCTGGTGCTTTTGTTGTTGAGGAGGTAAAACCTAATTAAGAATTTTTTTGAAATAGTTAAGAAAATATTCCAAGGCAATTTCATAGACAGGAATCCATGGCAAATGTTCAACTGAATATTATATTTCTAATAAAACTGATTCGTTATCAATACGGAAAACTCCAGAACTCAAGACTTGCACTCCTTTCACTGAAGCCGTCCATCTTACTCGCAGCAATGTTCCACCAAATTTATGTGAATTCGATTTTCAGGTAAAAAAAAAAATTTCATTGCTAATTAAATCAAGAGAATTCAATATATTTCACCGACAGAAAAGTGTTATTGTCGGAAATGAAGCACAATATGGACTCTTACCGCATCCAGAAACGAACTATTTTTTGAATATGGCCCACGTAAAAGGAACCACACTTGTACACACTTTTGAGTCAACAGGAGAGGCCCAATATATTAATTCTGAGTAAAAGACTATTGGGTCATATGCATATACTTGAAATACTTAAAAATTTCTCTTTTTTTTTTTTTTTAAGACTCTTACTTACTTTTGTAAATGAAAGCATAATAGATAATACAATCGATATTGAGACAAGCATGGCTTCAACGCAATCTTCATTAGAATTTAGACCACTCGATTTAAATGATCCAACTGGTGGTAGACATCCAGTGCAACAAGACAAACTTATGTCGAACTGTGCAGAGTTATTAAATTCTCTGGCCGAAGGTCTAGAAACTGGCGAAATACAATTTGGCGAACCATACGATAGCACAGTTTCAGACATAATTAATATAATGTCACAAATGGATTTTGAATCACTTCAAAAACTTTTCTCAGAAGTCGACATTGGAACGTCGTACAGACAGGAAACTATAAGGAATATATTTTTTGAAATTATTCCTCGGATAGGAACGAAAGCATCAGTGCTACTAACCAGAGACTTAGTATTGAATAAACAAGTAAAACCCACGACTGCTGTACAACTGTTGATTTCATTGCCTTTTCATATATATGAACTTTCTCATGAGCTGGTAAAAGAATGCGATTCTTTTCTAACTTTAGGTGAACTTTTAGTATTTATTTTCAAATGTATAGAATTTTTAATTGAACATATTTTTTAACCACAGGTCCGGATCGCCCTGATGTTCGACAAGCAGCTGTTTTAAGTTTTGCAACATTAATTCATAATATATTTGTGGCTGGAAAGATGTCCAAAGATGTGTTCGAGGAATATGTTCAAAAGTACTTCAATCTTTATCTAAGTAAGTTAACACAAAGGCGATTTAGTTGTGGCCTGCAATATATCCTAGATGATGAAATCATGGGGTATACTAAGTTTGTCATTCCGTTTGTAACATATAGGAATAATAATGGTAGAGCAAAAGCAAAGTAAAGTCTGTCCGTCCCGTCCGTTCGTCCGTCCCGTCCGTTCGTCCGTCCCGTCCGTTCGTCCGTCCCGTCCGTTCGTCCGTCCGTCTGTCCTCACAATAACTCGAGAGAGCTGAAATTTTGCACACTGGCTTTAAAACAAAAAGTAAATTTAAGTTCGAAAATAGGATCAATCGGGCAACTTCTTCGTAGGGTTGCCATACAAAAATCTCGTTTTTCACTATATATTTGGGCACTGCCCAAGAGCGCGTTGACGTGGAGAGCTCAAATTTTGTACACGGCTTTTCTATAAAGTTCAAAAATGGACCAAATCGAGCGACCCTTTCTTGGTGTTGCCATACGTATATGTACTATCAGTCCTAGACATTTTTATTCTACCGAAAGGTTCTTCAGAATCTGAAATCATATGAAATCGGTTATAACCATTTTCACTCTCCGATGAACCATTTTAGAAATATATGTGAAAACCATTTCAAAAATAAAACTTGCACAGATAGGTGACCACACGAAATAATTACATACGGGTGGGGGGTATCATAAGAATTGCTCTTAGATCAATTCTAACTTTTTTACTTGTTAATATGTACTTCCTTTAATATAAAATAGTAGGCAGGATGTGGGACTCAAGGAGCGAAATGAATCATCTGTGGAGGGCTGAGAAGAAGAAAATAAATAGTTGTTTATCGGTAATTCATGATCTGGTTTCAAACGATGAATATTATAGATGGTTAGGTTATTGCATTGCACTAACTATTTTACTCGCTCATCGGCAGAAATATTGACTGATTAGTTTCGAAACACATTTTGATATAATGCTGTGTGCTCCGAAATGCTAAAAAGCAGAAAGTTCTTTATTTCATTGGTTTTATTTATGTGCAAAACAAACCAATTTAATTTGACAAAATAAACCTGCCTAGTTGTAGGTGAACAAAAACCGTCACCAAGAGCACTACTAAAACATATTGGACCGGAAATCCATTTCATAACCTCAATTGTTGTCAATTATAAATGATAACTTGACTATTATAGTAATCATGTATATTGTAAGTTATGATCAAAATTATGTACATGTGTTTGCATGTAAATTTAAAACTGAAAATCCAAACTCGACTAATAGGTCTGTATGTTGACTCGAAAGTTTTTACGCAGGCTTTAAAGTTTTTACTCAGACTCGAAAGCTTTTTGCCCATAATGTGTATGTTAACTTCTCGGACTAGAAAAATCTGTATTGATTTCTAAGTTGTCTGATAATTTTTTTCATTATCATCTAGTATCATCCCCTCTACCAAAAGAAAGTTTTTACTTGAATTTTACTTAGACATTTTTACACAAGAGTAAACATACCGACCTATGTTATCAGTCTGATCTACACATAAACGCGTCAATTAAGTATGCATCTGTTACGCAGAATTAGATAACTTAAATAAAATTTGGTGATATAACTTTACATACTTGAAGTATATTTCAAGTAGAGATCAAGTAATCAAAATATCATGTAAATGCGCATTCACTTCAAGTATACTTGAGTCAAGTAAATCACAAAATTTTATTCGATTTACTTGAAAAAATTCATGTAAACGCAACTTCATGACGTGAACGTTTTTCATTTGTGCGAATTATGAAAACGGAATTGTCAAAGATAAGATATCATTTCAAGTAAACTTCAAGTCAAGTAATTGGAATTAATTGAACCAAAAACCCTACTTGAGTTTGAAATGGATTTCAAGTCAAGTACTCAAGTATTAATGTAAACGTACTGATAGTTTCAAACAAGAGAAAAAGTTACAATTTGTCTAGGACCAATAATATTAAAGCTTAGATGTAAATAAAAGTGACATAAAGTGAAAACCTAAAGTTTTGAATGGCAGTACCAACAGAGCTGGGCAATACTTAAGTAAAAAAAGACTTAAGTACTACTTAAAATACATTTTCCGTTACTTAAGACTCAATACTTTTGAAATGCCCCTACTTAGGACTTGAACATAAGTACTTGGTTCTATTTACTTGTACTTAAAACTTAGTTTTGTACTTAAGTACCAAGATTTTTACTTAGGTATTTCTGAGTCTATTATTATTATTCGCAGAAAAGCAAACACAATCTCTAGCGCAACTCCTTTTTTGTTGAGTTTTAAAGCACGCAAAGAACCGTCGAAGAATGTGCCGCACTCACGCGTCAAGGCAGAACCTTAGACAAACTAATAACATACAAACAAGACTGGGCAAGTAGAACAAAAACCAGTAACGTCTTGCTCGAATATAAAATCGACGATGCCCAAGCACCAAGTACCAACTGAGAGAGAGCTGAAAACAACAAATAAATTAGTGGATTCGTCGAAATAAGTGTTTTTAAATTAAATATTTAGGGTTATTACTGACAAAAACTGTTTTATCAAAACCAATGTATTCATTAGATATGCAGAAGAATTTCTACAAGTTTTATTAAAATCACTTCCCGAGCTGCATGCTCACTTTTTCAACTTCCCGCCAATAATTTTTTCAATGTTGGCACCGACGTAAAAACTCTTTTTGACACAAGCAATTGTGCTCACGTGTAATAGAAACGTAAACAGTCCATCCATATTATATACGTCAGTGGACATAACCAAGGGTAAGCAAGCAATGCCTCGCTCCAATATAAAATCAACGATGCCTCGACCTGATGTAGGGAAGTCCTGATTTTTTTCTTAGAAATTTATACTGAAAATTTTTTCATTAGAATTGTTATGCAATATTGGAGGGGATAATGGGTGCTTGGGCGGACATCTAATAGTTTTTGTGAGTGTAGCAAGGAGAGGTGAAAGTTTTACTCTACTTGCAGCACCGAAAACTATGAAAAACTATAAATAGTAGCCACTAGTTACTATACAAACTATAGTTTTCAAAAGGTATTGATTTATTAATATCTATTACTACTCGATAAATTTCATTATATTACTGCCAACGTACAAGGATTGTAAAAAAGTACTTTAAAAAGTACTTCAAAAAGTAATCAGTACGTTTCATAAACTTAGTACTTAGTTACAAGTACTTTTCATATATGCGGTACTTGTACTTACGCTTAAGTACTCAGGCCTTCGGTACTTGTACTTGTACTTAAGTACTTTTTCTTTGGTACTTGCCCAGCTCTGAGTACCAAGAAGGGGTTGTTCGATTTAGTTTATTTTTGAAACTTTATTTACTAATTTTATGAAAACGCTGTCTACAAAATGTTGGCTCTCTACGTCAACGTGTTCTCGGGCAGTTTCCAAATATATATAGTGAAAAACCAAAGTTTGTTCTTGGTTTTGCCATACAGAACTTTAGATATTCACTTTATTTAGCTTTTATGCTCATCGAGGGTATAATATTATTGGTCTTAGACCAATTGTAACTTTTTCTCTTGTTTGAAACATGTATCACAAAAATTTAGTTAAGTTCAATACGGCACGCAGCTAAAATCAGACTCGTATGTAGCTTTTTATACTTAAAAACTTGTACATCACTGCTCTAAACGATGGCGCTATTAGGAAACTCCAATGAACAATGGTCTGGAAATATAGTACAGGAAATATTTGAAAATTTTTTTTCGGTGCAAATAACAATCAGGTCATTGTTAGTTTAATAAATGGTGAACAAATTACTGGGTCTTTTCTTCCTTCTATACTCCTCCTGGAAGCATAGCGCCTTCAAATAGACTTTCCGAGACTCTTCTTCAGTTTTTATACCCTAGATGAAATCATAGGGGTATACTAAGTTTGTCATTCCGTTTGTAACACCTCGAAATAATTATGGTAGAGCAAAATGGATTGGACACCCATTCATAATATTAAAAGTTATTTCGAGTTTTGCATGTCCGTCCGTCCGTCCGTCCGTCCGTCCGTCCGTCCGTCCGTCCGTCCGTCCGTCCGTCCGTCCGTCCGTCTGTACGCACGATAACTCGAGAACGCGTATACTTAGAGAGCTGAAATTTTGTACACCGACTTTAAAAAAAAAAGTAAAATTAAGTTCGAAAATGAGACAAATCGGGCAACTCCTTCTTGGGGTTGCCATACAAAACTTTCGTTTTCTACTATATATTTGGACACTGGCTGAGAACACATCAATATAGAGATCTGAAATTTGGTATATGGTATTTTCATTGTACTAGCAAATACAGTTTAAAAAATGGACTTAATCGGGCAACTCCTTCTTGGTGTTGCCATATAAAAATTTAGGGTTTTTACGTATACTGCGAAAACTATCAGTTCTAGACATTTTTATTGTACTAAAAATTTCTTTAGAATACGAAGTCCTATAAAATTGGTTATAATCATTTTTTTTGTCCGACAAACCGTTCTAGAAATATATGCGAAAAACCACTTCAAAAATCAAACTTGCACAGAAGAGTGACAATACGAAATTTCATACGGGCAATCATCTAGGGTATCATAAGAATTGGTCTTAGACCAATTCTAGCTTTTTTACTTGTTTTTAGTTATATATTTTTACTATGCCATCCAAGCTATGGCCACAGGTACACTAACATCCACAAATCACAATAATTTTCGTGAATTTGTTTTGCAAAATAACCAAATTTACCAATCGGTGGATAAAAGTGCTCCAAAACGTCTATGAATGTAACACCGATGATTGCAATAGTATTGCAAACTTATTTTAATGTTTCAAAACTTAAGACATAATAACGAATACATAAGACATGGCAAGTCTATAAACTTAGTATAAAAACGGAATATATCTGAAAATTCATCAGGTAACCCCCTGTCTACACTGGCCATGAAAAATGCTTACCATATTTTATGGTAACGCCCATCTTAGAAAAAAAAATTTTTTTGTGTGGGCAAATTATTTTATGACATTTCATTTTTGGCTGACCGGTGACATTATCAAGACCGGAAAAGACTGCAATCAGAAGATTGATTGCATTGAAGAATTTGGAACTTGCCAAGTTAGAAGAGATGAAAAGATTAAGAAAACGAATATGCACCTTTATAGTTCCATAAGCACTCCTTTAGTAAATTTAATTAGTTCCGAACGCGTTTGCTTCATTTCAGTCAATTTGATGATAAACGTCAATTTTATTGCAAGCAATTTTCTTGGCAATATTTGGTAAGCAATATGGTACGCAAACCATGAAATATTGCCATGGCTACATGGTCTAAACTGGCAATTCCGTAGCAATAACATATGGTATACCATAATTTATTGCCAATGTAGACAGAAGGTAAGGTATAAATCCACAGATTAGACTAATTGCCTTACATTATTGATCGATACTAATGAATTGCTGCCTCACCACATAACACACAAATGTAATGTAAACTTTTCAGATGGCTACGATTATGAACAAAAAATGTTATACCTGCAAGCTTTGAGCAATTTGCAACTGGGAAATGTTGCTAATTACTTAGATCCGATTATAAAAGGAGAAAAAGATGGAGAAGATGAAGATATAAAATTTCTTGCAGCTTGGGCAACAATGCCTCTAGCATATACACGACCTCAAAAGGTAAAAAAAAAATATACTTTTTTTTTGTTTTTATACCCTTCATTCCAATTAGTTTTGCTTAAATCTATATAGATCTATGAATTATATTGGCCTATATTTGAGTCTAAAAACTCATCATTGGAGATGAGAGTCGCTGCCTTAACTTTACTGCTCATTTCAAAACCAACTCCAGCGAGATTGATTAGTTTACATAGAATAATCGAAGGTGAAACATGTCCGCATATTATTAATTTCTACAGGTCAACTATTAAGAGCATATCAGAGACAACTTATCCATGTTATCAGGATTTGTAAGTAAATTATATTCATAATACATAGATGCATTTCAGAATTAAAAAGAATGAAATTATTTAGAAAACTAGACCAATAATGTATAGTGACTGGTCTAAAGTGATAAATTAATGTCATACCAGTTTAATTCTGGAAAACCTCAAAATTCATTCCAAATCATACATTTATAATAATTAATATAAATTTTTATGTAAATACGACTCCTCTTATAATTCCTACTAAAGACGAAGAATGTTATCATACATGCATCGACACTTACCTCCAGCACCAGAATCTCGATATTGGGTAACTGGAAACTACATATTCGACTACAGAGATTCGAAATTTGGAATTGGAGCTATGCTGCAAGCATTTTTAGTTGGCGATGCTAAATCAGATCTTCCAATTGTAGCCTACTTTAAGTTCGATACAGAGGCCCTAGGTAAATTCACCGGACAATTAGCAGTAAGTTTATATAAATAATATATTCTATCGCATATTTCTCTTATGAAATAATTTAAAAATTTTCAGTTATATATAAAGGCTAGAGGCTTACCAGATGCAATTCTGGACAGAATTCAAAAATTAAATGCAGAAAATTTGAAAATAGATGATCTTGTAGAGCTACTAAAAAAATTGAATGCACCAAAAATTGACTATACTCCTCTGCATTTAGAATTTATTGTACAAATGGAAGGAAAGACTGTCTTGTCGTATTATTTGAATCAAAACACTTTCCATAATTTAACATATGGTGACTGTAGGTTTTATATTTAAAAATATTTTCATACTAACTCTTAATATAATTGAATTTTATACAGTGATCAACAGACTGAATTTCTTGATAAGAACAGATAGCCACATTAATATGCAAACAGTACGTTGGCCGTTTATGACAAAATATATTGTGCCGACTGTTTTAGGAACATCAGCTGATGTTCTGCTACAAACAACAGTATTGACGTCTCTTAGAGGAAATATAACCCAACATAGAGCATTAGATGCGATAACAAGAAATCATCAAATCGATGTTAGGCAAGTATTTTTGTATGAAAATTTCGTAATAAGAAATTGTGTACATCGATATTCTATTGCAGGTACTCATCATATGCTTCTTGTAAAAGCAAAAGTTACAATCCTTTCTTAAATTTAGACCACGAAATTAATAGAGAACAAGGCTTTTTGGTTTATATTCCGATCAATAATGAGCTTAGTGCAAATATTACAAACAAATGCTTAAAATTTTCATTTACACGATCAGAGAATTTGACAAGCGGACTGGCATTTAAATCACGTTCAGTTACTTCAACGAAAGGTTATATTACGAAGTCAGCTCAAATACCATTCAATGAGATCATATCGCCTGAGAAGAAACAAGAAGTGGTATGTATGTATATACGATACGTGTATTATAAGTAAGAACCTATCAGAATATTTCCGCGATGGGTCATAACCCGATCAATTTTTAAAATCGTTGAAATATGAACAGTATTAATCTAATTGAGTTTAAAAAATTAAATAGCCATACTTTGGATATTGTAAAATAGTGAAAAACTGCGCTTACGTAGAAAATAAAATGATAGCATATGTAGCAACTTAAGTGCAAGTTTTTGACTAAAAAATCCCACAGTACCCACAATGACCAGGAAAGGTTAAATTATTGCTTCAACCAGTGCCATTTTCTTACAATACATAACGTTATGAATTCTTATCTTACGGCCTGAAGTAGTAAGATGTTACTGACAGGAATATCTTTCGAAACACAATAATTTATAATGATTTCATTTTTTTTTCATTTTTTTTATCATCTCCAGGCCTTTTTATTCAATAAGGATTGCATATTCTTTCTCTGCATGAAAAATAATATTTTCTGTTTACCTTACGGTCTAAATTTTCAAGATGACATTGACTTGACTTGGTATTTATCTGCAGTAACAAAACTTGACTTTACAAACACCAATTCTTAATAAAATACTATTATAATGAAAAATCTCCATGGACCATGAAATCAGCTGATTCCCCCAGCTGAATATAAATTCAATGAATTCTTTTTTTCTTCGTTGATGATAACAATGCATGGATCAAGGTAACAAATCTTAAAACTGATTCTTTTCTTACGAGAGAAAAAAATATTATCAGAAATGCTGATAAGCTAAATAAAGTAAAGCTGGACCAATATTTGTGTGTAGCTCAAGTGAGAGCACATCGCAGGTAGCAGAATTCATGAAAGAGCAGTCACATTATTCTAATAACAGTTTAAATTTTTCGACACTTTTATACGCTACAATTCATTCATCACCCAAGCTTCCACCAGTTGGTACTCGTGTCAAAAAGGGTAATTTTATATCATACGCGCAATTCCTACTTGTCTAAGATCATGAATTATTGTGTACAAAAATAGATGGAGAAAGCTTTGAAAACTTATAAAATTCATTTCCTACTTACTATGATTTCACTTGTATCAGACTTATTAAATAAGGACAACAGATCGAATCGCATTGTGCTAAACAAAGCCAACAAATGCTCGGCCTTTAAACTTCATAGCTCATGACCAATATAATATACAGGGTGTCTCGCAAGTGATGTAAAACCCGAAGGCTATGGATAGGTCATACTTAGATGAGCACAAAATTCCATGGGAGGGTGAATGGGGGGAGGGGGATCTTAATGGTTTTCGAGATAACGGGACTTAAAGATATTTGGTTATTTTTTCACAGATCACCCTATAACTTCTCCATTTTACATCCTATGATAATGATTTAAACTTTGGTAGATATGCAAGCGTTTATTCTTTCCAACGGTCTATAAATTATTTTTCCCCTCCTCCCCTCCATTTTGAAGTTATTGATCACCAAATTTACAATTTTGGAATTATAACTCATTTTTTATTTAACTACTATTTTTATCGAAAAATACGTCATCAAGACCAATTTTTTATATTAGATTTAAGAAGTCCAAAATCGTAGCTTCAAATGATCTATTACCCTCTGTACCCAAAAAGTTATCCTTTTCGCGTTTTTTGAAAATATTAACATGGAGAAGTTTCGATGATCTGTGAAAACATACTCAAATATCTTTAAGTCCATAGCCTTCGGGTTTCACACCAATTGTGGGACACCCTATATATATATATATATATATATATATGTATATGTCAGTCTCAAATATACGAATCTCTACTTTGAAAAGGCATGAAAACAGATACTTCTCTCTTTCAGTTTTATATGAAAATTTCATTTTTGGACACATTTTTTTGGCAGTTTTATTAATTATATCTTATAGCACGCATCTACATATTCCATTTTAATAGATATTCTCATTCTTTGTACAACAAATTTTGCCTTAGCTTCTCTTTACTACATCTACAATCGTTGTTCATTGTTAACGATGAAATATACACAGACAGTTCGAAAATGAACATTTCCGACAACTCTAAACCTTCTTACAATAAAAAATCAAAGCTTTCATTGCTCACATACGTGAGTGTGTTCCAGATTTTTGACCAGGCTGCTCCAGGAGCAGAGCAAAACAAATCGGTTAAAATTTGCCCAACCATCAAGCGAGAAAAAAATACCTGCTCAGAATATTGGACACAAAAGTGCTACTCTACCTTAATATTGTTGCGAGCATGGCCTTTGGTTCGTTAATTTACAAGTTCTTTATTTCACTCTAATCTTATATAATTCACAAACCTTCAATTAATCAACTCAATTTTAATTATCGCTAATACTGTACTTTCAATTATCGCAATCCAATTATAACACTTTCGCCTGTTTATTACTTTCGCTTGTTAACACTGCAACGTCTAAAACAAGAGTCTTTTTCTGGCGGTGACAGCTATTATATTTATACCCTAGAAACTTTCCAGATTCTTCTAGAGTGTTCTATTCCAGAATCTTCTTGACTATTCTATTCTTGAACCTTCCCGAAGATTCCATCATCGATTCTCCGAACCTAAAGTTGTTCACTCTCCATTTCCAATAGATGTCACCAGTTGTCTCTTTCTGTTGCACATAACAAGATACTTGTGTAAGAAATGGTAATTTTTTTTTAATTTTGAGGTTATATGCGTTTTATTTTGCAAAGGCAAAATATGAGAAACCGAAACATCATCCATATTAATTTGCTATTAAATATTTTTCTAAGGAGTCCATTTTTAAGCATTTACATACAACTACTACAACCAATTTGGATCAACTCAAAGACTAACACTGCCACGAATCTTTGACACTTGGGGAAATAGATCATTTGAGCATTTTAGACAGCAAAGATCAGATAAAAAAACTGCTCTGACCAACACGGGTAGTATTCTTGAACAGACCCCTTGTTTGATATTCTTTACATTTCCTTAGACAGAATTTTTGTACCTACTCATATATAGGCACTATATTAAAACAGCGAAAGCATAATATCCTTGCTATGCTGCCCTATGCTTACACTTATTAACTAATTAAATTACAATACCCTAAGCAGATGAGCAAAACCAATGATTATTCGTCCGTAATTAGAATTTTAAAAATCTCTTTACATTTGAATTTGAATTTAAATTATTATAAAAATTGACAGAAACTTCATTTTAGTTCAAAAAATCTTGGGTAATTATGTTTTTAACGATTTACATAACTACGATTGTTCTGCCCGTAGTTAGAGCGAACACGCATATAATGAAGAATTGTGATGAAAGTTATAACCCTGGTTCAAAGTCAATAATTTCGTAGCTTAATTTTTCGGTTCACCATACACTGTAACTCGCACTCCAACTAGATTTTTTTTTTAAATTCAATAAATGCTATAATTTGTAATTAATATATAATACATATGCCTGATAATATTATTTCAAAACCACAATTATAATTTAAATTTATCTGTAAAGCTAAATTTAATATTGAATAAATGTGAAAGAATAAGTAAGATTAAATTAAATTTATGTTTAGAAAAATTTATTGTATCTGAGAATGTACTCACCAGCTCAGTATTAGGCACTCGATCAAATTGGTTTTCTAATTTATTGAGGTTTGGAATTATACTATTCTTTATTCTAGTAGATATCCAGAATAAAGTGAGATTATTAATTCTGACTGCAGTCGATACCCACAGAAAGAATCTTTATTCGGTCGAGACCCATAATAAAGTGGTTTATGTTAGTAAATTTCTTATTCGGTCGATACCCGCAATAAGATTCGTTATTCGGTCGAGACCCGTAATAAAGTGGTTTATGTTAGTAAATTTCCTATTCGGTCGATACCCGCAATAAGAATCTTTATTCGGTCGAGACCCATAATAAAGTGGTTTATGTTAGTAAATTTCTTATTCGGTCGATACCCGCAATAAGATTCGTTATTCGGTCGAGACCCGTAATAAAGTGGTTTATGTTAGTAAATCTCTTATTCGGTCGATACCCGCAATAAGAATCTTTATTCGGTCGAGACCCGTAATAAAGTGATTTATGTTAGTAAATTTATTATTCGGTCGATACCCGTATTAAGAATCTTTAATTTAATCGCTATTCAAAATAAAATCTTTAATCTAGTCGATACCCAGAATAAAAATAATTATTTGAACTGTCAATTAAATAAAGTATTTAAACTGTTAGTAAAATTTATAGCACTTGGAAATAACACTAGGAAATAGAATACTAACTTGATCACAGTGAAGTGCAGCGTTGATAATTTGAGCTTCTGATTATAATTTGCTTAAGATCGACAAAAACAATTACCATGCGTGAATGCAATGTACTGCTCGTGGACAGTTATCTGGCTCATCTCTCTGTTAAATTATTACAATTTAGACCTAAAATATTTGTTTCTTTAGGTCGGTATATACATGTGTCGACATATAAATTTGCGGGTTTTAATGATATCAGAATTGTGATGAGTTCTAAACAACGATTTAATTACAAATGAATGATCATTGTTTTAGCCCGTCTGTTAGGGTATAAAATAACTTTGTACAGTCGACAGGTCGTTATCTCTATGAAAATAATAAAACTTACTTCATTGTATTAGGCAGTGTACAGCTTCGTACTTGCCGACTGCGTACGAAAAAATGACAAAAACAAAACGCTAATGTCAGAAACTGCCACTGCTCAATACTATCCGCCATCGTCCAATCCTACCTAACTTTCCCTATAAATTCCTAAGATTCCCAGGGGGTTTTGTGTTTTCAATAGGAATCTTTTTGAATTTAAATATTAATTTTTTTTTTTTTCATTTTTAGTTCGAATTGTTTAAATATGACATGAACGACCTTGGTGTATCCTTTTCGGTCAATACAAATCTGAACGAGTTAAATAACTACAAAATTATGCTACTGAAATCAGAGTTTATGGAAAAGTAAGAATTGAATATAATTTTCAATATAATTAAATAAAAATCTAAAAATTCTAGTGGTTTCTCAAAGAACATGATCATTAACGCTTTAATGTACCTGTTCGGGGTGGCTCAATTAAGCTCCATACACATTGGAAATGACAGAAACTTCACTCTACTGGTACACAATACGGAATTTACCAAGGTAAGTGTATTTATGACATATATGAGTACCTGAAATGCATAACTGAATATCTCCGTAAGAAAGCAATTCAAGAAAATAGCTAAAGTTTATTTGGAATATACTTAAATTTAACAAATACATAAATGGTAACTAATACTAATTTGAAGTATTTTAAGTTGTCTTTTATTTTGGAAAATATGACGTGAAAAATATTGATAGTATTTAAATTAGAGAAGTGTTAGATATGGAGATATTCACTTTTGCTCCAAAATTTTGGATATATACACTTTTGCAGCGAAGACTGAATAAATTGGGCTAATTTCGTGAATAAAGTTCGGTTGTTGTTAGCAAATTCATAGTTCTATTTACTTTAATTATTAAAACACATTTTTTAAAGATCAAATTGAATATTTTAATTTATATGCGAGCAGACGGATTATCATCTTTCGAGTCGGATATTTCGTGCTCTTCAGGGAAGTTTGCATGGGTAATAATGTTGTTGCAAAAATTGGTGTCGTTTCTTTGGCACCAATCTTGTCCGAAATGTTTCTCCAAAAGTATTTCCACATCTTTAACTTTCGCATCACTAACAGCAGTACATCTACCAACGCACGCAGGGTGGATATCTTCAGCTCTTTTTTTAATCTTGCAAATAAATATTCGTACCCCAATATTCATATGGTAGAAAGTTAGCCCTGGACAAATATTTTTTCGTTTATAAATTTTTCCAATTATGATTCGCTTACTTTCTTTTAATTTAAAGTTCCAAGACGTGCATATTTTTATCGCTTAAATAAGAAGCATCTTTCCAGTTTTTTACTTCAAGATATTCTCCCATATAAAAGGTTTTGCCGAATTTTTGGAACACATTTACATACTTCCCAGGCTGTATAATTGAGCCCGATTAAACCGTGCCATTTAGAACTAGTTTTACGTAAGTCGACTTACGTAGAACTAATATGAAGTGGTGTAAACATGCCGCATTACGAAAAACTAGTCCTACTTTAATCCGGTATTTGATGCGGTATTGACCTACAAAACTAATATTAAACATAGACATAAACCTTAGTTAGATAAGGAATTGTTTACAAATTTGAATGCGTTATTTATATGCATTCATGGAGATAATTGTTATTTTGTTTTAATGAAAACGAGTGGAATTAAGAAGGAAAAAAGTGAGACTGGTCAGAGGGAGGGACAAATTCTTTTATAGACTTTTGACTTATTGAAGAAAGTATTCCGTCCATAATGGATGGTAAAAAAATTAAAAATTTGGACAATTTTATTAGTTTCTTATGCTCTATTCTCTTTTGCAAACCGCATTCACAAAATTAAAATATTATTTCTCATTTTCTCGTGAAGAAGTAGGTAGATCTGACAAATTTGACAACTGTCAAAGCTTTAATACGAGTGAACTAAACGGCAGCCGGATTAGTCCTACGTAAGTCGACTTACGTAAAACTAGTCCTAAATAGCTGCGGTCTAAACGTACTCATTGTTTCAATTTTTTTTTTAAACTCCTTCTCCATAACACCAAAAATACGGCCAGTGGGTAGAAAAGAATATCCGACAACAGGAAATATTATTTCATTTTTTCGAAATATTGAAGGAACTGAAAATAACCACTGAGAGCTTATCGCAATCATGGCTGTTTTTCTTTTCTGTCCACTGCATCTATCTGCGAGCAATCTTATAGTATTAATATCATTTCTATTTTGATATGAAGTAAGTTTATGGAATACTACAAACGTCACTTGATTTGAGGCTTTCAAAAACTCATGTCCCATAGAAGAGTGTTACAGTCTCCAGATTTAGAGATGATTATGAGCTTCGTTCTATGATTGCAAAGTTGTTAAATAGTTGCCTACTATAGTAGGCCGACTGGTCAGGCACTTTAGGTAATAACTGGTTTTCTGATAGTCGAACGACAATGTGAGAGCCCTGCCCTTTCCTTCTTTTAAAAGCTCATAAAAACTTTTGACATAAGGTGAGAATGTACTTTTCATTCTGCCGTTAAATTTAATTTTTCTATACCATCTTTAGAAATTAAATTTATCTGTAGATGGGGAACCGAAGCAAATATTATATTTCGTAAGAAAGTATGATTCGGTGACTTTTATAGATACTTGAACTTCATACTTATTTTGATACATTTTCCACATTTATCTTATATTTAGTTCTGATGGAAGATAAACGTAACCTGATCTCACTCTACAATAACGTGACTCCATCGACTTAAAGGAACAAATAAATTCCATTATACTTTAGTCTGCTTATCTATGTTGCGCTGAGAAATCCTGTCACCACCACGGTTTTCTGAATTTGCTTGGGCGGTTTGTCCATACTTTTTAGCAATTGTTAATATCCTGTTTTTGGAGACATTAAAATGCATACGAATGCTTCCTTGCAAACAGGTATAAATAAATTATTTCGTTTGCACCACCGAAGTGTATCGAACTGATTAGTAGGCGTCTATTTGCGTCCATATCACAGTAAATAAAATAATTACCTCGCAAAAACTCAACTTCAACAAACAACGTGTATTCTTGCTGAGGTACACTTTTCACAAAGGATAGAATTTATCAAATTACAGTGTAGAAACTCATACGAAAATGTAAAAAAAACAAAATTAGGAACTTTACAAACTATGTTCTTCTTTAAATTAGAAAATTAGACACAGAATGGCAAGACATGCATAAAACTATGCGCCATTTAATTTTCGAAATGTCCAACGAAGTCCTTGCAAATGCTGGGAATAAATAAGGATAAAACCGTTTCAATTCCGATAGATTGTTGCAGGTGCAGTCTATGGTTTTCAGTAGCTGGGAATTATTGCAATCTTTGGATTTTTCTTATAGGTAAGTGAATTTGGAAGGTACCGAAAGATAGAGAGAGTATGACTATTGGCGGTTAGAAGCGTGGGAATTCTTTATGTGTTAGAATGGTGGCGTGTTACAAACTCAATATAAGCAAAAGTAGTGTTAAAACACATTTAAATACAAATAAAATACTTATTTATATTTGGCAACTGTCAAGCGGATTTATTTGGTTTTGCATCCAACCGTATAATTCACTGCCATTATTAACGCGTTTATCTTTAGATTTGCAGGAAAATTTGAAATTGAGAGAAATTGAGTGCTCGCCTTAAATAGTAAATCGCCATTTCTATCTAATTTTTACCGAAAACTAGAGATAACAAGCTTTGAATTTCAGGTACACATATGTCAACAACAAAATTGGTCAAATGATGCAGTTGAAGTGTGGTTAAAAATACTTTATTGAGGTTATTGTAACAATAGCACTGCACTTACTCTTTTATGTCTGCTAAATAAAATAGCAAATAAGAACACTAAAAAAAACATTTAATATATGTACTGCACGTTGATAGCATTGACATATAATAAGAATAGACTGCGCGTTCTTGCTTCCAAAATGGCATAAATTTTGAACAGGCAGGCGGTGAAAACCCTTTATTTCATACAATTGTACACCGATTCATATGTAAGTTCGTTATTTGTTGATTAGAAACACTAAAAATGTTATAAAATAGTATTTTCATTAAAAAAACATTAATTTTTAATATTACTGAAAAATGTGCTTCTCAGCAGATTTGATGTCAAACATAATTGAACTTGAAAGAGATAGACGTATTTGAATATGAATTTTATGTCAATTCCAATGCATTCCCATTTAATATAACCGTTTCTGTTCCCAAAACAGATTTTACTCAAAATTTGTGCCATTTTTGACTATAGGAATTAGATAGGAAGGCTCGGTCCATTCTTATTATTTATGTCAGTAATTCGTAGCCATGTCCGGCGAGCGTATACTAACAAGAGATATCTCTTGAATAGCTGTTCAATAGAAAGAGATTACCCATCAGAGTAGGCGTCATTTGAAAGAATTACATGTAGCATTTAAAGAAATTAAGCATTTGTGTAACAAAGAAAAATATATGAACTGGTTTTTTTTATCAAGGAACCAAGAATGTTGTTTTTTACACACTGGCGAATAAGGGTGTAATGATTCACTGTATGTTTTTACCACAGATTTCAATAATATCGACTGCCAGCTGCAGGGTTTTCCCATACAAAATTATTGAAGCCAGCATATGCCCCCATCCAGAGGAGTAAAAAATCCCAAATTAATCCCAAATTACTGTCATATTGCGGGATATTACATAATTAGGGCTACCATGATTAGCTAAAATAAAGGGAAATTTTTAATTTGATTTTAAAAATTAATTCTGTATGCAGTTCTTAATTAAATTGTTGCTAAATATTCAGAAAAATATTTTAAGTACTTACGTTTTTCCAGTTTCAAATTTAAAACTATGCTTCGTATGTAATATCTTTTAATGAGCCTGCACAGGAGCTTTGCAAAGAATTGAATATACATAAGTACATAGATTGTTACCAATTTTGATTAATTTTGACCTTAAATATTCTATTAGCAACACTAAAGACTTATAGTCAAAAGAATTAAAAATCTTAACTTATCAAAAATTTTTGCAGAAAACAAAATTATTTCATGTTTGACAACAAAATTTATTTACAAAATGATGGCCGGGCCATGGAATCTGCCCTTTCTCTATTTCTAGCTGAATTTTTCATGAACTATCTAGAAAAAACTTTTAAGAGAATTCTCTTGTTAGTTTGGATCACTTATAACAATGGACTGAGCGTATTGCCATTTTCCCATAGGAAAGCATGGCACAAGTTTTACAGTTCTCTCTTTCGCCCTATGCCAGAGTTGGAGCTACCAACACAAAATATTGCTTACTTATGCCATTTTATGTTTTTATGTTGGCTGCAGATGCAATCACCGCAGAAAGAATAAGGTAAAGATAGTGTTTACCATGCGCCGTCTCTCTTGCTCATACGCAGGATTCAGGTAAGAATAAATTTTGAAAATTAAAGTCGGAATTAGTTTAATTTCTTATAAGCGATTGAAATATCACTTGGACACAAGAAATTTTTTTTTTAATTTAATTCGATTTACGCGTGTAAAATTTCATCTGATTGGTTGTGTTTTACATATTTTTATGTAGTAAACGTTTTAAAGGGTGCTCTAACGGTGATATACAGAAACACAATATTTTTTTGTGCCACATGAAATAGCAAATCGCTCAGTCCATTGTTATAAGTCAGTGGTTTGGATGCGTTACGTTGATAGCATATTTTGTATTTAGACATTTACTCCGACAATAATACCCAGATCTTCTTTGCACCCGTGGAATATTAAAATATCCCCTTTTCAATCCATGCTTGATAGATTGCTAGAAATACTATTAAATTGATATAAAAAAAGAGCTTATGACAATGAAACTGATCGCTGGGTATGGTAAGGTACCTGCGGGAAATAAATCCCGGAGGGTTATAAGGCCCACATTTAAAAATTCCTACTAAAATGAATCGCAGCAACCTCATACTTTATGCGCATGCATTAAGTCGACACGAACGCGGTCGACGGGGCTGATGGCAGGTCGTGCCGCCATCTTGCCAGCAGCGAACGGTACGTCAGCGTCACCGAGAGGATGAATTATAATTTTCGTCTAGCCAAAATCATAAGTTCCGTTGTTTAATTGCTATTTCCACATGCAGTAACTTGTTTAGCTTAAACTTTAGGTGATGTAGTTTATGATTTCGGTGTTTATTATCTCCTTGCATTGTGTTTATTTGATTAATGAGTAATTTTGTAAAATCTTGTATTAGGTGTAATAAGGCCCACTGGAGTAGACCGTCGACCTTATTACCCTACCTAACCTAAATTCTCAATGAAACTAATGTTCTTATATTGGATTATAATTGTGACATTAGTTTTGTTCCAAAGAATGAAGACTATTTAGATTTACAATCTTGTACGTTAGGAAATTTATAACTAAAGCTGTTGGGGCCTTATTATCCCCCTGAGATTTAAAAAGGGCCATTTTTATTTTTATTGGGAATTATTAGATATAAATGGAATTTTGTTGATTTTCTTAGTTTTAACAAGTTTAAAGGAAATAATTCCGCTAATTAGATTTTGAAAAAGTTAATTTTTGCTTTGAGCCTTATTATAACTGCGGTAGTTTAATAAGGCCCATGGAAAAGGTTTTATAAAACTGAATTATTTTTTTAAATACTCACTTCTGTTATATTTTTTCTATTTTTTTTTAGTTGTGCAAATAAATAAACTTCACGGAAAACTTGTTTTTGTAGTTCCAAATACTTGATTTATTGCATTTTCAAATTAGGTTGGCCTTATTTGCCTCAGGTACCTTAATATAACAAGAAAAAATGCTATAAAAGCTATTGAAAAGATTTTTTCTTCCAAACAACTAAATTTGGATCATGATCCAATAAAATGGAGAAGGATCCCCTACTTTAGCAAAATATCAAGAAGTTTAAATAAATTATTCAGGGAAAAATATATAAAGCCACCCTTCTTTAACAATAGAACTCTAAAAAATATTTTAGTCAACAAAAAATTGAAACCTAAAATTAATAAAATTGACAAATGCGGGGTTTGTAATAAGCTGAATTGTGCGGATTGTAATGACATTTACATTGGGCAAACCAAAAGATCTATAAGAACAAGATTTAGGGAGCATATTAATAACGCAAAGGCTGCAAATCCAAATTCTGGTTTCGCTAAACATCTAAGCTTAATTGGACATAAGCCTAATCCAGACGACATTAAATTATTACATAATTTATTAGAGAAGAGATTACTGGATATATATGAAACTTTCGAGTTTAAAATGCTAAAGACGATTGCTATTTTATAGTAAACGATCAGTTAGATTTTAAAAACAACAGCACACTATTGAATGTTAGTTAGTATACTACGCATACATTAGCAATCCATGAGAGTTTAGTTAGCAGCTAAATTAATTAATCCCTCAATACAACAAGAGCCCTAATGATGGCCTGATAAGATTAAACGACTAAACGCGTTAGCGTTACTTGAAACCTTTTTTTTTTTTTTAAGTAAAACGGCATTTAAATAAAAATATATTTATTAATGAAATATTGCATATAATTTATGAAATATTTAGTAGCAACTCCAACTTTTATACCACTTTTTTGCTTTTTTTTTAATTACTTTTGGGCGATGTTTTTTGTCAATTATCTTCTTAATCCATGATTCTAAAACGACGACATCAATAAATACTGAGGGGTAGTTGGGATTACCTATAGATGGATTTGATTTTTCAGGTACCATAAACGATGCTACACCCAACATAATATCCGTACCTTTATGGATAAAATCGCGCTTAACCAAGGGACCCCCAGAGTCTCCAATACAACATCCTTGCTTGTTATGAATATTAATGGCACACATCATAGTATGATGCATTACACCCGGCAACAGTGTTTTGCATTGACTTCTTTTAAGTAAAGTCAATTCAATATGTTTAAGAACATTGGAATATTGACCTTTCTCTGTACGTCCCCAGCCCATAAAAAATACTCTTTCTCCATAGAATGAATCTCGTTCTGATTGAGTAGCTAGCTTAACGACATTGACGAAATCAGTTATAATAAATGGATGACTGACAAAAATCAACGCAATATCATGCTCAGCAATAAATTTTTTTTCATAATCCTTATGAATGACATAATCTCTTACTGATCGTATTTGAACTTTATCCGGTGTATTCTCTTTTTTCAAATATGTTCCAGCTCTTATTCTTAATTCAAAAGGTAGGATGTCATCGACACAGTGACCTGCAGTCAATAGTACATCACGTCCGATAATAGCTGATCCACAAATTGGTCGCTCTTTAAATTCCAAAAGAGCTACATATGAGTATGCATTGTCTTGCAGCACTTCCTTACCTCTAACGACTGTTACTGGCTCACCATTGTAAATGGAAGAAATTGTATCCTCTTTAGCTATACAAACGGAAGGTATAAAAATTACCACTGAAAACAGCACCAAACCAAGCAGAAGCAATAACATTTTAAAATTATGTAAGATTCAATAAAGATTCAGACTGCTTTTATACATTGTCGAATCAGCTGAACATACAGAACTCAACTGCTTTTTATGTCTTTTAATCGCCAGAAATACAAGTATGGTCTTTTGTTGTTATCTAAATACATGAAAATTAAGAACAATAACATTTTGTTTGATCAAAGAATATTTAGCTATGTACGATGTGCGGCTGTGAAAAAGTTACCAAGTGGTGGTAACGTACAATGGACTTATAAATAGAAAATCAATTTCTCTTTGAATTTTTCAAAATAAGAATCAAAGCCCTATGGTCAGTAATAACACGGATACTACTTCATCGTCATAGGGTGTAACGTTCAGAAGTTATAGGGTGATCTATAAAAACATACCCAAAACTTTTTAAGTCCCGTTAACTCCAAAACCGTTAGGATTTACCCACCTTCACCCATACAATTATTGATTTGTATAAGCTTGACCTATCCATAGCCTTGGGGTGTCAGACCGCTCACGGGACACCCTCTATAATCATTAATTGAAGTCATCAGGATCAGTTTTTATGTCTCTTTATTCGAAACCAAAATCAGACTAATATTTTAACGCGTACTATAGAAATAAACATACTTATGGCCGGTTTCACAGTCGCGTTTAAACCATGGTTTAGCTTAAACCATCCTCCAAGTTTAAACGTAGTTTAAACGAAATCGGGTTTCACAGTGCATTCTTTTAGTAACATTGGTAGTACTGATTAAATTGTGAACTAAATTAGTTATCGCCACCATTGTGAAGCAATTTTTCTATCAATTAATCTGTCAATCGGAAAAAGTAAACAAGTAAAAAAGCTAGAATTGGTCTAAGACCAATTCTTATGATACCATAGATAATGCCCGTATGAAATTTCGTATTGTCACCCTTCTGTGCAAGTTTGATCTTTGAAGTTGTTTTTCGCATATATTTCTAGAATGGTTTGTCGGACAGAAAAAATGATTATAACCAATTTTATAGGATTTCGTATTCTGAAGAAGTTTTTAGTACAATAAAAATGTCTTGGACTGATCATTTTCACAGTATCAGTAAAAAACCTAACCTTTTTATGTCAAAACCAAGAAGGGGTTGCCCGATTCAGTCCATTTTTGAAATTTTATTTGCTAGTACAATGAAAACACCATGTACCAAATTTTAGCTCTCTATATCGATGCGTTCTCATTCAGTGTCCAAATATATAGTGGAAAGCGAAAGTTTTGTATGGCAACCCCATGAAGGAGTTGCCCGATTTGTCTCATTTTCGAACTTAATTTTAATTTTTTTTTAAAGTCCGTGTACAAAATTTCAGCTCTCTAAGTATACGCGTTCTTGAGTTATCGTGCGCACAGTCGGACGGACATGCAAAAATCAAAATAACTTTTAATATTATGCGTGGGTGTCCAATCCACTTTGCTCTACCATAATTATTTCGAGGTGTTACAAATGGAATGACAAACTTAGTATACCCTATAGATTTCATCTAGGGTATAAAAATAAAAAATATGTAGTTATATTTGCTAATTTTAAATATGCCAACATTCAAAAACGATGCAAATTTTAGCATAAGTGAAGTTGAGCTATTGCCTTCCCTAGTGTATAAAAAAATATATATAATAGAGAGCAAGAAAACGGACAAGAATAGATTCGAAGACAAAGTGACAAAGTTCTTTACTTAAACGGAACCTAGCATAAAAATCAACATCGTCCCACTCATTAAAATGATTTGGCCGAATTTTAATTAGGCGCGTCGCAGACCAAAAATGCATTTGTAGCAATACTGCGAATAACTTAGGCAGCATAATACGTAAATCAGCACGGATTCCCACGCCATGTATACAGTTACTGGATGGTGAAACTTTTTAATTAAATTATGATACAAATTGTGAATTTTTTTTTCAATTTAGTAAGCAAAATAAGTTCAAGTGAAAAACACGTTGTTCTTAGTTGGTACTATTTAGAGAATTAGCACTTGATGAGAATAAATTTAAACATTACTATAGAATGAATAAAAATAATTTTATGGATTTAGTTGCTTTATTATCTCCGTCAATAATAAAAAAGATACAAAATTCAGATTGTCAATCCGACCTGAAAAACGATTATTGATAACCTTGAGGTAAGGATTAATGTACATACAAACTTATAATACATTTTTGAATTATTATTAAACGTCTTTTCCATTTATTGACCCATTCTGAATATTATTTGATTGTTGCGGATACCAATTGTACGTTGAGCAACTGCTTTATTTGGTGAAGAAGGCCAAATAGGTAATGGAGGTAAGGCAGTTGATGAATCAGATCCTTCCGAAGATGATGGACAAGAAGTTAATGGTACTCTGCCATATCGAGAGTATCCAGATAGAGCCTACCTTGTTTAGGTGTCATTTCGATCAAATATGAAAGCAGACTGTTCAAAAAGGACTGGCTTCCAGAAGTGTCTTTTTTCTCCTTCTTCGTAACTTCAGTCCATTGAACGAATGCAGCATCAGAAGCATTTGATCCTTGGGAGCGCTTCCTTTTGAAACTATGTACGTACAGGCTGATCAGCTTCTGTATTTTGGGCAGTAAGTTTTGAATTGTTGGGAATAGCGAAATCTTGATTACTACTTTCCGTTGTTTGAATGGCATTTTCTGTTGCTTGATTGCCATTTTCCATTTCTTCAGTAACGCCGACAATACCAAAGGTCAAAGGAATAAGTTTCGTTTCTTGAACACAAATTTCCACTTACTGGTGTATTCCTTATGAATGGTACGAGAAATTGAAGATGTGATGATTCTTTGCAGTCGCACGAGAGCCACTAGGAATTTGCTTTTGAGATCTAACAAAATTTTCTCGAATTACTTTGCATTTTTTCCGACAATTTTCAGCTAAAATTTAAAACATATTTAAAAACATTTAAAGAATAAGTAGATTACAAAAAGTTATAACGTCTTTTATAGGTATCTGGCTACAGGTAGCAGCTTCCTGGATCTGTCTTATCAGTTTTTTAGAGACGATAGCACAATTGCAATTACAGCTTTTATATATGCCCACACCAACAGAATCCATATGGAAGGAAAATGTACCGAGGTTTTCTGAATTATGGAATTTGCACAACTGTATCGGTGCACTTGATGGCAAGCACATTCGTGTCCAGAAATGTCCAAATAGCGGATCTAGCTATTTTAATTATAAGGATATAGGGTATATAAATATATATAGGATATAGGAAAATTTTTCCTATTACTTATGTGAAGATGAAGCATTTCCACTAGTAAAAAACTTGCGACCATTCCCAACATCGGTTCTCAATTCAAAACGAACAATATCTAATTACAGACTTTCTGGAGGAAGAAAGTCAGTGGAATGTGCATTTGGGATCCTAAGATCAAAATTTAAAATATTTAACAGTCCCATTAACTGTAGTGAAGAAAAAGTTATTAACTTAGTAAAGGCAGCTTGCGTTCTACATAATTTTATTCGTATTCGTGAAGGAGCATTTTCAACTCCAGCTAGTTTTGAAACAACAGAAACTGTACCCAAAATAAGCAATTCGTCGAATGATTACAGGGCAAGGACCGAAGCTGCCCGCTTGCAAAACTATCTTGCTGATTATTTTATTTCCCCGAGGGGGGCCAATACCAATCTAATGGGAATATATTTCACTTACTCATTAGGATTTATAAATTAAAGGATAAATAATAAAAAAAAATTGTTCTACTTACCAGTATCAGATATACTTCTGCTAATTTGCTCCCAAGCCTTTTCTTCCCTTTTGCTGTATCCTGTGGTTCTATAGTTCCATAAACATTGGAATTGCTCAACATTTCAAATCAATTTATAAAGCGGGTTATCCGATTTCATTTTTCTATACAAAAATTATCCTCACAACTTGTTCCCACGAAAAATAAATGCAGCTTCGCTGCATGCCTTGTAGCGTGATACGTACTGATACGAATCTTGATATCACGAATACGTTTTGGTGTGCGAGCTCACTGCCATATATATAAATGGACTGCTTGATCTCCTGTTTCATGTGGCACCAATTTTGATTTCAGAAAGTATGCTCTCACTGTCAATGCTACCAACTGTCGTAAATTGGCGCTATATTTAAATTATTTGCGAATTTACTTATATGCATGTCCGTGTGATGTACCGAATTTACCACAGAAGTATTTGGGACTATTTGTATCGTTAAATTTTAATTATGAGTCGAATAAAGTGTTTTCATCAAGGATTTTTACAAGCAATTTCTCGTTCCTAATCGTTACAGTTCAGTGGGAAAGTATGCTCTCACGGAAAGAGACAGGAATATGAAAGTGGTGCCATTTGCTTTCATGTATTTTTGGTTCAGCAAGCAGTCCATTTATATACATGCCAGTGTGCGAGCTGAATCTGCATGCATGGTTGACGCGTGATTTGCAGTAAAGCGTTATATTACGTATGAAGGTTTACTGCAAATGCTTGCTTGATCTGCGATGCGCCTTACTCTCAGTCGTCTAAATCGATGATAAAATTATTTTCTTGATACAAACCACTGACATATACAAATGGACTGCTTGATCTCCTGTTTCATGTGGCACCAGTTTTGATTTCAGCAAGTATGCTCTCACTGTCAATGCTACCAACTGTCGTAAACTGCAGCTATATTTAAATTATTTGGGAATTTACGTATATGCATATCAGTGGGATTTACCGAATTTACCACAAAGGTATTTGGGACTATTTGTATCGTTAATTTTTAATTATGAGTCGAAGGAAGTGTTTTTTACAAGGATTTTTACAAGCAATTTTTCATTCCTAATCGTTACAGTTCAGTGGGAAAGTATGCTCTCACGGAAAGAGACAGGAATATGAAAGTGTGCCATTTGCTTTAATTCATTTTTGGTTCAACAAGCAGTCCATTTACATATATACATGTCAGTGATACAAACAAACAATGCTACTGTCAAAATAAATTGTCACACTTTTCAAATACTTTTATCTTGAGTTCAAACCGAGGGATGGCATGGCTTAAACTCTAGTTTAAACCGGGGTTTAAACCAAACTGTGAAACTCATTCGCCGAGTTTAAACTAAATATTTGGCTTAAACTGGCCATATTCGTTTAACGCAATTTTTTAATATGTATCAATACCTCCCACCTCAACAAGCAATTTACGACCTAGCTCTACAATTAGACTTCATTTTTACGTAGTCTTTTTCATGTATACTTTTAAATTATTTTAACACTACTGCAGGTAAATATGGTCAATTTGGGTCTTCAATGAACCAATTCCACTTGGACGTCTTACATACATATTGCATTCTTAGAACGTTTTTACGATGGTGTATGGCAGTGTACGTCGGTTTGTCGTCTTTTCCCGACATTATAAAGAATTCTATGGCTACTGCAGTCACACTTCATCAAATTTAAGAGGAGTCAGTACTCAGCAAAAATTTCAATTTAGATACCAGCGAGCTTGTACGCAATAAAACTTACTATACGTAGGTTTGTGTCCTGAAAGTATGAAAATGCATATAAAATTAGCCTAGACCTAGACCACAAGTCACATTAGAGACATCTACGGTAAAAGACAGAAACCCAATATGCGAAAATTTAAGACTAAAATGAAAATTTGCAGTTCAAAGAAATTGAAAATTAACTCTTAAATTAATTTTTACCGAGAATTAACTCTCCTAAATATTATTTTGCACATAATTGCTAAATATACTGTTTTGCTCTATATTTCTAAAATGTTCAACGAAATATTGCAATTTCTCGTCGGTGAAATATCGCTAGAAAAAACAAGTATTATTAGAGTCAAATAATTTAAAAAAGCTCCACTAAAAGTGAAAAAAACTTGACGTTATTTGCTAGATCTAGGCTTTATCTTTCTAAAATAGTCACAATCTAAAGAAATGAGCATACCTCTTAGCAGGAATTTGATTTAACAAAACTTTAATTTTTAGCATTTTTTACAAGTTTCCGAGTTAATATCTCCATTCCAATACACATTTTTTTAATTTTTGCCGACGTTATTTACTAGACTTCTTCATTACCTTTAATTTAATATATAAATCATTTCTCTGCTATAGTTTGCCAGATATTCGCAAATCTTGGTACTGACTCCTTAAGTTTTTGCTTTCTTGCTTTCTGACCCCTCGCATTGTGGCGAGCTAAAAGTAGCAATTTTTGTCTAAAATAACAAAAAATGACATCGGTATTATCATGTCCTACAAGTTTGATAATGGACATTTTTTCGATATGTATCAGGAGAAAGATATCTCAACAATAATCAACGCTAGGTGAAAAATTATACAGCGTAAAAAAACCAACAAATAAGTTATAAATTCACAATTTTCGTATCATGACGGAGAGCAGAGTTATCACAAAAAACCCAAATTTATCCCATTTTTCAAAATGGCGGAGAAAGCTCATATGAAATCTTGATCGAAAATTTCAAGTATAAGCTTTTCAAACCCCCGCCTATACTATCAAAATAATTTTCTACAAAGGAGTCTTTTTCCATGGCGGTTGAGTAAGTTGAAACTAAAACCTAAAAATAGCTTAATGGTACTTTTCATTAAAACATCGACATTATAAAATAAATTCGCATGTAAAAAATATCCACCAAGTTACGAGCAAATCAAAGAAAATTACTACGATTACTTTAACTGTGTATGTATAGAATTGACAGGAAATTAAGTCATAGTGGTGGTAAACTCATCCTTGATCAAGGTAAAGTTTGCATGTGCATCTTATTGGAAAGTTTCTTTTGCAAATTATCATAATGACAATATTAAGAATAGCAGTCATGATTTATGACAGTAATAAATGTACTAATCGAATTCAACCGAAAAACTATAATATATAATACAAGGCGTTTCCGCCTAGTAGGTCAGGAGGTGGTGGAGGTTAAATGCAAAATTTGTGGCCTTTCCAACGACTGCTCAACAAGCCCCGTACCGCCGAATTTTTTGGCCGAAAAAGTTTTTCGCCCGATAAAATATTAAAGTTGTGTTTTTCTTAAAAATCTGAGGTAAATATACTATTTTATTAGTAAAATTATTAGTTTACCCTTTTTCCTATGATTTAAAAAATCATTCGAGCAAAAATTTTGTTTAAAAGTGGTTTACATTTTTTCGGTTCTTGTTTTTGATGTGAAAGTGCATGACTGAAAAAAAGTCATTTTAAAAAAATATCGTCTAATTTCGGTGTGTCCTGAATAGGTTATGAGCTAATAACTGTTTAACGGGTACAGTTAGACCAATAGGGTGTTATAGGGTAAACTAAAGAGGAGCGTCCACAGTTTACAATTTTTATAAAAAAAAAAAAAATTATGCTAATGACCTTTTTGCAAAAATAATAGAGGTCAAAGTAAAAAAAAAATAAGAAAATACGAAATTTTTAGTTTACAACCCTTGAAAGGGATACGGGGCTGGTTAAGCAGTCGTTCGAAATGCAATAAGGTTCTGCATTCGATGAACTCTTAATTGTGACCGTACGGCATGTACTTTTTATGATTGTATTTTGTGAAAAACTAACCCCCCCCCCTGTCTTAAATTTTTTATTTGCGTAGGTGAGTACTATCACCTCCTGCTCTATTGACCGCATAGGCGGAAGCACCGTGTATGCTCGTATATAATACCTATAATAATTTTCCATAACAACGATAAACTAGAATGCTTATAAAAAAAAAAAATAATCAAATAGGCTCAACTAGAGCTTTTCCCCACTTTAAATACAATCTCAGAATGTTTTATTGCCAAAAGCTGCACTTGAATTTAATATAATTTACTCACATTTACAGATTGAAGGTTCACTTGGTACAACAGAAATTGGTGATGCTGACGATAAATCTGGTCATAAAATCGACTTCAGTTTGGTCCACAAAAGCAACGATCCAGATATTATACAACATAAGTGGAACGTAATCCTTAATTTCTCAAAATCAATCAAAAGGAATTGGTACAAGACAATAGGAATTGTGAAACGGACAAACCATGGAGAGGATCAAGAGTGGAAGGTAAGAGAAATTGATGTTTTCATCACTAAATATTTTTTTTTTACTTTTAAATTAAATTTCGATCGGTAAATGTAACAATTTTGCTAAAGCTTAAAGGTGCATCATGCACTGAACATCATTTGCAGCATAAATGAAAACACAATGAGATTATGTAACGAATTTATGGCTCAGCGTCCTCTTCACGCTTAATGAGCTCCAGAATTCCATCCTGCATACTTTTCACAGTTTCAAATTCAGTTAATCCCATTCGTTTCTTGTTGGATAAATCCATAACACCCATCTCAATTTCACTGTTCTCTCCATTGGTACCACGAATTTCCAGATTTAGCCCGTTGCATAGTTCTTGTAGTTCATCCATATTTCTGGATAAATTCGGTAGAACTATATGTACCGATGCTCGTATGGTAGTTCCTAAATTTGTTGGGCATGATGTTACGAAGCCGTATTTGTTATGTCGCTGATATTGCATATTTTCCTCGAATATTTTATCTCCAGCAACAAGCCGACTGTAGACATCACCTGGAAAATCAATAAAAATTTTAGAATTAATATCTTAATAACTTCCGATTTTGTAACATAAACACAAAATCGGAAGTTTCTTATTTCGTACGACTGTCAGATTGGGGATGCATAGAAGAAAGATCAGTGGAAGTAAATAACAAGGGAACCCATCTTTTTTTATACATATCTAATTTAGCACGTTGATTAAATTAGATACACCACCAATTTATAGTTTCGTTTGAAATTTGATTTGACAAATATTAGGGGCAAGTAAATAGAGGTTCACGATATTTTACACGCAACCAAAGCATGCACTTACTATACAGGGCGTTTCCACCTAGGTGGTCCATTGAGCAAGAGATGATAGTACTCACCTAACCAAACAAAAATTGTATGGCAGGGGGGGGGGGTCTATATCAACCGTTTCGCAGTTACAGGTTGATTAAGAAAAAAATCTAGTTTTTCACAAAACACCAAAGGAAAAACAACCCAAAACATGAATCTAAAGATAAGTTTAAGAAATAAGCAGGCTAGAACTAGAATTAATGATAACAGAAGTAGGAAACCTGGACATTGTGATACTAGTGGAAACCTAGATTAAGCACAATTCAATTTTTCAAATGGCTACGTTATAATAAAATGATTGAGAATAAAGCGAGGAAAAAAAAACGCTGAAAAAATCACGTTTCTTGTTGGGGGCTTAATTTTTAATTTTATTTTTATTATTTGTTGCTATGGCAGTATAGAAATACATACTCTGTGAAAATTTCAACTGTCTACCTATTACGGTTCATGAGATATAGCCCGATGACAGACAGACGGACATCAGAGGCTTAGTAATAGGGTTCCTGTTTTTACCCTTTGGTACGGAACCCTAAAAAGGAATCCAGTGTCATTGTCGAGTAATAAAAGTAAATTAGTTGCAATAGAGACTATAATTAAAGATTGGATTGATATCCTATAAAATAAGTGAAATCTATATTAATAAATAATTTAATCACAGCGCAATTGTTCAACATTACCGTCCTTGTAAAATATGTTAATAATGGTACATTATTTTCTATGTAATTTCACCTTTGGTATCCACACAGTAATAACATTGAGACGTTTTTTTTGTTTACTTCGGTGTGTTCAGGTGAACACACCGATGTGCTGAAAAGCACATCGGTGCGCACATCACATCATTGAAAAACTAGGGATAGCACCTGAACGGTTGGTGCGCACTTCGATTCAAAATGCCATTTTTGAAAATTCTTTAAGAATAAAACTACGCTAAACGTCAAACCTACTAAGCGCACCGAGACACGACGCTATCAGACCGTAGTATAAAATGTGCACACCGATGTGCTGGGGAAATTACAACGCTTCGGTCGCCTGAACGATATGGTGTGCAAAAATGTGACATTGTGACATTCTGCGTGCACCTGAACGCACGGCTTGACATCAACAGCTAAACAAACAAACGTCAAGCTATTTTGGCTTCACCTCCAGAGCACTAACCAATTTGGTTATAGCTGGCTACAGCCAAGAGTTGAACAAAAATTCTGACAATTGAGCTCACATATACATATGATTTTTCACCATTTATAGCTCTTATTTTTGGCTCATAATTGGCTATAGCCAACAACTGAACGACCTCATTCTGGCTATAGCCAGCTCTAGCCGGCTCTAGCCAAAAGTTGAACACAGCCATGGTATGGTCTGTAAAAAGTGACATTATGTGACACTCTGCGTGCACCTGAACCATTGAATAAATAACTAATTAGTTATTTATTCAATGACCTGAACGCACGGTCGGACTAGAAAAATTTGACAGTTGAATGCATTTCCCCTCCTGAAAAAAATGAGCAAGTTCATTCTTTTCTTTTATTTGAAATAATTCTTTCAATTGTCAGGGCGAATTTTTGAAAAGTAAAATAAATTAAATAAAATACGTCCGATTTTATTAAAAAAATTAAAAATTAATAAAATAAAAATTAATCCTGCTCTTTGACAGCTGATAAATTACTTCGATTTACCCAGGCCTTACTCATATAAGGTCTGTAAATTTACTTTTATGTAAAAATGTCAGTAAAATTCAAGTAAAAACTTTCTTTCGGTAGACTGGTAATGCTAGATTTTTGAAAAAAGTTAACAGACAACTTGGAAATCCATTCAATTGTAAAATTTTTCTAGTGTAAAAAACTTTCGAGTCTGTGTAAAAACTTTGAAGCCTGGGTAAAAACTTTCGAGTGAACATGCAGACCCAAGGTATATACCTTGATGCAGACCTAAATTGTATGTTAACTTTTTTCATATCTCATCTAGTATTATCCCCTCTACCCAAAGAAAGTTTTTGCTTGATTTTTACTTAGGCTTTTTTACACAAAAGTAAACATACAGACCTTATGTATCAAATATAATTAGTGACTATGAGAAAAACTGGAAAATGGAGAAGTGCCCTTGGCTGTCTCCGAAGGTGCCCGATTAGTTCATCTTCATACAAGGAAATGAATAATCAAGCTAGAGAGATGGAGAGAGTGGTGAAAAAGAAGATAGCTCTGTAATTGTAAAAAAAGTCACAACCGGAAGCAGTTAAAAAGTTTGTCGTACTTTTTGTCGTATATTTTGACGTTTATTTACTACTAGTTCATAAGGCGGTAAATGAAAATACGACATAATTTTGGTGAAATTTTAAAATATGTATGTGAAAAATATGCGAAAAAAAATCAGACTTAGCAGTTACACTATGAAAGAGAAAGGGCAGACAGAGCCCGATATAAAAAAGCCATTGAGGGTTAAAATAAGTTTTAAGCAACAGTACTTTTGGATTTTTTTTTAAAGCTCTATATATTAGATCTGTTCGCGTACTCAATTTTGGAACAATGCATTGCAATGAATTTGCACGAACTTACAAACTTTCCGTTCGCATACTTTCCCGTGCACACATAAGGTCTGTTCGCGTACTAGCTTGAAGTACAAACTTGTAAAAGTTTTTACAAGTTTTTACTCGAAGGCGTTCGCGTACTCGAAAATTGAGAGAGAAATTGTTTACGTCACTTTTCCCCTCCGTGCAATTTATTACTTGATTTAGCTCGAGAAAAATCGTCGAGTAAAAACTTCGAAAGTGTCAGTTTTGACAGATCGTCGCCGGTTTTCAGTTATTTTTTAAGTTTTTAGTTTTAAGAAAATGGAAAAACCTGTTACTCCTCCTCCAGTAGAAGTAGAATATTCTTCAAAAACATTTCAACGTATTCAAAGTGGTAAATTAAATTTGTTTATTGTACTATTTGCTAGGAAAATTTCACGTTGTTATTACAGATCCCGAATATTTGCAAGTTTTTACTCGAAGCCGTTCGCGTACTTTGTGAGTGTCACTCTCAATTTCTCTCTTTATCATACATTTTGACGTTGTTCATGTTTTTACTTCCCCTCTCGAATGACTTTACCCGAAGTTTTTAGTTACTGCACCATTCTTGCAAGAAAAATTGACAGCTGTCATAGGAAAAGTTCATTTTTGTAATGTTCTGAAAAGTTTTTAAAGCGCAATCAAAATTTCGAATGAAGATAATTTGACTATTCAATGCTCTCGTGGGACTTTGCAAGTGTGCAACGAGTTAAAAAAATAAAACTATACTCAATTCACAAATGTTATTCCACACTTCTTATCGTTTACTTTTTCATGTATTTTACATTCCCCCACCAAACAAGTTTTTACCCGGAAAGTTTTTGCATGAGAAGTACGCGAAAAGACCTATTGTATCATTCAAATCTACGTATGTGGTACGAAGCTCTACATACAAATTGAAACGATACCCTTTTTTTAAAATCAGTTAATGGGTTAACTTACCACAATAATCTAATTTAATAAAAAAAAAAAAAGTAATTCACTAGAATATTTATCCGAATCAATCTTTCAGTCAAAACGAAATTTTGTAAGTAATCCGGCGGATCTGGTAAAATAAAAACATTAAAATATTACCTAAATCTCCACATTTGGCCATTGATATAATGCTAAGATGATCTTCTTGATTCACCCAAACAACGAATGAGTCTGCAGGATTATGAAACATACCCCGACCTGTTGGCCAAAATCTGAAGCCTCCAGCAGCATTTAAAAACGGATCTCCTTTTTTGAATAAAATTTTTTTGCCTACCATTTGTGTTTGGGTTGCATGATCTAAGTCGCGCAGTGAATAGTATGAGCCTTTATGTTCCCCCTCCAAACCTTCGCAAACTGCTTTTACCTTAAAAATAAAATATTCATATTTTAATGATTGCTTTTTGCATAGCTGCATAGCTTATCTCTTACCCTTTCTTCGATATCTTTAAATTGATCTTCGGACAATTTGGAAAAAAATGGAAAGCCTTCGATATTTCTATGAAGTCTTATTCTTGTGGATTTGATATATTTGCTGTCGGGATCTAAATCTTGAATTGCTCCTATATCTCCCCAGTCAAGATGTTTTTGTAATTGTGGATTATCAGAGTCTTCAATTTTATGATAATCCATGATAATTGGATCCAAAAGAGGCTTAAACACATCGTAGCTTTCTTTATCTGCTGCGTATACTCCAATTTTTGACGCATGACACTCTAAACCAGACTGAACAATATCTAACAATGTCGCACCACCAGGAGTTTTGGCTAACGATAATTCATCGAAGACTTCTTTTGTCAGGAATTTCTTAAGTAGTGATGTACAATCAGAGTCATCTTGCAAATTGGTGAAGCCCTCGTCCAAAAGTAACGCAATTTCACTAGGTGTACGTTTCCTGAATTTTATGAAAATACTCTTTTCATATATGAGAAGCAAAAAAAAAAAAATACGTGTAACTTACAGATTTCCTTTAAACCTTTCCAGTTCTTCTTCTAAATTTTGTATTGTCCTTGAGGCCTCTTCATAATCAGCTTGCAGATTCTCAAATTGCTCATCATCTGGACAAGCCTCGCACATGTACTTTCTAACGAAACGGACAGCATCATCGGGCTTATTTGCTTCCTCGTACAATTTAATTAATGCCTTGCTAAGAGCATCTATTACTCCGCATCTTTCTAAATATTTTCTGAACTGTTCCCGTTTTGCTTCTAACTAAAATTGAAACATTTTATTAGTCTAGATCAGTTGCATAACAAAAACCTCACAAAGCTGTGTTAAGCACCACTTACAGAACTCATTTTCACAATGAATTTAGGCTTCGACTGAGAATATTTTGTTTTGTTTCTGAAAGCTCTACGTAGCCTACTTATTTCGATTACGCTGTGCTAGAAAGAAGGAAGTGAATTAGATAAAAGGGAGGGTTCAATTTTGTTCAAGTTAATTTTTAAATATTGATCAAACATTTTGCTTAGTCTTAAAGGTCAAAGTGAAAATGAATTAAATGTTATGGCAAAAAAGTGGTTTTTTCTGTTTCTTAACTGAATAGTCTGAAGACATAGCGTAAATATGTCGAACGGTACTTTGATAAATAGGCTCGGTAATACATTCAACCACCTACTGAAGAATTATTCCAATCACAAAAAAAAAAAAATGAGATAAATTGAGTGAGCTAAGTGATAATAAGGAAATAATAAACTTTGTATTAGTAATTTCACGTGTGAAGGGTGGACTTTCTACCCTTCACTCATGACTAGATGGGGAGTTAGGGACTTAAAAGAAAAGAAGCAATTTTTTCTAAGTAGGTAAATATTAGTGGCTGTGTTCTTTATTCATTGAGTTGAACCAAAACCCTTGAGAAATACTTCACAAGCCATGAAACAGAATCCCTCACTACTACATGAGAGCCCTAACATAGTCCTACATTCTAAAATATTTGCAGTGTTTCTATGTAAAACTGACAAAAGTTTGATTTGAATAGCTCCTGCACCCTAAGTTACTATTCATATAGAACAATTGTCTTCTGATAATCTTAAGCTTACTTTCTTACTTACTTTCTTATCCTCCCAACCGTAATCAAATTTTTATATCTTTCCTAACAAAATTATTAAAAAAATATATATCTTAACCAAATGACTACGATTCCCCAAACAAAAACTCTCAACTTAGTAATAATTGCATATGCGAATGTGCCATGGTCCGATGAATTCGAATCAATCTGCCTGCCTTCAGATACGAACTACGACCGCACATACACTATTGCAACTATTAGCCTTTGGGATGGTAAGGAGCCAAGCGTTAAAATTACTGGAAGACTATTTTCCTGTGTAGATGTAGTTTAGGCTTTATGGTACATATATATAAAATCAATGTCTAGTCACTTTATATTTAAATATTTAATAAATAACTTGCATATATAAGTTGTACTAAAAAATAATTTTTTTCTTCTCTGTGATATACACAAGAAAAGTTTTTTTTTCCAAAATATGAAATGCTAAAACTCAGATTAAATCTTTTTAAAGTTTGGGCATCCGTAACTATAATCACAATTGTCTAACTGCAACTCAAGCCCAAACTTTTAAGATTTAATCTGAGTTGTAGCATTTCATATTTTGGAAAAAAAACTTTTCTTGTGTATATCAAAGAGAAAAAGATTTAATACAATTTATGTATGAAAGTTATTTATTTTAAAAGTTTTTTTTATATATTTTATTTTCTACTTTTTAGTCATAAATTCTAACACTCTCCACTCTCGACACTCAAACCTCGCCTCTCGAATCACGATTTAACTTAACTTTAACTGTTTTTAAACTTTTTTAGCCTTTTTTATCTTTTTCTTTTCTTTTTACTTTCTTTAACTTTTTTTTAACTTTTTTAATTTTTTCTTAACTCGACTCTCGCCTCATATCGCACACGGGCCAAATTAGAGAACCCCAAGGGTGGTAGTTACCACCCCCAACCCAAAACCCCCCAAAACGTAAGAATATTTTACCCAATCGGAAAGCTCCCCACTCATTCTAAATCAAAAAACCCCATGTAAATCTATCCACGTTTACTACCCTAAAACTCTTTCGTCACGAAGGGCTCTGTCAGGCGCTCAGACACAAAGTTTTTAGTCAGGTGTCTGTGAGTTGATAGAAGTTATTTAAAAATAGGGAGAACTCCCCTTGTCGAACTCTTGGATGGAGATTTTGGTGTTTATTGTGTCTTTTGTGATGTACATTTACAAGATATTTTTCTCCAAATCGTAATTGTTTTTAAAATCATCACTTATATTCTTTCCTTTTTGTTTTTAATGGAATGTAAAATTGGCGTTCGACACTCGGAGTAATGTTTCTGCTTTTAGAAATGCTTCGTCAATCAAAATTTAGTATAATATTCGAACTTTCCTTTTTGAATTAAAAAACAAAGACGATTTGTTTTTTTTTTTTTTCCAAATATCATTTTTGTTTTAATCAGTTATGAAAGATAATATCATGTCTGCCTTCAGAATGTACACTAATAGCTTGAAAAACTCCAAGGAAATAAGTCTGAAGCGGTCGTTGACAAATCTGAAGATTACACAACCTAGAAAAACTTCCTTCAAAACGTCATGTTTGGCATGTCACCATTTTATTGGAACTACATATTTTCTGAGCCTAATGCGTCCAATTTCGATATCAATAAAATTAATTACTATAGTTTGGTATGTGGTCGTCATCGACAGACACCGCATTATCGCATAATTTCGCTCGAAAAATGTTCCAATCACGTATTTCGAATAAATGCTAGTTTTGTAGACATAATGGTATCTCATAAATAATGCGCGGATTTTCGATTCGAATTTTATTTATTAAAATGTCCAGACAGACGGGCGAAATTGTCTATTGATAATAGCTGGTGAGCCATATAAATTTTGTATCGAATCATTCAGAAATAATAGGAGGACGCAATTCGATATTTTCTTCCGAATGGATACTTCATGGCCTTCCTCCTGTACTATTTTTCTATGAGGCAGAATTGAATTTGAGTTGAGTTAGCGTTTTTCTGGTTGAGTTACCTCGATACTGTTTCCATAAACGGCTTCTGAATTGAGTTGACAGATGAAATATTTCGTAAAAAGTAGCTGGATTGTTTTCTAACAAATATTTACACAAAACGCAACTCAATTCGACTGATTTCATGGAGTTAACATGGGGTCAATGAAACTCAACTCAATTCTCGTTTCCATGAACACTAATTCGAGTTTAATTCGAATTGAACTCCGCATGAAAACATATGTAGTAATGGTCTTTGTCTATCTCGTGTTGGATTAGTTATCTTCAATTCTAGCCGCTAAACGTCGAATTACAGTGAGTGCAAGATGATTATGCAACATTGAATGAAATTCGCGTTATGTTAAAATCACTGACGAATAATTACATGAAAACATTGTTATTATTATTCCGCATGTATGAAATAACTTTCACTTCTATCAACTACACAGCTATCCAAATTCTACTATCATTAGTCGCCACTTGCAAATATTATAAATTTTTCCAATAGGATGAAGGTGACTTTTTGCACCACATATTGTGTTTCTTTCGTCGTATCTCGAAAAGACTGCGCAGGATGTTCTCCACAAAAGATCAATCACTTTCCTCTCAATATTTTTATTTGCTGGACCTACCATCACTTTTAGATTTTTCTATTGATTCTAAAATTTTGTTTTATTGTTCTTAGAAATATCCAGATATATGTAAGTACCAACCAACCATCAATGAAATCATTTTAAAGCTTTCACTTCACTCTTCCAAATATTTGGCAATAATTGCTTTACGAACGCCGTTACTCGATCGCTTTATTTTTATGGCTGATCCTTTAAATATTTTCAAAACTAAGTAGCTACCAACTACGATTAAGTAGAAGATAGCTTAAGATAACTAAAAAAAAAAACGGGTAAACACCAACGGTAATTGTAGGTCTACACTGAATTATTAAAAAGACTGCAGTTCTTTTCTTTTTGTATTGGAAGAATTTATAACAATTACCTTTTCAATTTAAAGCTACTATTAACAGATATTCGATGGAGTTTAATCACACGATAATCCAATATTGGTGGATAATATTATTGCGGTACTGGAAAACAACTCCTTACTCTTAAGATATTTTTGTGTGTGCTTAATCAAACATCCAAGCTTCCAACCTAATTTATATTTACTTTTAAAACGTTCTTTTATTACAGGCCTGCATTGATATGACTTATGCTCCATTAATTTTCATGAAAAAGCCTCATACTGTAAACGGAGCTCTAATTTTTGGTAAAAGCTCTGGAGAAAAGGGATGCCCTACAAATGCTTCGAAAGTGGAATTATTACTAAAGGCTGGAGTAAGGATTTCCTTTCATGTTCCTACAAAACGAATTTTATATCAGTTAACAATTTTCAGCCTTCCGAAAATGCAGAGCTCGAATTCAATTCAACAATAATAACAAATGGTCAGAACTGTCCCAAAGAGGTCTTGAAATTTAATCCACTTCCTTCATCAAAATACTGTAAAAGAAGTAACTTCGAAGGTTTGACGGCGATAACAAACTACAATGCTGAAATGAAATTTAACAATGTAATTTTTCAAGCTATTACTAAAAAAAAAAAAACAAAAAACAATTCATAAAAATTTCAGATGCCAGAATGGTTTGATGTTTGGTCGAATCGTTTAGATCATTTCGTTTCAGCATTCTCAGATAAAAAAATCGATCACCTTAATCTAGGAACAGATCTAAAATTGGACGTTCAAACTCCGTCAGATCAACTTTGGGTGACGTTAGATCTAAATGGAGTGAACTGGAGATTATATCGTATTCCGTTTATGCCAAAAATTGATTCAAAATATGACACCGGTGAACAGTTTTCCTATGATACTGGTTTGAAACGTAAGTTTAAATAATACAAAAACTTAGGTAAGTTTGTATCAATCATATATATTTATGTTCCAAATTTCAGGGTCGTGTTCCTTAATTCGAAATTCTATTAATACATTCGATGATCACACAATAGATCTTCTCACACATATGGATCAAAATAATAGAACATGTGGTGTGTTGCTTGTAGCTGACTGTTCTATCCAACCGAAATTAGCAATTTTTCTGGCGCCATTAACAAGCACCAACACTTTACGATTTGCACTTAGAGTACATATCGGCGGGAACTTTTTTATTTTCGAACCGCATGCAGTGCCAGGTAATGAAACCAACATTGAAGTGAATGGTGATGAAAGAGTTAATATTCGTGGACAACCATATCAATACCCGCCCTTGGAGAAATTCTATGATTTCAGGTATTAAAATTCAAAAAGTCTATCTTTCGAAACCTTACACGCAATATTATTTTGTTTTTACAGAGTGGAATTGAACGAGCACAATATTCTAGTTATTGAGAATGCATTAATGAGGGCAGACATTCAATATGATTTGCAAAACATTATAAACGTTGAGATTTACGCAGCTTATAAGAATAAAATGTGCGGACTCTGTAGTTTACCGCTAAATAAGATGGATAATTATAATCTTTGCTTTTAAGGATGTCATTAAATTTAAAACAGACATACAACTTACATTAGCTGGTAATGATTTCTTTTATGAATAAAGTATTTACCTACCTAACAAACAAGTTATAATAAACATTCTCTTTTCCTTATGTTGTGAACAGATAGCTTATCAATATCATGCACCACTACATAGTGTTTCGAGCATCGAACAAGCTAGCTGGGCAAAGTTCAAAATTTAGTTTTAAAATTATGTGAAGCCTGTTTTTACACATTTTAAGTGTATTCTGTAATATGTATGGTATAGATATAGTCTGTGCTGAAGGATAGTACAGTTACTTTGCTTACCAAGAGCCTTTTCCTTTGATATCCCTGCCCTGTACATGCCACACTTCAAAAATATCCTTCTTTTATCACCTAAAAAAAATAGTACAATTTCTTAATATGCACGCCTGCAAAGCTGCACAGAGGAGAAAGCGGCCCAGTTTGCTAACCTGCTCATAATACCAAAGGAACTCTCACCAAAGCCTTTCTGTTCTCTTAAGGAAGCGCATCAGTTCTATACATACATACGAGGGCTGTTTGATAAATCAATGATTTCGAAATAAAAGAATATCCTTTTTATCAAAATTCGTGTTTTTTCGACAGTTTTATTTTAGCTCGATACACTTTAACCAATGGTAGAATTACAGGCAAAGTTTCCTATACCACAATACAGGATGTTTCCTGGTAAGAGGTCCAAAATGAAGGATATGACAGTATTCATCTTGACAAACAATAAATTGTGTGGCAAGGTGGCATCTAAATCGTTTCGGAGTTATAGGGTGATTAAATTTTTCACAAAACACCCTATATCTTAAAAATTACAGAGTTTACGATTACCGTTCAGACCTCATGGCATTTCCAGTCAGCCCTCTGGAGTTATAATGCTCTAAAATAACAATTTGAGATTGACATAATTTTTATTACCAGAACTGGAAAATGTGGTTCTCCTTAATTTGACATATGTATGTCCCAACGGTAACCGTTAAAGAACTGTTAGCTCTTAAGGTCAGAACGAAAATAGACGATTTTTTTTTTAATTACGTGTTCAGTTACTAAGCGAACAAATTATTTTTGACCTGATATTTCATGAAAAGCTAACATTTTCTCTTAATCACCCTTTAACTCCGAAACGATTGACCCAACATTATTCTCTGTTTTTGTTGTGTTTTGTGAAGGTAGCTAAGTACCTAGGAATTTTTAAATTAAATTATGCCATCACCGCATATCCTGGCTATATTTATAAAAAACAAATTATGGAAATCCTCTGTAAGTAGAAATATGGATTTTGGTGTCTAAAGATACCCGATAAAAAGATCAATTCGGTCCTCTTCGAGTACAGAAGAGATGTTATAAACATTTTAAATATGCACGTTAAGGCTTGTATGTAGGATGAAATCGCATCTACATTTTGTCCCCTAATTAGAGTAATTGGTTTTTGAGTCCGAGAAATGATTTTGGACATAACTGCAAAAGGAGTGAATCAGTCCTTCTTAAGATAAAAAAAACATGGCCGACTTTTGGACATATTTTCAGCTCATCATTATAAAGAACTGGTAAGTCGTGAAAATTCACTTTCCTTGAGAAAAATGTTCACAACAGAGTACTAATGGATGTGAAACAAAGAACGGAAGAAATATATGCAAAATATAGGAGCCGAGGTGTATATGACCCAAGTTCGAAAAATCCGTCCTTCGACGGTAAAAAGTCAGTTATGACGTTAAAATGATAAAAAAAACTACACTCCCTCTTTAATTTGATACCAAACATGATGCATTTTGGACAACCTCCAATGAAGGGTGGTACGACTTCCCATCCCCAGAAATTGTTCACCTACATTTTTGTACTCTAGACTCGAAATCCGTAGAAAAAAAAACCCCAATGCTCTACGACCCTCCCACATAGAGTTGGCCGTCTTTCAATATTGCGACACTTCTCATCCTAATTCCCCAAGTATGTTAGAGAATCGCGAATGGAGAGTTAGGGAGTTTTAATCGAGAAAAACGAAAATTCTCATCTCCCAAACTCCCAACTCTCCGTGTTACAGAATCCGGCCCCATTAAACATTCTATACAGTTTGAATTTAGTAAAACACACAAAGCCAAAATTACAAAAGCGGCCAATTCGCGACTCTGGCTCTGTAACATTTTTTCATTTGTTATTAGAATAACAATTTCAAAAACGAATATAGCAAATCGATGCTTTTGGCATTTAGAATAATATATAGATTTTTTTGGGTTTTCTTTAGCCACTTATTCATTGAGCTTCATTCTCGAAGGCGCGTTTTTGAGTTTGATGATAATATGACTCTTCAATGTAACCTCATGCTTATTTATCTCAAAGCCTAAACCAGTCTTGTCTGTACTATCACAATCGGAAATAAATTACAAAATGTTCAGGAAAAGTTAAAACTTCTCAAAGCTCATTCACTCCAAGTAAAAATTATTCGGAGCCCGAAAATAGTAAACTACAATTACCTATTACAAAAATCTATTAAAAATCTGTATAAAAAAAAAGTGTAGGACTATCTGTACATAGTAATTCCACAGAGTGAAAATATGAAAATCTCTAATGGGAAAATTTTAATAATGAAAGCTGGACATTGACGACATCTGGGTACTGATCCTGATCTTTTATCACACACTTTTGACACTTAAATTTCGTAACACTTTGGTTTTCTTCCTAGTTCATATTAAATAACTAGAAAATAACGAGCACAAATGAAGGAAAGTAAAGTTTAATATTGTGTAATTCACTTACCTCGGATGTTGTAATTAGATGGGTATGGGCGATGCAAGCCATTAACGCATCTGTATTACCTAAATATATACTCTATTTCAAAACTATAAAGGAATTTGTAATTTTTCGCTTTGTCCAGAACGAATATAACCTGTCTTTTTGCCAATTCCTTGAAATTTCATTTGCAAAACTCAAATGCCATTTTGACCAGACAACTTACCCAGTGTATTAGAACAGTTTTGAGTATCACGCCATATTCTGAAAACAGTTTATATTAGGTTTCATTCGTTCTCTAGAAAATAGAAAATAAATTATTAAAATGTAAATAATATTCTGATAGCTAATATAGATATTTAATATGGCCGCTTACCGGAGTAAAGTAGTTTATCGATTTCGAAGTGTGTCGTATGAACGAGCATCTTACCGTATTATTTACTACGTTAAAATTAAGGGAATAAGTACTGTTTCACATAACTAAAAACAACGTTAATTTATTAGGTGGGGTATAGGTCTATATAAAAACTAATTGAAGCCTTAGACGCTAGAGAGAAGGAAAGAAGATTATTTTATTCGCTCTCAAAATATTAATACAAAACACCTTAGTTTCAATATTCATTCTACTCCAATTCACTTCCCTTCGGTAAGTTTGACTTCATATTATATTATTATAGGGACTAAAAATCTCAAGACCATATATGCTAATAAATAATGTTATCCTTTTATTTTCTTCTACTTCAATATAATATTATGAAGAATAAAACTATATTTTTACATACATCATTATATCAATAAGATTTAATAAGATAAATTGGTAAGTTGTAGACTGTTATCAATAAAACGGTTCATATTTCAATATAATAAGTCAAGCAATCATTCAATACATCCTCAGTAAAACTAAATTATTAATGGTTTATTATCTAATGGCAAAATGTAAATACGTCATAAGACTAGATAGAAAAAACAATAACAAAAAATTATGAGTCTACCTACATTAATTATTATTATAAACGTTAAACTGAAAAAATTCAATAAGCAAATAGAATTCACCTTAACAATTTTCTTAGTGATCTGTTGGAATGTTTGTTAGTATGTACCAAAATTCGGACATTATTAATGGAATGAAACCAAAGCGTTCGATAACGAAAGCCAAATCGACTAGGAATTATGACAGGATTGCAATGGAACATACTTACAGATATATATCTTTCATAATTAGAGTTTGAGTGTTAAAATAAAGTTATTAATATAAAAACAAAACATTTTCTTACACCACTCATACGTTTTATTTTCTGTACTCTTCTTTGATGCACCAAACATCTACATAACCTTAAGTGAGGAGTACGTCAAATTTTAGTTCTGAAAAACGTAAATCGAAAAAATCAAATATTAATTTAAGTAATATTAATATTTGGATTTTTCCGATCTAAAATTCACTGTACTTTGGGAGGGGTGAATTCTGAAAGAGGGCAAATCATTTCAAATGAGACATCGCAAACTTGAATCGGTTTTTATTGATGCTCAACATATTAGCAATCCGAACACAATAAGGAAATAGCATGTGCACAACTATGTGTAATGCAGTACAATTGAATCGACAGATTGAGTAATATGTAGGAAATTTTATGCGACTTCAAAATATTTTTTTTTATTTTTCTAGTATTGTTTTTATATACATATTTGAACAGATAGGATTAATCTATTCTTCCATACCAAGCCCAAATTTATTTCGTTGTTTATTATCCTTCTACATATGATTCTACCATACATATCTTCACATGTGAGTTGCACTCTAAAACTAGAGTTTACTTAAACAAGTAAATGACGATACCCTAGATCAGTGGTTCTTAACCGGTGGTGCACGCACCCCTTAGGGGTGCGAGCTTGAATATTTTGGGGTGCGAAATTGTAATTTTACAAATTCACGTGTAGCTAGCAAAATAAAAAACTAATCTTAAAAATTCATTTTGGTTAGTAAATTTTTTATTCCCTAAACATTTTTTAAATATGTTTGTAAATTATAAACCATCGAGACAAATTAATTTTTGTATTTTTTCTACAATTACAAAAATTCAAATGCGTTTCTAGTTTCTATACTAATTTTTATATTTCCTCGAAATTTCAGTTGATTGTTGCGATTATTCTTAGATCCATTTATTTATAATCTGGACTCAATGGATGACAGTAATTTATTGAAAGATGACCTTGTTGAACTACGGACAAATGGACATAATCAAATGGAATTTGAAGCAGAGAATTTGGAAAATTTCTGGTGTGCTCAAGTAATGTCATATCCACGATTAGCTAAAATAGCGCTTCAGCATCTTGTTCCATTTGCCACAACATATTTGTGTGAGATGGGATTTTCGTCACTTGTGCATATAAAAACAAAAGCTAGAAATAGACTTAATGTTAGTAATGATATGCGTGTAGCTATTTCAAAAAAGATCCCCCGGTTTTCAAAAATAATTGAGGAAAAGCAACAACAAAAAAGCCATTAATAAAAACTTTGATAATTTATAATTGATTATTTCAGCTAACAATTAAAATTTATAAAAAATTTGTTACGCACATAAAATTAATAAAAAATATGTTTTGCATAATGTTTGTTTTTTAATTTATATAACTCAATAATTTCTAGTAAGGGGTGCGAGAATATTGTTTGAAAATTTTAGGGGTGCCGGTAGCTAAAAAGGTTAAGAACCACTGCCCTAGATGAATGCCCGTATGAAATTTCGTATGGTCAACCATTTGAACAATTTTGATTTTTGCAGTGGTTTTTCGCATATATTTCTAGAACGGTTCGTCGGCAGAAAAAATGATTATAACCATATTTATAGGATTTCATATTCTGAAGAAGTTTTTAGTACCATAAAAATGTCTAGGACTGATCGGTTTCAAAGTATCCGTAAAAAACCTAAATTTTTATATGGCACCACCAAGAAGGGGTTGTTGCCCGATTTCTTCCATTTTTGATATTTTATTTGCTATTACCATGAAAACACCATGTACCAAACTTCAGCTCTCTATGTCAACGAGTTCTCAGGCAATGTCTAAATATATAGTGGAAAACGAAATTTTTGTATGATCCACGAAGGAGTTTCCCTATTTGTCTCATTTTGGAACTTAATTTTCTTTTTTTTTTATAGTCCGCATACAAAATTTTAGTTCTATAAGTACACGCGCTCTCGAGTTATCGTGCGCACGGATGGACGGACAGACGAACATGGAAAATCAAAATAACTTTTAATATTATGCGTGGGTGTCCAGCCCACTTTGCTCTATCATCATTATTTCTGTGCGTTACAAACGGAATGACAAACTTAGTATACCCTATAGATTTCATCTAGGGTATAAAAATAACTCACATAAAAATTGGTTATTAGGGTTTTGGTGCCTTCCAGTAAATGATGCAATTCCTTAAAGTGAACTGATAAAATAATCATTCTACATTGTACCTACATAAACTCAATATGAAAAACTGGTGTTGCTGACGTTTAAAAAAAATGAAATGAATAAAACTGAGCTTTAATTCCGAAATTTTGACTTTGTTAAGTCATAACCTCAAAACAGAAGGGAGGAGACAAAAATTATGGATCATTGGAAACCTTCTAATAAACAAATATTCAATTCCTATCGTTCAGAAGTTATAGGATGAATCATTATAAAAAATTTTGATGAGCTACAGCTATTTTTTTATCAGCTCAAGGAATAGCTGAAGACTATAGATTTTCTTTGAACACCGTGTTGAATTGTATAAATTTACCGGATACTTTTTATTAAGCCTAATGCATTTCGGTGAGGTTTCTCACCATCATCAGCGGATGCTCGCAACATTTTTCCTAAGTTTGTAAATTCTGCAATGAAAACTGCTATTTAAATTGCAAGCTGTTAGCTAATTTCATGAAATCAGGTATGGCTGTGGTATGAAGTTAGTTTTGTACGAATTTATATGCATATATGTATGTATGTCTAATTGGGCTATTTAATTAGTTTTTATTTAACTCCTAATCAGCTTTCATAAGGTTACTCAGTCTAGTTATACTAATGACGGGCAAAATCGATCATTTTGGCGCGTCAGGTCATACGCGTCTTTTGGTATAAGGGGGTCCTCTAGTTTCTCGGGTCGAAAAAATCGATTTTTTTTTTCATAAATCACATCTACAACATGTGTAGAAAATGTGTGCCAAAGGATTTTTTGATATTCGAAGTGGTTCACAAGTTACAGGCCTGAAACGGAGCAGGTATACGGAGCGCGAATCAGGCCCGAGTAAAGGGGAGCCGATACCGTTGACAGACGCTTTCGAATATTGACTAAGACGCCGTGCAGCGTCGGTTAGTTCAGTTTTGCTGTGGCAGTTGCAGCTCTGCGTGACTTCCAAGAAGAAGAGGAAGGCCTATTGTATGGTCCAGGCATAGCAGATTGACGGTGAGATGAAATTTTTAGTATAAATCACATGTGCGAACTTTCAAACGCGTTTTTCTCGAAACGGTGACCACAATATTTCAGAAACTACTGCACCGATCTTGTTCAAATTTATACAGCATCTTTAATTTGTTATAAACCAGCGATTGAACTAGGATTATCATGATTGCTTCGATAGTTTTTTTTCTACGAGCGAAAAACTTAAGAAAAAATGAGTAAAAAATAGAATGTAATTTTCAAAAGTGTATAAAAAAGTCAATTTTTGTCATTTAGAATTCACTTTAGTTCAATCGCTAGTCTTAAATATGAAGATTGAAATGCCGTTTGGTTTTTTGATTTCAGATAAGCAGAACAGCCGCAATCTTGGTCACCGTGAAGCACCTCTTTTACTTGTTGTCTTCCTGTCGGCCACTATAACTTTTATTCTATTATATATTTTGACTTCAAAAAATTTGTAAAGCTTATTTAGGTAAATGTTAATAAAGATTATGCAAATACAATGAGATTGATTATTTCGATGGTTTGCCCGTAAAAAATTATTGAAAAAGTCGTAAAAAAAACAGCCGAGAAACTAGAGGATCCCCATAAGTGAATCATGTAAAAGATTGAGTCAGTTGGGAATAATAATCTAATAGCCTAAAATTACCTACCCCACCGAATCGTTCATGTCAGAGCAACGCTCAAAGCTAAAAGTGCGCTTAGCTTATCAATTTTTCAGCCGTTCGCAACTGATATATCACTGCGTGTTAAGCAATCACAATCAAAATTGTGCCTTTGTAGTAACTGCTCAACTACTGAAATGTGGCATGACAAGGCAACCCGGTTGTCCTCAAAGCAAGAATTTAGCAAATGAAAAATGGCTGCATTCTCTTAATGATTAAATCAGGCTTCAGTGCTGTAAAAATTGTATTTGTTTCAATTTATTTCATTCTTTAGTCATAGAAATAATTTTTCCTTAAGAAACAACCTTCTAAGGAAATGAAAATTACAAATCTATAAAATATGCAAATCCAAATTAGTTGGATTTAAGTATGTGTACGTGCATAATCAAACTTTAAGTCCCCATAAAGTCCATCGTTCAAAGTAGAACAAGAAAATATATATAGTTCAGATATTCGCAAAAAACCGAAAAATGGTATTTTTTCTCCCTTTTTGGGCTGTCACAAGTTATGCGAATTCCAAGAACTTTTCACACCTTATTTGAAGTGCTGAAAGGTAAGTGTATACCAATTTTTAGCTAGGTTGGACTTTTTCCGAAGTGAAATCCTAAAGTTCCTGCACTAATAATAATATTGCAAACTAAGTATAAAGATTATCCATCATGTTCCTTAAATACTATCATTGGCTTGCACCCTTGTGCATATACAGAAGGGAGGTAATTACCAAAACTAGGATTTGGCGACAGAGTTCGCAGTTAAGGGACTAGTAGCAATAAAAATTAATTCAGAAAGGATATCTCTCTGGATGCCTAGTAGCAACTTTTTGTTGTTTTTTAGGTTGCCGAAACAGAGCTGTGGATGAAACATATACAATGTGAAATAGATGCAAAAGTTTTATTTTAATGTGAAAAAGCATTACCTAAAGATCTGGCTGCATGCAGAGCCCTGTAAATAAAAAGTTTACGATCGGTTGAAAATATGGCTACCAAATAAGTCAAGAAAGGCAGTTCCTTTTCTCCTTGAGGTCGTGCTCATGTCGTCAAATGAATGAAAGAGAAGAGGCAATTTTCAAATGCAAGAGTGGGAAGCAAACACAAAAATCCATGTCGTTTTGAAGACGTGGTTTTACCATGCATTGTAAATTAGACATAAGTGACCGATTGATCGATATGATTTTGAAACGGTGACTCAGGTCTTTTGAGTCAGTGTACTGACCTGGTCAAAACGACCGAATCGTTCGTGATCGACCCATCACTAATTCATACGCGTCTAGCATTTCTGGGTATCACACAACTTTTTTTAATTTCAAATTTTTTATCGTTATATCTGTGGTCAAATTCGATCATATGGTTCGCTAAGACCGATTTTTCTGCGCGATTATTGTTATTGTTAAACCGGTTTATTCCAACAACAATAAATTAAAAAAATTATTACAATCGTCAAACATTCCCGGAATCGAAAATTCTGGAATATATAGAATTGACTGTGCGAATTGCAAATATAAATACTATGGACAAGCAAGAGTTAGTACAAACACGGTGTAACCCTTTCGGTACTATGGACGTGTGTATACGTCCAGTAAATGGTACACTGGAACTCTATGAACGTATATACACGTTCGCCGAATTGGTATATGCGAGCGCTATGGACGCATATACAAGTCCGTATGTCGTCGAGGTTTTATATCTGTTGAATATGAACTGACTGATACGTCCAATTAAGATGAAACTTTCACAGTTTGTATGTGCATGTGTTTTTTTTTTTGAACTTGTGGTGTTCGGGAGAAAAGGATAGGTGAGAAAAAATGGGACGTATGGAGTATCAAATTAAAGAGGGAAGAGAGTGTGATCGAGTTGCGAGGTTCTTTCTTTGATCCTTTAAACTTCATTTGGACGTTTTTTCCGTTAAAAAGGGCTTTTTTGGCGTTTCCGCCATATACACCCCCTTCCTTAATTTTGGTCTCTTATGAACATTTTTTGTTTGGGCAACAAATTTTGCGGCCATTTTCCACTGTAAAAAGGACTGGTTTCCTTTCATTGCGAGTTATCTCCGAAACCAATTATCGGATTTAAAAATTAATTAGATATGTGATTAGGGGATACGATTTCATTCTACAAACATGCTTGAACGTTTATATTTACAAATTTTATAGAGTATCTTCTGTGGTGGAAAACAACTTAAATTGGGTTTTTTCGGGTATCTTCAAATTATCTTGACACACTAAAATCAATAATTCTTTTTTCACAATATAGCTAAGATATGCCGCAATACTACGGGTGTAAAATTTAGGGGTGTGCCCAGCGGGGTGGGGGTGGAAATAAAAACGGCAAAACTTTCGAATTTTTTAATAAATACTTTTTTGAAATCAATTTTTTAGTTCGGAGATTACCTTGGAGGGCTAAATAGAGGTACTTAGCTACAGCCCCTATCTGTCCTAAAAATATTCTTTTTCACTAAACCTCGATTCGATTCTAATTACGGAATAAAATAAGATGATTTCTGTAACATACTAAGTTTCATCGGTTATTACATTCCTTTTAACGCCATTTTTCTGCTAAATTTTGCAACACTTAAGCTACTTTCCTTCTCTTAAAATTATCTATAATCTATCATCTTTCATTTAAGAAAAACCACAAGTCATTATTCCCAGTCGTAGAGGAATAATTAGCAAAATTAGATTGTATGGTTCGCTAAATTACTTTCTAATTAAGTTGCTACTGAAAAACCATCGCCCTTTATCTCGCAAAATTTCAACTTGTACCAACGAAGCTGAACAGCATCGCAAATTTTTGGATATATATAGATAGAAGAGGCTTCTAGCTTCAAAATAAAAATACAAAAAAAAATTCCTCAATAGTAAATAATACTATTATTTTGAAAAAAAAAAACTATTTTTAACAAATTTTTTTTCATTCAGTGTTGCTATATTTATTTATGCAAAAAAAAATATAAAGAATTAAGCATCATTTGGCATTTGAATCAGATAAATCGGTTGCTCCGTTCTCGAGATATGATTTTTTGAAAATCACCAAATTTCTAACCTACCTAGCGGGGGCATTGTAGGAGGAAACAAACAAATATGCGTGAGCTATTATAGTATTCCATACAAACTGTGAAAGTTTCATCCAAATGGGAGATGGTCGAGTTGTAAAAATTATTCAGCACTGGAATGTGCCACACATATCGCTCATTTCAGATATAATCGCAGAGAAATCAGCTTTAGCGAACCATATGATCGAATATAACCAGAAACAATTTGAAATTAAAACAAGGAAAAGCTAGAATTGGTATTAGACCAATTCTTCCGATACCCTAGCTAGATGAACGCCCGTATGAAATTTGGTATTGTCTGTGCAATTTTGTTGTTAAAATTGGTTTACGCATCTATTTCTAGAACGATTCGTCGAACAGTAAAAATGATTGTAACCAATTTCATAAATTTTATATTCTGAAGAGCTTTTCAGTACAATAAAAACGGGTAGGACTGATGCTTTTCACAATATGCATAAAAAATCGCAAATTTTTGTATGACAACACCAAGAAGGGGCTGCACGATTTAGTTCATTTTTAGAATTATACTTACAATTTTTATGAAAACGCCGGGTTTGCAATTTTTGAATAACAACTTGCACTGCAGAATATACATACATACTTAGGAAAATTTGTTGCGAGCATCCGCTGATGATGGTGAGAAGCCTCACCGAAATGCATTCGCTTAATATAACGTAAGTATTGAAATTACTTTTGGTGTTTTTGTGACTATCTTGTATTCGAGGTAAATGGTAGTCTGAATATTTTTGTAGATGTCCACGAGAATAATAAATTGGAAGAAACATGTATATTAGCCGATATTCAGTGAAACCCCAAGTTTGACCCTTTCATTTTGTTCGCTTCATCTTAACTTTTATTAGTACTTACACGAATTTAATTAGTTCAGGAATCCGCGATTTATCTTGGGAAATCCTTAGGCATTTGTTTGTGGTCCTTGCTCGTGTTTAGATTACCTGCAAGAATTGAATAATCTGTTATTTGTCCTTTCACGGTAGATATTTCCTAATTGGTCAGATTGTTGCGAAAGTCATTCCTATGTATTACTATTGTGTTGCTGTTGGTGATCTCACTGACATTTATGATGTTCACCCTCATTTATGAAATTATCGTGCGTATGTTTCCTGACCGTGAGTTTTGATTTGAGTGCAATTAAATGAATGAGTTGTTTTGCAATTCTCGCCTTGCTGTTTTACTTCTGCTGCCCTTACTATTCAGCTGGTGATTAGGTACTCTTGTGCCGAGATAAGTAGTATTTATTTTTCAGCTTCAAGACAATCTCGAAGAAAATATAGGAAAACAGTTAATTTTTGTGAATACACAAAATAAATATCGGTATCGGTAAATATATCCGCCCATCTCTGTTGAAAATGAGCTCGTTGCATCATTATTGATTTCATTGCATTTCTTTCTAGAATGGTTCGTCGAACGGTAATCGGTTAATACTTTTTTAAGTGTCCACTCGAAATCAGTAAGCTATAACTACTTTTAAACTTGCAGATCACAAAGAAAGAACTTAAGCACAATAATAACACTTATGTCAATTCAACAAATACAATTGTAATATAATAACATTCCGAAAGTTAAACCCAAACCCCATGTGGATTTTTGCTAGTAGGTACAGCATTTTCTAGCTGCCTAGGCGAACCAATTATTCGTCTAGTACTCCCAGGTCGATTAGAGCCTGAAAGATGAAATTCTTTTATAAGCATCCCAAATTTAATATCATATTAAATTGAAAATAAAAAAATTATTATACCTTCAAGCAAATTATGAATTTCTTCTGAAGGTGCCACAGTCAAACTTTGAAGATTAACTTCTTTCATTTCGTTAACCAATTGTTCCACCTATACACAAATTTCGTTGTTTAAAAGTTTTAATTTAAATTTATTGTGACAACGGCAACCTACCTGTTTCTTTTTCTCTGCAATAGCAGTTTCTATCACCGCAATTTCTTTCTTTAAGTTTTCTGTTGTTTTATTAGATGTTTCAGCATTTTGAATAACTAGGTCAATTTCTGATTGAATTTTGTCTACTTCAGACATAAAGTGTCGCTCCATATGTTGCCTGAAAATATTTAAAATTTTAATTTTCTTTCGAATTGATGAGATAACCATTTTGAGAAAATCAAAATTTACCTGCTGTTATCTTTCTGCCGATTATTAAGAGCACGCTGTTCGATTTGAATATCATCCATTAAAAGCCTTATTTTATTTTTACACTGTAACAATTCAGTCTCACAATTTGCTAGTTTTGATCTAAGCAGGGTAATTTCAGACTTGAGCGTTTTTTCCTGCTGTCGCACCAATTCATTCTCCTCTTCAACATATTGGAGAGTTTGTAACTAAATTTTAGTAAAAAAAAACAATATTAAAAGAAATTATTCAAAATGCAGCTCGTCGCAATAGTTCTACTTACCTGTTCACTCCCCTGTCGATGAATTTGATCGGTTTTATTGATTTCTCTAGTCAACGCCTCAAGCTCTTGCACTTGATCACGTTCCTTATTCTCTAAGTAGACAATTTCTGCGTCATACTAGTCAAAATATAGAAAATACCGATTGTAGAATATTATTTGTAAAAACAGGATTTTTAAAACATGTACGTACTTTGGTTAAATCAGCCTGTTGTGAGCTTATCTTCTCCCTCTGAAATTTAATCAGATGAATGAGATCTTTGTATTGGGCCGTTTGAAAATAATTATCATTCAAATCCCCAAAATCGTTCATATTAAAGTAAGACGTCATGTTTATGTTGTCTTTATAATCAAATTTTTTATTGTTGTTGTTGTTGTTATTATTATTATTATTATTGTTGTTGCTGCTGCTGAAAGAGCTTTCCATTTTATGGAGTGGACTATTTCGCGGCGGTGGAGGATCTCTATATGGCGGTGGGACAAGAGCTCCATTAGATGATATTGGCGGGGAATTCTTATACAAATCGTTATTATTGTTGTTGCTGCTATTATTAATATTAAATTTATTGCAATTAAATACATCCAGTAGGCTCTCACTACTTAAATTTTGAATCTCATGACTTAGGTTTGTTTTACGATCGAGCGAATTCCGGATATCAGCCATATTGAATTCGTTTATGTTTTTCATATTATCACCACTCAAAGAAGAATTTGTTGATTCAATCTGCGAATCGATTTTATCTTTTTGTGGAGAAGTGTTGGCAATTGGCTTCTGGGGAATTCCTTTTACAATTCCTACATTTTCGGCCGGCTTATCGATTATTCTGTTAAGGAAATTTGAGTTTTTGAATTGTTACTTGTAAGAAATATACATAGTTTATTTAATTGGTTAAAATGTGGCGTCTTTTATTAAACTCTTGTTTTTAGATTTTGACCATTCTGTTATTACTTCTTCGAAAATCTTTATTCTAGTACTGCAATGTTTTTTTTTTTTTTTTTTTTTTTTTTCGTAGAGAAATACTTCGTTAAAATTACGTATGTATCCATGAAAAATAAACTGTAAAATTATGTTATCATTTAACTAGTCTAAAAAGTAGTTGTTATGAATCGCAATGCAAGCAAGCATAGCTTGTTTTCTTCTAAAAACTGGAAAACTATTTAATTTTTTAAGAAAAGTTTAAAAAATATAAATAAAGTTTATACAAAAAAACATCTCTAAAATCATCATCTTTTCTTAAAAAGTAAATTAAATTAATCTGCGAAATATTTTCATCCTTAGATTGAAGGATGGTACATATCGTGAAATAACCAGGACTCCACAAATATTATTAAATATTTCATACTCATTTAATTCGGTATATTTCTGTTACATAGAAATGTAAACATTTTTTATATGAACCTACTTACAAATGCTTAATTTTGTTGATTTGCAGAATTTTTAGACAAATTCGAATAAAATTGATTACAATTACAGGGCGACTAATAGGATATTGTCGTTATTTTTCCACAACCATTGAAGCGACTTAAGAGAAAACTAGTGAACATAGATTTTTAGGACAATAATGTGCTTAATTTTATTTCTGCTGAGAATTCTTGAACTTGAGAATATGTATGGTACTATAACTATGTATGGTACAGGACTATTCTAGTGGAATAATTGAAATAATTGCGTTTTTGTGTGTGAAAAAAAGATTTCTTTACATTAATCTTGCATTAATTTAAGCAATTGAGTTTTTTGGTGATAGATCCCAGAAAATTTCAGGAGTGTGTTTCATGAGCCTGCTCCTTCCTGGGCTGTGTTTAATATTACAGCTATAGCTGATTTTAGATGCTTTCGTATGCTTTTGCCTATCCAAAGTAACTCGAAAGCTGCTTTTTGACATTTGTTCTGTACAAGATTTTAACCCGGAGGTTACACCTGCAAGTAAAGCTTCCAACGCGATGTTAAAATTGACAGCAGAAGGCAGTTCGGTTGATATCTTATCAGCTTGCATGCAAGTTAAAAAATGGAATTGAGACGTAGTCTTGCGTATATTGGAAGATTATAGCAATAAAGGAAGTATCAGAATGATAAAAACCCATGAAAAAAAGGAAGAGGAAGGTGTTGGTAAATGATGTAATGAAATGATCCCAGAAAATTTCATTTTCCCGGTATAAATTTATGAATTTCTCTCAAGTATTTCTTTTCCGCCATTTTGAAAACTGTATAAATATCAAATTACTGCCATGATTTTTCATCATGCAAGTTCGCTGAAAGTTGCATGGCAGTTGGATTACACGTGCAAGAAGTATGGCAGAGCAGGTTGCATGCAAGCTGTACTTGCAGGTGTAACACCCGGGTAAGATAACTGCTATCATAGCAGCTTTTTATTGCTTACACTCTTGACTCTAAGCATAGAGAAGCAATAACAGAGTTGAAAAATATATGGCAGCAATATTCCCTCGATTTTAAATCTCTCTTTAAAAGAGCTTTTGAATTGACTATGATGATATTGTCACTTTACTCTTCTCGGCTCGTATGCATGTCACACACAGTGCAATGTGGGTGCATACATCCCAGCGAATCCGACTTTATGCTGTTCGATGTAGGCCGGCCGATGGTATTATATTGTGTGTACTGACCACTGATCGCTTAACACCATCGAATGAGCTCTGGATATGTTGCTTTCAGACTAGCCACGTGCTAGAAGTAGATCAGGGGCACTTGAGTAAAAGCTCTGTGGCAAAATTCTCAACATACAGTTTTCTACTCTGATACTGTTTTCTCTATGCTCTAAGCAACAAAGCAGATATGGTAATTTTCTTTAAAATGTTAGCACTAAAAAATAATAATAATTTTAAATTTTCTTGAAGTGGTAATGCAATAGAGACAAAATCAACATTCTTTCTGGTCGCTCATAAAAATTCGCAATTAAATACAAAGAGCTTTTGATATTTCACACATAGATTTCAAATTATCGCAGATTCAAAGAGCTCGCGATCCTATGCATCACTAGTTAGCCACTTAGACTCTCTCGGTCCTATCTCATGAGCTGTGACGGAGTTACGTGCACTGAGACTGAACCTAATATTTTTCTTCTAAATAAAAAAAAAAAAAGGAACAAAAACCATACTGAATTTTTTGAGCTAAAGCTATCCCAATTTTGACTCGTTGGGCTGTGAAGCTGTGCGATCTCGGAGCTGTGGGACTGCCTTATGGTCCACTATCGAGGTCAAGGTCGAATCTTTATTTTTGTCTTTATTTTAAATTTTGAGGCTATGGTAACTGAAAAAAAAATTAATTCAGGGCTGATACCTATTTTAATTTGACAATAATTAAGTTACTTCATTAAGTAGTAACTTAAGATTCGAATGTACACACAAGCATATTTATGTTAGTCACCCACCTTATTGTGTTTGGTTTTGTTTTGCTTTCGTTTATGTATATGTGATACTCATGCTTGCATAATTGTTCAGATCTGATTACTTGCCGGGCAACGAACATTGTATTAATCCATGCAGCGCTAGCTTAGATATTATATTATATTACACTGTTGTTCTTTTTTCTATTCTTCAGTCTTCTTGACTCTACTAAAAAATTTTAATGTTCGCAACCGCTAATTACTTATTTTATTTTGTATTTTTCAATCAATTAAGACTCTACCCATCTATTGTAATGTCGAAATACCCAACGTTCTAGGACAGCTTTTGGTTGTCCAAAATCTCGCAGCCGCTTTTCTTGCTATGGCTAAATTTTTCAGTTCTCAAAGTATTGCTCTACTGTGCTATCAAAGCAACTATAGCTGTAATATTGAACATATCCCTCCCAACTATACTTTTAATTTGACAGTTAACCTAAGTTGAGCTGCCTTGCTCTGCTCTGAACTTTTTTCCGAGTTCATTAAACAGACCTTATTAGTACTAGCTTAGATATGTAGTAGGATGATAATTTTAATCGTTTGTTGATTTAAAAATCAATAAATGCTTTTCCATAAGAAACAATTGATAAAACTCTTTATGCTGAGTAGAAAATACTTCATTTTATAGAAAGTATACACAAGGGGTGGAATAGGTACAAGTAGGTATAGCTAAACTGACATAGCCATAACAAGATTTAATAAATTAAAATTTATAAAAAGGCAAGAAAGATTTACCCGAAACTTTTCCTGGTATCCTTAGTCCTATCCAATGGCAAGGAATCAGAATTAGCCAAATTTTTATTAATTTGCTCATCACTGGCTTGTTTCAGTTTAACAGTAGGCTGCTGTTCTGATTTTCCATCAGTTTTGGGTTGATCTGATCTTTGTAAAATAAATTGAACATCATTAGAATATTCACCCCATTTAAGAAGAAGTTTTAAAGGATTTTCATTGGGTGCTAAAAGTCTTTCATTATTCCTCCATCTTTCAATCAAAGTAAACCGCCCTACTTTTCCCGTAGCATGTGCCAAGGCAAAAACTACATCCTGAAATTGAAAAATGTATTTATTAAAAACGTAATTCTCTTAGATTAAATAATATATTTACACTTACTTGGCAGGTAGTATTTACTGTAACCCCACAAACAATTCTTTGGATACCTTCAACCCAAACTTTCAATTCCATTGTTTGATCACAATGTGAAATTCCTTGTTAATTCCTATTCTTACAATAATAGGTTTATTTTAATTTTCATAAATGTTAACGACGTTGCATTCTTATTTCCTTTTGTTTTACAAAATACGTTCATTTTCTATGTAAAATAAGATCTCAAATTTTTGTGTCAAACATTTTTCAATGGAATTTGGGATGTGTCACTTTATTTTTAATTTAGTAGTTAGTTCCAGCACTTAAGTTTTATTATTATTTCTTAATTACTTTTTAATTTATATAAAGGAATGTATTTGTTTCTGTTTGAGCCCTTTGATTTATTTACATTTTCTTGGTATTTTGATTTGACACAAAACAGCCCAAATTTGCGTGCACTCCGAAAGCCATTTTGCCCTTTTCTGACGTTTTGGGATGCGACTGCGACTTGCGAGTTGAGAAAAGTGCAAAAAGAAACGTCAAACTAATTTCGCCCAAATTGTTATTTCCAGTGGCGTAGTCAAAGCTTAAAAAGCTGTCGTCCATCTAAATGTTGCATCAACAATATATATAGACATGTTTAATTGCAGCATGCATATGTATTTTTCAAAGCTTGTTTAGATGCTCAATTATTAGCTTCATTGAATATATGATAATAAGGTATAACAAACCCCCGGAATTAATGATAAGGTGTGAACCAGCCAAGCGCACTTATCAACTACTAGGCAAGGAGGTCTGATTCGCTTCATTCTTTTCCATTTAACCGCCATAATATCCTATATCAAAATTTATAAATATTGTCTTAAACATGTTTTACCTCCAAAATCGATAATAAGAGATTTTGTACATATTTTGAAGTTTAAGTTTTTTCATGTCAGCTGTAAAATTGGTGGAGAGAAGACAGTAAATTAAGTTAATCCATTAATCGTTGATATTGTTCACTTCGTGGTAAGCACTCACAGCAAGTGGACGTGTTTCTCCGTTACCCTAATAAAAATTCCCACAAACAGTCCTCTAGAATCTAGAGTTTTCTCTAGTAAAAAGATTCAACTTACTAATAATCCCCCTGGCATTTGAGCCAAGTTCGTCGAATACATCAAGTCAGCAGCAGCCCCGCCGGTCAAGGTATTCCCATTAAAATCTTGGCCTTGGCACATGTTCTGTGACGTATTTCGGGACTAATGTATATACATTTCTATAGGAAAGACAGAGAGAGTGCAGAGTATTGTGTGCTTTCCTATACATTTTCATGATATTTCATCACTAATGGCGGAATATGTTTCGTACTGGGAATAGCAGGCAGTGCTGTACGAAATAATCAATAAGGGTGCATTCTTCTGGATACTAGTAGTCAGAACACACCGTGAACGTTCTGTTAATCAAAAGCGACTCAGTGATAAAGAAACAATAACACAAATAAGTAAATATACAGATGAAGAACGTATATCAGGAAAATGAAAACCTTATCAACATTTTTGGAGTTACGACGAAAATTGTAGCTAAGAAATGTTATTAACAGAAAATGCTCCTAATGTTCAGGTACACAACCAAGTTTCTATCTTTAACCAAAGCAATGCAATGCCTCGGTCCAATATAAAATCAACGATGCCTCGACCTGATGTAGGGAAGCCCTCAATTTTTTCTTAGAATTTATAGGTATTTTTGAAAGCCGACAACAATTCAGTTATTATGAGCGTAAATATACAATAAGAATTTTTTTTTTAGAAATTTACAAAAAATGTTCCGGTAGAATTTTTATTCACTTTGGCGGCCGATTGGATACAGATACAATACACACTTTCATTTGTGGCATTGTCGGCCTCCAATTGCCAATAGGCATTCATTTCGTCTGCCGTTGTCAGCCTCCTATAATGCACAATTGAAAGGAACAGTCCTGTTATGGAAGTATGTTGAAGGCGACTTGACCAGGACGTTAAGTCCAAACTGCCAGCATGGGCTGACAGATCGCCTGATGACAACGATAGCACAGGGCGGCATGCTAGCACCTCGGCTAAGGGTGGCGGAGAGTGTGGGGGAGTTCCCGAAAATACCTGCCGCTGTCATCATCCATAATCAAAAAAATTTCATGCCTGCATACAAAAGAGCCGACACACACTCGGTCCTGAAGGGACCCTTACGTCACTTACCTACTTACTGTGGAAGGCGCAGATGTTCTGCCTTCATGGCCTTGCCCCATCCTCCCTATGACTCTGCTCGGCACTATCTGCAAAGTCCCTTTGGCTGACCTGTGGAAGAAATTAGAGCGGACCTATGCGACCCCGAATTGAAAAGGCTCCAGGATGTGAAGGAAGAAAGAAAATATTCAATCCATATTTACGTTATAATGATCAAAATAGGCTCATATATAAACATTGTTATCAACCTACAAATAGATACATTCTCTATTATTAATTCAATTCCATAAGTACATACTTTGGGTTACTAAAGTGATCGTCCACAGCGTACTTGATTATTTCTTTTCTAAATTCACAAAAATTTTCTGACCTTATGTACATAGTAGATTTTATGGACACAACCTTTTATGCACCGTATGGCTTACTACGCTCAATGATATATATCCCGAGGTATTAATAGTATATAATATATAAATAATGTTTTCTTTTCTTTTCAGTTATGGCTTACTTTTCGTTTTGTATATGAAATGGTATTGATATATGTACGCGAGCCATCTCAAAGGAGATGCGCGGGTTTTCAATGGTTGTTCTTTCTTTATATAATAATATTTATACCTGCATTGCCGAAAATAAATGTTTTTTTAAAAGCTTTACTGCCGTTTTTCTTTCTTTTTTTTTTTTTTTGTTATAATTCAAAGTATTATGAGAAGAATTTATTACTACACCTGAACGTTGCGACAAACCCCGAATAGAAAAATAAAAGAATACTTTAACCGACTGCTTCAGTCGTTACATAATTCTAAATCATTGTTTATGATGCATTGATTTCTTACATGTCTATTTACTACAGACACTATATCCAAGTCACATTTTAAAAAAAAAGATCCTAACGACAAAAATTCAATGGCACTACACATTGAACTTGACTTTTCGTGGCGCTGATAAGTTTGAATAGAAATAATAAAACAGTCTTCAGAAGGTACTCTTAAAGGCGTGACTAGGAAGGACACCTTTACGGAACAAGCGCATTTTAGGTCTCCCGAAAGTTGGAGAATTCGAATGCTTAAGATACGGGCTTATATCCTACAATAATCATAGTATTTGACACTTAATCCATAAATACTTTCCTCTGACAGCCTTACTTGGCGATAATTTCGAGATCGAGGATTGTTAGTGCACTTGTCGGTCATATCTACTAGGCACATGCATATCTTACAGTTCAAAACTATGCTCCTAAATCTAATTAACAAAATCAAGTCAGGATTCCAAATTACATAAGTAGCTAGGCGTACCCATGAAGTTAGACGTATATGTATGTAATTATAAGTTTAAGTTCAAAATATATATATATAAAACGCACAAAACTTGACCATATCAAAAAGGTTCTGCAATGCTATACGTATATGTATGTACTTATAATCTTAAGTTTAAGATAGATATATATAAAACGTGCAAAAATTAACTAACCATATCAAAAAGGTTCTGCAGTGCAAGTCACTGCCGGAACCGAAGTGTAATACATATGTATGTTAAAAAACAAAGTGTAATATTTCAAAATTACTCACATGTGAATCCTCGGCACGATGAAGCGCTTCAGCATTGCCTCCTGGATAAGAATTAACTGGAATTTTAATAATTTGATTACCCTGCTCTATCGCCAGAACACTTTTTGGGGGATGGTACTAGGGTTATGTCGCTTGTTATATGAAAAATTTTTTCCTTATACTAAAACATATTTCTCGGTGATCAGATGGATCCTGGTGAAGTTAATATTGTTTCAATAAAATTTTCCCCGCTTTTTCTGCGTGCCGTAGGAATGAATCTCCTGCTGCGCGGGTTGAAGGTTAGCTCGAGTTCGGGGGCCTCCAATATGGGAGGAATGTGCCCTCCTACTTCTTTTCCCTCTTTTAGAAAATGTAAATGCACCAGGTCCGGTACCAAGCTCAAAACTTTATCAAATTAGAACTTGCCCAGCAAGTGGAAATAATATGCCTTATTATGAAAATATCCCTCAAACATTTGCTTTTCATACGTCTCTCTTTTCGAGGTTTTTCCTGACGTACGCCACACCAGATTCGAATTCCAACAGATCCTTTTTCTTATTTCATAAATGGGGCTCCGGAGGGAGACGCCAAGTTTTATGGGGTGCCGTTGGCGGATTAATCTTTGGTTAGTGAGGGTTTTTTTTTTCTTCGTCGGATTGCGGCGAGAAATATTTGATCTTGCGGGATTTTAATCTTAACGACCTTACTTTCCTGCTAGCAAACTATGACAGACCGATATCGATGGTCTTCTTCTTCTTTCTGTCACTGAACATGACACCGAGCTTGAGAAAGCATTTCTCTCGGTCGGGGCGCGTTTTGGTTTCATGCTGTAGTCGACAACAAGCCGGGCATACACGCTTCAGTCCGTGGTGACATATTGCTATATGCAATATGCTACGACCATAACAGTCCAGTAAATTTCTAAGAAAGAATTTAGATCTTCCTACATCAGGTCGACACATCGTCGATTTTATATTCGAGCGAGACGTTGCAAATTTTATTAATTGACTCACAACATGTATCTGACTTCTGGTTTTAAATTTTTCTATTCGATTCGTTATCTGTATATTTACTTATTTGTGGTAATAAGGGTTTTTGATAGTAATTTACACATCATTGCAACAATATATGTACCTTCCATCGTGGATTCCAGCAATTTCAGCAACTGCATCCGCAATCTCTTTACCTTTCTTTCAAGCTTCACTAATGGCATCCTGCGTGGCGATTGTAATGCCAGAGATCATCCTAGGACCCACACATAACAACAGCAAAAGGTTTCTTTCTCAAAAACTCACTCTCCCTCAGCAACCTTTCCATTATAAACCCCAACCCAACCCTCCACCTTTTTTGCAAGCCAGAGCTGCGCTCCTTCAGGCACAGTCATTCACTTGGCCTTTACACCGTTTCCACTTGATATGGTTAGGGCAAGCACGCTATAATTACAAATTGGATCCCCACATCACCTACACGTGTCTTTAAGTATTGACGTCAACCCAATTAAACGTTATCAGGCCCTTCGAAAGTCGTTCGAAAATTATTGCCGACATTTTCTCTAAAATGCAAAGCACAATAAACTCAAACAACTGATTGATTCCTATGCTCCAAATTTTCGATTAAAGCATGGTGGAACGAGACCATTGGAAAACTGTTTAAAGAGAAGAGTAAAATGCATCAGAATGACCTCGAGCACTAACATCAACAAACCTGACTACTTGCAGGTGTACAAAACTGTTTCTTGATAGCCCCAATAGGAATATCTCGATTTTCTCATGGTGCTCGGAGGGAAACAATGTAGACATTTGGTTGGCATCATCAGCGGCCACAGCTCGCTTCACGCTTATCTAACAAGGATGAGAGTTGTTGACAGCCCTGAGTGTCTGTCCTGCCTGGCAGGAGAGCCTGAGACAACCAAACAATTTATGTGCTAGTCCGGCCTTCGCCCGCAACAAGTTGGCTAGAGTCTGCCCTTCTATCTGTAGATGAGCTGAAAAACCTTCCTTACCAAGACCTGATGCGCTTCATTTAAACAACAGGAAGGTTTTGGTAAAAGGGCTTCTAGCAGGACAGCACAATACAATGGGCCGCTCTATCCTTCGTGGTTGGAACCTCCTGTTCCACTGCCTTAAAAAAACATCAACAAACTCAAGCTGAAAAAAGAAATCGAGAGCTAAAGCTGACTTGGTAAGAATTTGGAATTTTCGGACTACAGATCCTTTTTTTAAGTAAAAAAAAACATTGTTTTGGAAACGCTGGCATCCAAAACTAAGAATTGGTAACACAAAGAAACTGACCACCCCACCCCCTCAGCAAAGAATAACCCGTAACAAAAACCTATGTAAAAAAAAGGTGGGAGACCACCTTGCGAAATGTGAATTTTTTGTGCCAGTTTTTGAAAAATTCTATGTTCCCAATACTCTTTCTTCTTTTATTATTTATAATGTAAATCTACTACGTAACTTTCTATGATGTGCCCACCAGATGTCGCATGGCATACTAGAGAAGAGTATACAGATCGTGAAATGATTAGTGCATTCTGGAATAGACCACTACATGTTGTAGAGCGTGCCGAAAGCAAATGTTTTTATAATAGCAGTTTTGTATACATTTGATCGACTTCCTCAACACTTTAGATACGAAAAAATATGAATCACTCGACGTTTACATCATTTCAAATGTTGTGGTCCATTCCGGACTGGACCATAAATTTTTGTATAATTTTTTGGTACTGCATGCGACATCTAGTTCTTGTGCCATCTATGGTAGTATTCTATTCAGATGAAAAAACGAAGGTCCCAGTATATACTTCACCATCCTTTATGCAAAATAAGTTATTCCGTGTAATTTTTTCGAAATTCTGGACAGCTCGTTTTCATTCATCCCATTATCATAATTGATTTAAATAAAATTTATTTGACTTGACAGAATTTTTTTGTTTTTACATCAAATAAAATTACCAGAAGCTTATTCCAAATTGTCGTCATCCCCATCGCCCTCAACACCTTCCATGTCATCATCATCTTCACCTTCCTTTTTTTCGTCTGGCTTCTCATAGACTGGATCCATTGGGGAAACGACTACACCATCCCATACAGAAATTTCTTTAGCAATACTTGCATTTCCCTCCAACCCAAGAATGTGTTTATATCCTCCATGACCGAGGACACGAAGCAGAATCTGAGCAGTCATACAACAAACATCTTGCTGCTCCAAACTCATTGATGTATGAACACGAATATGACCAGCTTCACAAGGATCTGTGATTCCAGCCGAACCTGGTAAAAACAGTCCAGCTGAAAGCATCTGGAACACTCGACGAAATGCTAAATTAATAGGCAAAGCTTGACGACTAGGGTTATTCATAATAGCTAAATGTGCTAGTAAGTCCAGCATCCATGGTGTCAAGGGTGTAAACCCTTCAAATCGCCTCGTTAAATCTCGTAAAATACGAATTAATACTTTTATTGAGGAATGGTGGGCATTTTCTTCGAACCAACGGCTATGACGAATCGCTGCAAGATGAGCCTGCATAGCTTTAGCATCAAGATGAGTCTCCGGCTCCAACTTTCTAATATTTTGGGGTAAAGTTGCGATTAAGACGCGCACTTTCGCTTGCCAATTTGCAATATCAAATCCTCTTTCGTGCATCGTTGTCGTTAGTATATCAGCTTTAGTAACAACTTCTGTTTTCATAAGATTTTTTAAATCTTCTTCGACCTTTTTAGCGAGTGCTTCACATGCCTCTTTGGTGGGAAGGGTCTTCAAAATTACCACAATATCGGCCACATTATTACCAGTGGTCATTGTTCCCTTTTTAAATGACCCAACTTGTCTGACTTCATCGAGTTGCTACAAGTTAAATTATTACTTTTGATCTAACTTGAAAATAAGGTAAGTACTTACGCATGTGTTGAAGTCTCCAGGGGCTACTACCAAATTATCAAGAACGCTCTGAACTTTTGTAACCAAATTGGCTATAGCAGTCTGTTCGGCTGGGCTTGGACTTAGGTCCTGATTTCTTTTCAAAAGAGCCTACGAAAAAGGAAGATTTTAAAAATGAAATCATTTTCATTTGTAAGATACTTACCGCAGTTAGAGCAGAATCATCCGGCGTTGGTGAAACTTTAGGAAAGAGGACTTCAGCCAAAGTGAGATCAAATGGATGGCGAAGAACAAATGCTTTTTTAAATGGTGGGCGAATTCCTCCACGCATCGAACCACGTCCACCCCGCATTGAGCCACGAACCATTTTCATTTTTATTTATTTATTTATTTTGCGTTTATATGAAATTACTGTTTGAAAACGTAACCTTTAAATTATGCCTTGTCTTGAATTGTCAAATTTCTTTCTCCTCTTTTCAGCTAGCAGCAGTGTTGGAAACTTCATGGTGAGAATTGTTCTTTTTTTTTTTTTATTAAAAAATTTGTTTGATAAAAGCACCGTGTAAAGCGTGTAACACAGTGCTAGCTTTTCGAATCTCAACCTCAGGATAACGCGTTTTTTTATCTCTCTGATCTGATCCGGTTCAATTTTATGTACGTAAAACAACAACAATGGATCACGAATTGTTGCTGTTTTACGTACATAAAATTGAACCGGATCAGATCAGAGAGATAAAAAAATGCAGCTATTGACATAGCCCACACGCGGAAGGTTTTAGGATGTTTTTAAGGCTGTGGATAATAATAATAACAATAATTCGGGGTAGGAAAAATTCTGTGCTACCAAGTTTCGATCGGGAGTTCGGGCACAGTATATATATTCTACAGTAGCCCAACTTAGAACAAGCAACTGAAAACCCCTCATTGGCAATGAAAACAAACATAACCTAAAACTTTTTCACATAACCTCAAATATTTTTTTTCACATAAGAGGAAGTGAAAAGTACCATAGGGAAACAGATGTGCCAAAAGTAGATAGCATGCTCTCGAAAATAAAACAATACATGCTTGCGACCTCCCTCGTAAACCAATAAAGTGAACAATACATGCTTGCGACCTCGCTCGTAAACCATATAAAAGTTTGAAATCTTTTGATAGTGTAGCTCGGAGAAATGTCAAATGTCGTTTTATTGTTCTCATTGAATAAAACCTTTCCAAAAAGTTATTTATTAGATACTTATTTAATGGTTGTTTTACGATTATTATTTTTGAGACACGAAATAAGGAATAAATATGACTGAAAGTCCTGGAAGTTTGTGTTTAATTGAAAGTGATCCAGATGTTTTCAACAAACTTACGAGAATTGAATGTATATAGGATGTGAAAGAGTTCAAGTGGAAGAATTATGGGTAATGAATAATTATTATTTTGTTATCACGACCTAATATTTCTTTTTAAGTGGGTACATACAGGTTCATCCTGCTGGCTTCGTTGTTCAAGACAATCGTCTCGGTAAAATATTTTTTGCGTAAAAAGTGATAGAAACGCTTGTGTTACCCAAGCTATTTTCAGTATTTTATTGAATTGCAATCATTCAAATTAGAAATTCGGTCAAACATCTCATATTTCAAGGTAAGGTGATCACAATCGACATACATATTAAAATTCAGTTACCATTTTTTAGGAATTTTTTCAATCATTCGATGGCTATACCGGTGTAATGTTTCGCAGATACAGCTCTGTTCGAATTAGACTCGAAGAATCAATATTAAGACGAAGCTGTCTTTCATATCATGGCCTTAACAATAGATCTTCATCCTTGTGGTAATAGTCAAGAACATTGCGAGAGTAGCATTTGGTGTTTGATTAATTTCTCCCGTCTTGTCAGAATTTATTTTGTTTTCCAATTTATTTTTAGATTTGGTTTTCATCAATAAAATAAGACTTCTTATCAAAATATATAATTGTACAATGGTATATTAGTCGTGACCTGTGTTTACTGTGAACTTCACAATTCAAGGCAGCAATTTGGTCGGCATCATGAACTCTGAGTTCTGCTTTTACTGAAAGATCTGATCGAGGTCCACTATCAAAGCTGTCAAACTGTCCAAATGTGGTTTCCTACTCTTCTAAATTTATTTTCTTCTAATATTCTCATCACAAATTTCATGATTTCTTCTTTTAAAAAATTGAAATTTATTTTATAAGTCTTGTAGAGACCTTAATTTTCACTATTATTACATTTATTGTCCTCTACTTTTAAATAGATACTAAACTAGTGAAACTAAGCACTTTGCTACTTATTTATGTTAAAATATTTGTTCTATTGATCTATCAATTAAACATATTAAAATATATTAAAGGGAATGAGGCTTGTTGTTTGGCTAGTTGGCTAAAACTGCATGCATGTCTGTGATGATGATGGATAAAGTTTAATGTGAAATTGTTCATTACATGCATATTATTATCTTACTTATATGAAAGTGTAGCATTTCTAAAAATAAATAATTTAAAATAAGTTAATTTGATGGAATTAGCATTCTATGCCAAACTAAAACTAAACTTGCAACATTTTAATTTGTCCGCCTATCCGATCGACCCATTAGAAGTTTAAATGATATTGTAATAATGAACACAAGAAGTCTACTTATTTGAGAATTTAATTAATGTGAAAGCCGGAATTATGTGCAAAAAATGCATTTTACTCAATAGTAAGACTCACCAATGTGTTACTGACAAAATTTTGTTGCGTTTATCAGTACATTTTATTTTCTAATTAAAAACTTCAATATATAAAAAAAAACGGACTAGAATAAAAAATAAAATTAATTTTTCTTTCGGGATATTGACGCGACATTTATATGCAGGAACCTCATAAAGGATTTCAAACAAAAATCCATTTATACCACGTTCGGCAATTATGGCCTCGAAAATACTGGATCATCAAGACGTTTAATATGTACAAATAAAAGCCTTCCGGAGGAACCTCCGAAATGATAATTTTCGACTTGTCGTAGCTGATGATATGTCCCTAATAGATTATAGTCAGTATTTTCATCAGCGACTTTTGTATATAGATACTAGCAAACATAAAAAGTCCATTTTCGTCATCAAAACTTAATTGTTTGTAATCGCTTGGAAACTAGAAGGTCCCGCTGTTTCTATTATTTTCTCAACCTAAAGGCTCGAGCTCATGGCAAAAATGAACTTCTTCCTCTGGTTCACAGTTACCAGTTTGGAGAAGTCACATGAATTATATCCTATTATAAACTGGTTGGGAGTAGGATGCACACAATTCCCAAACCTTGTAACTGATTTATACTTTTAATTTTAACAATTGAATTTTGTTATTGCAAGTCTTCTTTTTTGTTGTTACAGCTATAAACACTCCCACCGTCGTCTGACCATGAACCTCATAACTTACGTATTTCACGTGTAACATGACTTGTTTACGTTGCACTTAAGCAGGCAATAATTATGTACCTCTAAGTTAATAATTTTGGGCACATGTGTGTATTGCGATATCTCGATAATTTCAGATATCTGATCAGATTGGGACTATAACGCTATTACGGGGGCTATTTTTTTTATTGCCAAGCTCAGGAGATACCCTATGATGCAAAGCACAGCATGGCAGGAAAGAGATAGGGAAAGGATTAGGGGACATGAGGAAAGTGGCGGAGATGCCAATGTATGTCACTCTTGAATCTTCGCTGAAGATAGTAGACTGTTCCTCATTCGCACAGTTCGGGATAAGAAAGCATCACGGAATTTTAGTGTACGTCCGAAAGTATTTTTAAGGGTAAGAGAATATGCGCCAGTATTGCGTGCAGGAATTAATCTACAAGGGATTAGACTAGAAAGACATCCAACATTGTGGCGGTGTTCGAGTTAATCGATGTGACAAGTTATTGCTAAATCACCAATGAGCTTAATGGCTCTCTTTTAGACAATATCCAATGAAGCTAAGGCTGTACACCAGCCCCAGCCCAGCTGTGAGAATTGTATTCCATTCTAGGTCTGATATAGGATTTGTAGGATTTGTATTTCTTACACCTTTTCGGAAATGCAAAGCAGATCATTAATGTAAATTAGGAAGAAAAAGATAACAGAACCCTGAGGCACAGCGGCATTTATAGGGTGAGGTTCAGATGTATTGCCATCTAATACAACACGTATTTAGCGACCAGATAGAAAACTTTCTATCCATAATAGAAGAAGGTCTTTGAAATATCCAAATCAACCATTTTGAATTCACCAAAATTGTGGAGACTACGGTTCCAACGTTCCCTAAGAAAAGTCCGGAAGCCATATTTGCGATCGTTTGTGAGTTGATGAGTTTCTAGATACTTCATTAATTTGAAGTTAATGATAGATTCAAAAACCTTCGAGAGAAGCGAAGTAATTGCAATTGGTCGATAATTTGAGGGATCGCTACTCTCTCTTTTTTTGGGAATAGGCTGAACTTGAGCTAGTTTTCAAACTGTTGGAAAGATTCCTGTCGAATAAGAATAGCTTGCGCTGAGGTTTAGCCAAGGATGAGGCGCAGCTTTTAATTAAGAGGGGCTAGAAACCATCAGGTTCCGCAGCTTTCGATACGTCGATCCCTTAAGTACCTTGAACACATCTCTCGTACGAATGTGTATCAGCTCTTGTACACATCCACATGGAGGTTGCAAAACAGGTGTCTGTGAAGTGGGTAGAAGTCGAGAATTTGCAGCGAATCTAGCAGGCAGAATATTAGCCTTATCCAGGGAGTCAACTACGACTTCACCATTGTTAAGTAGTAAAGGTATTGAGGAAGGGGTGAAGTTGTTCCTAATGGTTTTGACGAGAGACCAGAAATCTTTGCTACCTTTGCGGCTTGCCAAGATTCTTTGTCTAATACTCTGGTCAAAGAGAAATTTCTTTCTCTCTGTTAATATAATTTGTTATTAAATGTAAAATAATTTTGGTTGACTTGGTTAAACCAGACGGATTAATAATCTTCTTACTAATATCTTTACACTTCACACAGAGACTGTTTGTAAAAGATTAGTAAAATCAAATGAGACTAGTTTGACATTTTTTGGAATCTCTACGTCTTTAATTTTGTCTATTAAATCTACAGAATATATATACATATACTGATACCGTCACATACAAAAAACTTTTGGGAACACCAATCCACGAATTGACTAAGTGTAAAATTGAAGCTGTGGATTTCGAAGTTTATTAGAAATCTATCTAAATAGTAGTTTTGATCTAAATATTTATAATAGAAAAATGTGTGTATGAAAATAGATTTAAAAAAAAAAGTAAAGGAAGTTTTTTTATGTTCTTTCGTTCACCAAAATTCAGTCAATGTACGACGTAAAAAGTGAATAAGAGACTTCTACGAAATAATTATGACTGGATTAAATCCTATAGGTTTGCTGAAAATCGACGGTCGGAAAATTATGGTATTTTAAAAAATATATTTGCAAATTTCCAATCCACCTTTTGAGGTACTGCATATGGATCGTTAACCATTTATTTTCGATGGCTGGTTTCCCCAAGAGGCATATCCACCATCAGTCTAAACTTAATAAAGGCTTTTGTTTGCCCTAGCACCAATTGAATGAGAAGAAAAAGTATTTGGTATTTTATTGCATATTACTTGAGAAGACAGAAAGAAAATATAATAAACTAATATTTTCAATGGAAAGAACTTAACAGTTGTTATCATTCTGAATTACAAACAGAAGAAAAACACCACCGCAAAACGTCCCGATATGGATGCGCGGTAGCTCCTTCTTTTGTTTATAATTTAGAATTATTGCAAGTCCTTATTTCTTTCCGTCGAAAAATTTTAATTGAATTTGTTTGGGTCCCTACAAACCAATATTGGTTTCTTTGAGTAATAAGCTATAACGGCGTACGATTTTACTACAGACATTATATATATAAAAAAATAAGAACATGACAAAATTCAGAAACGACAAAATACATAAATGCCAAAATCCGGAAATTGTAAAAATGTTTATAATGATATTCTACAAATATATAAATTATATAAAATTTACAAATTGTTAAATATATGTACTGTTTGGTACATGTGATTTTATGATGGTAGATTTACATCTGATGGAAATCTGTCATCCAGGATGAAGTTCTGGTGCAACCCAACTGTGCCCAGTTTATATGCATATAAAGAAAGATGTGGCTTAAAAATCATTTTTTACAACTTAACAATCGTTAGTTACAGACACATTTAAGGGAGTCCTTGAGCTACACCTTTCTTCATATGCATATAAATTGGGCACAATTGGGTTGCGCCCGAACTTCATTCTGGATGATACACGTTCCCATAAGATGTAAATCTACCATCGCCAAATTCCAATGTACTAACCATCATGAAGAATTCAAACTAAGAGTAAATCTAGGAAAGATATTCGCACGCGCGAGTATCTTTTCTGGATTTCCTCTGAATTTTGTCGCTTCTGGGAACGTGGTGTTCAAATATCATAGGATTACAGCAACAAGTTTGGGACCAACTTTGGTTGGCATCTCAAAATTTCAGAAAAAACGTGCTTTGACAAAAACGCGGGCACATTACATAAGAGTAAAATCTGAAAATTACGCCCACCCCTTCTCATTTATTTACGAAAATGAATCATTTGTTACTCTGATTCGTTGCATGTAATTTGCGCTTGTCTTTATTTGTAAATTTTTTAAAGAGTTTGATGTTTTTGTTACTTTTTTTTCTTTCTTTCCTTTTCTAGTTGAAAACAGTCTGAAATCTCCTCTGCTTCCTAACTTCTAGAGTCTTCATGTTTTGGCTTGGCCTACCTCAAGGGAGTGAGGCCCGTTGTTTTTCGCTTGATTTATCGCTTTCTTCAAGTTGACTAAAACTGCATACATGTCTGTGATGATGATGGGTGAAAGTTTATTGTGAAATTGCTGATATGCATCATTATCTTGCTTAGCTTAATTTAATTTAATGGAATTGGCTATCTATGCACAGTTCCTCAACACACCTAAAACTTGCAACATTTAATTTTTTCCGCCTATCCCACTGACATGTATAACATGCAGTACGTTTACATATAACAATTACAGATCAAGTAATCAAAATATCATGTGAACGCGCATTGACGTCAAGTAAATCACAAAATTGTTATTCAATTTACTTGAAAAAATTCATGTAAACGCAACTGCAGTACATTTTCATTTCTGCGAGTTATGAAACTGTTAAAGAGAAACAAAAGATTATCGTTGACAATTCAGGTTGTGATTTTTGTTAAATTTCAAGAAAATTTCAAGTGAGGTAATTGAAATTAATTCCACCAAAATCCTTACTTGAGTTTCAAGTCAAGTACTCAAGTATTCATGTAATCGTACTGATTAACTGCTTGATCTCCTATAATATCAAATATTCATTAAAGATTTTTCAGGAAATAAAATTGTGCAATTTTTGTTTGCTTATCCCTAGAAGTAGGTATGGGGGACAGAAGAGATCTCAAATCAGTATTGCCATCCATTTCTATTCTATATATTCACTTGGAGAATCCGTTGACTGAAACTGGACTTGGTGGATTTTGTATAGAACTTATTACTTGAAGTTCACCGGAATAAAGTGTTAAACCAAAGAGACAACTATAGAAAAGTGATCCCATGATAATGTAAGGAATTCCAGTAGTGTCAGCGGTCCATGTTATACAAGTCAGTGGCCTATCCCAACGACCCATTAGGAGTTTAAATGAGATAATGATAATGAGTACACAAGGAAGAAGTCTGCTTATTTGAGAACTTAATTGATGTGATAGCCGGAATTATGTGCAAAAATGCATTTTACGCAATAGTAAACTCAACAATGCGTTAGTGACAAAATTTTGTTGCGTTTATCAGTAGTTTTTATTGTTCGATTAAAAAACTTTAATATATAAAAAATACGGATTCGAATAAAAAATAAAATTAATTTTTCCTTCGAGAAATTAACGCAACATTCATATGCAGGAACTTCATTAAGGGTTTTAAGCAAAATGCCATTTATACCCCGTTTGGCGATTATTTCATCGAAAATGCTGGATAACTTCTCATCAAGACGTTTAATGTAAGAATAAAATCCTTCCGGAGGAACCTCCAAATGACAATTTTCGAATTGTCTTAATTGAAGATATGTTCCTAATGGATTATAGTCAGTATTTTCATCAATACGAGTACACTGATGAAATCCGCGACTTTTTTTGTATAGGTACCCGCAAACATAAAAAAGTGCATTTTCTTCATCAAAACTTAATTGTTTGTAATCGCCTGGAAACATTGTAATGTTTTGAGAACCAGAAGATTTCGCTGTGTCCATTATTTTCTCAACCAAATGGTTCGAACTCATGACAGGGAAATGAAACTCTTCCTCTTGTTCACAGTTACCAGTTTGTAGAAGTTCCATAAATTGGATCCCAAATAATTTTTTATAGCCCATTATAAATTGGTTGGGAGTAGGACGTACACAATTCCCAAATTGCTGGCGTATCCATCCAAAGAAATTCTCTAAGCAGTCTTGATTTAACCGTCTGGTTAACAAATATTTGATATTTCCCTGAACTTTAATGGTAGACCATATCTCTTTTAAGCTTTGTATGGTAATCAACCAGCCGTTGAGGCATTTTATTCCACCAGTTACATCTTTTCCGTCTTTAGTAATATATTTTAGATTACTTAATATTCTATATATATCATCTAAAAAGAGCAACTGTCTCTCATCGCCTACAAAAGGCCTCTTTGAATCGTTTAGCTCAGAGGCAGAAGATGAATTGAAGATATCAAACAGCTTGTCGAAAATACCAACTAATTCTGCGGTATTCACAGCCGTTGTGCTCCATGCACTTTCTTTCGTTTCGGAGAGAATACCTGTGGAAACAGTGTGACTGAAAGTCTGTGTAGTAAACTTAACTTTCATTTTCTGGAAGTTGTTTGGATACACGTGCGCGTCAGTCAACTTTGGAGCTTTACGGAAATGTCTCTCTTTATCTCGTTCATAAAACATTTTCACATCCCTCCAGCTTGCTGTCTTGTGTTCATAAATAATATCATATTTTATGAAATTATTTCGCAAGCTTTTTATGAGGTGGCAAGGGTCGAACATGAAGAAGATTGGCTTAGAGTCTACTAAGAATGCTGTATTAGCTTTCTTTATCTCCAGCAGACTTGCCAAAGCTTGGAAATTGGATCCTTGGTCACAAATAACAGCAATCGGCTGGAACTCCATGTCACGAAGGCGAATCACTGCATTAAATATTAAACGCTTCACTTCAAAAGCAGAACTAGTAGATTGCACGAATATGTAGCCCAGCGGGTGCTTCCAATTTTCTGTTATCCCGTGGGCCATTAAAACCAAAACGTTCTTGGCAATACGGTTCCTTCTCATGGTGCCGTTATCCTCTAACCCTATGATAACACTATTTTTGGAGTCATAAAATAGGTTACATTTCAGAGACATTTCATCAAAAGTTATTGTGCAATATTTTGAAATGTGCGAAGCGTTTTGTGCCTTTAATTTAAGTGATAATAAATGCTTGTCGCTAAGGCCTGGCTTATCAGGCCACGTTTCCATATATTTCCTCAGAGAAGTTTTGCTGGGCAAATTCATAGTCTTTGACAAGCGTTTATATATCTTCGGAGCACGGCAGAATATTTCAAGGGTGAACAATTTTATTTCTTTTGGATATCTTCTTCCTTGTGACTTTCTGTTTTTGTTTTTCAAGTAATTTCTTACTAAAACTGCAAGGTCTTTTGGTAACTGTTGTGTAACGGCATTTAGAATTTTTTTAGGGTACTGTCGAACCCTCAATTTTTTATTTTCCTTTTTAAGTTTTTTATTCTCTTCGCGCAGTACTGACATTTGTTCATGAACTTTTCTTTTTCTTGGTGTATTAAGAGAAAGGGTTTTGTTCGTTTGAACAGAGGCTTCACAACCAAAAGTAGAATTCGCATAAGCGAATAATAGTTTACGAGGCCTTCTTTTTGGCGTGCTTTGGGGACATATGAATTTTCGCTGTCCTGCCGAAGATGACCCTTCCTTAGTGCGATCAACTTCAGTCACTTTATCAATACCATCTTGAAGCATATAATCTGGAGATATGTACTGATTCAAATGACGACTATATGTCTGCACTGGCGAAACAGTAGCTTCTTCCTGGGATTTCTCTGCACTACAATCAAATGAAATTCCTGAATCGATGAAGCAATACGTATGATCATGAGCCTGAATACCTGCAAGATCTGAGCCGACAGCATCTTGCGAGGGCGCTTCAGGAGATGATTCTAGACCCTCAAAGCATCCTCTGTCTTCCCGGGATTTCTCTGCATGGCGCGCAAGCGAAATTCCGGGATCGGTGAAACAGTATGTATGATCATGACCGTGAATACCAGCAACATCTGAATCGACAGCATTGTGCGCGGGTGCTTCACGGGATGATTCTAAACCCTAAATCATTAATCATCTGTCGATAGCGCAATCCATTCACCGTAACTGTTGCTCCAACCTCATTTTCGAAAAAGTAAGGTCCAATGACCCCGCGGGACCATAAACCGCACCAAACAGTCACACGTTGAGGATAGAGAGGCTTTTCAACAATAACTCTTGGGTTTTCCGAGCCCCAGATGCGACAATTTTGCTTGTTGACGAAGCCATCGAGGTGGAAATGGGCCTCATCACTCAAGATGAGTTTTCGATGGAATAGTGAATATAGGAATATAGTGAATTTTAATAATTTCAATGCGTTGTTGAATCGTGTATCGCTCCAAAAGTGACATCTACCGAAATAGCGGGCAAATTAAAAAAACACCTCTTATTGGAAAACCCTTTAGAACTAAAACAAGGTACACAAAAGAACATAGCTTATGTTGCACGTGGACTCATCAAAACAAATATACGAATAGACACGCACATATACATAACCATCGGACCAGGAATAGTAAAAAACTAAGAGTACCGCAACCTAAAATAAACAGAATCAGAAAAGGACTTATATCCACGGCGACCAAAATCCCGTGTACAAAACTTCAGCTCTCTAAGTGAACGCGTTCTCGAGTTATCGAGGACAAGCAGATAGACAGAGGGACGGATAAACATACGGACGGACATAATTTCATCTAGGGTATGATAATTTAAAATATAATAATAATAATAATATTTAAATCTCAAAACAATTTTAGGTAGGTAAAAAAATACCTCTTCCAATTTTGGCACGGCATGTTTTTTTAACATACCAGTCCTGGTAAGCATATCTTTTGAGAAATGCTTCTCGCAAAGGACGACGGTACCTAAGTGGCTCCAAATCTTCTTTAAGTCGGCTCTACCGGACCTTTCAAGCCATAAGAAAGCACTAAAAAGCAAAATAAAACTTCTTTGAAGACAATATTGTTTTCAATTTAAAAGAGGTATGCTGTCTATGCAGTCTACAGGAACCAACTAGAAGCTGCGACATGTTTAACTATTTTATGTCTTTAGTCCAAGTTTTTAGCTTTTATTTTGATATTTCTTTTCTTTGAATTCATGCACTAATGTAAATATACTATTCTTGGGATGTAATCTTATTGTTGTGTAATGTCGAATCGTAAGCTTTATTCGATTTGATAACTTAATCAAGTAAGTTACTTAATACAATAACTCGCTGCATTTAACGTTTGTAACATAGCATTTAAGCTGGAGTTTTATATGTAGTAAACAGAGCCTTTCCAGTTTAAAATGACATATTGTTAAAGGTTGAATGTATAAATAAATAAATCAATAAATAAAATTAGCCGATACACACAGGCTAAAACAAAATTAAATCCTAAAAGCTATATTCTTCACCAAAGGAACTATTTTAAATTATGTATTTAAACAAGTTACAATTGGTCATTGTCATTTTTACCTCATTTAATATCCAAGCCGAGATCTCATTTTGGCTTCTCCCAAACTGCTTGCAGGATTATTGGCAGCTACTTGTCTGAAAGACTGTTTATGCTCAGGTCTGGTGGGAATCAATCATCGTTTAGATCACTGAGAGCGGCAGTACCCCAGGGTGCTCTTCTGACTCCCCTACTATTCTCATTGCACATTAAGGACGTCAACGATTCCTTGAACGGCGTAGGTTTTCATATATATGCCGATGACATCCAGATCTATGCAGGTGGGTCGGCAGAAGGATTGTAAGAATTAGTGTCAACCATCAATGGGGTCCTAGACGGAGTTGTAAGATGGGCCACCTGGAACGAGCTGGTGTTGAATTCATCTAAAACTCAAGCGATTGGTTATGCCATAAGACCAGACAGAAGCTCTCTTCTGTCATCACAGATAACTACAATAAGCAGTATGGGTCATAATATCCCCATCACAACAAAAGCAGTCAAAAATCTGGATCTCAACATGGATCCTAACCTCACATGGAAGGCACATATAAACCTGATGTGTTCGTGAGTGTATCATGGGCTACGATCTCTCTACGCTGCTTCGCCGCATTTTGACGAAACCACTAGAAGGAGGTTGTTTACAGCCTTGATTCTGCCACACTTTCTTTATGTGGATATTGTCATATATCCAGTATCTCAATCTTCGACGAATTGCACATGTTGGCCCATTGCTGGACATTCTGATACCAGGGTCGCTGCAGTGCATGTATGAAGTGAACGCTCTATCTTTCATACATAAGGCTAGACTGGGTCTTCTACCTGGTTATGTGCGAAACCGGTTCTTGTGGAGCATAAGGGACAACAAACGAATGATTTACCCGCGCGTAAATACACAATTCAGTAGTAGGAATATTTTCCCACGTATCGTAACATGTTGGAACCGACTGCTGGGTGAAATTAGGGAAATCATCTGAGTGAGTGACAACTTGGATGCTGCATCTGGAACCACGAACGAGTTAAATCGGTCAACATATCAAAACTTCAAAAACACCTCAGTGGAACTCAAGGAAGACACTGAAATCATCGCATAACTAACCCAGCCACGTTATACACATCTCAAATAATCATCTCGGTAAACGTTCCAGGAACAGTTACGGGTGGTTATGACACTGATAACCTCTAGCAACAATGGACAAACCACTAATCAATTGACTGTTTGGTTTTGGTGTATAATGCCTTACCTCTTCATTCATTGTTTCTTTATACCTTTATATTTTCATGATTTTCATGATGTGTATGTGTGTGCTATGTAGATCGGGTTCCGGTTCTGAGTGTGATACTGGGGGAAGTTTGAATGGATCCAGTCTGGTCTGCTCACTGACTTATAACAATGGACTGAGCGATTTGCTATTTCATGTGGCACAAAAAATATTGTGTTTCTGTATATCACCGTTAGAGCACCCTTTAAAACGTTTACTACATAAAAACATGTAAAACTCAACCAATCAGTGAAATTTTACATCCAAAAATCGAAATAAATTTAAAAAAATATATTTTCTTGTGTCCAAGTGATATTTTAATCGCTTATATGCACTTTTGTAAGAAATTAAACTAATTCCGACTTTAATTTTCAAAAGTTATTCTTAACTGAATCCTGCGTATGGGCAAGAGAGACGGAGCATGGTAAACACTATCTTTACCTTATTCTTTCTGCCGTGATTGCATCTATAGCCAACATAAAAACCTGAAATGGCATAAGCAAACGTTCAGAATGCAATATTTTGTGTTGGTAGCTCCAACTTTGCCATAGGGCGAAAGAGAGAACTATAAAACTTGTGCCATGCTTTCCTATAGGAAAATGACAATACGCTCAGTCCATTGTTATAAGTCAGTGGGTCTGCTTCGACATCTACTATCTGGCCTTAATACTGTACACGGACTGTATAACAGATGTATATTATTCCCGTGAAATCTAATCCAATTTTAACGCTGGTAATAATTCAAGATGACCTTATAAGCTATATAATAGGTCGGATCTGTTTCATCTGATTAATCTGTATAATCTGATATCAAATCAAATCAAATCAAAGTGTATTGATTGTATTGTATTGATATCTCATATACCTGGTCCATTGGTCCCGGCAGTAACAAATTAGTGGGTGAAGATATGTGAGACTGGCGTCTTAGTCTAAAAGCATAGCGCAGGCAGGCCTTGAACGCACGTTCTAGCTTTACTAAGGCTGTACAATTCAGCGGATACATTGCCACATCCCATAAAACAACAAGGGTATATATCCAGGACGTATCCGTTAGTTAATCTGTATACTCGATATATTCAACTGTCTCCGTAAACCTAACTATTTTTATTTTTATATCTTTACAATGCTGTATCCAAATCTATAATGTTATAAAATCTGTTTACTAGATTTAATTTGATTTTTGTTTATTTTGCTGTGTAATAACTAATCTAAGAACCAAACTGTTGATTGTCGTAGAGCCCAACGTTCTACGTTGCTTTAAGCAGGGGACTCAGAAATAAATGCATTGACTTTGACTTAGACTTAGACTAGTATTAGAGACTGGTTTTATATAACTTTATTATAAAAAAAAATGGATTATCAGTTGATGAGTTGTATTTTTATTTGTTCTTTTAAGTTTGAAATCTTGTTATCTACTGTCAGCTTCTACTTTACCTTTACTTTTTTACTTTTTCATTTGTTAATTGGTGTTTGCCATTTTACTTTAAGTGCTTTAGGCTCTCTATTGTTTGACTTCATTATTTGACTATATTACTGTAATTGCTTTCTGCCGCAATGAGTCTGTTCATTGCTCCTTTTTTGGTTTGCTAAACAACTTTGTATTTTATCGATTATACCAACTAGCTATTAGCTAGCTGAGGTTCTTTAATAAATGATTTTTCTATTCTATTCTATTTCTTTGCTACAATGTATTCCTATTATACTAATTCTACTTGAGTTAACGAGTTGTCTAACGTTGTATTATATTACGTAGCTTAAGCTGGGACATATCAAAACATGCTTTAGGTCTGATTTGATTATATTTTCAGTTTAATAAAAATAAATTACTTACCTTTCTTCGTTCTTCGGCAAGGGATATACCCTCGAATAGGATCCCACATCGCATCCTTTAATGCATTTCCTGTGTCTGCCTTGGTACACTGAAAATGAAAATATTGTGCATAAAAAAGCAATAAACGTTGAATTACTTACTCGTTATTGTTTTTGGTTATACACTGCCATTCACGGTCTTCAAAGAAGTGACTGTTATTGCGCCCAAAATTTTTAAGGGCGCCAAAATTATTCCCCACTTGTGGTAACTATGACCACACTATGACACTGCATACGTTTATTTTAAAATTTTAACATATTGAAGGATGATCAAAACTTTCAATAAATCATATATGTAAGTGAAATAAGATGATATTGATTGAAAAGTAGAAAAAAACCTAAGGTGACTTTGTAGATTATAATACAAGCCGCCAATAGAATTTCTCCTAATCAACAATCAAGAATTCTGAAAAATTTCGAATATTATTATGTTATGTAAATTTTAAACAATAATTAAAATTATGCAAATGTCAATATCAACTGAGAGTTCCAACCAGGCAGCTTCTTAAAATAGTTTAACTTACGCATTTTCTCAATGAATTTACGTTAATCATTGACGATCACATTTCAACTTTTTACAAAAATTATTTCTTGAAAAATTTAAGCCACGCTAACTATAAATTATAATATTAATTAACTTAAACACAACACACAACACTTCTAGTGGGTAAAAGATGACGTTTCGAATTGTCATATTGACGTTGATCACTCATCCAGTTCTCTCTTTCTTGTTCACAAGAGATTTTGCATATTGAAAATCTCTTTTTCCCACTTATTATTTAAATACACATCTTTGTGTTAGTTGAGGACTTTTTCTTCAATGGCATGTCTCCTGCCGGTGGATCAAGCCGTTTTGACATTTTGACAGAGCTGTTCTACTGTAGAATATACTGTGGTTCGGGCAGCATACCAATACTACTGCAAGACAATTAGGACCGTCCATTTTGAAATTGCGAAATTTCCGATATTTCTGATCGGACGGCTGTACCTGTGGTTTGAGGTGATAATATAATAATTTAATAATCATTAGGTGTTATGAATTTGTGATACAGTTATTGTTTATTTAAAAAACTGTGACTTAATTGAACACGTACAAAATTAATTCCGGCAATCATATAAGAACTACGCGGAGCAACATTATTGTGCTGGTATGTCTAAGCAGAAGGGGAGGAAATTCCTTCCTTCCGTAAAAACTTCTCGTGTAAGAAGGCCCTAACGATCTCTTTTTTCCGCTCAAATCGTTTAGGCGACCGAAGCGTTGTGATTTCCCCAGCACATCGGTATGCACATTTTTACGCTACGGTCTGGTATCGTAGTTTTGCAGTGCGCTTAGTAGTTTTGACATTTAGCGTAGTTTTACCCTTAAAGAACTTTCAAAATTGACATTTCGAATCGAAGTGCACACCAACCGTTCAATTGATATCCCTACTTGGCTTAAATATACATCCCTGAAAACTCACCGATTTTCTTTAAACTTTGCACACTAGTTCCTTTTCACTCACAAATCACAAATATGAAAACGAAATTTGTCGGAAAGTTATAGTTTCCGAGATATTCGACTTTAAAATTCCCGATATTTGTACTACACTTCACAACACAATTTGACATTCTCACAATTATTAACTCTTCTTCTTCTTTTTAGTAACAAGTATACAAGTAGTGTAAACATTCCTTCCGAACATTCGGGTTATCAGCAATGCTTTTTGTTTATTCATTACAAATATTTAGTTAGAATGGAATAGAAAAAATTTATTAAAGAAACACACACACACACGCGCACAGGCAGGCTGGCAGTGGCACACACAAACACACGCGCGCGGAGCGAAGCGGGAATTTTAAAGTCGAATATCTCGGAAACTATGACTTTCCGACAAATTTCGTTTTCATATTTCTGATTTGTGAGTGAAAAGGAACTAGTGTGCAAAGTTTAAAGAAAATCGGTGAGTTTTCAGGGATGTATATTTGTTCCGCCTATTCTCCCAATACCCCCCCCCCTTTGGAGTTCAAATTCTGAAATACATTTTTTAGAAGCCTATTCTCCCAATACCCCCCCCCTTGGGAGTTCAAAATCTAAAACTAATTTTTTTAGAAGCCTATTCTCCCAATACCCCCCCCTTGGGAGTTCAAAATCTAAAACTAATTTAGCATATTCTCCCAATACCCCCCCCTTGGGAGTTCAAAATCTAAAACTAATTTTTTTAGAAGCCTATTCTCCCAATACCCCCCCCTTGGGAGTTCAAAATCTAAAACTAATTTTTTTAGAAGCCTATTCTCCCAATACCCCCCCCTTGGGATTTCAAAATCTAAAACTAATTTTTTTAGAAGCCTATTCTCCCAATACCCCCCCCTTGGGAGTTCAAAATCTAAAACTAATTTTTTTAGAAGCCTATTCTCCCAATACCCCCCCCTTGGGAGTTCAAAATCTAAAACTAATTTTTTTAGAAGCCTATTCTCCCAATACCCCCCCCTTGGGAGTTCAAAATCTAAAACTAATTTTTTTAGAAGCCTATTCTCCCAATACCCCCCCCTTGGGAGTTCAAAATCTAAAACTAATTTTTTTAGAAGCCTATTCTCCCAATACCCCCCCCTTGGGATTTCAAAATCTAAAACTAATTTTTTTAGAAGCCTATTCTCCCAATACCCCCCCCTTGGGAGTTCAAAATCTAAAACTAATTTTTTTAGAAGCCTATTCTCCCAATACCCCCCCCACCCTTGGGAGTTCAAAATCTAAAACTAATTTTTTTAGAAGCCTATTCTCCCAATACCCCCCCCTTGGGAGTTCAAAATCTAAAACTAATTTTTTTAGAAGCCTATTCTCCCAATACCCCCCCCCCCCTTGGGAGTTCAAAATCTAAAACTAATTTTTTTAGAAGCCTAGGCTTAAATATACATCCCTGAAAACTCACCGATTTTCTTTAAACTTTGCACACTAGTTCCTTTTCACTCACAAATCACAAATATGAAAACGAAATTTGTCGGAAAGTTATAGTTTCCGAGATATTCGAGTTCAAATTCTGAAATACATTTTTTTAGAAGCCTATTCTCCCAATACCCCCCCCCCTTGGGAGTTCAAAATCTAAAACTAATTTTTTTAGAAGCCTATTCTCCCAATACCCCCCCCTTGGGAGTTCAAAATCTAAAACTAATTTTTTTAGAAGCATATTCTCCCAATACCCCCCCCTTGGGAGTTCAAAATCTAAAACTAATTTTTTTAGAAGCCTATTCTCCCAATACCCCCCCCCTTGGGAGTTCAAAATCTAAAACTAATTTTTTTAGAAGCCTATTCTCCTAATACCCCCCCCCCCTTGGGAGTTCAAAATCTAAAACTAATTTTTTTAGAAGCCTATTCTCCCAATACCCCCCCCTTGGGAGTTCAAAATCTAAAACTAATTTTTTTAGAAGCCTATTCTCCCAATACCCCCCCCTTGGGAGTTCAAAATCTAAAACTAATTTTTTTAGAAGCCTATTCTCCCAATACCCCCCCCCTTGGGAGTTCAAAATCTAAAACTAATTTTTTTAGAAGCCTATTCTCCCAATACCCCCCCCTTGGGAGTTCAAAATCTAAAACTAATTTTTTTAGAAGCCTATTCTCCCAATACCCCCCCCTTGGGAGTTCAAAATCTAAAACTAATTTTTTTAGAAGCCTAGGCTTAAATATACATCCCTGAAAACTCACCGATTTTCTTTAAACTTTGCACACTAGTTCCTTTTCACTCACAAATCACAAATATGAAAACGAAATTTGTCGGAAAGTTATAGTTTCCGAGATATTCGACTTTAAAATTCCCGATATTTGTACTACACTTCACAACACAATTTGACATTCTCACAATTATTAACTCTTCTTCTTCTTTTTAGTAACAAGTATACAAGTAGTGTAAACATTCCTTCCGAACATTCGGGTTATCAGCAATGCTTTTTGTTTATTCATTACAAATATTTAGTTAGAATGGAATAGAAAAAATTTATTAAAGAAACACACACACACACGCGCACAGGCAGGCTGGCAGTGGCACACACAAACACACGCGCGCGGAGCGAAGCGGGAATTTTAAAGTCGAATATCTCGGAAACTATAACTTTCCGACAAATTTCGTTTTCATATTTCTGATTTGTGAGTGAAAAGGAACTAGTGTGCAAAGTTTAAAGAAAATCGGTGAGTTTTCAGGGATGTATATTTGTTCCGCCTATTCTCCCAATACCCCCCCCCTTTGTAGTTCAAATTCTGAAATACATTTTTTTAGAAGCCTATTCTCCCAATACCCCCCCCCCCTTGGGAGTTCAAAATCTAAAACTAATTTTTTTAGAAGCCTATTCTCCCAATACCCCCCCCTTGGGAGTTCAAAATCTAAAACTAATTTTTTTAGAAGCCTATTCTCCCAATACCCCCCCCTTGGGAGTTCAAAATCTAAAACTAATTTTTTTAGAAGCCTATTCTCCCAATACCCCCCCCCCCTTGGGAGTTCAAAATCTAAAACTAATTTTTTTAGAAGCCTATTCTCCCAATACCCCCCCCCTTGGGAGTTCAAAATCTAAAACTAATTTTTTTAGAAGCCTATTCTCCCAATACCCCCCCCTTGGGAGTTCAAAATCTAAAACTAATTTTTTTAGAAGCCTATTCTCCCAATACCCCCCCCTTGGGAGTTCAAAATCTAAAACTAATTTTTTTAGAAGCCTATTCTCCCAATACCCCCCCCCCCTTGGGAGTTCAAAATCTAAAACTCATTTTTTTAGAAGCCTAGGCTAAAATATACATCCCTGAAAACTCACCGATTTTCTTTAAACTTTGCACACTAGTTCCTTTTCACTCACAAATCACAAATATGAAAACGAAATTTGTCGGAAAGTTATAGTTTCCGAGATATTCGACTTTAAAATTCCCGATATTTGTACTACACTTCACAACACAATTTGACATTCTCACAATTATTAACTCTTCTTCTTCTTTTTAGTAACAAGTATACAAGTAGTGTAAACATTCCTTCCGAACATTCGGGTTACCAGCAATGCTTTTTGTTTATTCATTACAAATATTTAGTTAGAATGGAATAGAAAAAATTTATTAAAGAAACACACACACACACGCGCACAGGCAGGCTGGCAGTGGCACACACAAACACACGCGCGCGGAGCGAAGCGGGAATTTTAAAGTCGAATATCTCGGAAACTATAACTTTCCGACAAATTTCGTTTTCATATTTCTGATTTGTGAGTGAAAAGGAACTAGTGTGCAAAGTTTAAAGAAAATCGGTGAGTTTTCAGGGATGTATATTTGTTCCGCCTATTCTCCCAATACCCCCCCCTTTGTAGTTCAAATTCTGAAATACATTTTTTTAGAAGCCTATTCTCCCAATACCCCCCCCCTTGGGAGTTCAAAATCTAAAACTAATTTTTTTAGAAGCCTATTCTCCCAATACCCCCCCCTTGGGAGTTCAAAATCTAAAACTAATTTTTTTAGAAGCCTATTCTCCCAATACCCCCCCCCTTGGGAGTTCAAAATCTAAAACTAATTTTTTTAGAAGCCTATTCTCCCAATACCCCCCCCTTGGGAGTTCAAAATCTAAAACTAATTTTTTTAGAAGCCTATTCTCCCAATACCCCCCCCTTGGGAGTTCAAAATCTAAAACTAATTTTTTTAGAAGCCTATTCTCCCAATACCCCCCCCCCCCCCCTTGGGAGTTCAAAATCTAAAACTAATTTTTTTAGAAGCCTATTCTCCCAATACCCCCCCCTTGGGAGTTCAAAATCTAAAACTAATTTTTTTAGAAGCCTATTCTCCCAATACCCCCCCCCTTGGGAGTTCAAAATCTAAAACTAATTTTTTTAGAAGCCTAGGCTTAAATATACATCCCTGAAAACTCACCGATTTTCTTTAAACTTTGCACACTAGTTCCTTTTCACTCACAAATCACAAATATGAAAACGAAATTTGTCGGAAAGTTATAGTTTCCGAGATATTCGACTTTAAAATTCCCGATATTTGTACTACACTTCACAACACAATTTGACATTCTCACAATTATTAACTCTTCTTCTTCTTTTTAGTAACAAGTATACAAGTAGTGTAAACATTCCTTCCGAACATTCGGGTTATCAGCAATGCTTTTTGTTTATTCATTACAAATATTTAGTTAGAATGGAATAGAAAAAATTTATTAAAGAAACACACACACACACGCGCACAGGCAGGCTGGCAGTGGCACACACAAACACACGCGCGCGGAGCGAAGCGGGAATTTTAAAGTCGAATATCTCGGAAACTATGACTTTCCGACAAATTTCGTTTTCATATTTCTGATTTGTGAGTGAAAAGGAACTAGTGTGCAAAGTTTAAAGAAAATCGGTGAGTTTTCAGGGATGTATATTTGTTCCGCCTATTCTCCCAATACCCCCCCCCCTTTGGAGTTCAAATTCTGAAATACATTTTTTAGAAGCCTATTCTCCCTTGGGAGTTCAAAATCTAAAACTAATTTTTTTAGAAGCCTATTCTCCCAATACCCCCCCCTTGGGAGTTCAAAATCTAAAACTAATTTTTTTAGAAGCATATTCTCCCAATACCCCCCCCTTGGGAGTTCAAAATCTAAAACTAATTTTTTTAGAAGCCTATTCTCCCAATACCCCCCCCTTGGGAGTTCAAAATCTAAAACTAATTTTTTTAGAAGCCTATTCTCCCAATACCCCCCCCTTGGGAGTTCAAAATCTAAAACTAATTTTTTTAGAAGCCTATTCTCCCAATACCCCCCCCTTGGGAGTTCAAAATCTAAAACTAATTTTTTTAGAAGCCTATTCTCCCAATACCCCCCCCTTGGGATTTCAAAATCTAAAACTAATTTTTTTAGAAGCCTATTCTCCCAATACCCCCCCCTTGGGAGTTCAAAATCTAAAACTAATTTTTTTAGAAGCCTATTCTCCCAATACCCCCCCCCCCCTTGGGAGTTCAAAATCTAAAACTAATTTTTTTAGAAGCCTATTCTCCCAATACCCCCCCCTTGGGAGTTCAAAATCTAAAACTAATTTTTTTAGAAGCCTATTCTCCCAATACCCCCCCCCTTGGGAGTTCAAAATCTAAAACTAATTTTTTTAGAAGCCTAGGCTTAAATATACATCCCTGAAAACTCACCGATTTTCTTTAAACTTTGCACACTAGTTCCTTTTCACTCACAAATCACAAATATGAAAACGAAATTTGTCGGAAAGTTATAGTTTCCGAGATATTCGAGTTCAAATTCTGAAATACATTTTTTTAGAAGCCTATTCTCCCAATACCCCCCCCCCCTTGGGAGTTCAAAATCTAAAACTAATTTTTTTAGAAGCCTATTCTCCCAATACCCCCCCCTTGGGAGTTCAAAATCTAAAACTAATTTTTTTAGAAGCATATTCTCCCAATACCCCCCCCTTGGGAGTTCAAAATCTAAAACTAATTTTTTTAGAAGCCTATTCTCCCAATACACCCCCCTTGGGAGTTCAAAATCTAAAACTAATTTTTTTAGAAGCCTATTCTCCCAATACCCCCCCCTTGGGAGTTCAAAATCTAAAACTAATTTTTTTAGAAGCCTATTCTCCCAATACCCCCCCCCCCCTTGGGAGTTCAAAATCTAAAACTAATTTTTTTAGAAGCCTATTCTCCCAATACCCCCCCCTTGGGAGTTCAAAATCTAAAACTAATTTTTTTAGAAGCCTATTCTCCCAATACCCCCCCCCCCTTGGGAGTTCAAAATCTAAAACTAATTTTTTTAGAAGCCTAGGCTTAAATATACATCCCTGAAAACTCACCGATTTTCTTTAAACTTTGCACACTAGTTCCTTTTCACTCACAAATCACAAATATGAAAACGAAATTTGTCGGAAAGTTATAGTTTCCGAGATATTCGACTTTAAAATTCCCGATATTTGTACTACACTTCACAACACAATTTGACATTCTCACAATTATTAACTCTTCTTCTTCTTTTTAGTAACAAGTATACAAGTAGTGTAAACATTCCTTCCGAACATTCGGGTTATCAGCAATGCTTTTTGTTTATTCATTACAAATATTTAGTTAGAATGGAATAGAAAAAATTTATTAAAGAAACACACACACACACGCGCACAGGCAGGCTGGCAGTGGCACACACAAACACACGCGCGCGGAGCGAAGCGGGAATTTTAAAGTCGAATATCTCGGAAACTATGACTTTCCGACAAATTTCGTTTTCATATTTCTGATTTGTGAGTGAAAAGGAACTAGTGTGCAAAGTTTAAAGAAAATCGGTGAGTTTTCAGGGATGTATATTTGTTCCGCCTATTCTCCCAATACCCCCCCCCTTTGGAGTTCAAATTCTGAAATACATTTTTTAGAAGCCTATTCTCCCAATACCCCCCCCCCCCTTGGGAGTTCAAAATCTAAAACTAATTTTTTTAGAAGCCTATTCTCCCAATACCCCCCCCTTGGGAGTTCAAAATCTAAAACTAATTTTTTTAGAAGCATATTCTCCCAATACCCCCCCCCTTGGGAGTTCAAAATCTAAAACTAATTTTTTTAGAAGCCTATTCTCCCAATACCCCCCCCTTGGGAGTTCAAAATCTAAAACTAATTTTTTTAGAAGCCTATTCTCCCAATACCCCCCCCTTGGGAGTTCAAAATCTAAAACTAATTTTTTTAGAAGCCTATTCTCCCAATACCCCCCCCTTGGGATTTCAAAATCTAAAACTAATTTTTTTAGAAGCCTATTCTCCCAATACCCCCCCCTTGGGAGTTCAAAATCTAAAACTAATTTTTTTAGAAGCCTATTCTCCCAATACCCCCCCCTTGGGAGTTCAAAATCTAAAACTAATTTTTTTAGAAGCCTATTCTCCCAATACCCCCCCCCTTGGGAGTTCAAAATCTAAAACTAATTTTTTTAGAAGCCTATTCTCCCAATACCCCCCCCTTGGGAGTTCAAAATCTAAAACTAATTTTTTTAGAAGCCTATTCTCCCAATACCCCCCCCTTGGGAGTTCAAAATCTAAAACTAATTTTTTTAGAAGCCTATTCTCCCAATACCCCCCCTTGGGATTTCAAAATCTAAAACTAATTTTTTTAGAAGCCTATTCTCCCAATACCCCCCCCTTGGGAGTTCAAAATCTAAAACTAATTTTTTTAGAAGCCTATTCTCCCAATACCCCCCCCTTGGGAGTTCAAAATCTAAAACTAATTTTTTTAGAAGCCTATTCTCCCAATACCCCCCCCCCCTTGGGAGTTCAAAATCTAAAACTAATTTTTTTAGAAGCCTATTCTCCCAATACCCCCCCCTTGGGAGTTCAAAATCTAAAACTAATTTTTTTAGAAGCCTATTATCCCAATACCCCCCCCCCTTGGGAGTTCAAAATCTAAAACTAATTTTTTTAGAAGCCTAGGCTTAAATATACATCCCTGAAAACTCACCGATTTTCTTTAAACTTTGCACACTAGTTCCTTTTCACTCACAAATCACAAATATGAAAACGAAATTTGTCGGAAAGTTATAGTTTCCGAGATATTCGAGTTCAAATTCTGAAATACATTTTTTTAGAAGCCTATTCTCCCAATACCCCCCCCCTTGGGAGTTCAAAATCTAAAACTAATTTTTTTAGAAGCCTATTCTCCCAATACCCCCCCCTTGGGAGTTCAAAATCTAAAACTAATTTTTTTAGAAGCATATTCTCCCAATACCCCCCCCTTGGGAGTTCAAAATCTAAAACTAATTTTTTTAGAAGCCTATTCTCCCAATACCCCCCCCTTGGGAGTTCAAAATCTAAAACTAATTTTTTTAGAAGCCTATTCTCCCAATACCCCCCCCCCCTTGGGAGTTCAAAATCTAAAACTAATTTTTTTAGAAGCCTATTCTCCCAATACCCCCCCCTTGGGAGTTCAAAATCTAAAACTAATTTTTTTAGAAGCCTATTCTCCCAATACCCCCCCCTTGGGAGTTCAAAATCTAAAACTAATTTTTTTAGAAGCCTATTCTCCCAATACCCCCCCTTTGGGAGTTCAAAATCTAAAACTAATTTTTTTAGAAGCCTATTCTCCCAATACCCCCCCCTTGGGAGTTCAAAATCTAAAACTAATTTTTTTAGAAGCCTATTCTCCCAATACCCCCCCCTTGGGAGTTCAAAATCTAAAACTAATTTTTTTAGAAGCCTAGGCTTAAATATACATCCCTGAAAACTCACCGATTTTCTTTAAACTTTGCACACTAGTTCCTTTTCACTCACAAATCACAAATATGAAAACGAAATTTGTCGGAAAGTTATAGTTTCCGAGATATTCGACTTTAAAATTCCCGATATTTGTACTACACATCACAACACAATTTGACATTCTCACAATTATTAACTCTTCTTCTTCTTTTTAGTAACAAGTATACAAGTAGTGTAAACATTCCTTCCGAACATTCGGGTTATCAGCAATGCTTTTTGTTTATTCATTACAAATATTTAGTTAGAATGGAATAGAAAAAATTTATTAAAGAAACACACACACACACGCGCACAGGCAGGCTGGCAGTGGCACACACAAACACACGCGCGCGGAGCGAAGCGGGAATTTTAAAGTCGAATATCTCGGAAACTATAACTTTCCGACAAATTTCGTTTTCATATTTCTGATTTGTGAGTGAAAAGGAACTAGTGTGCAAAGTTTAAAGAAAATCGGTGAGTTTTCAGGGATGTATATTTGTTCCGCCTATTCTCCCAATACCCCCCCCCTTTGTAGTTCAAATTCTGAAATACATTTTTTTAGAAGCCTATTCTCCCAATACCCCCCCCCCTTGGGAGTTCAAAATCTAAAACTAATTTTTTTAGAAGCCTATTCTCCCAATACCCCCCCCTTGGGAGTTCAAAATCTAAAACTAATTTTTTTAGAAGCCTATTCTCCCAATACCCCCCCCTTGGGAGTTCAAAATCTAAAACTAATTTTTTTAGAAGCCTATTCTCCCAATACCCCCCCCCCCTTGGGAGTTCAAAATCTTAAACTAATTTTTTTAGAAGCCTATTCTCCCAATACCCCCCCTTGGGAGTTCAAAATCTAAAACTAATTTTTTTAGAAGCCTATTCTCCCAATACCCTCCCCTTGGGAGTTCAAAATCTAAAACTAATTTTTTTAGAAGCCTATTCTCCCAATACCCCCCCCTTAGGAGTTCAAAATCTAAAACTAATTTTTTTAGAAGCCTATTCTCCCAATACCCCCCCCCCTTGGGAGTTCAAAATCTAAAACTAATTTTTTTAGAAGCCTATTCTCCCAATACCCCCCCCTTGGGAGTTCAAAATCTAAAACTAATTTTTTTAGAAGCCTATTCTCCCAATACCCCCCCCCCCTTGGGAGTTCAAAATCTAAAACTAATTTTTTTAGAAGCCTAGGCTTAAATATACATCCCTGAAAACTCACCGATTTTCTTTAAACTTTGCACACTAGTTCCTTTTCACTCACAAATCACAAATATGAAAACGAAATTTGTCGGAAAGTTATAGTTTCCGAGATATTCGACTTTAAAATTCCCGATATTTGTACTACACTTCACAACACAATTTGACATTCTCACAATTATTAACTCTTCTTCTTCTTTTTAGTAACAAGTATACAAGTAGTGTAAACATTCCTTCCGAACATTCGGGTTATCAGCAATGCTTTTTGTTTATTCATTACAAATATTTAGTTAGAATGGAATAGAAAAAATTTATTAAAGAAACACACACACACACGCGCACAGGCAGGCTGGCAGTGGCACACACAAACACACGCGCGCGGAGCGAAGCGGGAATTTTAAAGTCGAATATCTCGGAAACTATGACTTTCCGACAAATTTCGTTTTCATATTTCTGATTTGTGAGTGAAAAGGAACTAGTGTGCAAAGTTTAAAGAAAATCGGTGAGTTTTCAGGGATGTATATTTGTTCCGCCTATTCTCCCAATACCCCCCCCCCTTTGGAGTTCAAATTCTGAAATACATTTTTTAGAAGCCTATTCTCCCTTGGGAGTTCAAAATCTAAAACTAATTTTTTTAGAAGCCTATTCTCCCAATACCCCCCCCTTGGGAGTTCAAAATCTAAAACTAATTTTTTTAGAAGCATATTCTCCCAATACCCCCCCCTTGGGAGTTCAAAATCTAAAACTAATTTTTTTAGAAGCCTATTCTCCCAATACCCCCCCCTTGGGAGTTCAAAATCTAAAACTAATTTTTTTAGAAGCCTATTCTCCCAATACCCCCCCTTGGGAGTTCAAAATCTAAAACTAATTTTTTTAGAAGCCTATTCTCCCAATACCCCCCCCTTGGGAGTTCAAAATCTAAAACTAATTTTTTTAGAAGCCTATTCTCACAATACCCCCCCCTTGGGATTTCAAAATCTAAAACTAATTTTTTTAGAAGCCTATTCTCCCAATACCCCCCCCTTGGGAGTTCAAAATCTAAAACTAATTTTTTTAGAAGCCTATTCTCCCAATACCCCCCCCTTGGGAGTTCAAAATCTAAAACTAATTTTTTTAGAAGCCTATTCTCCCAATACCCCCCCCTTGGGATTTCAAAATCTAAAACTAATTTTTTTAGAAGCCTATTCTCCCAATACCCCCCCCCTTGGGAGTTCAAAATCTAAAACTAATTTTTTTAGAAGCCTATTCTCCCAATACCCCCCCCTTGGGAGTTCAAAATCTAAAACTAATTTTTTTAGAAGCCTATTCTCCCAATACCCCCCCCTTGGGAGTTCAAAATCTAAAACTAATTTTTTTAGAAGCCTATTCTCCCAATACCCCCCCCCCTTGGGAGTTCAAAATCTAAAACTAATTTTTTTAGAAGCCTAGGCTTAAATATACATCCCTGAAAACTCACCGATTTTCTTTAAACTTTGCACACTAGTTCCTTTTCACTCACAAATCACAAATATGAAAACGAAATTTGTCGGAAAGTTATAGTTTCCGAGATATTCGAGTTCAAATTCTGAAATACATTTTTTTAGAAGCCTATTCTCCCAATACCCCCCCCCCCCCTTGGGAGTTCAAAATCTAAAACTAATTTTTTTAGAAGCCTATTCTCCCAATACCCCCCCCTTGGGAGTTCAAAATCTAAAACTAATTTTTTTAGAAGCATATTCTCCCAATACCCCCCCCTTGGGAGTTCAAAATCTAAAACTAATTTTTTTAGAAGCCTATTCTCCCAATACCCCCCCCTTGGGAGTTCAAAATCTAAAACTAATTTTTTTAGAAGCCTATTCTCCCAATACCCCCCCCTTGGGAGTTCAAAATCTAAAACTAATTTTTTTAGAAGCCTATTCTCCCAATACCCCCCCCCCCCTTGGGAGTTCAAAATCTAAAACTAATTTTTTTAGAAGCCTATTCTCCCAATACCCCCCCCTTGGGAGTTCAAAATCTAAAACTAATTTTTTTAGAAGCCTATTCTCCCAATACCCCCCCCCTTGGGAGTTCAAAATCTAAAACTAATTTTTTTAGAAGCCTAGGCTTAAATATACATCCCTGAAAACTCACCGATTTTCTTTAAACTTTGCACACTAGTTCCTTTTCACTCACAAATCACAAATATGAAAACGAAATTTGTCGGAAAGTTATAGTTTCCGAGATATTCGACTTTAAAATTCCCGATATTTGTACTACACTTCACAACACAATTTGACATTCTCACAATTATTAACTCTTCTTCTTCTTTTTAGTAACAAGTATACAAGTAGTGTAAACATTCCTTCCGAACATTCGGGTTATCAGCAATGCTTTTTGTTTATTCATTACAAATATTTAGTTAGAATGGAATAGAAAAAATTTATTAAAGAAACACACACACACACGCGCACAGGCAGGCTGGCAGTGGCACACACAAACACACGCGCGCGGAGCGAAGCGGGAATTTTAAAGTCGAATATCTCGGAAACTATGACTTTCCGACAAATTTCGTTTTCATATTTCTGATTTGTGAGTGAAAAGGAACTAGTGTGCAAAGTTTAAAGAAAATCGGTGAGTTTTCAGGGATGTATATTTGTTCCGCCTATTCTCCCAATACCCCCCCCCCTTTGGAGTTCAAATTCTGAAATACATTTTTTAGAAGCCTATTCTCCCAATACCCCCCCCTTGGGAGTTCAAAATCTAAAACTAATTTTTTTAGAAGCATATTCTCCCAATACCCCCCCCTTGGGAGTTCAAAATCTAAAACTAATTTTTTTAGAAGCCTATTCTCCCAATACCCCCCCCTTGGGAGTTCAAAATCTAAAACTAATTTTTTTAGAAGCCTATTCTCCCAATACCCCCCCCTTGGGAGTTCAAAATCTAAAACTAATTTTTTTAGAAGCCTATTCTCCCAATACCCCCCCCTTGGGAGTTCAAAATCTAAAACTAATTTTTTTAGAAGCCTATTCTCCCAATACCCCCCCCTTGGGAGTTCAAAATCTAAAACTAATTTTTTTAGAAGCCTATTCTCCCAATACCCCCCCCTTGGGAGTTCAAAATCTAAAACTAATTTTTTTAGAAGCCTATTCTCCCAATACCCCCCCCCTTGGGAGTTCAAAATCTAAAACTAATTTTTTTAGAAGCCTATTCTCCCAATACCCCCCCCTTGGGAGTTCAAAATCTAAAACTAATTTTTTTAGAAGCCTATTCTCCCAATACCCCCCCCTTGGGAGTTCAAAATCTAAAACTAATTTTTTTAGAAGCCTATTCTCCCAATACCCCCCCCCCCTTGGGAGTTCAAAATCTAAAACTAATTTTTTTAGAAGCCTATTCTCCCAATACCCCCCCCTTGGGAGTTCAAAATCTAAAACTAATTTTTTTAGAAGCCTATTCTCCCAATACCCCCCCCTTGGGAGTTCAAAATCTAAAACTAATTTTTTTAGAAGCCTAGGCTTAAATATACATCCCTGAAAACTCACCGATTTTCTTTAAACTTTGCACACTAGTTCCTTTTCACTCACAAATCACAAATATGAAAACGAAATTTGTCGGAAAGTTATAGTTTCCGAGATATTCGAGTTCAAATTCTGAAATACATTTTTTTAGAAGCCTATTCTCCCCAATACCCCCCCCCCCTTGGGAGTTCAAAATCTAAAACTAATTTTTTTAGAAGCCTATTCTCCCAATACCCCCCCCTTGGGAGTTCAAAATCTAAAACTAATTTTTTTAGAAGCATATTCTCCCAATACCCCCCCCTTGGGAGTTCAAAATCTAAAACTAATTTTTTTAGAAGCCTATTCTCCCAATACCCCCCCCTTGGGAGTTCAAAATCTAAAACTAATTTTTTTAGAAGCCTATTCTCCCAATACCCCCCCCCCCTTGGGAGTTCAAAATCTAAAACTAATTTTTTTAGAAGCCTATTCTCCCAATACCCCCCCCTTGGGAGTTCAAAATCTAAAACTAATTTTTTTAGAAGCCTATTCTCCCAATACCCCCCCCTTGGAGTTCAAAATCTAAAACTAATTTTTTTAGAAGCCTATTCTCCCAATACCCCCCCCTTGGGAGTTCAAAATCTAAAACTAATTTTTTTAGAAGCCTAGGCTTAAATATACATCCCTGAAAACTCACCGATTTTCTTTAAACTTTGCACACTAGTTCCTTTTCACTCACAAATCACAAATATGAAAACGAAATTTGTCGGAAAGTTATAGTTTCGAGATATTCGACTTTAAAATTCCCGATATTTGTACTACACTTCACAACACAATTTGACATTCTCACAATTATTAAACTCTTCTTCTTCTTTTAGTAACAAGTATACAAGTAGTGTAAACATTCCTTCCGAACATTCGGGTTATCAGCAATGCTTTTTGTTTATTCATTACAAATATTTAGTTAGAATGGAATAGAAAAAATTTATTAAAGAAACACACACACACACGCGCACAGGCAGGCTGGCAGTGGCACACACAAACACACGCGCGCGGAGCGAAGCGGGAATTTTAAAGTCGAATATCTCGGAAACTATAACTTTCCGACAAATTTCGTTTTCATATTTCTGATTTGTGAGTGAAAAGGAACTAGTGTGCAAAGTTTAAAGAAAATCGGTGAGTTTTCAGGGATGTATATTTGTTCCGCCTATTCTCCCAATACCCCCCCCCCCTTTGTAGTTCAAATTCTGAAATACATTTTTTTAGAAGCCTATTCTCCCAATACCCCCCCCCCCCCTTGGGAGTTCAAAATCTAAAACTAATTTTTTTAGAAGCCTATTCTCCCAATACCCCCCCCTTGGGAGTTCAAAATCTAAAACTAATTTTTTTAGAAGCCTATTCTCCCAATACCCCCCCCTTGGGAGTTCAAAATCTAAAACTAATTTTTTTAGAAGCCTATTCTCCCAATACCCCCCCCCCCTTGGGAGTTCAAAATCTAAAACTAATTTTTTTAGAAGCCTATTCTCCCAATACCCCCCCCCTTGGGAGTTCAAAATCTAAAACTAATTTTTTTAGAAGCCTATTCTCCAATACCCCCCCCTTGGGAGTTCAAAATCTAAAACTAATTTTTTTAGAAGCCTATTCTCCCAATACCCCCCCCCCTGGGAGTTCAAAATCTAAAACTAATTTTTTTAGAAGCCTAGGCTTAAATATACATCCTGAAAACTCACCGATTTTCTTTAAACTTTGCACACTAGTTCCTTTTCACTCACAAATCACAAATATGAAAACGAAATTTGTCGGAAAGTTATAGTTTCCGAGATATTCGACTTTAAAATTCCCGATATTTGTACTACACTTCACAACACAATTTGACATTCTCACAATTATTAACTCTTCTTCTTCTTTTTAGTAACAAGTATACAAGTAGTGTAAACATTCCTTCCGAACATTCGGGTTATCAGCAATGCTTTTTGTTTATTCATTACAAATATTTAGTTAGAATGGAATAGAAAAAATTTATTAAAGAAACACACACACACACGCGCACAGGCAGGCTGGCAGTGGCACACACAAACACACGCGCGCGGAGCGAAGCGGGAATTTTAAAGTCGAATATCTCGGAAACTATGACTTTCCGACAAATTTCGTTTTCATATTTCTGATTTGTGAGTGAAAAGGAACTAGTGTGCAAAGTTTAAAAGAAAATCGGTGAGTTTTCAGGGATGTATATTTGTTCCGCCTATTCTCCCAATACCCCCCCCCCTTTGGAGTTCAAATTCTGAAATACATTTTTTAGAAGCCTATTCTCCCTTGGGAGTTCAAAATCTAAAACTAATTTTTTTAGAAGCCTATTCTCCCAATACCCCCCCCTTGGGAGTTCAAAATCTAAAACTAATTTTTTTAGAAGCATATTCTCCCAATACCCCCCCCTTGGGAGTTCAAAATCTAAAACTAATTTTTTTAGAAGCCTATTCTCCCAATACCCCCCCCTTGGGAGTTCAAAATCTTAAAACTAATTTTTTTAGAAGCCTATTCTCCCAATACCCCCCCCTTGGGAGTTCAAAATCTAAAACTAATTTTTTTAGAAGCCTATTCTCCCAATACCCCCCCCTTGGGATTTCAAAATCTAAAACTAATTTTTTTAGAAGCCTATTCTCCCAATACCCCCCCCTTGGGAGTTCAAAATCTAAAACTAATTTTTTTAGAAGCCTATTCTCCCAATACCCCCCCCCCCCCTTGGGAGTTCAAAATCTAAAACTAATTTTTTTAGAAGCCTATTCTCCCAATACCCCCC